>CM075063.1:41828180-43118180 GCA_037428765.1 Rubia yunnanensis | reverse complement strand
AGATCCTTACATTTATCCCTAAACCTATTGTTGCTCCAAGTGAAAGAGTTGCCTACAGTAGGGATATCATGCAAATCCAAGGTGGTTAAGAAATCATTAAATTGATTCATACTTTTCCTAGGAGTTGACTTTCTACCTTTATATTCAGAGACCGAGGCAACAGTATTGAAATCCCCTATGTATATGGATGGATCAGGTGTTGGTGATTTTAAATCAGACCATAAGCATTCCCTCAGCTGTCTATGTACACTAGCATAAATGAAAAAAACATTCCAATTGACAGTGGTGGCATTATCTGTTACTCTTGCCTGAAGATACTGATCAGATTCATTTAAAATAGCTAAACTGAAGACATGATTCCATAAAATCCAAATCTTAGCATTCTGGGCATGGAGGGCATTATTATAACCAAGTTCATGCTTCAAAGTGTTTAGGTTCTGTTTATCATGCCATGGTTCAATTAAGCATAGAATGTCTATCTTGTGTTTCAAATTAAGAGCCTTTAATCTATCCATAGAAGTACCATAACCCCTAACATTCCAGACCATAATATTTCCTATTTTTGTGTATTTTATCATTTAAAACTAGGGGGGGTTGCTTTTTGTGATGATCTTAATTTCCTTAATTTAATTACTGGGGCATTACTATTTTTACCCCTCTTGTCTTCACTTTTCTTCAAAATATCTGATGTAGAGATACTTACCTCCAGTTGAGCAACTTGCTTTGCAGATCTGTTGTGTTCTTCAGAGCTGATTGGATCTTCGATTACAGGGCATGAAGCTTGCTCTTCAAGGAAAAACAGCTCTGCATCAGGAGCTTGCTCTTCTGAAACACTCAGTGCTGAAAGAGGAGTGGACAAAATCTTCATTTTGTCTACATTTTCTGCATCAATCATGGGTGGCACAACTTCCTGTGATTCCAATGACTCATGGAAAATGTCTACAACTTCTTCTTCATAGGCAACTAAGTCATCTTCCTGTAAGTCAGTTAAGGTGTGGAAAGCATTTGATATAGAAACCATATTCTTCTTAACTAACTCTTCCTGAATAGGTGGGAGTTCTGGTTGTTGTGTCTTTTTTCTCCAAAAAAAAAATTAGTAATAGGTTTTGAGATATCATCCAATGAATAGAAAGGAATATTTCTTTTCACATGACTAACTGATATTTCATTCCTGGTATTATTTCTTTCCTTTGTATAATCTGTTTTCATATTTTGAAACTGGTAGTCAATTTCCTTTTGGGAAACTGATAGGTTAGAGGGGCCTTCCATACCCAGTGATACATTAGAGGCTTGGCCTAGGTTTTTCTGAATAACAACCGATTGAATATCATTAGACACTGTAGCTAGTTTAACCTTGTTCACATTAGTTTCAGCTAATTTCTTACTGTTTTTTCTCAGTTCTGGATGCAGGAAGTTACAGTTATCCTGATTGTGGCCAATAATCCTACAGTGAGTACAATACAAAGGCAACTGATCATATTCAATATGGTAATCTGCTACTTTATTGCCAATTCCTACCACTATTGAATTAAGGAGTTGAGACAAGAGATCCACTTCTACACATACTTTAATTGCAGAAGGTCTAGTTAGAGCATTAGTAGCAGCATCCATTTTGAGAAATTTTCGTATCTGGCTGCTAATGCCCATAATAGCCGAGGTATTATAAAAATGTAAGGGGAGTTGGTGAATGGTTACCCATGCTGTAACAACAGATGACTCGGCAGTAGGAGAGAAATCTGGAGTCCACTTCTGAACCTTCATTGTCGATCCCTGAACCATCCATTGGCCCTTCATCCAGCACCGTTGATAATCTTCGCTATCCTGGAAACGAATAAGAACATGTCGATAGTCAATTGATCCCAATTGGCACTTAGCTTTAAACCCAATTGATTTGAAAGCAGAAACGAGTTTCTCCATAGGAGGTTTCCCCCTATTAAATTTTCCGACCAAGGCGTTCTGGTAATAAGAAGCCAGAATCTCTCCTTCCTCAGGGGGAAGGATGAAAGCCAATTTGCCCTTATATTCAGTAATAGGGTGCAAATTGGGCATGTCTGGAAGGGAAGATATAAGCTGTGAAAGTTTTGTATTCAAAGCATAAACAAGTGAGGATGTGGATCCTTGTGTAATGGTTATGCTTCCAGTAGAATGAAAATGAGCCTATTTCAATCTGATTCGTAATCTCCAGTCTTCACTTCCCATATTCACTAAAACAAAAGAAGAAAATATATCAGTTCAAAGACAAAACCAACGTTTAAATCTACTCGTATAGAACCTAAAGCAACTAGCCTGGTACAACCTTTAGTTAACCACAGACAGTGGCAGAACCAGAACTGATTTTAAGGAGGGGCGAGATGATAATAGTAGAAAAATAATTTAACATAATACACGATCTAGAATGTATAAAATATGATTTTTACATAAAAATAAAGATGTAAGAGATAAAATTAATGATAATTTAGATTTTATATTTGAACTAAAATACAATACATTTTAATACATTAACTCTTAGTTTAAAAAAATACAATTCCTAATAATTTTAATGAATACATCTACTAAAATATGTAATTTTAAACTTAAAAAAAATAAAAAATGTAATATATAAATATCATAGTTAATTTAGGAGAAAGTCTCTTATTAGACTATCTAAATGTTAGACTAATCATGAAAAATCTCGTTTCAATAACTATTATGGTCAAATTATAATTATTTATACATTACTGTACATTTTAAAAGTTATAAGAAATTTGTTGCAATAAATAAAAACAAATATCAAATCAACTTATTAGTTATATCAGTTATAAAATAACCTCGTATAATGATTTGTCAGTCTAAAACAAGACGTTGCGTTAATTTAATAGTGGAATTTTTGTTTCATCCTCTAAATGTATTTAAATTACTTATAGAAATAGAAGAGAAAGAAATCATAAAATATATTATAAACACATTCATCATGTATGGAAATGGTAAAAACATAAGTCAAATTAACAGGGTAATAATAATAAAAAGGATTTGAGATCAAACGGTATTAAATAATCTTCAGTCACAACATATTCCTCAAATTAAATAATGTAATAATAAATTGCAAAATCTTGGAAAATACCGTTTTTCCATTATTCCATAGGCTTATGGAAAGACAAGGTTTAATTATAATAATACAAAGTAAAAGGTATTAGTTGCAATATTAAAATTTTATTATGCAACGTGTAGTAGTTATAAAGTTTATAACCCGATTCATTCAACCCAAAAAATTTATTTTCATTTCTTCTAATTTGTATTTTAAACCATAATATTTCCATGACTTATGGAAATGCCGTCTTTCAAGAGATAGACTCATAATAAATTCAACAAAAAAAAAGTAATAAAGTTGAAAATTTTGAAATGAGGTGAAGGAAGAGCCAAGAGCTACACTCAGCCAAGAGCTACACTCAGGTGAAGGAATTTCGCAAATGAATTTTGCTTTCAAACTTGAAAGAAGACTTAGCAAGTTAGCATTACTACACTCATTTAGTCCCACATCGGAAAATATAGGAAACTTAGCATATCTAGCAACTATAAATACTAGACTCACTCCTCCTTATTTTCACTGTAAAGCATCAGCCTTTAGATGCAATTGGCAATTGCCAATTGGGCCTCAAGTGATCAATCACTTGGCCTTGAATTATTGGGTTGTAATTATTTTAAAATTTTGACATATTTATGAATTTTTTGGTTTGGCCCATAATTGTTGTGGGCAAAAAAACTGATTGAATTGAATTTGATTTGATAAAAATTAGAATAAATTCGGTTTATTCGGATGAATTGAATTTTGAATTTGGTTTAGATAATTCAAATTATTTGACTTGTTTGGGTCGAATTCTGTTTTTATTTTTTAAGGGAAAAAATCAAATAATTCGAACCGAATAGACCAAAAATCGAATAAACCGACCCGATGCCCACCCCTAAACGTAATAACATTTATAGTATTTACAAACAAAGCTCATTTTTCTATGAAAATTTGTTGTATATGAAAATTTTACTATAAACATAGCCTTCGCTTACACTTTTTGATACATCGCAGCGTATTTCTCCATCGCCCGGGGATTTTAAGGACTTACCAAACTAGATTTTTTCAATTGTAAAAAAAGTTTCAGTCAATTAAAAAAGGCCGATGAATGATGTATTTGTACAGAGTCATGATCAACATCATGTTATGATCTATTTCCTTTCTTATAGTATTGGAGACCTTAATCTTTCAAGTATACAATTTATCTCGGTTTCATCTAAATCACATTTTAGTGAAACATCTCTTAATAATTCCAATCTTGATTAGAAAATGGCATTCAAAATTTTTTGGTGATCACGACAAAGAGGCCATTGTTTCCACAACTAAGCTTCTAGCTCTTAATTCCCTAGGTAAAATTCATTTAACTTCTTCTAGACACCTTAGTTTTTATTTTTATTTTTTTTTGTTTATAAAATCATATTCTCATTTTATATTTTTTGAATTCAAAATCAAACGGCTTACTTCGCCACACTTTTTTCGACCAACCTCTATTTACACTAGAACTTTGAAAAAATAGTAAACCTCTACATCATTAAGAGAGAAATTTAATTGATTAATGAAATAGTATATGGTATTATTATTTTTTTCTAATATCACTTATGTTGATATATGATTAAAAAAACAGGTTGGTGTCCGACCTGTATTAGATCCTCCTATGTTGCAATCCAGGTAAGTTTTTTTTTTCTTGATAGAATAGCACCCGAGGGTGGGGGTTGATATATATGGTACCTCAAACCAAAGGAACTAGAGAAATGTATAGTAATAATTTACAGGAAGGCAACATAATTGCCTGCAAAATGAGATGTACATACTAGGCTAAGAATTGTACACTATTAACATTATTAGGTTAGTTGCGATTCCAAAGCTACGAATCTCCACACCCCGTGTTAATTCGTATTTTGGCCAGGCAACTAACCTAAAATAGTTCCAAAAGAAGCAAATCTTTGCAAAAGTTGTTGTGACGGTGAAGTGGTATCCGCGTCTGAGTCTTTCTTCCGGAATGATGAAGTCTGAGTGTTTCTTCCAGTAGAGTGAAGATCACTCGGACTGAGCAGTGGTGGAAGTAACCTACAAGAAAAATAAGATTCATTAGCAGTATCCATTCTAACTCGAGTTAATTCTAATCTGAGGCAGTTGCTGCATATCTAAATCAATAAGACCTTTGATATGCATCGGGAGATTAAGTAGATTCAAAGTCAGATTATGTGCAGAATGATATTTGGCTATTGCATCAGCAACCATATTCCCTTCCCGGGGCACAAACAAAAGTTTAGCACCACCCAGAAGATGATTAACTCGGAAAGCCTCATTAAAAACATTCCAGTGTGATGAGTATGGATCGGTAATCATTTTAACTGCTAATTGAGAATCAGATTCAATAGTAACAGTTTCATCCAAGTGGCAGCAATTTTGGCATGCAAATTGAACTGCCAGTATTTCAGCTAGCAAAGAGGAGTTAGCCGAGATTGATGCAGATTTAACTAGTAAGGGAGTTCCACTGTTGTTTCTTATGATTATTCCTACAGTTGCCTTATTTGGAAGCCATGATGCATCAGAGTTAATCTTAATGCATGAAATTCTTGGTTTCACCCAACAGACAGATTTTATTATCGGTTTTGGAGGGGGTCTTGGGTGGGGAATTAGGCTCTGAATGGGATGTGGTAGGCCTCTAGGGGATTTCGGATAGGTAGGATTAGCCTGCAGTGTTAACCTGGTAAGATCAAGGGCCTCCTTACAGACGTAATCTATAGAGAAAGGGGTTTGCTGAAAGAGAAATCAATTTCTTGCCTTCCAAAGGGACCAGCAAATAATAGGAGGAAGTATATTGCAAACCAGCTGGTGGCTTTTGGGCAGGTCCCCACAGTTCCAAAATGTGAAAAAAGTTTGAGCTAGGGACTGGGGATCAGTAATGTTAAAAAGCACTAAAGAAGACATATAATTCCATACAGATTTAGCCAATGAGCAAGAAATGAAAAAATGTTCAATAGAATCTACATGGCAGCAGACAGGGCATTTCGATGCAAGGGAAAAACCACATGAAATAAGTATATCATCGAAAGGAAGCAAGGAGTTAAGCATCTTCCAAGTAAAAATCGATACCTTTTTCTGGAGGACAGTATTCCACAGCAGTTTAGATATCGGAGAATTACCTGTAGCCGTTGTCATTACCCGATAGGCCGATTTGGAAGTAAAGTTACCTGAAAGGTCAGGTTTCCAGATGATCCTGTTATCTCTGGACTGAATTAGCTCAGCTTCCTGTAGAAATAACATAGTATCATGTTCAAGGAAAGGAGAGACCCGATTTAGAATCTCTGATTTATTCCTGATAAACTCTGCCACAGTACAATATTTAAATGTTACAATTATATGCTCAGGGACAGAGTTTATTAATGGTCCGGACATACACCAATTTGCAGTCAAAAAATTGCAGGAACCTTTCCCATGAATTATAAATGAATTTTGTTCAGCCAAAAGGTTCACAGAATAGATTCTTTTCCAGGTTATAGATTTCCTGTTAGAATCAGAAAAAGACCATAGCAATTTAGCCCACAAAGTATTCCCCAATTGGCATTTCCACCACAATTTAAGTGAACAAACATCAAGAATAACTTTGATAGATCTAAACCCTAAACCACACTGAGAAATTGGAGTATCCAGATTTCCCCATTTTCTCCATATTTTGTTCCTTTTCCCTTCAGTCTCTCCCCAGAAAAACCTAGCCATTTTTTGCTCTAGGGATTTTATTATTGCTTTTGGTGGTTTTGTTACTGACCATAGATGTTGAGGCAAAGTGTACAAACAGGATTGTATTAAAATAAGTTTGCCCCCTGAGCTCAGCCAATGGTTTTTCCAGTTTTGCAATAACCTGTCAACTTTTTCCATGAGTGGCTGAAAATACCTGTTAAGAGTTCTACCTTTAAAAATTGGACAACCTAGGTAAAGGAAAGGTAAGGATCCCTGTTTCATATTAAGTATTGTCCTAATCTGATTAAGTTTACCATTTGAAGCCCTTTTACTAGTATAGAAATCAGATTTATTAAAATTGAACTTTTGTCCAAAAGTATATTCAAAGACATCCAAAAAGGCCTTAATCCTGATGAGATTGGATTTAGAAGCTTGCATGAAAATTATAGTATCATCCGCATACATAAGATGTGTAGCTGGTGGGGTAGTAGATGGGATTTGATAATAAGAAAGCTTATTATTTTGAAAGATGAAAGAGAGGCTTCTAGAAAAAGCTTCAGAAAAAATATTAAAGAGGAAGGGAGAGAGTGGATCACCTTGCTTTATACCTCTTGAGGCCTTGAAAAAACCCACAGGGTTACCATTAATAAGTATGGAAAAGTAAGCATGGGAAAGATTAGACATGACAGCATTAAGAAATTTTCCTTTGAAACCAAATTTCATCATAACTTCCCTAAGAAAGTGCCAATTAACTCTATCAAAAGCTTTCATTAAGTCAAGTTTCAGAAAACAATCAGGGATTCTAGCCTTTTTATCAATAAACCTAATCAGTTCCTGAAGGTAGATGATGTTATCCGAGATATCCCTATTTTGCATAAAAGCAGTCTGATTAGTTGAGATGAGTTTATCCATATATGGTTTAAGCCTTTCCATTAACACCTTGGAGCAAATTTTATTAAGTACATTGGATAGGCTTATTGGTCTAAAATCATCAAAAGAGCTAGGGGTAGCTTTTTTTTGGAATTAAGGTAATCCAAGTACTGGATATACCTCTAGGTAGTGCAGTGCCATCAATGAATTCATTTACTGCTTCAATGAGATCAAATTTTATTATAGTCCAACATTTTAAGTAGAATTTAGAGGTAAAACCATCCGGCCCCGGACTACTATTTTTACTCAGGCCTTTAACAACTGTTTCAAGCTCAGATTCAGTGACTGGTTTGGATAATTCACAGTTGTCAATCTCAGAAATAACATTAGGGATCTGGCTGAGAAATTGTGGGTAGTAAGAAACATTAGGCACCTGATTAGGTTCCTTCAACAGGTGACTGTAATAAGCAATGGCTTCATTATTAATGTCTGATTGAGAACTTAGCCATTGACCATCTTTATTTTTAATCTTAGTAATTTTAAGTCTGCTGTTTTTCTCTTGGACCACTTTATGAAAGAACTGAGTATTGTTATCTCCTAACCTATGCCATTTTAATTTAGATTTCTGTTTCCAAAATTTCTCCTTTTCCTTTTGAGATCTCAGCAACAGAGCCCTTTTCTCATTTAGTTTTATTAGCTCAACAGGTGAGGGATTAAGATCAAAAGCATTTTCCTGAATTCTAAGGCTTTCCTCAGCATGTAAAATATTCGAATCAATATTCCCAAAGCAGTCTTTATTCCAATTTTTTTTTTCAACCTGATTAGTTTCAAAAAGAAGCCTAGTAAACCAGTTTGTCTCATTTCCTTATCCCAACATGTCTTAATTAAAGGGATAAAATCCTGCCGATTAAACCATACATTAAGAAACCTAAATGGTTTAGGACAGGAATTAATCAAATTTGAAATCTGTAAAAGCAGGGGTGAATGGTCAGAAGTGTGTCTGTTCAAGATTTGGATGGAGGATGAGGGGAACTTATAGTTCCAGGATATAGTACACAATCCTCTATCCAGCCTTTTAGATGTAGGGTTTCTAAGTCTGGAATTACACCATGTAAACAAATTCCCTACTGTATTAATTTCCTGAACTCCCAAACAATTAATCCAAGTATTAAAATCTCTAATGCTACCTAGTGAGGGAGAACTAGGGCCCTTGTATTCAGTGAGTGATGTAATAGTATTGAAGTCACCTATAAACATGGTGTCACCTATGGTAATAGGCTCCAGGTCTTTCCATAGATTCTTTCTGCCTTCCCTATTCCTAAGGGCATAAATAAAAACTGCATCCATTTCAAGATTAATAGTCTGGTGCTTTATGTGAACATGTAGAAATTGCTCATTTGCAGTCAGAAGAGTAACTGCCATTAGATCTGTCCACATAAGCCATATTTTACTATTAAACAGTGATAGGCCATTAGGAAAGTGCAGTTTGTCCTTATATGAATCTAATTTGGAGATATCGTGCATAGGTTCAATTAGGCACAGCAGTTGAATCTTTTTAAGTTTAATTAGATTAGTTAATCTCAACATAGATGATTCCATTCCCCTAATGTTCCAAACTAAGAAATTAATTAAGGGAGAATCATTCATTGTTCACCAGACTTATTACTTTTAGTAGATGACCTAAGCATCATTTTATTAATCTGGCTGAAATAATTGGTTTTTTTACCTTTAGCCTTACCTTGCTGGGGACCATCCCCAAGAATAGTAGAAGAGTTAGGGTCTGCCTGATGTTGAGCAGTAAGATCTTCCATCTCATCCTGCAATACAGCAAACCTACTTCCCATTCGTCCTTGTGAGGACAGATTAATACTTTTATGTCTATCAACATTTAATGTAAGTGTTCCAACATGAATATCATCAATAGCATATGGTCTTGGAGTAGATTTTGTAAATGCAGAATCATGTAAAAGTTTGGATATGGAATTGTCAGTACTGTAAGGGTGATTAGGCCTAACAGGGTTAGCAGGTGTGGACTCTTTGTCAGTCATTGGGTCACTAATAATCTGGATTGGGGGACTGGATTGAAAGTTATGAGAGGAAGAAGGCTTATCCAGTTGGCTGACAACTTTCATATTATCCATACTGATAGGGTCTGTCAGATCTTTGTTTGAGATCAAGGGAGGGGTATCAAACTTTTTCCCTGTTGCTTGCCACAGAGGTTGGTTAGGAATTAAATTTTCTTCCTGCGGAATGGCATTTTGGTTTGGACAAACAGCTCTACATTGGTTAACTGAGTGGCCTAGTTTAGCACAGTGGTTACAGTATAAGGGAATGTCTTCATATTCAATCACAAATTTTTTGTTGTTAGTTACTGACCCCAACCTAATATGTTTGCACAAAGGTTTCTGGAGATCGATTTCCACACAAAGTTTAATGGCTGAGGGTCTGGTAAGCATATATGTGGCTAGGTCAGTTTTAATGAAGGTACCTATGCTATTGCCGATTGACTCAATGGATGCTGTATTATAGTAATACAGTGGAACTTCCCTAATAATACACCACACAGGGACTATAGGTGATTCTTTATGAATTGAAAACTCAGGTGTCCATTTTAACATTTTTAGTAAAATTCCACTAAAATTCCAGACACCTTTCATCCAACAACGTTGATAATCATTAAGAAGTTCGAAACGAATAAGCACGTGTTTGTAATCTAAATAGCCAAGTTGGTACTTACCTGAGAAACCTACCATTTTGAAAAGTTGTTCCAACATGTCCATGGAACATCTCCCTTTGGTAAATTTTCCGACCAGAGCATTGGTGTAGTGGGATGACAGTTTAGTAATTTGTTCGTCTGAGTATAAACAGGCCACGTCACCCAGATGATTGACTTTAGGGATTAGCTTAGGATTGTTAGGAAGAACTTTAGCTAATGGGGGAGATTTGGTTTTTAGGGCAGTAGCAAAGGATAGAGGTTGAGGAGGAGGAGGGGAATTAGGGTTAGTGATTTCCGGGACAGTTAGAGGTTGAGGGGTTGCCATGGGTGAGACCGTTAACGGCAATAAAGCCGTTAACGGCGGGCGCTCGTTATCGGCGGCGGAATTGGCAAGGAGATCGGCAAGACAACCAGGAAGAGAAGAATAAATTGAATGAGAAGGAGGATGAAAGTAGATCGCACCAAAATCGCTCCACAATCGCACCTAGTAACAGTAGATCGCAAAGCAGTATGGCCAGGTAGGTTAATTGAATCCAGGTAAGTTAAAACACAAGTATGAAAAAAGCTATTCTATTAATAAGTTTAATTTTAAAACTTATTAATAGAATAGCTTTTTAAACTTATTAAGTTTAAAAAGCTATTCTATTAATAAGCTATTCTATTAAAAATGTTATTAATAAGTTTAATTTTCTTAGATGAGATACATTAAATAGGTATAACTAATATGTCCGATTTTCTTAATTCATTTAAGAAAATACCAGCCGTAATCAATCACGGAGTTGCAGTTGAACATACCAGCCGTAATCAATCACGTATATGATGCAATAAGATTAAATAATATTTATTGTGAAGATGGTGGCAAGCTGTCCAAAACATATAGGAAGAGAAAGTGATGGAGATGCCAAGACAACTACCACCATAAATGAAAACATTTAACTTCTTGATCAAACATTTAAACGTTATGTTCGGGATCCTCTAAGTGACATAGTGGGACAGATGACTGGGTCAAGGTCTAAGCTTAGAGATGCTTCTTTAAATGCTTTAATTGATCTCCTTTATGATGAACAATTGAAGAATGAGTCATCATCCACATCTTGAATTTATTGTTCAAGACTGTCGAAGAACTGAAGACATCATGAAGAACACTATACTCTTGTTTTCCATTAGTTTTTTAATGAGGTAGTGTGATCACTGTAAAATATTGTAAAGTAATTTTATTTTGGATTTTAGACTGTGGAGCTTGCCGTGTGGGCTTTGAAAAGCTTATTTTCGAATCCAGTCCATTAGGGTTTCAAAAATATTAAGTTTTATTCCGATTAGACTTAGATTTGGTAAGATTAGATGAAGCAATATTCATCCCAGGTGTGTCTTGGAAGGTATTTGGCCATGTGTGTCTATTTTAGGTATTTTAGTTAGATGTGGTTTTACTTTCTTAAAGCTGCCATAAGTCAGTTCAGTTTCCAGTTGTGATTAGGGTTTGGGGGGAGATCTAACCTTATAACTGGGGAGGCCTTGCCCACGAATTTCTCACCTTTTTATCAATCATATATTCTAACTTTTGAGTTTATACTCTGTTTCTTGTGAGCTAATTTCCATTGTTTCTTAACCCTGAGGTCTAGTTAAGTATCAATAAACCTTGTGATATGATCCCACAGGCTAGTTGGAGAACAAGTCAAAATTAAGCCTACCCCAAGGGCTAGACTTCTAAATTTTGTGCAGCACACTAGGGTTTGCGAGTTCCCTTGTTTTGTCAAAGATTTTAATTTTGCATTCCAGAGTCTTCACAAGGAGATTCATATCTGAAAGAATAGTGTGAATGAGGATGGTGATGATCATCCTCATACAAGGAACCCTTTGGCGTTTGTGAATTCTAATGCTAAACAAGAAATTAGCAAAGAGAATATGGATAACAATAGTGTGTATTAAGTGGACTAATGAGCTTCTCCAGAAATTCATGAATGCTATTTCACAACTGGGTGAAGGATGTAAGTATGAATTTTTATTCCTAAAAATTAATAGTATATATAGCCATTGTTTTTTTTCATATAAGTTGTGTTTGTGTGTGATTATTTTACCTCATATTACATGACTCTTATTTTAAAGTTCAAAACATGTGCATGTTGTGTGTATTTGTCCATTTTCCAAGTACTATAAGACGTGTGGCGTCTTTTTTGCCAGTAGAAGTGTACATTTCTTAAATGGTATTATTATTCCTATCAAATACAAGCATAAACATACAGGTTTTTAAGACTTAAAGTGTGTAATTAATAAAGCACTATTAATAGCATAGTTCAATGTTCATAATCTACTTAACTATGTATTCTTTTTTTACAATACATAAAATTCTAAACTTCTTCAATTTTATGAACTTACTAATAACCATGAAAGTGGATGATAGATTTCTATTTGAATGAGATTCTAAGGATAATGAAGGTTCCCGGCCTTACAAGAATGCATGTGGCCAGCTATCTCCAAGTTAGTTGTCTTTTTCATTATCTTATGCTTTTATGAATTGATTTACAAATTTGTCAAGGTTATTTAGCATATAAGTATTTTATTTTATAGAAATGTTGCCAACAGAAATGGAGAGCCCCGCAAGAATACATGTACCGCAGTAAAAGAAGTGAAATTTCCATGGCCACCCATGAAGCAAAAAATAAAGATAGGACGAGAGTATTTGGGAGAATGCCTTATTAAGGTTACCACACTCGAGAAAAGGTGAGGCATAATGCTTAAACTATTTTACCTCCTTATTGTGTAATCAGCCCTACAGAAAATGCTTTTGTTTTTTGCACTAAAAATATTGTTAATTTTGATGTTCTTGCCATTAACACCCAGGGAAATTCAAGCCAAGTGAATATCACCAGAGAGAAAATATTTGAAATGGCGGATCCAATTGAAGAAGATTCTCTTAGGTTTAATGTATGGAAGTACCTATGCCCGAATTTGACATTGGACTTCCTGTGGTGAATTTGACATTGGAAAAAACGCCTATCAATTTCACTATCCCATTCTCATCACTTAAGTTTGTGTACTCTCTTCAAGTAATAATTTCAATTCGCTTTACAGTACAAATATTTACTAATATTTTTTACTATTTGTTATTAAATTAAAGGTTTAGAATGAAATTAACGTGGTGGGTGATAACCTGAAATATGGGATGCTAGGGATTTCAAGATCATGTTTGGAGCATATTTTTAGGAAAAAATGTTATCTGTTTACATATGTTTGTTGAGAAATTTAAATGTGTTGGAAAAAACTCAATATGTACTATCTTTATCAATTGTGAGAAGAACATATATGTTTAGTTGCTTATTCAGGGGCACCTCAAACATGTTTCAATTTTACTAATTAAAAAATTGCCAGGATGGTACTTCGTCTTGAGCTTTTAAAACTTCATACTTAAATGTCACTCTTTCAACTCTTCAAAAATAAATTTGGTTTAATTGGTTTTAAAAAAACAAATGGTACAATATATATACAACTTATATGGCCTTCGCAAAATATAAAAATTTCAATCGTATTTTAAAATCTAGAAAAGCAAAACAACTTGGGGGAAGAGGAGGGTTGAGCATTTCAAATAAGAAAAAAATGTGTTGGAAGAATGGTATAGGATGCAATTATTTGACAAAATATAAAATAATTTAATAAGTATTTTTTTTTCAATAATGATAAAAGGAAAATATTCGAAGAAGAAATATTACCTTGATTATTCATAAAAAAGAAGAAATTGTAGGTATTGTTATTATAGCATGGTATGAAATATCGATAACCTACCAAGCACTGATTACCAAGAACATTTCTAGCACTTCTATTCTTAACCATGTCTATTTTATATTGTCTGAAAAATGTTGTAAGATCACATGATGAAGTTCACGTATGGTTTGAAAATTATAACACTTGAGAAATCTTAAAGAGATCAATCATATTTTACATACACATATATGAATTCCCAATACAACAGAATTATTTTAAAATTAGATATGATATCAAATTATCTAGAGCAAGTAAAAAATAGACCTTAAACCAGCAATAACAACATTTCTTATCTCTTATATTGCATCTCAGACACGACTCAAACACAAAAATCTTTAGAGTTTGTACCACACATATATATTACTTATGAAAGAAGGGTGCAATAGAGTTTTGTGATGGACATCTTTTGGAATCTTTTATTTATAAATTAATAATTTTTTTGAATAATATTTGTTTTTTATTAATTGAAAATTCCATCAATAAATAAGTATAACATATTAAAATATTAAATAAAGCCATTTTTTTTAACTTAAAACAAATTACATTACTTGATGCATCATATAGTTGAATCTAGTAGACATTTAATTTTGTACATGTTTCATAAAATACTTTTATATCTCCTGCCATAAAATTTTCACTTTTCATGTATAGAAAAACAATACCAACTGACAACTTCTTAACACATACCATTTAAAGCATTAGTTTATAAGCTATAACGTATCGTGTTATTTACATGACTCTCCTACTTATGAGACTGGAAAGTAAATAGCTTGTCAATAATAGATGCACAATGCAATTGATAATTTCAATTATACATAAACACAATTATTTATACTCTCTCCTTTACATATAGTTTGAAAGATATTTGTTAAAAATAATGTAAAGTCATTATTTTGATTAAATTATCTATCCTTTTTAATATTTACATATTAAAATTGAAAACATAAAGTAATTTAATTTTAATAATTAAAGGGGTGAATATAGTATCAACTGAAATTATTTTTTATAATATACATTACTATTCATTAGAAGTATGTTCTTAAACAAAAATTTACTATACATAAGAAATTGAAAGGATAAAATATTTTTTACCATTATATGAATATTAATATTAAAGTTTGAAGAATATTTTTCTAACAGAATTTTAATATTATATTAAAAATATTTTGAAATAAATAAAATGGTGAATAAATTGCAATGACAAATTAAAAAGTCAGACACGTACATTTAGTGGGGTAAAATCATGGAGAAGATAGATAGTAAAAGTAAAAGACAAAGCATTAATGGGATACAACGTAACAACATTTGTAGAATTTACTAACAAAGCTTATTTTTCTATGCAAATTTGTTGTATTTGAAATCTTGACTATAAAATAGCCTTCGTTTACACCTTTTGATACATTGCAAAGTATTTCTCCATTCCCCAGGGATCTTAAGGAATTACCAACCCAAAAATTATCAATTGTAAAAAAAATTCCAATCGATTAAAAAAAGCATGATGAGTGATGATGTGTACAACGTGATGATCAACATCATATTCTGATCGATTTCCCTCCAAATAAGATTGAGACCTCAATCTTTCATGTATGCAATTTATTTTGGTTTCATCTAAATGTCATTTTAATGAAATATCTCTTAATAATCCTAATTTTGATTAGAAAATGGGATTCAAATTTTGTTGGTTGATCACGACAAATAGGTCATCACTTCCAGCTAAACTTCTACCTCTTAATTCCCAAGGTAAAATTCATTTAACTTCTCCTAGACACCTTAGTTTTTATTTTAAATTTTATTTTGCTTTTAATATCACATCTTCATTTTATTTTTTTAAATTTAAAATCAAACAAATTTGCTCACTTCACCACACTATTTTCGACGCACCTCTATTTACACCTGAACTTTAAAAAAACATAAAGCTTCTACTACTTTAAGAGAGAGATTTAATTGATTAATGAATCAGTGTGTGGTACTATTGCCTTTTTATTTATCTATTATAACTTATGTTGATATATGTTTTATATTACCATGATTTATAATTAATATATTTTAAAAAAATTGGTTGGTGTCCGTATCCTCATATCATATGTAACATTCCATGTAAGTGCAAATACAAGTTGGAAATTTTATTTATTTCTTATTAATGTGTTTGTTTTTCTTAGTGAGATACATTAAATAGGTATAATAATTATTTTTTATTTTCTTAGATGAATCATACTAATTAGTTGTACCTGTGTGCTTTGGCATATACTTTTGATATTTGTTATCATTTATTAGCGGTAACAAGATGCGTGACTCTCAAAACTTCTATCTTCTTATTTATAAGAAAGCTACTCTTTCTTTTTACAATACAATAAAATAACAAATTTTCTAATGAGATCTTTTAATTATGCTGAACGTAAGTATGAAACTATTATATTAAAATAGAATGAAGTATTAATTATTCTAGGTGAAATTATTAAATATCTTTATTCCTTTTCAAGTTATTTAGAATGAATATATTGGATACGATTACCGTTTAAAATATTTTCTGGTTATTATTTATGTTATATTATATATTATTGTAGAGAGAAGAAATAAAACTTTTAGTATCAATCTTTAAACATTATAAAAAAAATGGTTTATGAAACTATGACGTTTTGACTATAGATGTTGTGGTATATTATACCCTCACATTATAATGACATGCAAATCTATATTTAAATGGCAGTGACTACAACTTCGTCCGCATCAGCTGCAATGAAGATAATCACAAATGTGAAGAAGCAATTTGATGTTGTTATTGCAGATGTGGACTTACCGGATATTGATGGCTACAAACTCTGCCATGAAATTATAAAATTGGTCTTCCTAGTACTTTGTAATCAACTAACCTATATTTTATTCATGCACAATTAAATTAATTTATTCATTCATTCTATTTTAAACTAATATGTTTGATGTGTTCAATAACATCTGCAAGAGAAAGACACCAAATAGTGACTAAGGCATTGGAAATTGGGGCTATTTTCCTTATCCACCAACGAGCTGATAAGTTTATCACACAGTATGTGCATCAATTTGTAATGAAAGAAATATATGAAAGCATAAAAACTGAGTTGCACATGAACATGCCAGCAGTGATCATTCACGTATCTGATGGAATAAGTTTAAACAAGATTCATTGTGAAGGCGGTGGCAAGCAGTCAAGAACATATCGGAAGAGAAATGATGGTGAGGATAAGGATGGTGATGATCATCATCGTGCAAGGAACCCTTTGGCATTTGTGAATTCAAATGCTAAACAAGAAACTAGCTAAGAGAATATGGATAACAAGAAGATGTGTATTAAGTGGACTAATGAGCTTCATCGGAAATTCATGAATTTTATTTCTCAGTTGGGTGAAGGATGTAAGTATGAGTTTTGATTCCTCAAAATTAATATTATATATAGCCCTTATTTGTTTTTCATATAAGGTGTGTTTGTGTGAGTTTATTTTACCTCATATTACATGACTCTTATTTTAAAGTTTAATACCTGTGTGGGTTGAGTGTATTTGTCCTTTTTCCATGTACTATAAGACGTGCGACGCCGTTTTTGCCAATAAAAGTGCACATTTCTTAAATGGGATTTATCTTCCTCTCAAATACACGCATAAACGTATAGGTTTTTAAGACTGAAAGTGTGTAAATAATGTAGAACTATCAATAGCAGAGTTAAACATGCATAATCTACTTAACTATGTGTTTGTTTTTACAATACATGAAGTTCTAAAATTCTTCAATTTTTTGAACTTACTAATAACCCTGCAAGTGGATGATAGGCAACTATCCGAATGAGATTCTAAAGTAAATGAAGGTAACCAGGCTTACAATGATGCAAGTGCCCAACCATCTCCAACTTAGTTGTCTTTTTCATGATCTTATGCTTTTATGAAGTGATTTACAAATATGTCAAGGTTATTTAGCATATAAGTATTTTATTTTATAGAAATGTTGCCAACAAAAATGGATAGCCCCGCAAGAATACATGTACCACGGTAAAAGAAGTGAAATTTGCATGGCTACCTATGAAGAAAAAAATAAAGATAAGACGAGAGTATTTGGGAGTAGTGTGATCACTGTAAAATATTATAAAATTATTTCATTTTGGGTTTATGGACTGACAGTTCGGCCATGTGGGCTTTGAAGAGCTAAATTTCGAAAATACAATCCATTAGAGTTTAGTATATTCAGTTTTATTCTGATTAGAATTAGTTTTGGTAAAATTAGATAAGGTAATATTATTCAAGGTTACTTCTTGAAGAATTCAACTACATTACCTTAGATTGCCATTTATTTTAGGTATTTTAGTTAGATATGGTTTTAGCTTCTTAAAGCTGTCATAAGTCAATTCAGTTCCCAGTTGTGATTAGGGATTGGGGCAAGATTGTAACCCTATAAATAGGGAGGCCTTATGGACGAATTTAATACTTTTCATCAATCAAATATACAACCTTTTGAGTTCATACACTTTGCTTGTGAGTTATTCCATTGTTGCTTAACCCCGAGGGGTAGTTAAGTGTCAATACACCTTGTAATCTGATCATGAGGGCTAGTTAGAGAGCGAGTCGAAATTGAGTGTACCCCGAGGGCTAGACCTTGAATTTCGTGCGGTATTGCAAGGTTTGAGAGTTCCCTTATTTTGTCAAAGATCTTAATTCCGCAATCCAAATTCTTCACAAGGGGAAAAACAATACCAACTTACAACTTCTTAACACTTACCATTTAAAGTATGCATATCAATATTTTAAAACCTAAATGCAAACTGTATATTGTAGGTCATGATTTTTAATTCATTAACAAAACAGACCATTGTAGTTTATAGGCTATAACATATCGTGTTATTTACATGACTCTCCTATTTATGAGACTAGAAAGTAAATAACTTGTCAATAATAAATATATAATCCAATTGATAATTTCAAATATATATAAACACAATTTTTTATACTCTCTAGTTTACATTTAGAGTCTGTTTGAAATATATTTGTTTAAAATAATGAAAAGTTATTATTTCTATTAAATTATCTATCCTTTTTAATATTTAAATATTAAAATTTAAAATGTAAAATAATTTAATTTTAATAATTAAGGGGTGAAAGTAATATTAACTAAAATATATTTTTATATATACCTTACTATTCATTAGAGGTATGTTCTTAAATAAAAATTGACTATATATAAGAAATTGAAAGGATAAAATATTTTGTACCATTATATAAATATTAAATCTTAAAGTTTGAGAAAGATTTTTCAAACATAATTTCAATATTATATTAAAAATATTTTGAAATAAATAAAATGGTAAATAAATTGCAATGACAAATTTAAAAGTCAAACACGTACATTTTGTTGGTTGATCACGGCAAAGAGGCAATTGCTTCCACAACTAGTTTAACTTCTCCTAGAAGACGATTCAGTTTTGAGGGCAAAACCTTTCGATCACGGAGGGAATGATGGAGATGACAAGACAACTATCACCATAAATGAAGATATTCCACGACTTGATCAAACATTTAAAGGATATGTTCGGGATCCTCTAAGTGACATGGCGGGACCTATGACTAGGTCAAGGATTAAACTTTGGGATGCTGCTTTAAAGGCTTTGAATGATTGCCTTTATGATGATGAATTGAAGAAGGAGTCACCTCGACATTTTGGATTCATTATTCAAGATTGTCGATGAAGTGAATACATTATGAAGAACACTATATATTTTTTTCCCACTGGATTTTTAATGAGGTAGTGTGATCACTGTAAAATATTGTAAAATTATTTCATTTTGGGTTTATTGGACTGATAGCTCGGCCATGTGGGCTTTGAAGAGCTAAATTTAAAAAAATACAATCAATTAGGGTTTAGTATATTCAGTTTTATTTTGATTAGAATTGGATTTGGTAAGATTAGATAAGGTAATATTCTTCAAGGTTACTTCTTGAAGAATTCGACCAGATTACCTTATATTACCATTTATTTTAGGTATTTTAGTTAGATATGGTTTTAGCTTCTTAAAGCTACCATAAGTCAATTCAGTTTCCAATTGTGATTAGGGTTTATGGATGAAATCTACCCTATAAATAGGAAAGGCCTTTGGACGAATTTCTCACCACTTTTATCAATCAAAATACAACCTTTTGAGTTCATACTCTTTGCTTGCGAGCTATTCCATTATTTCTTAAGCCCGAGGGCTAGTTAAGTATCAATAAATCTTGTAATCTGATCTTGAGGGCTAGTTAGAGAGCGATTCGAAATTGAATGTACCCCGAGGGCTAGACCTTGAATTTTTTGCGGCATTGAAGGGTTTACGAGTTCCCTTGTTTTGTCAAAGATCTTGATTCCGCAATCCAGATTCTTCGCAAGGGGATTCATATCAGTTGGTATCAAAGCAAAGCGAGAGATCAACTGAGGCTGGAAAAAAACAAAAAAAAAGGTTTTGAGTTTTTGTTGAATTTATTTTCGAATCTTTTTAAATTTATAAACTCTTTCGTGTCATGTTTTAACTGTGTTTGATTGATCTTTCTTACCAGGAGGATTGAATCTAGAGTCAAAAGACACCGACGTCGAAGGGTCTGAGTGTTAACAAGTATTATCTGCCTTCAAATCCCGGTCAGTTTCATAGTTTTTTGGTAGTTTAAATAGTTTATGTGCTTGTGATATTTCCGTCAACTCTTCTGAAAGTTATTTCATGCTCATAATCCTAGTTGTTTTCTTTATCGTTCTTAGATTCCGTGATATTGAATTTTTCTTCAATTCCTGATTGCACCATATTCAAAAAAAATACAAAAAAAGAGTCTTGTGTCATTTTTCATATATATAGTGTCATAATCTTGATCCTTATGATCTTTAATACCTCGAAGTTCATTAGAATCAAGAGGAAGTTGTCGCAGTTTTCTTATTCCATGTTTTGTATAGACAATTTTTGTTCCAAAACTTTTCAAAAATTTTTAATAAAAGGTAGCAGATTTTTGGGTTTCAAAATCGGAATTTAGGATTTGAAATATGAAATTTGGGGCAGATTTGCAATTTCTAAAAATTTGGGAATTGTGACCAAACTTTTTTCTTGGGGAATAAGATTCTGGTTGTGAGTTTTATAGTAAAAAAAAAATTAATTGTGGCCGAAAAAAAGAGGGAAAGAAAAAGGAAATTTGATTTGAAAAAGAAAAGGAAAAATCAAAATCCTAATCGGAAGAGAAAAATGAAATAAAAGCCAATTGAGAAAGGGGTTTTGATCTGAATTTTTGACTTGGGGGACAAGTAAGTCATAAAAATCCTTTACGGCAAGGGATTTGGAGTTGAGTTCCTATTCCAATTTGTTTTCGGAAAAGTTTCTTGAATTTTCGGAACCTATTTGTCGCCTATATAAAGCAATCTTGTTTTCATCATAATTCATTCAATACAACTCCAATTAATGCCATTCAAATTGAATTTTGTTCCTTATTATTTGTAAAACATGGAATTTTAGATCGCAGTGCCCAATTTTGTGTTTATATATTTTAAATTTCAAAATAAGTTCTGCAGTACTCATCTTAATAGATTGCTTTGAATTGCGATGAATTGATCAATTTTCATTGCATTAGCCTTTGCCTTGTGAGTTGTGAGTGTTATACACTTGTTGTCCGACCTTACCAAACAAAGGGAAGGGGGCGATTTATTTTAACTAACCATTTGATTTTCTTAGCAGTTTAGCGAAGATGGGGGACGAAAATCCATTCGTCCCGCCTTTTTTTAGCAATCCTAACAATTTTCCATTAAAGAAAAACTCTAATGGTGGGTGTGGTAGTCATCCATGTGCAGAGGCTCCAGATAGTTAGGAGCAAAATCAAATTAATCCAAATGAAGCCAATGATCCTGATCGGTTTGCTGTCGCAATAAATGCACTTATTAGTGAGGTGCAAAGGTTGGCGAGAAAATTTGAAAGCATGGCACCTCCTACACCTACATCATCAGTCAAGAGGGAAGAAATCAAGAAATATGTTTGTCAGTTCAATGGTTCTGGAAGTTAAGATGACTATTCTGATGATGGTTCGGAAAGGCAATCATACTGAGGGTCTTATAGAAGGCATCGCCATAGTAAACCTCATTTCCAAAGGAGAGTGAAGAGTAATTCAGGATCTGAGTTAGGTCCTGATGAAGCTCGAGACATCAAGGTTTTAAAATATGACATCCCTCGATTTGATGGTCAATACAATCCAGTGAAGTATCTTGATTGGGAGCAAGAGATTGAGAATCTGTTTGATCTAAAAAATTATTGGAAGAAAGAAAAAGTTAAAGTGGCACAGTATTCTTTCACTCACTCTGTGGCTAAATGGTGGAAAAATAAAAAAGAGTCGCGATATCTTGCCAGAAAGAAACCTATCTCCACCTGGGAAAGATTGAGATATGAGCTTCGCCAATATCATGTTCCGCCTACTTAGTTGATGGAACAACATTCGTATCTATCCAACATAAAGCAAGGAAATAACATAGTTGATGAATGCTGGCAAGATCTTGAGTTGACCATGAGAAGGGTTGTAATGAAAGAAGATGATGCATTCATTAAAAATTGATTCATTGAAGGCTTGCGTGAAAACCTTCAAACACTAGTCAAGCTTCAACATCACATATCTATGAGTGATTTATTGGTGAAAGCAAGGTTGGTTGAGAGTAACCTATGACCAAGGAGGCCACAGTTCAGATTTCCAAGTCAACGACCAGGGTTTGACTCCGGAAACCCTAATTATGGCTGCAATAGGGGCACACCCATGGGAGGATGAGGATCAGTTCAGACTTATTCAAATATGACTTATAATCTTAATGAGAGGAGGGAAGCACGACCAACCCAACAGGTTTCAAAAATTCCAGGTAAGCCCACTACTTCTTCATCAAATTCGGTTTCTGTTAACTCTCCTACTTGTTTTCATTACAAGGAAAGAGGAAATGTCCGCAACAACTGTCCTCATGTACGAGTGTTAATAACAATTGAGAAAGGAGATGAAGAAGATGAATATGCTGATATGCCACCATTGTATGAAAGTAGTGAAGAACAGGTAGATTAAGAGGTCATCATTAATGATCATAGTGAACAAGGTCCGGAAACACAAGGTAACTTTGTGGTGTTAAGAGTTCTCAACTCTCAAATGGCTGAAACAAAGGTACAAAGGATTAACATTTTTCATACCTATTACCTTGTGAAAGATAACAATTATTTATTAATTATTGATGGTGGTTCTTGTGCTAATATTGTGTCTAATCTTCTTGTTAAATCATTGTTTTTGCCTTTGACTACTCATCCATCATCATATAAACTTATTTTTTTAAATGGTAGTGGTGAAATTAGGGTTAACAAAAAATGCATGATTAACTTTAAGATTGGAAAATACCATGATTCTATTTTATGTGATGTTATACCTATGGAAGCTAGTCATATTTTGTTAGGGAGACCTTGGCAGTTTGATTGTAAATCTATGCATGATGATTACACTAACAAAATTACTATGATTAAGGATAGAACAATGTATACTTTGGTTCCATTATCTCTAGTGGAATTTTTAGTGGCACAGAGACGTATGAGAGTCCACAAAGAGAAGTTTGCGACTGATGTGCAAATGGCCGACAAAATCCCTAGCCAAGGCTTGAAGGAGATCAGCCACAAGGTGAAAAATGGAGGCAAAAACCTTGATAATATTGATCAAAAATCAAGGGAGGCTGTCCCAAGTAAGCCTGGTAAGTCTAAGAATGATTCTGACAAGTCGCGTAAAATCCTATCTTCAAATCTTAATCCTTTGCCATCGATTTACATGATGAGACATGAACTTCCTAATGATTCTGGTAGATAATTTTATGCGTTGATTAGGGATGTAAATCATACTATTTCTAATCATTATTATGTGCATATCATGCATTTAAAAGAGAGCTAATTTGTCAGTGATGATATTCCATGTTCCTCCATAGTTTGCTCAGATGTTACAAGAATTTGAGGGTGTCTTTCCAGAAGCCTTACTTGTGGGTTTACCACCTTTGCGAGGTATTAAACACCAGATTGACTTGATTCCGGGTTTGGTTATCCCAAACCATCCGGCGTATAAAGCAAACTCTTAGGAGACAAAGGAACTACACCGACAAGTCGAGGAGTTACTTCAAAAAGGTTCTATGCGAGAACCCCTATCTCCATGTGCTGTGCCCATCATTTTAATTCCTAAGAAAGATAAAACTTGGCATATGTGCATTGATTTTCGTGTTATTAAAAATATTACCATTAAGTATCGCCATCCTATCTCTTGGTTAGATGATATGCTTGAATATTTGCATGGATCTGTGATTTATACTAAGATTGATTTGACTTAGGGTTATCATCAAATTCGAATTAATGAAGGGGATGAATGGAAAACTCCATTTAAGACTAAGTTTGGGTTGTATGAATGGATTTTTATACCTTTCGGTTTAACTAATGTACCTAGTACTTTTATGTGGTTGATGAATCATATCTTGAAGAAGTTTATTGGTTGGTTTGATTTGGTCTATTTTGATGATATATTGATTTATTCTAAGTTGACTGATGAATATATTGAGCATGTTAAAATGATTCTTGTTGCACTCTGTGAGTCTTGCTTGTATGCGAACATTAAAGAAGTGCACATTTGAGCTTCGGAAGTGGTGTTTCTCAATTTTGTGGTCTCTAAGGAGGGCATAAAAGTCGACGAAACCAAAATTGAGGCCATTAAGACTTGGCCGAGACCTACTAATGCCAACCAAGTACGTTCTTTTCATTGTTTAGCTAGTTTTTATAGACGGGTTGTGCGTGATTTCTCCTCTATTGTTGCATCTCTAAATGAACTAGTTAAAAATGATGTGAAATTTGTTTGGACTGAGAGTCAAGAGAATGCATTTAATGAATTGAAAGTAAGATTATGTAATGCTCATGTTTTTGCTTTACCTAATTTTAATGGTACTTTTGAGATTCATTGTGATGCTTTTGATGTTGGTATTGGTGTTGTTTTGATGCAAGAGAATTGACTTATAGCTTACTTCAGTGAAAAGCTAAAGGGCGGTGCTCTAAACTATCCTTTGTACGATAAAGAATTTTATGCAATTACGTACATTAGAAAGTTGGAAACATTATTTATTGCATAAATAATTTGTCATTCATAGTGATCATAAATCCTTGAAATACTTGAAGAATCAGATGAAGTTGAATGAATAAGTGTCATGCTAAATAGTCTAGTTTCATTGAATCTTTTCCCAATGTGTTGCATTACAAAAAGGGTAAAGAAAATGTTGTTGCTGATGCTTTGAGTCGTAGACATGTTTTACTTACACGATTGGAATGCATTATGTTAGGGTTTTCATTCATGCAAGATTTATATGCGAATAATTCTGATTTTTCATCTATTTATGCTGCATGCGAAAATGGTGCTTATTAGAAGTTTTTCTGGCATGATTGTTTCTTGTTTATGAATAATAGGTTATGTATTCCTCAATATTCTATGCATGAATTACTTGTTACAGAAGCTCATTCAGGTGGTTTAATGGGACATTTTGGTGCATTTATAACTTATAATTTGTTGCGAGAACACTTCTATTGGCCGAAAATGACACTTGCTATTGACAGGGTTCGCAGGAATTGTCTTGATTGCCTGAAGGCTAAGTCTAAAATTAAGCCTCATGGACTTTATACTCCATAACCTGTTCCTACACATCCTTGGGCTTATGTTTCCATGGATTTTATCCCAGGTTTACCACGATCTCAGTCAAGTAATGATTCTATCTTTGTGGTAGTGGATAGATTTTTGAAAATGGCACATTCCTTGTAGGATGACAGATGATGCAAAGCATTTTGCGGATCTATTTTTGAAGGAAGTATTTTGGTTACATGGCATTCCTACGTCCATTGTCTCTGATTGCGATGTTAAATTTTTATCCTACTTTAGGAATACCTTGTGGCGCAAGTTAGGGACAAAGTTGCTATTTTTGACTGCCAGTCATCCTCAAACAGAAGTGACCAATCGAACCCTAGGGGCTCTCCTACGTGCACTAGTTCAGAAGAACTTAAAGAATTGGAAAAAATGCATTCTGATTGCAGAGTTTGCTTACAATCGCACTACTCATTCTACTACTTCTTTATCTCAATTTGAAATTGTTTATGGTTTTCTACCTATTATACCTCTTGTTCTACTTCCTTTGAATTTTAAACAGGTTAAAAACCTTGATGGAGAAAAGAAACCTGATTTTGTGAAGAAAATCCATGAGAAGGTGTGCATGAAAATTGAACGGACAAATGCACAGAATGCTAATAAAGCTAATCAGAGCCGCAAGCTGATGAGGTTCAACATGGGAGATTATGTTTGGGTTCATATGTGGAGAGAGAGGTTTCCAAATTTGAAAATCTAAGTTGAGTTCACGTGGAGTCGGTCCTTTTAAAGTGTTGGATCCTGTGAACGACAATGCTCACAAGATTGAGTTACCAAATCATTATGGTGTTAGTGCAACCTTCAATGTTGCTGATTTATCTCCATTTACCTTAAAAAACAATTCAGTTTTGAGAGTGAAACCTTTCGACCACGGAGGGAATGATGGAGATGCCAAGACAACTACCACCATAAATGAAGATATTCCACGACTTGATCAGACATTTAAAGGATATGTTCGGGATCCTCTAAGTGACATGGCAGGACCTATGACTAGGTCAAGGACTAAGCTTAGGGATGTTGCCTTAAATTCTTTGATTGATCACCTTTATGTTGAAGAATTGAAGGAGTCACCATCGACATCTTGGATTCATTATTCAAGATTGTTGGCGAACTGAAGACATCATGAAGAACACAATACGTTTTTTTCCACTGGGCTTTTAATGAGGTAGTGTGATCACTATAAAATATTGTAAAATTATTTCATTTAAGATTTATTGGATTGATAGCTCGGCCATGTGGCGTTTGAAGAGCTTAATTTCAAAAATACAGTCCATTAGGGTTTAGTATATTCAGTTTTATTCTGATTAGAATTAGATTTGGTAAGATTAGATAAGGTAATATTCTTCAATGTTACTTCTTGAAGAATTCGACCAGATTACCTTGTATTACCATTTATTTTAGGTATTTTAGTTAGATATGGTTTTAGCTTCTTAAAGCTGCCATAAGTCAATTCAGTTTCCAATGGTGATTAGGGTTTATGGACGAAATCTACCCTACAAATTTTGGACGAATTTCTCACCACTTTTATCAATCCAAATACAACATGTTGAGTTCATACTCATTCTTGCGAGCTATTCCATTGTTGCTTAACCCCGAGGGCTAGTTAAGTATCAATAAACCTTGTAATCTAATCCCGAGGGCTAGTTAGAGAGCGAGGCGAAATTGAGTGTACCCCAAGGGCTAGACCTTGAATTTTGTGTGGCATTGAAGGGTTTGCGAGTTCCCCTTTTTTGGTCAAAGATCTTAATTCCGCAATCCAGATTGTTCTCAAGGGGATTCATATCAGTAAGTATGAGTTTTGATTCCTCAAAACTAATAGTATATATAGCCATTGTTTGTATTCATATAAGGTGTGTTTGTGTTTGTTTATTTTACCTCATATTACATTACTCTTATTTTAAAGTTTAAAATCAGTGTGTGTTGTGTGTATTTGTCCTTTATCCAAGTACTATAAGACGTGTGACATCTTATTTTGCCAGTAGAAGTGTACATTTCTTAAATGGGATTATTCTTCCTATCAAATACAAGCATAAACATATAGGTATTTAAGACCGAAAGTGTGAAACTAATGTAGCACTATTAATAGCATAGTTCAACATGCATAATCTACTTAGCTATGTTGTTGTTTTTTTACAATACATGAAATTCTAAAATTCATCAATTTTATGAACATACTAATAACCAGGGGCGGATCTATTAATACGCGAGGTAGGGCTCCAGCCCTACCTCGATCGCCGGCCGGAGCTAGGAGGAGGCGGGAGCGCGTCTCCGGCGCGGCCGAGCGCGGCCGAGCGCGTCTCCGGCAGAGCCCAGCGCCTGCTCGCCGGAGAAGAAGGCCGCGCTGCGGCCTTCTTTTTTTTGCAGACGTACGCATTAAAACGACGTCGTTTCACGTTAGTGAAACGACGTCGTTTCGTTTGGCTTTCATTTTTTATAACCTAAGTAGTAAAACGACGTCGTTTCACGTTAGTGAAACGACGTCGTTTTACTAAGTACTATGAAAAAAAAAAAGGGATCGGAAATGGATTGGGCCAAAAACTGAGCGGCCCAATCCATCATCCTATATAAATGGTTGAGCCTTGAGCGGGAACAAGAAGTCAAGAACAGAACAACAGCCACAGCTCCTCCTCCTCGTTGCCTCATTCCGCCACAACAGCGCCGCTTCCGCGCCACCGCCGCCGCCGCCGCGCCACCGCCGTCCACCACCGCCATCCCGCCGCCTCTGGTAACTGGTAAGTCTTCTCTAGACTCTAGTTCTCTTCTCTTTATAGTTTATATGCTAAATTGCTAATATTTATTAATTTTAGGGTTTATAATTTTTTGTCATTTTAATTTATTTCTTCAAAACTTAAATATATGTATAATGTATTAATGTGAACATGATTTTTAGATTGGATGTTGAATTGAATTTATATGGTTGTATTATATATGATTGTTGAAGTTTAGTTGAATTGCATAAATTGATTTAGTTGAATTGCATATTTAGTTGAAATTTAGTTGAAATTATAATTGTTTGATTTATTTTGTATAATTGTATGTGACAATGAAATTGTCAATTTGTCATAATCGGTTTATGGAATTATCAATTAGGGATATTTGTTAAATTGAATTTAGATGAATATGATTTTTTGAACTTTTTATTTTCATTTGTTAATTATCAATTAGGGATATTTTATTAAATTGAATTTGAATCGATGAAAAATAAATCAATTTACATAAACCGGACGCCGGACGCCGGACGCCTCTGCACGCCGGGCGCCGAAAATTTTTCAGCCTCCCCTGAAAAAATTTTCTGGTTCCGCCCCTGCTAATAACCATGCAACTGGATGATAGGCAACTACAAATGAGATTCTAAAGATAATGAAGGTTACCGGGCTTACAAGAATGCAAGTGGCCACATTAATATGTCAAGGTTTCCGGGCTTACAAGGATTGATTTTTCTTATGCTTTTATGAATTGATTTACAAATATGTCAAGGTTATTTAGCATATAAGTATTTTATTTTATAGAAATGTCACCAACAGAAATGGAGAGCCCCGAAATAATACTTGTACCACAGTAAAAGAAGTGAAATTTCCATGGCTACCCATGAAGCAAAAAATAAAGATAAGATGAGAGCATTTGGGAGTATGCCTTATCAAGGTTACCACACTTGGAAAAGGAGGAGCATAATGCTAAAACTTATTTACCTCCTTATTGTGCAATCAACCATACAGAAAATGCTTTTGTTTTTGGCATTGAAAATATTGTTAATCTTGATGTTCCTGCTATTAACACCCGTGGAAATTCAAGCCAACTAAATCTCACCAGAGAGAAAATATTCAAAATGGCGGGTAATTGATGATAAAAGGGCTGATACCATAATTTTAAATAAAAATTTCAATCATGATAAATGGGAAATATTCTAAGATGAAATATTACCCTGATTGTTCATAAAAAAATAAGAAATTGTAGGTATTGTAATTATAGCATGGTATGAAATATCGATAACCTACCAAGCATTGATTACCAAGAACATTTCTAGAACCTTCTATTATTAACCATGTATATTTATATTGTGTCAAAGATGTTATAAGATCAAGCGATCAACTTCACGTATGATTGATTTTGAAAATTATACTCAATAATTTTGAGAAAAACTAGAGAAATCTTAAAGAGATCAATAACGATACCATATCTTAAAGAGATCAATAAAGAAATATATATATATATGAATTCACAGTACAATAGAATTATCTTTAAATTGGATACGATGCCATATTTTCTAGAGCAAGCAGAAAAATAGACCTTGAACAAACAATAACATTTTTCACCTCTTATATTGCATCTCAGACACATCTAGCACACAAAACACTTTAGAGGCCATACCACACATATATATTACATTTAAAATAAGGGCACAATAATGTTTGTGTGTTGTACATCTTTTGGATTATTTTATTGTGGAGAAGATAGAGAGTAAAAGTAAAAGACAAAGAGCATTACTAGGATACAACGTAATAACTTTTGATTCATCGCAAAGTATTTCTCCATTCCCCACTGATCTTAAGGAATTACCAACCCAGAAATTCTCAATTGTAAAAAAATTCCAATCGATTAAAAAAATATGATGGGTGATATATGTGTAAAGCGTGATGATCAGCATCATATTCAGATCGATTTCCCTTAAATAAGATTGGTACCTCAATATTTCTGGTATGCAATTTACCACGGTTTCATCTAAATATCATTTAATGAATCATCTCTTAATAATCCTAATTTTAATTAGAAAATGGCATTCAAATTTTGTTGGTTGATCACGACAAAGAGGCCATTGCTTCCGCAGCTAAGCTTTTAGCTCTTAATTTCCAAGGTAAAATTCATTTAACTTCTCCTAGACACCTTAGTTTTTATTTTAAATTTAAATTTTCTTCTAATATCATATTTTCATTTTATGTTTTTTGAATTTAAATCAAACAACTTTGCTCACTTCGCCGCACTATTTTCGACCTACCCCTATTTACACCTGAACATTAAAAAAACAGCAAGCTTCTACAACTTTAAGAGAGAGGTTTAATTGATGAATGAAATAGTATGTGGTACTATTACCTTTTTTATATTATACCTTATGTTGATATATGTTTTATATTACCATGATTTTTAATTAATATATTTTAAAAACAATGGGTTGGTATCAGGCCTTTATTGTACCCTCATATGTTGCATTCCAGGTAAGTGCAAATACAAGTAGGAAATTTTATTTATTTGCTATTAATATGTTTATTTTTCTTAGGTGAGATACATTAAATAGGTGTAATAATTATATTTAATTTTCTTAGGTGAATTATATTAAGTAGTTGTACATATGTACTTTGGCATATACTTTCGATATTTATTTTCATTTATTAACCGGTAACAAGATGCATGACTCTCAAAACTTCTCTCTTCTTTTTAAGAAAGCTATTCCTTCTTTTTTTGAAAAATGCCATTTGTTTGCAGATGTTTGTTGGAAATTTTAAATGTGTTGAAAAAAAACTCAATATGTACAATCTTTATCAATTGTGAGAGAGAATATATGTTAAATTACTTATTCAGGGGCACCTCAAACATGTTTCAATTTTATTAATTAAATTTTTTTGGGGATGGTACATTTTCTTTAGCTCTTTAAAATTCATATTTAAATGTCACTTTTTCAACTCTTCAAAAATAAATTAGGTTTAATTGATAGAAACAAATAAGCAATGGTACAACATATACAACTCATATGGCCTTCGCAATATATAAAAATTTCAATTGTATTTTAAAATCTAGAAAAGTGAAATAACTTGGGGGAGATGAGGGATGGGCATTTCAAACAATAAAGAAAAGTGTTGTTAGGAAAGGTATAGGATGCAATTACTTGAGAAAATATACAATAATTTAATAAGTGTTTTTTCAATAATGAAAAAAAAATTCTCTATGGACTGATTCAACATCAACTAAAGATTCCATGGAAGCTTACGACAGTGATCAGGGAGATTTGGGACCTTCTTAAAGACATGACTTACTCACTACAGCACGTGTTCAGAGAAGCAAATGGAGCGGCGGATTCATTAGCGAAAATGGCTATCTCCAAATAGGTAAATTCTCTTTTTAGTTCCACGGACCTACCCAATTCAGTGGCTGGACATGTAAAGCTTGATGCTGACGGTACTCCACACATTTGGTTAATGTAAATTCTTGTAACTCTAGGTCGCTAATGACTTCTGATGATCTTCAGGTTAGAATAGATTGATGTTTAGTTTTTATGATCATCAGTTGTTTCCACAGAGGTACGGTATTAAGCCCCCCTCTCTTTGTTCTCACCTTTTTATTAATAAATGGGTAGAGGTCTGCCAAACCCCCCACCATCACAGGTGGATTTAATTTTAAAAAAAGTGTTTTTTCAATAATGATAAAAGGGAAATATTCTATGAATAAATATTACCTTGATTATTCATAAAAAAAGAAGAAAGTGTAGGTATTGTAATCATAGCATGGTATGAAATATCGACAACCTATCAAGCACTGATCACCAAGAACATTTCTAGTACCGCCTATTCACCATGTCTATTTTATATTGTGTCAAAGATATTATGAGATCACGTGATCAACTTCACGTATGACTGATTTTGAAAATTATACTCAATAATTTTGAGAAAGAGAAATCTTAAAGAGATCAATAACATTTTACACACACATATATATGAATTCCCAATACAATAGACTTATCTTTAAATTAGATACGATACCATATTTTCTAGAGCAAGTAAAAAATAAACCTTGAACAAACAATAACAACATTTCTCACCTCTTATATTGCATCTCAGACACATCATACACACAAAACTCTTTAGAGCTTGTACCACACATAAATATTACATTTAAAAGAAGGGTGCAGTAAAGTTTGTGTGATGGACATCTTTTGGATTATTTTATTTATAAATTAGTAGATTTTTAAATAATATTTATTTTTTATTAATTGAAAAATCCCTTCATAAAATAATTGTAACCTATTACAATAATAAATAAAACCATTTTTACTAAAAATAAATTAAATTACTTGATACATCATATAGTTGAATAGATTAGACATTTAATTTTGTATATTTTTCATAAAATATTTTTACATCTTCTGCCATAAAAATTTCACTTTGTCCTGTATAGAAAAATAATACCAGCTTAAAACTTCTTAACACTTACCATTTAAAGTATATATATCAATATTTTAAAACCTAAATGCTTATATTGTAGGTCGTGATTTTTAATTCAATAACAACCATGACCATTATAGTTTATAAGCTATAACATATCGTGTTATTTACATGACTCTCCTATTTATGAGACTAGAAAGTATATAACTTGTCAATACTAGATATATAATCCAATTGATAGTTTCAAATACACATAAACACATTTTTTTATACTCACTCCTTTACATTTAGAGTCAGCTTGAAAGATATTTGTTAAAAATAATGTAAATTCATTATTTCTATTAAATTGTTTATCTTTTTAAAAAAATTTATATTAAAATATAAAACGTAAAATAATTTAATTTTAATAATTAAGGGGTGAAAATAATATTAACTACAATATATTTTTATATTAAACCTTACTATTCATTAGAAGTATGTTCTTAAATAAATATTGACTATATATAAGAAATTGAAAGGATACAATATTTTGTACCATTATATAAATATTAATATTAAAGTTTGAAGAAGATTATTCAAACATAATTTTAATATTATATTAAAAATATTTTGAAATAAATAAAATGGTAAATAAAATGCAATGACAAATTAAAAAGTCAAACACGTACATTAAGTGGGATCAAATCGTGGAGAAGATAGAGAGTAAAAATAAAAGACAAAGAGCATTAGTGGGATACAACGTAATAACATTTGAATCATCGCAAAGTATATCTCCATTCCCTAGGGATCGTAAGGATTTACCAACCCAGAAATTATCAATTGTAAAAAACAATTTCAATCGATTAAAACAATATGATGAGTGATGTATGTGTACAACGTGATGATTAGCATCATATTCAGATCGATTTCCCATTAGATAAGATTGGGACATCAATCTTTCAAGTATGCAATTTACCTCAGTTTTATCTAAATATAATTTTAATGAAACATCTCTGAATAATCCTAATCTTGATTGGAAAATGGTATTCAAATTTTGTGGGTTGATCACGACAAAGTGGCAGTTGCTTCCACAGCTAAGCTTCTAACTCTTAATTCGCAAGGTAAAATTCATTTAACTTCTACTAGACACCTTAGTTTTTATTTTAAATTTAATTTTACTTTTAATATCATATTTTCACTTAATATTTTTTAAATTTAAAATCACACAACTTTGCTCACTTCGCCACACTATTTTCAATGTACCTCTATTTACACCTTAATTTTAAAAAAACCGAAAGCCTCTACAACTTTAAGAAAGAGATTTAATTGATTAATGAATTAGTGTGTGGTACTATTACCTTTTTAAAAAATATATTATAACTTATATTGATATATGTTTTATATCACCATGATTTATAATTAATATTTTTTAAAAAAATTGGTGTCCAGCCTTTATTGTATCACCATATGTTGCATTCCAGGTAAGTGCAAATACTAGTTGGAAATTTTATTTATTTGTTATTAATATGTTTTTTTTTCTTAGGTGATATACATTAAATAGGTGTAATAATTATATCTGCTTTTCATAGATGAATTATACTTATTAGTTGTACATGTGTAGATCGGCATATACTTTTGATATTTATTATCATTTATTAGCCAGTAACAAGATGCATGATTCTCAAAACTTCTCTCTACTTATTTAAGAAAGTTATTCTTTCTTTTACAATAAAATAATTTAACAAATTTTCTAATAAGACCCTTTAATTAAGCTGAATGTGAGTATGAAACTATTATATTAAAATAGAATGAAGTATTAATTATTCTAGGTGAAATTATTAAATGAGTCCGTCTTTTGAAACACGGTCTTTCCATAAATTATGGAAAGACCAAGGTTTAAAGTGTACATTAGAAGAAATGAAGATAAAATTTTTGGGTTGCATGAACCGGGTTATAAATTTTATAACTACAACATGTTGCATACTAAAATTTTAATATTACAAGGAAGACCTTTTACCTTTTATAATTTATATTATACTCCGTCTTTCCATAAGGCTATGGAAAGACCGTCTTTCCGTAAGGCTATGGAAAGACCGTCTTTCCGTAAGGCTATGGAAAGACCGTCTTTCCGTAAGGCTATGGAAAGACCGTCTTTCCATAAGGCTATGGAAAGACCGTCTTTCCATAAGGCTATGGAAAGACCGTCTTTCCATAAGGCTATGGAAAGACCGTTTTCCCATAAGGCTATGGAAAGACCGTCTTTCCCAAGACTTTGCCTTATTAAATATCTTTATTCATTTTCAAGTAATTTAGAAAGAATATATTGGATACGATTACAGTTTAAAATATTTTTTAGTTATCATTTATGTTATATTATATATTATTGTAGACAAAAGAAATAAAACTTTTAGTACCAACATTTAAACATTATAAAAAACCAGTTTATGAAACTATGACATTTTGATTATAGATGTTGTGGTATATTATAACCTCACATTATAATAGCATGCAAATCCATATTTAAATGGAAGTGACTACAGCTTTGTTGCCTCAGTTGCAATGAAGATAATCACAAATGTGAAGAAGCAATTTGATGTTGTTATTGCAGATGTGGATTTACCGGATATTGATGGCTACAAACTCTGCCATGAAATAAAAAAATTGGGCTTCCAAGTACTTTGTAATTACTTAATCTATATTTTATTCATGCACAATTAAATTAATTTATTCATTCATTCTATTTTAATTCATTAATATGTTTGATGTGTTCAGTAACATCTGCAAGGGAAGGACACCAGATAATGACTAAGGCATTGGAAAGTGAGGATGTTTTTCTTATCCACCAACCAGCTGATAAGTTTATCACATAGTATGTCCATCAATTTGTTATGAAAGAAAGATATGAAAGCATAAAAACATAGTTGCACATGAACATGCCTGCAGTGATCAATCACGTATTTGATGGAATATGTTTAAACAAGATTCATGGTGAAAGTGGTGGCAAGCAGTCAAGAACATATAGGAAGTGAAAGAATGGTGAGGATAAGGATGGTGATGATCATCCTCATGCAAGGAACCCTTTGACGTTTGTGAATTCAATTTCTAATTAGGAAACTAGCAAAGGGAATATGGATAACAAAAGATGTGAATTAAGTGGACTAATGAGCTTCACCAACTATTCCTAAATGCTATTTCTCAGTTGGGTGAAGGATGTAAGTATGAGTTTTGATTCCTCAAAATTAATAGTACATATAGCCAGGTGTGTTTGTGTGTTTTCATTTTACCTCATATTACATGACTCTTATTTTAAAGTTTAAAATATGTGGGTGTTGTGTGTATTATTCCTTTTTTCCAAGTACTATAAGACGTGAGGTGTCTTTTTTACTTGTAGAAGTGTACATTTCTTAAATTGGATTATTCTTCCTATCAAATACAAGCCTAAACATATAGGTTTTGAAGACCGAAATTGTGTAATTAATGTAGCACTATTAATAGCATAGTTCAACATGCATAATCTACTTAAATATATTTTTTTTAACAATACATGAAATTCTAAAATTCTTCAATTTTATGAACTTACTAATACAATACAAGTGGATGATAGGCAGCTATCTGAATGAGATTATAAAGATAATGAAGGTTATCGGGCTTACAAGGATGCAAGTGGCTAGCCATCTCCAAGTTAGTTGTGTTTTTCATGATCTTATGCTTTTATGAATTGATTTACAAATACGTCAAGGTTATTTAGCATATAAGTATTTTATTTTATAGAAATGTCGCCAACAGAAACATAGAGCCCCGCAAGAATACATGTACCAGGGTAAAAAAGTGAATTTTCCATGGCTACCCATGAAGCTAAAAATAAAGATAAGACGAAAGTATTTGGGAGTATGCCTTATCAATATTACCACACTTGGGAAAAGGAGGAGCATAATGCTAAAACTTATATACCTCCTTATTGTGCAATCAACCCTACAGAAAATGCTTTTGTTTTTGGCATTGAAAATATTGTTAATCTTGATGTTCATGCTATTAACACCCATGAAAATTCAAGCCATTTGAATCTCACCTGAGAGACAATATTCAAAATGGTGGATCCAATTGATAAAGATTCTCTTACTTTTAATGTATGGGAATTACCTATGCCCGAATTGGACATTGGACTTCCTATGTCGAATTGGACATTGGACAAAATGCCTATCAATTTCACTATCCCATTCTCATCATGTAAGTTTGTGTACTCTCTTCAAGTTATGATTTCATTTCACTACAAATATTTACTAATAATTTTTACTATTTGTTATTAAGTTAAAGGTTTAGAATACAATGAACGTGGTGGGTGATAACCTAAAAAATGGGATGCTAGGGACTTCAAGATCATGTTTGGAGCATATTTTTAGGGAAAAAAATGTTATTTGTTTACAAATGTTTGTTTGCAATTTAAAATGTGTTGGAAAAAAACTCAATATGTACTATCTTTCTCAGTTGTGAGAAAGAACATATATGTTTAGTTGCTTATTCAGGGGCACCTCAAACATGTTTCAATTTTATTAATTAAAAAATTGTGGTGATGATACTTTGTCTTTAGCTCTTTAAACGTCATATTTAAATGTCACTCTTTCAATTCTTCAAAAATAATATAGGTTTAATTGATAGAAACAAATAAGCAATGGTACAATTTATATACAACTCATATGACCTTCGCAATATATAAAAATTTCAATTGTATCTTAAAATCTAGAAAAGCAAAATAACTTGGGGGAAGAGGAGGGATGGGCATTTCAAACAAGAAAGAAAAAAAATTGGTAGGAAAGGTAAAGGATGCAATTACTTGACAAAATATACAATAATTAAATAAGTGTTTTTTCAATAATGGTAAAAGGGAAATATTCTAAGAAGAAAAATTACCTTGATTATTCATAAAAAAAGAAGAAATTGTAGATATTGTAATTATAGCATAGTATGAAATATCGATAACCTACCAAGCAATGATCACTAAGAACATTTCTTGCACCTTCTATGCTTAACCATGTCTATTTTATATTGAGTCAAAGATGTTGTGAGATCACGTGATCAACTTCACATATGGTTGATTTTTAAAATTATACTCAATAATTTTGAGAAACACTAGAGAAATCTTAAAGAGATCAATAACATTTTACACATACACATATATATATATAATATATAAATATATGCACATATATATATATATATATATATGAATTCCCAATACAATAGAATTATCTTTAAATTAAATACAATACCATATTATCTAGAGCAATGAAAAATAGACCTTGAACCAACAATAACATCATTTCTCACCTCTTATATTGCATCTCAGACATATCTAACACACAAAACTCTTTAGAGCTTGTACCACACATATATATTACATTTAAAAGAAGGGTGTAATAAAGTTTGTGTGATGGACATCTTTTGGATTCTCTTATTTATAAATTAATAGTTTTTTTAATAATATTTCTTTTTTATTAATTGAAAAATCCCATAATAAAATAAGAATAAAATATTAAAATAATAAATAAAACCATTTTTACTTAAAGTAAATTACACTACTTGATGATCAATATAGTTGAATAGATTAGACATTTAATTTTGTAAAGTTTTCATAAAATATTTTTATATCTTCTGCCATAAAATTTTCACTTTGTCTTGTATATAAAAACAATACCATCTTACAACTTCTTAACACTTACCATTTAAAGTATAAATATAAATATTTTAAAACCTAAATGCTTATATTGTTGGTCATGATTTTTAATTCAATAACAACATTGACCATTATAGTTTATAGGCTATAACATATCGTGTTATTTGCATGACTTTCCTATTTATGAAACTAGAAAGTAAATAACTTGTCAATAATAGATAAGCAATCCAATTGATATATATATATATATATATGTATATATATATAAAAACACAATTTTTTATACTCTCTCCTTTACATTTAGAGTCAGATTGAAAGATATTTGTTAAAAATAATGTTAAGTAATTATTTCTATTAAATTATCTATCCTTTTTAATATTTACATATTAAAATTTAAAACATTAAATAATTTAATTTTAATAATTAAGGGGTAAAAATAATATTAACTAAAATAAAATTTTATAATATACCTTACTATTCATTAGAAGTATGTTCTTAAAATTTTTTTTATTATATATAAGAAATTGAAAGAATAAAATTTTGTATCATTATATAAATATTAATATTAAAGTTTGAAGAAGATTTTTCAAACATAATTTTAATATTTTATTAAAAATATTTTGAAATAAATGAAATGGTAAATAAATTGCAATGACAAATTAAAAAGTCAAACTCGTACATTAAGTGGGGTAAAATCGTAGAGAAAATAGAGAGTGAAAGTAAAAGACGAAGAGCATTAGTGGGATACAATGCAATAACATTTGATTCATCGCAAAGTATTTCTCCATTCCCTAGGGATCTTAAGGAATTACCAACCCAGAAATTCTCAATTGTAAAAAAAAATTTCAATCGATTAAAAAAATATGATGAGTGATGTATGTGTATAGCGTGATGATGAGCATCATATTCTGATCGATTTCCCTTTAAAAATGATTGGGACCTCAATCTTTCAGGTATGCAATTTATATCGGTTTCATCTAAATATCATTTTAATGAAACATCTCTTAATAATCCTAATCTTGATTAGAAAATGGCATTTAAATTTTGTTGGTTGATAACGACAAAGAGGCCATTGCTTCCACAGTTAAGCTTCTAGCTCTTAATTCCCAGGTAAAATTCATTTCACTTCTCCTAGACACCTTAGTTTTTATTTTACATTAAAATTTTCTTTTAATATCATATTTTCATTTTATCTTTTTTGAATTTAAAATCAAACAACTTTGCTTACTTCGCCACACTATTTTTGACCTACCTCTATTTACACCTGAACTTTAAAAAAACAGCAAGCCGTTACAACTTTAAGAGAGATATTTAATTTATTACCTTTTTTCTTTATCTATTATAACTTATGTTGATATATGTTTTATATTACCATGACTTATAATTAATTTTTTGTTGTTGGTGTCCGGTCCTTATTGTATTCTTATATGTTTCATTCTAGGTAAGTGCAAATACAAGTATGAAATTTTATTTATTTGTTATTAATATGTTTATTTTTCCTAGGTGAGATACATTAAATAGGTGTAATATTTATATTTAATTTCTTAGATTAATTATAATAATTAGTTGTACCTGTGTACTTCGGCATATACTTTTGGTATTTATTATCATTTATTAGCCGGTAACAAGATGCATGACCCTCAAAACTTCTCTCTTATTATTTGAGAAAGCTATTCTTTCTTTTTACAATAAAATTAAATAACAAAATTTCTAATAAGATCCTTTAATTAAGCTGAATGTGAGTAGGAAACTATTATATTAAAATAGAATGAAGTATTAATTATTCTAGGTGAAATTATAAAATATCTTTATTCCTTTCCAAACTATTTAGAATGATTATATTGGATACGATTACAGTTTAAAATAGTTTCTAGTTATTATTTATGTTATATTATATATTATTGTAGAGTGAAGAAATAAAACTTTTAGTATCAATATTTAAACATTATAAAAAATGATGTATGTAACTATGTCGTTTTGATTATAGATGTTGTGGTATATTATAACCTCACGTTATAATAACATGCAAATCTATATTCTCACATTATAATAACATGCAAATCTATATTTAAATAGCAGTGACTACAGTTTCTTAATTTCAAACCGTGTTTATGTGTTTTTATTTACATGACTCTTATTTTAAAGCTTAAAATCTGTGTGTGTATTTTTCCTTTTTCCAAGTACTATAAGACATGTGACGTCTTTTTTGCCAGTAGAAGTGTACACTTAAATGAGACTATCCTTCCTATCAAATCCAAGTATAAACATATAAGTTTTTAAGACCGAAAGTGTGTAATTAATGTAGCACTATTAATAGCATAGTTCAACATTCATAATCTACTTAACTATGTCTTTTTTTTACAATACGTGAAATTCTAAAACTTATCAATTTTATGAACTTACTAATAACCATTCAAGTGGATGTTAGGTTGTTATCCGAATGAGATTCTAAAGATAATGAAGGTTTCCGGCCTTACAAGGATGCAAGTGGCCAACCATCTCCAAGTTAGTTGTCTTTTTCATGATAAATTAATTTACAAATGTATCAAAGTTATTTAGCATATAAGTATTTTATTTTATAGAAATTTTGCCAAAAGAAATGGAGGGCCCACAAGAATATATGTACCACAGTAAAAGAGGTGAACTTTGCATGGCTACCCATGAAGCAAAAAATAATGATAAGACGAGAGTATTTGGGAGTATGCCTTATCAAGGTTACCACACTCGGGAAGAGGAGAAGCATAATGCTAAAACTATTTTACCTCCTTATTGTTCAATCAACCCTACAGAAAATACTTTTTTTTGGCACTGAAAATATTGTTAATCTTGATGTTCTTGCTATTAACACCCATGGAAATTTAAGCCAACTGAATCTCACCAGAGAGAAGATATTCGAAATGGCAGATCCAATTAAGGAGGATTCTCTTATGTTTTATCTATGTGAAGTACCTATGCTGAAATTTGACATTGGACTACTTATGGTGAATTTGACATTGGACAAAACGCCTATCAATTTCACCATCCCATTCTTATCACGTAAGTTTGTGTACTCTCTTCAAGTTATAATTTTATTTCGCTTTACGGAACAAATATTCACTAATTTTTTTATTATTTGTTATTAAATTAAAGGTTTATAATTCAATGAATGTGGTGGGTGAAAACATGAAAAATGGGATGCTGAGGACTTCAAGATTATGTTTCGAGCATATTGTTTAGGGAAAAACATGTTATTTGTTTATAGATGTTTGTTGAGAGTTTTAAATGTGTTGGAAAAAACTTAATATGTACTATCTTTATCGATTGTGAGAAAGAACATATATGTTTAGTTGCTTATTCAGGGGCACCTTAAACATGTTTCAGTTTTATTCAATAAAAAATTGTCGGGATGGTAAAACAACACGCATTGAAGGTTGTACGGGTAAAAACACACACTGAATATGCGATCTGCAACAAGAAGTGTGGACGGGGACGACGAAAAAAGAGGGTAGGCCTGTTGACAACAGAGTGGAATAACTCATAATAGAAGGATTGCTCTGATGCTATCAACCAATTGGAAGAGGATGATACGGAGGAGAAAGGAGATGATAATGACCTGGGAGCTGAGAATGAATCTGATGCGGGAAAGCTGAAATTGGAGATGCGAGCAGAGAAACCTACTGAGGTAACTGAATTTACTATTGAATCGAATTTGAATGATAAGAGGGATAGTAAATTGGGGAAGATGTGGGTACACGTAATCAGTGGAAGTCAGAGTCAATCAAATGGAATGCAGATTGATTATATTGTGCCTAAAATTGTTGATGGGGAAGTGGGAATTGAGATAGAAATGGAAGATGTTAAGGATGAACTTGAATATTGGGAAACTGCCTTGATCATGTATGTGTTTGGGGGCGAGCTAACTATGTCTGTTGTTAACAGATTCATGATGAAATTTCGGAACTTTATTTTGATGCCTGAATTGTTGTACAATGATGAGGGGTTCTTCATTATAAGGTTTCGATCAAATGATGATAGAGATAGTGTATTAAGGAAAAGACCTTATACTATCTATGGGATGGCTATGTTCTTGCAGATCTGGAAACCTAAATTCTCCCTTCAAGAAGATATGGTAATAAATTTTCTCGTCTAGGAGAAATTACCACAGCTACCACTGCTTTTATAGGGCCCTAAGAGCTTGGGAATGATAGGCAGTGTGATTGGGAAGCCTTTATTTGCTGATGAATTTACTGCAAATAAGTTGAGGGTATCTTATGCAAGGATATTGGTGGAGGTGGGCATCTCACTTAAGATTCCAGATAAGGTGTTGATTAAAGACTTGAATGGGAAAATACTTAAACAAGAGTTTGAAGTGGAGCATAGGCCTTTTTTTGTGGGAAATTCCAAAATGGGCGGACATGTTTGTAAGGATGAAAGGGAGAAAATCATACAAAAATGGCAACCTAAACACAAGGTTGTACAGGAGAATGATACTACTCAGGTGCAGGGCCGTAAGGATGGGGAACAGATGATGAATCAAAGGGGAGAGAAATCAGTAGAGTGGAAAGTTGTGCATAAACAAATAGAATGAATCTGGACAAGCCGAGGGTTGAAAAGAGGAGCTCAAATGCAGGAGAATGCAGCCATAAGGAGAGATTGGATATTGAAGTCATAAGGAATTTGGAGGTTGGTAGGGACCTGCCAAGGGACTTTAACTTTGTAACATGATAGGGGCAGGGAATGTAAGGGGGATAATTAAAAAAACAAAAAAGATAGAGATTAGCTCCAGTCTAAAAGGTATGGATTTAATGCTTGCTGTCATTTTAGAAACTAGAGTGAAAAAGAACATGTTGATGCTATAAGGGTTAGATTTTGTGGAAAATGGGCCTTCATTGACAACTATGATGATCACTGTAATGGCCGTATATGGGTTATGTGGGATAGAAATAGAGTAATGATTAAAAAGATATGTAGCACTGACCAAATGATTCTGAGTGAAGTATGTAGAGTTAATGGTGAAACATTGTTTTGGATTATTGCTGTGTATTACTGTTGTGTATGCTGGAAACCTGTTAGGGATGAGAAGGAAGTTGCGGAGATATATAGAACAATCAAAATCCCAGGTTCATGGACCTTGGATTGTAAATTGGGGACTATAACAATGTTTTGAAGTTGGGAGATAGGATTGGTAGGAATGAGGGTCAAGCTCATGAGTTTGTGGACCTGGAACAAATGATGATAAACACTGGGCTGAGTGACTGTGAAAGTTCTGGTGAGTACTTCACATGGTCTAATAGACAACTGGATGGTGTGATTTACTTGAGAATAGATAGTGCTTTAGTTAATGCAAGTTTGTTTTTCAAGTTTCCTAATGTATATGTAGATATTTTGGAACCTGGGGTTTCTGATCACTCATTACTTAGGGTCAAAGTATAGGAGGAGCAAAGAAGCACACTAAGGAAATTCAAATTCCCTAACTATTTACTAGAGAAACAGAAGGTAAGAAATACATTGCACAAAGCTGGAATAAGCCTCTCCTAGGAAGTCCAATGTATGTTGTGTGGAGGAAGCTGATGAGACTACAAGGTGATTTCAAACAGTACATGAAAGAGGTTGGAGGTATAAGGAAAAACCTTGAGGCAGAAAGGGATTAGAAAGAACTGGAGATTAATAGAATGTGTAGAAGTAGTATTCAAATAGTTATAAAAGGCATAGAGGAGGTCCAGAAGTAGAGTGAAATGAACAGATTGTTAAGAAAAATTCCAAAGTTGAGTGGCTGAGACTTGGTGATGGAAATAATGCATATTTCCATGCATCAGTCAAAGAAAAAAAAAGATTGGAATGTAGAAACTAATCAGGGAGGATGGCACTACCATTACCTATCAGGCTTTAATAGAAGAGGAGGTTCTAAAATTCTTTGTACAACTGGTAGGCAAGAAAGAAAAAAGAAAAGAGAGTGTGGATATGTAGATGATCATAAGGGGTAATGTCTTGGGCATTGAAGGAAAAAGGGAACTAATCAGGACAGTTCAGTTGAGGGAGGTTAAGGAAGTTTAGAAGGGCATATGGGACTTTAAATCACCGGGGGCGATGGATATGGAGAAAAGTTTTTCAAAACTAACTGGGCTATTTTACAGGTTGATATTATGAATGCAATAGAGGAAATTTTTGAGAAAGGGAAGCAGTACAAAGTAGTAAATTGTACTAATGTGGTACTCATACCAAAACATCCATCATCTCTGAATATAAAGGATTATAGACCAATCTTCTGTTGAACTAAAGTGTACAAGTTGCTTTCAAAGATTCTGTCCAACATATTGAGTTATGTAATCATGGAAATGGTGCAGGATAACCAAGCAGCTTTTGTGCTTGGAAGGAGCATTCATAACCACATCATGCTTGGATTTGAGTTGTTAAGGGGTTATAGTAGAAAGGTGGGAGGCCCTAGGTGTACCATACAGATGGACATCCAAAAAAACATATGATACAGTAGATTAGGAGGCTTTGGAGGAAATAATGAAGGGTTTGGGAGTGCCAGAAAGATTTGTGGAGTGGGTGATGAAATGTGTAAGATCAGTCTCATATAGATATGTTATAAATGGGAAGCTATCAAAAATCATCCCAGCCAAGAGGGGACTTAGGCAGGGAAGCCCATTATCCCCATTATTATTTGTCATGGTTATGGAATATATGAGTAGGTGTGTGCAGGAGATAGGCAAAAGTGAGGAGTTTAAATACCATCCTAAGTGTGATAAACTACAAGTCATTAGTCTTAACTTTGCTGATGATGTGTTGTTGATGTTTAAGGGGGATGTGAGGTAAGTGAAGGTTTTGATGAAAGCTTACCATAAGTTTTAGGAAGCTACAGGGCTGAAGTTGAGCACAAGTAAATGCAAAGTATACTTTTGGACTGTGGAAGAGGAGCAACAGAAGTTGATTTTAGATGAAATGGGATCTGAGATGGGAAGCCTCCCATTCACATACCTGGGAGTAGCACTTACAAGTAGAAAACTCTTTGTGCAGATCTGCTAGCCCCTTATTGAGAAGATTGTGGACAGGTTAAAGCACCGGAGCTACAAACTTTTGAGCTATGATGGGAGGATGTAACTGATCCAGAGTGTGTTATTCTTTGTAGTAAATTACTGGATGCATGTATTTCCTTTACCAAAATCTGTAATAAAGCATATAGAAGCCTTATGTAGATCCTATTTGTGGAGTGGTGGGGATGAGATTACTAGAAAATCACCAATTTCTTGTATGATTAAAATTCTCTGGAACTTGTGTCAAAAGGCAGATAGACTATGGATCAAATGAATCTATATCTATTATATAAGGGGAAAGGATGTAATAAGTATGGAATGCCCCACAAATTGTTCCTGGGTGTTAAAGAACCTAATGAAGTGCAGAACCAGGCTACAACAGATAGAGAGCTGGAGGAGCCAGGCCACTATGAATAGATTCAAAACTAGAATGATCTATAAGAGGCTGAAAACTGAGCAACCGAAGGTAGAATGGAGAAAGCTGTTGTTTGGAAACTATGCAAGGCCTAGGGTGAAATGTGTTCTATGGATGAGTTGCCACAAAAAGCTGGCCACTAAAGGCAAACTGAGGAAATTTGGATTTGTAGTGGATAACAAGGGTGTTTTATGTGATAAAGATGAAACTTTACAACACTTGATGTCTGAGTGCAAAGAGACAAAGTAGGTATGGTTTGAAGTACTATGTTGGCTGAAGAGAAGAAGGGTTCCAGAAGCATAGGATCAGGAAATGCAGTGGCTAGTTCAAAAGTGTAGAGGCAAGGGAAAACCTAAATAGATGCTAAAAATTTTTGTGGATGACACAGTATATGCAGTATGGAAATTGAGAAAAGAGGCTTATTTGATAAGAAGGTTAGAAGTAGAGACATTACAATGAAAGTTATAGAGTATATAGTTAATAGAAGTTGGTTAAAGCCTAAGCTTAAAGATTGTGTGCACAACTTATGGTTGATTGTGAGTAGATAGTAAGGAAGGGTTTGTAAATTGGGGAAGTATTGTTCTTGAAGATGAAATGAATGTCTAAATTCATTCCAAATTTTTTTTTGTCGGGATGGTACCTTGTCTTGATCTTTTTAAACTTCATATTTAAATGTCAATCTTTAAAAACTTCAAAAAAAATTAGGTTTAATTGATAAAAAAACATAAGCAATGGTACAATATATACAACTCATATGGCATTCATGATATATAAAAATTTCACTCCTTTAAAATCTAGAAAAACGAAATAACTTGGGGAAAGAGAGGGATGGGCATTTCAAACAAGAAAGTAATGTGTTGATAGGAAAGGTATAGGATTTAATTACTTGACAAGATATACAATAATTTAATAAGTGTTTTTTCAATAATGATAAAATGGAAATATTCCAAGAAGAAATATTACCTTGGTTATTCATAAAAAAGAAGAAATTGTAGGTAATGTAATTATAACATGGTAAGAAATATCGATAACCTACCGAGCTCTAATTACCAAGCACATTTCTAGCACCTTCTATCGGTAACCATGTCTATTTTATATTGTGTCAAAGATGTTATAAGATCACATGATCATCTTTACATATGGTGGATTTTGAAAATTATACTCAATAATTTTGAGAAATACTTGAGAAATCTTAAAGAGATCAATAACATTATATAAACACACACAATATATGTATACATATATATACATACATATATATATGTATATAAATATATGAATCCCAATACAATAGAATTATCTTTAAATTAGATACAATACCATATCATTTGGAGCAAGTAAAAAATAGACCTTGAACCAAAAATAACAACATTTCTTACCTCTTATATTGCATCTCAGACACGATTAACACACAAAATTCTTTAGAGTTTGTACCACACACATATATTGCATTTAAAATAAGGGTGCAAAAAAGTTTGTGTGATGGACATCTTTTGGATTATTTTATTTATAAATTAATAATTTGTTTTGAATCATATTTATTTTCAATTAATTGAAAAATACCATGATTAAATAAGTATAACATATTAATAATAAATAAACCTATTTTTTAACTTAAAATAAATTAAATTACTTGATGCACCATGCAGTTGAATAGATTAGACATTTATTTTTGTATATTTTCCATATATATATTTATATCTTTTGCCATAAAAAATTCACTATAGAAAAATGTGAGGGAACTTACAACTTCTTAACACTTACCATTTGAAGTACACATATAAATATTTTAAAACCTAAATGTTTATATTGTAGGTCATGATTTTTAATTCTTTAACAACCTTGACCATTGTAGTTTATCGGCTATAACGTATCGTGTTATTTACATTAGTCTCCTATTTATGAGATTAGAAAATAAATAACTTGTCAATAATAGATATATAATTCAATTGATAATTTCAAATATATATATATATATATATATATATATATAAACACAATTGTTTATACTCACTCCTTTACATTTAGAGTCAGTTTGAAAGATATTTGTTAAAAGTCATTATTTCTATCAAATTATCCATCCTTTTTAATATTTACATATTTAAGTTTAAAACATAAGACTATTTAATTTTAAAAATTAAGGGGTGAAAATAATATTAACTAAAATATGTTTTTATAATATACCTTACTATTCATTAGAAGTATGTTTTTAATTAAAAATTGACTATATATAAGAATTTAAAAGGATAACATATTTTGCACCATTATATAAATATTAATATTAACGTTTGAAAGTTTTCAAACATAATTTTAATGTTATATTAAAAATATTTTTGAAATAAATAAAATGCTAAATAAATTGAAATGACAAATCAAAAAGTCAAACACATACATTTAGTGGGTTAAAATCGTGGAGAAGATAGTGACTAAAAGTAAAAGACAGAGCATTAATGAGATACAACATAATAAAGTATATAGTATTTACTAACAAAGCTCGTTTTTCTATGCAAATTTTTGTATTTGAAAATTTTTCTATAAATATAGTCTTCGTTTACACCTTTTGATGCATCGGAGAGTATTTTTCCATTCCCCAAGGATATTAAGGAATTACCAACCTCGAACTTCTCAATTGTAAAAAAAGGTTTCAATCAATTAAAAAGCATGACGAATAATGTATGTGTACATAGTGATGATCGACATCATTTTCCCGTCGATTTCCCCTCAAATAAGATTGGAGACCTCAATCTTTCAGGTATGCAATTTATCTCGGTTTCATCTAAATATCATTTTAATGAAATATTTCTTAATAATCCTAATCTTGATTAGAAAATGACATTCGAATTTTGTTGGTTGATCACGACAAAGGGCCATTGCTTCCACAACTAAGATTCTAGTTCTTAATTCCCAAGGTAAAATTCATTTAACTTTTCCTAGACACCTTAATTTTTATTTTAAATTTATTTTTGCTTTTAATGTCATATTTTCATTTTATGTTTTGTGAATTTAAAATCAAACTTGCTCACTTTGCGACCCTATTTTCGACCTACCTCTATTTACACTAGAACTTTGAGAAAATAGTAAACCTCTACAACTTTAAGAGAGAGATTTAATTGATTAATGAAATAGTCTTTGGTATTATTACCTTTTTTTAATCTATTATAACTTATTTTTATATATGTTTAATATTACCATGATTTATGATTAAATTTTTAAAAAAATTGGTTGGTGTCTGGCCTTTATTGTATCCTCATATGTTGCATTCCAGGTAACTGTAAATACAATTATGAAAATTTATTTATTTATTATTAATATGTTTTATTTTCTTAGATGAGATACATTATATAGGTGTAATAATTATGTTTGATTTTCATAGATGAACTATACTAATTAGGTGTACATGTGTACTTTGGCACCTACTTTTGATAGCCAGTAACTAGATGCATGACTATCAAAACTTCTCTCTCCTTATTTAAGAAAGATATTCTTTCTTTTTACAATAATATAAAATAACAAATTCTCTATTAAGATCCTTTAGTTAAGTTGAATGTGAGTCTGAAACTATTATATTAAAATAGAATAAAGTATTAATTATTATAGGTGAGATTATTAGGAAACTGTCACTTACATTATTGCAGATGTGGACTTATCGAATATTGATGGCTACAAACTCTGCCATGAAATTAAAAAAAAGGGCTTCCTGGTACTTTGTAATTGCTTCACCTATATTTTATTTATGCACAATTAAATTAATTTATTCATTCATTATATTTTAATTCATTAATATGTTTGATGTATTCAGTAACATCTGCAAGGGAAGGACACCAAATAGTGACAAAGGCATTGGAAAGTGGGGCTGTTTTTCTTGTCCACAAGCCAACTAATAAGTATGTCACACAGTATGTGCATCAATTTGTTATGAAAGAAAGATATGAAAGCATAAAAACATAGTTGCACATGAACACGCCAGCATCGATCAATCACGTATCTGATGGAATAAGTTTAAATAAGATTCATTGTGAAGGTGATGGCAAGCAGTCAAGAACAAATAGGAAGAGAAAGAATGGTGAGGATAAGGATGGTGATGACCATCTTCATGCAAGGAACCCTTTGCCATTTGTGAATTCAAATGCTAAACAAGAAACTAGCAAAGAGAATATGGATAACAAGAAGATGTGTATAAAGTGGACTAATGAGCTTCACCATAAATTCATGAATGCTATTTCTTAGCTGGGTGAAGGATGTAAGTAAGAGTTTTGATTCCTCAAAATTAATAGTATATATAGCCCTTATTTTTTTCATATAAGGTGTGTCTGAGTGTGTTTATTTTAACTCATATTACATGAATCTTATTTTAAAGTTTAAAATGTATCTGTGTGTATATTTGTCTTTTTTCCAAGCACTATAAGACGTGCAATGTTTTTTTTCTTGTAGAAGTGTAAATTACTTAATTTGGAGTATTCTTCCTATCAAATACAAGTATAAACATTTAAGTTTTTAAGACTGGAAGTGTGTAATTAATGTAGCTTTATTAATAGCATAGTTCAACATGCATAATCTACTTAACTACTCTTTCTGCCATAGCTATTTCAGTACAAAATCTTTTCACGGTCTCCAATAAACTATTTTTATTGTAAATATGTGTATATACGGGCAATAACGACAGACAAAAAATTAATATCTAGAAACTACATGTTACGACGAATCTAACCATATCTTATACGATAAATAAAATTTTCTTATACCTATTCAAATATGTGGTCAAAGTTTGGTATCTTTGACCAAAACAAGATTCTGTGCAGAATGGGCTGGGACGAAGGGAGTATGTCTTTTTTTTTAACAATACATGAATTTCTAAAATTCTTCAATTTTATGAACTTATAAATAACCATGCGAGTAAATGATAGGCTGCTATCCGAATAATATTTTAAAGATAATGAAGGTTCCCGACCTTACAATGATTGATCTGCACCATTATGCATGCTTTTACCCAATGCATTTGACGTAGTTTTTATTTACTTGTTGTTGGCAGTTTGGCAACATTAGTTGAGTCTACATGACACGGGGATTAGACAACCATGTTCGGTTTTATATTCTAAATCCCACATTTTGTACACTTAATTAGTGATTATTAATGTATCGTGTTCACGGGATCCTTGATCCTCATTATAAGTACCTTTAGTAGGTCGCCTGTGAATATTATTTGTTACATTACGTTCTTGCGAAGACTTTTTGCTTTTAACGGTAGTATATTTGAAGGTCATTTGCATTGATTGGTAGTAGATGAAGGCCATAAGCACCAATGCATGGTAGAAGGAGATTAAAGAAAAGGATAGGCGGCTTTGAAGTTCAAGATGGAAAAAGGTGGAAATGGTGAATCATAGTCTGATGAGTGTTGCTTTAGTCCAAGAACGATCCAGGTCAAGGCTGGTTCCATTGGATTTGTCTTCTCGAGTACTACAAAATTAACTACTGGAACTCCCGATTCAGACTAACTTTCACACATGAAAAGCAAATGAAGTTCAGCCGACGAAGGACCAGCAACCCATGAAAGCTCACACTACACGAAGAATCAGGGGCCCATGAAGATGCCTACTCAGTTGAAACTGTGGTGCGGCTCATAGTCTGTGAAAAACTTCACGGACCGTGGCACGAGCCCAACTTCATAGACCGTGGCTTCCCATAGCTATGAATGTTCATGGACTTCGCCAAATCTAGCATTCCGTGCTTGAATGCTTCACGGACCGTGGAATCCTAGCCGGTCTGTGAAAACTAGGCGGGTGACCTAGGGTTTTTGCACTTTTGTCCTATTTTAGGCCTATTTTTAGGTCCAATCTCTACTACTATACGTAGGACCATAGTCTAATCATTTTTTGCATACATTAGGAGAGAGAATTCATATATTGTAAATTGGAGAGCATTTGGGAGAAGGAAGGAGTTCCTTAGTAGGTTTTGTACTTTCTCCTTTTCTTTTCTTCTTGTTTCATCCCAAAGATGTGGAATTCAAACCTATATTTGAATTTCATGTCTAGGGAATAGTTAGATTAAGCTTAGGACATATTGGCACATGTGTAGCTTTTGATGCTTTATGAGATTCCTTAAATTCCACCTTTCTTTGTGTTTGTGATATTATTGTGATTTTTCTCGAATGTGACAAATGCATGAACACTACACCACATATGATCACACACTTTGGGAAATGTTAATGTTTTGTGCACTTATTGATGCCCCCTTGGGAAGATAAATCCGGATATTTGAATGGGTGGAGGGGAATGATTCTGCGTGAGTGTGTGCACGGGAGATTTGAGGTAATCCTTATATGTATACCATCGCACCAGTATTAGCTTATTACTTAACCATTTTTTGATAGGTTATGGGCAGAGATAGTTAATAGACGCAAGCTAGGTGTTGTGTTAAAACCCTAGTATCACAGATAAGGTGCCTATGAACCTAAGGCCTCGCGTATAGAAGACCACTGGGAATTAGTGCATTCGTGGTGGAAGCCTGGGACGTAATAGTATGGGGGAGAAACAGAACCAAAACAACGGTTGGACCTTGTTGTACTCCCCTAATTACGATGACGATGTAGATGGAGGGTTGCGAGCACACCGACCGTGACCGAGAGGGGGAAGTTGACGTGTCCCTTTTGTGTGCATATTTTAGTAATTTTTGGGATCACTTTTGTGCTCTTTTTTAATCAAGAACTTGTGTTTTACCTTGAAATTCTCTTAGGAGAGGTAAGAGTGAATTTATGCTCTTTTACCTTTTCTAAGTGGATTTTGTGTGTCAAAGGATGGACATGGAGACTTGAAGGCCAGAGGCCGTTGAAGATCACCTTTTGATGACTTTGGAGGATTTTTTCAAAGATATGAAGACTCAAAAACCGGAGGCCGTTGAAGATCATCCTTTGAAGACTTTGAAGACTTACTTCAAAGAATTGAAGACTTGAAGAATGAGAGGAATTATTGTGAAGAAGAGTGCTTGCTACAAGTAGAAAAAAAAGAAAACAAGGTTTTGTTCTGGCGCCCGTCGCGGTGCACAGGTGGCCAGAACACAACCTTTCCTCTTTGTACTATAAATAGCATTTTCTTTCCTCTCCTTCATACCTCTTCTTCCAGCCCGATTTTGGTACTATTCCAACCACCTAGTTTTCCACCATTTCATCTTTGATTTCTCTTTTTTTATGTTTGGTTTCTTAGCATTAATTAGTATGAACTCTAGTAGCTAAACTCATTCTTGGAGCAATTGATTGAAGCTTCCAAAATTATGTAGTGAGATTCTCTATTTGTTCATTTATGAACATTTATTGGAGAGCATTTATTATGCCATTAATGTCGTGTTTTGCCTCATTTATACTATGGGTTTTTTTATTAAATGAAATGTTTGTATGATTGAAGTGTTAGGGGGTTAGGAAAGTTGCAAATTTCTTAGCTCATTTGGCATAAAATCTAAGAGCATTGATTTAAAACTTATTGTGTATAATGTGTGGCGATTCTTGCTAGATAAGTATGTTAATGTGGATTGGTATAGTATTTATCTCATAGATGCAAAGAAAGGTTGAACGTTGAATGTGGTTTGTTGTAGGGTTAACCTAGTAAATTCTTTGTTTGGTTAAATGACTATGTTTTTGGTAGAAGGCTTGTTTCTATCAAACCTATGGTTGTCGTGTGAAATTGCATTGATGAAATACCTCCATGGTGTTTTTTGCCTATGGTGATCATCAATAAGGTTTCCAAATGGTTGTTTTTCTTTTCAAACTACTATGAAGAAGGAATGAATGTTGATCTTCGAATGAGAAGTGATAACATTTCCCATAGACAATAAATGTAATTGAATGAGTGAATGAATCTATGATATATATGAAGTTTGGAAGTGGAAGTCGATTGCCCCCAAGGCTCCGTTAATTGTTGTTTTAATCATCTATTTAGTTGTTGTTGCATGATTATCTTCTTTTGCTAGTTGTTGTCTATCAACTTGATAAGCAGGACCAAAAACCAACCATTTTCTACTTAATTGTAGATAGGAAGCATTAGGGCTTAAAATATAACTTTGAGAGGTAAGATGACGACCTCCCAAATTTTGGCGCCGATGCCGAGGAAAAGGCATTTATTTTTAAGTGTTTTGGCATATTATGTGTGATTATGTGCTGGTTGTAAATATTTATTAGTTTGCTTTTATTTTTTATTTCTTAGTTGACTTGCCATTTTCTCTTGGCTTGGAGACGTATTGTTCGAGTTCTTGGTGTATGATTCATACGTGATCCTCTTCACAAGAACCCCTACACTATGACCCCGAGTTAGAGTTGAATTTGAGACAGGCTAGGAGGCTTTCTTTGGAAAGTGTGAATAACCCCCCTCCTAGCGACCATTTTTTGGATACTTCTACTTCTATGGAGCATCAACATGAGAATGAAGATGAGCATCCAGGAGGAGGGCCTCAACATCCTCCTCTCCAAGGGAGAGCTCCTCCTCTCAAAGGAAGGGAGATTCCTTTGGGGCAAGCCTTGTTGAGGGACATTATGGCTCCCAACCTTGATCAACAACCAATGTGCATTGAATATCCTTTGGTTGGGCCGAATGGGCACTTCGAGCTCAAGACTGAGTTTATAAACATGCTACCCATCTTCCTTGGTAGGCAAGGGGAAAATGCAAACAAACATCTTATCGAGTTCCATTTTTTGTGTGGTGGTACGGTTCCCCACGGAGTAGATGAAGACTTTTACAAGTTGAATTCCTTCCTATTCACATTGAGAGACGGTGCAAGGGATTGGCTCCAGTACCTACCACCCAAAAGCATCAAAAGTTGGCTTGACATGAAGACTAAATTTCTAGCCAAGTACTTCCCAGCCTCAAAGTCTGCCACTTTGAAGAAGGACATAAGAAACATCCTCCAATGGCATAAAAAGTCTCTTTTTGACTATTGGGAGAGGTTCAAGAAACTGCTCGCGATTTGTCCGTACCATGGCTATTCAGAGGGAGACTTGGTCTACTATTTCTACAATGGTCTTCTTGATGAGAACCAAAGACTAGTGAGGAGTTCTTGTTCTGGTACCCTTGGGAACAAGACTTCATCGGAGGCTATGCAATTATATGAGGAGCTAGCGGAGGAGTCAAGGAACTTTAGCTTGATGGCCGATTTGAGAAGGAGAAATCCAATGACCACAAGTGACCCCTCCAATAGTGGAAAGCTTGAAAATCAAGTCTCGGCCCTTGCTTCTATGGTGAAATCCTTAATGACCAAGCCCAAAAATGTGCCACATGTGAAATCTTGTGAAATTTGTTTATCAGCCCATCCTACGGACACTTTCTCTACTTTGAAAGATTATTATGTCAAGAAGGTGAGAGACATGGGGTATTAAGGTGGGAAAATCTATCAAGGCAACCAATGCTGTCAAGGATACCAAGGTTGTCAAAGGTACCAAAACCGGCCATACAATTCAGGTAATCGTGATAACCCAAATCTCTGGAATGGAAAACCTCAACCGTATCGGCCTTGTCAACAACAATATAGGCCACCTCAACAAAACTATAAAAGGCTTCAAGACAAGCCCTAAGACTAAGGGGAGAGCTCGGGGTTAACAAAAGATGAAGTAATACAAGCCATTCACCGGTTAAGCATCTGCGTGGAGAAAGGTGAAAATTTCCATGATAAATCCAAGGTGAGCATCAAGAACTTGGAAACTCAAGTGAGCCAAATAGCTCAAGTGGTGAATCGGATGAAGGCTCGAGAAAAGGGAAAACTTCCCTCCCAACCGGAGATCAATCCCCGCCAAAATGCTAATGATAGCACTTTTAGAAGTGGTAAAGAGGTTAGCTCTCCCCTGGGTGATTAAGTTGTTAAAGGTGAACCTAGAAGGCTTGAAATGTTTGAGAAAGATTTTGAAGAAGAGGCTGAGAGTTTGGCCAAGGAGCAAGGAAGGAAGGGGAAGGAGAAGAAACAGGAGATAATCGTTGAGAAATCAAACTCCATTCCCAAACTGTCATCCCCTCCTCACAAGAAAGCAAAGGTGGTGGAAATTCCTCCATATGTACCGAAACCACCGTTCCCAAAAGCTTTGAAGGATAAACGGAGGAAGGAGTTCAAGAAAGACATCTACGAAGTCTTTTGTAGGTGTGAAGTAAATATCCCTCTCTTGAATGCTATTGAACGAATTTCTAGCTATTCTAAATTTTAAAAGGAATTATGTGTTGTAAATAGGAAATAAAGAACAACTAATAAGCTTAAAAATGGGAAAAGTGAACATGTCTCCACTTTGTGCCAAAGGGAGTTACTCTCTAAATGTAATGATCCCGACATGTTTACAATCCCTTGCATGATAGGGAATACACATTTTAAAAAAGCAATGCTTGACCTAGGTGTATCAATAAATGTGATTCCTTACTCTTTGTATGAAAGCCTCAATCTTGGTACTTTGCACAAACACGGGGTGGTGATCAAACTAGCCAATCGTTCTAGTGTATACCCTAAGGGTATCATTGAGGATGTGTTGGTTTGGGTGGACTCCTTCATATTCCCTACGGATTTTTATGTCCTAGACATGGAACATGATAAACATGTCACCCTAATCTAGTTGGGAAGGCCATTTTTGAAGACTTTTAGGACCATCATTGATGTGCAATATGGTACCCTCACCATGGAATTTGATGGGATTAAAGTAGATTTTAACATAAATAACTCTATGAAGTATCCTCTTGAAGAATATTCTTGCCATGCTATTGATATTGTTGACGATGTTGTGCAAGATGTTTTTGAATTGAATGGTGATAATTCCTTGTTAGTTGCTTTGGAAAATGATGTTGAAGATGCACGTCTTGTATATTCCATGAGTACTAACTTGAAGGAAATCATTTAGGAGTTAAGCATTCTTGAGGAAGTGGTACCAAGTCTTACTCCTCTAGTTTTAGAGGAACCCAAAGAACCAGAATTCCTTTCATCACTTGTGAAAGCTCCGTTGATTGAACTTAAACCTTTGCAAAGTGACATCAAGTACGCATTTCTTGGGGAAGGGGAGACTCACCCAAGAACAAGAAGAAAATTTGATGGTGGTGTTATGGGAGAATAAGGAAGCAATTGGATAGACTATTGGTGACATCAAATACATAAGTCCATCCACTTGTATGCATAGAATTTAGTTGGACGAAGATGCGAGACCCGTGCAACAACCCCAACGCCGGTTGAACCCACCTATGATGGAGGTAGTAAAGGTGGAAATGGTCAAGTTGCACCAAGCAGGTATGATCTATCCAATCTCAGATAGCAAGTGGGTGAGTCCAACTCAAGTAGTACCCAAGAAGAGTGGAGTGATGGTGGTAAAAAAGGAGAAAGGAAAAATGATGCCCACCCGAGTCCAAAATGGGTGGCGTGTTTGCATTGATTATCGGAGGCTAAATGCGGAGACTCAGAAAGATCACTTTCTGTTGCCATTCATTGATCAAATTCTTGAGAGGCTAGCAAGTGACCCATTTTAGTACTTTTTGGATGGATCCTCGGGGTAGTTTCAAGTGGCCATTTCACTGGAAGATCAACAAAATATAACCTTACGTGTCCCTTTGCTATGTTTGCTTACCGCCGTATGCCTTTTGGGCTTTGTAACGCCCTGGCTACTTTCTAAAGGTGTATGGTAAGTATTTTCTCAGAATGTTTTGAAAACTTTGTTGAGGTATTCATGGATGACTTCACTGTTCATGGTAATTCTTTCGACAACTGTTTAGCAAATTTAGCACAAGTTCTTAAACGTTGCATTGATACTAATCTTGTGTTAAATTCTGAGAAGTGTCACTTTATGGTAGAGAAAGGAATTGTCTTGTGCCATGTTGTCTCCTCTAAGGGTATTGAGGTTGACAAGGCAAAGATAGACACGATTCAAACTTTTCCTTATCCTACTAATGTGTGCGGAGTGTGCTCTTTTCTTGACCATGTAGGATTTTACCTTCGGTTCATGAAGGACTTTTCAAAGATAGCATCTCCTTTGTGAAAGTTGTTGCAAAAGGAGGTGGAATTTGTGATGGATGAGGGTTGTAAAAGGGGCCATCGATACATTGAAGTAAAGGTTAGTCTCGTCTCCTATCATACAACCCCCAAATTGGCCCTTGCCTTTCGATATCATGTGCAACACTAGAAATTATGCCATTGGAGTTGTGCTTAGTCAAAGGGTAGGGAGAGCACCTCACATCATCTACTACGCATCCATGTTTCTCAATGAGGCATAAGGAAACTACTCCACAACAAAAAAAGAGTTGCTAGCAGTAGTATTTTCTTTGGAAAAATTTTGATCTTACTTGCTTAGTAAAAAATTTATTGTGTACACTGACCATGCAGCGCTTCGTCACTTGATGACAAAGAAAGATGCCAAGCAAAAATTTATTAGGTAGATCCGGCTTTTGAGCGAATTTGAGTTGGAGGTGCGTGACAAGAAAGGCAAGGTAAACCTTGTAGTCGATCATCTAAGCCAGTTGCCTCTATGCCAAGATAGTGAGGTAAATTTATCGATGAAGGAGCAACTATGGGAGGTGTTCCCCAATGAACAACTGTTCAGAATCAGGGACCTCCAACCGTGGTACTCCGACATTGTGAACTTTCTTGTCTTCGGTAAATTTCCCCCTCATTTTTGTAAGGCTCCAAAGTTAAGCCAAAAATCGATGCTAAATATTATGTATGGGATAATCCCTTTTTTTTGGAAACATTGTGTAGATCAAGTTGTTAGGAGATGCATCCCCGATAAAGAAGTGCATTGAATTCTCACTTTTTGTCATTCTTATGCATGGGGTGGTCATTTTGGAACAAAAAGAACTGTAGGAAAGTCTTAGAAATTGGTTTTTATTGGCCTAATTTGAAAAAGTATGCATACATATGATGTAAGGCTTGTGACAAGTGCCAGAGAGTAGGAAATATCTCGTCTAGAAATGAGATCCCGCAAAAAGCCATGCTATATTGTGAAATCTTTGATGTTTGGGGTATTGACTTTATAGGACCTTTCCATAATTCTGTTGTCTTTAAATATATTCTTCTTGCCTTTGATTATGTGTTGAAGTGGGTTGAAGCAAAACCCACTAGGACTAACGATTCTAAAGTGGTTGTAGAATTCCTGAAAGATAACATCTTCTCTAGGTTTGGGATACCCCGAGCCTTGATTAGTTACCGTGGTACCCCCTTTTTCAACCAAACCATAGAGGCACTTCCGAAGAAATATAGCATTACTCACAAGACATTAACCGCCTATCACCCTCAGACCAATGGCCAAGCCGAAGTTTCCAATAGAGAAATCAAATCCATCCTTGAGAAAACGGTTAACCAAAAGGATTGGAGTTCTCGGCTAAATGTGACCTTGTGAACGTATAGGATGGCTTATAAGACACCGGCCAGTATGTCACCTTACCAGTTAGTGTTTGGTAAGCCATGTCACTTACCGGTGAGAATTTAACACAAGGCTTATTGGGCGGTCAAAGAATTCAACTTTGATATAGATGAGGTCGGGTTGCATAGGAAGCTACAATTACAAGAACAATATGAGATCCAAAGGGAGTCCTATGAGAATGCCTAAATCTATAAGAAGAATACAAAGGTGTGACACGACTAGATGATCATTAGGAAGGAATTTTATGTGGGTTAAAAGGTCCTCGTATTTCAATCCCGTCTTTGCCTAGTTCTCGGTAAGTTGATGTCTCGATGGATTGGTCATTTTGAGGTAGTAAAGGTATTCCCACATGGTGTGGTGGAAATCCTAGATCGAGCTAAGTCCAATATATTCAAAGTCAACAAACAACATTTGAAACCTTACCACGAGAGTTTTGTGCCAGAAAAGGGAGAAGATGTTGATATCCTTGATCCAGTTTGTGAGTAAGCTCCAATAAAGGGGAGTGAGTCATGTCGACGATGCTAAAAAAACTTGGTTTTGATCATCTTGATCATCATTCGTGACTTTCTGTTGATGTTATTTGGTTTTGAGTTTTCATCGTTAGTTTCATTATTCTGCTTTGTGTTTTTCACAGTTTGTTTTTACATGATTTTGTAGGAATTTTAACCCAAGGCATTGGATGGATAAAGGGAGAAATACTTGGAGTCCAGAGGGAAAAGCTTGGGCAAGAGATGAGATTCAGATTTTTTTCTAAGAACCAGGTAGGCTGCCCGTTGTGAGTCCCGACCACCTCGTCGCGAGTCACGACAGGATCAGAAAATTGGTCAAATTTTGGAGCTCTTGGGATCAATTTTTTTTGAGCCACGATGGCTACTTCATGAGTTGCGATGGACAGCAAGTCGTGATGATTTGGTCACGATCGCGACCAAATCAGAAAAATTTTGCAAAATGTGAACCTCCCCGGTCCACTTTTTGTGACTCGCGATAGTCTCATCGCAAGTCGCGAGGGACCAGAATACTATGCCATCGGCCATACCTCATATTGTAAACACACTGATAGGTATTTTGTATGTCTACATGTGAATGAATCAAGGATTGAAGCATTAGAACTACCATGTTGCTAGATTAGTCCCAAGTATCTAGTATAAATAGTTTACTTGTTTGTTTATTTTATGCTTGTAGTTGTTAGTTGAAAATACCAACCCCCCTCCCCCAGTTTACATGTTTACATTGGTAGCTATTCCTTTCACTCGTGCAGATTGACGACCAGCACGAGGCTGTGTTTTGACTTTTACTTGAACCATAGCATCTCTATGGAAACCCAGGGATTGTCACTTACTACACTTTGGTAGCCTAGCAGCGAGAATTGGGTGCAGAATATAAATCTTATCTTTGACCATCCCACGGGGCTAGTGCCTTGGCACGGGTTAATTGATTGTGCTACTGCAATTGTGTGAACGGCCCCGGGTCAAGACGGGTCAAATTCTGGCACCGATGCTGAGGGTGCTTTCCAGTTCAAGTATTGATTGAGCATAGCATGTTAGTAGAGTAGTTACTAGTGTATTTTATTGTTTGTTTTTTGTTTTTTTGTTTGTTGTGAGTTGAGCTTTGGTTATAGTTTTCTTGTTACTTTGATCATGTTTGCTATTGTGCTAATTGAAGGATAGTGCAACCCTAGTATATTATAAAAACCTGTACCACGAAGCTAGGTGTTTTGCATTCCCTAACTAATTCCACAGGTAAGAGGAGGAGATGGAGGAAGAGAGTTAGATCAGAGGTTCAGTTTAGAGGTTTCAATTTTGAGGAATTACCACACAAAATGGCGGAGGACAACTGCACTTTGAGAGAGCTTATGGCTCCTAACTTGGAGAATCAACCACTATGTATCACATTCCCGCCTTTGCCACTGAATGTGACTTGTGAGCTGAAAAATAGGATGATACACTACCTTCCTACATTCGATGGTTTGGCCAAAAAGGATCCGAACTAATTTTTTTTGGAATTCCATTTGTTATGCATGAACATTAAGCCGCCAGGAGTGTCGGAAGCTGACTACAACTTGAGATCCTTTCCCTTTTCACTACAAGATGGAGCAAATGATTGGTTATATTATTTGACACCAGGGTGCATAGGGTTACAGATGGATATAAAGCAGTGGTTTTTGGAGAAATATTTCCTGACCTTTAAGTCAGTCGGTTTGAAGAAAAAGTTGTCCAACATCGCTCAAGGAGCGACCAAGAGCTTATATGAGTATTGGGAGAGATTTAAGAGGTTTCTTGCAAGTTGTCCCTATCATCCCTTCAAGGAAGGAAACTTGGTCTATTACTTCTTTGAGGGCTTGTGTGATAAGGACATGAGGATGGTTAGTGCCGCATGCAATGGTTCTATCGCCAACAAGAGCCGGAATGACGCTATGGCACTTTTTGAAAAGATGGTCAACGAGATGAGGCCATTTGGTATAAGGTCTAGGGTTAAGGTCTTGGATGAACCTACACACACACCGAAGTTGGAGGAGCAATTCCAAGCTCTAGCATCTATGATGAAAGAGCTTTTGCGAGGAAAGGTGCACCAAGTTAAGATGTGTGGGGTTTACAACCTTTATCACCACTCAAAGAAATGCCTGAGGTCATTGGTGATATGTAAGAGGTGAATGCCATGGACTACAACAATCGGGAGAGACCTCAATTTGCTAGGGGTTGACAATAAGGTTTTTCGGGGAACCAAGGCGAGGTAAGGTCAGACCCCTATGCAAACTCATTCAATCCGAGGTATAGGAATCATCCCAACTTCTAATGGAGGGATGATGATCCATTTTATGTGCATTATTTAGTACTGTTTTGGGTCACTTTTGTGCTCTTTTATTAGCAAGAGCTTGTGTTTTACCTTGAAATTCTCTTAGGAGGGGTAAGAGAAACTTTACACTCTTTTACCTCTTCTAAGTGGATTTTGCTTGACAAGGGAAGAATACGGAGGCATGAAGACTGGAGACCATTAAAGATCACATTTTCGAAGACTTTTGAAGACTTACTGCGAAGACATAAAGACCGGAGGCCATTGAAGACAATTTTTGGAGACATTGAAGACTTGTAAAATGAGAGGAATTTCTACGAAGATGAATGTGTACCACTTGAAGAAGAAAAGAAAATAGGATTAAATTATGGCACCCGTCGCGAGTCGCAATAGCCTCATCGCATAACCGTTGCAAGTCGCGACCAACGGGTGGCCAGAATTTAACCTTATCCTTTTTGTACAGTAAATAACACTCTCTTTCCTCTCATTCAGAACTTCTGGATCTGCGGTTTTGGTAGTTTTTAGAACCCTATTTTCTTCCATTTTCATCTTTGAATTCTCTTGTATTATGTTTAGTTGTTTAGCATTAATTAGTATGAACTCTTGTAGCTACATCTAGTTCTTGGGAGCCATTATCTACTTAATTGTAGATAGGAAGCATTAGGGTTCAAAAGTATTAACTTTGAGAGGTATGACGACGACCTCCCAGATGAAAATTAACCTCAAGGGTGCAACAACTACCTCAACCCTATCCTAGAGGTGAAGGGACATCCAACAATAATACCACACTTTACAAGTCGGATAATGAGGAGATCTTGGATTCCATTGGACAATTGGGGAAGAAACATGAGATCATCACGTAATGAACAAGTAGAGAAATTGATGACCTTTGTACTAATTCCTTTTCAAGTATCAAGAATCTTGAGATTCGAGATGAACAACTCACCACCTCGGTGAGCTTATTTGAAATGAAAGAGTCTGTCAAGCTACCTTCCCAATCGGAGGTGATCATAGAAATGTTAGTGCAGTCAAGTTGAGAAGTGGGAAAGAGGTTTGCAAAACCGAGAAGAAATTGACACAAGAGGATTTTGAGTTAGTGGAAGCTACCAAAGCAAAGTTCAAAGAAGAAGAAGAGATGGTTGTCAAGGAAGCACCCTCCAAGGAGCTTCCATCACCCGAGGTTCAAATTGCTATTCCACCTCCGTTTCAAAGTGCTTTGAGGGGAAGGCCGAAGGTGAAGACAAATGAGGCCAACATTCGGAAAGTCTTCGAAAAAGTGGAGATATCTATCCCTATCTTGGAATTGATTGCCATTGTGCCTTCGTATGCTAAATTTCTTAAGGTTACATGTACTAAGAAAAGGAGTACACCACCTAATAAGTTAGGGAAGTCAAAATTTTGAATCATAAGAATTTGCCTAAGAAATGTGATGACCCCGGAATGTTTTCTATCCCGATATCTTTAGGTGGGACACTTGTTGAACATGCAATAATATATTTAGGAGCTTCTATCAATGTGATTCCCTTTAGTCTATCTTAATGTCTTGAAATTGGTGAACTAAAGGAGACTAGAGTCATTGTTCAACTCACCAATCATTCTCAAGCTATCCCTCAAGGGCTAGTGATGGATGTGATGGTGCAAGTGGGCAAGTTGGTTTTTTGGGCAGAGTTTTATGTCCTGGACGTAGTGCACAATGGTAGTGCACCCCCAATCCCTTTGGGGAGACCTTTTCTATAAACGTCTAGGACTAAAATTGATGTCAACTCGGGATCTTACTTCTAGAAGATGACTTAGACAAGGTGGAATTTCACATTTATAATTCTAGGCATGATTTAACAAAACCTTCTCTCATGTGAAAAGGTGTGACACCTTTTGATGAGCATGATAATCTTGAACCTTCTTGTTCTGAAAATGAGCACGAATGTTTTGATGATGAATTTGTTGAGAACCCCAACAGATTACATGATTTGATCATTGATATGTCGTACTAGTTTTTTTTCTATGCTAACAAATTTGCGGCTGGAAAAGGCCCTCCTAACCCTAAGGTGACGTTTAAGGAGTCGATGTTGGCAAGAAAAGGAGAAACATTTCTAGGTACCAACAAGAGGTAAAAATGTAAGGATGGCTCATTGTGGAGACCTCTCCACAATGACGTCATCATGTGCAGAGTCGCCGATGGTTATTTCGGAGACCCACTGGTAAGTGCTTCAAAGTTGAATGCATGAAAGAGTAATAAGTCGTGGTGACAACAATAAACATACGTGGATCTTTTTGTTTGCTTGTTTTAAGTAGTTACTTGGTAGATTTTACTTGTCATGCTTGAAATAAATGACCCATTGAATTAAATTCTTGCTTGATTTGAAAATCCAAAGAAGATGTGTGATTATGTGTAGATGGAATGGATTTTGATGGGCGATATAATTTTCTTTCAAAAAGTGAGAAAAACCAAGGAATAGGGAAAATCTGGGGATAGCCTCATGAAAATGGTTGACATGAAGGGCACGTCTCGTGCTGTGATGATGGGCATGAGACTCTGCCTCGTGAAGATGGAATAACTGGATAGAAATCATTTTTGTCAAATTTCAATTTTCCATCCCCCCAACTTGTTTCAAAATGCAATCTTTGAAAAGGTCTGAATTTCAAAGTTAAAAATGAATTTTGGTTCAACACGTGAGGTTTCCTATTTCCTTAGGATTTTTTATGAAAATAATACTTCCCGTGTTTGATGGTACTACTTGTCCCCAAATTTTAAATTTCATCTTTATCCAAAGTGTACCTCTCACTCTTTCTCACCTATGCTGAAATTATATTCTCATGGTTCCACTCTTCACCTAATTTCATCATCTACACATTCTTTCCTCTCAAGAAACACCCACCCACACCTATTCTTGGGTGAACACGAAAATTGAAGCTTTTTCTTCCAAAAATTAGCAATTTTCGCTTCTTCTTGTGTGGATCTTACACTTCTAGGATTCAAATTATGGGTAATCCTTTTATCTCTTTGTCTATATGCTTGATTGACATTGTGTTTTTGTTATAAAAAGTATGATTTATGAATTAGCACGTGTTGTGATGTTGTTTGGGTTTGTGTGATCAATCTTGTGATGATGAAATTACGGATGTTTTGAATGTGCCATTGATATTGAGTGATGTGTTCTTCCTGTGTTGGGTGATTAAAGGGAGAATGAATCTATTCTTGTTTTATATGGCCTTCATGCTTATACACCCATACTTTGAATGTGTAGTCATTTTGGGAGAATGTTCTTTGTTCAATGATATCATGGGCCATGTATTGATTATTGTGACATTACCATTCTTCTCTCTCTCTCAATTTTTTAGGATGGCTCCAATGAAAGGTACTTTGGAGAAAGAGAAGTGGTCAAGGGGTGAGAAACAGAAGAAGCTAGTTAAGGGTGCAAACCTGAAACCGACGACTCCCGTTCCTCGCAACCCTAAGCCTCTGGCCGATGAGTGTTTAGGATTAACCAACATCACTAGGACTGCAACTCGGAGATGGAGGAATTTGAGGGAATCAAAGAGGAGCATTTTGGAGACTAGTTTTGCTTGCAAGAGCATTTTGATAGCTCTAGGTTTACTTGAACCCATGACCTTTCTTTTGGGTCGAGTAGGCCTAGAAGTTTTTCTTGATGTGCACTCAAAAACCTATATAAGGTAGACCTTAGAGTTTCTAGCTACCATTTGAAAGGTCACAGACGAGGAGGGTCACAAGGCGATTAAGTTCAACTTAGATGACAAGGTGTATCAAATGACCTATAGAGAGTTGGCACTAGCTTTTGGGTGGAAGACCGACCGGGACATTCCATGGACTCATTACCAAGGAACTCCATTCTCTCTTCGGCACTTTTGGGTGCTACTAATCGGGACTGACAGGAAGAATCTGAGCAAGAGCACAGCTACAGTCCACCCGGTAATCCGTTATGTTCATCATTTCCTTTCTATGAGCGTTCTATGCAACGGTGAATTGATGCATTGTCCGGGCTTGGATGTACACCTTCTTTGGGCGATAACACCAGAGGGGAACATCTACCAGGACTTTGTTAGTGTCTTTGTTCAAGAATGCACAGTGATGAGAGAGTAAAGAGTGGGAAAATATCCATGGGAGGCATGGTTGGTCTTTTTATTTTGCCGGACCGGAAGTTTGAGAGAGAAGCCTAAAACGTTATGGCCAACTAAGAGTTAGACCTAGAAGAGGCCAAAGGGGAGACATCTTGGAGAGCACTTGTGAGCTGATCTCATCTTTCCATGGCCATTATGGATCAATTATACCTACTTGGGGAGAAACTCTCGAGTTCTTCCCAAGTTCTTCATGGGATAGTTCAAGCAATCGAAGGAGTGAAGGCACGGGTGGGGGAGCTCAACATGAGGGTGGATTTCCTTGAAGCCACAATCCAAGCAACAAGGTTCATAGACAGGTATTTCACTAGCCACGAAGAGGTAAGCCCTTTGGGGCCAGAATCATAGGTATCACTTATCTCCCTTCCTCACTTATGTTTTGACATTCTTTTTGTGCATTAGAGACTTTGCATCTGCAAAGTCTGGGGAGGGAATAGTGAGCACTGGGGAATTCTCATTCTTGGATTTCTTCGTGCATGCATGTTTTGTTTATTTTTTCTTGATTGTAGGTGGTTTTAGTTCTTATTTTTTGGGGATGATTTTGGATGAACATTTGGTGGAATGACATACTATGCTAGGTTTCCTAGCTGGTATGAGATATGATGTTTTAGCTATTGGTAGAGTATTTTTGTGTGTTTGACTATCATTGCAGTATTGAGCCCACTTTTGGAGCACTTTTTGAAAATATGAAAAAGTGAAAAAAGATCAAAACTGGGACAAGTTGAAAACCCAAAAGGGTGACTGGGGTAACATTAGGAAAAGCCCAGATTGGTCGAAAGGCCTAGGTAAAAGTGAGAAGCTTGGTCCGGCTTGACTCACGAGTCTAGGCAAAAATGAGAGACCATGTGGAAAAAGTGAGAGGTGAGCTTGTTTTGTGGGATAACGCTAGGTGAAAACCCGAAAGGGCACCTAGGCAAAATGAGAGAAATTGTGAGAAAAAAGAAAAAAGGAAACAAGAAACTAGGTTGACGATAGATTGGACTCCTTGTTTGCAACTAGGTCGAGAATCTAGATTTATCCCTATGTTGCAAGCAAGTCGACAACTTTTGGATTTCCTTGTTGGATAGTCTTTTTACTTGAGGATTTCTCTTTGATTTCTTTTACGTCTTCTTTGTGGAAAGTAAGCTTGGCTTTATTCTGATATTTTGTCACTTATATTTTTCCATACACATTTAATTGCTTTGGGTGGTTTGGTTGCCTTAGGTACTTTGGTGAGTATGAGAGTTGTGAGATTTTCATCTTCTTGGGGGAACTAGGGAAGCTTGGGAATAAGTTGGATGCATTGGCTATTTTTGCATGCTTTATGTCGCTTGAACCATTTTCATTGATTTTATTTACTTGGGGACGAGTAAAGGTTTAAGTCTGGGGAGTTAGATTTGCACCATTATGCATGCTTTAACCAATGCATTTGACATAGTTTTTATTTACTTTTGGTTGGTGGTTTGTAAACATTAGTTGAGTCGACATGACAATGGGTTTAGACAACCATGTTTGGTTTCCTAATCTGAATTCCACATTTTGTACACTTACTTAGTGATTATTGACATATCATGTCCACGGGCTCCTTGGTCTTCATTATAAGTACCTTTAGTAGGTTGACCGTGAATGCTATTTGTTACATTACATTATTACTAATACCGTTTGCTTTTAACGGTAGAAGATTTAAAGGCCATTTGCATTGAATGGTAGTAGATAAAGCCCACAAGAATTAATGCATGGTAGAAGGAGATTGAAGCCAAGGATAGGTGGCTTCAAAGTTCAAGACAGTGAAAGGTGGAAATAGTAAGTCGTGGTCCGAGGAGTGTAACCTTAGTCTGAGAATGATCCAAGAATAATCAGCCTTCAATGATGGTTCCATTGGATTTGTCTTCTCAACTTCTACAAAATCGACTACTAGAACTCCCAATTCAGACTAACGGTTCACTCGTGGGAAGCAAATGAAGTTCAGCCAATGAGGACCCGCGACCCTTGACAGCTTGCACTACATGAATCATCAGCGACCCATAAAGATGCCCACGTCACACCCTACACAAAGAAACAATGCCGGTCCAGGACAATGGAGTCGGGCCATGAAGCATGGAAGGGAAGAGTTGAAGAAATTTGCCTAAGTATGAAGCCGGTCCATGAAAACTTTCATGGACTGTGACGAGAGTTCTGAGCAAACACCCATGCTACTCACGGTCCGTGAAAAGGAGGCAAGGCCAAGAAAACTATTAAGTGGAAACCGTGGTGCTACTCACAGTTGATGAAAACCTTCATGGACCGTGGCACGATCCCAGCTTCATAGCCTGTGGCTTCCAGCTGCTATAAATGTTCAGGGGCCGCACCAGATCTAGTGGTCCCTGATTGAAGGCTTCACGAACTATGGCATCCGAGCCGATCAGTGAAAAATAGGCGGCTGACCTAGGGTTTTGGCACTTTTTTCCTTGGGAAGTCATCGTCGTACCTCTCAAAGTTAAATTTATAAGCTCTAAATGTTTCCTATCTACAACTTAGTAGATAATGGCAAGTCAGGGTTGTCCACAAGAAGAGGGATCTTTCTAAGGGTTTAAACATATAAGGTTGATATTATGCTAGAAGTAAATATATATAAACATAGAAAAGCAAGTAAATGGGGGGGGGGTTTGGTTTGTTGTGGTCCTAAGTTGTGAAACTAAAAAACAAGAAAACTAGCAAAGTCAAGTAACTATGCTTTTTTTTTAAATGAAAACACCCGAGGGTGGGGGATTATATATTAAGGTTCCCCAAGCCTTAGTCGAAAATCCAAAAAGATGTACATAAAGTGTAGCTTGTTCATAGAGAGCGGTGAAGCAACATCGTTGACTCCAAAAGTCCTAACTATCTATCACTAGGATGTATAAACATTTATCCAAAAAAGTAAAGGATAGATATTGAGGTTGCGATCCAAAAGAAAGAATCTCCACCCCTTGTGTTAATTCTTTCCTTTGGCCAGGCAACATCAATCCCAAAATTTCGAAGCCTAATCTAAAGAGCTTCCAAACCAGAAGTTAGATTAATGAGTAAACTGACTTGCAGCTGAAGTGTACTTGTTATCAGCTCCAGATTTAATACTTTGCAAAATCTTGAGTTAGTTAGTCCAAGAGTATGTTGCTGAGTTGAGCTTCAGGTCGATACCTTCTACCAAGCCCAAGAGCTAAAAGGAATACAAACCAGTAAATGGAGATTTCTATAGGTTTTCCTTTGGAGGGCATCAATAGGCACAGGCCGCTTCAGTAATCAACAAAGTACTTGATAAAACAGCAATTTGATCAGAAACCTGCATAAAAACAAACCACATATTAGCAACATCTATTCTACACATTTGCATTTTTAAGTACTCGAATATGTGGTGTGTATTCTTTGTCCAAGGTAATAAGGCCTCTGATATACATGGGGATATTAGTTAGGTGGAGGCATTGATTTTGATAGGAATGGTGCTTGGCTATAGCATTAGCTACAGAATTGTACTCTCTAAATGCATGTTTCAGTTCAGCTCTGCCAAGGAGGGATTTTACATTAAAAGCCATTCCAAAAACTTGCCAATGTGCAGAATAAGGGTCATTAATCATCTGAACCGCCAGTTTTGAATCAGATTCAATTATGAAAGTATGATCAAGATCTGGAAAAATATGGCAGGCATGTAAAATTGCTTTGATTTCAGCATGTAATGAGGATGCCACAGAAATGGTTGCTGAACTAATCTGTATAGGGTGACCAGAGTTATCCCTTACTATAAGACCAATTGATGCTTTGTTAGAACACCAAGATGCATCCACATTAATTTTTATAAATCCAGTCTTAGGCCTTTCCCAGAAAACTGTCATTATGTTTGGCTTAGGGGGAGGTCTAAGTAGAGGTGTGAGATGCCTAAAAGATGGTGGGATAGATGCAGAAGATAGCAATTTAGGAGGACAAACATTTAATGTTAATTTAATCAGGTCCTGCACCTCTTTACAAATAAAATCCGAAGAGAGAGGCTTGTGGTCAAATAGGAAGCTATTTCTAGCTTTCCAGAGACTCCAACACACCAGAGAAGGTAGAATCTTACAGTAGATTTGGTGAAAACTAGGAAGGTCATGGCAATTCCAGAATAAATAGAATCGATCAGGAATGGATTGTTGATCATTAAGGTTAAACTGAATTAAAGAAGCCATATTCGACCAAACAGCATGAGCAATGTGATAGGAGATGAAAAAATGTTGGATCGAGTCCAACTGGTAACAGGCTGGACATTTAGAGGCTAAACTAAATCCACATGTAATGAGCACATCATCAAAAGGAAGAAATGCATTCAACATTTTCCAGGTAAATATAGAGATCTTTTTCTGAAGTAGAGTGTTCCATAAGAATTTACTTACAGGGAAACTTCCTAATGAATGGGTGAGGGCCCTATAGGCTGACTTAAATGAAAAACTACCTGTGGGTTCCGGTTTCCAAATCAGTCTATCCTCCCTGTCCAATGTGAGTTCTGCAACCTGTAGAAATGAGAGTGTATCATGTTCCAAAAAAGATGAAATCTGGTCTAAAATACTATTTCTATTGCTGATGAAATCTGCCACAGAGATATCCGATATAGCAGAGGATATTCTATCTGGAACATAGTTGAGAAGAGGGCCATGTGGACACCAATTGGCAGACCAAAAATTACAACTGCCTTTACCATGAATAATGGTAGAATTATTTTCAGCAAAAGAGTTTATAAAACAGATTCTTTTCCATGTTACCAATTTTCTGTGGGATAGTGGGAGAGACCATAACAGTTTAGACCATAGAGAAATACCTTGTTGGCTCTTCCACCAAAGTTTAACCGAGCAGGAGTCTATTATAGCTTTGATAGATCTAAAACCTAGACCATTCAGTTTTGTAGGTGTTGCTAGATCTGCCCATCCTTTCCAGACTCTATTGTTTTTACCATCTGATTGTCCCCAGAAAAAGTGAGACTGTTTTTTCTCAAATAATTTTATTATGCCTTTAGGGGGGTTGGTTACAGACCAGAGGTGCTGAGGTATTGAGTACAAGCATGACTGGATAAGGATCATTTTCCCTCCTCCACTAAGCCATTTGTTTTTCCAATTTTGAAGCTTATGATTAACATTAGCCAGCAGAGGATGGAAGTATCTATTTAAAGTTCTTCCTTTAAAAATGGGGCAGCCTAGATACTTGAAAGGGAAAGATCCTTTTTTCATTTTTAAGATCACTTTTACCTGGTTCAGCTTAGCCTGTATAGCTCTTCTACTTAGGTAAAAGTCAGATTTGTCAAAATTAAACTTTTGGCCCGAGGTATATTCAAAGATTTCTAGGAAAGCTTTGGTCCTAATAAGGTTCGGCCTTGATGCTTGCATAAAAATAATCGTGTCATCCGCATACATAAGGTGGGAAACTGCAGAATTTGAAGCCGGAATCTGGTAACTAGCCAGACTTCTATTGAGGAATATAAAAGATAAACTCCTAGAAAAGGCTTCTGAGAATATATTAAAAAGAAAGGGGGATAGAGGATCACCTTGTTTAATACCCCTTGTGGCCTTGAAGAAACCTACTGGATTGCCATTAACAAGTACTGAAAAGTAGGCTTGTGACAAATTATTCATTACAGCACTTAGAAAATTACCATTAAAACCAAACTTTATCAGAATCTGTATAAGAAAATTCTGGTTAATCCTATCAAAAGCTGTTCTTAGATCCAGTTTCAGAATACAATTTGGTGTTCTATATTTTTTATCCAGAAATATAATCATTTCCTGTAAGTACAGAATGTTATCTGAGATATCTCTGTTTTTCATGAAAGCAGTTTGGTTAGGAGAGATCAGATTCTCCATATGAGGTTTCAACCTTTCCATTAACACTTTAGAACAGATTTTATTCAGCACATTTGATAAGCTAATTGGACTGAAGTCCTCAAATGAACATGGAGTGGATTGTTTTGGTATTAGGGTAATCCAGGTACTGGATATTCCCCGAGGCATTTCAGAACCAGCAATGAAGTCATTGACTGCAGAAATCAGGTCCTGTTTTATGATAGGCCAGCATTTGCTATAGAATTTTGGTGAAAATCCATCTGGACCTGGACTACTCATTTTATTTAAACTTTTAATCACTAGTTCTAACTCTAATTCTAAGACTGGAGTGGCTAGAGCTTGATTATCACTATCATTTATGATGCTAGGTATTTGACTTAGAAAATGAGGATAGTAAGTTTCATCAGTTGATAGGTTAGGCTCAGTTACCAGTTCCGGAAAATAATCTATTGCTTCTTTTTGAATGTTCAACTGAGAATTGATCCATTGGCCTGCACGATTTTTTATTTTAGTGATCTGCAGTTTACAGTTCCTTTCTTGAACAACTTTATGAAAGAAAGATGTATTGTTGTCTCTTAGCTTATGCCATTTTAGTCTTGCTTTCTGTTCCCAGTATTTTTCCTTCTCTTTTAAGGCTTTAAGCAGAAAGGCATTTTTCTCATTAAGTTTTACACGTTCAGAGGTTGAGGGGGTCAAGTCAAAATTAACTTCCTTAATTCTTAAGGCCTCCTCTGCTTTTTTAACATTCAAGTCAATGTTTCCAAAGCTATCTCTGTTCCAGTTTTTTAGTACTTTCTTAAGCCTAATCAGTTTTAGGTAGAATCTTAGCATGCCAGTTTTAGCCATAGGTATTTCCCAGTTTTCACTAATTAATCTTATGAACTCATTTCTCTGAAACCAGGCATCTATAAATCTGAATGGCTTTGGGTTGGAGGAGGTCAAAGTGGAGACCTGAAGAAGAAGGGGGGCATGATCAGAAGTCTGCCTGTTCAGGATTTGTATTGAAGAGGATGGGAATTTAGAGATCCATGAAATTGTACTTAGTCCTCTGTCTAATATTTTGGAGGTGGGGTTCCTTAGCCTTGAGTTACACCATGTAAAAAGATTACCAACCGTATTAATTTCTTGTATTCTATTAGAGTTAATCCAAGAGTTAAAATCTCTAATACCTCCTAAGGCAGGGAAACTAGGACCTTTATATTCTGACAGAGAAGTGATCGAGTTAAAGTCTCCTATAAAAATAGTATCACCTTTAGAAATTGTCTGCAACTCACTCCATAGAACCTTCCTACCATCCCTATTCCTAATAGCATAAATGAAAACTGCTTCCATATGCAAATTTAGGGAATGATGAGAAATAGTAACATGCATAAACTGTTCGTGAGAGGATAGAAGAGAGACAGATAATGAGTTTGACCACATGAGCCAGATTTTCCCATTAGACAAAATCAAATTATGATTGAAAGTGAGTTTCTCCATGTATGCTTGACATTTAGTATTATCATGCATAGGTTCAATAATACATAATAGCTGGATTTTCTTGAGTTTGCATAAGTTAGTCAACCTAAGCATTGAAGTATCCATGCCTCTAAGATTCCACACTAAAAAATTAGCATTGAAATTAGCTATCATTGTTCACATGATTTATTACTTTTTGTGGCTGATCTAAGCATCATTTTGTTTAGCTAGCTTAGATAGTTATTCTTTTTTGGTTTGGACTTACCTTGGTGGTTACCAGAGAGAGTAGAAATTGTGGTATTCTGATGGCCAGAATTAACCTCCACCATAGACACTGTCTCAGACATGTCCTCTTGTTCCTTAGAGCAATTGTCAGGGACCTGCAAAACAGAAAACCTAAGAAAAGGGGTTTAAAACTAACACAAAGTCTTAGGGGCAATTGATATTCACTTCCAAATGTAATACAGATCATTGAACCATTCACTAATTCTATCACATTGCTTACCTTATGGGGAATGCTAAAATTCCCAATTCAAGATCAACATTCATTTCTTCTTAATAGTTATTCACAAAGACGCCCAACGACCATTTGCAAACCTCATTAATAATCACTTAAGACGTTCAACGACCTTAAAGATATTTCATTAATGACATTATACACAAAGAACCATAGATTTGATAACAACAAGCCTTCTACCAAAGACATAGTCATTTAGCAAAACATAGCATTCATTAGGCTAAATCTAGAACACACCAAATTCAAAATTCAACCTTTCATTGCATCTATAGGATAAACATGAGAACAATCCACATTAGCATATTAATCTAGCAAGAATCACAACACATTATGCCCAAGAAGTTCTAATTCCATATTCTTGGATTCTCATGTCAAAGAGCTAAGAAATTTGCAACTTTCTTAACACCCTAACACTTCAATCATACAAAAACTTAATATACTCAACTAACTCATAGCTTAAATGAAATAAAACATCTCATTAAAATACATGAATGCTAAATAAAAAATGCTTCAAGAAAGAGTGAAATAGAGGTTCTTACTACATAGATATGGAAGCTTCAATCAATTGCTCCCAAGTACAAAACAAAGCTAGATAATCAAAACCATGACATAGAACAAAGATCTACAAAGAAAGAAGAAGAAATGGAAGAAAGTGGTGAAATGGAACAATATGGGGAGCATATTCAAGACTTACTCGAACTATTACTCAACAGAAAATAAGAGCTTTAGTTTCTGCTCATCGAGATCGGGATGGTAAAAAACAAAATTTTCGTCGTTTGTGGATCATTCGGATAAACGCAACAATTCGCGAAAGGTATGTATCCTATAGTTATAGCAGATTAATACATAATCTGCATAAGGGGTAGTTACTTCTTAATCGTAAAATACTTGCACAAATTGCTATATCAAATAAGAATTGTCTTTCCATGATTTCAAATGAGATAATAAAAGAAGTAGATTCTAAAAAATATACCTAAATAATTTAAACGAAGTTTCCTGGAGTTTCTTCCCTAGGAAGGTAGAATCCAAATTCCTATGATAAAATATGTTTAAAGTAGTCAAAATAAATGAATGCATTCAATAAAAAAAGCTTTCTCCAATTTGGTTTTTTCTTACCACATGATAATCCGATCTAGATCATCGAGAAAACACCAATCTGCGTTTGAGTTCAGATAAAAAATTTATGATGAGTGAAGTGAAGAAATATTAAGCCAATTTATTTCTGGTTCGAAGACCAGTAGTTCTAACAATGGACTCGTCCATTCTTTCAAATTGTCTCTCATTATTCACAAAGGGTAACAAAGATAAAATACGAGCTTGTTTTATAGCAATAGTTATTAATCGTTGTTGTTTCAAGGTCAATTTATTCAGTTGTCTAGATAATATTTTCCCTTGTTCACTAATAAATCGACTAATTGAACTCATGTTTCTATAATCAATTCGATCCCCCGATTGAATCGGGGGCAAACACCTATGAAATGATTGCTTCGATTTAAGAAAAGATCGCTTGGATTTATCCATGGTTTGTTTTTTTTTGTTTATTCCGTATCTCGAAAATCCTATTTCTTAATTCTAATTCATTTTAAAATGAAAACTACTCTAACTAAAATTCAATATAGTTATTTTATATTCCCTTCCGTGAAAGAGTACCATAAAGATACAAAGTTAAATCTATTTCTTTATAATCTCATGAATCGTATGCTTGTAGCAAGAAGGGCATAATTCAAATTGATTAGCCGTATTATGTTAGTTCTTTGGAATAGAAATACTCGCTAATATCCTAAACACTTTTTCGAACACAACTCTTACATTCCAAAATTGCCGTTACTCGTACATCTTTACCATCGTTTACTTTCAATTTTTGAATTACTAATATTTTGAGTCCAAACGACGAAGAAATAAAGGAAAATATCGAAGTTAATAACATTAAATCCAATTGTAACAACTATATAACTATATATAGTAAATCAAACTGGTTTTCATTTAAATATCTTGATTTTGGCTTGAAAAGTAAAAGTAAAATAATAAGTAATATAAAAATTTCTAAACTCTATTTGAAATCAAAGTACAGTTTAGTTTTCATTTAAATATCGCGGTTCGAATAACCGTTCCTTATATTCTACGAAGTTTCATTTCTAAGCCTATCTCTCTATGATTAATATTTATTTAGATTTCATTTCATTCGAGAATTCGAGCATGAGATCGAGTCTTGCAGATGTTGAATCTACTTTTCTTTTTCTTTTTTTCTCTTTCCTTATTAAAAAAAGGTAAATAAAATTAAATCAAATAAAGCATAAAAGAGAAATTAAGGGCGGTTAGTCAGGGATATTTGATTGTATCTTTAATCTTCAACTATAATGAAAAAAAGGGGAATGTTAACGCATCCGGAAAAAAATGATTAATCACTATCAATAGACCTCCTAAAACTGCGAACCAAAGTGTATTTAGTACTGGTACCACGGAGAGATATGTTTTTAAATCTCACATTGAAAAACCTCCCTTTTTGTTTTATTTATTGTAATACAGAAAATTAAAATAAAGCTAATGCATATATGATTAAATGCATGTGTAGTTAAGGACCGGTTAAATTTAGACACCTAATCCTTAACTTAAATTGAATTATACCATGATCCGTTAAATAATATTTTACAAAAAGGTAAAATCTTAAAACAAAAAAACATCTTGTCGCGTGTTTACGGAAAATACAAAACTCATTTAGTTTTGTATATAACATATAATTAAATAATAGGTTAAATGAGATCCAAAAAAAATAAAACGAAAGAATATCAATGGATGAAATAACAATGTGGAAAAAAAGACAGTTATTCTATACAATCGCAATGTAGAACAATAGGCGCAGCTTGTTAGCTCGTTTGTTTTGGGTACAAAATGTCACAGGTTCAATCTTGTCATCCCTAGTCATTACTACTCAAAATAGCAGTAATGAGGGATCATCCAAGGTCAATTAAAATTGGACATAATCTTTCATTTTTATGATACTATTCATAAATCCCCTTTTTATTTTTATATTTATAGTCTATTCAGATAAGAAAGCGTTCTTCGTTCAGTTCGGTAGAACGTGGGTTTCCAAAACCCGATGTCGTAGGTTCAAATCGTACAGAGCGTGATTTTTTAGTCTTAGGTCAAAATTAGACTGAACTAGAACTGGATTCAGTAATTTGAACAGTAATAGGAAATACACCTCCTGTGTATAAAAAAAAAAGAAAGGAGTTCAATAATTAAAAAAGAGATAATAATTAATCAAAGGTCTAACTGATCACCACGTCTGTATTGTAAATATGCAGTTACAAATAATCCAGCCAAGGTAATAGGAATTAGACCTAACACGATTCCAAATAGAAAATTTTGAATCATTTCAATTTGTTTGAAAAAAAAAGAATATCTATACCTAAATATTAATGCAAATGGATATAAATCTCAATGATCACCAATTCATAATTGGGACGAGACATAATTATTGAATAAGCAAAATATCACAGAAGGATTTTGTTTTATGAATTGCTCATTTCAAATAGTAATTTTAAATAAGTCGTATTTTGCTCAACCCAATAAATAGAGCTGAAGTTATAGTTAAAACTGCTAGTAGAAAGCTAAAATAACTAGTTATAGTAAGCATTAAGTAACTAAATGAAACCAACCGATTCATAACTTTTCGCGCAGAAACAATACCTATTCGAGCCCTCTTTACCTATAGGAGTACATCTTGGATCTGCCAATTTGTTATGGCCAAATTCCTACTCATGGTGACTTAGTTGAATTGGGAGAAGCCATAGGTATTATTCAGGTCAATCGTTTGGAGAACAGGGGACTCAATTAAAATTAAGAACCTTTCATATCGACGGAGTATTTACAGGAGGTACTGTGGAACATGTGAGAACTCCCTATAATGGAAAAATAAAATTCAATAGGGTACTCCTGCGAACAGATCCAGTGGAGACGTGGTGAGACCTGTAGCTCAGAGGATTAGAGCACGTGGCTACGAACCACGGTGTCGGGGGCTCGAATCCCTCCTCGCCCACAACCGGCCCAAAGGGGTAGTACCTTTCCCTCCAGGGGTCGAATGATGGGGATAGCGGACCAAAGTTAAAAGTTATGGAACTTGGGTGTCGATCTTTTATCGAAATGGAATGGCTTTTCTTTTGATTTTGTGAACGGTGCAATCATTACACATAGTATGTACAGGTTTGTCTGGTCCAAGCATATCTTGTATTTACTACGAATTTTTTTAATTGGTTAACAACAATTGTAATTTTTCCAATATTTAGTGGTTCCTTAATATTTTTTCTTCCCCATAGAGAAAATACGACAATTCGTCAGTATGCTATATTTATATGTATATTAAAACTACTTCTAATGACATACATTTTGTTATCATTGTCAAATGGATAATCCATTAATCCAACTAACAGAGGATTATGAATGGATCAATTTTTTTTATTTCCATTGGACATTAGGAATAGACGAACATTCTATAGGAATTCTTTTACTAACCATATTTATCACTACCTTAGCGACTTTAGCAGCTTGGCCCGTTACTCGAGATTCTCGATTATTTCATTTCCTGATGTTAGCAATGTATAGTGGTCAAATAGGATCATTTTCTTGTCGGGACCTTTTACTTTTTTTCCTCATGTGGGAGTTAGAATTAATTCCTATTTATATACTTCAATCTATGTGGGGAGGAAAAAAAATCTATACTCAGCTACAAAATTTATTTTGTACACAGCAGGGGGTTCTATTTTTCTCTTAATGGGATTTTTGGGTATCGCTTATATGGTTCCAACGAACCAAAATTAAATTTTGAAACGTTAGCTAATCAGTCGTATCTTGTAGCCTTGGAAATAATATTCTATATTGGATTTTTTATTTCTTTTGTTGTCAAATTGCCGATTATACCCCTACATACATGGTTACCAGATACCCATGAAGAAGCACATTACAGTACGTGTATGGTTCTGGCCAGAATCCTATTAAGAATGGGAGTGTATGGGTTGGTACAGATCAATATGGAATTATTATCTCATGCATATTCTCTATTTTCCCCGTGTTTAGTCATAGTAGGCACAATACAAATAATCTATGCTGCTTCAACATCTCTTGGCCAACGAAATTTTAAAAAAAAGAATAGCCTATTCTTCCGTACCTCATATGGGTTTCGTAATTATAGGCATTGGATCGATAACCGATACAGGATTCCGACCAGATTAGGAAAACTATGAGCTCTCTGATAAACTTTTCACAAGCCGCGACACACTTGTCATGAGTCGCGACGGAAAAAAGTCCCATTTTGTTTTGCAACCTCCGGGTGAACAGTTGATCCATTTTGGGAGTTCTTGTAGTCGATTTTATAGTAATCGAGAAAACAAATCCAATGGTACCCCCTTTAGAGGCTGATTCTTCTTGGAATATTCTCAAAACTCTGCTTCAAAACATAGATCATTCTTCACCCTTTGCTTTGCTCTCCTTTCATAACTTTCTCTTCTACCACTTTGTGAGTGGCCTTCCATCTTCTACCATCCTTTTGAATGGCCTTCACTAAACCACTCCTAAGTGCTCATGAGCAATCTACAAATTAAGCTTAGAAAAAGGAATCTAGATGCTCATAAGGACCAAAAATCCATTAGACTAAACATATGTTACAAAATGAAGGATTTAGATATAAAACTGAAAATGACTATATAAACCCCTTATCATTTAAACCTACCAAAATATATTATTCCTACAACAAAAATATGACAAAAGAGATGTGTTAAATCCTTTGGAAAATACATGCATTTGAAATCTCATCAAATCTCCCCACAATTAAACCTTACTCATCTTCGAGTAAACAAAAAGAAGCAAAGATCAAAGCGTAAACTAGCATGTAAAAATTTTCCCAAAACATCCAACATCATATTCCTAGACTACTCTAATCCCCAAGACATAAGAACCTCTCACACTCTCACGTCCCAAAGTCTAAGATAATCTAAACAACCAATAAACCATAACAAAAATGAGGTATACATATAATGCCAAGATAACTTACTCTACCGAAAAATCCACCCAATAGATACATCAAGAGAAGCATAAAAATTTTCAATTTCTCTGATTTTCCCTAATTTTGCCTAGGATCCCTCTCGGTTTTTAATCCTAGCTTCACACAATTTTCTTTTTCCATGCTCACTCTCCCTTTTTTCCACACCATTTGTCCTCTCATTTTTCCATAGGTCACCCTTTCGGGTTTTTGACCTATCCGGTCCTCCCACGTTTACCGAAGTTTCCCTCTCGGGTTTTAACTTAGCGGGATTTTTAAACATTTTTTCATTTTTTTAAACAAAACAAATCAAAGTGGAGCATATGCACACTAAAATACAATACAATGAGCTCTTTACCTCCCCACACTTGAAACACACATTGTCCTCAATGTGAAAAGGACAAGATAAAAAAATAAGGGAGAAAGAAAAAATAAACTCACAACTAGGACCTTGAAGGTCCTTCCCGGTGATGCACTTTCTTACTCCTCAATGAATGTTCTCTCCTCCATGTTCTTGAACTCTGCCCAACATGAAACTTTTATTTATCCACTACGAAGCCACAACTATGCAAATCCAGATCAACACTCACAAAAGACAACTAGCAGTACTCCTAGTTGGTGGTTTTGGTAGTGATTCTTGGTGGTGGATTGTTGTGGTATTTTTGTGGTTTTGGGTAAGGGTTTGAGGACATGCTTGAGGATTTTTATTTCAAGAAAAGAAAAACACTAAACTAACTTAAAAGCTAATGTTATCCATATGGTGAAGGCTTAAACCCCTTCACCATAAGCATCCAAAAGGAGAGAGGTGGGGGTACAAAACTTTCAAGAGGAAAGTCTTGTGGAGGTGGAGATGTTTTGAAGGGAGTTGGGTGGTTGGGAGGCTTGGGATTGTCTTTTGGCTCCTCTCTTATGTCACTCAAAACATAAAAAATGGTGGAGGTTGTTTACTAGGTAGGGGAATGGGTGACGATGCTAATGAATGTAGCACAATCACCTCTTCCTCAATCTTTTCATCCTCAAAAACCAATCCCTCATCCCCTTCAAACTCAAACTCATTTCCCATGGTAACCTCACTCACCGAATCCTCGACTTGGGATGGTGTATTTTCAGAATCACGAGCTTTCATTCGTGAAAACGCTTCCAATATACTCCTCGCATGCCCCTCAATAGCCTCAACACTAGAGGAGAGTTGAGTGTCCGGTTCATCACTAGTTAAGTTGTTCAAGTTTGCTATTGCATTCATGACTTCCTCATGTGTCAAACTTGAACTTCCTTGTTGGGTTTGATTTTTGGGTATGGCATAAGATGGTGATGGCCAACTATTTTGCTCGTATTGTTGGTTTTCTGGCTAATTCTCATACCACCAATCCGGATTAACACTCCACACCAGATTGTAAGAATTGTGGTATGGATACCATTCTTGAGCTTCTTGCCCTTGAAAACCAACATCTCCAACCTCTTGATAGCAATCTTCATAATACCCTTGGATTTGGAAACCAAGGGTTCTTTCCCCCCCATAGTTCTCTTCCCTCAACAAATAGCAAGAATCAGTAGGATGATCGGAATGACACATCCTACAAAACCTTGCTTGTTGAGCCGCTCTTCTCATCATGAGTTTCCTCAAGGTGAGACGCTCCAGTTTTTTTTTAAAAGTCCAAAATCATATTGCAAGGAATCTCGATAAAAATTCACCAAGAACTCAAGCAATACCTACTCTAAACAAAAACAACCACCACGGAGTGGAAAATAAAACAATTAGCTAATATGCAACCAAATATGCCCAAACACTTAAAAATAAATACCTCTTCCCCGGAAGAGGCGCCAAAATTTTAGAGGTGGTCCCCGTTCCTCTCAAAGTTAAATTTATAAGCCCTAAATTCTTCCTATCTACAACTAAGTGGATAATGGCAAGTCAGGATCGTCCACAAGAAGTGGGATCTTTCTAAGGGTTTAAACATATAAGGTTGATATTATGCTAAAAGCAAATATATATAAACATGTAAACGCAAGTAAAAAAGAGGGATTTTGGTTTCTTGTGGTCCTATGTTATGAAATTAAAAGACAAGATAACTAGAAAAATCAAGTAACTATGTTAATCATCAAACAAACAAACAAAGGGGGTTTAAAACTACAAAAGACAGAGTCTTAGGGGCAATTGATATTCACTTCCAAACCTAATGTAGATCATTGAACCATTCACTCATTCTATCACATCCGTTACCTATGGGGAATGCTAAAATTCCCAACTCAAGATCAACATTCATTTCTTCTTAATAGTTATTCACAAAGACGTCCAACGATCATTTACAAACCACATTAATAATCACTTAAGACGTGTAAAGACCATAAAGATATTTCATCAATGGTATTATACACGAAGAACCATAGATTTGATAACAACAAGCCTTGTACATAGACATTTAACCAAACATAGCATTCATTACGCTGAACCTAGAACAAACTACATTCAAGATTCAACCTTTCATTGCATCTATAGGATAAACATGAGAACAATTAACATTAACATATTAATCTAGCAAGAATCACAACACATTATGCACAAGAAGTTCCTATTCCATATTCTTGGATTCTCATGTCAAAGAGCTAAGAGATTTGCAACTTTCCTAACACCCTAACACTTCAATCATACAAACACTTCATATACTCAATTAACCCATAGCTTAAATGAAATAAAACTTCACATTAAAACACATGAATGCTAAATAACAAATGCTTCAGGAAAGAGTGAAATAGAGGTTCTTACTACATAGATATGGAAGCTTCAATCAATTGATCCCAAGTTCAAAACAAAGCTAGATAATCAAACCCATGACATAGAACAAAGATCTAAAAAGAAAGAAGAAGAAATTGAAGAAAATAGTGAAAAACTCGGGTTTTGGAGCCCCTAAGTCGGGCTTTGAGAGTTGGGGAAGAAGGGGGTGAAAAAATGGAGTAAAAAGAAAGTTGCAGGGAAATTATCGCGAGTCGCGACTCCTCTGTCGTGAGTTATGACCACATCAGGAAAATTGTGAGCTCTCAGGTCAACCTTTTGCGAGTCTCGAGACACTTTTTGCGAGTCACAACGGAAAAAAGTCCCATTTTGTTTTGCTTCCTTCTGGACCATTGATCCATTTTGGGAGTTCTTGTAGTCAATTTTATAGTACTCGAGAAAATGAATCCAATGGTACTCCCTTTGGAGGCTGATTCTTCTTGGAATTTTCTCAGAACTCTTCTTCAAAGCATAGATCATTCTTCATCCTTTGCTTTGCTCTCCTTTCATCACTTTATCTTCTACCACTTTGTGAGTGACCTTTCATCTTCAACCATCCTTTCGAATGGCCTTCACTAAACCACTCTTAATTTCTCATGAGCAATCTACAAATTAAGCTTGCAAAAAGGAATCTAGATGCTCGTAAGGACCAAAAATCCATTAGACTAAACATAGGTTACAAAATCAAGGATTTAGATATAAAAACCGAAAATGACTATCTAAACCCCTTATCATGTAAACCTACAACAAAAATATGACAAAAGAGATGTTAAATGCTTTGGAAATACATGCATTTGACATTTCATCAAATCTCCCCACACTTAAACCTTACTCGTCCTCGAGTAAACAAAAACAAGCAAAGATCAAAGCGTAAACTAGCATGTAAAAGTTTTCCCAAAACAATCAACATCATATTCCTAGACTACCCTAGCCCCCAACTAGCATCCAACATCATTTTCCAAGACATAAGAATCCCTCACACTCTCACGTCCCAAACCTAAGATAATCTAAACAACAAACAAACCATAACAAAAGTGAGGTATACATATAATGCCAAACTAACTTACTCTACCGAAAAATCCACCCAATAGACACAACGAGAGAAGCACAAAATTTTTCAATTTCTCTCATTTTCTCTCATTTTGCCTAGGAGCCCTCTCGGGTTTTAATCCTAGCTTTACACAATTTTATTTTTCCATGCTCACCCTCCCCTTTTTCCACACCATTTGTGCTCTCATTTTTGCATAGGTCACCCTTTCGGGGTTTTGACCTATCTGGGCCTCCCACTTTTGCCTAAGTTGGCCTCTCGGGTTTTAACTTAGCGGATTTTTTAATCATTTTTCAATTTTTTTTAAAAAAATCAAAGTGGAGCATATGCACACTAGAATACAATTCAATGAGATATATTTCTCTTTACCTCCGCACACTTGAAACACACACTGTCCTCAATGTGAAAATGACAAGATAAAGAAATAAGGGAGAAGAAAAAAAATACTCACAACTAGGACCTTGAATGTCCTTCCCGGTGATGCCAATGCTCACTCCTCAATGAATGTTCTCTCCTCCATTTTCTTGAACTCCGCCCAATATGAAACTTTGATCCATCCACTATGAAGCCACAACTATGAAAATTCCAATCAACACTCACAAAAGACAACTAGTAGTACTCCTAGATGGTGGTTTTGGTAGTGATTTTTGGTGGTGGATTGTTGGGTTAATCTTGTGGTTTTGGGTAAGGGTTTGAGGACATGGTTGAGGATTTTTGTTTTTCAAGAAAAGAAAAACACTAACCTAACCTAAAAGCTCAGGTTGCCTCTCGAGAAGCTCTAAATTTTTAAGGTCGTCAGCACTACCCTAATGTTATCCATATGGTGAAGGCTTGAACACCTTCACCATGAGCCTCCAAAAGTAGAGAGGTGGGGGTAAAAAACTTTCAAGATGAAAGTCTTATGGAGGTGGAGATGGTTTGAAGGGATTTGGGTGGTTAGGAGGCTTGGGATTGTCTTTTGGCTCCTCTCTTATCTCACTCAAAACTTTCGAAAATGGTGGTGTTGGTTCATAGGTTGGGGAAGGGGTGACGATGCTAATAAATGTAGCACAATCACCTCTTCCTCAATTTTTTCATCCTTAAACACCAATCCCTCATCCCCTTCGAACTCAAACTCATTTCCCATGGTGACCTTACTCACCAAATCCTCAAGTTTAACTTAGGATGGTGTATTTTAAGAATCACGAGCTTCCATTCGGGCCAATGCTTCCAATAATCCTCGCATTCCCCTCAATAGCCTCAATACTAAAGGAGAGCCGAGTGTCCGGTTCGTCACTAGTCAAGTTGTTCAAGTTTGCTATTGCATTCATGACTTCCTCACGTGTCAAACTTGAACTTCCTTGTTGGGCTTGATTTTTGGGTATGGCATAAGATGGTGATGGCCAACTATTTTGCTCGTATTGTTGGTTTTCTGGCTCATTCTCATACCACCAATCCGGATAACCACTCCATTCCGGATTGTAAGAATTATGGTATGGAAACCATTCTTGAGCTTCATGCCCTTGGAAACCAACATCTCCTACTTCTTGATAGCACTCTTTATAATACCCTTGGTTTTGGAAACAAGGGTTCTTTCCCCTTATAGTGCTCCTCCCTCAACAAATAGCATGACTCGGTAGGGTGATCAGAATGACATGTCCTACAAAACCTTGCTTGTTGAGCCTCTCTTCTCATTTTGAGTTCCCCCAAGGTGAGACGCTCCATTTTTGTTTTTCAAAAGTCTGAAATCATATTGTAAGGAATCTCGATAAAAATACACCATGAACTCAATAAATACCTACTCAAAACAAAAACAACCACCAATGAGTGGAAAATAAAACAACTAGCTAATATGCAACCAAATATGCCCAAACACTTAAAAATAAATGCATCATCCCCGACAGTGGCATCAAAATTTAGGAGGTCATCGTCGTACCTCTCAAAGTTAAATTTATAAGCCCTAAATGCTTCCTATCTACAAATAAGTAGATAATGGCAAGTCAAGGTCATCCACAAGAAGAGGGATATTTCAAAGGGTTTAAACATATAAGGTTGATATTATGCTAGAAGTGTATATATCTATATTGACATATAAAAACAAGTAAAAAGGGGGGTTTTTGGTTGGTTGTGGTCCTAAGTTATGAAAGTAAAAGAACAAGATAACTATAAAAGTCAAGTAACTATGCTCATCATCAAACAAAATTAGAAAATGGGTTTAAAACTAAAAAAAGACAGCCTTGGGGGCAATTGGTATTCACTTCCAAACCAAATGTAGATCATTGAACCATTCACCCATTCTATCACATTCGTTACCCATGGGGAATTCTAAAATTCCCAATTGAAGATCAACATTCATTTCTTCTTAATAGTAATTCACAAAGACGTTCAATGACCATTTGCAAACCTCATTAATAGTCACTTAAGACATTCAATGGCCATAAATATATTTCATCAATGGCATTATGCACGAAGAACCATAGATTTGATAACAACAAGCCTTCTACCAATGACATTGGCATTTAACCAAACATAGCATTCATTAGGCTAAACCTAGAACAAACAACATTCAAAATTCAAACATTCATTGCACCTATAGGATAAACATGAGAACAATCCACATTAACATATTTACCCAACAAGAATCACAACACATTATGCACAAGAAGTTCTAATTCCATGTTCTTTTTTTTTTAAACCATCCGAGGATGGGGGATGTTTATTAGGCTCCCCAGGCCATAAAATAGCCAAGCTTTGGCACAAAATGTTTGAATACTATTACAATATAATCATCAAAAGGATATCCGAAGAGTAGAAACTCTGAACCTTAACAAAGGTCTACTTCCCTTGGAGAACCTAAAAACTTATACCGCAAACAGGGCGGGGAGTTGAGAAATCAAAAACCCCTCTTTGTCCACTGGTTATAAGTCCTAAGGAGACTCCAGAGGTGTGGACATCGAGAAGTCAAAGTCCCTAATGCAGAGTTCCCGCAGATTATGTACTTAATCCCGCAACAGGTTGTGTGCTAAAATTAGTCCCCTAGTATTCCACTGTCTGTGCACTGACTCATTTTTCTTCCAAATCCTTACTTGCTGGTGTAGTGCCTGAAATGACGAAAAAGTGGAGCAGTACCCATGCTAACAAACAATAACACAAGGCTAACAATCCTTAAGCTAAGACATTCAAAAAGCCTGCAATATGTTACATAATAGAACGGAGTATAATTGATCACAGGCACTCATTCTAATCGTATTGCTATCCAGAAGATCCAACTCTTATTGCCAGAAAGCCAATAGAATCTAAAATTAACATACCCCTAAGAAAGTTCGGAATTGACCTGATGTCAATATCACCATGTAAATTGTTTTCCTTTGCAAATTTAGCCAAGAAATCAGCAGCCATATTAGCTTGCCTAGGTATATGTTGAATTGGATGAGAGGAGTGTTGTACATGAAGTGTATTACAAATAGAAAATACTCTCCAAGGGCTTCTCCTAGGATTATGTATACTACTGACTGCAGTTAAGCAATCAGATTCCAAAACACCTAAGTCCAGTTCTGAGCAGATTTCATATCCCATTTTTATAGCATATAATTCAGCATGCAGAGGGGATGCACTATGAAAATTTTTAACTTTCAACTTGACTACATCTCCTTTCCAATCCCTTACAATTACAGCAGCAAAGGAAGATCCACTACTGATCCATGAAGCATCTGTATTAACTTTAAAGCCAGTAAGAGGTTTTTCCCAGATTGCTACTATAATTGCAGGCTTATGTTTGTGAAAAATTTGTGGAATGATGTTAGCCTGAATCCAATGTTTGTGCCTATCCCTATTACCATTCAATTTGTGAGCAGTGAAAATTGTGTAAATCATGTGTTTAATATCCCTGACACAATTATCACATGAGGCAGGTATGTTCTCAAAAATATATTTGTTTCTGCTTGTCCATAATGACCACATTGTAGTTACAAGGCCAGCATTTATCAATTTGGAGTGTATTTTTGAGTCTGCCTTGAAAGATAAGTAAAATGCTACCCTACTTTTCAGATTCCAAAAACTAATTTGTGGCAGGTTTAGCATAGAGTGAATACTATTCCATACTGAAAAGGAAAAAGGACATGAGTTGAAGAAATGATCTAGATTATCCTTATTACACAAGCAAAAGGGACATCTCGAAGCTAATGAAAAACCCATCCTGCTTAAAATATCATCAAAAGGGAGGATGCAGTTTAAAGCTCTCCAAGTAAGTATTGACATTTTTCTAGGGATATAAGCAGACCAAACCTTGTGAAAATGCTGAATTTCAGGACTCCTTTGTCTGAAACAGTTGTATGCAGATCTGACTGTGAATTTCCCATCAGTTGTTTGAGTCCAGACTAGCTGATCCTCATGCTGGTGCTCCAGCTTAACCTCCTGCAATATATGTATAATATTGGTAGCCAAATAAGGCTCCATATTTGGTAAGAAGGCAGATTTGTTATTAATGAAAGAGCTCAGAGTTAGATCTTCAAAAGGAATGTTCCTATCCTCCGGCCAGATGTAACATAGTGCACCATTTCCCATCCAATTTGCATTCCAAAAGGAACAATCCCCTTTCCCAAAGATGATCCTGGTTAGACAGTTAGCCCTAGGGGTTACTGCACTTATTCTACTCCAAATCTGAGATTTTTTATAAGTGAAAGGTAGTGTCCATAAAAGTGAAGACCATTGTGTCTCATTAATTTGTAACTTCCACCATAATTTACATGAAAATGCATCCACTGTGGCTGTCAAATCCCTTAACCCTAGACCATTTTCAGTTATTGGATAACTCATTATTTTCCATGATCTCCAACATTTCCCTGCTTCCAAATGTGTTGTAATGGAGAGGAAACAATGGTTAATCAGAATGATTTTACCAACACTTAACCATTTATTCTTCCAATTGTTTACCAATCTTTCCATTCTCTCAATAACAGGCATATAGTGCACCTTTAAGTTCCTACCAGTAAAAATAGGTACTCCTAGGTATTTAAAAGGAAATGATCCTTTCTCCATTCCTAAAATCCTTTTTACAGTTTGGACTTGCTGAGGAGAAGAGTTATGTGATACAAAAAATTCTGATTTAGCAAAGTGAACTTTCTGACCAGAAGTGATCTCATAAGCCTTTAAAAAATGTTTAAAACTCAGATTGTTGGGCTTAGTATTGAGAAACACAGCTGTGTCATCTGCATACATTAGATGAGTAAGAGGAGAGCATGATTTGGGGAGGTCATAGTACTGTAAATATCCTATAGAAAACAGTCTCTTCAATCCCCTTCAAAAAGCCTCAGATAAAATGTTGTATAAGAAAGGTGAGAGGGGATCTCCCTGTTTAATTCCCCTGGAGGAGGAAAAATAACCTGATATAACACCATTTATTAACACTGAGAAGTTTGCAGAGGCAATGTTTTGCATGATAAGTCTAACAAATTTACCATGGAAACCAAACTGTAGTAGGATGGAGTTAAGGAAAGACCAAGAGACCCTATCAAAAGCCTTTTGCATATCTAGTTTAATTATCAAATTTGACAGATGAGATGCAAAGGTATGAAGAAACCGCCAACGTTATAAGTATGCAATTGAACCGCGATTAGTTTGGCCCCCATTAGTGACTTCAAAGAATATTATGCTAAATATCTTGGGCATATGGAGCAAAGGGGTCTTATACATCATCTCTCTTTTTTACACATGAAGTGGTGATATGAGCATTTGGTTAGCAAAGAGTAGGCAGTTGAAGAGAATTGATGGAGGACTGAGCATTCTCGTCAAGAAGCTGAGTGTGGTCACAATTGTGGAGGTTTATCATCTTCTGGAGCCTTGTGGGCCTTGAGGCATTGATAAATTTGTCACTTTGACCAGCTTATTTTTCCTTGTAATGTTTTAATGAATTCGCTCATGGTTTTGCAAACCGTACAACTTTGTCAGTGCTGAATGAACTATCTTCCATCTACTTATATATGTCTACTTCCTAAGTGAGTGGGTCGTTGTGAGACGTAAGTTGCAAAGCTGTAAGATCTATGGCTTGCTGATGTGTCCATTTTATATGCATTATTTAGTAGTATTTAGGATAACTTTTGTTATATTTTTGGTGTAAGATTGCTAGATTTATGTATTTTTACATAATAAGGGGTTTAGATGACCATTTTCGGTTTTTATATCTAAATCCTTCATTTTTGTAACCTATGTTGAGTCTAAGGGATTTTTGGTCCTCATGAGCATCTAGATTTCTTTTTGTGAGCTTAATTTGTAGATTGCTCATGAGTAATTAGAAGTGGTTTAGTGAAGGACATTTGAAAGGATGGTAGAAGATTGAAGGCCACTCACAAAGTGGTAGAAGATAAAGTGAAGAAAGGAGAGCAAAGCAACAGGTGAAGGATGGTCCAGGGTTTTCACATTTTTCCGAAACTAATCAGCCTTCAAGAGTGGTACCATTGGATTCCTCTTCTCGAGCACTATGAAATCGACTACAAGAACTCCCAAAACGGATCAACGGTTCACCCGGAGGAAGCAAAACAAAACAGGGCTGGATTTTACTGATTTGGTCGCAAGTCGCGATGGTTGGTCGCGAGTCGCGAAGTCAGCGCAAATTCAGCCCTGCAGCAGCGTTTTTTCTCCCCTTTTTCTTCCACTATAAATACCTCTTCACCCCTTCTTCCCCAAAGCTTCCAAGCCTGCCTTTGGGGCTCCAAAACCCTACTTTTCACCATTTTCTTCCATTTCTTCTTCTTTCTTTGTAGATTGTTGTTCTATGTTATGGGTTTTGTTTATCTAGGGTAGTTTTTATCTTGGGAGCAAAGGATTGAAGCTTCCACTTCTATGTAGTAAGAATCATTTTATCTATCTATTTGGTGTTTTTGCTATTGTGCATTTATTATGCTTTGAATGTTAATTGTTGATTTCATTGATGTTGTTGAAAGCTTGAGCATATGAAATACTTGTATGAATTGCTAGCTAGGGTTTGGGGGATTTGGGTTGATTTCCCCCTTTTCTTGTTAGGAATGTATGAGTATGATTTAGAGCTTTTGATTGTGTTGATGGATTGATAATGTGCTAGATGAATGTGATTGATGTTGAACTCTTCATCATGTTCGTTTGTGTAGCAAACGAGAAAGTTATATGCTCTTGGATGAATGTGCGTTGCACGTTCATCCAATCTCGTGTAATTGCATGAATTGGTTAAATGCTTAGTCACGGTGTAGTGGTCATAAGTATTTCCAAGCTTGTTGGTTCTTCGTGATTAAATGCCATCAATGGGATACTCCTAGCAATAGGGGAGTCATTGGTAAGGTTTGACAAGAGATGTCGAATTCACTCTTGCAAACTACGAACTAAGAAGGATGGAAGATTTATCTTCACAACAAATAGTTGAAGTATTGAATAGATGATTTTAATTCATCCTTGAAGCATTTGTTATTTAGCATTTATGTATTCCTGATGGTGTGTTTCACTTCATTTGTGCCATGAGTTGTTTGAGCATAGGGAGTGCTTGTATGATTGAATTGGTTAGGTGTTAGGAACGTGACGAATTCCATAGCTCCTTTGCATGAAAATCTACGAGCATGAACTTAGAACTTCTTGTGCATAATGTGTTGTGATTCTTGCTAGATGGGTATGTTGATGTTGAGTCATGTAATGCTATATGATAGAATGAGTGAATGGTTCAATGACCTACATTAGATTTGGAAGTGGATATACCTTGCCCCCAAGGCTTTTTATCTTTGTAGTTTTAAAACCCTTTTTATTAGTTTTGTTTGATGATTAGCATAGTCACTTGACTTTGCTAGTTATCTTGTCTTTTTACTTTCGTAACTTAGGAAAACCAACCAATCAAACCCCCCCCCCCATTTACATGCTTTTATATGTATGTGTATATGTCTACTCCTAGCCTAATATCAACCTTTTGTGCCTAAATGCTTAGGAAGATCCCTCTTCTTCGTGGACGACCCCGACTTGCTGCTATATACCTAGTTGTAGAAAGTAAGCAAAAAGGGCTTATAAATTATCTTTGAATAGGGGTGCGACGATTGCCCGCTATCAAAATGGCACCGCTGCCGGGGTAGAGGCATTTATTCTTAAGTATTTAGGTGTATTTGGTTGCATATTAGCTAGTTGTTTTTATTTTCCACTACTTGGTGGTTGTTTTTGTTCGGAGTAGGTATTGCTTGAGTTCTTGGTAATGTATTTTATCGAGAATCCTTGCACTATGATTCCGAACTTTTGAAAAAAAAATTTTAATGGAGCATCTCACCTTGAGGGAACTCATGATGAGAAGAGAGGCTCAACAAGCAAGGTTTTGTAGGATGTGTCATTCCGATCATCCTACCGAATCTTGCCCCTTGTTGTGGGAAGAGCACTATGACCGAGAAAGAACCCTCGGTTTTCAAAATCATGGGTACTATGAAGAGTGCTACCAAGAGGTAGGAGATGTTGGTTTTCAAGGGCAAGAAGCTCATGAATGCTATCCATACCACAACTCTTACAATCCGGAATGGAGTGGTAATCCGGATTGGTGGTATGAGAATGAGCCGGAAAACCAACCATACGAGCAACCTAGTTGGCCATCACCACCCCATACCATACCCCAAAACCAAGCCCAACAAGGAAGTTCAAGTTTGACACGTGAGGATGTCTTCAATACCATAGCAAACTTGAACTCCTTTGCTAGTGAGGAGCCGGATACCCAGCTCTCCTCTAGTGTTGAGGCCATTGAGGGGCATGTGAGGAGTATAAGGGAAGCGTTGGCCCGAATGGAAGCTCGTGATTCTGAAAACACACCATCCCAACTTGAACTCGATGACTCGGTGAGTGAGGTCACCAATAAAAATGATTTTGAGTTCAAAGGGGATGAAGAGTTGGTTGTAGAGGATAGCAGAATGGAGGAAGAGGTGATAGTGCTACATTCATTAGCATCGTCACCCATTCTCCCACTTAGTGAACCAACTCCACCATTTTTGGAAGTTGTGAGGGAGATAAGAGAGGAGCCAAAAGACTATCTTAAGCCTCCTAACCACTCAACTTTCCTCCAACCATCTCCACCTCAACAAAACTTTCCTCTTGAAAGTTTTGTACCCCCACCTCTCTTATTTTGGAAGCTCATGGTGAAGGGGTTCAAGCCTTCACCATACGGATAACATTAGGGTCATGCTGACGACCACAAAAATACTGAGCTTCATCGTGCCAACGACGTGAAATAAATTCGGCATTTCTTTTAGTTTTTGTTTCTTAGTTTTTGTTTCTTAGTTTTTTGTTGTTTTGTTTTGTTCTTTTTATGGCGTGTTTTTCTGTGATTTTGTAGCAAAGTGAAGTGCATTGCAATGGAGGAGATGAAGGAATGAGATCAACGAACAAGGGAAGAAAGCTTGGACAGTTGGTAAGAAAACAAAAAAATTTAAGCCTGGGATACCCTGCCGTCGCGAGTCGCGACGAACAGGGGAGAAAAATCATTCCCAGCACCAACTTTCCACGAGTCGCGACGAGCCATCACGAGCCATCGCGAGTCGCGACATAGAGGTCGCGACGTGATCAGAAAAATTTTGCTAAAAAACTGCTCTCGGCCTCAACTTTTCGCGAGTCGCGACCACTTCAGTCGCGAGTCGCGATGAAAATTCCAAGTTTTCATTTGATCATAAACATTGCATGATTCTTCCTTCTTCTCCAACCAACACTCCCAAGAACCACCACATATCCACTCATTTCCACACCATCTTACATATATTGACACATGAAATTATTGCATCTTTATAGTATCTTTGTTGATTGTAGTATGCCGACTACATCATTGTGACTTAATTGCTATGTTCTATAGTGATGCTTGAATTTGTGTGGATTTATATGTTGGATATTTTTACTGGATAATCTTATAGTTGTGATTGCATAATGGATTGGTTGTTCTTTGAGAATACTATGGTTATTAATTCTCTATGCTAAACCTAGTATTCCAAATCCTTATGTACTTATGAGTTTAATGTTGTTCTTTGTGGTGTTAGTCTTGATCAAACGGCGCCACGGAGACAATGCTTTTCTCGAGGGGTGAGTTCTTCTACGGCATCTTTGCTCCCCCTTCCGGTTCCGAAACCAATTTCGGGACCATACAATTACATTGGATTGCGCCATATCACCGGCGACTATGCGGAGAAACGGGTGTCACTCTACCCCCTTGCCTTGATTTTTATTGTTCTTGCCTTACATGTTTACATTGAGGGCAATGTAATGTTTTAAGTGTGGGGAGGGGTTAGAGGAATCACATGCATGCTAGATTGTTTTGGAATGCTTTTTGCTACTTTTCATTGGAAAAACATGAGAAAAAGAAGAAAAAAAGGAGAAGAAAAAAAAAGAGAAAAGAAAACCCGCTAAGTTGAAAACCCGAGAGGGCAACATAGGCAACATTGGGGGCTCGGATAGGTCGAAAACCCGAAAGGGCAGCCTAGGCAAAAATGAGAGGCTAAAATGTGCGGAAAAAGGTGAGATGTGAGCTAAAGAAACATGATGTGTGGCTAGGATGAAAACTCGAAAGAGCTCCTAGGCAAAATGAGAGAAAATGAGAGAAAATGAGAGAAATTGAAAAATGCTATGATTTCACTCATTTACCGGCGTTGGAATCATAAGGTTGCGGTTGTCACATGGATGGATCGGGTAGCTCAACATTTATAGACCTCTTGGGATTGGGTAACTTAATGGGTTAGGAAAACGAAGTATGGTTATGAAATTCTTGATCCTTTTCTACTTTGTTTTTGGTTGATATATTGGCATTAGGTGAAGCATGTGTTTGAACCTCTTATATGGCTTTAGCTTCATTTTGTCATTGGATTTTGGTGGATATATTGGCATTAGGTGAAGTATGTGCTTAAACCTATTAAATGGTTTTGACATCATCTTGTGTCATTGGACTTTGGGAATATCAATTCGGGGCTTTGAAATATTTTTATGGGTAGTGAATTGATAAGTGGTAGGTTTGGTTAGATTTAGGATTTGGGATGTGTGTGTGAAAAATTCTCATGTGAGCTTTTATTTTGGGATTTATGATATTGAGAGTTTTTGTGAGGCTTTGATTGGGGGATTAGTAGTTAGGATGTGGATATATCATTTCCTTCGTGTGCTTGGATCTTTTCTTACTCGAGGGCGAGTAAGGTTTAAGTGTGGGGAGGTTTGATGTGTCCATTTTATATGCATTATTTAGTAGTATTTAGGATCACTTTTGTTATATTTTTGGTGTAAGATTGCTACACTTATGTAGGTTTACATAATAAGGGGTTTAGATGACCATTTTCGGTTTTTATATCTAAATCCTTCATTTTTGTAACCTATGTTGAGTCTAAGGGATTTTTGGTCCTCATGAGCATCTAGATTTCTTTTTGTGAGCTTAATTTGTAGATTTCTCATGAGCATTTAGAAGTGATTTAGTGAAGGCCATTCGAAAGGATGGTAGAAGATTGAAGGCCACTCACAAAGTGGTAGAAGATAAAGTGAAGAAAGGAGAACAAAGCAATGGGTGAAGGATGGTCCAGGATTTTCATAATTTTCCGAGAATAATCAGCCTTCAAGAGTGGTACCATTGGAATCCTCTTCTCGAGCACTATGAAATTGACTACAAGAACTCCCAAAACGGATCAACGGTTCACCTGGAGGAAGCAAAACAAAACAGGGCTGGATTTTACTGATTTGGTCGCGAGTCGCGATGGTTGGTCGCGAGTCGCGACGTCAGCGCAAATTCAGCCCTGCAGCAGCGTTTTTTCTCCCCTTTTTCTTCCACTATAAATACCTCTTCACCCCTTCTTCCCCAAAGCTTCCAAGCCCGCCTTTGGGGCTCCAAAACCCTACTTTTCACCATTTTCTTCCATTTCTTCTTCTTTCTTTGTAGATTGTTGTTCTATGTTATGTGTTTTGTTTATCTAGGGTAGTTTTTATCTTGGGAGCAAAGGATTGAAGCTTCCACTTCTATGTAGTAAGAATCATTTTATCTATCTATTTGGTGTTTTTGCTATTGTGCATTTATTATGCTTTGAATGTTAATTGTTGATTTCATTGATGTTGTTGAAAGCTTGAGCATATGAAATACTTGTATGAATTGCTAGCTAGGGTTTGGGGGATTTGGGTTGATTTCCCCCTTTTCTTGTTAGGAATGTATGAGTATGATTTAGAGCTTTTGATGTGTTGATGGATTGATAATGTGCTAGATGAATGTGATTGATGTTGAACTCTTCGTCATGTTCGTTTGTGTAGCAAACGAGAGAGTCATATGCTCTTGGATGAATATGCGTTGCACGTTCATCCAGTCTCATGTAATTGCATGAATTGGTTAAATGCTTAGTCACGGTGTAGTGGTCATAAGTATTGCCAAGCTTGTTGGTTCTTCGTGATTAAATGCCATCAATGGGATACTCCTAGCAATAGGGGAGTCATTGGTGAGGTTTGACAAGAGATGTCGAATTCACTCTTGTAAACTACGAACTAAGAAGGATGGAAGATTTATCTTCACAACAAGTAGTTGAAGTATTGAATAGATGATTTTAATTCATCCTTGAAGCATTTGTTATTTAGCATTTATGTATTCTTGATGGTGTGTTTCACTTCATTTGTGCCATGAGTTGTTTGAGAATAGGGAGTGCTTGTATGATTGAATTGGTTAGGTGTTAGGAACGTGACGAATTCCATAGCTCCTTTGCATGAAAATCTACGAGCATGAACTTAGAACTTCTTGTGCATAATATGTTGTGATTCTTGCTAGATGGGTATGTTGATGTTGAGTCATGTAATGCTATATGATAGAATGAGTGAATGGTTCAATGACCTACATTAGATTTGGAAGTGGATATACCTTGCCCCCAAGTCTTTTTATCTTTGTAGTTTTAAAACCCTTTTTATTAGTTTTGTTTGATGATTAGCATAGTCACTTGACTTTGCTAGTTATCTTGTCTTTTTACTTTCGTAACTTAGGAAAACCAACCAATCAAACCCCCTCCCCCCATTTACATGCTTTTATATGTATGTGTATATGTCTACTCCTAGCCTAATATCAACCTTTTGTGCCTAAATGCTTAGGAAGATCCCTCTTCTTCGTGGACGACCCCGACTTGCTGCTATATACCTAGTTGTAGAAAGTAAGCAAAAAGGGCTTATAAATTATCTTTGAGTAGGGGTGCGACGATTGCCCGCTATCACTTGCATCCATCGCATTATTCTGATCAGTTAAGACTTCATGTTATTTACAAGATCTATATATTGCATAGCTATTATAGTGAAACCTTATATTTTGTGTCGTGCGATATCCAGTGTGAGTGTTACTTTTATTAGTAAAGCTGCTCCTGAGCAAGATCTATAGCTTGTTATCGTGTATATGGAAAATTTGATCACATGTCACGTGTTTGGAACACTTGTACCGTCTATCCTTTCTAGTTCATAGTTGTTGGACTTGTGAGCTTTCGTGACCTTGTAGGGTCCTTTCCACTTTGGGCCAAGCTTTCCTCATTCTTCTGCTAGACTAGCTTCATTCTTTCTTTGCACCAGATCACCAATCTAAATCGTGTTTCCTTCACTTTTTGATTGTAAGCTCTCACCGCCCTTTCCTTGTACTTGGGTTTTGTTATCGGTGCCAATTCTCTTTTCTATTCGAATTCATCCAAGTCTGACTTTATTGTCTCCACATTATCTTTCTCCATGTAACCGCATACTTGAATACTTAAATTTCTAATTTCTATCGGTATCATTGCCTCGTGACCGTAGACTAAACTGTATGGTGTCTTCCCCACTGGCTCTAGAATGGTCATTCTATATGACTATAGGGTGTTAGGTATCTCTTCTACCCGTCCACTTCGCTTTCCTTCTAGTTTCCCCTGAAACCCTTGAACGATAGTCATGTTCATTACTTCCATTTGCCCATTAGCTTAAGGGTACGCCACAAAAGTGAATATTTTAAGAACCCTGAGCTTTGAACACCAATCAGTGAATGCATTATTTTTAAACTATGTACCATTGTCTGTGACAATGGTATATGGAACCCTGAAGCGACACACTATGTTTTTCCAGACAAATTTCCTAGTTATTTCAGTTGTTACTTGTCCCAATGGTTTTGCTTCCACCCATTTCCTGAAGTAATGTACTGCTGCAATCAGAAATTTGGCATTACCTTTGCTCTTTTGGAATGGCCCTATCTGGTCAATTCCCCATGTATCAAAAGGCCAAGCTCCATATATTCCTTGCAAAGTTGCTTGTTGCTTATGCGACGGCGAAGCGTTGATTTGGCAACTCCTACATCTAAGCATGAAGTTGTGCACATAGTTGAACATAGTCAGTGAATAGTATCCTGCTCGGATAATCTTTCTTGCTACCGCTCTGGCCCCTTAATGTGTTCCACACAGTCCTTTGTGGACTTCTCTAAGTATTCCCTTGCATGTACTGGCCATATGCCCTTTATCCATATGGAAAGAAATCTCTTTTTATACAAGGTCCATTCCTCCTAAGTGTAGTTCTTGGCACATAACTCCAACTTTCAGGCTTGCACTTTATCTTCTGGCAACGCTCAGTTTGAAAGATACTCTATTAGTGGCATCATCCAACTTATATCTTCCGTTTGGACTATTGACAAAGTCATTGATATTGTGCTTCTGATAGGAATGACTTCTACTATCACGTCTTCATGCTCGTCTAGGGATTCAAATCCCAATGTTGCTAGTTTACTTAGTGCATCCGCTTTTGTGTTCTTGGTTCTTGGTACGTGCTCAATGTCGAAGTACTTGAACTAGTTTATTAGTTGTTGGACCTTCTTTAAATACTTCACCAGCTGCTCTTCTCGTACTCCGTAGTCTCCTCACACCTGCTGGACTACAATTAGAGAATCATTAGATACCCAAACTCTCTTAACTTTCATTCTAACTGTAAGGTCCAATCCACATATTAAAGCTTCATATTCTACTTCGTTATTTATGAGTGGAAACTTGAATTAGAGTGAGTATCTATGTTCACCTCCATTTGGATTCACCAGCAGTAATCTGGCACAACATCCTTCCCTGCTGGATGCACCATCAACAAACAATGTCCACGCAACATCTTCCCACTTCGATTTTCCTTTGTCAATTATTAGATTTTTTTGTATCTTCACTGCCTGCCCATTTTCGCTCTTCATTTTTGCAATAAAGTCTACTAATGCCTGAGCTTTGATTGGTGTCCTTGGTTGAAATTGAATTTCAAAATGGCCTAGTTCTAGAGCCCACTTCATTAGTCTTCCTGATTGTTAGGGATGTTCTCGATTAGAAATCCCGTGTAGACAACTATGAGATGACTACGAAAATACATTCGCAACCTTTGTGTCAAGTATAAAGCCAAGGTTAACTTTTCCACTGGCATGTACGCCTTTTCTACATTTTATAATATTGTACATATGTAATAGACTGGAACCTGTTTCTGTCCTTTTATGCAAACCAAAACTGAACTGATAGCGTTCTGTGAGGTCCCAAAGTACAAGTATAGTGTCTCTCCAGGCACAGGAAAATTTAACATTGGTCAAAATTGAAGCTGCTCCTTTAACCCATCATATGCTCTCTGAAAATCCTTGCTCCAACGGAACTTTTTGGCTTTTCTTAGTATTTCAAATAGTGGAAAGAGTTTATCCGCTGCTTTTCAGACAAAGCGACTAAGCGCTGTTAGTGATCCCATTAGGATTTGCACCTCTTTAACCGCTCGCGGCTGGGGGAGATTTACTACAGCTTGGATTTTTTCTGGGTTAGCTTCAATACCTTTGGAGGATACCTTGTATCCTAAGAACTTTCCCGCACCTACTCTAATTACACGCTTCTTAGGGTTGAGTTTCATCCCCATTGCTTGTATTGAGTCTAAAGTTTCTTTTAAATTTGTAGCGAAGCTACCCAACCTTTTGCTTTTTTATCACCATGTCGTTAACATATGCTTCAACATTCCTTCCTATTTGGTTGCAAAATGCATGATCGACCACTCTCTGATACGTTGCCCCAGCATTTTTGAGCCCAAACGACATCTTAACATAATAAAACGTCCTAAAACTCGTTATAAAGGCCGTTTTTTCTGCATCTTCCGAATTCATCAATATTTTGTGGTATCCTGTGTACGCATCCAAAAACATCACAACTTCATATCCTGAAATTTCCTCAACCAGTTGATCGATTTTTGGTAAAAGGTAGCAATCTTTTGGGCATGCTTTGTTCAAAACTGTGAAGCCAGCGCCTGATTTCTTCACCGTGACTAGATTTGCTAGAATTTTTGGATATATAACCTCTTTTAGTATACCGACCTGCAGCTGCAACGTGACCTCCTGTTCGACTACTTTTTATCTATCGCTAGCAAAGCAACGTTGTTTCTGTTTAACTGGTTTGACCGAGCTGCTAATATTCAAAGAATGAGTAGAAATGTCTGGGTCCACTCCTCTCATATTTTGGATGCTTCATGCAAACGTACCTTTGTGCCTTCGCAAAGTTTCAACAACCTTCCTCTTCTCCTTGTCTAGAAGGTGTTTTCCAATCTTCACGTATTACAAATTGTCTTCGCTATCCAGACTAACCAATTACATTTCTTCTCCCAAGTCTACTGTTGTGTCTGGATGTTCCAGTAAACTTCCACCCAAAACTGTGCTAACCATCTTTTCCTTTTCTCCTACCTGTCTTGCCTTCATTGCTATGACCATACACTGCCTGGCAATTTGCTGGTTTTCTCTAATGGTCGCAATACCCACTGTGGTTGGAAATTTCATTACCAGGTGGTAAGGAGACCATTTTGCCTTAGCTTAGTTCATCTATGGCATTCCAATGCTGGGGTTAAACGTACTTGGGCATCCATGACCACGAAGTCACACATGATGGTGCAATTTAGTCCATTTTCTCCAATAGTGATGGGCCGCTGTATATTCCCCCGAGGCATTTCTACTCGCCCTGTGAATCCTACTAGCGAAGATGTAGATTTTTTTAAGTCCGCTCTCTTGATACCCAGCCTATCAAAGCAGTCTACGAATAGTGTCTCGACAGTGCTTCCATCATTTATGAATGCTCTGTAAATGGTTGTATTCCCAATTGTTGCTATGATGACCATGGGATTGTTGTACGGCAAAGCGTTGGGTACTGCATCTTTCTCACTAGAGGTGATTGTTTCATTTGAACGAAGCCTTTTATCAAGTGGCTTTTGTGGGGGAGATTATCTTGATTTGGCCTTTCAAGCATTATTGAACAATGACTCCGTGGATCCATGTATGGACAAGATGATTGTCTCTGGTACTTCATTGTCCACATTGTCGTTGTAATCCACAGCCACAGTCATTTTTAAAAAAAATTGCCATTGTGATCGCTTTGCCTTCTTTTTTTGGAGATGTGTTCGTTGTTTTACTAGTGTCCCCATACTGGCTTGCTCCTTCCTTCTTATATTTGCGTAAGTTACCATCCCTAAAATTTTCTTCAATTTGTCTTCTTAGGTCTCTGCAGTACTCTATATCATAGCCATGATCTCTGTGGAAGGCACAATAATACTCCTTGGATCTTTTTTCTGGTGGCGTTATCATGGGTGCTGTCTCTTGAAACACGTCCTTGTTTGCTTGCCATATCTCCTTCCTTGATCTCGTTAGAGGCGTATCTTGGAACAAAAAGCCTTGCAATCCCGGTTCTCCTCTTTTGAAAATGACGCTTCCTTTACCTTTCTTCGAAACACCCTTCTACAAATATTCTATCATTCGCTTCTTGCCTCGTTCCCTTTCTATTTTACAGTTTTTTGCCTCCTCATTTTGCACATGCTATTCAATAATCTTTTGTAGGCCTCTCAGGTTTTTGGGCATATTCTTCTTTAGCTCCTTGTAGAGCTCTCCTGATTGCATGCTTCCTGTAAATGCTCCCAATGACGATTTAAATGACAAGTCACGTTGACTATAGTCAAAGTAGCAACAAGTTTCATCCATCGCTCTTTTCTCTCTCATCATTCTTTCCCTTTCTAAAATTTTCTTTCTACTGTAGTGACCAAAAACGGTCACATTACCGCTGCTAAAGGCTCTCTCTCGCCTGTCGAGAGAGTTGCTCCGTTGATTGGAATCCATGGCGAATAAAACAACAACCTCTAATGCCAAATCATTCATCGCAGCCCTTCAATCAAAAGCTCCTCCACTCCTATCAGCCCTACCAAAAAATCCAGAGATCACCCCAAAATCCGAACACCTCGGTGAACCCGCCTATCTATACTCGAATGATAATATATCCACACTTTCGGCTCACTATACAACACCCTTGTTGGTAAATTCACCAAGGGAAGATTATCTATGGACCAGCTGGAAGGAGCCTTCAAGACAGTAGGTTTCTCCGGGAAATACCAATTGGGGTCGCTTGACAACAAGCATATACGGATCCGCTTCGAACTCCCAAATGACTATCAAAGCTGGTGGATCAAAGGAATGTGGAGTTTCAACGGAGTTCACATGAAGATACTCAAATGGTCGCCGGACTTCTCCACACAAAAGGAATTGCCGATCGTCCCAATATGGTGCACAATCAGGGAAGTTCCCCTTTACTATTACAATACTTCACCTATAAAGGCTATTGGAAATAGTATAGGCAATTTCATCAAAAAAATATTTAGCTACCGAGATGCTAGCTAGGCCATCAGCTATCAAGCTCTGTTTGGAGATAGACCTCCAGAAACCCCTAAATCAGTTCATTGGGTTAGGTTCTGTCTCTAACAATAGGAAATATACCATTGAGTATGAGGACATACCCCTGTATTGTGAAAATTGTGCTAAATTGGGACACTCATTGAACCAGTGTAGAGCTCTAGGCCAAAATAAAACAGCTCCACATTGGCAACCCATAAGGAACAGATTTGAAAAGATACCTAACATGGCCAATGAACTACAACTTACAAACAGCTACCAACTCAAAGAGCAGTTAGTGCATCAAAAAGCCACTACAAACCCTACACTGCAACCATCCTCTTACAAGCCCAAGTCCATGGAAATTAGCCCTGCTAGAAACAGAACACAACAAGAAATTAGTCCTGTAAGGAATATAACACCTTCACCCCATCCCTCCTCAGCTCTTAACCTCACAGACTCTCCCCATGATGTTCTAGATTCACCTACCACAGATTTGATCAATGCAACAGCACAACCAAGCCAAAAAAAACCCAAAAATTTATGCTAAAGAAGATATACAGATAGGGTCCCAAAAGCTTAATTTTCACAAATTCTCTTACACTAATCCCCCACTTTCTCAACAAAGAAAGATGGAAAATAGATTCTCTGTTCTGCAGGTCACAGAGGAACCCCAAGAAGTAGAGGAAGAACTGGAACACCCTCCACACCAAACATTGCTAGAAGAGATGGAGGAAGAAGAAACTCTCCTGGATGACACAATCCCAAAGCCTGGAAAACAACAGGTAATGTGAACTCTACAGGTAAGTCTAAATCTAGAAAAAACACTTACCTGAATTAGTTAAACAAGATGATGCTGAGATCAAATACTAAAAGTCATAAATCAGGTGAACAATGACATACACCACTACCATTAATTTTCTATTATGGAACCTTAGGGGTTTAGAGACTTCAATGCTTAGGTTGAAACACCTCATGAAACAAAAAAAAAGATTTAGCTATTGTGTGTAATAGAGCCTATGCATGATAATAATAAATGTCACTCCTATATGGAGAAACTCAGATACTCTCATTTCCTGCCCCTTGAAAATAGAAAATTTTGGCTTTTTTGGAATGCTTCTTTAAATGTTGCTTTACTTTCACAACATGAGAAATTCTTACATGTAAAAGCCACACATGTAGCAACAAAAATTGAAATGGATACTATTTTTGTTTATGGCCTTAGGAATAGGGAAGGTATGAAGGTTTTATGGCAAGATCTGAGTCACCTTCTTATTTCTGAAACTATCTTTATAGGGGACTTTAACACAATTTCTTCACTTACAGAATATAGAGGACCTTCCACCCCCAATCTAGGCAGTATAAAATATTTCAATCGCTGGATAACCTCTAAGAGAATCCAGGAAATCAATACTGTAGGGAATCTATACACATGGACTAATTCTAGGCTAAGAAATCCCACTTTCAAAAGATTAGATAGAGGTCTGAGTACTATGCAATGGAATGCCAAATTCCCATCCTCTTCCATTCAAATACTAAATAGTCAATCCTCAGACCACTCCCCCCTTCTTCTACAAATCTCATCCACAGTTCCCTCCCACCCTAAACCCTTTAGATTCCTAAATACATGGTTCAACAGACCAGAATTTACTGAATTAGTTAAAAATAATTGGGCCAAACCAATCCCTCATCAAGGTATGCTCAGACTCTATCTTAAACTAATTAGACTTAAGAAGATAATTAAAATCTGGAACAAGGAATCCTTTGGAAACATTGATTCCAATGTACTAATTGCTGAGGAAAATCTAAGACTGCAGGAGATAAGCTATGATTCCACCCATTCAAAAACATATCTAATTAAGCTAAATGAGAAAAAGGCACAGCTAATAAGAGCATTAAAAGAAAAAGAAAAATACTGGAAGCAGAAATCAAGAATTAACTAGACCAAACTTGGAGATAATAACACTCAATTTTTCCATAAATCAGTTCAGGAAAAAAAACTGCAAGCTACACATTTCAAAAATTAAAAATAGACAAGGACTTTGGTTAGATAATCATATTGACATACAGGAAGAGGCTATATCTTTTTACTCTGATCTGCTCTCTGAACCAAACCAGCCAAATCTTTCCTCATATTACTCCCACTTTCTCAGCCAAATCCCAACAGCAATATCTCCACAGGACAACCAGTCCTTGTCTAAACCAGTTTCAGAAGAGGAATTAAAAATAGTGGTAATGAGTCTGAACAGAAATAGTAGTCCAGGTCCTGATGGTTTCACTACAAAATTCTATTCTAAATGCTGAGATATAATCAAACAGGACCTAATAGATGCAGTAAATGACTTCTTTTTAGGCTCAGAAATACCAAGAGGAATAAGTAGTACATGGATAGCATTAATCCCAAAAAAGCAGGCACCCTCCTTTTTTGATGACTATAGGCCTATTAGTCTCTCAAATGTAGCAAATAAAATATGCTCTAAGGTACTAATGGAAAGATTGAAACCCTATATGGAAAACTTAATCTCCCCAAATCAAACAACTTTTATGAAAAATAGAGACATTTCAGATAATGTACTATACCTACAAGAAATGATTAAGTTTTTAGACAGAAAAAATAGGGTTCCAAACTGTATTTTAAAGCTAGACCTTAGAAAGGCATTTGATAGAGTAAATTAGCTTTTCTTGGAAAAGGTTCTTAGTAAGTTTGGTTTCACAGGGAGTTTTTTAAATGCTGTAATGAACAACCTCTCTCAGGCTTATTTTTCAGTTCTCATTAATGGGAACCCTGTTGGATTTTTTAGAGCCACAAGGGGCATCAAACAAGGTGATCCTCTTTCCCCTTTTCTTTTCAATATTTTCTCTGAAGCTTTCTCCAGAAGCTTATTGTTTATTTTCATGAATAAAAGACTCAGTTACTATCAACTTCCCTCAGGCATTACACTTGCATCCCACTTGAGCTATGATGATGATACTATTATCTTCTTGCAAGCCTCTAAATCTAATCTAATCAGAATCAAAGCTTTCTTAGAAACTTTTGAACTAACCTCTGGACAAAAGATAAACTTTGACAAATCTGACTTCTATGCTAGTTCAAGAGCAACAACTGTTCAACTAAATCAGATAAAATCGATTCTAGGGATGAAGAAAGGAGTCTTTCCATTTAAATACCTGGGATGTCCAATATTCAAAGGTAGGACCTTAAAACTCTATTTTGAACCTTTGTTGGAAGCTATAGATAGAAAGCTCCTGAACTGGAAAAACAGATGGTTAAGCCTGGGAGGCAAAATGGTGCTTATTCAATCTTGTCTATACTCCCTCCCACAGCATATCTAGTCTGTCCTAAAGCCCCCCAAACAGATAATAAAGGCATTGGAAAAGAAAATGACTAGATTCTTCTGGGGAGAAACAGAGGGTAAATCACACAAAATATGGAGAAAATGGGCTCACCTGAGTAAACATAGATACCAGAATGGTCTAGGATTTAGATCTGTAAGAGCAATAATAGATGCATGTTCTGCCAAACTGTGGTGGAAAAGCCAACTGGGAACAACTATGTGGTCCAAACTGTTATGGGATTTACCACAGTCCAATAAGAAGTCCCATACTTGGAAAAAGATATGTGATATTAACAACTTTGTAGAAGAAAACTCTCTCATTATACATGGCAAAGGAACGAGTAATTGTTGGAATGCAAATTGGTGTCCAAATGGTCCCCTTTCTAATTGTGTTCCACCTCTAGTCATCTCACCTTTTTACTACTACACTATTGCTGACTTCACCAGAGAAAAAAGTCAGAAAATGCAACAAATCTCCCCCTATCTAGAACATGATACTTTGAGTTTTTTGCAGGTTGCATAGGTTAACACTGAAAGGGAGGATAGACTTATATGGAAACTGGAAGACACATGCATTTTCTCCTTCAGATCAACCTATAGGGCCCTTACTCAGCAACTAGGTAACTTCCCAGCCACTAGACACATCTGGAACCCCAGACTGCCAAAAAAATATCTATTTTCACATGGAAATTGCTGAATTGTCTCCTACCTTTTAATGATGTCTTAGTCCAATATGGTTTTAGTTTAGCTTCGAAATGTCCTGAATGCAATCAACCGGACTCAATAGAGCATTTTTTCACTTCATACCATCTGGCTCAGAATGTTTGGGACATTTTCTCAGATATTCCGGGGATTAAACTACAGGCTTTAGACAGCCTGACCCTAAGGTTTTTTACATTTTGGAATAATACTGAACTGTCCTCGGTTCATAGGGATATATGTAGGATGTTGCCATCTCTGATATGTTGGCCATTATTGAAAGCTAGGAATGCATTTTATTATGACAACAAAAAATTTTCACAAGCTCTAATCAGTAAGGAAGTGAGAGATCTTATCTTCCTCTCTTTCTCAGCCAAGCCTGGTCACTTCAATATGTATCTAAATAGAAGTTATCCTATTTCCTCTCTAATCCCACCCCTGAGACCCCCCCCCCTAAGCCTTCTATATCCACTATTTTCTGGAAAAAGCCACCACATAACACCATAACTGTGAATGTAGATGCATCCTGGTCTTCCAACACGTCGACAATTGGCCTTATAGCTAGAGATTGGACTGGTAAACCTTGCCTAATTCAATCTTTAACTATCACTGCTAGTACACCATTAGAGGCTGAAATGAAAGCTATCCAAGCTGCAGCTAGGAGCTTCACTAGTTTGGACCCCGGCTGTTCTTACATAGTGGAATCAGATGCCATGCTTGCGGTGAACATGATAAACAATCCCAGAAATGCCAAATGGTCTCTATATGTTTTAGCTTTCGAAATCCACTCTGAACTTAAGAAGGCTACACTCAGGCATGTCTTTAGAGAGTGTAATGCAGTGGCTGATGCAATCTCAAAGCATAAACCTTCACAACCAAGCATCAACATCTCTAACATCCCACCAATCATCAAAGGCCTTATTCACCTGGACATTAATAATTTCCCTTACATCCGAACATAGAAGCATGCTACCAGAGGATAGATACTGCTGGAGTTTTTTTATTTATTTTGCAGGGACATAGCATGGACATTGAACTGAGTTCTGCTCTTTTGCGATGGCTGCCGAGCACTCGAGCCTGCACTCAAGCCTTGAAGCCCTCGAGCCTTAGATCCCTCGAGCACTGGATACCTCAAACACTAAAGCTTCGAGTCCTCGAGCCTAGGAGGCCTTGAGCCCTGGATACCTGGAACACTCAAGCTCTCGAGCCCTCGAGCCTAGGAGGCCTTGAGCCCTGGATTTCTCGAGCACTTATGATCTCGAGCCCTGCTGCCCTTGGAGCCCTCGAGCACCTGAGACCTCGAGCACTCGAGCCTTTGAACCATCGAGCTATGAAGCCCTTGAGAACTGGATACCTCGAATACTTAAGCTCTTAACCCCTTGAGACTAGGAGGCCTCGAGCCTTTGATCCCTCGACCACTCAAGCTCTCGAGCCCTGCCGGCCTCGAGCCGTCAGGCACTCGAACCTTTGAGCACTCATGTACTCGATCCCTCCATCAACCACTCAAGCACTCATGCCCTCGAACCATCAAGGCCACGGACACTAGATAGCTCGAGCCCTCGAACATTCGAGTCCTCGAACACTGGAGCCCTCGAGCATTGGAGCCCTCGAGCACTGGAGCCCTCGAGCACCGGAGCCCTCGAGCACTGGAGCACTCATGCACTAGAGCCCTCGAGCACTGGAGCCCTCAAGCACTAGAACCCTCGAGCCATGGAGCCCTGGAGCCCTAGAGCCCTCAAGCCCTGGAGCCCTTAAGCACTGAAGCCCTTAAGCACTAAAGCCCTTGAGCACTGGGCCCTTGAGCATAGGAGCCCTCGAGCACTGGAGGCCTCGAGCACTGGAGCCCTCAAACACTGGAGCCCTCGAGCACTGAAGCCCTCGAGCACTAGAGCCCTCGAGCACTGAAGCCATCGAACACTGGAGCTCTCGAGCACTGGAGGCCTCGAGCACTGGAGCCCTCGAGCACTGGAGGCCTCGAGCACTGGAGCCCTCGAGCACTGGAGGCCTCGACCACTGGAGATCCCAAGCACTAGAGCCCTCGAGCACTGGAGCCCTCGAGCACTGGAGCCCTCGAGCACTGGAGCCCTTGACCACTGGAGCCCTCGATCACTGGAACCCTCGACCACTGGAGCCTTCGAGCACTGGAGCCCTCGACCACAGGAGCACTCGAGCATTAGAGTTTCTCACTCGAGCCCTCGACCACCCAAGCCCTCGAGCCCTTATACCATCGAGATGTAGAGCCCTCAATCACGGGATACCTCAAACACTCATGATCTCGAGCCCTCGAGCATAGGAGGGATCGAGCCCTGGATCCCTTGAACACTCATGATCTCGAGCCCTCGAGCATAGGATGGATCGAGCCCTGGATCCCTCGAACACTCAAACTCTCGAGCCCTGCCGCCTTCGAGCCATCAGGCACTCGAACCAAGGAGTACTCAGGCACTCAAACCTCGAACCATCGAGCCTCGAGCCACCAACTACTACTTCCTCTCCTCCTGAACCATTAGTCCACTAGTATTAGACCCTTTCATTTGAGGGCAACGAGGTTTCCTTTTCAATGTAATATTTCCAAAAAAACATTGTACATCTTTTGGTTCTAAATAGGTTTGGGGAACCTAATAAATATGCCCCAAAATTTAAAAAAAAAAAAGAAATGACAAGTCACGAACCTGCAAACTTTCTGTCATGAACTTACTATGATATTTTGCTAGAATTTCTTCACTTTGTTGGGCTATGTTATTAAGATCTCTGATTGTTTTTATGAACCTTTGCTTCTGATAGAAGCGACCAAGGAATAGATCTGATAACTGTGCCCACGATTTGATACTTCAACTAGGGAGGTCCTCATACTAAGCAATCTCGGTTTCTTACATGAAGACGGGGAACGCTTTGCAAACTAATTCGATTCGCATCTCAAAATATCATGTTGTTTCTGTATGAGTGTAGGAACTCTTTTGGATCTCTGGTTCCATCATTTATTTTAACATGTAAAGGGATTTTGAAATCCTTTGGCATCTTAAAATCCCGCAGATGTGGTACTAGGGGCAATTTTTCCTCACCATCCTCTGCCATGATATCACCCAACTATTCTTCATGCTTAAGATTTTCACAATCATGACTTACCCCTTTTTCTAATTTTGGGGGTTTTTGCTTCAGTGTCTTCAAGAATTGTTCATAAAGACCTTTTATGTTCGCTTCTAAAAAGGCCGCGAATGCTCTATTTTTTTTTATCATGATTATTGTTTAGGGATTCTGCTTCCTCTTCTTCATCCTCTGTTTCTTCTTTACTGTGATCTTTTTTCCTGTTTGGAGTGTGGTCCTGGTTATGATGCATTTATCTGTCACATCCCAGTGTTTCTTCTTGGGACTGATGATTATGACTCTTTTCACTCATGGTGAACACCATTATTTACCTGGCTTACTTAGAAACGAAAAAAATCCATTCCCCATAGACGGCGCCAAATGATGTGATGGTCCATTTATGAAAATCACTTTTTGTTCACTCCTTGAACTCCTTCAACTGCAAAAATAGCCCTGAACGTGATTCTGGGAGAACAGCTCTGACGATCAAGTCAGTTCTCTCTTTTAAGAATTGGAATTTCTCAAGATAGTTACGCTTACCTTAGCTCGTCAAGAGCTTGTTGTATTTATAGGCTGACATAGTTGCAGTTCTTTTCTTTTGGAGATTAAGATCGAAGGCGCACCACAATCACCACATTCTTTGTTTGTGGTTTTCGTGTTCGTTGCTCATCCAGTGTTTCCTAGCCCACGTCTTCTGCCACGACCAGAAGACTTGCATCTAGCTGGCTTGCGTCTTAGGCTGGAAAATGCTCGTCTCGCTACAGTGGTTATTGGGTTGGGCCTAGCGGGCACCAGCCTTTAGGTTGTTAGGCTACATACACACCAATATTAAAGTTTCAAGAAGTTTTTTCAAACATAATTTTAATATTACATTAAAAATATTTTCAAATAAATAAAATGGTGAAAAAATTGCAATGACAAATTAAAATTTTGAATACGTACATATAGTGGAGTAAAATCATGGAGAAGATAGAGAGTAAAAGTAAAAGACAAAGAGCATTAATGGGATACAACTTAATAACATTTTTAGTATTTACTAACAAAGCACATTTTTCTATGCAAATTTGTTGCATTTGAAATTTTGACTATAAAGCTCCATTCCCCAGAGATATTAAGGAATTACCAACCCAGAAATTCTCATTTGTAAATAAAATTTCAATCGATTAAAAAATAATGATGAATGATGTATGTGTACATAGTGATGATTAGGATCATATTCCTATCGATTTCCCTTCAAATAAGATTGGAGACCTCAATCTTTCAGGTATGCAATTTATCTCGGTTTCATCTAAATATCATTTTAATGAAACATCCCTTAATAATCCTAATCTTGATTAGAAAATGGCATTTGAATTTTGTTGGTTGAACACAATAAAGAGGCCATTGCATCCACAACTAAGCTTCTAGCTCTTAATTCCCAAGGTAAAATTCACTTAACTTCTCCCAGACACCTTAATTTTTATTTTAAATTTACTTTTTCTTTTGATATCATATTTTCGTTTTATACTTTTTGAATTCAAAACAAAACAACTTTTCTCATTTCACCACATTATTTTCGACCTCCCTCTATTACACCAGAACTTTTAAAAAAATAGCTAGCCTCTACAACATTAAGAGAGAGAATTAATTGATTAATGAAATAGTATGTGGTACTATTACCTTTTTTTAATCTATTATAACTTATGTTGATATATGTTTTATGTTACCATGATTTATAATTAATATTTATTTAAAAATAAATGGTTGGTGTCCAGCCTTTATTGTATCCTCATATGTTGCATTCCAGGTAGGTGTACATGCAAGGATGAAAATTTATTTATTTGTTATTAATATGTTTGATTTTCTTAGATGAGATACATTAAATAGGTGCAATAGTTATGTTTGATTTTCTTAGATGAACTATACTAATTAGGTGTACCTGTGTACTTTGGCAACTACTTTTGATATTTATTATAATTTATTAGCCCCTAACCAGATGCATGACTCTCAAAACTTCTCTCTCCTTATTTAAGAAAGCTATTCATTCTTTTTACAATAAAATAAAAATAACAAATTTTCTAATTAGATCCTTTAATTAAGCTGAATGTGAGTATGAAAATATTATAATAAAATAGAATTAAGTATTAATTATTATAGGTGAAATTATTAAATATCTTTATTCCTTTTCAAGTTATTAAGAATGAATATATTAGATATGATTATAGTTTAAAATATTTTCTGGTTATTATTTATGTTATGTTATATATTATAGTAGAGAGAAGAAGTACAATTTTTAGGATCAATATTTAAACATTATAAAAAAAATGATTTATGGAACTATGGCGTTTTGATTATAGATGTGATGGTATAGTATAACCTCGCATTATAATAACATGAAACTATATTTATATGGCAGTGACTACAGCTTCGTCTGCCTCAGCTGCAATGAAGATAATTACAAATGGGAAGAAGCAATTTGATGTTGTTATTGCAGATGTGGACTTACCGGATATTGATGGCTACAAACTCTGCCATGAAATTAAAAAAATAGGGCTTCCGAGTACTTTGTAATTACTTAACTTATATTTTATTCATGCACAATTAAATTAATTTATTCATTCATCTATTTTAAATCATTAATATGTGTAATGTGTTCAATAACATCTGCAAGGGAAAGATGCCAAATAGTGACAAACGCGCTGCATCAATTTGTTAGGAAAGAAGATGTGAAAGCATAAAAAGAGACACTACCACAGCAACCCACTTCTAACACCGGTTTTTTTATGTTCTAGCACCGGTTTTTTTATATTCTAGCACCAGTTTTTTGTTAGCACCGGTTTTTCAACCGGTGCGGTTTTCAATCGGTGCTAAATCAGCACCGGTTTTTTTTGTTAGCACTGGTTTTTCAACCGGTGCTAAATTAGCAGCGGTTTTTTTGTTAGCACCGGTTTCTCAACGGTTTTTCAACCGGTGCTAATTTATTTACGACGTTGAAAAATATCACTTCCTCTGAAAGCTACAGCGCGCTGCCGCTTTCAGAGAAAGGGAAAAAGACTCAAAATTAACAATTTTATTCCACATTAATTTAATAATAAAATCAACTTCACAAAATTAATAATTTATTTCCACATTAATGTATACAGACACCTTGTCTCGTACGACTATGACAAGAATAATAGTTCTAATTATACAATAATAAAACTACCACAGCACAATTTATGGTGCACTGCCTTCACTTACAGCTCTAGAATCTCAGTTTCTTATCTACTCTTGCAAAAACAAAGATGAAATGAGTACATAGTTGGGAGAACCGAACCTATCAGCAGTAATTATAATTTCCAGATTCCGAATTGGAGGTAAAGAAAGGTACGAGTGGTTAGTGAAACAATCTAATGATTCTGGAAAAATGATCGACAAGAACAAGATGGACAATAAGAATGATTACTCATTGTGGTTAAAGAGATATTCGTTTGAAGAAGAATTGTTGTCAGGAAGTGGCTAAAATCCTTGGAATGAGAATGAAAGAATCTTGAACAATCCATCGGGGTTGCATGTACCTGCACGTTGCAAAAATATCAGTGTATTCAATGTCTCCACCATGGATACCCTAGCATATTCATGGTTTAATTCACCCTTAACTATATAAAATATAACTTCATCCATCCTTATAAAAAAGGTGTATTGGTTCTGCAATAGTACGAGAAATATGATTCATTTTGTTTTAGGCTAAGGTGACGCTACTAGTGCCTATAAGAACGTGTTGGAACCCAACAATCCTAGCCCAGAAAATAAACATTTCTCATTTTTCCATTTGTTGCATCCTAACATCAGTATCAATTCTCCCATTTTCTTCTATGCAGACACTATATTTTGTAAAATACATAAACGAGTCCAGATCCATATACCACTGAAATAGATGAAAATCATTTGTAAAATTGTATGTCACATGCTCGCTCACTCTATATTTTACCAGACACCATTTTGTCACTAGATACTGAAAACTACGTTAAGAAACAATCACCTTCAAATGTGAAACCATGTTACTATGAAAACAAAATGATAAAGCAAGGATATATTCCCTTTTTACTATATCCAACATGGAAGCAAGAACTTGTGATGGATAGTAAATTTATTCTGACAAAAAAACATAACCTTGAAACTGGATGTAGCTTAGACGGGCGAGAATTCGGTAAAGAGAGAATAGGCTAACTTTCACTGATATCCTAAAAGAAAAAAGTTTGCTGGAAGCATGTAGTACTATATTCTTGACATTTTGTTCAGAGAGAGAACATGATAATCAACCACCATTACCACAGCTTGAGTCAATTATACAATTGGCATACAAAACAGAACTCTCCACTAGAAGACATCATCTTAAGATACCAAGCATATATCGCAGGCAGAGTTGATCTCATTGAATATTCTATCTCATGGAAGACATCATTGAAGATACCAAGAATATACCAAGCATATATCCCAAGGGTACATGCAAATCCAGAAAAGTTATTGTAGACAAGAAGATTCTATCTACACTCTGAAGAATAAGAAAGCTTGAGAGAAGAATGAATCTTTCTAAAAGATCAATCATTGCTGACCATGATCATTCCATGAAGGATGACAATTGTCAAGAAAATACACATCATGAGCCAAACAGAGTTATAGTCGTATAAGCATTACCTGCACTACAATAAAAATAGCGCTCAAAAGTTGAAGAAAGAAGTCGGGAGACAGGCTTCTAAGGTTATCTCCAAGCAAGGAACCTCCCCCTGTCAGAAAATTTATCAATAACTGATATAAATAAACCCTCCCCATCCAGATACTCAAACTAGTTATAATTTAAAGTAAGGAACTAAAGATTAAAATTTTATGACATATTTTGTGGCAGATTATAATACAACAATATTTTCTTTCCACCTGACATGAAGGGAAGAAGGATTATGCTGGAAAGTAACTTATGAGACTTACCATCATCATCAACCATCCTTTCACCTTGAACATCTGAGGCAACGAGAACAGGAAGCCACTCAGAAACTGCTGCCTTGAAAGCAGCTTTCATATCTGCAATAAGTGTATCACGATACATTCTCAACACTACAGGGAGTCTTGCCTAAAAAGAAGTTTTATAGTGATTTAGTAATAATGTGTGACTAATTCTACTATTGAAACATTATCAAAGATAAGCAATGGCCGAGATTTCTTGAGTATATATTATATCAAATTAAGCTTAACTGATCTTCAACAAATCAACAAATGGAACAAATGAGATGAAAATATTTGCGTAATAGCACCAAATACTGGCTTCTCTTTTTTATAATAGAACAACAGAAGAGCATATACTTAGTAAAATCAGCCGAAAGTCACATTCAAACACTTATCAGTTCAATCACTGATTATTCCAATTTTTTCAATCATCATACTCCCTCTATCCGAACTTAAGTTACACAATTTAACTTTTCACGATTGATTTAAAACGCAAACACAGCAAAAACAATACTTATAGAATAGAAAATAGTACTTAAAACAATAAACTAACGGAAATATATAGAATTTATCTACTATAGCTCAGTAACATCAAACGCTTAAACATCACAAATGCAATTGAAATCGGCAAACATCAAACTGAAAACGGAGAAATGGAGAAGTAAATTACAGTGAGCTTTAGAGACTCACCAATGCTAGATTTAAAGGCTCCGGCAGCGGAGGGTGGCAGCGCCAGTGGTAGAGGATCCTCCCCAACCCGTTCAGCTCGACAACGAGCAAGGACCTGCTAATAACAATAAAAAATCAATTAAACGGTGAAAAGATGATGGAATCACCACGTTGAGACCGCAAATCAAAGATTAAAACGAGAAAAAAAACAAGTAAAGTGACGAACCTAGGATTTCATAGCATAGTGAAGCAACGGAGCCTAGCAAATCGGAGCAGAGGGGAGCAACATAGCGGAGCATATCTGAACAGGTCGGAGCATATCTCAACTCATTCAGTTCGAGAACGAGCAAGGACCTGCAAGTAACAATAAAAAATCAATTAAACAGTGAAAATATGTCAGAATCACCACGTTGAGACCGCAAATCAAAGATTAAAATTAGTAAATGAGAAAAACAACTAGTAAACAGACGAACCTAGGGTTTCATAGAAGATTGAAGCAACGGATGGAGCAAATCGGAGCGCAAAAGAGCATATTTGAGCAGATTGGAGTGGGGTGGACTGTGGAAGAGAAAATGAAGGAGGAGCGGAGCTGCGGAGGAGAAGCGGCGGAGGAAAAATGGAGGAAGAGCAGAGAACGAATAGAGAACGGTTAATGAATTGGGGAAGAAAGATTTATTATTATTCTATATAATTACATAGAAGTCCCTACCCCTTTTCTTATATTAATATAGACCTCAGTCTCACCATAATTTTGGGTGAGACCGTTTCACCCAAATCTTTTTAATTTATTATATACTAGTTAAAGTAAGGCTTGACCATTGATTAGTTAAAGTCAACTTTATGATTAGTGTTTATATATTGAAAGTCAAGTAAAGTTTGACTGTTGATTAGTTAAAGTCAGCTTAGTCACTAGTGCTTATATATAAAAAGTCAAGTAAGGTTTGACCGTTGATTAGACAAAGTCAAATATTTTTATTAGTATTTATTATATACTAATTCAAATAAAGTTTGACCGTTAATTAGTTAAAGTCAACTTTATTATTAGTGCTTATATATTGAAAGTCAAGTAAAGTTTGACCGTTGATTAGTTAAAGTCAGCTTAGTCACTAGTTTTTATATATAGAAAGTCAAGGTTTAACCGTTAATTAGACAAAGTCAAACATTTTTATTAGTATTTATTATATACTAATTCAAATAAAGTTTGACCATTAATTAGGTAACGTCTACTTTGTTATTAGTGTTTATATATTGAAAGTCAAGTAAAGTTTGACTGTTGATTAGTTAAAGTCAGCTTAGTCACTAGTGCTTATACATAGAAAGTCAAGTAAGGTTTGACCGTTGATTAGACAAAGTCAAACATTTTTATTAGTATTTATTATATACTAATTCAAATAAAGTTTGACCGTTAATTAGTTAAAGTCAACTTTATTATTAGTGTTTATATATTGAAAGTCAAGTAAAGTTTGATCGTTGATTAGTTAAAGTCAGCTTAGTCACTAGTTTTTATATATACAAAGTCAAGAAAGGTTTAACCGTTAATTAGACAAAATCAAACATTTTTATTAGTATTTATTATATACTAATTCAAATAAAGTTTGACCATTAATTAGGTAAAGTCTACTTTGTTATTAGTGTTTATATATTGAAAGTCAAGTAAAGTTTGACCGTTGATTAGTTAAAGTCAGCTTAGTCACTAGTGTTTATATATAGAAAGTTAAGTAAGGCTTGACCATTGATTAGACAAAGTCAAAGATTTTCATTAGTATTTATTATATACTAATTCAAATAAAGTTTGACCATTAATTAGTTAAAGTCAACTTTGTTATTAGTGTTTATATATTGAAAGTCAAGTAAAGTTTGACCATTGATTAGTTAAATTCAGCTTAGTCCCTAGTGTTTATATATAGAAAGTTAAGTAAGGTTTGACCGTTGATTAGACAAATTCAAACATTTTTATTAGTATTTATTATATACTAATTCAAATAAAGTTTGACCGTTAATTAGTTAAAGTCAACTTTATTATTAGTGTTTATATATTGAAAGTCAATTAAAGTTTGACCGTTGATTAGTTAAAATCAGCTTAGTCACCAGTTTTTATATATAGAAAATCAAGTAAGGTTTGACTGTTGATTAGACAAAGTCAAACATTTTTATTAGTATTTATTATATACTGTTTCAAATAAAGTTTGACCATTAATTAGTTAAAGTCGACTTTGTTATTAGTGTTTATATGTTGAAAGTTCAGTAAAGTTTGACCGTTGATTAGTTAAAGTCAGTTTAGTCACTAGTGTTTATATATAGAAAGTCAAGTAAGGTTTGACCGTTAATTAGACAAAGTCAAACATTTTTATTAGTATTTATTATATACTAATTCAAATAAATTTTGATCGTTAACTAGTTAAAGTCAACTTTGTTATTAGTGTTTACATATTGAAAGTCAAGTAAAGTTTGACCGTTGATTAGTTAAAGTCAGCTTAGTCACTAGTGTTTATATATAGAAAGTCAAGTAAGGTTTGACCGTTGATTAGACAAAGTCAAACATTTTTATTAGTATTTATTATATACTAATTCAAATAAATTTTGACCGTTAATTAGTTAAAGTCAACTTTGTTATTAGTGTATATATATTGAAAGTCAAGTATAGTTTGACCGTTGATTAGTTAAAGTTAGCCTAGTTATTAGTGTTTATATATTGCAAGTCAAGTATAGTTTGACCGTTGATTAGTCAAAGTTAGCCCAGTTATTAGTGTCGGGAAAGTCTGAGGAAAGGCGGCATTTCCTTAAGCTTATGGACAGTCCTCAGAGATACTTGCCTAAAATATTGTAATTTTTTAATAAAATTTAAATATTAAATTTTATAAGTTAAAACAAGTAATAATATGTATTTGAAGGTGAAAATATAAAAATATATAATCTAAAAAAATTTCAAATTTTTTAAATTTTGTATGTAATTTAAGAAATGCAGTGTATAAGGTAAGAAATAAATGGCATGTCCATAAGCTTATGGACAGGCTGTCTGTCAGGAGACCCACTTATTAGTGTTTATATATTGAAAGTCAAGTAAAGTTTTCACGATTGTTTATATATTTATTCAAATATGTAGTCAAAATTTTCTTAGTTTGACTGAATCTTTGATCTTGTGCAATTTAATCCGGGACGGAGGGAGTATACTAAATCAATTAAGGGTTGAACGTTAATTATTTAATGTAAACAAATTTTATTCTTATTTGTATATATGAGGTCAGTGAAGGTTGATCGTTGATTAATTTAACTTAAGTTAGTCATTAGTTAAAGTCAACAAAAGAAGTGAACGATTTTGAAAGGTTAAAAAAAATAGCTTAGAGCGGCTGCGCAGCTGTTCCCAGCTCATGAAATTTCTGGGAAGATTATTTGAAATTTTTAGCAAATTTTTTGAATTTTTTGGGCAGAAATAATGAAATTTAAAAAAATTTGAAAAATATTTAGAAGTTTTTGGCATTTCTTTGGGGGGGGGGGAATTTTTTTTACGGGAAAAATTTAAACATTTTTAGCACCGGTTTAAATCGGTGCTATTTTCTTCCAAAACCGATGCTATTTTTAAAATATTTGGAAATTTCTTTGGCGGAAAATTTTTTTTGGCGATTTCTTTGGCGGGAAAATTTTAAACCGGTGTTATTTTCTTCCAAAACCGGTGCTAAATTTTCCAAAACCGGTGCTATTTTAAAATTTTGGGCTATTTCATTGGCGGCAAAACAATTAGAGAAAATTAAAAACCGGTGCTAAATTTTACAAAAAACCGGTGCTAAGTTTTAATTTTTAGCTACTGTTTTGCAAAAACCGGGGCTATTCCTCAATTTTTAGCTCTGGTGCTATTTTTTACTAAAATCGGTGCTATTTTGAATTTGTTGGCGGGAAGATAGAATTTTACAAATATTTAGCACCGGTTTTTAGAAACCGGTGCTAATATTTTCAAAATCGGTGCTATTTTAAAATTTTTTGCCATTTCTTTAGCGGGAAAATGAGTCTCGAAAATTTTTAGCACCGGTTTTTAAAACCGGTGCTATTTTTTACTACAACCGGTGCTATTTTGAATTTTTTGGCGGGAAGATAGAATTTTACAAATATTTAGCACCTATTTTGAAAAACCGGTGCTAATATTTTCAAAATCGGTGCTATTTAAAAAAATTGGCTATTTCTTTGGCGGGAAAAATAAAATTTTCTAATTTTTAGCACCGGTTTTTAAAAACCGGTGCTAATTGTTTCCAAAACCGGTGCCATTGTAAAATTTAGCACTGATTTTTAAAAAGCCGGTGTTAAAATTAAAAAAGATGTTGAAAATCGGTGTTAAAAAATTAAAAAATCGGTGCTATTAAATTTTTAGCACCGGTTTTAAAAATCGGTGCTAAAAAATCGGTGCTTGAGGTGGGTCTCTGTGGTAGTGAGAGTTGCACATGAACATGCCAGCAGTGATCAATCACGTATTTGATGGAATAAGTTTAAATAAGATGCATTGTGAACGTGGTGGCAAGCAGTCAAGAACATATAGGAAAAGAAAGAATTGTGGGGATAAGGATGGTGATGATGATCCTCATGTAAGGAACCCTTTAGCGTTTGTGAATTCAAATGCCAAACAAGAAACTAGCAAAGAAAATTATGGATAACAAGAAGATTTGTATTAAGTGGACTAATGAGCTTCAGCATAAATTTGTGAATGCTATTTTTCAATGGGTGAAGGATGTAAGTATGAGTTTTTATTCATCAAAATTAATAGTATATGCAGCCCTTGTTTTTTTTCATATAAGTTGTGTTTCTGTGTTTTTTTTTACCTCATATTACATAACTCTTATTTTACATATGAAATTCTCTGTGTGTGTGTATTTGTCCTTTTTCCATGTACTATAAGACATGCGGTCTCTCTTTTGCTAGTAGAAGTGTAAATTTCTCAATTGGGATTATTCTTCCTATCAAATACATGCATATACATATACGTTTTTATGATCGAAAGTGTGTAATTAATGTAGCAATATAAATAGCATAGTTCAACATGCATAATATACTGAATTATGTCTTCTTCTTTTTTTTACAATACATAAAATTCTAAAATTCTTCAATTTTATGAACTTACTAATAACCATGCAAGTGGATGATAGACTGCTATCCGAATGAGATTCTAAAGATAATGAAGGTTCATGGCCTTACAAGGATGCAAGTGGCCATCCACCTCCAAGTTAGTTGTCTTTTTCATAATCTTAGTATTTTATGAATTTATTTATAAATGTATCAAGGTTATTTAGCATATTTTTTATAGAAATTTCTCCAACAGAAACAGAAAGCCCCACAAGAATACATGTACCACAGTAAAAGAAGTGAAATTTCCATGGCTACCCATGCAGCAAAAAATAAAGATAAGACGAGAGTATTTGGGAGTATGCCTTATCAAGGTTGCCACACTCGGGGAAAGGAGGAGCATGTTGCTAAAACTATTTTACCTCCTTATTGTGCAATCAACCCTACAGAAAATGCTTTTGATTTTGGCACTGAAAATATTGTTAATCTTGATATTCCTGCTATATACACCCATGGAAATTTAATCCAAGTGAATCTCATTAGAGAGAAAATAATCGAAATGGCAGATCCAATTAAGGAGGATTCTCTTATGTTTTATACATGTGAAGTACCTATGCCCGAATTTGACATTGGACTTCCTATGGTGAATTTGGCATTGGACAAAACGCCTATCAATTTCATCATCCCATTCTCATCACGTAAGTTTGTGTACTCTCTTCAAGTTATAATTTCATTTCACTTTACAGTACAAATATTGACTAATATTTTTTACTATTGCTGTTAAATTAAAGGTTTAGAATGCAATGAACGTGGTGGGTGATATCCATAATAATGGGATGCTGGGGACTTTAAGATCATGTTTGGAGCATATTTTTAGGGAAAAAATGTTATTTGTTCACAGATGTTTGTTGAGAAGTTTAAATGTGTTGGAAAAAAACTCAATATGTTCTATCTTTATCAATTGTGAGAATGAACATATATGTTTAGTTTCTTATTCAGGGGCACCTCAAACATGTTTCAATTTTATTAATTAAAAATTTTTCGGGATGGTACTTTGTCTTCTGCTTTTTAAACTTCATATTTAAATGTTTATCTTTCAACTATTCAAAAAAAATAAATTTAATTGGTTATAAAAAAGAAGAAGTGGTCCAATAAATACAACTCATATGGCCCTCGCAATATATAAAAATTTCAATCTTATTTTAAAATCTAGAAAAACAAAATAATTGGGATAATGGGAGGGATGGGCATTTCAAACAAGAAAGAAATGTGTTGGTAGGAAAGGTATATGATGCAATTACTTGAAAAAAAAATACAATAATTTAATAAGTTTTTTTTAATACTGATAAAGGAGAAATATTCCAAGAAGAAATATTATCTTGATTATTCATAAAAAGAAAACATTGTAGGTATTATAATTATCACATGGTATGGAATATCGATAACCTACCAAGCACTGATTACCAAGCAAATTTCTAGCACTTCTATTGGTAACCATGTCTATTCATTATTATATAAAAAATGTTATAAGATCACGTGATCAACTTCACGTATGATGGATTTTGAAAATTATAGTCAATAATTTTGAAAAACACTTGAAAAATATAAAAAGAATCAATAACAGTTTATACACACACTTAGAAAATGTTAAAGGGATTACACTGTTCCCTTCCTCGAATGGCGTGGATTCTGGCATAGTGTAAAGGCAAGGGAACAAAAGTCCAGTTGCTCAAGATTACCATAGCGGAGACGGTTTATTGGGTTTGGAGTTGGTGTAATGAGAGGAGCTTTTCAAAGAAGGAGTTGGGGAATGATATAGTTAGCAAGACTTTGGAGACAATTGTGTACATAGCTTGGCTAGAATGTGCAAAGTTAATGATTGAGTTAGAGTAGTGAAGTTGAAGAATTGTACATGAGTTGGACTCTAAAGTTTTTGAGGTATTTATAAAGTTATCAATTTTCCAAAAAAAATAAATTTCTTACCTCTTATATTGCATCTCAGGCACGACTCACACACAAAATTCTTTAGAGTTTGTACCACACACACATATTAATTTTTAAAGAAGGGTACAGTAAAATTTGTGTGATGCGCATCTTTTAGATTCTTTTATTTATAATTTAATAATTTTTTAAAATAATATTTCTTTTTTATTAATTGAAAAATCCAATAAATAAATAAGTATAACACATTAAAATAATAAATAAAATTATTTTTTACCTAAAATAAATTGTTTTACTTGATGCACCATATAATTGAATAGATTAGACATTTAATTTTGTATATTTTTCACAAATTATTTGTATATCTTCAGCCATAAAAATTTCACTTTATCCTGTATAGAAAAATAATACTACCAACTTACAACTTCTTAACATCATTTAAAGTGTACATATCAATATCTTGAAACCTAAATGCGTATATTGTAGGTCAATATTTTTATTTCAATAACAACCTTGACCAAGTAGTTTATCGGCTATACCGTATAGTGTTGTTTATATGAATCTCCTATTTATGACCCTAGAAAGTAAATAACATGTCAATAATATATATATATATATATATATATATATATATATAATCCAATTGATCATTTTAAATATGTATAAACCCAATTGTTTATACTCTTTCCTTTACATTTAGAGTCATATTTGTTAAAAATAATGTTAAGTCATTATTTATATTAAATTATCTATCCTTCCTTATATTTAAATATTAAAGTTTAAAACATAAAAATAATTAATTTTAATAATTAATGGATAAAATATTAAATAAAATATTTTGTATAACATACCTTACTATTCATTACAAGTATGTTCTTAAAAATATTGACTATATATAAGACATTAAAAGGATAAAACATTTTGTACCATTATATAAATATTAATGTTATGTTTTGAAGAATATTTTTCAAGCATAATTTTAATATTAGATTAAAAATATTTTGAAATGAATAAAATGGTAAATAAATTGCAATGACAAATTAAAAAGTCAAACGTATACATTAGTGGAATAAAATCGTGGAGAAGATAGAAAGTAAAAGTAAAAGACAAAGAGCATTAAAGGGATACAGCGTAAAAATATTTATTGTATTTACTAACAAAGCTCATTTTTCTATGCAAATTTATTGTATCTGAAATTTTAACTATAAATATAGCCTTCGTTTACACCTTTTGATACATTGTAGAGTATTTCTCCATTCTCCAGGGATGTTAAGGAATTACAAACCAGAAATTCTGATTTGTAAAAAACAAAATCAAATGATTTATTAAAAAAACCATGAAGAATGATGAATGTGTACAGAGTGATGATCAGCTTTATGTTCTGATCAATTTCCCTTCAAATAAGATTGGAAACCCTAAATATAATTTTAATGAAACATCTCTTAATAATCCTAATCTATTGATTAGAAAATGACATTCTAATTTTGTTGGTTTATCACGACAAAGAGGCCATTGCTTCCATGGCTAAGCTTCTACAACTTTGAAAAAACAGTAAACCTCTACAACTTTAAAAGAGATATTTAATTTATTAATGAAATAGTATACGGTATTATCACATTTTTTTAAAATCTATTATCACTTATGTTGATATATGTATTATATAACAATGATTTATGATTTAATTATTTTTAAAAAATTGGTTGGTGTCTGTCTTTTTTTATATCCTCATATGTTGCATTCCATGTAAGTGTAAATACAAGTACGAAATTTTATTTATTTTTTATTAATATGTTTGATTTTCTTAGATGAGATACATTAAATAGGTGTAATTAATATGTTTGATTTTCTTAGAAGAACTATACTAATTAGGTGTACCTGTGTGCTTTGACTCCTACTTTTGATATTTATCATCATTTATTAACCGGTAACCAGATGCATGACTCTTAAAAATTCTTTCTCCTTATTTAATAAAGCTATTCTTTCTTTTTATAATAAAATAAAAATAATAAATTTTCTAATAAGATCCTTTAAAGCTAAATGTGAGTATGAAACTATTATATTAAAAGAGAATGAAGTATTAATTATTCTAGGTGAAATTATTGAATATCTTTATTCCTTTTCAAGTTAGTTAGAATCGATATATTAGATATGATTGTAGTTTAAAATATTTTACGGTTATTATTTATGTTATATTATATATTATTTTAGAGAGAAGAAATAATTTTTTAAGTATAAATATTTAAACATTATAAAAAATGGTTTATGAAACTATGACGTTTTGATTATAGATGTGGTGGGATAGTATAACCTCACATTAAAATAACATGCAAAGCTACATTTAAATGGCAGTGACTACAATTTCGTCTGCCTCATCTACAATGAAGATAATCACAAATGGGAAGAAACAATTAGATGTTGTTATTGCAAATGTGGACTTATCAGATATTGATGGTTACAAACTCTACCATGAAATTTTTTTAAAAATGGGCTTCCTAGTACTATGTAATTACTCAACCTATATTTTATTTATGCACAATTAAAATAATTATTCATTTATTCTATTTTAAATCATTAATATTTTTGATGTGTTCAGTAACATCTACAAGGGAAGGACACCAAATAGTGACGAAGGCATTGGAAAGTGGGGCTATTTTTCTTACCCACAAACCAGCTAATAAGTTTATCACATAGTATATGCATCAATTTGTTATGAAAGAAAGATATGAAAACATAAAAACATAATTGCACATGAACATGCCACCGACGATCAATCACCACTATCATAGGAACCCCCCTCTAGCACTAGTTTTTTCTTGTTCTAGCACCGGTTATTTTTTTACCCAAAAAACTAGTGCCTAAGTGTGCAGTGAAATGGTTTCACCGGTTTTCAAAAATTCGGTGCTAATTTTAGTACTGGTTTTTAACCGATGCTAAAATTTTTACAATGATTAAAAGAATCCCTTCCTCTGGAAACGGCTGCGCGGAAGGGTAAAAGACCCAAAATTAATAATTTTGTAGGGCATTAATTTAATAATCTAATTAAGTTTACAAAATTGATAATATAGAAATAAAACCAAAAAAATGTATGATACAAAATTATTCAATCACAAGGTTAAGCCATCAAATCACATGGTTAAGCCACACAACTAATCTTGAACCTATGGTCTTAGAAATGCTAACCTAAGCCACACAACTGGCTCAAGTGATCATACAAAATTGTCCTAATCAGCCAAGATCACCATTGAAGAGGTCAGAATTCTGGTCAATAGAGCATGTAGCCACCTCTCCTCTGCCTGATAAAGTAATTAATCCTAGTTAATTAAGGCTTACCTGGTGAACGTCGTTCACTCACCACAATAATCTGCAAACTCTTAAGATGAAATTAGCACAGTAGTAAGCAGAGTCGATCCCACGAGCAACTGAGCGAAAACTATAATAAAATACCTACTAATATAGAACACTTTTGGTGTAGCCACCACGGCTTAATATTCAGATTTATCTAATAACTAATAATGCAACTAACTAATATAAAATAATAATGCAACTAAAAGATACAAAAATCTACAAAAATATATGAATAAGGTAATCGGTTCGGAATTACTCACATTAGTTAAACATGGATCATAGGCTCAAAGATAAATCAATTCATATGTATCTACCAGTTATAGGAAAGTACGTACGCTTAACCCCACCGAAAAGTATTCGCTGAACCAAATACACACCTCGATAGCATTAAGAATGAAAAGAACCCAATATAGAAATTACCCAAGTATTCGCAAGTAGTAACACACACTTAATTGTTCCCCATCTTGCTATTACAATCTTAGCTAGTTAGCTATTTTTCACAAGAACTCGTTACTTACTAACCATTTCCAACGATTACATATTGGTGGAATTAGATAGCAATATCCCAATAATATTCAAGTTGGCTAGACTTAAACACATTAAGAATAGATTAAACCAAGAACAATCAAGAACACACGAGAATCAATTATAAAGCAATTAGACCTCACGATTCATAAACTGTAAAGTCAAGAGATTTGCAAGTGAATATTTAATTGGCAATTTTGTGTGAACTTATTTTGAATCGAAAATGTTTCCATGTTGGAACATGCTGTGTTCAGAATATTTACGCTATGAAGTTATGGAAATCGAAGTCATAATTTGTAGTAGTTTGTAATATATGGAATTCGTATATCAGGCGTGTGAAGCATAATTGATTTATGGAAAATTCCTACTTATATGGAGATGATATATTCGAATATATGAGATAGAATAATATAAGGTAAATTCCTTTATTTATGGGATTTGGATATGCTTAAAGAAGTAGATTTGGAATAGGAATATTGTGGAGATAATCAAGAAGTATTCCAATCTGTTCGTGGATATAAATTGGGACCAACGCGACTGCAGAACACACGAATTTAATTGAGCGAAAATCTGCATACTGATTTTTGAGATTTTTGAGATTTGCAAAGAGTCAGAATATTGTGTTCCAACATACCTGACCTGCTGCACAAAGTTCAGAATCATAAACCTTAATTCCTCGGGAGGAGGAGATCGTGCGTCGACGGAGTTCGAGATTTTGTCTGAACAAAGCGGATTGGTAGCTAGGGGAGCTAGCAAAATTCACACATTATAGTTAGTAAAGATAAGTATTTTGTAACATGTACTCTGTACTGTATCCTTAGAATTAGTGGGTTCATTCTGAACTGGGCAAGGCCCCGCAGATGTAGGTGGATTACACCAAACTGCATAACCAAGTCATGTGTTCTTTACGTTTTACGTTATTATGCACTTGGTTAAATTAGTCATGTTGGAACACACTAGTAAGGACTAGAAAAAGTGGTAAAACTAAATTTAATTTGGTATCAGAGCTTGGTCACTTATTATTCCCTTGGTTGTTTCAAGGAAAGTGAGATCCAGTTTTACCATGACGACAAGAGAAGGAGCTTTAGTCTCTCGACCACCCCTGCTAGAAGGCAACAACTACAACTATTGGAAGGCATGCATAAGGGTCTTCATCAATTCATTGGATGAACTTGCATGGTTCTATGTTGAGAATGAATGGAATCATCCTATAGAAGATGCTGATACAAGTTCTAAGGCGGTAGAAGGAAAGTCAAGTCAAAGGAAGCAGAAACCCAAAGACAAAGCTAGATGGACTTCAGATGACCTCAAAGAATCTCTGGAGAATTCGAAGGCACTTAATGCAATCTTTACTGCAGTTGATGAAAATCAGTTCAAGCTTATATCTACATGTCATCAAGCAAAGAAAGCATGGGATATTCTACAGACTGTTCACGAAGGAATCAGTCGAGTTCGTGAATCAAAACTACAGATGTTGGCTACTAAGTTCGAAGAACTCAAAATGGAGGAGGACGACACTATTGCTACATTCAACGGAAAACTCAGGGAAATCTTCAACATGGCGTATCAACTTGGAAAGGTGTACAAAGAAACAAAGCTGGTGAAAAAGACCTTGAGATCTCTTCCCAAAAGATTTGCAATGAAAGTAGCAATAATAGAGGAAGCAAGAGACGTAGCCACCATGAGCCTAGATGAACTAATGGGTTCGTTACAGACATATGAGATGGCATTCCAACAAGCTACAAAAAGATTCTCTAAGGAATTGGCGTTCAAAGTGTCTCCATCTAAGGACAATCACGAGTCTGACAGCGATGATGAGATTGAAAAACTTGCACTTATCACAAAGAATTTCTCGAGAATGCTAAAGAAGGTGGTCAACAAGAAATCTCAGGAAAGGTTTGGCGGAAATAGACAAAGACAACAAGACTCGAGTAATAATTGTGGAATGAGATTTGAACAAGGGAATCCGCAGTTTGGGAGAAATCAGAACAACGAACCAAAACAGGCTGGACGAATTCAATGCAGAGAATGTGAAGGATATGGTCATATTAAGGCTGAATGTGCTAACACTCGCAAGAAGCAAGGAAAATCATATGTCACCTCTTAGAGTGGAGATGAAGATGATGAGAAGGATGAAGAGGAACTTACCAGTAACTACGTAGCTTTTGGAGAAAAGGTTCATGATACATCAGAGGATTAATGTTCCAACACACTGAACAAAGGTAAAGCTGTATGTTCCAACATAGATCTGAATGATGCACACAACAATGAAGATGATGATTTGTCTGTAAGCGATGAAGAAATCTACAGCACCTATGAAAAAAGGTATGCTATGTGGTTTCAAGTAGTCGACACGAACAAAGAGCTGAACGAAGAAAAAAGGAAGTTAATGGAAAGCGAAAGAGAATTACGATTCACGATTGTAGAACATGAAAAGAGTAATTAAGAACTGAATGGAAAACTGATAGCAGCAGTCAAGAGGGCCGAGATGTCTGAAGCAACTATCTTTAAATTAAATTCCAGAAAGGCAAAGCTTGATGATATTCTGGATATGGGAAGAAACTTTGGTGATTGACACGGGATTGGATACAGGAAAGAACCCAAGACTGAATCGCATGAAAAATCAGTAACCCTCAAGGCTAAGATCCGAGAAGTGAAACGGAAGTATGGGATGCCTCATCAAAGAAAGGGACTTATTTGTAGATATTGTACGTATCAAGGACATGCTGAAAAGCAGTGCAGAAGACTGATCAGAGATCAAATGACAGGATGACAACCTCTGCCATGTTCCAACTTAGGCAATATTCATACAGTAAAATCGATCAGAAAGGTATGGATTGTTAAACGGTCTAACTCATGTCTAGTTGCACACACTTCTCTCATAGCCTATTCCAGAGATTCGTGGTACTTCGATAGCGTCTGTTCTCGCCACATGACTGGCACTCCAGAATATCTCACGAACATTACTCCATATGATGGCGGATATGTAACGTTTGGTGATGGAAAGAAAAGCAGAGTAATTGGAAAAAGCAAATTGAGAATTGAAGGGTTTCCAATATTCACAAGTGTATTGTTTGTTGAAGATCTAAAGGCAAACTTGTTAAGTATAAGCCAGCTGTGTGACAATAACATGGTGGTGGAATTTTAGAAGGACAAATGTATAGTAAAGCATGGAGAAAACACGGTTCTTTTAGGAATAAGATCTACAGACAATTGTTATCTGCTGGAACAAGGAGTACGGTGCATGATTTCGAAGCAAGATGAAGGAGTTCTGTGGCACAAGAAGCTCGGCCATATCAATTACAAAACATTGGTGAAAATCACAAATGTGAAAGCTGTACAAGGAATGCCTACCTTAACCAGCAAGGAAGGAATTGTATGTGGACCATGTCAACAAGGTAAACAAATTCGATCTCCTCACTCTTCAGTTCAGTATATTACTACATCTAGAAATATGGAATTATTGCATATGGATTTGATGGGTCCAGTCAATACACCTAGTATAGGTGGAAAGAAATATATCTTTGTATGTGTTGATGATTTCTCCAGATTTACATGGGTAGCTTTTTTGAAAGAAAAATATGATACGTTAGAAGTACTTAGAAGCCTTGTAGTGAAGTTACGAACTAAAAAAGGGAGTCCAGTAGGGAAGATAATTCGAATTCGAAGTTATCATGGTAGAGAATTTGAGAATGTACAATTCAGTGACTTCTATGATGAGCTTGGAATCTAGCATGAATTTTCGGCTCTCATCACCCCTCAGCAGAATGGTATTGTAGAACGTAAGAACAAAACGTTGCAGGAGATGGCTCGAGTTATATTGGCAGAAAAAGATATTCACAAGAAATGGTGGGTAGAAGCAGTTAATACAACATGTTATACAATCAATCGAGTGTATCTTCGACCATTCACCAGCAAGACATCCTACGAGATTTGGAAGGGAAGGAAACCAAATGTTTCATATTTTCATGTGTTCGGGAGCAAATGCTATATTCTCAGAGATAGAGAACAGTTGGTAAAATTTGATAATCGAAGTGATACAGGATTTTTTCTCGGGTATTTCAATCAACAGTCGTGCCTATAGAGTTTTTAATCATCGAACCAACACTCTCATGGAATCCATAAATGTTATTGTGGATGATTCAGAGAAGGAACAACAACCATAAGGTGTAGAGGAAGAACATAGCAACACTCATGTTCCAACACAGCCTCGAAACTCTGACAAGGCAGATCCATCAGTCGAATCTGAACTTCACCAGCGTGCTGGAACAAGTGAGCAAAATAATCCTAACTTTGCCGAAGCTGACCATGTTGGAACACTGTCCCCCACTACTGTCCCCCACTACTGTCCCCCACTACTGACCCCCATGTTCCAACACAGGACCAATCAGAATCCACCATGAGGAGTACTCGATCAGTTCCTTGAGTGGATTATCATAGGCTAGCTGGATTGCACTGTTTTGTCTCTCTCATTGAACCCAAGAACTACAAAGAAGCCTTACTTGATGAGTATTGGATTGCTGCAATGCAAGATGAACTTGGTCAGTTTACACGGAATGATGTTTGGTACCTTACTCCTCACCCTAAAGGCATTAATGTCATTGGTACGAAGTGGATTTTCAAGAATAAATCAGATGCGGATGGCTTAATCACTCGAAACAAAGCCAGACTTGTCGCTCAAGGTTATACACAAGTGAAAGGTGTCGACTTCGATGAAACATTCGCGCCTGCTAATAGGTTACAATCTATCCGAATTTTACTAGCTATTGCCTGCTCTATGGACTTTACTTTGTATCAAATGGATGTCAAGAGTGCTTTTCTAAATGGAGTGGTGAATGAAGAAGTATATGTGGAACAACCTAAAGGATTTGAAGATCCTCATTATCCACATCATGTATATCGCCTTAAGAAGGCTTTATATGGACTAAAGCAAGCACCCAAGGCATGGTATGAACGACTTACTACCTTTCTTCTTTAGAAAGGTTATCGTCGAGGGGGAGTAGATTGCACTTTGTTCGTGATTGACAAGGCTTCAACGTTTTTAATTGCTCAAATTTATGTGGATGATATAGTATTTGGTTCTACTTCACCATCTATGGTACAAGACTTTGTTACCATTATGCAAGCTAAATTTGAAATGAGCATGGTTGGAGAGCTCACTTACTTTCAGGGATTGCAAGTCAAACAAGGAAGGAACAGTTTATTCATAAATCAAAGTAAGTATGCCTTGAATCTAGTTAAGAAATTCGGTCTGAGTAATGCTCGAGCAGTTCGAACTCCTATGGGTGTTTCTGATAAATTGGTAAAGGATGAAAAAGGAGTTGCGGTCAATCAGAAATTACATAGAGGCATGATTGGAAGCTTATTTTATTTAACCGCAAGCTACCAGATATATGTTTTAGTGTTAGGATATGTGCAAGGTTTCAAGCTGATCCTAAGGAATCTCATCTTACTGCAGTTAAAAGAGTTATTCGATACGTAAGTGGGACTTCTGAGTATGGTGTTTGGTATTCTAAGAGTCAAGACTCAGAGTTCATTGGTTATAGTGATTCTGATTGGGCTGGTAATGCTGATGATCGAAAAAGTACCACTGGTGGATGTTTCTTTATTGGAACAAATTTGGTGTCTTGGTATAGCAAGAAACAGAATTCGATCTCTCTATCTACTGCAGAAGTGGAGTATCTTGCAGCAGGGAGTTGTTGTGCACAATTATTATGGATGAAACAAATATTGAAAGATTATGGAATTCATCAAGCCTCCTTAAAGATTTTATGTGACAACACGAATGCTATTGATATTTTGAAAATCCTAGTTCATCACTCGAGAACCAAACATATTGACATACGACATCACTTATTAGAGATCTGGTTGAAAGGAAGGAAGTGGAAGTAGTCTATGTTCCAACACACGAGCAATTTGCTGATATATTTACAAAGCCGTTGGATGCCACCTCTTTTGAAAGTCTTCGACAACACTTAGGTGTTTGTCAAATCAGAGGTAATTTTTCCTGTAATTTTTCCTGTAAATATTTTTGTTATTTTTGTTTAGAAAAATGGAAAAGAACAAAAAAATGGAAGGTAGCAAAGTTGTACAGAAATAGGAGATGGTTTGTATGATATGTTGGAAGTTATTTTTGGAGTGACAACTTGATTTGACAAGAGGAGAAAGTATCATCATTATAATTTTGGGAACTCTAAAAAGTGTTTCGCAGGAAAAGAGTTGAATAGATGAAGAGTTAAAGTGAGATTCAAACTTGCCCAAAATCCTCTCATATTCCTCTACAGTCGGTCACTCCTTCCTTTGTCAAATCTTTACCGAAAAGTTTTCTCTCTTCACAACTCTTCTCCACCGCAACATCGTGCTAGAGAATGTCATCCCCAAACTCTCCCACGTGTGAAGCAGAAGTGCCAGAAATTAATCAACCAGTGGAAGTTATGGAGGAAGACCAATGTTCAACCAATTTGGAATTGGTTTTGCTTGATGGAAATAAAAATTATGCTGACTAAGCTAGTGGATAACCAGAAGAGGTCAAGAAGACATCTGAAGAAGAATCTGATCAAGTTGAAAAACAAGGGGAAGAGGAAGAGGCACTCGGCAATGATATAAAGAATGGGGAATCTGGTGTTGAACCTGATGCTCAAGAAAATTCCTCTGGTGCCAAGAAGAAGAACCGTACGGTAACTGGTCCTGATCCTACTTCATTAAAATTCATGGGCATAGAATGTAAGAGTATTGATGAAATTTTTGAATGGTTGGAGGCAAACAGAGTTGCCATAGATTTAACCAAGATTAAAAGCATAACAGGGGAATATCTGAATGTTAAGGTTAAGGAGCTAGTGACGGGTAGCATAGGTGGAATAAGGAGGCTTGAAAATTATGATGTGAAATTTTTGTTAGGAAGATATGCTGAATTCAGAGAAAAAGACAAATTCTATGTGTATTGTCGTATTCCCTTGCTAAGTTATGTGTCTTTGAAAGAAATAAATGAAGAGAAGTAGCTGAAAGGGAAGTTGTGCAGTATGGAGACAACCTGCAGGTTGGATTCTATGACTTGAAGTCTGCTAACAGGATGGAAGAATTAAGAAGACCTGTTATAATTGAACTGTCAGACAGTGATGACAGTGTTCCAACACAGAAGTGTGAACATGATAATTATATGGATTTAGATTCTGATGCTAATCTGGGGGTGTAGATAATGATGATTTTCATGGTGATCTGAATGATAAGGCACCTGATGAAAATTTTTCTAACCAGAATGATGTTTCTGAGTGTGGTGAAGAAATTGATAAGGACTTGGATCAAGATGATCAGTCTGAGGAAGAATTTGAGAAGGAGAATGATGTTGAAGGTTCTGGGAGTGTTCCAATAGAGGATATTCCTGATTTAGCATATTCGAGTGATGAGGTACTGGATGAATTTTATCAGATGGAAAAAGGCAAGAGAAAGGCTGCTAAAGCTAAGGTTTCTGCTCAAGCAAAAAGGAGCAAGAAAATGCAGAAATGCAAGGAGAAGAAAGAACTGCCTCCCCTCGCTGTAAGTAAGGCATTTTCCTTTCTGTATTTCGATCCAAAATGTGAGGAATTGGGAGGATTTTTCTCGGAAAGTAAGTTTATCCCTGAAAGACCTGTTGATTTAAAAGCCTACAAGGAGAGTGGTTTCTCTGATTATCTGAAGGTGATTGGGATGACAACTACAACAACAGTTCAACTACAGTACAATAGACAAGTTGTACTTGAGGTATATTATAATCTTATGACTAGAAATTTGGAGATAAGTTCCCCATGGTATGGAAGGGTTTATGTGCGGGGGAAGATCATAGATGTGTCTGCTGCCAGAATTAACAAATTGCTTGGTCTTAAGACACCTGAGATAGGGGGAGTTTTCCCTGAAGATTTAGGAGTTTCTAATAACCAAATTTTAGCTACTATCTCGGGTGGGTATAAGGTTGAGTGGCCAGCAACAGGGTATTCACAAGCATCTTGCTTGACCTCGAGATTCTTTGGTTTATATCAGGTTGATGTACATTGTTGGTTGCCCTCTACTAATACCACAGCTTTTACAAGGGAAATGGCAAAATTGTTATACTGTGTTGGAACACAGAAGGAGGTTAACCTTGGGCTCCTCATTCAGCAACATTTGGTCAGACAAGCTACTGCCCCCAAGGTTAATGATGTCATCATTTATCCTGCTCTGATATCTGCACTAGCCAAAAGTGCGAAAGTGAAGGGAAAAGCTTCGGATGTGATTATTGACACAGAATTTCTTAGGCCAAACAAGAAGACGTTCGGGTTAAGGTATGTGCATGATCTCCCATGGAATCCATTTGGATCGACTTCTACATCCACAGCAGCAGAAAATGAGGCAAGACTGATTGTTCTGAATGCTAGACTTGGTGCCCTTGTTATTCAAAAGGCTGCGTGGAGGCAGAGATAACTAGTCTGGAGGCAGAGAAGGCTCGGTTGGAATCTTGATGTCTGATGCAGGGGGAGCATACTGGTTTTGCTGATTTTGGTGTTACCTTTGGCCTCTATGTGGTCCCAGGGGGAGTAATTTTGGATGTTGGATTTGATTGTTTTGTTCAATTTGGCTGTATTGACATTTATGTTTTGGATTTCCTGGATTTCTGGTTTTCAGATTTTGGTATTCATGTGTAAGGGAATTCTGGTATTAGGTTGATTGTTATTCTGCTATTTTGATGAAAGCTTGTGTGAATGATGCTGGAAGTTTTTCATTGTGAATTGCATGTCCACAATATTATGGGTCCACAAAAATGCCAAAGGGGGAGATTGTAAAGTCAAGAGATTTGCAAGTGAATATTTAATTGGCAATTTTGTGTGAACTTATTTTGAATCGAAAATCTTTCCATGTTGGAACATGTGTCCAGAATATTTACGCCATGAAGTTATGGAAATCGAATTCAGAATTTGTAGTAGTTTGTAATATATGGAATTCGTATATCAGGAGTGTAAAGCATAATTGATCTATGAAAAATTCCTACTTATATGGAGATGATATATTCGAATATATGAGATCGATTAATATAAGGTAAATTCCTTTATTTATGGGATATGGATATGCTTCAAAAAGCAGATTTGGAATAGGAATATTGTGGAGATAATCAAGGAGTATTCCAATCTGTTCGTGGATATAAAATTGGGACCAATGCGACTGCAGAACACACAGATTTAATTGAGCAAAAATCTGCATACAGATTTTTGAGATTTTCGGGATTTGCAAAGAGTCAGAATACTGTGTTCCAACATACCTGACCTGCTGCACAAAGTTCATAATCATAAACCTTAATTCCTCGGGAGGAGGAGATCCTGTGTCGACGGAGTTCGAGATCAGAGGGAGTCTGATCAAAGCGGATCGGTAGCTAGGGGAGCTAGCAAAATTCACACATTATAGTTAGTAAAGATAAGTATTTTGTAACATGTACTTTGTACTGTATCTTTCTAATTAGTGGATTCATTCTGAACTGGGCCAAGCCCCACAGATGTAGGTGGATTACACCGAACTGCGTAACCAAGTCATGTGTTCTTTACGTTTTACGTTATTATGCACATGGTTAAATTAGTCATGTTGGAACACACTAGTAAGGACCAGAAAAAGTGGTAAAACTAAATTTCATAAACTAATACTTGTTATTCCATGCCGATATATAAATTAGCTACTCATAATAATTAAACTAAATAAATAAATAATATAAAAACAAAACATGATTACCGTAATAATATTAAAAATGAATAAAATCAAACCAAATAATTAACTAGGAATGACGTATGATAAAACAAAGTTGCACACCAAATAATGCAATCACCAAAATTAATGAAACCTGTTGCGCACAACTCCAAGTGATCCCCCATTAATCCCAAAGAACTACGATGTGTGTAAAACTATTTTCTGTCTCCGTATCCCTGTTTGCCGCAAACCCTAGGTATATATATACTCTTCAGAACTTGAATTAGAGAATGTTTTAATTGAATCAAATAGTTTATATGCGGTTAGGGGCATCCAGAACCCTCTCTCCTGCCCTTGGAGAGTCTTTTCCATGTGCAGTGCTTTAAATATAATACAGGGTTCTATAAGGATTCAACACATACCTAGAGAAGCAAATTTGGCCACTGATTTTTTGGCAAAACATGCAAGGGAAAACCTCCTACAGGGGGATTTAGACCTCTGTTCTATCCCTCTATTTCTTAAAGGTTTACTAGCACTTGATTGCATGAGTTTTCCGACATTTCGTATTGAATCAAGTAGGGATCCAAGTTCTCTTTAGTTAGAAAACTCTCTACTTGTTTAGCTCAAACGATTTACTTCTGGCTGTGAATAAGTAGTTACTCTATAAATATTCCAAGTACTGCTGGTTCCCTTCCTCTTTATTTCAGATTCGGATGCAAGCACAAAGGAGGGGGAGAAAATTTTTTCAGCCACAACTCAACACATCTCAGCTGAGAGCACAGGTGGAATGCACAAACTTGGTCCAGATTCTGTAGCCGAAATGCCTAATCAACTGAAGGAGAAGATTTTCTGAGCAACCTATTGCAAAGGAGTCCACATCTCAAGCAAAGGAGGTTTACTGGCCCCTAACTCCTCAACTGATACTTGAAGCTGCTACTCGGGAATTCAAACACTCTGGTCCTCTCGGCTGGCACATCGTTGACAAATAGGAGTCTCGAATTCTCGTTTCTCCGACCTGTTCGCGATGTACCAGCGAGATGGCGACTTACTTGGTGATTTAGCTAGTTTTTTCATTATTAGCCAGATGTTTTTGTTCTTGTCTGTTAGGGTGGAAATACCGCTTTTGGAAGCAAGTGTTGTTTTTACTTCAGGAGCTTAATTTAGCTCTGGGATCATCAATTGGATGATCTTCTTGTAAACTGCGATGTATCATGACTTTTAACGCCTATTAAGGCTCACTCTCTTTGGTCAGGGGAGCCAAATTTATTCCCCCCATCCTCGGATGATTTTTTTTTAAAAAAAAAGGTATATATATACTCGTGCGGAGCCAAAGAATAAAAAATCAAATCCAAATCTAATTCGGATGCCTCTTTCGAAAGAAAATAAAATATGTTAAAATCTATTCTAACTCTAATCCATTAATTCCTAAAATTAAGGAATTTCAAATGGAAGGAGATAATACAATCCTTATCAATATGGGAAGTGAATATCTTTATTTTCTTCACATCCACATCTCTTCAATAATTCACTTTTCACCCCATAACTTTAGCAATTCTGCTTTTGCCTCTCTTCCTTCATTCCTGGAAAAATGTCTTATAAAATAAGAACATTTTCCATTGGAGCACATCGCTTCATTGAAAACCTTAACCTGGAAAACCCAGTGGGAAAAAATCGTTGGTTAAGGGAAAAAGACTACAATGTATAGCTCCCTCTCAATTCTTCACAATCAATGAAGTCCTGCACCAAAAACACCTTAAAGTGCAAATTATATCTCAATAAACTCATAATAATCCCACAAAATATGAACACAATATAACACCCATCATTACCACTATTTTCAAAAGCGGAATTTGTGTAGCAAACCAAAAGGATAAATACATAGAAAATAGAACACCATAAACAGCGTACATCATAATCGCTAAAATAAATCCAAGAAGCAGATTCCATGTAAACTAAAGCGTTTGCAAATATTAATAAATTGGGAGCAAAAACCTCAGTCAACTACAAAAACACATTCCAGGCTCATAAGCTATATGTACACAAGCAAGGTCTGCAATTTCATAAACACGTCCTTATCTATATGTTCTAGAATAAACATGACTAAAAGCAAAAAAAATACAGCACAACCACCCCCATACAATCTATAATTGAAACCGAGTATTCCAACTATGGCAATTTGTAGCAGCAATAAAGTTCTAGGCACTTTAGCACTTGCAATACATTTCTAACATTAGCAGAATAGCAAAGAAAATCTAATCTTATGAGAGCAACTAACCAGCATCTGATTCATTGCTTTTCAATTCACACCTGCAGCAATCATTCAATCAACATTGCTCATCTAGTAATCTTTCCACTACTAAGAAGCAACAAGTACTATAAAACTATATATTCCCATTCACACAATGTAGCGAAGTGGATAAGAAATACAAACTCTTAGGACATAAGTAGGGCATAACAGAATACTAATCTGATATCACAACATAAAGCTCACAAAACAGAGTGACACATTTTTTAGGCTGAAAAATAAGATCTACAATGAAGAGCAAGACATGTCCAAAGTGAATCAGGGAGACCAAAATGTACTTTGTATATGCCTCAGGCGCTATGGCACTTAGACTTGTCCTGGGTGAAGTCACAACCTGCAGGTATGGAAAATGAATCATCAGTTAAATTAAACTACATGAATTTGTTAGATAACCCACGTGTGCAAAAACACTGTACAAGAAAAAAAAGAAGACATTATTTTATAATGAGTTCATATTCAAGAATGATTTTGTGAGTATCTCAACCATCTCACTCTTGCTTCATGGAAGCCACAAACTGCAATTTTAAATTCATGGTTTTGGAGAATTAATGATTCAAAGTCGAACCTTGGAACCTGAAGAAAAACTCCATTTCTCATGCTATTACAACTACGTTATTGTCAATTAAATCTATTCAAGAAACAACCAACACGTTATAGCAGCCAAAAGAACTATCATTGTGCCACATGATCAATCACTTAGCAACAACACATATATAACATTCACTCTTGATGCCACCCAATTCCATTCATGTTGTGTTCAGAAAACACAATCTGAATACGTACTTCTACAAATAGAAGGTCACATTCAAATTAATCCATGGGAGATTTAGAGCTCAAGGCTGAACCATTTCCTATGTTTAATTATTTAGTATGACAGAACCAATCAGGGAGCTGAGCATTAAAAATGCCTTGCAAAGCCAATATGCAGTTCAGATTCATCTTGAAATTATTCAATAGGTTATAAATATGAAAGGATTACTCCTTGAGGACAAGGCATGATCATCTTTGTTATAACATTCAGATTCAGTCCAAGCTAACATTATGAACACACAACCAAAACACCTTAATCCAAACAAAACAAACTATAAAGTCAATGAAAGTGAAAACTTCTCTTCTCTATAGGAAATTAACAGCAACTCTTCATGTAATCCTCTTCCCGTGAGACATATAGATAGACCTATCACATGGAATATTGCAATTTCTCCAAACTACCAAAAAAATACTTCAAAAAGAAAACCACAACATAAATAAGGAAACCCCGGTTAGATCTGCTCTGGTCTCCAAACTAAAACAATTAGGAAACCCTACAACCACAATGGTTAAAGTCAACTTAGATATTAGTGTTTATATATTGAAAGTCAAGAAAGGGTTGACTATGGATTAGTTAAAGTCAACTTAGTTATTATTGTTTGTATATAGAATGCAAAGTAATGGTTGACCTTCGATTAGTTAAAGTCAACTTTGTTATTAGTATTTGTATGTAGAAAGCCAAGGGTTGGCCATTGATTAGTTAAAGTCAACTTTTTTATTAGTGTTTATATATTGAAAGTCAAGTAAGGTTTTACCGTTGATTAGTCAAAGTCAACCTAGTAATTAGTGTTTATATATTGAAAGTCAAGTAAGGGTTAACCGTTGACTATTCAAAGTAAACCTAGTTATTAATGTTTACATATTCAAAGTCGAGTAAACTTTGGTCGTTGATTAGTTAAAGTCAACTTAGTCACTAGTGTGTAACTATAGAATGCCATGTAAAGTTTGACCGTTGATTAGTTAAAGTCAACTCAGTTACTAGTGTTTACATATGGAAAGTCAAGTAAAGTTTGATCATTGTAGTTACAGTTAACTTAGTTACTAGTGTTTATATATTGAAAGTTGAGTAAAGTTTGACCTTTGATTAGTTAAAGTCAGCTTAGTCACTACTCGAAGGTAATGGTAAATAAAAAGAAACTGTGAGAGTCTACGGGAGTGGGAACATTGTGCCACTCCCGTGATACAATGAAACCTACTAAACTACCCCTGATCAAAATGGTATAATCAGGTGGCCCAGAAGGAACCCAAAAAGACTACGGGAATGGGAACCTCGTCCCACTCAGTGTATACATGATACCTACTAAGCTACCCCTGGACTAGATGATACCGCCGGGTGGCCCAAAAAGATGATACCCCTTCTTGATGACCGGGGCCTGTAGAAATCATCTGTGAAAAATACTGAGGGGCATGAGAACAGCCTCTCTGGCCAATCACTCTATGATACTACCATACAACCGGTTGTGTGAACTAGCTCTTCAGCCATGGTTTGTTCCCCACGGGTGTCTTCCAAACCGAGAATGGTCTCGGCCTTCAAGTGAAGTAGTACGTCATCTCCAGGAAGAGCTGGCACACTGCTTCTACAGTGTACACCTCTAAGATGAAGATAAAGAGGTGTTATTGGCCTTCGATAACGATCTCTGGATGAGTGCCGAGGTTATCTCGGAGGGGTTGGGAGCAGATTAACCGTAGTCTGTGTTACTTCCTAGTGTTCCCCGCCGATAGACCTCCTAATGATGAAGAGACCGGGCATGACTTCTACCGCGCACGCCCCGTGTAATGGTTTTGTAACCGTCCTTTCCATTTTAGGCAAATGGACAGCCTAATGTCATTTTGCACTTTTCAGTGCAGTGCAAGCAAATAGCGCAACTAACAGTACATCTACCATATAACCGTGTGTGTGAACTGGTTGTCGATCCATGGTATGTTCCCCACGGTTATGAAGCCAACCGTCGCTGAAGTGTGGTGATGGCCTTCTGAACCCGAGCATGTTGTCGGCCTTTGTAGATGAGTGGCCATGCAAAATAACAGTAGAAGAACTACGCAGCCTGATGCTAAATTATTTTTTATTTTTTTAAAGTCCCCTTCGAGGACTCGAACACCCCAAGGGGGCAAACACCTTTATCACCTGAATGCCTCCTCGAGCACTCAAACGCCTCCAGGACTCTGAAGCCTCCTCGAGGACTCGAATCCCTTCTCGAGGACTCAGACGCCTGCATGACTCAAACGCCTCCAAGAGTCGAATGCCTCCAGGACTCGAACACCTCGAGGACTCGAATGCCTCGAGGACTCGAATGCCTCGAGGACTCGAATGCCTCGAGGACTCGAATGCCTCGAGGACTCGAATGCCTCGAGGACTCGAATGCCTCCTTGAGCACTCGAAGACCTCCAGCACTCGAAAGCTCCCCTCGAACCATCATACCCCTCGAATCACCACCCGACCCCTCGAACCTCTACCATACCCCTCGAACTGCCATGGCCCTCGAGTCAGTTTACCCCTCTAACCACCACCCTACCCCTCAAACACTCTAACCACCATACCCCCTTGAGCACTCGAAAAGGCTCCGGGTGTTTGATGCCTCCTCGAACCACCATACCTCTCAATACCTCCAGGACTCGAATGCCTCCTTGAGCACTCGAATGCTCCCCTCGAACCACCATACCCCTCGATCCACCATACCCGTCCAACCATTATACCCCTCGAACCACCACCCGAACCCTCGAGCCACCCTGTCCCTCAAACAACTACCATACCCCTCGAACCACCATACCCCTCGAACCCCCATGGCCCTCGAACCACCAGTCCCCTCGAACCAGCATACCCCTCGAACCAGCATACCCCTCGAACCCCCACACCCCCCTGAACCTCCTTTCCCCTCGAACCAGCATATCCCTTGAACCCCTATGCCCCTCGAACCCCCTGACCCTCAAACCACCTGATCCCTCGAATCCCTACCATACCCCTGGAACCCCCTGACCCTCAAACCACCTGACCCCTGGAACCCCTACCATGCCCCTCGAACCCCTAACATGCCCCTCGAAGGGTTTTGTTTCTCTCTTCTCTCTTCTCTCCCAGTCCCGCAAAAAGATTGGATGGGATGACACCTCCATGCCACTTCTGCAAAAAGATGAAGTGGTGTAGACCAGTTCTACCATATACACCTAAATTGGTTGTGGTGTTGTTGGCCTTCCAAAAACAATCTCCAGGCAATTAGAAGGTCCAAACTGTAAGAAATATTTACCACCCTTTTAATTACCTGCACAAAATATTTACCGCCCGGATAGGCTACCAAAGTCCGCCAATGTGTTTACTTGCAAGAAAATTTTTGAGAAATTCTTTGACCAAGGTTGGCCGCATTTGTGCCGTTTGTTAGAACAATGACTCATGGGGAAATAACCTGTTGAGGATGAGGTAGCAGTCTTTTTGAATAAGATTGAATGCCCTTGCTGAATCCGATCGAAGACCTTTTTTGAAAACCTTATTCCTTTCACTCCATATGTAGTATACAGTAGTTTCTAATGCCAGCGGTCCCATTTTCCTTTTCAACTTCGATCCTGGAACCTATCTTCTTATCCATTTTTCAGAGGCTGCAATGGAATCTGTGGCTCTTCTCAAACCCATCTAGATCTGCACCCTAACCTATACAGTTCGGGCAAAGTTACACTGGAAGAACAAGTGTTCGTGGGTCTCGACCTCCGAACGACACAGGGAGCAGATATGATCTATGTGTGCCTCTTCGCCTCCGTGGAACCTGTCTTTGGTTTGAAGTCGACCAAGAGAAGCAAGCCAGGTAATGAACGAGAACCGGGGGGAATGGATCCACGCCAAAGGGAATTGTAAAATCTGGGCCTTGGGAGGGTGGGTATATCATATAAGTGAGCGTAGGTAGACCTGTGTATGTGATCATGGGCCATCGCGGTGAATTTTCCAGATCCTGCCCAAACTGCCAGCATGTCCTTGAGCGAGTTGACTGAGCCACCGGATATGATGATCAGTTTGTCCCAGAGTTCACACAGATTCGTGAAGAAGAGTGAAAATTTTCCGAGATTCTGCCACATGGAGCCCTTGGATGTGCAAGCTTAGTCAAAGCTTAGTCACTAGCGTATAAACACAGCTTAGTCGCTAGTGTATAAACACAGCTTAGTCACTAGTCGAAAGTAAAGGTAAATAGAAAGGAACCGTGATCGTCTACGGGAATGGGCACATTGGCCCATTCTCGTTAATACATGGGAATAAAATAATACAGCACCCCTAGTCTACATACAATGACTAGGAGACTAAAATGCTCACCTCACGATGTTGGTCGGGGCCTGTAGAAAGCATCCAAGGAAAAGCATAGGAGCATGAGAATAGAATCATTAGCCCTTCACACCATGCAACCTCCATACAACCGGGAGTGGTAACTAGCTCTCAAACCGTGGTTTGTTCCCCACGGGTGTGATCCCAACCATCGCTAAAGTTCAGCGACGGCCTTCGAAACTGAGAGTGGTCTTGGCCTTCCAGTGAATGAAGCAATGTGTCGCCTCCTGGGACAGCTGGTACACCGCTTCTACCATGTACACCCCTAAGATAAAGATAAAGGGGTGTTATTGGCCTTCAATAACAATCTCTGTGTGGGTGCCGAGGTTCTTTCTTTGGGTTTGAGAGCTAGTTGACCGTGGTCGGTGGTGCTCTCAGGTGCTCCCTGCGGAAAAACCTCCTAATGATGAAAAGACCGGGCATAACTTTTACCGCGCACGCCATGCGTAATGGTTTTGTAACCATTTTTCCATTTTAGGCAAATGAAAAGCCTAATGCCATTTTGCACTTTTCGGTGCAGCGCAGGCAAATAGCTCAAACTGGGGCATCCTGCCCCTGATAAAACGCGTAACTAAACAGTACAGCTTCTTTACAACCAGATGAGTGAACCGAGTCTCGAACCAGCTTCCTTACAAACGGTTTTGTTCCCCACGGGTGTGAGCCTAACCGTCACTAAGTTGTGGCGACGGCTTTCCAGACCGAGAGTGAACTCGGCCTTCCTGGCCGGATGACCTTGTAAGTAACAGTGGGAATCCTTGTGGTCATATGAAGAGAGGAAGATTTTTTTTTGGCCCACTCTTTGGGTATACCCCTTCGAGGGCATCGCCCCTTCGAAGGTATGACCTCTTCGAGAGCAAAACCCCTTCGAGGGTACAACCCCTTCGAGGGTAGGGCCCCTTCGAGAGTATAACTCCTTTGAGGGCAGAGCCCCTTCGAAGGTATTACCCCTTCAAGGGTGTAACCTCTTCGAGGGCAGAGCCCCTTCGAGGGTATAACCTCTTCGAGGGCAGAGCCCCTTCGAGGGTGTAACCTCTTCGAGGGCAGAACCGCTTCGAGGGTATAACCCCTTCGAGGGCAGAGCCCCTTCGAGGGCAGGGCCCCTTCGAGGGTAAAACTCCTTCGAGGGCAGAGCACCCTCGAGGGTATAACCCCTTAGAGGGCAGAGCCCCCCAAGGGTATAACCCCTTCGAGGACAGATCCCCTTTGTGGTTATAACTCCTTCGAGGTCCGAAACTCAAAATGTCCTTGAACCACCATACCCATCGGTCATCCATATGTCTAATGTCCCATTCGTACACTCAAAAACACCTCCATCACTCGAATGACCCCTCGAGTACACGAAAAGCCTCCAGCACTTGAAAGCCACCTCGATCATTGGAGGACGTCAAGCTCTGGAATGAACCCTCGAGCACTTGAACACCTCCAGCACAAGAACACCTCCATCACTAGAAATGCCCCCCTGGAGCGCTCGCAGACCTCCAGCACACGAAACCCCCTCCCTAGCACTCGAACACGTCCAGCACACTAGCATCTCTATCTCTCGAATGCCCTCCAAGGGTTGATTACCTGTTCGGATCACCATACCCCTGGAATGCCTCTAGGACTCGAAAGCCCCTTCGAGGGTATCACCCCTTCAAGGATATCACCCCTTCGAGGGTATAACCCCTTCGAGGGTGCAACCCCTTCGAGGGCAGAGCCCATTTTAGGGTATAAACCCTTCGAGGGCAAAGCCCCTTCGAGGGTATCACCCCTTCGAGGGCATTGCCCCTTCGAGGCTATAACTCCTTCGGCATTAGAGCCCCATTCGAGGGTATAACCCCTTAGAAGGTAGAGCCCCCTCGAGGGTATAACCCCTTCGAGGGCAGAGCCCCTTCGAGGGTATAACTCCTTCGAGGTCCGAAACTCAAAATGTCCTCGAACCACCATACCCGTCGATCATCCATGTGTCTAATGTCCCATTCGCACACTCAAAAATACCTCTATCACTCGAATGCCCCCTTGAGTACACGAAAAGCCTCCAGCACTCAAAAGCCACCTCGAGCACTCGAGGACCTCCAGCTCTCGAATGAACCCTTGAGCACTTGAACACCTCCAGCACACGAACACCTCCATCAATCGAAATGCCCCCCTGGAGCGCTCGCACACCTCCAGCACACGAAAGCCCCTCCCCAGCACAGGTACACGTCCAGCACACGAAAGCCCCTCCCCAGCACAGGTACACGTCCAGCACACTAGCAACTCCATCTCTCGAATGCCCTCCAGGGGTCGAATGCCTGTTCAGAACACCATACCCCTCGAATGCCTCCAGGACTCGAAAGCCTCCAGTACTCAGATGCCTCCTCGAGCCCTTGAAAGCCTCCCTAGTCATCGGACCACCAAATTCCTCGAACCACCACCCGACCACCGAACCACCACTCTCCCCCTCTTTTTTGTTTTTTTTTCTCCGTACCTACCCCTATCCTACAAAAATATTAGATGGTGTGGTGCCTTCGTACCACTTCTGCAAAAAGGTGAAGTGGTGTAGACCGGTTCTACCATATACACCTAACTTTGTTGTGGTGTTGTTGGCCTTCCAAAAACAATCTCCGGGCAAATAGGAGGTCCAAACCGTAAGGAATATTTACCGCCCTTTTACTTACCTGTACAAAGTATTAACCACCCGGGTGCGCTTCCGAAGTCCGCTAGTGAGTTTACCTGCAAAATAAAATTTTAAGAAATTTTCCGACCAAGGTTGGCCGCAATTGTGCCATTTGTTAGAACAAAAAATCATGAGGAAATAATCTGTTGAGGATGAGGTAGCAATATTTTTGAATAACCTTGAATGCCCTTGTTGAATCCGGTCGAAGACCTTTCTTGAGTACTTTGTTCCTTTCACTCCATATGTCGTATACAGTAGTTGCCAAAGCTAGAGGTCCCATCTTTCTTTTTAGCTTCGATCCTCAGACCTGTCTTCTGATCCATTTTTCAGAGGCTGCAATGGACTCTGTGGCTCTTCTCAAACCTATCCAGATTCGCACCCTATCCCATACAGTTCGGGAAAAATCACACCGGAAGAACAAGTGATCGTGCGACTCTACCTCCGAACGATATAGGGAGTAGATATGATCCGTGTGTGCATCTTCACCTCCATGGAACCTATCTTTGGTTTGAAGTCGACCAAGAGAAGCAAGCCAGGTAATGAATGAGAACCGGGGAGGAATGGATTCACGCCAAAGGGAGTTGTAAAATCTGGCCCTTGGGAGGGTGGGTATATCACATAAGTGAGGGTAGGTAGACCTATGTATGTGATCATGGGCCATCGCCATGAATTTTCCTGATCCTGCCCAAACCGCCAGCATGTCCTTGACCGAGTCGACTGAGCCACCTGATATGATGATTAGTTTGTCCCGGAGTTCGCAGAGATTCGTGAAGTAGAGTGAAAATTTTTCTAAGATTCTCCCACATTGAGCCCTTGGATGTGCAAGCCAAATACTGCTGGTGGTCAGGAATTGTGAGTGAACCCATCAGATCCAGAGCGAATCCTTCTTTGAGTGTATATCCTATAATTGCTGTGCAATGATGGCCATATTCCATATCTTGAAGTCCCGAATTCCCAGACCCCCATCACTTTTCGGAGTACATAGCCTCTTCCAGGATACCTTATTCTGTTTCTTTTCTCCCCACAGGAAATTTTTACATTTTTTTTCTAGTGATTCCATGACATTACTCTGTATGATGAAGTGCTGCATCTAGAAACCAATGATGCCCTGGACCACGGATTAGATGAGTTCTAGTTTTGCCGCATATGATAGCGTGTGCCCTTTGAATTTTGCAATCTCGTTGTCGACGCTGTCGAGGAGCTTATGAAATTGAGAGACCTTCAATTTACTGGAGTCCAGCGGGATTCCCAAATATTTGGCTGGGAAGGTAGCCCAAGGTATGCCTGTCAGGCTTAAGTCTTCTTTTATACCCACCCCGAAGAATTACGACTTTGCGGCATTGATTGCCAAGCAGGAGGTCTGTTGAAAATAATTGAGAACAGACACGAGGGTATGAACCGAGTCTCGATCTGCCTTTAAGAAGAGCATCAAATAATCCGCAAAATCTAGATGAGTGATTTTCATTTTTTTCATCTGGGGTGAAACGAGAACCGAGTGGATTCTATCTTCCTTTTCAGCAGCCTGGAGAGGTATTCTATGCACATGACAAATAGTAGGGGGCAGAGCGGGTTACCCTGACGAACACCCCTTTTGCCTTTGAAAAAGTCACATAATTTACCGTTGATTGCAATGGAGAAAGTCGCAGTTGTTACGCATTCCATAATTCTGTCAACCAACAAGTGCAGGAATCCCAGTCCGGTAAGTACCTCTTGTATGAAGTCCTAAGACACCAGGTCGATCATAATCATACAGCGGGGGGATGATCTTGAATTTCCGTATCCTCTTACCATCTCTTGGGCCAACATTACATTATCTGATAGCTTTCGACCTTTGACAAATGTAGCCTGGCACGGTCAATAAGACCGGGGAGGAAAGGTTCGATTTTGTTGGCGATGATTTTAGTGATGACTTTATAAATGATGTTACAGCAGGAGATGGGTCTGAAGTCACCCACCCTTAGATTATCTTCCTTCTTGGGTATGAGTGCAACGGCTGTATGGTTGAGTCTTTTCAAAAGATCTTCATTTTGGAAGAATTCCAAGACTGATTCTGTGACATCTTGACCCACGGTCTCCCAATAACTCTTGAAGAAAGCCGCTGTGAAACCATTGGGGCATGGTGCTCTATAGATGTTTGTGGAACATCTGTACCGAACAATCCCCTGTAAAATTCAGCCAATGGTGTCCCCTTTCTTTCACTAGATGTGACTATCCTATTTTCATTATCCAGGATTGCCGGAATCCCACCCCCTTTCCCATTGGCCACCAAGCCATGAAAGAATCTTGTTCCCTTATCCGCCATGGTGACAAAGTTAATTCTTCCCTTTTGGGAAAGGAACTTTGACTCTTCTGTGTAGAGGAGCAGTGCATTTTGCTTTAAGACAGTCAGCTGATGTACCACCATGGGTGATGCATTCGCCGATGTAAGATTCTTCAATGCTGCCGCATACTCCTTGTCTGCTCTTTTTGCCTTCTCTGAAATGTGATTTAAATTTTTTTCCCCAGTTCCTTTAGGGGTTTCTTCAACCTCTGTAGCTTGCGACATAAAGCATATTGTTTGAATCCATGTACCTCTGATGACCAGTGATTATGTACCACTTGTTTAGACCTCGGATGTGCGTTCCACATGTTTTGGAACCTGAAGAGCCTGTTTATCTTGTCTATATCTTGCGCCAGTGATGTTACGAATGGTAGGTGATCAGAGAGTGCTAACCCAGGAAGAAATGTGGTGTGGCACAAGTCACCATTCCATTTGTGGTTGAGCAAGACACGGTCCAGTTTGCACCTCGGACCGCCGCCTTTGCTACTATCAGTTGACAATGAGCTCTTCACTACTTTAGCCACTTTTTGATAAGTCTTCTTCAACGCGTTGAGAAAAATGAAAGATAATCTGGTTCTGGAATTTCCTGTGGTCAGCTTTCTCCCCCCCCCCCCCCCCCGTGATTTGTGATTTTGGCTTTGGGGGTCTCCCTGCTCTTGGGGGGTTACTCTGTCTTGCCTCCGGATGCAGTATTCTCTCCGGTATGATTCCTGCACCTTCCATTGGTTTTATTGCATCTCCATAAGTGGGGTGTCTATCCGGGTTGGTTTCCCCACTGGACTCCTTGTTGTTATGAGCCTGAGAAATTGGCTGTATAGTAGCATCATCTCTCTCTTTGTTCTGATCTATCTCCACTTCTTTCCCCGTCTCCTTATCATTCTCCTTTTCTGGGTTGAGGTCTTATCATGTGCTGCTTGAACCCATATTATCTGTATTTTTACCTGTAGCTTTGTCTCCATGGGTATGCGATGACACCTAATTAGGAAGGTTGCATTCTTCTTCCTCCGCCTGTGCTGAAAAAGAGCATTTGTCACAGCCGGCAATTATTTTCCTCTTTGCCATGAGCTCCTGAATAACCCTATCCCTGGCCTGGAAGAATTCATCACAAACCTCAAAAAGATGGGTATCTTCTCCACAGTTGGGGCACCACGGTTTGCAGTAGTTGTAAAGGATCTGTTGCGAATGGGTGGCTCCATCAGGCATACGGAATGTGACTGTTTCCTTGAGCTTTTTTGAGGTGTCGATGAGGACAAGAATCCTGGCGTAGTATCCAACGAGGTCTCATGTTGCGTTGTCCATGAGAATGGGATCTCCTAGTGTGGATGCTATCTTTTCCAGGGCCTTTTTGTGCCAGCAGGACTTGGGCAAGTGATTCATGCGTACCCAAATTGGTTTTTTACCATCATTCGCATGTCAAACTTCCCAGACTCAGGCAAAGGGGCGATAAATAGCTTTTTACCATGGAGGTAATGATCTGAACCCTGCAGCACTTTGTCCCTATCCTCAGTTGTCTTGAAACCGAATTTAAGATAGCCATTAGTCACTGTTTGCACCCAGCACTGGACACCCCATTTTTCCATGAGCAAGTTCCTTACCGCATGTGTACCGGGGAAAGACCCTGGGAATATGCCAAGAAAGCCATAAAATAGCCTAATTTTTTCCTTGATAATTTCATCCTCGGAGAGAACGAAATCCACATCCTGTCCTGCAGAAATATCAACTTTGTCCATGATGATTTCGGCATCGTTCCATGCCCTTTTCCTCTCAAGTAGCGAATCATACCATTCCCTCTACTTGAAAGTCGTGGTTGATTTTGTGTCCTGGCCCTGTAGAACAGTGGGTTTGGTGGAGGCGGCAGCTTTTGGATCCATATTTAACCGTGAAGTTAACAAGATACGACAAGAGAGGGTTAGGCAAGCAATCCGACTAACTTATCGGATGCACAGGAGAAGACTAACCTCGCATCCCTCGCAAAACAACACAGGGAATAGATAATACACAATATTCTAGTACCTATCCCAGCACCAGGGGATAAGTATTAGAGCAGCCGAATATTGGACACAATCCACACAATCTACACACGAGGATAGAACTAGTCATCACACAGGAGGTATGAATCCACACTTAGAAAGTCAATCCACGCAAAGAACAGAAGCAAGCACAGAGTTTACACAAATTGACAGAATCCACGCAGAATACAAATCCTCCCAGAAAGTTCAAGTATTCACATAATATGATCAGGGAACAAAGTTCAAGAACAAAAGGTTTCACTAGAACCTGTTTGTGGTTGAATTAAATTCCCATCGTTCAGAATCAAACTCACTACTGGTGGAGGCAGAGCCTTCAAACAAGGTCGACCATTCCGAGTATTGTGAGACCAAATCCACTGCTACCCAGATCGTTGTAAATGCTTAGAAGAACTGAGTTGCCGACCAGTAACTGGGATTGTCAAGTCTATCAAAAACCATCGTTCTGCGGGCAAAAACCATCAGAAATTCACAACCCGTAGATGATTATGGTCGGAATCCCATGGGAATTCTAGATAATTAGGTACGGGTTAAAGATTAGCTGATTAATCGGACGAAATTGCTCCCGATGTTCTTGGGAGAAGGCAACGCCTTATTCACCCAAATCGCCCTGGTTAGAGAGAGTCAGGTAAAGTTTGACCTTTGATTAGTTAAAGTCAACTTAGTCACTAGTATTTATACATGGAAAGTCAAGTAAGGTTTGACAATTGATTAGTCAAAGTCAACCTAGTAATTAGTGTTTATATATTGAAAGTCAAGTAAGGTTTGATCATTGATTAGTAAAAGTTAGCCTAGTTACTAATGTTTATATATTGAAAGTCGAGTAAAGTTTGGTTTTTGATTACTTAAAGTCAACTTAGTTATTAGTGATTATATGTTGAAAGTGAAGTATGGTTTGGCTATTGATTAGTCAAAGTCAACCTAGTTATTAATGTATATATATTAAAAGTCGAGTAAAGTTTGGTTGTTGATTAGTTAATGTCCACTTAATCACTAGTGTTTATATATAGAAAGTCAAGTAAAGTTTGACCGTTGATTAGTTAAAGTCAACTCAGTTACTAGTGTTTACATATAGAAAGTCAAGTAAAGTTTGATCGTTGATTAATTAAAGTCAACTTAGTTATTAGTGTTTATCTATTGAAAGTCAAGTAAATTTTGACCGTTGATTAGACAAAGTCAACATAGTTATTAGTGTTTATATATTGAAAGTCAAGTAAAGTTTGACCATTGAGTAGATAAAATCATCTTAGTTACTAGTCGAAGGTAATGGTAAATAAAAAGAAACTGTGAGAGTCTACGAGAGTGGGAACATTGTCCCACTCCCGTGATACAGTGAAACCTACTGAACTACCCCTGATCTAGACGGTACAATCAGGTGGCCCAAAAAATTCCGTGGGAGTGTACGGGAGTGGGAACATTAGCCCACTCCCTTAACGCATGTTACCTAAAATACTACCCCTGATCTAAATGTGACAACCAGGTGACCAAAAGAAGCTAGTCCCGTCGTGATGACCGGGGCCTGTGGAAATCATCAATGGAAAATATTACAACCCATCGTTGTGACTGGGGCCTGTATGAGCCATCCCTTCAATAGAGTCCCTTCGTGGTAGCCATCCCTGAAAAAAATAGAGGGGCGTGAGAACAAACTCACTTGCCTCCTCACTCCATTTTACATCCATGCTACCGGTGGTGTGAACCGGATCTTGCAACGTGGTTTACTCCCCACGGGTGTCTTCAAATCCTAGAGTGGTCTCGGTCTTCCAATGAATGAAGTAGTATGACCTGTTCTCCTAAAAGGGCTTGCACACCACTTCTACCATGTACACCTCTAAGATGAAGATAAAGAGGTGTTATTGGCCTTCGATAACGGTCTCTGGATGAGGGCCGAGGCTTTCTCTATGGGGTTGGGAGCAGTTTGATCGTAGTCCATTGTGCTCCCAAGTGTTCTCCGCGGATAGACCTCCTAGGCATAAGAGACCGGGCATGACTTCTACCGCGCACGCCCCGCGTAACAGTTTTGTAACCGTTCTTTCCATTTTAGGCAAATGGACAGCCTGATGCCATTTTGCACTTTTCAGTACAACGCAGGCAAATAGTGCAACCGTTAATTCCAAGTGATACCTAGCTAGGGATTAATTAATTTACGTACGCAGAATTAATTTACCCCTTACCCAACCTACATGTTCATGCTGCTGCCATGGGAAATCCTGTCAACCATCTGGAGAGAAACTGTTGGGTTTTTTTAATCCAACAGTAGCCATCCCTCGAGGTTTCTTCACGAGTCCCCCCTCGAGGACAGGGCACTCAAACACCTTCAGCCCTCGAATGTCCCCCATGAGCACTCGGGAGCTTACGACACTCGAATGGCTACCTCGAGTACTCGAGCACCACCTCGAGGATGAAGCACTCGAGCACCTTCAGCCCTCGAGTGCCCCACATCTTAGTCACTAGTAATTCTATATAGAGAGAGTTGAGTAAAGTTTGACTATTGATTAGTTAAAGTCAACTTATCACTAGTATTTATATATAGAAAGTCAAGTAAGGATTGACCATTGATTAGTCAAAGTCGACCTAGTTATTAATATTTATATATTGAAAGTTGAGTAAAGTTTAACCGTTGATTAGTTAAAGTCAGCTTAGTCACTAGTGTTTACATATAGAAAGTTAAGTACAATTTGACTGTTAATTAGCTAAATTCATCTTAGTTATTAGTGTTTAATTGAAACCCCAGTAAAGTTTGACCTTTGATTAGTCAAAGTCAACCTAGTTATTAGTGTTCATATATAGGAAGTAAAGTAAGGGTTAAACATTTATTAGTTAAAGTCAACTTAGTTATTAGTGTTTATATATTGAAAATCAAGTACAGTTTAACCGTTGATTAGTCAAAGTCAGCCTAGTTATTAGTTTATATATATTTAAAGTCAAATAAGGATTAACCGTTGACTTGTTAAAGTGGTATTTATATATACTAAATCAATTAAGAGTTGAACGTTAATTAGTTAATGTAAATAAATTTTACTCTTATTTATATATATTAGGTCAATAAAAGGTTATCGTTGATTAATTTAACTTAACTTAGAAATTAGTTGAAGTCAACAAAAGAAGTAAATGATTATGAAAGTTTTTAAAAAAACATTTAGCTTAGAGCGAATACGTGCTGCTGCTTCCAGGCCATGAAATTTCTAGCAACATTATTTGAAATATTTGGCGAATATTTTTAAAACAATTTTCGCAAATATTTTGAATTCTTTGGTGGGAAGGTTGAACTTTAAAATATTTTGACGAATATTTTAAATTTTTTGTCAATTTCTTTGGTGGGAAAAATGAATTTTAAAAATTTTTAGAACCACTTTTTAAAAACTAGTGCTATTTTTTCTAAAATCGGTGCTATTTTAAAATTGTTGGCAATTTCTTTGGCGGGAAAAATGAATTTTTAAAATTTTTTAGCCCAATTTTTAAAAACCAGAGCTATTTTAAAAAATTTTGGCGGGAAGTAGAAATTTTAAAATTTTAGCACTAGTTTTTCAAAATTGGTGCTATTTTTTCAAAAGCCGGTGCTATTTAAAAAATTTTGACTATTCTTTGGCGGGAAGATAGAATTTTTAAAAATTTTAACACCGGAACCCTTTGGCGTTTGTGAATTCAAATGCTAAACAAGAAACTAGCAAAGAGAATATGGATCACAAGAAGATGTGTATTAAGTGGACTAATAAGCTTCACCAAAAATTCATGAATGCTATTTCTCAGCAAGGTGAAGAATGTAAAAGTATGAGTTTTGATTCCAAAAATTAAATAGTATATATAGCCATTGTTTTTTTTTAATATAAGGTGTGTTTGTGTGTGTTTATAGTACCTCATATTACATGACTCTTAATTTATAGTTTAAAATGTGTGAGTGTATGTGTGCACGTATTTGTCCTTTTTCTAATTACTATAAGATGTATGACGTCATTTTTGCTAGTAGATGTGTACATTCTTAATTGAGATTATTCTTTCTATCAAATACAAGCATAAAATATAAGTTTCTAATACCGAAAGTGTGTAATTAATGTAGCACTATTAATACCATAGTTCAACATGCATAATCAACTTAACTATGTTTTTTTTACAATACATGAAATTCTAAAATTCTTCAATTTTATGAACTTACTAATAACCATGCAAATGGATGATAGGCTGCTAAAACGCTAAAACTATGGAAAAGGAGGAGCATAATGCTAAAACTATTTTACCTCCTTATTGTGTAATCAACCCTATAGAAAATGCTTTTGTTTTTGCCACTGAAAATATTGTTAATATTGATGTTCCTGCTATTAACACCCATAGAAATTCAATCCAAGTGAATCTCACCAGAGAGAAAATATTCGAAATGGCGGATCCAATTAATGAAGATTCTCTTATGTTTAATGTATGGGAAGTACTATGCTCGAATTTGACATTGGACTTCCTATGCTGAATTTAACATTGGACAAAACGCCTATCAATTTCACCATCACATTCTCATCACGTAAGTTTGTGTACTCTCTTCAAGTTATAATTTCATTTCACTACAAATATTTACTAATACTTTTTACTATTTGTTATTAAATTAAAGGTTTAGAATGCAATAAACGTGGTGGGTGATAACCTGAAAAATGGGATGCTAGGGACTTCAAGATCATGTTTGGAGCATATTTTTAGGAAAAAAAAATGTTATTTGTTTGAAGATGTTTGTTGAGAATTTTATATGTGTTGGAAAAGACTCAATATATACTATCTTTATCAATTGTGAGAAAGAACATATATGTTTAGTTGCTTATTCAGGGGCACCTCAAACATGTTTCAATTTTATTAATTAAAAATTTGTCGAGATGGTACTTTGTCTTGAGCTTTTTAAACTTCATCTTTAAATGTCACTCTTTCAACTCTTCAAAATAAATTAGGTTTAATTGATAAAAATAATAATAAACAATGATACAATACATACAATTCATAAGGCCTTCGCAATATATAAAATTTTCAATCTTATTTTAAAATCTAGAAAACAAAATATCTCGGGAGAAGAGGAGGGATGGGCATTTCAAACAAGAAAGAAATGTGTTGGTAGGAAAGGTATAGGATGCAAATACTTGACAAAATATACAATAATTTAATAAGTATTTTTTTCAATAATGATAAAAGGGAAATATTCCAAGAAGAAATATTGCCTCGATTATTCATAAAAAAAAAAGAAATTATAGGTATTGTAATTATCGCATGGTATGAAATATCGATAACTTACCAAGCACTGACTACCAAGCACATTCCAAGCACCTTCTATTGGTAACCATGTCTATTTTATATTGTGTCAACGATGTTATAAGATCACGTGATCAACGTCACGTACGGTGAATTTTAAAAAGTATACTCAATAATTTTGAGAAACACTTGAGAAATCTTAAAGATATCAATAACATTGTATACACACATACACACACATATATATTTAAATTAGATACACACATACACACATATAACATTTTATACATACACACACTAATTATCTTTCAATTAGATACGATACCATATTATCTAGATGGAGATGAAACTCAATCTTTCAATCTGGATAAGGGTTTTTGCAATTGGATGTTTGACACTTGTTTGTGCTGCTGAAGACTGATTTCTTCTACTTTGTCAAACAATGGCCGGGATCATATTGTGATTCCCAAAAAGGATGCTGCTTTCCAAACACAGGGAAGCCTGCCTCAGACTTTGGAATTCATGGGCTTTGGCCCAATTACAATGACGGGTCTTACCCGTCTAACTGTGACCCGAACACCCAATTCGACCCAAACCTGATTTCAGATTCCAAAAGCCAAATGCAAATTGACTGGCCATCCCTAGCTTGTCCAAGCAGCGACGGTATGACCTTCTGGGCACACGAGTGGAACAAACATGGAACTTACTCTGAGTCCATCCTCGATCAGCATGATTACTTCAAAGCTGCCCTAGGCCTCAAGCGACAAGCCAATCTCTTGCAAGCCCTCACTTTCGCGGGGATTAAACCAAATGGTGAATCTTATTATTTGGGGAGCATAAAAGACGCTATTAAAGTTGGAATAGGGCATGCTGCCTACGTTGAATGCAATGTGGATGAATCTGGAAAGAGCCAACTCTACCAGATTTATGTGTGTGTGGATACCACCGGACATTGGCGGAACCAATGGGACGCGAGGTAGGGCTCCAGCCCTACCTCGATCTCCGGCCGGAGGTAGCAGGGTCTTCGAGCGCGTCTTCCGGCGACCAAACTGCGTCTCCGGCAACCAAACCGCGTCTCCGGAAAAATATCCGAGGTTTGCTCGAAGAAGAAGGCCGCGCTGCGGCCTTCTTTTTTTAATACCCAAGTACTAAAACGACGTCGTTTCACGTTAGTGAAACGACATCGTTTCATTAAGTGAGATGAAAAAAAAGTGGATGTGAAATGGATTGGGCCAAAAACGGAGCCCAATCCAATAATCCAAACAAAAACAAAACATTAGCAGTAGACCTACAACTCTCCCTCTCGGCCTCTCCCTCCGTCATTTCCCTCATCCGCCACTGCTTGTGCCGCCAGGTCTCCTCCGCCACTGCTTGCGCCGCCAGGTCTCCTCCGCCTCTCCCTCCGTCTTCTCTAAGATTTATTAATTTTAGTGTTTATTGTTTTTTTAATTTTTTGCTTCAAAAGTTAAATTCATGTGAACATGATTTTTAGATTGGATGTCGAAATGAAGATTGAAGTTATATGGCGTATTTGAATTATATATGATTGTTGCAATTTAGTTGAATTGCAACTGATTATGCTGTTGTTTACTTGTTTTGATCTGTACTTGATGAAAATTTAGTCTTTCAGCTCGATTGGGCAGATTTGGGGCAAAAGGCTGATACTGTAGTTATTTTCTGTGTTTTCTTGATCAGAATTTGTGAGTTAATCTGAATTCTAAAAGAATGGTTCTTGGATTGAAGTCGAGGCGAAAAAGGGGTGCCTCAGTACAAATTGATTATGCTGTAAATGTAGTGGAGATTAAGCCTTGGCCTCCGTCGTCATCTCTGCAATCTGTTCAATCCGTGTTGCTTCAATGGAAGAACGGCGAAAACAGCTCGGGCTCTTTCATTGCTGTTGGCCTGTTGCTGGGGATTCCGGCATTGTCTTTAACGAGTCATTCTTGCTCCCTGTAACTCTACACCCAGATAAGAAGTCCCGCGATAAGTTTCAGAAGAATCACTTGGAGTTTGTGTTGTATGATCCGAGAAGAGATAAAGGGACTAAAGAGCAGATGTTGGGAACTGCTACATTTAATCTTTCGGACTATGGAGTCATTGAAGATGTTTTGACCATTGCTGTTCCCATGAGCTGCAAGAAGGGTTTGAAAAATGGCCCTCAGCCAACTCTGTATGTTAGGATCGAGCCTATTGATGATGGAAGTTCTAGGTCATCTCATCTCCCACGATGAGATCCTCGAGAACATCATTAGACCAGCAAGATGGTCAAGATTCACTGGATGGTTCCGAGATTGCTTCTTTCACTGATGATGACATCTCGTCTCACTCGTCCCAGACTGTTGCATCTTCTGCATATTCTGCTAGGGCATCGCCATCTCGAAGTGATAAGGTAGCTCAGCTCTCTTTCGTTCTTCTGTTATGGACTTATTATTTTCGGTGTTTACTTGCTTGTTTACATGATCTCTTAGCTTCCCGGATCACTTAATATAGCATAATTTGTGCTTGTATACTTTGTATAATGAAGTTTGATATTTTTTAAGCTTTGTCAACTGAATAGAACCGTCCTCTTTAAACAGCTTTGAACAGTATGTATAATCTGTTTATGGAGTTATCAATTAGGGATATTTGTTAAATTGAATTTAGATGAATATGATTTTCTAAATTTTTTGTTATCTCAATTTGTTATTGTTTCGTAACTCTTTTAGATTTTTTAAAAATAAATCAATTTATTATTGTTATCTCAATTTTTTTGTTATTGTTATTGTTTCCCAGGGGCGAAACCAGAAAAATTTTCCCAGGGCGAAAATTTTTCAGCCTCCCCTGGAAAAATTTTCTGGTTCCGCCCCTGCCACCGGATCAACCCTAATTGATTGCCCAGTTCTCCCAAGAGGCAAATGTGGTTCCACCATCAGGGGCGGAGCCAGAAAATTTTTGTGGCGGGGGCTAGTTAGGAAATTTTTAACAAAAAAAATACAATAATACTTAAGTCTTGAAATTAATCTGATGAACAGTGAAATTCTTAACATACATATAAAATTTTATTTGAACAGTAACAACCTAACTTCTAGGAGGAAGCGAAGACAACTGCATTCTTCGAGATTTCATGTTTTGAAAGCGTCGCAGAATGGATTCATTGTTGATTATTTCAAAAATCCTCTTCTCAATGTACACAACAAGGCTATCATTCATCAATTCATCTCCCATGCGATTACACAAATCAGTCTTCACAATTTTCGTCACAGAAAACACCCTCTCCACAGTAGCAGTTGCAACCGGTAAAACCAATGCCAACTAACCTCAGAGCAAGAGTACCCAAGTTTCAACTAACCTAAGAGCAAGAGTACCCAAGTTTTCAATGCTTGAAAAGCGAGGGTCAGATTGCATAACATGGATATAGTTTCTCAACTGAGATTCAAGATACATGTGATCGGTATGAGAGAAGTCTTCCGGATACATAGTTACAAGATGAATCAATTCTGGAATACTGAACTGGGAGAAAGAATTTCTTGGATCAAGACAGGCAATGCAACCAAGCAATCTTGTGCTAACTTCTGAAAAACGATTGTTCATCTCTTGTATGATCAAATCAACAACCTGAAAATTTAAAATTAATGTTCAATAACACAAAGAAATATCTCTTTCTTAACAAAATATGATGAACAAGCATACCTGAAGAAACAAATCTACGTGATAATGATGATAATTGATTATGACTTGCCCCATTCGTTTTCCATAGCCAGGACTAGTCATATTGTCATTCATATCAAGTAGTGGGATCATATGCAACCCACAAAAATTGTTAACTTCTTACAAAATAATATGCCATCCATCTTCCCTAAAGGCTTGTAATTGTTGTTTCACACAAGCAATCAAATTCATGACATTGACAATATTTTGATCCTTTTGTTGTAAGGAAATTGACAGCTCATTCGTGATTGAAAACAAGTATTTCATCAAATGCATCACAAACACAAACTGATAAGTATCCATTTTATCAATCAAACTTCTCGCAATACCTCTATTCTCTGAACTGCTTCCATGGTCATGAATATGACCCAACACTTGTATCATTGAATGCCACATCGTATGTAAACGAAGCAATGTCAAGTAATGTGATCCCCAATGAGTATCTCCGGGTCTTGCTAAACCAGTTTCTTGGTTCAACCCTTGACCACTAGTAATTTGTCCTTCTTCTAAAGCAACAACAATTCTAGCACGTTCATACTCCCTAACTTTATCCATTTGTTTGCAAAATGCCCCAGCCAAAGTCACAATCATAGTGACATAAGAAAAAAAATCAGCCACTGTAGAAATTTCTTTAGCAACTGATACCAGAACTAATTGGAGTTGATGACAGAAACAATGAATGTACATAGTCTGTGGATTTTCCTCTCGTTTCAAGGCTTGTAAACCGTGAAATTCACCCCTCATATTCGAAGCTCCGTCATATCCTTGTCCCCTCAATTTGTCTAAGGACAACCCATGTTTCACAAACAAAGCCACAATAGAATCTCTCAATGAAATAGATGTAGTGTCTGGCACATGTATAATAACAATAAATCGCTCAATAAGTTATCCCTTTTCATTCACATATCGAAAAACAACTCCCATTTGCTCTTTTTTAGAAACATCTTGAGACTCATCAACCATCAAAGAAAAAACTCTATCACCAAGATCAGTAATAATAGAATGTGTTACCTCTTCAGCACAAGCCTGAGCTAGATCTCTCTGAATTGAAGGGGAAGTCATTTGATTGTTACCCGGAGCATTTTCCTTAAGAACTTTGGCAACATCTTCATTGTTTGTACAATACCATTCAACCAATTCAAGAAAATTACCTCTGTTCACCGAACTAGAAGACTCATCATGTCCACGAAAAGATAGCCCTTGTCTCAAAAGAAATCATGTCACATCCAACATAGCAGTTATACGAGTGCGATAAGAAACCTCAGAGGTAGAATCAAGTACTTGAAACACATTTATCAAATTATGTCTTTGATCTTTAAAAGATTCAACACTCATCCTTGCATCACTATGACAACTATTCACATCCCCAACATGAACAGAAAATCTTTCTTTTTCCTTTTTCCAATTAGTAAATCCGTCTACTAAGAAAGACTTTTGAGCAACTTCACCTTCCTTATTATGTGATGGCAGAAAAAGATAACACCAAAAACAAAATGCCGCATCATTGGACACACTATATTCTAGCCATGGAAAGTCTCTATACCAACTAGCTTCAAAACTCCTTTCTTGATTGCCAACATCAACTTCCAATCCATTTTTACAACACTTCAGCTATTATAGGAATCAGTAGTCAAATTGGCAAGTTTTTGAAAATGGATGCTGCCACTAAGGCACTAACTAGACCCTCTGCTATTAAGGTCTGTGTAGAAATCGATCTGTTGGCTCAGCTTCCTTCTACTATTGCCGTAGGAATTGGAAATAAGGTGGCAGACTACCCCATAGAATATGATCAATTGCCCCTTTACTGCTCCCATTGTAAGATAATAGGACATAGTCACCTAACATGTAATTTCTTGCACCCTGAACTGAGAAACAACAAAACAAAAAAAGGTGAAATCAAAGAATTTCAGGTTAGGAAACCCCCAACACAGAATCAATCTAGGTCTGATGTAGGCAATATTCCACAAGCCACAGTGGAAGTAGAAGGAGTTTCAACCTTATCAGTGTCACAAAAAGAAAAAGATGTTCACACTCAAAAAAAAATCCGGTTTTAATAATGGAGAATCTAAATCCATATAAAGCCAATCAGTTGAAGAGAAACAACACCTTTTACTCTCTAGATGATATCTCAAAACCAATCACAAACTTCTTTTGGAGAAAGAAAAAATAATCAGTACTTACCCTTATAGAAGAAGCTCCATGTCACAAAAATGTGGTTTCAATCTCAAATGCCTTCCAATCTTTAAATGATCTTAATGATATGGACAATGTTTTTAAAGAAGATGATATTGTTGACATTTTCCATGAGTCATTAGAAACACAGGATATAACTGAGCAGGCCATTGAGAAACAGGTAGTGATAACACCAGATGCTGTGCAAGGTGATCCCTCTGCCCTGGTACCTGTGCAGCCTATTGAGGAACTGGTAGTGACACCAACTGTAGCGGTGCAGGAGGATCCCTCAGTTCATATGGCAAATCTAGTGCCAGAATCCACAAATCACCATGATGTGTCCATTTTAGATGCATTATTTAGTAGTATTTAGGATCACTTTTGTGCTCTTTTATTATCGAGAGCTTGTGTTCTACCTTGAAATTCACTTAGGAGAGGCAAAAGTAACTTTGTACTCTTTTACCTCTTCTAAGTGGATTTTGTGTGACAAGGGAAGAACACGGAAGCAACGAAGATCGGAAGACATTGAAGACTATACTTTCGAAGACTTTTGGATAATCACTTCGAAAACATGAAGACCGGAGGCCATTGAAGACCATTTTGGAGCTGTTGAAGACTTGAAGATTGAGAGGGATGGCTATGAAGAAGACAAAGAAACAATGCAAGACTCTGGCTCCCGTCGCGACACCATCGCGAGTCGCGACCACCGTCGCGAGTCGCGACGAACACGTCGAGAGTCGCGATGAACACGTCGCGAGTCGCGATGAACACGTCGCGAGTCGCGATGAACACGTCGCGAGTCGCGACCAACGGGCGGCCAGAAATCAACTTTATCTTCTTCGCACTATAAATACTACTCTTCCTTCTTCTTCTTCTCCAGCTTTTGGAGCTCGTTTTCTCTGGGTTTAGGGCTCCAATTCTCTAGCTTTTCTTCCATTTTTCTTCTTCTTTCTTTGTAGTTTTTAGTTCTTTGTTATGTCTATTGTTGTTCTAGGTTAGTTTTGTACTTGGGAGCATAGGATTGAAGCTTCCATTATCTATGTAGCAAGAACTCATTTTATCTATCTATTTGGTGTTTTTGCTATTGTGTTCTTATTGTGCTTTGAATGTTAATTGTTGATTCCATTGATGTTGTTGAGAGCTTGAGGATATGAATGCTTGAATGAATTGCTAGCTAGAGTTTGGGGGATTTGGGTTAATTTCCCCCTGTTCTTGTTAGGAATGTATGAGTGTGAATTAGAGCTTTTGATTGTGTTAGTGTGTTGACAATGTGCTAGGCAAATGTGATTGATGTTGAACTCTTTGTCATGTTCATTTCTGTAGCAAACGAGAGAGTCATATGCTCGTGGATGAATGTGCGTTGCACGTTCATCCAATCTCGTGTAATTGCATGAATTGGTTTAATGCTTAGTCACGGTGTAGTGGTCATAGGCATTGCCAAGCTTGTTGGTCCTTCGTGCTAAATGCCACCAATGACACCTTGAGTCGTGGTCGCGACTCAGGAGTCATTGGTGAGGTTTGACGAGAGATGTCGAACTCACTCTCGCAAACTACGAACTAAGAAGGATAGGAGTTTAGTCTCCACGACAAGTAGTTGAAGTATTGAATAGATGATTTAAATTCATTCTTGAAGCATTTGTTATTTGGCGTTTATGCATTCTTGACGGTGTGTTTCACTGCATGTGCATCATGAGTTGTTTGAGCATAGGGAGTGCTTGTGTGGTTGAATTGTTTAGGTGTAGGAACGTGACGAATTCCGTAGCGCCTTTGCATGAAGATCTATGAGCATGAACTTAGAACTCCTTGTGATGTGTGTGTTGTGGTACTTGCTAGATGGGTGTGTGAGTGTTGGGTCCTGAATGCTATATGATGGAATGTGTGAATGATTCGATGAACTACCTTAGATGTGGAAGTGGATATCCGTTGCCCCCAAGGCATTTTATCTTTGTAGTTTAAAACCCTTTTCTTTAGTTTTGTATGATGATTAGCATAGTCACTTGACGTTGCTAGTTATCTCGTCTTTTTATCTTTGTTAACTTAGGAAACCAACCAACCAACCCCCCCCCCCTTTTACTTGCTTTTAAGTGTGTGTATATATATTTACTCCTAGCCTAGTATCAACCATTTGTGCTTAGACGCTTAGGAAGATCCCTCTTCTCTTTGGACGACCCCGATTTGCCACTATCTACCTAGTTGTAGAAAGTAAGCATTTAGGGCTTATAAATATTAACTTTGAGAGGTACGGCGACGACCTCCCAAATTTTGGCGCCGTTGCCAGGGAAGAGGCGTTTATTCTTAAGTATTTTGGTGTATTTGGTTGTGTATTAGCTAGTTGTTTTTATTTTCCACTACTTGGTGGTTGTTTTTGTTCGGAGTAGGTATTGCTTGAGTTCTTGGTGATCTATTTTATCGAGAATCCTTGCACTATGATTCCGAACTTTTGAAAAATAATAAAATAAATTTTTTTTTTAATGGAGCGTCTCACCTTGAGGGAACTCATGATGAGAAGAGAGGCTCAACAAGCAAGGTTTTGTAGGATGTGTCATTCCGACCATCCTACCGAATCTTGCCCTTTGTTGTGGGAACAGCACGATGATCGAGAAAGAACCCTTGGTTTCCAAAACCATGGGTACTATGAAGAGTGCTATCAAGAGGTAGGAGATATTGGTTTTCAAGGGCAAGAAGCTCATGAATGCTATCCATACCACAACTCTTACAATCCGGAATGGAGTGGTAGTCCGGATTTGTGGTATGAGAATGAGCCGGAAAACCAATATTACGAGCAACCTAGTTGGCCATCACCACCCTATACCATACCCCAAAACCAAGCCCAACAAGGAAGTTCAAGTTTGACACGTGAGAATGTCTTAAATACCATAGCAAACTTGAATTCCTTTACTAGTGAGGAGCCAGATACCCAGCTCTCCTCTAGTGTTGAGGCCATTGAGGGGCATGTGAGGAACATATTAGAGGTATTGGCCCGCATGGAAGCTCGTGATTCCGAAAACACACCATCCCAAATTGAACTCGATGATTCGGTGAGTGAAGTCACCAATAAAAATGATTTTGAGTTCGAAAAGGGTGAGGAGTTGGTTGTAGAGGATAGAAAAATGGAGGAAGATGTGATAGTGCTACATCTTCCATTAGCATTGTCACCCCTTCTTCCACCTAGTGAACCAACTCTAATATTTTCGGAAGTTTGGAGGGAAACGAGAGAGGAGCCAAAAGACTATCCCAAGCTCCCTAACCACTTAATTCCCTTTGAACCATCTCCACCTCCACAAGACTTTCCTCTTGAAAGTTTTATGCCCCCACCTCTCTTATTTTGGATGCTCATGGTGAAGAGCTACAAACCTTCACCATACGGATAACATTAGGGTCGTGCCGACGACCTTAAACATACGGAGCTTCGTCGTGCCGACGACGTAAAGTCAATTCGGCATTTCTTTTAGTTTTTGTTTCTTAGTTTGTGTTTCTTAGTTTATTTTTGTTGTTGTTTTGTTTTGTTCTTTTTATGGCTTGTTTTTCTGTGATTTTGTAGCAAAGTTAAGTGCATTGTAATGTAGGAAATGAAGGAACGAGATCAAGGAACGGGGGAAGGAAGCTTGGACAGTTGGTAAGCAAAAGAAAAAATTTTAAGACTGGGATATCCTGCCGTCGCGAGTCGCGACACCCTTCGTCGCGAGTCGCGACGAGCTCAGAAAATTTTGAGCTGCCGGACTCCACTTTCCGCGAGTCGCGATGACTTCGCGAGGCTCGTCGCGAGTCGCGACACCCTTCGTCGCGAGTCGCGACGAGCTCAGAAAATTGCTAGCTTCCGGACTTCACTTTCCGCGAGTCGCGACGACGTCGCGAGGCTCGTCGCGAGTCGCGACACCCTTCGTCGCGAGTCCCGACGAGCTCAGAAAATTTTGAACTCTCGGACTTACCTTTCCGCGAGTCGCGATGACCTCGCGCTCGTCGCGAGTCGCGACGAACCTCGTCGCGAGTCGCGACGTGCTCAGTAACTTTTTGAAAATTTTTTTTTCAGTCCGGATTTCAAATTTCCAAGCTTCCAAGTTTCCAAATGATTTTAAACATTCCATGATCCTACCTTCTTCTCCACCCAACACTCCCAAGAACCACCACATCTCCACTCATTCTCAACCATCCTACATATATTGGCATATGAACATTCTTGCATCTTTATAGTACATTTGTTGATTGTAGTATGCCGACTACATCATTGTGATCGTAAGTGCATATCCTATAATGATGCTTGTATACATGTCAATATATGTTGGATATTTTTCATGATTATTCTTATAGCGTTGGTTGAGTGTGATTTGGTTGTTCTTTGAAAATACTATGGTTACTAACTCTTGATGCTAAACCTAGTATTACATATCCTTATGTACTTGTGAGTTTAATGTGTTCTTCGTGGTGTAGTCTTGATCAAACGGCGCCATGGAGACAATGCTTTTCTCGAGGGGTGAGTTCTTCTATGGCATTTTTGCTCACCCTTCCGGTTCCGAAACCTATCTCGGGACCATCCAAGTACTTGGACATCGCCATATCACCGGCGAATTTGCGGAGAAATGGGTGTCACTCTAACTCCCTTATCTTGATTTTTATTGTTCTTGCCTTACGTGTTTACATTGAGGGCAATGTAATGTTTTAAGTGTGGGGAGGGGTTAGAGGATTTAATGCATGCTATATTGTTTTGGAATGCTTTTTGCTACTTTTCATTAGAAAAACATGAAAAAAAATAGAAAAAGAAAAAGAAAAAAAAAATTTTAAAAAAAAAAAAAGAAAGAAAGAAAACCCGCTAAGTTGAAAACCCGAGAGGGCAACTTAGGCAACATTGGGGGCCCGGATAGGTCGAAAACCCTTAAAGGGCGGCCTAGGCAAAAATGAGAGGCTAAAATGTACGGAAAAAGGTGAGATGTGAGCTAAAGAAACATGATGTGTGGCTAGGATGAAAACTCGAAAGAGCTCCTAGGCAAAATGAGAGAAATTGAGAGAAATTGAGAGAAATTGAAAAATGATATGATTTCACGCACTTGCCGGCGTTGGAGTCATAAGGTTGCGGTTGTCACATGGATGGATCGGGTAGCTCAATATCTATAGACCTCTTGGGTTTGGGTAGCTTAGTGGGTTAGGAAACGGAGTATGATTATGAAATTCAGTATCTCTTTCTACTTCGTTTTTGGTTAATATATTGGCATTTGGTGAAGCATGTGTTTAAAACTTCCTCTATGGTTTTAGCTTCATTTTGTGTCATTGGATTATGGGAATATCAATTCTGGGATGTGAAATATTTTTATGGGTAGTGAATTGATAAGTGGTAGGTTTGGTTAGATTTAGGATTGGGGATGTGTGTGTGCAAAAATTCTCTTGTGAGCTTTTATTTTGGGATTTTTGATATTGAGAGTTTTTGCGAGGCTTTGATTGGGGGATTAGTTTAGGTTTTGGATATATCATTTAATCCGTGTGCTTGGTTCTTTTCTTACTCGAGGGCGAGTAAGGTCTAAGTGTGGGGATATTTGATGTGTCCATTTTGTGTGGTTATTTTAGGGGTTTTAGGATGTGGATATGCCATTTCATCCGTACGCTTAAATCTTTTCTTACTCGAGGACGAGTAAGGTTTAAGTGTGGGGATGTTTGATGTGTCCATTTTAGATGCATTATTTAGTAGTATTTAGGATCACTTTTGTGCTCTTTTATTATCGAGAGCTTGTGTTCTACCTTGAAATTCACTTAGGAGAGGCAAAAGTAACTTTGTACTCTTTTACCTCTTCTAAGTGGATTTTGTGTGACAAGGGAAGAACACGGAAGCAACGAAGACCGGAAGACATTGAAGACTATACTTTCGAAGACTTTTGGATAATCACTTCGAAAACATGAAGACCGGAGGCCGTTGAAGACCATTTTGGAGCTGTTGAAGACTTGAAGAGTGAGAGGGATGGCTATGAAGAACACAAAGAAACAATGCAAGACTCTGGCTCCCGTCGCGACACCATCGCGAGTCGCGACCAACGGGCGGCCGGAAATCAACTTTATCTTCTTCGCACTATAAATACTACTCTTCCTTCTTCTTCTTCTCCAGCTTTTGGAGCTCGTTTTCTCTGGGTTTAGGGCTCCAATTCTCTAGCTTTTCTTCCATTTTTCTTCTTCTTTCTTTGTAGTTTTTAGTTCTTTGTTATGTCTATTGTTGTTCTAGGTTAGTTTTGTACTTGGGAGCATAGGATTGAAGCTTCCATTATTTATGTAGCAAGAACTCATTTTATCTATCTATTTGGTGTTTTTGCTATTGTGCTCTTATTGTGCTTTGAATGTTAATTGTTGATTCCATTGATGTTGTTGAGAGCTTGAGGATATGAATGCTTGTATGAATTGCTAGCTAGAGTTTGGGGGATTTGGGTTAATTTCCCCCCTGTTCTTGTTAGGAATGTATGAGTGTGAATTAGAGCTTTTGATTGTGTTAGTGTGTTGACAATGTGCTAGGCGAATGTGATTGATGTTGAACTCTTCGTCATGTTCGTTTCTGTAGCAAACGAGAGAGTCATATGCTCGTGGATGAATGTGCGTTGCACGTTCATCCAATCTCGTGTAATTGCATGAATTGGTTTAATGCTTAGTCACGGTGTAGTGGTCATAGGCATTGCCAAGCTTATTGGTCCTTCGTGCTAAATGCCACCAATGACACCTTGAGTCGTGGTCGCGACTCGGGAGTCATTGGTGAGGTTTGACGAGAGATGTCGAACTCACTCTCGCAAACTACGAACTAAGAAGGATAGGAGTTTAGTCTCCACGACAAGTAGTTGAAGTATTGAATAGATGATTTAAATTCATTCTTGAAGCATTTGTTATTTGGCGTTTATGCATTCTTGACGTTGTGTTTCACTGCATGTGCATCATGAGTTGTTTGAGCATAGGGAGTGCTTGTGTGGTTGAATTGTTTAGGTGTAGGAACGTGACGAATTCCGTAGCGCCTTTGCATGAAGATCTATGAGCATGAACTTAGAACTCCTTGTGATGTGTGTGTTGTGGTACTTGCTAGATGGGTGTGTGAGTGTTGGGTCCTGAATGCTATATGATGGAATGTGTGAATGATTCGATGAACTACCTTAGATGTGGAAGTGGATATCCGTTGCCCCCAAGGCATTTTATCTTTGTAGTTTAAAACCCTTTTCTTTAGTTTTGTATGATGATTAGCATAGTGACTTGACGTTGCTAGTTATCTCGTCTTTTTATCTTTGTTAACTTAGGAAACCAACCAACCAACCCCCCCTTTTACTTGCTTTTAAGTGTGTGTATATATATTTACTCCTAGCCTAGTATCAACCATTTGTGCTTAGACGCTTAGGAAGATCCCTCTTCTCTTTGGACGACCCCGATTTGCCACTATCTACCTAGTTGTAGAAAGTAAGCATTTAGGGCTTATAAATATTAACTTTGAGAGGTACGGCGACGACCTCCCAAATTTTGGCGCCGTTGCCGGGGAAGAGGCGTTTATTCTTAAGTATTTAGGTGTATTTGGTTGTGTATTAGCTAGTTGTTTTTATTTTCCACTACTTGGTGGTTGTTTTTGTTCGGAGTAGGTATTGCTTGAGTTCTTGGTGATCTATTTTATCGAGAATCCTTGCACTATGATTCCGAACTTTTGAAAAATAATAAAATAAAAATTTTTTTAATGGAGCGTCTCACCTTGAGGGAACTCATGATGAGAAGAGAGGCTCAACAAGCAAGGTTTTGTAGGATGTGTCATTCCGACCATCCTACCGAAGCTTGCCCTTTGTTGTGGGAACAGCACGATGACCGAGAAAGAACCCTTGGTTTCCAAAACCATGGGTACTATGAAGAGTGCTATCAAGAGGTAGGAGATATTGGTTTTCAAGGGCAAGAAGCTCATGAATGCTATCCATACCACAACTCTTACAATCCGGAATGGAGTGGTAGTCCGGATTTGTGGTATGAGAATGAGCCGGAAAACCAATATTACGAGCAACCTAGTTGGCCATCACCACCCTATACCATACCCCAAAACCAAGCCCAACAAGGAAGTTCAAGTTTGACACGTGAGGATGTCTTAAATACCATAGCAAACTTGAATTCCTTTGTCTGTATCTTATGAGCCTGATCCAGCAGTCTACATAGGTGATTTTAACTCTGTAACTTCTGTTACAGAGTACAAGGGTAGAAAGACCACCCCCAGGAAGAGTATGAAACAATTCAATGATTTCATATCCAGTAAAGATTTGCATGAAATACCAACTGTAGGTAATTCGTACACATGGAGCAATAATAGATATCAAGATAAGTGTAGGGATTTACAGTTCCAGAGACTTGATAGAGGACTTAGTAACCTAGAATGGTTTGAACAATTTCCCAACAGCTCCATACAAGTCCTAAATAGACTAACCTCTGACCATTCTCCCTTACTGCTTTCAATTCAATCAGCTTTATAGCAGGTTCCTAGGCCCTTCAGATACGAAGAAATGTGGGCTAATAGAGTTGAATTTCAGGAACTGGTAGTTTCAAATTGGAATCTGGGATCTAATTTTCAAGGGATGCATAATCTGGTTTATAAACTTAAAAGACTGAAGACTGTTATAAAAGATTGGAATAGGTCTAACTTTGGCAATGTGAATCAGAATCTTATCATTTCCGAGAATAGAGTAAATGAACTAGAGATACTTTTCCAGCTTTCACCTGATGATGCAATTTTAATGGAACTCACAAAATCTAAAGCTGACCTTCTCAGAGCTCAGAAAGAACATAACATTTTCCTTAAGCAAAAGGCTAGGCTTAATTGGATTAAACATGGGGATGCAAACACTAGTTTCTTTTATCATTCCATTAAAGAAAAAAAAGCAAGATCAAGAATTTGCAAAATTAAGGATGGACTTGGTAATTGGATCTCAGATCCTAAACTGATCAAAGAGGAAGGAGTTAGGTTCTTCCAGGAATTACTTAATCAGGATGTACCACAAATAGAAGGAACCTATCATAACCACTTTCTTAAGGAGATTCCTAAACTCATTATGGAAGAACAAAATCTGTTACTTCTCAACCCCTTTAGCATACAGGAACTGCATTTTGCAGTTTTTAATCTTAACAAATCCAGTGCTCCTGGCTCTGATGGATTTTCAGGTGAATTCTACACTCATTTCTGGGAAACCATCAAACAAGATCTCTTGCTTGCTGCAAATGACTTCTTAATAAATGGTAACATCCCAAAAGCTATTTCAAGTACATGGCTCACATTAATCCCAAAAAAGAAAATCCCCATAACTTTTGCAGACTTTAGGCCAATCAGTTTATCTAACTTTGTTAATAAAGTTTTTTCTAAACTGCTTCTGGAGAGGATTCAACCTTTAATGCACATTCTGATCTCTCCTGAGAAGAGTGCATTCATCAAAGGGAGGGATATCTATGATAATGTCATTTTAATGAAAGAGATGACCAGATTATTGTCTAGGAAATCTAAGGTCAAAAATCTGATAGTTAAATTAGATATGCAAAAGGCTTTTGACAGGGTCTCCTGGTCATTTCTAAATTCAATCCTACTAAAATTTGGCTTCCATGGAAAATTTGTAGCACTTATAATGCACAACATTGCTGCTGCACACTTCTCTGTTCTAGTGAATGGTGTGACATCTGGTTTTTTCTCTTCCTCCAGAGGCATCAAGCAAGGGGATCCTCTATCCCCTTTTCTGTATAACATTCTGTCTGAGGATTTTTCTAGAAGTCTCAAGAAAATGTTTTCAGATGGTTATTTGCAATATTTTAGTCTCCCCACTACATGCTCCCCCCTCACACATATCATGTATGCTGATGACACTGCCATATTTTTGACCACCAGGTCAAGTGATCTGAAACTTTTTAAACTGTTTTTGTTAGCATATGAGAGCACATCCAGACAAAAAGTCAATTTCTCCAAATCTGAGTTTTTCTTAGCTCAGAACATCCCTCCTCAAACTGTTCTCACAGTCAAGAGGATTTTGGGAATGGAGAAAGGGTCTTTTCCTTTCAAATATCTAGGTGTACCTATTTTTTCTGGTAGAAACTTAAAGGTCCATTACCTTCCAGTTTTAGAAAGAATGGAAAAAATGATTAACAATTGGAAAAATAGATGGCTATCCTCAGCTGGTAGGATCACCTTGATTAATCACTGTCTCCTTTCCATCCCTACTCATATTTTTGCAGTTTTAAGACCCCCTAGGATAATCCTAAAAAAATGGAGAGAGCTGCTTCGAGTCTATTCTGGGGGAAGGGTGAACATGGGGAAAAAAGTGGAGAACCTGGAAGAAAATCTGTTTGCCAGTTCAGGAAAATGGCTTAGGATTTAGAGATCTAAATGCAACAGTAGAAGCTTTCTCTTGTAAACTGTGGTGGAAGTTGCAACATAACAATACTCAGTGGGCTTCTCTTATATGGTCTTTACCTGACTCATATAAAAAATCTCATACCTGGTCTAGGATTACAAGAATTACTGCTATTGCAAACAGTGCTTCTAGAGTCCTCTATGGAGTAGGAGATTGTTCTTTTTGGAATACAAATTGGATAGGTAATGGAGCTTTAATTTACAAATGGCCAGAACACATTGATCTACCTTTTACAGATATCTCCCTCAGATATTTCATTGAGGGTAAATTATCTTTCCTACCACTTCTGGAGCCACACTTGGCTACCAACATTATCTATTCCCTGCAGGTGGCTACTTTGGATTACACACACAAAGACAAGCTCGTATGGACTCCTAATTTGGATGGAAACTTCTCAATCAGGTCAGCATATTCAATTTTCAGAATACGGAAATCATGCATCAGAGATTTTTCTAAGGTTTGGACTTCTTTTCTTCCTGGTAAAATGTCTGTCTTATTATGGAGAGTCCTAAATGGCCTATTACCTTTTGACAACATACTTAACAGTTTTGGTTTCTCTTTTGCTTCCAGATGCCCTATTTGCATGAATCATTCTGACAATCTTGATCACTATTTTAATTCATGCATATCTTCCAATGCTGTATGGCAAAAGGTCCTCTCCTTGTTACAGCTACCTTCACCTGGATTCAGTAGTTTTAAAAATAGAGTACAATTTCTTTTAGCATATCCAGCTGATTCCAAGATACATGAAAACCTGATTTCTGTTTCCCTAGTGGCTACAGTCTGGTTCTTATGGATCTATAGGAACAAAATAATCTTTGAAAACACAGCTTTCTCTTCTGAAGCATGTTTCCTTGAAATCAAAGGGATGATTTACCAAATCTTTACTGCTCATCAATTTTATGGAAATACTGAAAAGAACAAGAGATGGATTCTGGCTAATATCATTCCTAAAATTTCTAGTAAGAAGAAAAAACTGATATCGATTGTAAAATGGCAAAAACCAGATAGAGGCTACAAAATAAATACGGATGCTTCCTGGAAAATTGGTGGTTAATCTGCTACTGCAGTGATTGTAAAGGATTGGAGGGGATTCTTGATCAAAATGAGAGTTAATACTTTTCAAAGTTCTGATCCTTTACATGCTGAGCTTCTAGCTATTCCAAGTGCTTATAATATCTGTTCAGAACTCTCTTTGCACAACTGTATTATTGAATCAGACTGCCTAACTGCAGTCAAGGGGATTATCAATCCATCCCTTTGTCCTTGGAAAGTTTTCTCAATCTGTAGTACACTACACAGGGCACAGCTCTCAATCCCTATCCAGTATATCCCCCGGGAAGCTAACCATCCTGCAGATTTTTTGGCAAAATTGGCTATGGATAACCATCTCTAAGGAGATGTGGATATTATGTCAGTCCCAATTTTCTTTAAAGGTCTCCTTGCCCTGGATATCTCTGGAGTCCCGGGGATTAGAGTGGGAACAAATTAGGTTCCCCCCTCTTTGCTGTGGCTAACATTTCTTGCAGGACTATCTAAGTAATTTTATGGCTATGACTCTCTCTGAGCTGCCAGCTTCTCTGATTTTGCCTATCCCTGAGCTGCTAGTTTTCGAGTATAGATACTGCTGTCTTCTTATTCATATCTCAGGTACCAGAAGACTCCTTCGGGAACTGATGCTGACGCTCTGATACTGCGGACATCTCCTCCCGCTGCATTTTGCTGACTTTTGGATGAAGACACTGCTAAGGGTAGCTGCTGCTACTTCCTTTCTCAGCTGAAGGACAAATCCGGATCCATGCTTGCTCTTTATGAGGCTTTTAAACATATTTCCTACGGTCTGAATATCACTGACTAATTGGGGTTTCGAATGTTGACTCCCCGACTCATTCGTGATATCTCAGGGCTTAGAAAATCTGTTTCTGATCCAGTCTGGCACTTAGACTTACATTTTTTTTTACTGATCATCCTGTATGGAGGTTTTATTTTGCTTCCACAAGCAAGTCTTTCGCTACAAGTGCTCTTAGGGCTCTTGATCATCAATCGGATGACCTTTTGTAACGAACAAACTCATGATGCTATTTCTAGCTCTTTTACGGTTTGGGGAGCCCATAAATATCCCCCCATCTTAGGATGGTTATATTTAAAAAAAATTCTTTTTTTGGGTAGTTGTGACAAATTGGTTGATAAGGCCCCTTAACAATATACTCTCTTCAAATTTGATCTTGAATAGCATTATCAAACTCCACGATTGGCTTCTTTAAACCCGGATCATAAACAATATCATCCACATTAAATTTTGCGCTTGACTGATTTTTCAAGATTTCATCCTTAGGTTTACTAGAAGATTCCCCACTATGATTTCTTTTAGTAGGTTGAAAAAATATCTTCGTATCCTACATACATAAACAAAGTAATTTTATAGTTTGTATTGATAAGAACTAATTTATGTACAATTGAATTTTTGTGATTAAGAAGTAATTTTTGTATGTCAACTTTTAACTTTCTAATTAATTTTTCTTCTTCAACATTTAAATCATAAGAACTAATATATGGTTAACACAACATCATGTATAATAAATGTATAATAAAAACAATAATTATATATTCATATTATGTAGTCAAATAAATAAATAAATAATGCATATTTTAAATAAATAAAAATGAAACTAACCTTTGATTTGCTTCCAATGATTGAATTTATCCTCCCAAATTGAGCATATGTGTGAATGTAGAGTAGAAATTGGAGATTATTGAGCTTGGAAATTTAAAATTCAAGGCTTCTCTTTCCATACAAATAGGAAGGAAATGAAAGGATTAAATTTGAATTTTTGGAAGGGAGAACTTTTTTTGGAAAAATTTGGAAGAGAGGTTTGGTTGTGTGTGTGTAAATGTGATTGTGAGGAGAGAAAATGGGTAAGTTGGGATAGGAGAGGATAGAAAATATAGGTAACCAATAAACTTATTACATGTGGCATGATTATCCACTTGAATTTTAATTTTTTTAAATTCTTGAGGGGATTGAAGTGTAATAAATTTATTTGGAGGGGGCTGAACTATAATTTTCAAAAAAAAATCCTATCTGTTGCAAATTGCTTGGCGGGGGCTGGAGCCCCCTCCAGCCCCCTTGTACCTCCGCCTCTGTCCACCATTGAGTTTCCACCTTTCTAACGTTGCATTTTCACCGTGTTTTTATTTTAGTCTCTTGCTTCTTTTTTTTGGCTTACTTGAGAATGTTGCAATTATTAGCAACTAATTGAAATGAAACCAATCGACCTGGTATTTATCACTAAAAAAAAACCATATTATCTAGAGCAAGTAAAAAAAAGACCCTGAACCAACAATAACAACATTTCCTACCTCTTATATTGCATCTTAGACACGACTCACACACAAATTTTGTGTGATGGTCATCCTTTGGATTATTTTATTTATTTATTTATTATTAATTGAAAAATCCCATCAATAAATATGTAAAACATATTTAATAATAAATAAAACTATTGTTTTTACTTAAAATAAACCACTTTACTTGATGCACCATATAGTTGAATAAATTAGACATTTAATTTTGTACATTTTTCATAAAAATATCACTTTGCCTGTATGGAAAAAAAAATACCAACTTACAATTTCTTAACACTTCCCATTTAAAGTATACATATCAATATTTGAAAACCTAAATGTTTTTATTGTAGCCCAATATTTTTAATTCAATAATAGCCTTAACCATCGTAGTTTATCAGCTATAACGTATCGTGTTATTTATGTGACTCTCCTATTTATGACACTAGAAACTAAATAACTTTTCAATAATAGATATATAATCCAATTGAAAATTTTATACTATTTCCTTTACATTTAGAGTCTGTCTGAAAGATATTAGTTTAAAATAATGTAAATTCATTAATTATATTAAATTATCTATCCTTTTTAATATATACATATTAAGGTTTAAAACTTAAAAATTTTAAATTTTAATATTTAATTGATGAAAATCATATTAACTAAAATATTTTCTTACAATATACCTTTCTATTTATTAGAACTATGTTCTTAAATAAAATATTGACTATATAAAAGAAATTAAAATGATAAAATATTTTGTACCATTATATAAATATTAATATTATATTTTGAAGAATATTTGTCAAACATAATTTTACTATTATATTAAAAATATTATTTTAAAAATAAAATGGTAAATAAATTGCAATGACAAATCAAAAAGTCAAATACATTTAGTGGAGTAAAATTGTGGACAAGATAGAGAGTAAAAGTAAAAGACAAAGGACATTAATGGAATACAATGTAATAAAATTTATAGTATTTACTAACAAAGCTCATTTTTCTATGTATTTTTTTTAAAATGAAACCATCCTTAGATGGGGGAAATTCTATTAGGCCTTCCCAAGCCGTAAAATAGACATAATAAAAAGCCGTAGCTAAGTTGAGATATATAGTGATGAGCACTAGGCTATTGGGCAACGCTTGTTGCTTCCAAAAGAATAAGGTTAAAACCAGCAAAACGGTGGAGGATTCCAAAAGCTCTTTGTCTATGGTAGAGAGGATCGAAACTTATTAGTGAATCAGCATAGAAACACAAGGCAGTCGAAATCCTCCCCACATAGATTAGAAGCACATCCTCTATAGACCGGGAATAATGGCAAAGAAACCTAACTATTTGCATATGGCTTTCCAGCCTAGATGAAGATTATGTACATAATAGTGCACTAAATATCAGACGAAAAGTCCAGCTTGCTGTTGTCCTCCATGAGCAGCAACCAGTCATCCCGCAGCCGAGAAACCAGCCATCCCACACCGTTTCATCCAAGGCAGCAAAAGATCCATCACAGTCAGTATCCTAAGTCATACAAAGAGCAGCAAGGGGGCTTCCCAGACTGAGCATGAGGCAATATATCAGCATCCGATCTGCATGAGAAAAAGATTAACTTCAGTAGCATCCAAACTAGGTAGCAATCCGTAATGAAGGAGTACCAATTTGGTCAAGTCTAACTAGTCCCTGAACTAAGTTAGGGAGCATAGAGATTCTGTGAAAGGATGAGTTACACTTATGTTGCAGACAGAATTTTGCCAGAGAGTGAGCAACCTGATTTGCCTGTCTATAAATGTGCATAAGGTGAATAGCCCCCAAAGAATGATGAATCTCATCAGCTAAGCAAAACAGTTTCCAGGGAGATCTAAATGGATCATTAGCAAAGAGTACTGCACTAATGCAGTCAGATTCCATACCTACAGGAGAAGTCAAATGAGTAGAAAGTTGAATAGCAAACTTAATTGCTTTTAGCTCAGCTTCTAAGGGGGAGATGGCATTAGTATATGAAGTATAAGCCTCCTTAAAGCTCCCTCTACTATCCCTAATAATCATACTAAGCCCGCACATATTGGTATTACAGCACCATGCAGCATCTACATTCACCTTGAAACCCAATTTTGGCCTATCCCATGCAATTTTCCAAATTTTAGGCTTTGGGGGTCGTTTGATCAGAGGCAGGTAGGAGTGATCTGCAATACTTAAATCAAAAGAGGAGACTATATATACAGGTTTAGCACAGAATGAATAGAAAATTTGGTCCCTAATCTGCTGAAGCACAAGGATAGGTGAGGGCTTGACAGAATCAAATAGGAATCTATTCCTCATCTTCCATAGGTTCCAAAAAGTAAAAATAGCTGCAGTTCGAACTATAGTTAAATGTAATGGAGTTAGAGTAGAGTAGGTGAGGTAGCATGATAATCTTTCCCAAACAGAAGGGAAGACCCTGTTCCTAATACCCATGAACTGATGTATTGATTTCCAGACATTCATAGAAAACTCACATGAATTGAAAAAGTGATCTAGATCATCTTCATGTGTATTACACATACAACATTTAGAGGCCAAGCAAAATCTCAGTTTTCTTAGGATGTTATCAAATGGTAGAAAAGAGTGTCACTTTCCACATAAAAACTGAGATTTTTTTATCAAATCTAGAGTTCCAAAAATGAAGAGTTGATGCAGTTTGACCTGAGTAGTTGCAAAGCAACAAGTATGTTGCTTTAAAAGAGAAGTTACCATCAGTACCTGGCTTCCATATTAGTCTATCAGCTCTATGTGGAGTTATTTTTGATTCCTGCAAAAGATTAATAATATCAGGAGGCAGAAATGGCTCGATTTGTGGTATGAGACTAGATTTATTAGATATGAAATCAGTAACAGTGCAATCCACATCAATGTCAACCCTATTTTGATCACACAAATCAGATAGAATCCCTATACCAAGCCAATTAGCAGTCCAGAAATTACATTCCCCCCTCCCAATAATAACTCTAGAGTTAGCTTCTGCCCAAGAGTTTACTGAGCAGATCCTTTTCCAGTTTGGAGAGGTTCTATGAGAGGGAGGAAGGCCTGCCACCAAATGAGTCCATAGAGCTTCAGCCAATTGAAATTTCCACCACAGTTTTACTGAGCAAGTTTTAATTATTGTGGATATAGATCTAAAGCCCAAACCATTTTGATCAGTAGGTAGACAGAGAGCTATCCATTTTCTCCATGATCTTTTTGATTTTAGCTCATTATCCCCCCAAAAAATCTGCCCAATTTTTTCTCAATGGTGGTAATAATCACTCTTTTAGGTTTAATAACTTGCCAGATATGCTGGGGAATGGAGTAAATGCAAGACTCAATGAGTATAAGCTTACCACCAGTAGATATCCACCTATTTTTCCAATTACCAATCTTACTATCAATCTGTTCAAAAAGAGGTTGAAAATATATCTTTTTTGCAGCACCAGTAAAAATTGGGACTCCCAGATATGTGAATGGGAAAGCACCAATTTTCATCCCTAAAATCCTCTTAATGTTATTTACCTTTTGAACAGAAGCATGCTTACCTATGAAGATGTCACTCTTACTGTAGTTTATAGATTAACCAGTGACATCTTCAAAGGTAGATAAAAAGGCTTTTAATCTAACCAAAGTTAGTTTTGTAGCTTTAAAGAAAACAACAGTATCATCCGCATATGATAGATGTGAGATTCTTGGAGGATTACCTGGTAGGTCGAAGTATGAAAGCTTACCACTTTGAAATATGAAGGCCAAACTCCTAGAAAAGGACCCAGAAAAAATGTTAAACAAAAATGGGGATAGAGGATCACCCTGCTTAATACCCCTAGTAGATTGGAAGAATCCAACTGGCTTACCATTAATAAGAACAGAGAACCAGGCCTGGGAAAGATTTTTCATGATTGAGAAAATAAATTTTGCATGAAAACCAAATTTAGCTAACACTTTATATAGGAAAGACCATCTAACCCTATCAAAAGCCTTTTTGAGGTCTAGTTTTACAATGCAGTTTGGATCTCTTCTCTTCCTATTAAGAAACCTAACCATTTCCTGAAGATAAATGACATTATCTGAGATGTCTCTGCCATGTAGGAAGGCTGTTTGGTTAGGGGAAACAATCTTAGGCATTATAGACTTAAGTCTTTCCATAAGCACTTTAGAGCAAATCTTATTAATCACATTAGAAAGGCTTATAGGTCTATAGTCATCAAAAGAGGTAGGGGTTTTCTTTTTTGGAATTATAGTAATCCATGTACTGCCAATACCCCTAGGCATGTTAGATGAAGTTAGGAAATCCTGGACAGCCATAAGTAGGTCATTAGCTATAATGTCCCAAGACTTAATGTAGAATTTGGCAGTAAAACCATCCGGACCAGGACTGCTGGACTTATTAAGACTATGGACAATCTTTTTGAGCTCCTCAATTGAGACAGGTTGTAGAAGTTTATCATTATCATCCTGAGTGACCAAATTCGGAATATGATTTAAAAAATGATATTGAAAAGGAGAACTATCTGGGGAGATATCTTCACTCAGAAGATCCTGGTAATATTGTATAGCCTCCATCTCAATATCCTGTATATTGTCTAACCACTGACCACTCTTACTCTTAATTTTTGTGATCTTCAGTCTATTATTTCTTTCCCTTACTGAATTATGAAAGAAACTTATGTTGTTATCTCCTTCTTGCAACCATTTTATCTTAGCCTTGTGCTTCCAAAAGTTTTTCTATCCAGACAAAGCCTTAACTAACCTAGCCTTAGCCTCCTTAAGTTTAACCAAGTCAGTCAAAGAATCTGAAAGATCAGTTAAAGATTCCTGAGCCTGTAATGCCAATTCAGCTTGTATCACATTATCATGAATGTTGCCAAATTTTTCTTTGTTCCAAATTTTAAGAACCTTTTTAAGTCTAACAAGTTTTAGATAAAAGGCTAACATTCCAGAATTATGTAAAGGGATTTCCCAATTTTGCTTGATTACTTCATTAAGTTCCTTCCTCTTGTACCATGTGTTTAAAAATCTAAAAGGCTTGGGGTTAGATTGAATGTCACTGCCTACAGTTAACAACATGGGATTGTGGTCTGAGCTAGCTCTATTTAAAATCTGAATAGAAGATGCAGGAAAACATGATGACCAAGAAGGAGTGCACAGTCCTCTATCCAATCTTTTAACAGTAGAAAACCTTAGTCTGTTATTAGACCATGTGAACAAGTTCCCAGAAGTGTTAATTTCTTCTAGGGACATTCCATTTATGAAATCATTGAAATCACTTACACTCCCCAAATTTGGAGAGGATGGACCTTTATACTCATTAATTGATGTAATGGAATTAAAATCTCCAATGAGAAGGGATTCAGAGTGATTATAGGAGCTAAGATCTGACCAGAGAGGAAGCCTACCTGTTCTAGTTCTAAGACCATAAATAAAGAAGGCATCCATTGATTTATTAAGATTAACACTGTTCAAATTAACTGCTAGAAACTGCAGGTTATCAGTTTTAACCGTCAGTGTCAAGCTGGATGACCAAAAAATCCAAATTTGGCCATTATTGGCTGGGAGACAGTTATCATATTTCAACCTCTGTCTGTAAGAGTCACATTGTGAATTATCATGTTTAGGCTCTATTAGACAAATGTGTTCAAAATTATGCCTATGGATAAGATTGCAGAGCCTTAGTATAGATGTGTCCATGCCCCTGATGTTCCAAACCAGCATTTTAATGTTATTAGTTGTATTATTCATGAGGAAACATTAGAGGAGCTTTTTGATCTAGTCATAATAACATTTTTCTGTGAGAAGAAAGAATCCTTATTCTTTTTAGTATGTTTCCCAACAGACCTACCTATCTTCAGCTTGCCTAAATTGGGAGGTGAGGAACTTACCTTGTTTACCTGATCAACATCTTCATCAAGAGCAGGGCCTGTGTCTAGAGAGGCAAAGAATTCAGCACTATCTGGATGGTCATTTTGGGTAGCTTCTTCAGTTGATATCTCCTCATCAGCAAGAAGTGAGAACCTGTTCTCCTTATATTTCTGCTGAGAGAAGATAAAATTTTTTGCAGCAATAATTGAACTGAAAGGGGAAAAAGACCTTCCACGTTTACCATGTAAGTCATCCTTAGCAAAAACTGTCCTAAGATTAGTAGGAGCAGATTGTGATATCCTAGTCAATTGTACTGATGAGCTAGGAGCAGAGGAGAGCAACTGGGGGGGAGAATTGGACTCTAGGGTTCCATCAACCAGTAATTGGGAATTTTGATCTCTCACAATCTCCAGATTGTCTCTGTGATTGATACCAGGAGTAAGATCATCTACTTTATTTGTCATATCATGGTGATGGTCAGGCACATCCTCATTAATCACTGGATTTCTTATAACATCCTCAGTAATCAGTACATTCTCAGAAATCGGTGGATTCCTAATAACATTCGCAGAAACCAGTGGAACCAGTGGAATCACTTGGGGATCAGTATCACATTGATTAATCATATTAGTGCCTTGTTCAATAGCTAAGGGTTTCTTAGGAACATATTTAAATTTCTGTGTATGGAAATTCCTCTGTTTTTCCATTATTGACACCCCTGAGCTCCCTGCTCTAAAAGTATCATCCTGATTCAAAATAGTGTTCACATTAGTCTGTCCAGCAGGGCCTTTTTGTTGAGAATCAGTTGGGTTCATTAGAATATGCTCAGCTTTTTTAGGCCAAGATCTCTTAAGTTCAGGATGTAAATAGATACAATAGTTATCCTCATGTCCTATACATTTACAGTGGAAGCAATAGGGTGGGATATCCTCAAATTCTAGAGGGAGTTTGAGCACATTAAATTCATTTCCATCCTCTTCAATTCCAACTCTAATATGTGAAGGCAGTTTTTTTTTCAAATCAATTTCCACACACATTTTGACACAAGAAGGCCTGGATAGGGCCGTAGTAGCAGCATCAACTTTAATATAGTTCCCAATTTGGTTTCCCATAATTTCGAGCATAGAAGAGTTGTAGAAATAGACAGGAACATGTGGAATTGATACCCATACCGGAACAATAGACGATTCTGCCTCAGGGGAGAAATCGAGTGTCCATTTGAGAACCTTCATTTGAGTGTTGTTGAAACTCCATTGTCCTTTGAGCCAGAACCTTTGGTAGTCTTCTTTTTCCTGGAAGCGTATGAGGACGTGCCGAAAGTCAATTGAGCCTATCTGGAACTTGCCCTTGAAACCTACAGAATTAAAAGATTCGTTCAGTTGGACCATAGAAGGCTTCCCCCTGGCAAACTTACCTATCAAAGCATTGCGGTAGTGAGAGGCGAGGGTGTCAGCATCTCTGCGACTAACAAGGCAAGCGATTTCCCCCTTGTACTGGACTTTAGGGATGATCTCTGGGTTCGAGGGAATGGAGTCGTGTAGGGGCGGATGGCGATTTGCTAGGGCCTGGAGGAAGGATTTCCCTCCTCCGTAGCCTCCGCTACCAGACGGTGGAGCCACCATAGCGGCGGTGGACAGGTGTCCGATCAAGTAACCGTTATCAGTTGGTATAGAGAAGATGGGAGAAAGAGAAGAGGAGAGAAAGAATGAAACGACGGTAAAAAAATCGTTTTGGCTAAATCGCACAAAGCTACAGTGAATCACACGCGACGATCGATTTTTTATTTTTCTATGTAAATTTGTTGTATCTGAAAATTTGACTATAAATATAGCCTCTGTTTACACCTTTTGATACATCACTGAGTATTTCTCCATTCCCAAGGGATCTTAAGGAATTACAAATCCAGAAATTCTGGATTGTAAAAAAAAAGTTTCAATCGATTTAAAAAGCATGATGAATGATGTATGTGTACAGATTGATGATCATCATCATATTTCGATCGATATCCCTTCAAATAAGATTGGAGACCTCAATCTTTCTGGTATGCAATTAATATCGGTTCATCTAAAAATCATTTTAATGAAACGTCTCTTAATAATCCTAATCTTGATTAGAAAATGGCATTCGAATTTTGTTGGTTGATCACGACAAAGAGATCATTGCTACCACAACTAAGCTACTAGCTTTTAATTCCCAAGGTAAAATTCAATTAACTACTTCTAGACACCTTAATTTTTATTTTAAATTTACTTTTGCCTTTAATATCATATTTTTATTTTATGCTTTTTGAATTCAAAATCAAACAAATTTGCTAACTTTGCAACACTATTTTCACCTACCTCTATTTACACCAGAAATTTGAAAAAAATAGTGAACGTCTACAACTTTTAAGAGAGAGATTTGATTAATTAATGAAATAGTATATGGTATTATTACCTTTTTTTTAATCTATTATCACTTATATTGATATATGTATTATATTACCATGATTTATGATTAAAGTCTTTTTGAAAATCGGTTGGTGTCTAGCTTTTATTATATATCATATGTTGCATTCTAGGTAAGTGTAAATACAAGTATGAAAATTTATTTATTTGTTATAAATATGTTTGATTTTATTAGATGAGATACATTACATAGGTGTAATTAGTATGTTATATTTTCTTAGTTGAGTTATACTAATTAGGTGTCCCTGTGTACTTTGGCACCTACTTTTGATATTTATTATCATTTATTAGTCGGAAACCTGACGCGTGACTCTCAAAACTTCTCTCTCCATATGCAATAAAGCTATACTTTATTTTTACAATAAAATAAATAACAAATTTTCTAATAAGATCCTTTAATTAAACTGAATGTGAGTATGAAACTATTATATTAAAATAGAATGAAGTATTAATTATTCTAGGTGAAATTATTAAACATATGTATTCTTTTTCAATTTATTTAGAATGAATAGATTAGATATGATTATAGTTAAAAATATTTTACAGTTATTAAAATTTTAGTATCAATATTTAAACATTATAAAAAATTATTTATGAAACTATGACGTTTTGATTATAGATGTGGTGGTATAGTATAAGCTCACCTTAAAATAACATGCAAATCTATATATAAATGGTAGTGACTACAGCTTCGTCTGCCTCAGCTTCAATGAAGATAATCACAAATGGAAAGAAGTAATTCGATGTTGTTATTGCAGATGTGGACTTACCAGATATTGATGGATACAAACTCTGCCATGAAATTAAAAAATTAGGCTTCCTAGTACTTTGTCATTACTTAACCTATATTTTATTCATGCACAATTAAATTAATTTATTCATTCATTCTATTTTAAATCATTAATATGTTTAATGTGTTCAGTAACATCTAGAAGGGAAGGGCAATAAACAGTGACGAAGGCATTGGAAAGTGGAGCTGCTTTTCTTATCCACAAACAAGCTGATCAGTTCATCACACAGTATGTGTATCAATTTGTTATGAAAGAAAGATATGAAAGAATGAAAACAGAGTTACAAATGAATATGCCAGCAACAATCAATCATGTCCTTTTTGCGTGTACTATAAGACGTGTGGCCTCTTTTTTGCAAATAGATGTGTACATTTCTAAATTGGGATTATTCTTCCTATCAAATACAAGCATAAACATATACATTTTTAAGATCGAAAGTGTGTAATTAATGTAGCACTATTAGTAGCATAGTTCAACATGCACAATCTATTGAACTATGTGTTCTTCTCTATTTTTTACAATACATGAAATTCTAAAATTGTTCAATTTTATGAACTTACTAATAACTATGCAAATGGATGATAGGCTGCTATCCGAATGAGATTCTAAAGATAATGAAGGTTCCCGGCCTTACAAGGATGCAAGTGGCCAGCCATCTCTAAGTTAGTTGTCTTTTTCATGATCTTATGCTTTTATGAATTTATTTACAAATGTACAAAGGTTATTTAGCATATAAATATTGTTTTTATAAAAATTTTGCCAACAAAAACGGAGAGCCCCCCAAGAATACATTTACCATAGTAAAAGAAGTGAAATTCCCATGGCTACCCATGGAACAAAAAATAAAGATAAGACGAGAGTATTTGGGAGTATGCCTTGTCAAGGTTACCACACTCGGGAAAAGGAGGAGCAAAATGCTAAAACTATTTTACCTCCTTATTGTGCAATCAACCCTACATAAAATGCTTTTATTTTTGGCACTGAAAATATTGTTAATCTTGATGTTCCCGCTATTAACACCCATGGAAATTCAAGCCGAGTGAATCTCATCAGAGAGAAAATATTCGAAATGGTGGATCCAATTGATGAAGATTCTCTTATGTTTAATGTATGGGTAGTACCTATGCCTGAATTTGACATTGGACTTCCCATGGTGAATTTAGCATTGGTCAAAATGCCTATCAATTTCACCAACCCATTCTCATCACGTAAGTTTGTGTACTCTCTTCAAGTTATAATTTCATTTCTCTTTACAGTACAAAAATTGACTAATTTTTTTTACTATTTGGTATTAAATTAAAGGTTTAGAATGCAAGGAACGTGGTGGGTGATAACCTGGAAAATGGGATGCTAGAGATTTCAAGATCATGTTTAGAGGATATTTTTAGGAAAAATGTTATTTGTTTACAGATGTTTGTTGAGAATTTTAAATGTGTTGGAAAAAAACTCAATATGTACTAACTTTATCAATTGTGAGAAAGAACATATACAATTAGTTGCATATTCAGTGGCACCTCAAACATGTTTCAATTTTATTGATTAAAACTTTGCCCGGATGGTACTTTGTTTTGAGCTTTTTAAACTTCATATTTGAATGTTACTCTTTCAACTCTTCAAAACAAATTAGTTTTAATTGATTAAAAAAGGATCAATGGTAAAATAAATAAAACTCATATGGCCTTCACAATATATAAAAAAAAATTATCTTATTTTAAAATCTAGAAAACTAAAATAATTTGGGGGAAGGGGAGGGATGGGAATTCAAACAAGAAAGAAATGTGTTGGTAGGAAAGGTATAAGATGCAAGCTTGAGGAAATATTCAATAATTTAATAAGTGTTTTTCAATACTGATAAAAGGGAAATATTCTAAGAAGAAATATACCTTGATTATTCATGAAAAAAAAGAAATTTTATGTATTTTAATTATCAAATGGTATGAAATATCGATAACCTACCAAGCACTTATTACCAAGCACATTTCTAGCACCTTCTATTGGTAACCATGTCTATTCTATATTGAGCCAAAGATGTTATAAGATCTCGTGATCAGCTTCACGTATGGTGGGTTATGAAAATTATAGTCAATAATTTTGAGAAACACTTGAGAAATTTTAAAGAGATCAATAACATTTTATACACACACATATATATGAATATCTGATAAAATAAAATTATCTTTTATTTAAATACGTTACCATATTATCTAGAGCAAGTAAAAATAGATCTTAAACCAACAATAACAACATTTCCTACCTCTTATATTGCATCTTAGACACAACTCACACACAAAATTCTTTAGAGTTTGTACCACACACATATATTACAATTTAAAGAAAGGTGCAATAAAATTTGTGTGATGGACATCTTTTGGATTCTTTTATTTATAAATTATGAATTTATTTTGAATAATATTTATTTTTATTAATTGAAAATTTCCATTAATAAATAAGTATAAAATATTAAAACAATAAATAAACATATTGTTTTACTTAAAATAAATTACTTTACTTTATGAACCATATAATTGAATAGATTAGACATTTAATTTAGTATATTTTTCATGAAATATTTTTATACCTTCTTCCATAAAAATTTCACTTTGCCATTTATAGGAAAAAGAATTCCAACTTACAACTTCTTAATACTTACCATTTAAAATATACAAATCAATATTTTAAAACCGAAATGCTTATATTGTAGGTCAATATTTTTAATTCAATAACAACCTTGTCCATTGTAGTTTATCGGCTATAAAGTATCGTGTTATTTATATGACTCTCCTATTTATGAGAATAAAAAGTAAATAACTTGTCAATAATAGATATATAATCCAATTGATAATTTCAATATATATAAACACAACTGTTTATACTCTTTTCTTTACATTTAGAGTTTGTCTGAAAGATATTTGTTAAACATAATGTAAAATCATTATTTCTATTAAATTATCTATCCTTTTTAATATTTACATATTAAAGTTTAAAAAATAAAAATAATTAATAATTAATGAGTGAAAAGAATATTAACTATAATAATTTTTTATAGTGTACTTTACTATTCATTAGAAGTATGTTTCTAAAAAACAATTAATTATATACAAGAAATTAAAAGGATAAAATATTGTGTACCATTATATAAATATTTATATTAAATTTTGAAGAATATTTTTAAAATATAATTTTAATATTAGGTTAAAATATTTTAAAATAAATCAAAAGGTAAATTATTAAAAAGTCAAACACGTAAATTTAGGGGAGTAAAATCGTGGAGAAGATAGAGAGTAAAAGTAAAAGACAAAGAACATTAATGGGATACAAAGTAATAACATTTATAGTATTTACTAACAAAGCTCATTTTTCTATGCAAATTTGTTGTATCTGAAATTTGACTATAAATATAGCCTTTGCTTACACCTTTTGATACATTGCTGAGTATTTCTCCATTCCCCATGGATCTTAAGGAATTACCAAACTAGAAATTCTCAATCGTAAAAAAAGTTCCAATGGATTAAAAAATTATTATGAATGATGTATGTGTACAGTGTGATGATCAGCATCATGTTCAGATCGATTTCCATTCAAATAAGATTGGAGACCATAATCTTTCAGGTATACAATTTATCTCGGTTTCATCTAAATATCATTTTAATGAAATATCTCTTAATAATCCTAATCTTGATTAAAGAATGGCATTCAAATTTTGTTTGTTGATCACGACAAAGAGACCATTGCTTCCACAGCTAAGCTTCTATCTCTTAGTTCCCAAGGTAAAATTCATTTAACTACTCCTAGACACCTTAATTTTTATTTAAATTTACTTTTAATTTTAATATCATATTTTTAACAACTTTGCTCACTTTGCCACACTATTTTCGTCCTACGTATATTCACACCAGAATTTTGGAAAAACAGTAAACCTCTACAACTTAAAGAGAGATATTGGATTGATTAATGAAATAGTGTATGGTATTATTACCTCTTTTTTTTAATCTATTATGGCTTATGTTGATATGTGTTTTATATTACCATGTTTTATGATCAAATGTTTAATAATAAAAATGGTTGGTGTCCGGCCTTTATTGTATCCTCATATGTTGCATTCCAAGTAAGTGAAAATACAAGAATGAAAATTTATTTATTTATTTATTTATATGTTTGATAATCTTAGATTAGATACATTAAATAGGTGTAATAATTATGTTTGATTTTCTTAGATGAATTATACTAATTAGGTGCACGTGTATACTTTGGCATCTACTTTTGATATTTATTATCATTTATTAGCCAATACCCAGATGCATGACTCTCAAAACCTCTCTCTCCTTATTTAAGAAATATATTCTTTATTTTTACAAAAAAAATAATAATAATTTCTAATAAGATCCTTTAATTAAGCTGAATGTGAGTATGAAACTATTATATTAAAATAGAATGAAGTATTAATTATTCGAGGTTAAATTATTAAATACATTTATTCATTTTCAAGTTATTTAGAATAAAAATATTAGATATGATTATAGTTTAAAATATTTTCTAGTTATTATTTATGTTATCTTATATATTATTGTAGGGAGAATAAGTAAAAAATTTAGTATCAATATTTAAAAATTATAAAAAAAATATTTATGAAACTATGATAATTTGATTATAGATGTGGTTGTATTTAAATGGCAGTGACTACATCTTCGTCCGCCTTAGCTGCAATGAAAATAATCACAAATGGGAAGAAGCAATTTGATGTTGTTATTGCAGATGTGGACTTACCGGATATTGATGGCTACAAAATCTTCCATGAAATTTTAAAAAAATGGGCTTCCTAGTACTTTGTAATAACATAACCTATATCTTATTCATGCACAATTAAATTAATATATTCATTCATTCTATTTTAAATAATTAATATGTTTGATGTGTTCAATAACATCTGCAAGGGAAGGACACCAAATATTTACGAAGGCATTGGAAAGTGTGGCTTTTTTTCTTATCAACAAACCAGCTGATAAGTTTATCACACTGCATGTGAATCAATTTGTAATGAAAGAAAGATATGAAATCATAAAAATAGAGTTGCATATGAACAATCAATCACATATCTAATGGAATAAGTTGAAATAAGATTCAGTGTGAAGGTGGTGGCAAGAACATATAGGAAGAGAAAGAATAATGAGGATAATGATGAACATGATCATCCTCATAAAAGGAAACCTTTGGCGTTTGTGAATTCAAATGCTAAACAAGAAACTAGAAAAGATAATATGGATAACAAGAAGATGTGTATTAAGTGGACTAATGAGTTTCACCGGAAATTCATGAATGCTATTTCTCAGTTGGGTGAAGGATGTAAGTATGAGTTAAGATTCCTCAAAATTAATCATATATATAGCCCTTGTTTTTCTCATATAAGGTGTGTTTGTGTGTGTTTCTTTTACCTCATATTGCATGACTCTTATTTTACAGTTTAAAATGTGTGTGTATTTATCCTTTTTCAAAGTATTATAAGACGTGCGCCATATTTTTTTGCTAGTAGAAGTGTACATGTCTCAATTGGGATTATTCTTCCTGTCAAATACAAGCATAAACATATACATTTTTAAAACCAAAAGTGTGTAATTAATGTAGCACTATTAATAGCATAGTTCAACATGCAAAAACTACTGAACTATGCTTTCTTCTTTTTTTTCAATTCAAGAAACTTTAAAATTCTCCAATTTTATGAACTTACTAATACCATGCAAGTGGACGATAGGCTGCTATCCAAATGAAATTCTCAAGATAATGAAGGTTCACGGCCTTAAGGCTGCTTTAAATAGCTTCTTTTTTAAAACAATTGAATCTGAGAGCAAATCTGAGATTTTTTTCTAAGTATGGAGGACCGGTACAAAAATTGGTGCTAAATTGGCTCATACTTGGTCTATGTATATGAAAAGCAGCTCTTTAGGTTGCTTAAGTGTGGCACATTTATTATTTTTTGGACCCGAGAGCAAACATTGGGAAAAAATCTAAGTATGTAGCACCGGTACAAATACCAATGCCTAAGTAACTCATACCGGTGCTAAGACCAATATTTCAAAATTTTAAAAAATCCCTCCAAAATTATGAATGAAAATTTAGGAAATTCATTTTCCCGCCATAACTTAGCACCGGTATGAATAAAAGCAATGCCGGTGCTAGTGGTATTTGATCTCTAAATTTATTTTTTAGAATATTACTATTAGGCCCATGGAGGAAATTTAGAGGCGGTGAATCAAAAAATTAAAGACACCAAAATGCAATTAAATAAGAGACAATTGTGTCTTTGAAATTCTAGTTACAGTGGGTGAACAGAAAAACCTCAAACATATTTATGAAAAATTACGCTATGGCTCAAAAATTTGTTACTACGTTATCCTTCTCTCCAAAATACATGATTTTTGTTGTTCTTGCATAAATATAGAAATAGACAATAAATGATTTTTTTGAGAAATTTTGAAAAGCGCTAGAGTAACTTAGAGTTGATTAATTAGAAGTAAGAAAGGGAAATCGGAAAGAATTATGGATATGTTCTTATGCCCGATTGTTGATAAATATTTTGTTGCGGACTTGGAAAATACAACGGGGGTGTATAGGGTAGCATCACATTCGAGCGAATTTCAATTTGGAGTTACGAGTAAAGTTTTTACCTTTTGCACTTTGGTCCCTCCAAGAAAGTTGGAGTTGCCGAATCACAAAATTGGAGACACCAAAATGCAATTTAATAACAGACAATTGCGAATTGGCAATTTGGGCATGTATGGGTGAACGGGAGGGCCTCAAAGGTTAACATTAATTACATCTACACAGCCTTAGAAAACTATACTATGGCCCAAAATTGTATTACCCCATTATCCATTTCTCCAAAATGCATGATTTTTGTTATTCTTGCCTAAGTATAAAAATATAAATAAATTATTTTTCGGTGAAATGTTGGAAAACGCTAGTTCATGTTCTTGGGTAACTAAGAGTTGAATACTTAAAAGGAAGAAAGGAATATTGGAAAGGATTATGGATATGTTCTTATGCCCGATTGTTGATAAATATTCCATTAGATACTTGGAAAATACAATAGGGTTTAAAGGATAGCTTCGTATTCAAGTAGATTTCAATTTGGAGTTACGAGTAAATTTTTTACTTTTTCCACTTAGGTCCCTTCAAGAAAGTTGGAGTTGTCGAATCACAAAATTGGCAACACCAAAATGCAATTCAATAATATTCAATTGCAAATTTACGATTTGGGCATGTATGGGTGAACAGAAAAGTCAACATTGATTACTTCTACATATTCTTGAAAAATTACACTATGGCCCAAAATAGTGTTACCCCATTATTTATTGCTCCAAAATACACAATTTTTGTTATTCTTGTCTAAATATAGAATATAAAATAAATTATATTTTTTGCGAAATGTTGGAAAGCACTAGTACATGTTTTTGGGTAACTTATACCATAAACTAATTTTTAAGAGTAAATCATACCATAAACTCCTTTTTTCAAAAATATCCTATGTATCAAACACTGGTGCCATTCGTCAATAATAGTGCTGCATATTTTTCCACCAAATATTTACCTGCCAAAATTAGTATTCCAGTCATACGCACCGGTATTAGCATCGGTATATTATATTCATCCAAAACCAGTGCTGGAATATATTAAACTAAGACATTTTTTGTTCAAATGCATCGGTATGTAGCACTGGTATTCATTGTACCGGTGCTGAATCTATTCATAGGCATTGGTGTTTAATGTACCGTGCTGGATTTAATCGTAGGCACTAGTATATTGGTTCATTTAACAGAATACCAGTGACTATGAAATTCTTAGCACCGGTATTTCTCTCCCAACACTGACATATCGGTGCCTATGTACCTGTTTTCCAGTAGTGTGGTATGAAATATCGATAACCTACCAAGCACTGATTACCAAGCACAATTATAGCACCTTCTATTGGTAACCAAGTCTATTTTATATTGTGTTAAAGAGGTTATAAGATCATGTGATCAACTTCACGTATGGTAAATTTTAAAAATTATACTCAATTATTTTGAGAAATACTTGAGTTATCCAACGTACAACTCGATACACATAAACTTTAGCATCAACGGTAACATCAAGCTTGAAAAAAAATTGATTTCATATGATGGATGTAGTTTATCCTTCATTTATGGAAACAATATTTTAGAAAATATACACGACTTACTGAATTCATCTAGATAATAAAAATAAAAATAAAAATTGTAATAGCATCTAGATTTTTGTAAGTACAAGGATTGGGAGGTCGTCATCGTACCTGTCAAAGTTAATATTTTTAAGACCTAAATGCTTACTAAATACAATTAAGTAGATAGTGGCAAATTGGGGAAAGTATTATGGAGGTGGAGTTGGTTTTAAAGGAGTAGGGTGATCAGGAGGCTTAGGATAGTCTTTTGGCTCCTCTATTATCTCCCTCAAAACTTCCAAAAATGGTGGAGTTGGTTCACTAGGTGGGGGTAGGGGTGATGATGGCAAGAATAATGAATGTAGCACAATCACCTCTTCCTCAACTTCTTCATCCGCAACAATCAACTCCTCATCTCATTCGAACTCAAACTCATTTTTCAAGGTGATCTCACTCACAAAATTCTCGAGTTTGACTTGGGATGGTGTATCTTTGGAATAAAGAGTTCCATTTGGGCCACCGTTTCCAATATATTGCTCACATACCCCTCCATAGCCTCAAGACTAGAGGAGATTCGAGTGTCCAATTCCTCACTAGTCTTGGCCAAGTTGCTTAAGTTTTCTACTGCATTCATGATCTCCTCATGTGTCAAACTTGAACCTTCTTGTTGGACTTGGTTTTGGGGTACGGTGTAAGGTGGTGAAGACCAACTACTTTGCTCATACTGTTGGTTTTCCAGCTCATTCTCATACCACCAATCTGGATTACCACTCCACTCCGGATTGTGAGAATCGTGGTATGAATACCACTCTTGAGCTTCTTGCCCTTGAAAACAAACATCTCCAAACTCTTGGTAGCACTCTTCATAATATTCTTGGTTATGGAAACCAATGGTTCTTTCCTCCTTATAGTTCTCCTCTCTCAACATAAAGGACTCGGTAGGATGGTCAAATGACACATCCTACAAAACCTGACTTGTTTACCCTCTATTCTCATCATCAATTCCCTCAAGGTGAGATGTTCCATTTTTTCCTTTTTTTTCAAAAGTCTAGAATCATATTGCAAGAATTCTCGATAAAAATTCACCAAGAACTCAAGAAATAATTAATCCAAACAAAGACAACCACAAAGAAGTGGAAAATAAAAACAACTGGCTAATATGCAACCAAATATGCCCAAACACAAAAAAACAAACGTATCTTCCCTGGTAACGGTACCAAAATTTGGGAGGTCGTCATCGTACCTCTCAAAGTCAATATTTTTAAGCTCTAAATGCTTACTAAATAAAATTAAGTAGATAGTGGAAAATCTGGGTCGTCCATGAAGAGGAGAGATCTTTCTAAGGGTTTAAACATATAAGGTTGATATCAAGCTAGAAGTGTATATATATAGATATAAAAGCAAGTAAATGGGGGGGGGGGTGTTTGGTTGGTTTTGTCCTAAGTTATGAATTTAAAAACAAGATAACTAGCAAAGTCAAGTAACTATGCTAATTATGCAACAACAAAGAAAAGGGGGTAAAAACTACCAAAAGACAAATCCTTGGAGGCAATTGATTTCCACTTCCAAACCTCTTATCTATCCTTGAATCTACAACCTATTCATTACTCTAACTACTTGTTGTGAAGATAAAATATTCTATCCTTCTTAGGTAGTAGTTTACAAGAGTGAATTCGACATCTCTTGTCAAACCTCACTAATGACTCCTTTAGTCGAGAAACGGCTAAAAGTATCCCATTAATGGCATTGAGTACAAAGAATAAACAAGTTTGGTAACACTTTTAAACACTAAAGTGTCTCTATGCATTGAACCAATTCATGCATTTACACAAGATTAGTCAAGAACGTTTAACGTTCATAGACCTCTCCTATTTTCTACATTAAACAAACATGAAAAAGAGTTCAACATTATCACATTCATCTAGAAATTATCAACTCATAAAAACCATTAGAAGTTGTAACTCATGCTCTTGGATTTCATATCGAAAGAGGGAAAACTTAGCTAGTTTTTCCCAATCCTAACAAGTAATCATACAAGCAATTCATATACTCAAACTTCCAACAACATTAATGCCATTAACAACCCACATTTAAAGCTCCATAAATGCACAATAGCAAAAATACCAAATCGATAAATATTGTTCTCAAGACATGGGTGCTCAATCAATTGCTCCCAAGTACAAAACTAACCTAGATAATCAAAACATATAATATAGAACAAAGATCTACAAAGAAAGAAGAATAAAATGGAAGAGAAGGGTGAAAACTAGGGTTTTAGAGCCCCAAGTCCGGCATACAAAATGGGGAAGAAAGGGGGGCTAATTATAGCCCAAGTTGGTAAAGAAAAATCAAAGAGTGTAGCAGAGTGTGTGGTCGTGCGTCGGGCGCGCAGGGTGCGTGCGTGCTAATACAGGCAGGAGGCGCAGTAGCTTGAGGCATGACGCCATGGTGCAAAGCACTGGCGTGCATGGAAGTGCGGAACTCTGTGTTGGGCATATGATTCCGGTCTAAAGACTCACACCAAGGTTTGTTATTCGTGCACGGGCACGCCATCGGACACGTAAAAGGAGTTGTTTGAGGTACCTTGTTGGCGTTGGGTGAGGCCTGGTGCGCAGGTACGTGTACCACTGCACTGGGAGCTCGATCCAGGACAGAGGGTGTGTACCACAGCCATTCTCCAGCGTGTGGGCGCACGGTGCAGCACCTGGCCTTCTTCACTGGTCGGCCGGTCTTTGCATCGCTATGGGTGAATTTTTTCTCTTTTTGAGTTCTTATAGTCGATTTTATAGTGCTCAAAAAGACGAATCCAATGATTCCACCCTTTTAAGCTGATTCTTCTCGGATCATTTTAAGAACTTGGCCCAAACTTCGAGGTCACAATTTATCCGCTTCTTTGTCTTCCTTCTTCGACCCTTCTATCTTCTACCAAGTTTTGGCTTGTGGCCTTCACTAAACCACTCCAAAGGGCTCACGAGAATCTTCAAATTAAGCTCACAAAATGGAATCTAGATGCTCGTAAGGACAAAAATCCATTAGACTAAACATAGGTTACAAAATGAAGGATTTAGATATGAAAACCGAAAATGGTTATCTTAACCCCTTACGATGTAAACCTACCTAAATCTAGCAATCTTACAACAAAAAATCTGACAAAAGAGATGTTAAATGCTCCGAAAAATACATGCATTTGACATCTCACCATGAGTAATCTCACATCTAATTTTGATTGTGCATGATGTCTCTTTATAGTTCATATATATTGATTTTATTTCGAAAATATGTGCGACGTTTAAAATTTCAGGGGGAGGGGGGGGGGAGAGAGGGCATTCAAAACCATAAATTATGTCTCTAGTTTGATTAAGAAACAAAAAGCATACTAAGATTTATGAAGAACCACATTAAGCATAAATTGAACTCCAAAACAGAAAAAATAATAATGGAAACTAGTACTTTTTGAATTAGCCAATGAGAAACTTTAGAATTCATTTTATTTGAGTTTCTAATTTATGAAGACATGCCATGATATATTATTCAACTAAAATTTTGATTTGTTTAATGTAAAGTTAGCCTTGAAACCAAATTTGGAAACTATTAATTAGGTCATTTGTTAGGAAATTATTTTTAACATAGAAAAATCACTATTTGTTTTTTGGATGTGGTGATATATAAAAATAGCACAATTTTGGAACTTGTGAGATTAAATATATCATAATATTTTTACCAAAAAAATTATTTCCACGCAAATTAAAATATAATTTCTTTGACTTCAGTTTTACTAAAACACGAAGTTAAGAAAGTTCATTTTTGACTTTCAACACGGGAGTAATTCACATCTGTCGCATAAAGACAGGGCAAAAAAATTGGGCAAAAAGACCGTTTGAAACCGAACTGTGTGCGATTGTGTGTGCGATAGTGTGTGAGATTTATCTACTCCTTCCTTTTCCTTTCCTTTTCTAACCGTTACTCGCCGGAAACGGTAACTGCCCGTGGTTGCTGTTTCTTCCCCCGCCTCTTGGCGGGGTTTCTCATCGGCCGATGACGGCTTCTACCTCCACCTCCAATCTTCCTCTACCTCCTAAAACGTTTGCGGAAGCTCTCCAAACCAAATCCCCTCCTCTGTCAACACAACTCCCAAATAACCCAGAGTTAATCCCAAAATCTTCCCACCTAGGGGATCCTGCCTGTTTGTACTCCGATGAGCAAATTGCTAAATTATCAGCTCATTACTCCAATGCTTTGGTCGGTAAGTTTACAAAGGGTAGAATCTCAATGGATCAGATGGAGGTAGCCCTTAAAACTATCGGGTTTGAAGGTAAGTACCAATTAGGGTCACTTGATTATAAACATATACTAATTCGTTTTGAACAGGTTAACGACTACCAACGATGTTGGATGAAGGGCATTTGGAATTTCAATGGCGTTTTACTGAAAATGCTTAAGTGGACACCTGAGTTCTCCACGCAGAAAGAATCACCCATTGTTCCGATTTGGTGTACAATAAGGGAGGTACCTCTCTATTACTATAACTCTTCATCTATTGAAGCTATTGGTAATAGTATTGGTAACTTCATAAAGAATGATTATGCTACGGAGATGCTTACCAAGCCCTCGGCCATTAAATTCTGTGTGGAAATTGACTTAATGAAGCCTCTGCCACAATTCATTCGACTTGGTTCAATAACAAATAACAGGAAATATCCAATCGAGTTTGAGGATATCCCTCTCTATTGTGGCCATTGCGCTAAACTAGGATATTCTCTAGGCCAATGTAGAGTTAATCCCCAGAATATAAATGAAAGGACTGTAGAAACTAATAGAATTCAGATTCATCCTATCCCTCAATGGCAGGCAACGGGAAAAAAGTTTGATTTACCACCTCTGATGTCTGATTCTCCTAATGATCCTTCCACCTCTGATCCTGAACCTCTTTCGCAAACTAACACTTTAGATCAGACTCCCACAACTCCTGTTTCTAGTGGATCTCAGCCAATTGGGAGTCCAGATAACTCCACCACTAGGTTATTAAAGGCTACTGCTAACTATAAACCTGTACTGAAAGCTTATGCTAGGGATGATCTTCACATTGGATTACTTCATGTCCCTAAGATTGATTCTATAGCTAAACCTACACTTTCCCTAGGTGGAAAGATGTCAAACAGATTCTCTGTTTTGCAGGAAGAAGACCTTCACACTCAGGAACAAGAAGAAACCAGTTTCAGAAAACAGAAGAACCTGGAGCACACCTTGGATCTGGATACATATGAGCATCAAATTCTGGAAGAGGGCTCTGAGCATCCAGGTAAGTTTGAACATCAAGGTAAATCAAAAAATAAAAAGGTTACCTACCTTAGTCAGCTGAATAAAATGTTATTAAGATCAGCTACAAAAAGTATAAAATCAGGTGAAGTATGATAGGAACTGTTAATCTTAATTTCCTAATCTGGAATCTTCGTGGTATGGAAACATCAATGCTTAGGTTATCTAATTTGATCAAAAATAAGAAAATTCAGTTGCTATGCATAATTGAACCTATGCATGATAACTCAAAAATACAATCCTATATGAAAACATTACATTTTTCCAATTGTCTGGCCCTTCCTAATGGAAAATTTTGGTTAATGTGGTCTCATCTCCTCACTGTTTCACTTATTACTGCTCATGACCAATTCCTTTTTGCTGATATATCACATCTATCTTCTGCCCTTAATATGAAGGCAGTTTTTATTTATGCTTTGAGAGATAGAGAAGGTAGGAAAGCTTTATGGAAAGATCTAGAGCCTCTGTCCAAGAGTGAGACTATTTTTATAGGTGATTTTAATACAATTAGAAATCTGTCTGAATATAAAGGACCTTCTAATCCGGCTCTTGGGAGCATTAGGGACTTTAACACATGGATTAATTCAAATGGTATTCAGGAAATAAACACAGTAGGTAATTTGTTCACCTGGTGTAACTCTAGGCTTAGAAATCCTACTTCTAAAAGGTTAGATAGAGGACTTTGTACACTAGCTTGGAGTTCCAGATACCCATCTTCCTCCATCCAGATTCTTAATAGGCACACATCAGATCACTCACCTCTCCTCCTCCAGTTATCCAACCTAATCCCCTCATATCCCAAACCTTTTAGATTTATCAATGCCTGGTTCCAAAGGTCAGATTTCATAGGTTTATTACAGAAGAATTGGGAAAAGCCTATACAGGACAAAGGAATGATTAAATTTAATCTGAAACTGATTAGGCTGAAAAGAGTCATCAAAACATGGAACAGAGAATCATTTGGTAATATTGACTCTAATGTTACACAAGCTGAGGAAGCTTTAAGATTACAGGAATCTATTTTTGATCAAGATCCTAACCTGAATGAATTAGTCACACTAAACCAGAAAAAAGCTTGTTTGTTAAGAGCCCTTAAGGAAAAAGAAAAGTTTTGGAAACAAAAAGCAAGACTTAAATGGCATAAATTAGGTGACAACAATACTGAATTTTTTCATAAGGTAGTCCAAGAAAAGAACTGTAGGATGCAGATTAATAAAATAAAGAACCCTACTGGTCAATGGTTAAACACACAATCTGAAATTCAGAATGAGGCAATTGCCTTCTTTTCTGATCTACTAACTGAACCTGACCAAAACACTGAAGATACATTCTCTGATAATTTTCTGAGCCAAATTCCAATGATTTTAAATTATTCTGATAATCATGCTTTAGCTTCTCCTATACTGGAATCTGAGTTAAAATCTGTTGTTCAGAGTCTAAACAGTAACAGTAGCCCTGGTCCGGATGGTTTCACACCTAAGTTTTACAAGAAATGCTGGCCTTTTATTAAGCAAGATCTTATAGAGGCAGTAAATGACTTCATTGTAGGTTCTAATATCCCAAATGGGATATCTAGTACATGGATTTCACTCATTCCTAAGAAAATAACTCCATGTCAGTTTGGTGATTTTAGACCTATCAGTTTATCTAATGTATCTAATAAAATCTGTTCCAAGGTTCTTATGGAAAGATTAAAACCTTATATGGAATCTCTGATCTCTCCTAACCAATCCCCTTTTTTTATGAAGAGAGACATTTCTGACAACATACTATATCTACAGGAAATGGTCAGATTCCTTGATAAGAAAAATAGAATTCCTAACTGTATTGTGAAACTGGACTTAATGAAAGCTTTTGACAGGGTCAATTGGCAGTTTCTTAGGAAGATTTTAGTTAAATTTGGTTTTCAGGGTAATTTTCTGAATGCAGTTATGAGGAATTTATCACAGGCACAATTTTCAGTTCTAGTTAATGGGAAACCTGTTGGCTTTTTTAAAGCTACTAGAGGGATTAAGCAAGGTGATCCTCTCTCTCCTTTACTTTTCAATATTTTTACCGAAGCTTTTTCAAGAAGTCTGTCATATATTTTCTCTAACAGTAGGCTATCTCATTTCCATTTACCTGCCTCAATACCTGTCATATCTCATTTACTGTACGTAGATGATACCATAATTTTTATACAGGCATCAAAATTAAATCTCATAAGATTGAAAGCTTTCTTAGATGTCTTTGAGGTGACTTCAGGACAGAAATTTAATTTCGACAAATCAAAATTTTATCTTAGCAAAAGAGCCTCAAACACTAAGAACATACAGGTTAAGTCCATTTTAAAAATGAAAAAAGGTGCACTCCCATTTACATACCTTGGATGTCCAATTTTTAGGGGAAGAACACTAAAAAGGTATTTCCAACCTTTAATGGCTAACCTGGATTCAAAACTTCAAAGTTGGAAGAATAGATGGTTAAGTGCGGGAGGGAAGCTGGTCTTAATTAAACATTGCCTTTACTCCTTACCACAGCATCTATGGGCTGTCACTAATCCTCCAAAGATAATAATTCGTACCTTTGAGAAAAGATTAGCTAGATTCTTTTGGGGTGAATCAAATGGAAAGAATAATAAAATCTGGAGGAAATGGTCAGATATTGCAATTTCAACTGATCTGAATGGCCTTGGTTTTAGATCAGTTAGAGCAATAATTGATACTTGTTCAGCAAAACTTTGGTGGAAAAGCCAATTAGGCAACTCTCTTTGGTCAAAACTGATCTGGTCTCTTCCTATATCTCACAGAAAATCTGTAACATGGAAGAGAATTCTCCACATTAACTCTTTTGCAGAGCGGAACTCAATAATTATTCATGGAGAGGGTACCTGTAGTTTCTGGATAGCTAACTGGTGCTCTAGGGGGCCTTTAAGTACTATTATCCCTGACCATATAGTAGATACTATGCCATTTTTAACAGTGGCAAACTTCATCAATAACAAGTCCATCATACTGCCTCAGATTGCTTCTTTCTTGGACCATGATACTGTGTCTTTCCTTCAGGAGGCTGTACTGGTTCCAGGGAGAGAGGATAGATTGATCTGGATGCCCGAAACATCAGGTAACTTCACCTCTAAATCAACCTATAGAGCGCTCACTCATGTGTCAGGTAATTTTCCTGTATCTAAACTCATTTGGAATAAAGCTTTGCAAAAAAAGATCTCCATATTTACATGGAAAATGCTGCAATCATTTCTGCCCTTTGATGAGGTGCTTATGACATGTGGTTTCAGTTTAGCCTCTAAATGCCCTGCCTGCTCTAATTCAGATTCAATACAGCATTTTTTTGTTTCATGTCATATTGCTAAGGCGGTTTGGGGAAACATGGCCTCTATAGTGAACTTTCAACTATTTGAAACTCATTCTCTGACTGAAAGATTCTTCATTTTCTGGAATACTCAAGATCTTGTTAGCTGGAAGCATTTCATTTGTAAAATCATACCTTCCCTAACCTGTTGGTCACTATGGAAAGCTAGGAATAGATTCATTCATGATAATAGTCCTTTCTCCTCAGAACTAATCTCTAAGGAGATTCATGACTTAATTAAATTGGCATTCTTAACTACTCCAAAGACATATTTCTCTCATTCTTCTATTTCTACACCTCTGAATCAGTGGACACTTTTCATTAGACCTCCCCTTAAGCCTAACATAGCAATTGTTCTGTGGGAGAGACCTGCTGTTGGTTCAATTAAAATAAATACTGATGCCTCTTGGTACACTGATAAGGCTGCAGCTGGGATGGTAGTCCGAGACTGCTCGGGTGATTTGATTAATTTACATTCAGACTACATCTCTGCTGCTTCTCCAATTGAAGCTGAAATGAAAGCCATTCTATTTGCAATTGAATCATTGCCTGCTATTCATATTAACTGCATTTTTGAAACTGATTGTAAGCAAGCGGTTAACATGATAAACTGTCCTTACTCAGCAAATTGGAACCTCTTTAACTTGGCTTTTCAAATTAAATCCCTACTATGTGGTGTAAAGGTGAATCATGTTCTTCGAGAGGGTAACTCTGTAGCAAATGCTATTGCGAAGCATCAGATATGTCATCTCCAAAATTTAGCCTAATAACATCCCCCATCATATTAAAGGCCTCATTGCGCTTGACAAGGCACAAATTCCCCAAGTTAGAGCTCACTAGAATCTTTTCTGGGACTGATACTGCTAACCAGGTCTTTGTTTTATGCAGGCCCTGAACTTTCTCTCAAATTGGTCACCTTCAACTTCTGCTTCCCCCTTTTGGATGCAGTCACTGTGATGTACTGACCTTCTCTTTTCCTTGGAAGCAAGATGCTGGATTGCCTTTGGAAGCCAAAAGCGAATCCTTCTCAGTACTTGGAAGCTCTCCCGGCTTTCCGGGTGATGGATGCTTCATGTTCCTGTACTTACTTTTGCATGATCTTAGGATTTCTGTACATCTCTAGTCTAATTTTGGTACTTGAAGTTGCCTGGCCGAAGGTGGGAATTAACACGAGGGGTGGAGATTTCCACCTTCGGAGTGCAACTTCATCATCTATCTTTCCTTTTGCTAGCATAGTTGTTTTTCTAACATAAGAACTTTGTGTAGGAATTAGTAGGACTTTTGAGGGCTGTTCTGCTGCCCCATCACAAACTCTGGTTCGCCTATGTAAATTGTGATTAAATGAGGATTGGGGAACCTCTAATATATCACCCCACATTCGGGTGTTTTTATTCAAAAAAAGAAGTTAAGAAAGTTCATTCATTTCAAGTTTTTGAAGAGGTAGTCCCATGGTTTCTTTTATTGGACTTTTATTACATTGTATGAAATATGGTTGATGGGTTAGCCGCAGGAGCTTTAAGACAATATTTTGAAAGAGTCTTAATGTTATATTCAGGAACTGGCGAGTAGAATTAAATATCGATCAATGTTGTAGCTGCACCTACTCTAAACATTTTGGGATAAATTAATTTTATAATACCTTAGCTTTTGAAATGCATGCTGCTCAGTAGTGGGGGAAAATTCTAGCTGAAATATTTTTTATTTATTGTTGACCCTAAGGAAGGAAAGGATGAAGTTGAGCTGACTTATACTAAATTTGTCATTACTATCATGCCTACATATTTTCCACCTATTAGAAGATGCATCAAATCTCATTGATAACAGCTCATCAAGGAAAGACTTAACCCCGAAAAAGGTAAAGCAGGTAACATCTAGTCTAAGTAAAGGCTATCCATGATAGTGATTAATTTGTCAAAAAACTAACAATAATTAGTGGGACATAATTCAAGCAAACCTCCTTTAGAGATAGTGATAATTTGAACATTCTAGTTCTGAGAGTTATGATTTTCATATGAATTATTTTGATCCCTGAAGAAAAAAACTACAGCCTTAGAGACTATAGGTTGTTAGTCTCCTTAATTTTTCTAGCAAAATTCGTTGTGAGCTGTAATTTAGTGAAGCCTCTTATGGCAAAGATATCTCATTATATTCCTAAATGATAGTGAAATCACTTATAACATTTTATGCATCTCCTAGAAACAATAAGATTTTTTTAGATATATTTTGGTCACAACATCATTTTTTAATTTAAATATAAGTTTCTGCTAATTCATTTTCCTATGCATGATAGAACTCAATCAATTGTATATTTGACACTCGAATTTTATTGCAAAAGTTATAAAAGACATTCTTTCAACAAATTTGTAATCATCTCCATCAGTTATTTGGTAACTATAAATTTTTATCTAGATTACTCATGACTTAAAATAAGGGACCCTACGTCCCCACATGCGTTAAGCCAAGCATTTAAACATCCGAACTTTGGAACTCCAATACTAAGGAGTAATTTAGTAATTATCGCTAATGTGTAATGTTCAATATTAATAGTTTTATAACTGCCTTTGTAGGCAAAATAAACTGCACCTATTACAAAATGCCGTGTATATGTACTTATTCCAATGTCTATACATGGTTGATTGGGTAGTCAAAAAATGAAATGGTTTGTTATGATTCGGTAGGTATTGATTTTTTCTACTTCTCCGGACTCGTCAACCAGAAGGACACTCGATATCGGGACATATATTGGAAGGATTGTTAAATGCAACAGTAATACTTAGTCATACGCAAAGTAGTTTTCAACATTTTGTTCGATGAAGGAACTTACATTGGCTATTCCTTTAATCCACGCATCCATGTTTCGATATAGGAACTGTTTAGGATAAATGGCGTAGGAAACGTCATGTGTCGATCAAATACTAAATAAGGCCGCCATTGGCTCCAATATTCCCCTTAGTGTAGTAATATGCGTCATTTTTCTAATATACTTTCAAACTTGAAATCAGACCATACATTGTTTTAACAATTGGATTTTAATAGGGCTACTCAAATTGTGAAGTGTGCTGGAGGTGTTGGAACTCATTCCTGAAGGTTTTTCGGTGAAATGTTTGTTGGAGGTAGTTAACATTCTTCTCTACTTGAAGGGTATATTGTGTGTTTATTCATTCACAATTGAACCTCGTTGTTGAACTTTTGTCTCCTTTTTGGTAGCTTTGGTAAATATTAATGGACCATTTGAGTATTATTTTGTTCGGCCTAAGAACCTTGTATGAGTATGTTCAACTTTTGAATATTTCATTGAGGTGGCATCTCACCGTGCAAGGACGGAAAAATGATCATTAATTCATTGTCCTTATAAAGATTTCAAAAATGATGTTTACATGGGGGTACATGGTCTGCGTGAAAATTTGATAATCCAAGGATTGAAAGGATCGTATGCGAGGTGGATTTGGAATGAAGAAAGGGGGATGTATGTTATGATGGTGAGGCTAACTGGGCAATGGGTTCTATGGATTACAATGAATGATTGGATGATTCACTACAAGAAACATGACTTTTCACCTCGGTTCTACAACACTTTTTACCACGATTTTCAGTCCTTAAAAAATTGAGGTAAATACTGGCGTAGTAAAAGGCTCACTTTTTACCTCGGTTCAGAAGCAAGGTAAAAAGTTCTTTTTAACTTGGCTTTTGACCAACACCGGTAGGAATTTTGGCTGACATCTATAACTACGAGAAGTTAGAAGATGTGATAACATGGTTACGACTTTGTCATAGCTAACATCGGTCGTAATGTGATTGATATAGCAAGAGACTTCTACCAACGTCGCACACCGTAGGGCAATCATTTCGTATGCATGCTTATGTGACACTATGACCAAAACAACATTGTATTGATAGGCCAATCTCGCACACAAATTACTGACACTAACTACTAGGATTTGTTTATTATACCACCTATATAGGCCATTATTGTGACCGATGTCGGTTACGTATCGCCGCGGTATCGGATTGTGCAACATCGCTTGTTAATTGTACAGATATCGGTTCTCGTCAAATATTATCATTTGTTTATTCGATGACTTAAATAATCGTCAGTGGGAAGTAGTTACATGTAATTAAATATTCGATGACTCATACAATAGTAAAGCGTCATACAATAATCAATTGTTGTTCAATTAATGCAAAATGGAAACACGTGGTAGAACCCACATTACAGTCACATGTATTACAAAAATATGATACAAACTATTAAGATACGTAATCTTCATATGAAATTAAAATATTATTGGTATTCAACCTTCATTGCTTATGTTTTACAACATTAACACTGCCAGGGCGAGTAGTAAAATGAGAAGTCCATTCATCCACATGCTGAAAGTCTATTGATAACTCTCTTTGTCCTATTACAACCAATCCACAGCAAAAAAAGTTTATGTTAGAAATGGACAGTCCCCAAATGACATACACACTATATAGTAATGCGTAGACGACAGTAATCTGAACCGAAAAAAACATAACCTATCTGCATTGGTGCGACATCGGTTATTCTGGACTTTGTTGTCGCAAAGGTCGACGTCTATTGACCAACGTCAGACATTCATAGTTTTCTCATGCAAAAATGGCTTTTTTGCTTACAATGAACCCTATTTTATGACCAATAGTTCTCATTATTTGTACATGACATTATTTCCACAAAATATACAATAGCTAATAGATAACATGTAGCACAAACATGAAAATATGCAATATTTCTTAGACATGTGTGACGCGGGGTGTTGTTTTTATCATATCGCCAAGCCGAGCCGAAGGGGACCGATACCATACCTTCAAAGTGTGTTCTTACAAAAATGTAATTATTTTCCACAATCAGCCCTAATCTACGTCTTATTTCTCAGTACTTATAGGCATGGAATTATTTTGACAACACAAACACTATACACAAGATACCAAGAACACAATCATCATACATCGTGAAAATATTCAATCTTTGTTCCACACAAAAATTAACAATAACAAACTCACTAATAAAATTGCAAAATGAACATGGAATGGGTGGAAACAACCTCAACTAATTTGTACCCGGAAATGCTCCATCCTCTAGTACTTGTGGATGTTTGAAAGGAGCAATTTGATTGAGCACTTGAATTGTTGTAATTATGTGAATGGAAAGAATTTTGGAAGTGTGTTTTTGTGGGAGGATTTTGGGGAAAGAATTATTGCTCAATAATAATGAGATGAAACAAGGTTGGGGGAAAATTTTGGCTCAATTTCAGAGCTTAAACACCAATTCCCGCTAAAATTTCCAGGTTAAGGATGTTGGTAGCAGGTCTTTTCATATTTTGCTTCATGCATTGAGCTTGCGATGTCGCATACAAGGGCCACAGCATAATTTTTTAAAAGTATCGGCAAATACTCTTTGTGAACACTCTGGGCCTTTCCATTAACCCGTTGATGCCTAAATCAAACCAACATGATAATGACAATGTAAATTACATAGGTGTATCTCCAATTTTTCATTCCAACATCTTCCACTTTTCTGGAGGGACCTAGTCATAAAGAGTAAAAAGTTCACTGGCTGCGAAAAAATTGATTTTGACCAAACCGGAAGGGATCATTGCTATCCCAAGTCAAACTTATTATCCCCAAAAGTGAAAAAAGAAACCTGCTTGGTCTGGGAGGTCGTCGTCGTGCCTCTCAAAGATAGTATTTATATGCCCAAATTACAGCTAATTAGTTAATAGTATCTAGTGGTAAGACGGGGTTGTCCACATGAAAAGGGGGTTTTATCGAGTGTTAAAATGTAAGTAAAAAGCACACAAAGATGTTACTCTAAGTGTGTGGTAACCAAGTTGGGGGGTTTTGATTTTACAAAACACTACAACTACTTTAAACAACTAAATTAACCAACGATTATAGAAAACAATATAACTACGATCACACAAGAATGAAATATGTAAATAAGATGATAACGAGTCTTGGGTGCAATTGGTTTACATTTCTAGTCCTCTTTTGATCATCGACTACTTATCCTATTTTTATGCATTAACCACATATTTTGGAGAACTTGTCAACACCTTTCTAGTGAATCCATTTCTCGCTTCTCCCCAGTTATAGTTAGAGTGGGCGATTGGCACCACATGATAACCCTTACCCTCGGGTGACTTTATACGATCGATGTCAGAGACTTCTCCAAGGATAGAAATAAACAAGGAGACCCAATACAACTACCACGATGTCCTAGAAGCAAGAAAGATACGAATATCAATGCTTTGATCGTGCTTTAAATAGTTTGATGGATCACCATTATGATGAAGAATTGAAGAAGGAGTCATCATCGATATCTTGGAGTTATTGTTCAAGACTGTCGACGAACTGAAAACATCATGAAGAACACTATACTCTTTTTCCCACTGGGTTTTTAATGAGGTAGTGTGATCAATGTAAAATATTGTAAAATTATTTCATTTTTAGGTTTATTGGACTGATAGCTCAGCTATATGGGCTTTGAAGAGCTGAATTCTAAAATACACTCTATTAGGGTTTAGTATATTCAGTTTTATTCTGATTAGAATTATATTTGGTAAGATTAGATAAGGTAATATTCTTCAAGGTTACTTCTTGAAGTATTCGACCAAATTACCTTATATTACCATTTATCTTAGGTATTTTAGTTAGATATGGTTTTAGTTTTTAAAGCTGTCATAAGTCCATTCAGTTTCCAGTTGTGTTTAGGGTTTATGGCTGAAATCTACCCTATAAATAGGGGAGGACTTTGGATGAATTTATCTCCACTTTATCAATCAAAATACAACCTTTTGAGTTCATACTCTTTTCTTGCGAGCTATTCCATTGTTGCTTAACCTCGAGGGCTAGTTAAGTATCAATTAACTACCGGTACATGGACAACTGTATGGACAGATGGACTTACCAGCCTTGATCGTTACGGTGAGAGGTGAAGGTTCAGGTGGAGACCAAATTATGACCGTAGAATGTTCCTGCAAATTATTACCTTTGCCTGGAATGTAAGAAAATATATCATGTCGATTGGTTAACCGTACTTTGGCTATCTTACGTAGAGCTGAATTAGGTTTTTTGGCATGCTTATTGAAACACGTGGACATACTTCTTCCTTCTGGGGACATTGATCCAAAGCTCGAGTACGGTCTATGCACCATTTTTCTTCTCTACAATGACGAATCACTTGATTTAATGTAGGCATCACTCTTGTTTCCATTTTATTTATTATTCCTGATCCAGAAGTAACATTTTCCTTTCCTTGGGCAGTACCTCCCAAGAAGATTGATCCGTTTGGATCTTAGTCCATGATTGCCTTTTTATTAATTTTGACGATTGGATCTCTCTATGAATGGAAAAGGGGTGCTTTAGATCGGGAGTAAAAACTAGTGATAGGGCAATAATTGAGGTTTTGGACAAAGGAAAGAGCGATGCCTACATTAAATAAATTGATTCATTATGGTAAAGAAAGGCTTGAAAGCTTACCTTCTTATTAGAGAAAGGTTTGGAGTTCCCCCCCCAACCTACTAGAGGGTCGTTAGACCATTGCTTGCTGCTAAAAAACTTAATAGACTAGCGTGGATCGCTTCGCTCTTCAAGCTCCGCCCCCCTTACTCAACCTCTCTTTCTATAAAAAGCTCTTTCTCCTTCTCATAATAATAAGAAGGTAAGCTTTCAAGCCGTAACTTGCTGGGTTTTCCATCATCCAATCCACAACAAATTGAATCGAGAAGGTAAATTTCCATCCCTTGCACTATGAAGAATAGCAGAACTGATTATTGGCAAATAACTATGAGAAGAGGAATAGTCTGCTTGGTGTACAAGGCCAGAAATATCAACTGGAGAATTTCCTTGTAACAAACCATTGTGAGAAGAAAAAGAATCATATGTTACAGGTTGAAATATACAGTAAAGAAAATGCTATATATGTCAAGAAAGAACAGTGAATCATACACAAATATATATATATATACACCTGCAGAGCTGGGGTTAACGAAATGAACATACGAAGAAGAAGATATTGCATGGTCACCATCAGCATAAATATTAGCTGAAATATTTCTTCGCGAAGACGTAATGGAATTGCAAAATGAACCATATGCTGTAGACAAAAATGCATAGTAAGTATCTGCAACAAAAACATGAAGAAATGGATATACCAATCACTGTAAATCAATTGAACTATATGTAACAGTTAAGCAAGTTTGATATTGACCATATAATGCCACAGATACAAATCAAAATCTCTCCGAAAACATAATACTGTAAAGGTAGGTACAAAAGAAAACAATGAACATATAAAGACGAACTGACCCCTGCAGCGAGCTCGTAGATTTTGAATTTGCTTGACACTCAAATCACTTAACTCAATGATTTATAAATCATCAATCCTACTGGCTCTGTATTGCCATAACTACTGTTATCCATCAAATTCCTCGATGGGAGTGCATTATCAGTGGATAAATGGCCAGAGGAAGATATTTTTGGTTTCCTCTTTGAACTTGCATTCCATAAACGGAAACCAATAAATTTAAACAGCCGATTATATATAACTGAAGAAGATAAATAAATACAGTTTCAAATTGTACACACAAACCTGTCACCGGCTGTTCATACAATGTTTGAGATGAACGTTTTAGTGCGACTTGGTCTCTTTTTCGTTGGAGCATTAGCAATTTCTTTTCAGCAGGAATTTGACCATAAACCTTTCTTCTCTTAGAAATTTCATGGTTGATAGTTGATGGATCTCCTACAACTTGTTGAATTTCAGCCACTGAGAAAAGAATTTATTAAATTTGATTCCAATATGAATGTTCATAATACCATTGCTGCATATATATTGTAGTGATAAACCAAAAGACCATCTGCACAATGACCAATCGGTAAAATAAAATAATAGAAAATGGATCTCACAAGAAATGCAGGCAATGGCGATATGAGCAGTAACCATGACACTGGCGTTTAAACCGGAGGAAAACATTTAGGACCAAAAACACATGCCAATATGATTCACCATGGAACCCTCCACCGACTTAAAAGAATGCTTTAAAGCATCCTAGTCCCTTTTCCGCTGCAACAATTGTCCCTTTGCCTCAGGTGATAATTCAGCATAAGCCTCCCTCCTCTTGGCATTACTGTCTAATCAATCAACGGCCTCCATCGATATATTTCGAAAGTTTGTTAACCAAAAAAATCTTAATGTTATACAAACTTGGCCAAAGACCCAAAATTCAAAAACCCATAAGCATTTACCAGGAGAAGAACAAAGTAAATGAAAGAGTTTGGATTAGGCGAAAACAATGTCTATAATATTTGCTTTTTGTATAATTTATTTATTAGTTGAGGGGAATATTCCTTTTTTTATATAGTAAAAAAAGGTTTGGATCAGAGAAAAAAAAGGGAGAAACAATGCTTATAATATTTGTTTCTTGCAAAAAAAGGGGGGCAAAAAGACACCATCCCTTGGAGGACCTAGAGCTCGACCCCTTCGAGGGCGGGGACCTGGACCTCTGCGAGGGCTGAGAATCCATCCCTTCGAGGTCTGGACTCTGGACCCCTTCAAGGGTTGAGACCTAGACCCCTTCGAGGGCTGAGAGGTAGACCTCTTTGAGGAGTAAGAGTCAAGGCCTTCGAGGGCTGAACGGTCGACCCCTTCGAGGATAGAAGAGTCCTCCCCTTTGAGGGGTAGGAGCTGGACCCCTTCGAGGGCTGGGAACCGGACCCCTTCGAGGTCTAAGAGTCGGGCCCCTCGAGGGCTGAGAGCTGGACCCTTCGAGGGCTGCGAGTCCACCCCTTCAAGGTCTGAGAGTTTGGCCTTCGAGGCCTGAGAGCTGGACCCCTCAAGGACTGAGGGCCCACTGCTTCGAGGGCTAGAAATTGGACCCCACGAGGGCTGGAAATTGGACCCCACGAGGGCTAACAGGTAGACCCATTCAAGGGCTACAAGTCTCTCGAGGGTTGTGAGTCGACCCCTTCGAGGGGTGAAAATGAGCACCCCCTCGAGAGTTGAACCCCTCAACAGCTGGACCCCTCGAAGGGGTGCCCAGAACGATGGTGTTTTCATTGGCCACCTAGCAGTACATGCTGGCCCACATGACCCCTCGAAGGGATGAGAGGCCACCCCCTCAAGGTCTAAGAGCTTGAAGACTCGAGAGTCAAACCTGGGCACCCCTCGAGGTCTGAAAGCTAAACCCTTTTGAGGACTAAGAGTCCCTCAAGGGCTGTGAGTCCACCCCTTCGAGGGGTGAAAGCTGGGCACCCCTCGAGGGCTCAGAGGTAGACCCCTTCGAGGACTAAGAGTCCATCCCTTCGAGGACTGAGACCTGGACCCCTCGAAGGGGTGCCCAGACCGACGTCGTTCTGGGGGTCAAAGTTGGGCACCCCTTGAGGACTGAAAGGTAGACCCCTTCGAGGGGTGAAAGCTGGGCAGCCCTCGAGAACTCATAGGTAGACCCCCTTTGAGGACTAACAGTCCATCGCTTCGAGAGCTGAGAGCTGGACCCCTCGAAGGGATGCCCAGAACAGCAGCATTTTTGTCGGCCACCCAGCAGCACATGCTGGCCCACATGATCCCTCGAAGGGCTGAGATGCCACCCCCTCGAGGTCTGAGAGCTTGAAGCCTTGGGAGTCAAATTTGGGCACCCCGATGGCCTGAAAACTAGACCCCTTCGAGGACTAAGAGTCCCTCGAGCACTGTGAGTCCACCCGTTCGAGGGGTGAAAGCTGGGCACCACTCGAGAGCTCAGAGGTAGACCCCTTCAAGGACTAAGAGTCTATCCCTTCAAGGGCTGAGACCTGGACCCCTCGAAGGGGTGCCCATTGTATTTGAGGAGTCATAATTTGCAAGACGCTTTTATTTTTCTTTTTTTACAATTATCAGATCAAATTTTTATATTACATGGATTACCATATATAACACAAATTTTCTCCACCTTAATATATTTAGAACAGTGGTCGATCTCTCGGGAGTTACATTCGTAACTTAATGTTATGTTCACGTGGTGATATTCTATCTTTCCAAGAGTACTACCCTGTACCTAGTCTATGTATGGGGAGCATACTTGACAACGGCTGATTCAATTGCTCAACGCAGGAGATTAACATCTTATTTTGCATCAACGGCTGATTCAATTGCTCTCCCAAGAGATGATTCTAACACAATGGCTGATTCAATTGCTCTCCCAAAAGATGATTCTAGCACAACTTCTACACCAAGCAAAAGCAGTCTCCCTTACAGTAGAAGGAGGAATTCTTCCCTTACCGAGGGAAGTACGAGAACTTAAATCACCGAAAGTTATGTCGCTACTTTTTAGCCTTGGTCCCGAGCTTCCACTTCCATTAGGATCACTTTCATCCGACTTTCCTTCACCCTCTGTGGCTGCTAGTGAAGTTTCAAAATGCCTAGTGAAATGCTATCTCGATTAAAGCTATCTTGCTCAGTGGATTGATTGTTAGCCACTTGCTTTTTATTTTTTCCTTCCTTGACTCTAGGAGCTCAAGTAGCTCACAGGAAGCCTACCTTTTCATACTTTGATACTAAAATAAGTAATGTAGTTAACCAACCTTTTATATGAGGATTTCAGGGGTGAAGGAACTTGTTTGAGAGGTACTAATTCGAGAGGTACGGCTTTGAGAGGTGGAGGTTCTAGTAGAGGACTCAAGAGGAGGTTTGAGAGATGAAGATTCCAGTGGAGAGTTCGAGAGGTAAGAGCTGGAGGAGGTTTGAGATGTGAAGCGTTCGAGAGGTACATATTCGAGAGGTAAGGATTCGAGATGTGAGAGTTCCATTGGAAGGTCGAGAGGTGAAGGTTCCAGTGGAAATTTGAGAGGTGAAGGTTCCATTGGAGTTACTGCTTCGAGAGTTACCACTTCGAGAGTTACCAATTCGATAGGTGAAGGTTTAGGTGGAGATGTTCGAGAGGTAACCCTTCGAGAGGTGAAGGTTCAGTTGTAAAGGGTTCAAGTGGAGGGGTTCCATTGGAGGGGCTCGAGAGGTACCCATTCCAGAGGTGAAATTTCAGGTGGAAAGGGTTCCATTGGAGGGGTTTGAGAGGTAACAATTCGAGATGTGAAGGTTCCATTGGAGTTTTAGAGGTGAAGGTTCCAGTGGAGATTCGAAAGGTGAGAGTTCGAGTGAGGGGGTTTGAGAGGTATGGTTCGAGAGTTGCCGCTTTGAGATTTACCAATTTGATAGGTGAAGGTTCAAGTGAAGAGGTTTGAGAGATAAGCATTCGAGATGTAAAGGTTCAGTTGTAGAGGGTTCAGGTGGAGGGGTTCCATTGGAGGGCCTCGAGAGGTACCCATTCGACAGATGAACGTTCAGGTGGAGAGGGTTCCATTGGATGGGTTTGAGAGGTAAGGATTCGAGATGTGAAGGTTCCAGTGAAGATTTGAGAGGTGATATTTCGAGTGGGGGGATTTTGAGAGTTACCGATTTGATAGGTAAAGGTTCAGGTGGAGAGCTTCGAGAGGTGAAAGTTCCAGTAGAGAACATTCGAGTGGTTGACATGAATGTGCCCCCACCCATATTACAATGTTGATCCTACTTACCCCAAGCTAATTAATGATGAGTTGGGGTGGACTACATGCATATCCCTGTTGTGAAGGGGTGGAGTCTTCAGCCCTCGAAGGGATCTAGGTTTCAGCCCTCGAAGGGGTGGAGTCTTTAGCCCTCGAAGGTATCTAGCTCTCAACCCTCGAAGGGGTGTAGTATTCAGTCCTTGAAGGGGTGGAGTCTTCAGTCATCGCAGGGGTCCAGCTCTCAGCCCTCGAAGGGATAGAGTCTTCATTCCTTGAAGGAATGGAGGTACCCATTCGAGATGTGAATTTCCACCTGGAGAACCTTCACATCTCGAATCAGTATCTCTCTAACCCCTCCTCTTTAACATTCTCCACTTGAACCTTCACCTCTCACCATCTCCACGCTTCAATTGCATGATACGAGATTCCACCCCTTTGAGGGCTGAAGAATCCACCCCTTCGAGGGCTGAGAATCCACCCCTTCGAGGGCTGAGGATCCACTCCTTTGAGGGCTGAGGATCCACCCCTACGAGGGCTGAAGAATCCACCCCTTCGAGGGCTGAAGATCCACCCATTTGAGGATTGAAGATCCCCCCTTCGAGGGCTGAAGGTTAACCCCTTCGAGGACTGAAGATCCACACCTTCAAGGGCTAAAGGTCCACACCTTCTAGGGCTAAGAATTAACCCATTTGAAGGCTGAAGGTCCACCCCTTCGAAGGCTGAAGACTCTACCCCTTTGAGGGATAAAGAACTACCCCTTCGAGGGCTGAAGATTCACCCCATCGAGGGATGAAGATCCACCCCTTCAAGGGCTGAAGCTCTACCCCTTCGAGGGCTGAAGATCCACCCCTTTGAGGGCTAGAGATCAACCCCTTCGAGGGCTGGAGATCCACCCCTTCGAGGGCTGGAGATCCACCCCTTCGAGGGCTGAAGACCCACCCCTTCGAGGGCTGAAGAATCCACCCCTTCGAGGGCTGAGGATCCACTCCTTCGAGATCAAAGGATCCATCCCAACAAGGGCTAAATAATCCACCCCCTCGAGGGCTGAAGATCCACCCCTTCGAGGTCCAAATAGCTACCCCTTCGAGGGCTAAAGATCCACCCCTTCGAGGGCTGAAGATTAACCCCTTCGAGGGATGAAGAATCCAATCCTTCGAGGCCTGAAGAATCCAACCCTTCGAAGGCTAAGCTAAGAATCTACCCCTTAGAGGGTTGAAGAGCCACACCTTCGAGGGCTGAATAGCCACCCCTTCGAGGGCTGAAGATACACCCCTTAGAAGGTTGATGATCCACCCCTTCGAGGGCTAAAAATCCGCTCCTTCGAGAGCTAATGAATCCACCCCTCCGAGGGTTGAAGAATCCACCCCTTTGAGGGCTGAAGAGCCACCTCTTCGAGGGCTGAAGATTCACCCCTTCGAGGGCTGAAGAATCCACACCTTCGAGGGCTGAAGAATTCACCCCTTCGGGGGCTGAAGATCCACCCCTTCGAGGGCTGGAGATCCACCCCTTAGAAGGTTGAAGGTTCACCCCTCCAAGGGCTGAAAATCAACCCCTTCAAGGGCTGAAGGTCCACCCCTTCAAGGGCTGAGAATCCACCCCTTTGAGGGCTGAAGACTCCACCCCTTCGAGGGCTGAAGACTCTACCCCTTCGAGGGCTGAAGACTCCACCCCTTCGAGGGCTGAAGACTCCACCCCTTCGAGGGCTGAAGACTCCACCCCTTCGAGGGCTGAAGATTCACCCCTTCGAGTGCTAATGAATCCACCCCTTCAAGGGCTTAAGAATCCACTCCTTCGAGGGCTGAAGAGTCATCCCGTAGAGGGCTAAATATCCACCCCTTCGATGGTAGAAGACCCGCCCCTTTGTGGGATGAATAATCAACCCCTTCGAGGGCTGAGAATCCACCCCTTTAAGGTATGAGGACCCACCCCTATGAGGGCTAAAGAATCCACCACTTCGAGGGCTGAAGAATCGCCCCTTCGAGGGATGAATAACCACCCCTTCTAGGGATAAAGGTCCACCCCTTAGAGGGTTGAGGCTCTACTCCTTCGAGGGCTTAAGATCCACCCCTTCAAGGGCTGAAGATCCACCCCTTCAAGGGCTAAAGGTCTACCCCTTCGAGGGCTGAGAATCAACCCCTTTGAAGGCTGAAGGTCCACCCCTTCGAAGGCTGAAAACTCCACCCATTCGAGGGCTAAGGAACTACCCCTTCGAGAGCTGAAGATCCAACTCATCGAGGGATGGAGATCCACCCCTTCAAGGGCTGAAGATTCACCCCTTCGAGGGCTAAAGATCCACCCCTTCGAGGGCTGAAGATCCACCCCTTCGAGGGCTGAAGATCCACCCCTTTGAGGGCTGAAGACCCACCCCTTCGAGGGCTGAATACCCACCCCTTCGAGGGCTGAGGATCCACTCCTTCGAGATCTGAGGATCCACCCCTACAAGGGCTAAAGAATCCACCCCTTCGACGGCTGAAGAGCCACCCCTTCGAGGTTCGAAGAGCCACCCCTTCAAGGTTCGAAGAGCCACCCTTTCGAGGTTCGAATAGCCACCCCTTCGAGGGCTGAAGATCCACCCCTTCGAGGGCTGAAGATTAACCCCTTCAAGGGCTAAAGATCCACCCCTTCGAGGGCTGAGAATCCACCCCTTAGAGGGTTGAAGAGCCACTCCTTCGAGGGCTCAATACCCACCCCTTCGAGGGCTGAAGATCCACCCCTTAGAGGGCTGACGATCCACCCCTTAGAGGGCTGACGATCCACCCCTGCGAGGGCTGAAGATCCACCCCTTTGAGAGCTAATGAATTCACCCCTCTGAGGGTTGAAGAATCTACCCTTGCGAGGGCTGAAGAGCCACCTCTTCGAGGGCTGAATAACCACCCCTTCGAGGACTGAAGATCCATCCCTTCGAGAGCTGAAGAATCCACCCATTTGAGGGCTGAATAATTCACCCCTTCAAGGGCTGAAGATCCACCCCTTCGAGGGCTAGAGATCCACCCCTTCGAGGGTTGAAGAATCCACCCATTCAAGGGATGAAGTTCCACCCCTTCGAGGGTTGAAGGTCCATCCTTTCGAGGGCTGAAGATCCACCCCTTTGAGGGCTAAAGAATCCACCCCTTCGAGGGCTGAGGATCCATCCTTTCGAAGTCCGAGGATCCACCCCTACGAGGGCTGCAGAATTCTCCCCTTCGAGGGCTAAAGAGCCACCCCTTCAAGGTAGGAATAGCCACCCCTTCGAGGACTGAAGATTCACCCCTTCGAGGGCTGAAGATCCACCCCTTTGAGGGATGAAGAATCCCCCCCTTCGAGGCCTAAAGAATCCACCCCTTTGAGAGCTGAAGAGCCACCCCTTCGAGGGCTGCTCCACAACCGCTCCAGTCCACCGTCGTTCTACCAGTCCATCGCACTGCCACCGCTGATTTATCTTCGATCTGTCTCCGGGTGGAACCACCTCCGCCCAAACAACTTCATACCCAAATCTCATCTGCCCCCGCCCACCACTTCTGCTTAAACCCTAGAAACATCGTCGCCTAAAACAAGCATCATCGCTTCTTGCCTTCGCCCAACATCTGCCTCTGCGACTAGGTGGGAGCAGGTCGAGTAGTAGCATTGCTCCGTCGCAATGTCTCTCTCCGTGAGTGGTGGTGATGGGGGAAAATAGACGACGATGAAAACAAAGACCAACATAAACAAACAAAAACTAACATCATAAAATAAGAAGAAGAAAAAAAACAAAGCAATTCCTAAAATGCACCGAGGAAATCTAAAAATGAAAACTCCCTATGTGCTCACTACTCCCTCCCCACAGTTTTCCCATGCAAAGTGTCAAATGCACAAAAATCACATCAATACATATGTGAGGTAGGGAGAATAGTGATACTCACTCTCACGGCCCCGAAGGGCCTTTATCCTCATTACTCGTGAAACTCCTATCCATGCATCCAGTTGCTTGAAGTGTGGCCTCAATGCTATCCATCCACGAGCTAAGATCTTCCACTTGTGAGCGCATCCCTCCTATCGTTTGTATCACCTCTTACAACACTTGAGTAGAGCTCGAAAGCTTGTTCCCAAGTGAATGAAAGTGGTCAATGATGTTTGTGGAGAAGTAAGAGTGACTAGGAGGTGCTCTCGAAGTGGACTCGCCCTCGGCTTCCTCAATATCTATCTCCGGGTTGGCCATAACTCTATAGAACTCCTTCTCAAATTTTTGTTCCGGAAAAATGAGTAGGTTGTCCAAGCTTGTGCCATGGTCAATGGCGGTGCACTCCGGTCGTGGAAGAATCATAAAGCTACACATGCTCGCTCCGCCATAGAGCCATACATATCTATCCTCCAATGTTGTCGGTCCCACCATGGATGCCTTCACTAACGTCTCTATGTTGTACCATGTGACCGATATCCCTAAGTTAGCTAGAGCCCTTTGTGTGACTGGATGACCTAGATACTCCGCCAAGAGACCAATCATGCATCCCATGGAGATTAGGCCACTCTTCCTGTCTCTCATTGCTAAACATTCCTACATAAAATACCCTACCAAGTTGGGGTAATAGTTACGCTCGAGAGTTATTTCCCTAAGGAAATGAACATCTGAAACCATTCATTGCGTTAGTTCACCGTGGAAAATAACTCCCATAGCAAAAAAATGGTGAACATAATGGAATGCCGGATAAACTATAGCGGTACTCTTGCACTGGTTCTTCCGGCCCATGCCCGTTAGCTGCACCCAAAAGTGCCCAAGAGAGAAAGGTAACCCTTGTCGGTGTGTCTTCTAGATCTTCTTGCCATACCTCCACCCAAAGGCTTGCGCTACCTCCCAGTGGGTCATCTTGTTCTCCTTGTTGTCCAGGTTGAATTTGATCACCTTATGTCCATTATCATCAACCACCGGCCATAGATTAGCTAGGAAATCTAGGGTCCACCTAATATACGCCTTGGAGTGTTTCTCGAGAAACCCTCTAGACCTACTTGACTCAACATGTAAGTGACCGGCTCCAGTAAATCTAGAGCCACCAAGGTGTCCTTGCAAGCAAGCTCCGTCTCCAAAATACTTCTCTTTCAAGTTCCTCGACCTCCGGGCTGTAGGCCCGGAAGTGTTGGATAAACCAATAAAATCCTCGGTCACAAAAGTGGGGTTACAAAGAATTGAAGTCATTGGCTTGAGGTTTGCACATTTCGCCAACTTCTTCCTCTTCTCACCCCTAGTGGACTTACCCTTCTCCGAGACATTCTTCTTAGGTGGCAACTTAACAAAATGAGGACAACAGTGGTGATATGATCATAAACAAAACATGACCTACAATTCAATAAGACAACATTCTCCCAAATAACCCAAATAACCCAAACATTCATAACATGATAATTTAAGTATGTGGGCTATTTAAACAAGAACATTCCTCATCAATAACAAACTCATGTAAGTTATTACCAACCTATCAATAAAATCATGCAATCAAGATTCTCTCTCTCCCAAATCATCCAACACCAAAGATCATATCTTAAGCAATATAGCACATCAATCCTCCCAACATCCTCTTCAATAAAATATTATGCATACAAACTCAAACACACATCTCAAAACACACTCATTCAAGATTCATGCTCTAAATAACACCACCACAATGTCAAATAAAGCACATAAGCATAAAGTTTAATGAGTTACCCAAAATTCGAAACTAAGATTTGCAAGACTCACAAAAGAAGAAGCAAAAATTGTTAACTTTTGGAAGAAAAGCTTCATTTTTCAAGTAAATAGTAAATAGTATAGACGGTGGAACCCACGGTAGAGCCCTAAAAGAGCCCTACCATATACAAAACATAATCCAACCCTAGGCTAAAAACCTAGGGAAAAAGAAGCGGGGGGGGGGGGGGAGAGGGGGTACCCAAATGAGTAAAGAAATGCTAACCCTAAGCTAGAAAGTACTAAGCTTAGGGAAAAATAACTGCAAGTCCGGATGTGTGAATCTGGACCTATACATAGCAACCAGAAATGTGTACTGGCTCTTCATATGAAAACCTCATCGCAGCCGAGACTCAGGTCTCGGGTCTTGAAGAAAATAGTGAAGAGGATGCCAGTGGTAGACAAAAAGCGCAGCCGAGTGTGGTGTACTCGGGTCTTGAATGGTCACCATGGTGTGCTGGTGTTGCTGAATCCGAATGAAACTAGGACCGCCAAAGGAGGAGCAACTTCTACCATATACACCCCTACAGTGAGGAAAGAGGGGTGTTATTGGCCTTCAAACATTCTCGTGATATGGACCGAGGCTAATTTAGAGGGCAAGAGTGTCGTAGGCAGTGCCAATAGCTCTTATAAATCCCTCTAAAAGTAGCCCTCCTAAGGATAGAGAAAACGGACAAAACTTATACGGCGTGCGTCAAGCCTAGCGATTATGTAATCGCCCACTCCATTTTAAGCAAATGGACAGCTTTATGCTAATTTAACACAAAAAGTGTAGCACGAGCATAGAGCGCGTAATGACCGTCAAGTCCAAGTAACTACTAGCAGTGAGTTAAATAATTTTGCGTGCGCTAATTAATGAACCCACTACCCAACTCCTATGGTCAAGCAACCAAATGTAGAAAGGCTGCTCTCCCACCCTCCAAGTGGAAAATATGCAATTATCCACCAAATACAATTTTAGCCTAAAGAGAAGGCCAAAACTCCACAATAATCCACAAAGTAGAGCCCAAAATGAAGGAAATTCGGCCCAAGAAATAGGCTGAAATATTATGATTTAATTAGACCCAATAGTCCATGAAATCAGCCCATAAGCTTGGTTATTTCTTTCGGCCCAACAGCTATCCTTTTTGACCTAGCAGCTCGGCCCTAACCATTAGGATATCTCCTTGACCCAGCCGTCAATGAAAGGATTAACAAACCGGGTTATAACCTGACCCGAGTGAACTATCCGGCCATATTTCTATTTTCAGCCCAGCAGCAGCGGTTTTTCAGCCCAATGGCTTGATATTTCACTTGGCCCAGCAGCTCCTCTTTCGGCCCAGCAGCTTGGCCCAGTTCCACTAGGGTTTCAACTTGAACCACAGCCGCCGCCTCATGTTATGCTACCTTTGTCGGGTTAAAACCGGATCATAACCTCGACCCATTTTGTCATGAATTTAATCCGCCCAACAGTGCTCCATTTTAGCCCAGCTTTGGCCCAGGGGAATAAATACTTTCAGCCCAGCAACTCGGTCCAACAACCTAAACCCTAAGATTTTGTTGTGCTGACCCGGCGCCTCTTTAGCGGGTCATAAGACCCGCACTGCCATTGATCGGGTAAAAAAGTTTGTCTTTGACCCTATTATTCCGTTGACCCGATCGCCTCCTTAGCGGGTCATGTGACCCACGCCGCCACCAAATGGGTCAAAACCCTAAGTAGCCTCCCACCCGTTTCACCTTGTTCGGGTATGACGACCCGATGGTGCTCGCAAATGGGTCGAGTGCCCAGATCCACTTTGTCGCCAGACTCACAGTTTTCCGGTGCCAGAGACCCGCCGGATTCTGGAAAAACCGTCGGAATCCGTAAAAACTGCCGGAACCGCCAAAAATTTTTGCAAAACTTTTCACGTAAATCTGGGCACTCTTCTCTTATGAAATTCCGGCCGGATTTAGCACGTAGAACTAGAAAATATCACCTTCAAATCCGAGCATGGTTTTTTTAGACCGAAAAGTTACCATTTACCTTGCCGGAAACGCAGTTTTCCGGCGAGCAAAAACAACACAATCAACACTCATGTATTCTCTTTTCCAACCTTGAGATGCATCTCAAGCATGAACAAATACAAATCCGAGTCTAGGGGCAACGAATCGAGGCTAGTTCATGCTTCCCCATCCCCGGAGTAGCATTTTTCCGGTGACCTCCGATCGGAAAATTCGAAAAACCAACCTCCAAATTTACTTCAAATCCAAAATTTCCCAAATATTTTCCGATCGGATGTTGCTTAACCAAAGCGAATCTGAAACCTTCAAGGCATGGTAAGCATTATAACCCACTGGAAAAAGTGTTTTTCCGGCGAACCCGACCGGAAAATTTTAACAATCAACAACCAAAAAATCCAACCTGTACGAAAAATATGCTCCTCCATTCATCTAGATCTGAATACTATCATGAGATTTAAACGAGGAGAAAACCTTGGGCCTATGGTCGTTGATGATTCCAGTTAAACCAATTATCTCCAACATCTGTCTTGAATCCGACTAATCCCAAACCATCAACTCCATCGAACAATAACATTCAAACACCAAAAATCTTGAATCCCACATGATTATTCATCAGTCAAGAAAATAAATTTAAATTCTTGGCATGAAACATAGAATCTGGTCAAAGTTCCAATTAAAGCAAACAATCATGGACAGTGGGGCATCTGATCACATGAATGCCTCTCAACAGATCCATCATGAACTCTTCCAAATACTAAAAAAATTCATGCTTCAAATTCATCTCTACTCTCAATCCAACATGAACATCACATTGACTATCCACTATAAACAAATAATCTTCCATACAAATCCACACAGATTCATCATAAATAAACCCCTCATCAATCATCTAGGTTAGATCTATCAACGAAAGATTAAAACTTACTTGGAACAATGATAGATCTTCATCAAATACGCTCCATCCACAACTTCAAGATCGAAAAGTCTGATCTTCACCCAAAACCTCCAGATCCAAAGATCAAATCTTCAAATTCAAGCACAAATCATACCTCAAAAGATGCCCGGCGAGGAATCCGACATTAATGTCGGATTCCTCACCGGAAACTCTAAATCGTAGGAGAGAAACTGGAAGAAAATTGGCCCCGGTATTCCGGAAAAGGGCTGCGCCCTTTTTTCTCTCCAGAGAGAATTTTCTCTCACTAGATTATTGAGAGCTCTCAGAGCTCTATTAAAAAAAACTTCATTTTTCAAGTTATACCAAGAGTGTGTGAGAGTGAGTGTTTCCTAAGAAGAAAGAATGTGTCAAAAATAATTTTTTTAATTAAATGAGTTGATGCCGTACCTCTCATTTTGACATTCACAATGAGTTGAATTAACACCGATTTTAAAAACCAGTGTTAAAAATTTAAAACCAGTGTTAAATAAACACTGATTTTTTTTATAACTGGTGCTAAGACCAATGGAAAAAAAATACCACCATTTTTCAAAAATCGGTGTCAAAAATTTAAAAATTCGACCTCCCATCCAAAAAAAATTGCCAAAAATTTTAAAAATTCATTCCCACCAAAAATATCAAAAATTTTGCCAAGACTTTTAAAATTTCAATCTTCCCGCCAAAAATTTCAAAGAAATTTGCTTAATTTTCAAAAAAATAGCCAAAGATTTCAAAAATGTTGCCAAAAATTCATGGGTTGGGCGCAGCTGCACGCAGCTGATTTAAGTTAAATGATTTTTTTCATAACTTTCAAAATTGTTTACTTCTTTTGTTGACTTTAACTAATAACTAAGTTGACTTAAATTAATCAATGATCAACCTTTATTGACCTAATATATATAAACATGAATAAAAATGTTTGACATTAACTAATTAATGTTCAACCCTTAATTGACTTAGCATATATGAATACAAAAAAATGTTTGACTTTCACTAATTAGCGGTTAACCCTTATGACTTTCCACATGTAAACATTAATAACTAAGGTTACTTTAACTAATCAACGGGCAACCCTAGGTTAACTTTCTATATATAAACACTATTAACTAGAATGACTTTCACTAATCCTAATAACTAGGTTGAGTTTCAGTATTCAATGTTCAACCCTTAATTGATTTTTTATGTATAAACATTAAGAACTAGATTGACTTTCACTAATAACTAAGTTAACTTTAACTAATCGATGATCAACCCTTACTTGGCTTTTTATATACAAACACTAATAACTAAGCTAATTTTAACTAATCAATGATCAACCCTTATCTAACTTCCAATTTATAAATACTAATAACAAAGTTGACTTTAACTAATCGGTGGTCAACCCTTACTTGGCTTTGTATATACAAACACTAATAGCTAAGTTGACTTTAACTGATCAACGGTCAACCTTACTGGACTTTATATATATAGAAACTCTAATAACTAGTATGCCATCTGGAAGGGCTTAGCGGAGTGGCGGCCGGAACTCTAATGCGGCAGTGGGATCCGAGAATGATCGATGGAGAGGCGGCAGAGTGTCAGAATTATTCACTAGTGATGGTAGTTTCCATGCAGCGCTAGTAATCTTGGAATTTTTTGGCGACAGAGAATTCAAGAACTGGCCAAAAGTAGAGAGGGAGTGGAACTCTTCCGTCTTGGGATTCTCAGCAGTTTGGGTGCTGAGTACACCCAGAGAATCAATTGGTTCTGATAGGCTACTCTTTGCCTTTGGTAGATTAGTTCGTGGGGTCTTCCTATTCCTAGCTCTCAAAATACGCCTCTTATCGATCTGTCCACCTTGAAAGGGCCATCAGACGATGTTGATTCCAATTCCAACTAACATTAATTCCCCTCTCTTTTTTCTAAAAAATTATCTCAGTGCCCCTTTTGGTGCTATTGTATATAAAGAAGAACCCCTCGTTTAGGTAAGGGCACAGGGCAACTACTCTCAAAGCCTTATTCATTTAGAAATATCTTTCTTCTAGGAACTGCTCCTTTAGTTACGGAAAGTGGATGATGCTCGGCGCATAGGAATTATTCCCTTGGCAAGGGGTACTTTTTTAATGCTTTTGTGGAACCCAACGAGCAAAATGAAATGGAGCGAGCATAAAGACAAGTGTTTCCAAGTCTTCTACTGGTACATGGACAACTGTATGGACAGATGGACTTATCAGCCTTGATCGTTGCAAAGGGCGATGCTACCACATTGAGCCAGTTCCTGGAGAAGAAGATAAATTTATTGCTTATGTAGCTTACCACTTAGTCCTTTTTGAAGAAGGTTCTATTACTAACATGTTTACTTCCATTGTAGGTAATGTATTTGGGTTCAAAGCCCTACGCACCCTACGTTTGGAAGATTTGAGAATCCCCGTAGCTTATGTTAAAAATCCTGAGGACTAGTTAGAGAGCGAGTCGAAATTGAGTGTACCTCAAGGGCTAGACCTTGAATTTTGTGCAGCATTGAAGGGTTTGCGAGTTCCCTTGTTTTGTCAAAGATCGTAATTCTGCAATCCATATTCTTCGCAAAGGGATTCATATCAGTTGGTATCAGTGCTTTAGCTCGCTTAGGTGTGCATAAATCTTTATGGAATTTAGCGAACCTAGGCACTTTATTGATAGCATAAAAAGGGGAGTGTTTACCTCACATTTCCGAAAAACCTCAAAAGGGGATTTATTCTCATTCTTGCAATTCTTGTCCCACAAAGTCGCAGGAAAAGGTGGTGGTGGAAGGATTTTTTAAATTTCTCTCTTCTTCGGTGGTTGAGTGATCACCTCCTCAACCTCACGATCTTTCCCCATAATCCCCTCTTTGACTTCCTTCCCATCCTTAACAACCCGCCTGGGCTTCTTGGTTTCTTTCTCACTCCTCAAGGTGATTGAGCTTACATTTTCCCTAGGGTTCAATTGCGGTTGTGAGAAAAATTTTTGGGAATCCATAGCCTCCAATCGGGCCACGGAAGGTGTAATTTGGCTAACTTGAGTTTCAAGTTCTTGAATCTAGCGTAGGTACGGTCTTCCAAATTTGTGACCATGGTGGTTATGGCATACATAAGCTCCTCATTCTCCAACCTTGATCTCCTTTCTCACATGTTAGATGAGCTCTCATCATTCAGGTAGCCTTGTTATGCTGTCCGATTATACCCTTAATTTCCTTGGTAATGGGCTTGTACCTCTTGATGATTTTGTTGAAACCCACCTTGGTTACCTTGGAAACAACCTTGAGGATTTGATTGCCTGGTTGCTCATATCTCCATCAAAAGTTTGGATGGTCTCTCTACCCGGGATTGTAAGTTTGGGAGTATGTATCATACTTCTTCTCATGGGCTTGTCCTCTTTGGAAACCTTGTGTGCCTTGCCCTTGTCCACCTTGGTATCCATGATTTTCTTAGAAACCTTGGCCTTAACCACCTTGATAGCCCATTGACTTTACTTCTTTAAGCCCTTCATCTTGAAGTTGAAAGCATGCATTGGTGGGGTGATCCAATAAAAAAACCCCATAATCTTTGACTTGATGTATCCTCCCCTTCATTACCTCCTTTATCATGGAAGCTAAAGCTTGAGCTTGCTTCTCAAGCTTGGGGGTTTTGGTATTTGAAGGCTCTTACACCCTTGCCCTTTCCTTCATATCGAATTGTCTAGTCCCATAGGCCATGTCTTCAAACAATGTCATGGCATATTTAGGGCTCTTGTTGGCAATAGACCCATTATAAGTGGCAATGACCATCCTCATGTCTTCAACGGACAAACAATCAAAGAAATAATATACAAGATCTCCTTACTTTTACGGGTGCTAGGGGAAACTAGCTAGCAACCTCTTGAACCTCTCCCAATATTCGTATAAAGATTCACCCTAATATTTGGAGATGTTGCTTAACTCCTTCTTCAACCCCATCAACTTGGATGTTGGAAAGAATTTCTCCAAGAACTTCTGCTTCATATCCCTCCATGATGTTATACTTTCCGAGGGGAGGTAGTATAACCAATCTTTACTTGCATCCTTAAAAGAGAAAAGGAACGCCCTAAGATTGAAATTATCCTCCGAGACTCCGATTGGCTTCATATTCGTCCTCACAAGATGGTACTCGGACAAGTGCTTGTTCGCATCCTCCCTACTCATCCCATGGAAAGATGGTAGACAATGGATCATCTTGGACTTGGGCTCACAAGTGACATTTTTCGGAAGAGGAGGAAAGATGATGCAAAGTGGTTGGCTCTCTAGGTTAGGAGCCATGAGCTCCCTCAAGGTTCTAGTATCATGTGCCATAGTTGGATAACTACTTCGGGTGATTCTTAGGTAGTTTGGTTAGCAAACAAGCTAGTCGCCTTGCTCTCCTGAGTGTTCCTAAGAGATCAGGGTCGTAGTGCAAGAGTTCTTGTCTATTGGTACGAATATCGACCATAAACAAAAAGCTAGAGCAATACAACCTTATCCAAAGTAACCATCACAAAAGTAAGCAAACGTCAACAAAAAACAAGTAAAAACAAGTAAAAACACAAAACACACAAAAACTACACTAACACTTTAATAAAAAATGTCTTTTCCCCGATAGTGGCACACAAATTTTGGAGGCCATCCCTGTGCCACTCAAATGTAGTATTTATATGCCCAAATTATGGCTAACTACTAGATAGTAACTAGTGGTAAGATGGGGTCGTCCACAAGGAAAAAGAGGTTTTATCGAGTGTTAAAAGGTAGGTAAAAGTCACACAAAGATGTTATTCTAAGTGTGCAGTAATAAAGTTGGGGGTTTTTTATTTTAGAAAAAACTACAACTACTTTAAACAACTAAATGAACCAACAATTATAGAAAACAATATAACTACGATCACACAAGCACAAAATATGTAATAAAGATGATAACGAGTCTTATGTGTAATTGGTTTACATTTCTAGTTATCCTTTGATCATCGATTACTTATCCTATTTTTTTGCATTAACCACATATTGCGTAGAACTTGTCAACATCTTTCGAGTGAAGTCATTCTTGCTTCTCCTTGGTTATAGTTAGAGTGGGCAATCGGTGTCACATAATAACCCTTACCCTCGGGTCACTCTAGATGATGAATGTCATAGACTTCCCCAAGGATAGCAATACACATGGAAACCCAACACAACTACCACAATGTCCTAGAGACAGAAATACATAGATAGCAAAAGTATATATACTAATAACGACTACGAGGATCGGCTTTCATGCTAATCGTTATTAGTGAGCCACATTGATAATTAATCAAACCCAATCAAATTCATCCTAAGTCTAGGCCATTTCATCAATAAACAATGAAAATTAGTTGTCACTCCTAATTACAACCTAGCATTGACCAACAACAATCACATCAACAAAAAGTCAAAGTCTTTTGGGTTTGACTTAAAACCTAGAAAATAACTAACCTACAATATTCAAATAGTTGATCACCTTATTCTTAATCATGCGTTAATCACACAATAAAGCACCAAACATACTTGATAATCAAAGTACAAAATAAGATGAATTGAATCTCACAAATTCATACTAGAAATGCTTACCAATTGCTCCTAAGAGTATATTTAGCCTAGAATAGCTAAACCCATAACAAAAGGAAAAAAAATCCACGGTAAACATAACATAAAAGATGAAAAATAAATTATTCCTAGGGTTTCTTGGAGACAAGTTTCGAGTGGGGTTATGAACAGAGAGAGAGAAGCCAAAGAAAAATTGAAAGAGATAAGCTGGTAAAATCCATCAATGTGGGCCGCACTATATGGTGCGGCCCACACCGGGGCTTCTTTTGGCCTTCATTTTAGACCGCTACTACCTTCGCGGTCTGTGCTATATGGTTCAGCCCGCACTGGGTCTTCTGATGATCTTCATTTTGTGCCGCTACGGGTGAACCGATGATCCGTTTCGGGAGTTCTTGTATTCATTTTTATAGTACTCGCAAAGAAAAATCTGATGATGCTATCCATTGACACCAGTTAATCTTGGATAATTCTCAGAAATCGGCAACAAAAACCCGGATCATTCTTCCTCTACTACTTTGCCTTCCTTCTTCAATCTATCTTCTACCATTTTGTAAGTGGCCTTCAATATTCTACAATCCTTGTGAATGGCCTTCTCTAAACTATTCTAAAGTTTTTATGAGCAATCTACAAATTAAGCTCACATAAAAATAATCTAGATGCTCGTAAGGAACAAAAATCCATTAGAATTAAAATAGATTACAAAATGAAGGATTTAGATACAAAAATCGAAAATGGCTATGTAAACCCCTTATGATGTTAACCTACCTAGACCTTGAAATTTTCTAACAAAAGGATAATAAAAGAGATGTTAAATGCTTTGTAAAATACATGCATTTGACGTCTCACCATGGTCCCACATTGACTTCCACATGTTCTTCTGATTAACCTTGTTACTTATAATTATTCATCTATGATTTACTCGGACCACATACTAGCGCATTTCTAAAAATGATGGATGTAGTTTTATTCTCTTTTTATTTCATTAAAAAATAAGAATATGTAATTTCGTATAATTCTATATGGTGGAAATTATCATTCTCAAATCGCTAATTGTAGGGGCATTAATGGAATACTAATAAAAAAATAATCATATACTACCTCCATGTGCATCCCTCTTAGACAGTACATATAATCTCCACATCAAACATTTGTCTTTATGTTTAGGTGCGGAGTTCAGAAGCATAGGTTACATTTAATGTAGTTTGAGCCATAATGTAATTACTTTAAAGTGTCATCAAATACTCTCTGTGAACATCTGGGCCCTTTCATTAACCCGTTGATGCCCAAATAGGAACAACATGCTCGTGACAATGTGAATTAAATAGGTCTATCTCCAATTTTGCATTCTGGCATCTCCCACTTTCTTCGAGGCACTTAAGTGCAGGAGGTAAAAAGTTTGCCGGTTGTGCCAAAGTTAATTCTTCATCTTTCGTCCTCGGGGTTTATTCATTTGTTTTACTACAAATGTGTAATGTTTTAAACCAAAACTCAAATGTTTCACTTGTAATTAATGCAGACTATAAACTCCTAACTTCATATTATTCTAAGTAAACTCTATCTTTCCATATGCCCATATGAAAAGACTGTCTTTATCAAAACTTTGTCTAATAAAATATATATTCATTTGTTTTTTATCAATTGAAAAGGCCTATAAATAACTATAACATATTAACATAATAAATACACATTGATTTTTACTTAAAATGAATACTTTACTTGGTGCACCATGTAAATGAGTGGATTAGACATTCAATTTCTTACAATATTTTTAAAAAATACATACCTTTCATATATTTTTTCCATTCTGCAGAAAGATTTCACTTCATCCTTAATAGAAAAAAAAACCTACTAACAACTTCTTAATACTTACCATTCGACTATTTCATCTGTCCCATTTCAACCTGCACATTTTAACTTTTATCAGTTTACTTGAAAAATATTTAATTATTAAAATCTTTCATCAGTTAACGCAAAGAGAGTATGTGATATCTGCAACGCCGCTGGCAGCGGAGGCCATGGCTTGCCTAAAGGGATTTTTAGAAAATGATGGCACTACCACAGAGATCTCCCTCTAGCACCGGTTGGTTTTCAAAATTGGTGTTAAAAATCTTATAGTACCTTTTTTTAAAATTTTGACACCAATTTTTAATGCCGGTTTTTTTAATTTTCACATTGGTTTTTTAAAAATTGGTGCTAAATTTTACAATAGAACCGGTTTTGGAAAACATTAGCACTGGTTTTTAAAAACCGGTGCTTAAAATTTTAAAATTTAATTTTCCCGCCAAAGAAATAGCCAAGAATTTTGAAATAGCACCGGTTTTGGAAATATTAGCACCGGTTTTTAAAAACCAGTGCTAAATATTTGTAAAGTTCAATCTTCCCGCCAAAAAATTCAAAATAGCACCGGTTTTAGTAAAAAAAATAGCACCGTTTTAAAAACTGGTGCTAAAAATAAAAAAAATAGCACTGATTTTTGTAAAAAAATAGCAACGATTTTAAAAACCGGTGCTAAAAATTAAAACGTAGCACCAATTTTTGTAAACAATAGCACCGATTTTGTAAAACCGGTGCTAAAAATTTTTAAAGTTCATTTTTCTGCCAAAGAAATAGGCAAAAAAAATTTAATAGCACCGGTTTTAAAAATCGGTGCTAAAAATTTAAAAATAGCACCGGTTTAAACCGGTGCTAAAAATTAAAAAATAGCACAGGTTTAAACATGTGCTAAAAATATTTTAAATTTTTTCCTCCAAAAAATATTTCCCACCAAAGAAATTGCCAAAAAATATTTCCCGCCAAAGAAATTGTCAAAAAATATTAAATTCAATCTTCCCACCAAAACCTTCTAAATATTCGTCAAAATTTTTTAAAGTTCAACTTTTCCATCAAAGAATTCAAAATATTTGCCAAAAATTTCAGATAATCTTCCTAGAAATTTCATGAGCTGGTAACAGCTGCGCAGTCGCTCTAAGTTTTTTTTTTAACTTTCAAAATTGTCCACTTCTTTTGTTTACTTTAACTAATAACTAAGTTAATTTAAATTAATCAACGATCAACCTTTACTGACCTAATATATACAAATAAGAATAAAATTTGTTTACATTAACTAATTAACGGTCAACCCTTAATTGATTTAGTATACATAAATACAACTTTAACTAGTTAACGGTCAAACTTTACTTGACTTTCAATAAATAAACACTAATAGAAAAGTTACTGTAACTAATTAACGGTCAAACTTTATTTGAATTAGTATATAATAAATACTAAAAACTAGGTTAACTTTGTCTAATCAACGGTCAAATCTTACTTGACTTTCAATATATAAACACTAATAACAAAGTTGACTTTAACTAATTAACGGTCAAACTTTACTCGACTTTCATTATATAAACACTAATTACTAGGTTGACTTTAACTAATTAATGGTCAAACTTTACTTGACTCTCTCTATATATAAACATTAATAACAAAGTTGACTTTAACTAATTAACTGTCAAACTTTACTCGATTTTCAATATATAATCACTAATAACTAGGTTGACTTTAACTAATTAACGGTTAAACTTTACTTGACTCTCTCTATATAGAAACACTAGTGACTAAGCTGGACTAAGCTGAACAATTAAGCTGGAGTAAGGAAAAAATAGGGCGCAGCCCTGCTACTGTTCATCGTAGTCCATTTTCACCGGGTCTCTCTTCTGTGGCTCTTCTCCTTCGGCGAGGGACCCGACATTAATGTTGAGTTCCTCGCCGGGAATCTTTTGATGTATGGTACGTCGTTGTTCGTGAAGGATTGAAGCCTGAATCTGGGTTTCTTGCAAAATTTCCCTTCTAAAAATTTCACTTGGATTTTGGAGTAAAATCGGCCTTCCAATCTCAGATTTTGAAGAACCATAACAAGGCGCATCTCAGAGGAAGTCGATTTCACAGATCTGTCGTTCGATCTTGAAATTGGGAATTTCTACTTTTAGGATGAACACTTGCGAACACCAAAGAGGAAGACGGTGACGGATTCGGAAACCTCTGGAGGAGGCTGTGCTTCTTTCAAACATAGAGGAAGACGACTTCCGACTGGGAACCTGACCCAAACTCAAATTCGATGCAAACTAAGGTTGAAGACTCCGGTCCTAAATATGGGTTGCTCATGAAGACAGTTTGGCGAATACCTATCACTGTCCCAAGTAAGTTTTGCTCTCTGAACTTATGTGGATTTGTGCGGATTGGTGCGAATGGTGTGGATTTGTTTGATAAATTATGTGGATTTGTGCGGATTGGTGCGAATGGTGTGGATTTGTTTGATAAACCTATGTGGAATACCCATAAAGGTTTTATATGAACTACCGTGGATTGATGTGCGGATTGAGTTGCAAATTTGGGTGGAAATTTCTATCCAAATTTGTGTGGATTGGTTATTTGAGTACGGATTGAAAGGAACTCTGTTTGTATGAAACAAAGTGTGGAAAGCTGTTTTCTTGTCTTATGGTGTAATTAGTATAGAACTCTATTTTGTGCGGATGGCTGTGGAAGGTGTGGATTTGTATGCTAAATCTGTGCGGAATAGGCGCATTGTTGTGACTGATGTGGAACTCTATTTTTAATGTAAAAATCTGTGAGGAATGGTTCATGTTGAACGCAGAATTGTGACAAATTTTAGGCATAAAAATTTATAGCATTTGAGTGCTCTCATACTGGTAAACCTGGTTTGCTTGTTTTGTTTACAACCTTCGACCAAATGCTATGCCTCTTTATGTCAAAATTCTGATCCATTTTGTTGTCCCATGAACAACCATGCGTGGATTTTAATGAGCTCTTTAGGAAAAATCTGGGCAGGATTTATGTGGTTAGTTGATAGTATTTTTTGGAGAATCTGTGTAGCTCTAAAAGCTACATTCGGGTTTATGGATAGGTAATATGAGGTTCATTTGGGAATGGGATTAATCATAGGTTCTAGACATAGAATTCTTAGCTGATGCAGGTGAATTTTTTGTTCAAATCCCAGACACCCGACCGGCCTAGCTTGTGTACAAACCCTGGACAGATCATCCAACCTCGCTAGTGCTCAGAACCTGATCATTTTCCTGCCTTGCGTGTGTTCAAAATCTGGGAAACTTCCGGCCTGCAAGTGATCAAACCCCGATCATCCGGCCTTGCCAGTGTATAGATCCCAGTAAACTCCCAGCCACGCTTGTGCTCATTGTCCAGCCGTGCTAGTCCTGGTCTAGTTGGCATTTAGACCAACAGGTTATGCTCTATGTCAAGAACACAGATTTGTTTTTATTCACTCATGAACATTCATAAGGATTTCTTCATTTTCGGCATATTGGAATGTTATTGTTGGATGAGGCACATACCTTGGGGCTACCCTGATTCAAGACAGATGTAAAGAGAAGTTCCACTGTGCGTTGGTTGGATCTAGCCGTTTGTCCCCGGCGGCCGGCCATGGTGGTTTTTTTTCATCGGAATCATTAAAGAAAGCATACTCAATATGTTTCCATGTTCTTCAATTTTATAAAATCTCGGGAAGAAGATGAATGGAAGAGCAGATTCTTGGAAATGGTGGATTTTCTCAATCTTGCCCAGATTTGGGCGACTCAACGGCGCTGAAAATACACGGTCCGGAAACACATCTAACAGCAGGCAGATTCGAATGTCAACTCGAGTGAGGAAAAAAGGTTCGAGGGAAGGAAGGGTTCGAGTGATCGAGTGCTGGGTATTCGAGTACTCGAGGGGCTGATGTGTGAGCCCTCAAGAGCTGTAGGTATTTGACTGTTCGAAGGGGAATTTGTGGTAGAGTTATTCGAGTGATGAAGATGTTCGAGTGCTCCTGAGGGGCATTCGAGTAATGGAGGTGTTCGTGTGCTGGACGTGATCGAGTGCTCGGGAGGGGCATTCGTGTGCTGGAGGTCTGCGAGTGCTCCAGGGAGCATTCGAGCGATGGAGGTGTTCGTGTACTGGAGGTGTTCAAGTGCTCGAGGGGAGCATTTGAGTGCTGGAGGTGTTCGAGTGCTCGAGGAGGCATTCGAGTGTTGGAGGCGTTCGAGTGCTCGAGGGGGCATTCGAGTGATGGAGGTGTTCGAGTGCTCGAATGGGGCATTCGATATATGGATGTGTTCGAGTGCTCTAGAGGGGCATTCGAGTCCTCGAAAGGGCTATACCCTCAAAAGGGCTCTGCCCTCGATGGGGATATACCCTCGAAGAGGATCTGCCCTCGAAGGGGATCTGCCCTCGAAGGGGATAAACCCTTGAAGGGGCTATATCCTCAAAGGGGCTCTGCCATCGAAGAGGTTATACCCTCGAAGGGGTCCACGGGGAAAAAAAACCAGCAGCAGCCTCTCTTCATCTGGCTACAAGGATTTCCTATGTCCGAGGTGTTTGAGTTCTCGAGGGGTCGTTCGAGTAGTCGAAGGAGAATTCAGGTTTCCGAGGTGTTTGAGTTCTCGAGAGGGGCATTTGAGTGTTGCAGGTGTTTGATTGCTCGAGGGGGCATTCGAGTGTCCGAGGTGTTCGAGTACTCGAGGGGGGAATTCGAGTGTTGGAGGTGTTCGAGTGCTCGAGGGGGGCATTCGAGTGCTAGAGGGATGGTTGTGTCCGAGGTGTTCAAGTAGTCGAGGGGGCCTTCGGGTGTCTGAGGTGTTCGAGTTCTCGAGAGGGGAATTCAAGTATTTCAGGTGTTCGAGTGCTTGAGGGGGCATTCGAGTGTCCGAGGTGTTCGAGTACTCGGGGGGGCATTCGAGTGTTGGAGGTGTTAGAGTGCTAGAGGGGGCATTCAAGTGTCCGAGGTGTTTGAGTACTCGAGGGGGGATTTTGAGTGTCGGAGGTGTTCGAGTGCTCGAGGGGGGCATTTGGGTGTTGGAGGGATGGTTGTCTCCAAGGTGTTCGAATACTCGAGGGAGGAATTCGAGTGTTGGAGGTGTTCGAGTGCTCGAGGGGGCATTCCAATGCTGGAGAGATGGTTCGAGGGATGGTTTCAAGTGGGGTTCGTTTGCCCTCGAGGTATGGTTCGAGGGATGCTCCTTTTTTCCTTGAGGGGTGCTTCGTCGAGTGCCCTCGAGTGATGGATTTTCCTCGAGTGGAGATTAGTGGAAAGGCTCTCTAGGGGTGGCTACTGCTCAGAAAAAAAAACATTTCTCAGCAGCATCTCTCCATATGGCTGAAAGGATTTCCTATGGTAGTTGTTGGGCCTTGTAGGTCAGGTAGGGGGTAAATTAATTATGCGTACACAAATTAATTAACCCCTTGCTAGGTATCACTAGATTTAACGGTTGCGCTATTTGCCTACGCTGCACTTAAAAGTGTAAAATAGCATCAGGTTGTCCATTTGCCTAAATGGAGAGAACGGTTACAAAACCGTTACGCGGGGTGTGCGCGGTAGAAGCCATGCCCGGTCTCTTATCTCTAGGAGGTCTATCTGCGGGGAACACCCAGGAGCACAATAGACTACGGTTAATCTGCTCCCAACCCCAAAGAGAAAACCCCGGCCCTCATCCAGAGACCGTTAGCGAAGGCCAATAACACCTCTTTATCTTCATCTTGGAGGTGTACATGGTAGAAGCGGTGTGCTAGCTCTTCCAGAAGGAGGCAACATACTACTTCAGTTGAAGGCCGAGACCACTCTCGGTTTAGGAGAAACCCGTGGGGAGCAAACCACGGAAAAAGGGCCAGTTCACACTACCGGTTGCATAGATGTTGCATGGAGTGAGAGGCTAGTGAATTCATTCTCTTGCCCCTCGGTATTTTCATGGATGGTTTACCATAGGCCCCTGTTACCACAGAGGGGTTAGCATTTTTCTCTCATGGATGGTTTCTACAGACCCCTGTCACTATGAAGGGTTTAGCATTTCTTTGCCGCCTGCTAGTACCATCTACACCAAGGGTAGTTTTATTAGGTATCATGTATTAAGGGAGTGGGACATTGTCCCCACTCCCGTACACATTCCCGGTTCTTTTTATTTACCATTACCTTCGACAAGGATTTCCTATGTTAGTTGCAGGGCCATGCAGGTCGGGTAGGGGGTTAATTAATTTGGTGTACACAAATAAATTAACCCCTTGCTAGGTATCACTTGGATTTGACGGTTGCGCTATTTGCCAGCGCTGCACTGAAAAGTGTAAAATGGCATCAGGCTGTCCATTTGCATAAAATGGAAATAACAGTTACAAAACCGTTACGCGGGGTGTGCGCGGTAGAAGTCATGCCCGGTCTCTTATCACTAGGAGGTCTATCCGCTGGGAACACTTAGGAGAACAACAGACTTAGGTCAATCTGCCCCCAACCCCAAAGAGAAAGCCTCGGCCCTAATGCAGAGACCGTTATCGAAGGCCAATAACACCTCTTTATCTTCATCTTAGAGGTGTATATGGTAGAAGCGGTGTGCCAGCCCTTCCAGGAGGAGAGGACATACTACTTCATATGAAGGCAGAGACCACTCTCGGTTTGGAAGACACCCGTGGGGAGCAAACCACGGCGTAAGAGCCGGTTCACACCACCAGTTGCATTGATGTTGTATGGGCGAGGGTGATAGTGAATTTGTTCTCATGCCCCTCTGTTTTTCAAGGATGGTTTTTACAGGACCCGATCACCACGACGGGTTGTAATGTCTGTTTTCTCAGGGATGGTTTTCAGGCACTGGTCACCACAACGGGGTTAGCATCTTTTGGCCACATGGTTGTTACATCTAGATCAGGGGTAGTATTTTAGGTAACATGTATTAAGGGAGTGAGCCAATGTCCCCACTCCCGTACATTTCCACGATTTCCGTTTCCTTTTTATTTACCTTACCTTCAACTAGTAACTAAGCTGACTTTAACTAATCAACGGTCAGACTTTACTCGACTTTCAATATATAAACACTAATAACTAAGTTGAATTTGACTAATTAATGGTCAAACCTTACTTGAATTAGTATATAATAAATACAAATAAAAATATTTGACATTGTCTAATTAATGGTCAAATCTTACTTGACTTTCAATAAATAAACACTAATAAAAAAGTTGATTTTAACTAATTAACGGTCAAAAATTTATTTGAATTAGTATATAATAAATACTAATAACTTGGTTGACTTTGTCTAATCAACGGTCAAACCTTACTTGACTTTCAATACATAAACACTAATAACAAAGTTGACTTTAACTAATTCGGTCAAACTTTACTCGACTTTCAATATATAAACACTAATAACTAGGTTGACTTTGTCTAATTGACGGTCAAACTTTACTTGACTCTCTCTCTCCCTATAGAAACACTAATGACTAAGCTACTTTAACTAATCAACGGTCAAACTTTACTCGACTTTCAATATATAAACACTAACAACTAGGTTAACTTTGTCTAATTAACGGTCAAGCTTTACATGACTTTCAATAAATAAACACTAATAACAAAGTTGACTTTAACTAATTAACAGTCAATTTTTATTTGAATTAGTATATAATGAATACTAATAAAAATATTTGACTTTGTCTAATCAACAGTCAAACCTTACTTGACTTTCCATATATGAATACTAGTGACTAAGTTGACTTTAATTAATCAACGGTCAAACTTTACTTGACTCTCTTTCTCTCTGTATAGAAACACTAGTAACTAAGTTGACTTTAACTAATCAACGGTCAAACTTTACTCGACTTTTAATATATAAATACTAATAACTAAGTTTACTTTAACTAACCTATGGTCCAACTTTATTTAAATTAGTATATATAAATACAAATATAAAATGGCTGGAAATAAGTGAAATGACTATTATACCCCTGTGATAAAAAAATCAAAAAAGAAACCATGTCTTCATTTCTTCATTTTCTTTCATTCTTCCAAAAATTCATTCTTTACGTATTCCTCGCCGTTGGTCGACTAATTGACAATCGATGGTGGTTTGATTGGTGTGGGCGCGGTGGTTCAATTGGAGATGAGTCAGCGGCGGCACAACGGTGGTTCGATTGTAGCAGTTGTGGAGTAGCGGTGGTAAAGCGGCACGGTGCGGCAGGGGAAAGAGTTTCTGGCAGAGCTGGGGCAGCGGTGGCGGAGCTAGGCCAATGCTGACGCACGGTTCTTTCTAGTGGTTGGTGGTGTGGGTTACTGGCAGAGCTAGGGTGGTGGTAGGAGAGCTAGGGTAGCAGTGGTGCACGGTTCATTCTTGTGGCTGGTGGTGTGGGTTTCTGGCAGAGCTAGGGCAGAGCTAGGAGGTGGCAAAGCTAGGGCGGAGGCATGAATAATGCCTTGAAACAAGGTAAAGAAGCACGACATCTTACATTTGAGCGCGAGAATGGCATGAATAATGCCTTTAAACAAGCTAAAGAAGCACTGTGTAAAGCTTTGTGTGATCTGGCTATGGCTGAGGCTAGAGCAATTGTTGCTGAGGTTTTTACAATGCACAAATTACAGCTTCTTCGTTTAACATTCCTCTCAGTTTTGTATTCATTTTTGAGACAATAACTGACAAGGCATTGTAATGCACTTCACTACCAATTCTTCCTATCCTCTTCAACCCTTTTTGTAGTGGTTGGGGTTAGGGGAGACATGTTCTGACCATAATTTGTAGTTGGCCCTGGTGATAAGTACTGTTTAGTGTTTCCTATAGCTATGGCCAATTAAAATTACTTTTGTCATGTTCCCTTGATTTATAATGATGATCATATAGTGTATAAAACAATAAAGTTGTGCTATTTTTTGAGCCTTTAGACAGTCTTAGGTTTAGTTTCATCGCATGTTTGAACAATCATACCAGCTAGATTTGAGAATCTGGGTATATCGGGTTTTTTCATGGAATAAACCACCGGAGGTGGGAGGACTTGTATTGGCTCCTCAAATCTTCCATAGATAGATAAATAAATTAGATACTACACTACTAGTCTTACGCGTGGAATCAAAAAGGTCCTAAAAAATCTACTAGCAGATGTTCATTCCAAAGCTTTTATAATAAAAAAAAGTTAGCTAGTTGATAAAATTCCAAATAAGTGGACTTGTGATCTTAAAAAAAGTTTTTAATAACAAGTCCATATTCCAAAACATTTTGGTTTGCTGGTGAAGATCCAAAAAACCAATTGCATCCATCAAGTGATTGTTGGTTTCCTGTTAATTTTTTGTTGATAACTTATTTTGCCTTTTTCACTTTAAGCCAGGTCTCTGAGTTAAATGGGGAAGGTGGATCTAGCTCTACAGTTAATAACGAGGTAATCAAATTAGCCTTCCTCCCTCTCTTCCTACTTTCTTCTCTCCTCAACGTGGACTTAGAACATATAAATAATGGAAGATGTAAACTACGTAGCCCCTTTGTGTGTATATTTGATTCCTTTGTCTGTTTGAATATACAGAGGATTTCCAATTTGTCTTAAGCATGTTCCAGGCATTAGCTTCTGAACATACAATGAGCCTTCCAAGGTAAGATTTACTAATTTAGTTACATTTACCTTTCCCCCCTACCATTTTTGCAAACTAAATTGAAGTTTGTAGTTGTATGGTCTTGTAGATGCATATGGAACGGTACATCTGAGCATTTTTAAGGATCATAGATTCAATATTAGTTGTGTGGCTTAACCTTGTGATTTGATGTGTATACGCCACATGATTTAATTGGTAGTTCAAGCTAAACTTATGTTTAGCCCTGTAGATAGATGTTTGAGATAGTTATGTTTAGTCCCATAGATTATTAATTTTGTGTCATAACTTTTTCGATTTTATTTCTACATTATCAATTTTGTGAAGTTGATTTTATTATTAAATTAATGTCCTAATAAATTGTTAATTTTGGGTCTTTTTCCCTTCCTCTGAAAGCGGTAGCGTGCTGCCGCTTTCAAAGGAAGGGATCTTTTTTAGTCATTGTAAATAATTTAGCACCGGTTACAAAAATCGGTGCTAAAAAACAGTGATAAAATTAGCACTGGTTGAAAAAACCGGTTCTAAATTAGTACCGGTTGAAAAACCGGTTCTAAATTAGTACCGGATGAAAAACCGGTGCTAACAAAAAAAACCGGTGCTAACATAAAAACCGGTGTAAAATTAGGGATTTAGCACCGGTTTTTTTTCCAACCGGTGAAACCGTTTCATCAGTTACTTAGGCACCGGTTTTTTACAAAAAAATCGGTGCTAGAACAAAAACAAATCGGTGCTAGAGAGGGGGTCTCTGTGGTAGTGTGGTTAAAAGGCTGAAATTCGTCAACCTTTGGGGCTTCGTTTTGAGTGGGACCTGAATAGATTTTGGGTCAATGGATGTCAATTTTAGGTTCTCCTTCACGAGTTCTATAAAATTGACTATTTAAACTTTCAAAACAAGGGTGAAGGAGATATGGATGTTTGAGATGTCACTCTTGAAAGAGGAAAAATGGGCGGAAATTGGCCCCGGGTAATTTTTTTCTCTAGATTGTCCAAAATGAGTACGGATCGGGTGGAAGTCTCTGGAAGACCCAACCGCATAGTATATATGAAATTGCTTGTGTGTAATTCTTAAGAGATAAGAACTAAATACTTCCATATTTTGTAGATATCTTGTCTTAAATAAATATGCATTTTACCATGTTTAATACGCTGAAGAATATTTGTTCCATATCCAGCAGATTTTATTTGAGTATTCATGGAATGTCTCAGATTCTATGAGTTGGTGATTGGAGAATATTATTCTCTAATTATAGAAAATCAGAATATCACGTTTCCATTATTAGGGTCTCTTAGATCAGTATAAATAGAGTTTCTAAGTCAGTCAGAAAACTCTAACCATTCTCAAGTTCCTAATTTCTTGTAAAATTGAGTCACACATCTTTCTTTCTCTATCGGCGATAGTCCTTCGGACCTTGCCTGAATCCCAAGTAACTCTTATGTGTTAATTGTTACATGCGATGGTTTTACCCTAGAGAGCGATGTCCACGACGGGACTCATTCGTGACTCTATCACTTTGTGATTACTTGAAACGTGATTTATGCTTGATTATTTGTAATTCAATCTTTTCGATTGTATGCTTGAATAATTAATAAAAAGTCTATTATTCTTGCTTATGTTAATTGCTCGTTCAATTTTATTATATAATTTTTCGCATGATATAATCAATATATATGCTCAACAGAGATTACAACATGTCTCGTATCTGGGATTGCGTCACATTCAGGTCTGGACGGATTTGGCAGCTCTCGCAAGTTTATTGAGCAATCAAACGGGTCGCCACCGGTAGAGGTAGTAGGGTTAATTGCGGACCTCAGAAACCACCACAAATGGTTTGATAAATTTTGGATACATAAAGTACCTAGATCGGTTCTGTAGGATGAGCACTGTAGTGCTAATAACCTCAATTGTCAAGCGTTTGGTTCTAATATTATCTTTAAGTAATGAAATCAGCATTTTCCTCAAAACAAATTCCCAATACAGTATATTTATCTTTTAATTAGATACGATGCCATATTATCTAAAGTAAAGGGAAAATAAACCTTGAACCTACAGTAACAACATTTTTTACCTCTTATATTGCATCTCAGACACTACTCTCACACACAACTCTTTAGAGTTTGACACATATATTACATTTTAAAGGAGGATGCAATAAAAATTGTGTGATGGACATCTTTTGGATTCTTTTATTTATAAATTAATAATTTGTTTTGAATAATAAAATGAGTTCATCTCTTAAAAGACGGTCTTTCCATAAGCTATGGAAAGACCAGCGACTCAAGTGCAATTCTACCACGAAGAGATGAAAAATTCATGGGTAAAAGCAATTAAAATCCATGGCAAATTCGGGTTATAAGCTATTTGGGTAAAGTCACACGCCTATTTAGTTTTTAGTTAGAAACATTACATAGAGTAAAACATGTATGTTTTACTACAAATGTGTAATGTTTTAAACCAAAACTCAAATGTTTCACTTGTAATTACTGCAGACTATAAACCCCTAACTTCATATTATTCTAAGTAAACCCTACCTTTCCATATGCCCATATGAAAAGACGGTATTCTTCATTTTTTTTATCAATTGAAAAGGCCTATAAATAAATAACTATAACATATTAACATAATAAATACACATTGGTTTTTTACTTAAAATGAATAATTTACTTGGTGCACCATGTAAATGAATGAATTAGACATTCAATTTCTTACAATTTTAATAAATAAAAAATACATACCTTTCATATATTTTTTCCATTCTGCAGAAAGATTTCACTTCATCCTGGATAGAAGAAAACACCTACTAACAACTTCTTAACACTTACCATTTGAAGTACTCTCTCTGTCCAATTTCAACCTGCACATTTTGACTTTCATCAGTTGACTTGAAAAAAGTTTAATTATTAAAAAATTTTATCAGTTGACTCAAAGAGAGCATATGATGCCTGCAACGCCGCTAGCAGCGAAGGCCATGGCTTGCCTAAAGGGATTGTTGAAAAATGATGGTTAAAAGGTTGAAATTTGTCAACCTTTTGGGCTTCGTTTTGAGTGGGATCCAAATAGATTTTGGATGTCATTTTTGGGTTCTCCTCCGCGAGTACTATAAAATTGAATACTTAAACTCTAAAAATGGATCAAGGGTGAATGAGATATGGATGCTTTAAATGTCACTCTTGAAAGAGGAAAAATGGGCGGAAATTAGCCCTGGGTATTTTTTTCTCTGGACTGTCCAAAATGCGTATGGACCGCGTTGAAGTCTTTGAAAGGCCCTAACATATAGTATATCTGAAATTGCTTGTGTGTAATTCTTAAGAGATAAGAACAAAATACTTCCATGATTTGTGGATATCTTGTCTTAAATAAATGTGCAGTTTACCTTATTTAATACGCTGAAAAATATTTGTGCAAATATTTCTTCCATTTCCAGTAGATTTGATTCGAGTATCCATGGAATGTCTCGAATTTGGTGAGTTGGTGATTGGAGAATATTCTTCTCTAATTGCAGAAAATCATAATATCACGTTTCCATGATTAGGGTCTCTTAGAGCAGTATAAATAGAGCCTCTAAGTTAGTCAGAAAACTCGAACCATTCTCAAGTTCCTCATTTCTTCTCAACTTGAGTCTTGCATCTTTCTTTCTCTGTCGGTGATAGTCCTTCGGACCTTGCGTGAATCCCAGGTAGCTCTTATGTGTTATTGTTACCGGCAATAGTTTTACCCTAGGGAACGATGTCCCTGACGGGACTCATTAGTTTCAAGGGCAGGGAGTGTTACACGTGACTCCATCACTTTGTGATTACTTGAAAAGTGATTTGTGCTTTGATTATTTGTAATTTAAGCTTTTCGATTTTATGCTTGAATAATAAATAAAAGTCTATTATTCTTGCATATGTTAATTGCTCGTTCAATTCCATTATTTGATTTTTCACATGATATAATCAATATATATATATATATATATATATATATATATATATTTGCTCAGTAGTCTTGAAACGAATTAATTTTTTTGTTAAATTATATTGATATGAAAATCGCATGTCAAATGCTTGAACGAAATTTGCATACCATACTAGGTTCAAATATGGATGCAACTTTGGCACAGTACTCTTACATGGAAAATATACATTCCATGCCTTAATTTGGCAGTGTTGTTTACATTATGGAAATTTTATGTTCGGTTAATATTACATGAAGCATGCATGCTTTATATCGATGTACGTGATCTTAATTATTTTTGTTATAATTTTCGAAACCAAATATGTATACATTAAATGATTGCTAAAATATTTGGTTATTTACGAAATAATCATGTCGAGCAATTTGTTGTGAATATTGATTTGAAATATTTATGTGTCATATAAGATGTGTACAAATATTAAACGATGAATCATTTTTGTTTGTACACATTGATGAATCCCATAACCATGTCGAGCAATGACGCTGCTAAGACTACCCCGGGGGCGATGCCACTTGTGGTTGTTCCTCATGCTGAGAAACCCGAGAAGTTCAATAATGGTATGAACTTCAAGATGTGGCAACAGAAGATGCTCTACTACTTGTCCACTCTGGGTTTGGAACGTTACGTACACGAAGATCATCCAGTTGTGGATGAGAAAAGCACAAAGGAAGTTCAAAGTGCTGCGGTGGAATGGAACTCTAAGGAGTATATCTGTTGCAACCTCATTTTGAATAGCCTTCACGATGTCATTTGGAATGTGTATCAGGTGAATGATCCTTCTAAGGTGTTGTGGGAAACTCTTGACCAATAGTACATAGGTGAGGAAGTTGGATGCAAGAAGTGGGTAGTCAGCAAATTCCTCGACTACAAGATGGTTGATGCCAAGTCTGTGGTCGGTCAAGCTCAAGAGCTTCAAATGATGATCAATAAGCTGATAGCCGAGAAGATGATAATGTGTGAGACTCTCCAAGTCTATTTCATCATCGAGAAGCTGCCTCCAAGTTGGAAGAACTTCAAGAGTTATCTGAAACACAAGCGAAAGGTGATGACCATGAGGGATCTGACCCAAAAGCTTCGTGTTGAGGAGGATAACCACATCTCTGAAAAGAGGATGAATGGATCTGTGTATGTGCAAGGGCCAATCTCGTGGAGGTTGGTGGGAGCTCCAAGTCGAAGAAGCCCAAGGGAAAAAAGGGATCCACGTTGGGAGCTAAGGGTGGAATTTCGAAGAAGTCGAACTTCACTAGCAAGTGTTACAACTGCAACCTCGTTGGCCAGAAGTCCTCCGATTGTAAGAAGCCAGAGAATTCCAAGAATGAAGCCAACATAGTTGAAAATCTTGCACGAGATATGTATAACATCGATCTGTGTGCTGTAATTCTTAAAGTCAACATGGTGGACTTCAATCCAAAGGAATGGTGGATTGACACTGGTGCTACAAAGCACATCTGCTCTGTCAAGGAAGTGTTCTCAAACTTCAAGGCAATTGAAGATGGGGAGACCATCTACATGGGCAACTCTGCAACTTCCATGGTGAAAAGGTGTGGCACTGTGGTGCTAAAGATGACGTATGGGAAGGAGTTGACTTTGAAGAATGTTTTGTATGTGCCAGACATTCGCAAGAATATTGATCAAGCATGGCTTTAGGCTAGTGTTTAAGTCTGATAAGTTAGTCTTGTCAAAGCAAGGTATGTTGGTAGGCAAAGGTTATGAGCTAGATGGTATGTTCAAGTTGAACACCATGTTTGTACCTCCTAAGAAAGATGAAATGAATGCCTCTTCTTCTACTTACATGATTGATTCTTCCAATTTATGGCATGGTAGACTAGGAAACGATAATTATGATTCGATAACAAGATTAATTAACCCGGAGAGTATACCTAACATGAAAATTGATGCAAATCATAAGTGTGAAACTCGTGTTAAGGCTAAGATGACTCGAACACCTTTCAAACAAGTTAAATGAAACACAAAACCTCTTGAGTTGATACATACTGATATCTGTGATCTCAAGTTCATGTAAACAAGAAGAGGTAACAAGTATTTCGTCACCTTCATGGATGATTGCACAAAATACTATTATGTGTACTTTCTGAAAAGCAAGGATAAGGCAATTGAGAAATTTGTTCTCTACAAAACGGAAGTTGAAAATCAACTTGATAAGAAGATCAAGGTGATTAGAAGTTACAGTGGAGATGGATATGTAGAGCTATTTAGGGACTATTTTTCTGAACATGGCATTTTTCACGAGGACACTACCCCTACTCGCCTCAATCTAATGGTGTGGCTGAACGTAAAAATTGCACTCTTAAAGAGATGATGAATGCGATGTTGATAAGTTCTGGGTTTCCACAGAGCATGTGGGGGGGCTATTTTGACACTATCTTTTGAATAGGATATTCCATAAGGATGAGAAAACAATTCCTCATGAGTTGTGGAAAGGCACGAAGCTGTCCTTTACATACCTGCGAATGTGGGGGTGCCTTGCGAAGGTGTTGATCCCACTCCCTAAGAAGTTAAAGATCGGACTTTGACTGTATCTTTATAGGATATGCACATGAGAGTAGTACTTATCGCTTCTTTGTACATGAATCGCATCATCCCGAGATTCACAAGAACACGATCATGGAATCGAGAAATGAAAGTTTCTTTGAGGATGTGTTCCCTGCCAAGGAAAGGGCCGAATCGTCGAAGATGAACATTGAGTCACTAGACAAAGGCGTAGTAATTCCTGACGATCTCGAGGATCAAGAGAGGGAAGTGGATGAACCTAGACTAAGTAAATGGATTAGGACCAAAAAATCATTTGGTCCTAAATATCTAATGTTTATGCTTGAAAGCGAGCCATAAAGCTATAAAGAAGCTGTGAATTTGTCCGAGGTGCCTATGTGGAAAGAAGTGATTAAAAACAAATTTGACTTGATTCTACATAATCATTCTTGGGAGCTAGTGGACTTACCTCCGAGGTGTAAACCACTGGGCTAAAAATGGATCTTGAAGAGGAAGATGAGGGCAGATGGCTCGATTGACAAGTATAAAAGTGAGACTTGTAATCAAAGGTTATAGACAAAGGAAGGTCTTGACTACTTTGGTAAATATTCTCCGGTCATGAGAATAAGCTCCATTAGAATGATACTTGCTATCGCCACGCTGCATAAGCTTGAGGTTCATCAAATTGGTGTGAAGACTGCCTTCTTGAATGGAGATTTAGAGGAAGAAATCCACATGGAGCAACCTGAGGGGTTTACGGCTCCTGGTCAAGGAGGAAAAGTTTGCAAGTTGGTGAAATCGTTGTATGGTCTCAAACAAACACCAAAGCAATGGTATGAGAAGTTTGACCATGCCGTTCTTGCCAATGGTTTCAAAATCAATGAGTGTGATAAGTGCGTCTACGTGAAAGACACGGAAAATGGATATGTAATCCTATGTTTATATGCAGATGACTTGCTCATTGTGGGTAGTAATGAAAAGATGATCAAATCTACCAAGGACAAGTTGAATTCTCATTTTGACATGAAGGATGTGGGATTGGCAGATGTGATCTTGGGGATAAAGATCATCTGAAACTCTGATGGTATCACCTTAACCCAGTCTCATTGTGTAGATAAAATCCTTGAGAAATTCAACAAGAATGACTCGGAGGTGGCGAATGGCTCCAATAGATCCAAATTTGCAGCTACAAAAGAACAAATTAGAGGCTATTAATCAGGTGGAGTACTCGAGAGTCATTGGGAGTCTGATGTACTTGATGAGTTGTATAAGACCATACATTGTATACACTGTAAGTAGGTTGAGTAGATAGATGAGTAACCCCAGTATGACTCAATGGAAAGTGATAACTAGAGTACTGAGATATCTACGTTTTACTCATGATTATGGTCTACATTATATGAGTTATCCGGCTGTGGTTGAAGGATACAGTGATACAAACTGGATACACAATGTTAAGGATCTGAAATCCATTAGTGGGTATGTATTTACACTAGGTGGAGGAGAAGTCTCATGGAAGTCCTCAAACAAACGGTTATTACTCTATCCACAATGGAATCCAAGTTTTTTGCCTTAGACAAGGAGAGTGAGGAGGTCGAATGGCTCATTCAATTTGTAGAGGACATTCCTAGATGGCCAAATCCTGTGTCAGCCATATGTATAAATTGTAATAGTGTATCTGCTATTGGAAAGGCTCAGAATATGCTCTATAATAGGAAGTCTCATCATATTCAACAGTGACATAGTTCCATAAGATAACTTCTCTCAAATAGAGTAATCACAATTGACTATGTAAGGTCGAAGGATAACATAGTCGATCCCTTGACTAAAGGGTTGAATCGAGAGGTAGTTGAAACATCATCGAGAGGAATGGGACTGAAGTTCATTAAATAATGGGTTACATACGTGGACACCCAACCTATGTGACTGGAAATCCCAAGATTTAGGTTCAAAGGGATAACTAAACTGAAAAGACCCATTGCGATCACTGTGGGGGTTTCATACATCTTGTCTTATTCCTACGATGAAGAAACAGTGATGTGAATAGAGGTAAGCATTAAGTTGCTTTCAATGATTCATGGCATCGAGTTTGTAGTACTAGAAAGACCGCATAGTTTACGGAACTACTCTTATGCAAAGAATCACCTATGTAAGCGAGAAGTGTGGTCGCTTTGAAAGGGAATTGTTGGGACACAATTCTTTAGAAACCTTACAAAACTAGGCATGTGCCATGGCCTGGTTAATGGACACAACCGAGGAAAGTGTAAGGGTTAGGAAAGATGACTATGGGAAGTGCATTGTCGTTCACACAAGAGGTATGGGAAGTTCAAGGACATCGCATCTACTTCCTAACCAGTGCGCTAAGTGTACTCTCTTAAGGGAAAGTTCAAAGGGTGACACCTACTTATCCTATGTAGCATATATGTCGTCGAAATGAATCTATCACCAAGTCAAACTCAGTGTCTGACATGATTGTTCTGATTCCTACACCAATATCTATTCATGTGGGGGATTGTTGGAAAATGATGGTTAAAAAGTTGAAATTCGTCAACCTTTTGGGCTTCGTTTTGAGTGGGACCCAAATAGATTTTGGGTTAGTGGAAGTCATTTTTAGGTTCTCCTCCGTGAGTAATATAAAATCGATTATTTAAACTCTAAAAACGGATCAATGGTGAATGAGATATGGATGTTTGAAATGTCACTCTTGAAAGAGGAAAAATGAGCGGAAATTGGCCCTGGGTATTTTTTTTTCTGGACTGTCCAAAACACGTATAGACCGCGTGGAAATCTATGGAAGGCCCAACCGCAGAGTATCTATGGAATTGCTTGTGTGTAATTCTTAAGAGATAAGAACGAAATACTCCATATTTTGTAGATATCTTGTCTTAAATAAATATGCAATTTACCATGTTTAATATGCTGAAGAATATTTGTGCAAATATTTCTTCCATTTCCAGCTGATTTGATTTGAGTATTCATGAAATGTCTTGGATTTGGTGAGTTGGTGATTGGGGAATATTTTTCTCTAATTATAAAGAATCAGAATATCATGTTTCCATGATTAGGGTCTCTTAGAGGTGTATAAATAGAGCCTCTAAGTCAGTCAGAAAACTCGGATCATTCTCAAGTTCCTCATTTCTTCTAAACTTGAGTCACACATCTTTCTTTCTCTGTCGGCGATAGTCCTTCGGACCTTGCATGAATCCCAGGTAACTCTTATGTGTTAATTGTTACCTGCGATGGTTTTCAAGGGCAGCGAGTGTTACTCATTACTCCATCACTTTGTGCTTACTTAAAACGTGATTTATGCTTTGATTATTTGTAATTTAAGTTTTTCGATTCTATCATTGAATAATTAATAAAATTCTATTATTCTTATGTATGTTAATTGCTTGTTCAATATTATTATTTGATTTTTCGCAGGATATAATCAATATATATGCTCAACAGGGATTACACATGTCTCGTATCTGGGATTGTGTCACATTCAGGTCTGGACGGATTCAGCAGCTCTTTACTGTTACTACGTGCAACTCATAGTGCGAAACACACACTACTGTTACTGTTCTTCTTTCTCCTCTAACTTTTCTCTGTTAACGGCTCTTTTACTGATACTGGTTGCAGAACATGGCGTCCCCGACGCCAAACCAAATCTCAGATTCCACCCCTTCCATAAACAAAAGCTTCCTTCAAGCTCTGAATTCGAAACCTTTCCCACTTCTATCCTCTCTTCCCGACACGCCCAATCTGCACCCTATCACTGAGTATAAGGGCAAGATTGCTTACATCCTCCCCCCGGAGGAGGGCGACCTTCTGGCTTTACATTACCAGAATGCTTTGGTTGGGAAATTCAATAGGGGGAAACCTCCTATGGAGAAATTATTAGCTGCTTTCAAATCAATTGGCTTCAAAGCTAAATTTCAATTGGGATCTATTGACTATCGCCATGTTCTTATTCGATTTCAGGACAGTGAGGATTATCAGCGATGTTGGATGAAAGGTCAATGGATGATTCAAGGATCAACAATGAAGGTTCAGAAGTGGTCTCCGGACTTCTCTCCTACTACTAAATCTTCCGTAGTTCCAGCATGGGTAACATTTCACCAACTCCCCATACATTTTTACAACACCTCGGCTATTATAGGCATTAGCAGCCAGATAGGAAGATTTCTCAAAATGGATGCAGCTACAAATGCTCTAACTAGACCCTCTGCTATTAAAGTTTGTGTAGAAGTGGACCTCTTATCTCAACTCCCTGCTACTATAGTGGTAGGAATTGGCAACAAAGTAGCAGATTACCAAATAGAATATGACCAGTTGCCTTCATATTGTACACACTATAGGATAATTGGACACACTCAAGCAAACTGTAACTTCCTTCATCCAGAACTGAGAAACAATAGAAAAATCATTGCTGAAACTAAAGAGAACAAGGTTAGAAAAGCTCCAGTCCAAGCTGATATTCAAAAAACTTAGGAAAATCCCCCAATGTAACAATTGATGTTGACGGGTCATCTACTCTAACAGTTTCCCAAAAAGAAACTGATTTCCAACTTCAAAATATGAACTCAGCTTCTCTTCTGGAAAATAACTTTAACTCTCTCAAAGTTAATCACATGAAAAGAAATACTCCTTTCTATTCATTGGATGATATCTCAAAACCAATCACTAATTTTTTCTGGAGAAAAAAGACTCAGCAGACTGACCTCCCTCCTATTCAGGAAGAATTAGTAAAGAAGGATATGGTTACAATATCAAATGCTTTCCACACTTTAACTGACTTACAGGATGATGATCATGATGCCCATGAGGATGAAGTAGTTGACATTTTCCATGAGTCATTGGAAACACAGGAGGTAGTGGCACACCAGACAGGTTGAGAAAAGGTATATACCTTGGCAATATGTTTGTCTACTCCTGACGAAGACCAGATCGATCCCACAGAGCAAGCTCTCTGCACTGCAATCAAAGTCCCAATCATCTCCGAAGAACAGAACAGAGTTGTAGAACAAATCACTCAACCGGAGGTAAGTATTTCTACTTCAGACAATTTGAGTAAAAGTGAAGGCAAGAAGGGTAAAAATAGCAATGCACCAGTAACTAAACTTAGGAAACTAAGATCATCACAAAAAGCAACCCCCCCAAGTTTTAAATGATAAAATACACCAAAATAGGGAATATATTAGTCTGGAATGTTAGGGGTTATGGTACTTCACTGGATAGATTAAAGGCTCTTAACTTGAAACACAAGATTGACATTCTATGTTTAATTGAACCATGGCATGATAAACAGAATTTAAACACTCTGATGCATGATCTTGGTTATAATAATGCCCTCCATGCCCAGAATGCTAAAATTTGGATTTTATGGAATCATGTTTTTAGTTTAGCCATTTTAAAGGAATCTAGTCAGTATTTACAGACTAGAGTAACTGACAAGGCCACTTCTGTTAATTGGAATGTTTTCTTCATTTATGCTAGTGTCCATAGACAGTCGAGGGAAGTTTTATGGTCTGATTTACAATCCCCAACAACTGAACCATCCATATACATAGGGGATTTTAATACTGTAGCCTCAGTTACTGAATATAAAGGTAGGAAATCAACACCTAGAAAAAGCATGAAACAATTTAATGACTTCTTAACTAACATGGACCTGCATGAAATCCCTACAGTAGGCAACTCATTCACTTGGAGTAATAATCGATATAGGGATAGATGTAAGGACCTACAGTTTCAAAGACTTGACAGGGGTTTGAGTAGTTTAGACTGACTGGAACTTTTTCCAAACAGCTCTATACAAGTACTAAATAGAATGACTTCTGATCACTCCCCTCTATTACTATCTATTCAATCTGCTGTAGAACAGGTCCCAAGGCCTTTTAGATATCAAGAAATGTGGTCAAATAGACAAGATTTTCATGATTTAGTAGTCTCTAATTGGAAATTAATATCCCCTCTCACGGGGATGCATAGGTTTGTTCACAAACTAAAGAGGCTTAAGATTGTAATTAAAGACTGGAACAAAAAAAATTGGCAATGTAAATCAAAATCTTTTACAATCTGAGTCAAAAGTCAATGAATTGGAAATATTGTTCCAGTAGTCTCAAGATGAATCAGTTTTAACTGAACTTATGGAGTCCAAAGCTATGCTTCTGAGAGCCCAGAAGGAACATAATATTTTTCTGAAGCAAAAGGCTAGGTTAAAGTGGTTTAAACATGGAGATGCAAACACTAGCTACTTTCATCAAACCATTAGGGAAAAAAAAGCTAGATCTAGAATTAGTAAAATTAAAGATGGAAAAGGGAATTGGATAACTGATCCAAATCTGATTAAAAAAGAAGGTGTTCGATTTTTTCAGGAATTACTTAATGAAGATGTCTCACAAAAAAAGGGAACTTATCTTAATCATTTTCTACAAGAAATCCCTAAAGTACTAACTGACCAACATAACCTCCTTCTGCTTACCCCTTTTAATATACAGGAACTGAAATTTGCAGTTTTCGACCTTAACAAAACTAGTGCCCTGGGCTCTGATGGCTTCTCAGGTGAATTTTACACCTCTTTCTGGGAAACCATTAAGGATGATCTTTTAGAAGCTGCAAATGAATTTTTAAATAATGGCAACATCCCTACAGCCATTTCTAGTACCTGGCTCACTTTAATTCCCAAAAAATCGATTCCAATTACATTTGCAGATTTCAAACCAATTAGCCTATCAAACTTTGTTAATAAAGTTTTCTCAAAATTGTGAGTGGAAAGGATCAAACCACTGATGCAATTAATGATTTCACCTGAGCAAAGTGCCTTCATTAAAGGAAGGGATATTTCAGATAATGTAATTCTAATGCAAGAAATGATCAGACTACTGTCTAGGAAATCTAAGGTTTCAAATCTGGTAGTTAAACTTGATATGCAAAAGGCTTTTGATAGGGTTTCTTGGTCATTCCTAAATTCCATTCTCCTACATTTTGGTTTCCATGGTAAATTTGTTAGACTCATTATGCATAACATTGCTTCAGTACACTTTTCTGTACTAATTAATGGAGTAACATCGGGTTTCTTTTCTTCCTCTAGGGGTATTAAACAAGGAGATCCTCTCTCCCCTTTCCTGTACAATATTTTATCAGAGGCTTTCTCTAGAGGTCTAAAGAAAATGTTTAGCACAGGATATCTATAATACTTTAGTCTTCCCAATTCTTGTTCTCCCCTGACTCACCTCATGTATGCCGATGACACTTCTGTTTTTCTGAATACTAAGACTAACAATTTGAAGCGGTTTAAACACTTTTTGATTGCATATGAGCAAACATCAGGTCAAAAGGTAAACTTTGCAAAATCAGATTTTTTTGTAACTCACAACACACCTCTACATCATGTCCAATCTGTAAGGAGAATACTGGGGATGGAGAAAGGCTCGTTTCCTTTTAAATATCTTGGAGTCCCTATTTTTTTAGGTCAAAATTTACAGGTGCATTATCTAACTATAATAGAAAGAATGGAGAAATTGATAAATAATTGGAAGAATAGATGGTTGAGTTCAGCTGGTAAGATCATTCTGATTAATCATTGCTTTCTTTCAATTCCAACACATAATTTTGCAGTTTTAAGACCCCCAAGGATAGTTTTTTAAAAAATGGAAAACATGGCATCTAGTCTATTCTGGGGTAAAAGTGAATATTCTCACAGAAAAAGGTGGAGATCTTGGAAAAAATGAGCTACCCTGTGGATGAAAATGGTATAGGTTTTAGGGACCTAAGTGCTATAGTAGATTCTTTTTCATGTAAATTATGGTGGAAGCTTCAAATTAACAGGACCCAATGGTCAACTCTTTTATGGTCATTACCCGTCTCTTACAAAAAATCACACACTTGGGGTAGAATCAGTAGAATAACTGCTAAGGCCAACAGTTTATCTAGAGTTATTTACGGTAATGGGGACTGTTCATTTTGGAATGCAAATTGGACGGGAGATGGAGCTTTGTGTTATATATGGCCTGAGGACATGGATATTCCTTTCGAGGATATCTCTCTTAGGTCTTTCATTAATAACAAAACTACTATCTTACCAAATCTGGAGCCTTATTTGGCTACCAATACCATTCATATTTTGCAGGAAGTGAAGCTGAAATACTCTCACCTGGATAAACTTGTCTCGACTCCAACAAATGATGGGAATTTCTCAACAAGATCGGCCTATAGTATATTCAGACAAAAAAGACCCGAAATCCAACATTTTAAAAAGGTTTGGTCCCCTTTCATACCTAGAAAGATGTTTGTTCTTCTTTGGAGAGCTCTAAATAGTATCCTACCTTTTGATAATATTCTATGTAGGATGGGTTTCTATTTGGCTTCTAAATGCCCTCTATGCCTGAACCATTCGGATAACTTGGATCATTTTTTCAATTCATGCCCCTCTTCTTGTGCTGTATGGCAAAGTGTCCATTCATTATTACAGATACAACACATAGGATTTAGGAATTTAAAAAGCAGAGTGGAATTTTATTTATCCTTTAAGGCTGAATCTAAGATTCATGCAAACTTGATTACTGCTGCTTTTATGGTTACAATTTGGACTCTCTGGATTAATAGGAATAAACTCATTTTTGATAATAAGCCTTTCTCAAATGATGCTTGTGTTCATGACATTAAAGAAACGATCTATCTAATATTCACAGCTAACCAATTGATAGGTAATCGAGAAAGACATAAGCAATGGATTCAGGCTAAAATCATTCCACATATCTTTCAAAAGAAGAAAAATGCTATTACTGCTGTGTATTGGAAAAAAACCACTAATTGGGTATAAAATTAATACTGATGCATCATGGATCTCTAGTGGTCTTTCCTCATCTGCAGTCATAGTCAGGGATTGGAAAGGAAATGTGGTTAAAATGAGAGTTAAAACTTTTCAGAGTCCAACCCCCTTACATGCTGAACTGTTATCTATTCAATATGGTTATGACATCTGTTCAGAACTAGCTTTAGGTACTTGTGTCATCGAATCTGATTGCTTAACTGTTGTTAGGGGCATTCAAAACCCATTGTGCTGCCCTTGGAGAAGTTTCTCCATCTGCAGTGCACTTAATGTAGAACACCTCTCACACCCAATCCAGCACACTCCTAGAGAAGCTAACTTGGCTGCTGATTTCTTGGAAAAATTTGCCAGGGAACATCTCTTACAGGGAGACTTAGATACTAGGTCAATTCCCCTCTTCCTTAGGGGATTACTTTCACTTGATAGCATTGGTTATCCAGCGATTAGAATTGGATCTCCTCTGGATACCAGAAGAAATTAGAAAAGGAATGTTCAGTATGCTATTATGGGTATCTTTTACTGTTTTGTCACTATTTTGGAAGTGTGGGTATCTGCATTTCGTACAAATACTGCTGGTTTTTCTCTTCTTGTAATTTCAGGTATTTCAAATGTATGCATGGATAGGACACAGATGTCTAGCAACGGCGACAGGCAAAGGTGGCAGGGCGAGAATCTAGATCTATAGTTGTATTGATGCTGCTGCTTTTTGTCCTACTTCACCCTCTGATGCTGCCTGGATACTATGCTCTTGGTTTTCAAGGAAGTTAATGCAGGATGCTGGCTCCTTACATCGTGAGCAGCTAATCTATGCCTCCTCATATTTCAGATGCTCTATGCTTTTAGTATTGGGGAACTCCACTTCATACAGGACCCTATCATCCGGCTGGCATATCGTTGACAAATAAGAGTCTCGAATACTCGATTCGCCGAACTGTTCGCGGTATATCAGCTAGATGGAAGTCTACGATAGTCCTATGTTAGTACATCGACGAACTATAGTTCTCTTTTAGCTTTGATCAGGTGGAAACACCGCTTTTGGTAGCAAGTGCTGTTTTGCTTCAAGAGCTTTTTTGGCTCTGGGATTCATCGGTTGGATGATCCTGTTGTAATGTTCCAAGACATTCTGCGCCTAATTTGGCTCTTTCAATTCGGCTTGGGGAGCCTAATAAAATCCCCCCATCATCGGATGGTTTAAATTTAAAAAAAAAAAAAGGATTCGGCAGCTCTGGCAAGTTTATTGAGCAATCAAACGGGTCGCCACTGGTAGAGGTAGTAAGGTTAATTGCGGACCTCAGAAGCCATCGCAAATGGTTTGATAAATTTTGGATACATAAAGTACCTAGATCGGTTATGTAGGATGAGCACTGTAGTGCTAATAACCTCAATTGTCAAACGTTTGGTTCTAATATTATCTTTAAGTAGCGTTTCCCTCAAAAAAATTCCTAATACAGTAGATTTATTTTTTAATTAGATACGTTATCTAAAGTAAGGGGAAAATAAACCTTGAACCTACAATAACAACTTTTCTTACCTTTTAATTGCATCTCAGACACAACTCACACACACACAACTCTTTAGAGTTTGACACATATATTACATTTTAAAGAAGGATGCAATAAAAATTGTGTGATAGACATCTTTTGAATTCTTTTATTTATAAATAAATAATTTGTTTTGAATAATAAAATAAGTCCGTCTCTTGAAAGATGGTTTTTTCATAAGTTATGAAAAGTCCAGTGACTTAAGTGCAATTCTACTACAAAAACATGAAAAATTCACGGGTTAAAGTAATTAAAATTCTGGTCAAATTCGGGTTATAAGCTATTTGGGTAAACTCAAAAGCCTATTTAATTTTTAGTTAGAAACATAACATATCTAGAGTAAAACAAATAATTTATATGTTTTACTACAAATGTGTAATGTTTTAAACCAAAACTCAAATGTTTCACTTGTAATTACTGCATATTATAAACCCCTAATTTCAAATAATTATAAGTAAACCCTATCTTTACATATGCCCATATAAAAAGATGGTTTTTCTCAAAACTTTGTCTAATAAAATATATATTTATTTGTTTTTTATCAATTGAAAAGGCCTATAAATAAATATCTACAACATATTAACATAATAAATACACATTGTCTTTTACTTAAAATGAATACTTTACTTGGTGCACCATTTAAATGAATGGATTAGACATTCAATTTCGTACAATTTTAATTTAAAAAAATACATACCTTTCATATATTTTTTCCATTCTGCAGAAATATTTCACTTCATCCTGAATAGAAAAACAACACCTACTAACAACTTCTTAATACTTACCATTTGAAGTAACCCTGTATCACATTTCAACCTGCACACTTTGACTTCATCAATTGACTTGAAAATATTTAATTCTTAAAACATTTCATTAAGGATAATTAAAATCTGTGAAAATTTAATCTCTTGAAAATACATGTTATAACGAATCTAACAAGGTATCACTCAATAATATATATACACACTTGTATAGCAATTCAATTTGGTCAAAGTTAAGAAGTTTTGAATAAATAAATATTTATATTGCAACTTGAAATGGGACGGAGGAGTATATATATCAATATTTCAAAACCTAAATGCTTATACTTTAGGCAATTATTTTTCATTTTATAACAACCTTGACCAATGTAGTTTATTAGATGTAGAGTACCGTGTTATTTATATGACTCATTTTTTTTTTTGATTTATATGAGGGATGATTCCAGCCTGTATTAATTTCTTATGCTTGTCTAAATTGCCTTTCAATGGGTTTGCAGTAAAAATTATGAGAATCAGTTCCTTTATATTCTGGAAGCATACATCTACAGAAAATCAATGATTATCATAGAGTATTTTGTTCCTATAGATCCAAAGAGACCAAATTGTGGCAATGAGTGCAGCAGTATACACATGATGCAGAATCACAGAGCCTGCCCTAATGGTGAGATAGTATTCAACTAAATGACTAAAACTCCTGAATTCAGGTGTATGCAGATTCAGCATGCAGTTAACTTTATTCCATACTGCAGAAGCCTTACAATAGGAATTAAAGAAATGGTTGATAGAGTCCGAGTGATTAGAGCATATAGGGCATTTAGAGGCTAGTGAAAAACCTAACTTACACAAAACATTTTCAAAGGGCAGAATTCCATTCAAAGCTCTCCAAGTTAGTACTGACATTTTGACAGGTATGAAATTTTCCCATACCTTATGAAGATGTCTGATGCTTGTTCCCCTCAGCCTCAAGATCTTATAGGCCGAGCTGACTGAAAAGTTTCCATCCACCGAAGATGTCCATATCAGTCTGTCCTCATGTGAGTTCCTGATGGATACTTCCTGCAAAATTGAAACTATATTGGTAGCCAAATGTGGCTCCAGAATAGGAAGATTAGAGTCTTTGTTCAAGATGAAGGAGCTTAGTGTGATATCAGGGAAAGGAATTTCCACATCATCAGGCCATTTATAGTATAAAGCTCCTTCCCCTGACCAGTTTGAGTTCCAGAAGGAGCATTTTCCTTTTCCATGAATAACTCTAGTCAAACTATTAGTTTTTTCAGTTATGTTACATATTCTCTTCCATACCTGAGAATTCTTGTAAGAATCAGGTAGTGTCCAAAGATGCTGAGCCCATTGTGTAGTGTTCATTTGAAGCTTCCACCATAGCTTACAGGAGAATGAATCAACTATAGCTTGAATGTCTCTAAACCCTATCCCATTCTCTTGTACTGGAATACTCATTTTTCTCCATGCTCTCCATTTTTTCCTGGTCTCTATACTATCAGTGGCTCCCCAAAACAATCCAGAAGCCATCCTTTCCATTTTCCTCAATACTAACTTTGGAGGCCTTAGTACAGCAAACAAGTGAGTTGGGATAGAAAGAAAACAGTGGTTTATTAGAATTATTTTACCACCAGTACTCAACCACCTGTTTTTCCAGTTATTAATGCTTTTTTCCATTCTCTCCAATATGGGGTAGTAGTATCTCTGAGTGTTCCTTCCTGTAAATATTGGGATCCCTAGATATTGAAAAGGAAACACTCCTCTAACCATCCCTAAATTCCTACTCAGAATCTGAGATCTTTCTACTGAGGTGTTAGGAGATACATAGAAGTTAGATTTAGAAAATTTTACTTTTTGTCCTAATGTTTGCTCATATGCACAGAGAAATTTTTTAAATCTTTTCAGGTATTTCTTATTTCCACTAAGGAAAACTGCAGTATCATCAGCGTACATTAAATGAGTAATCTGTGGACATGTTTTAGGTAAACTGAAAAATTGCAAATAACCCAAATTAAACAGTTTTTTAAGTCCTCGGGAGAATGCCTCAGATAAGATATTGAACAGTAATGGAGATAGGGGATCTCCCTGTTTTATTCCTCTATTTGAAGCAAAGAAGCCTGATGCTACTCCATTAATTAGCACTGAGAAATGGGCTGAAGCTATGTTCTGCATAATTCGGTTAACAAATGTACCATGGAAACCAAATTTAAGGAGAATTGAGTTAAGAAAAGACCATGAGACTCTATCAAAAGCCTTCTGCATATCTAATTTAATGATTAAGTTCTGCTTCTGTGATTTCCTTGTTAACATTCTGGTCATTTCTTGCATCAAAATTATGTTGTCAGAAATATCCCTCCCTTTCATGAAATCACTTTGTTCAGGGGATATAAGTTGAGACATAAACGGCTTAATCCTTTCCATCATCATCTTAGAGAAAACCTTGTTAACAAAATTAGAAAGGGTTATTGGTCTGAAGTCAGAAAAAGTGACAGGTATTGGTTTTTTTGGAATTAGAGCTAGCCAAGTGCTGGAAATTGCCTTTGGGATGTTTCCACTTATTAGAAAGTCATTTGCAGCTTCAAGTAAATCAGATTTAACAATTTCCCAGAAGGTGGTATAAAAAAAACCAGTGTATCCATCAGGTCCAGGGGAGCTATGTTTGTTTAGGTCAAAAACTGCAAATTTGAGCTCATGAATCAGGAAAGGAGCCAACAGTAAATTATTCTCTTGTTCAGTTATTACTCTTGGTATTTCAGCTAGAAAATGACTCATATAAGTTCCCTGTTTCTGAGGTTCTTCCATATTGAATAAAGCTTTATAATATCCCACTGCCTCCTCTTTAATCTGTGTAGGATCAGAGGTCCAATTTCCTTGCTCATCTCTAATCTTACTAATTCTAGTTTTAGTCCTCCTTTCCCTAATTGAATGGTGAAAATAACTCGTATTTGCATCACCATATTTAAACCAATTCAACCTTGCTTTTTGCCTAAGAAAGATTATTTTCTCTTTTTGAGCCCTCATTAAAAGTTGTTTAGATTTATTCAAATCTGTCAGGGTAGATTCAGTAGGAGTTTGTTGAAATGAGATTTCTAGATCATTAACCTTAGTCTCATATAGTGACAGATTCTGGTCAACATTGCCAAAGTGAGTTGTATTCCAATGCTTTATTTCCATCTTAAGCCTTTTCAGTTTATTTATTAACCTATACATCCCTCTGAAGGGAGTGTCCAGATTCCAGTTAGATTCCACTAGATTAAGAAAATCCTGTCTACCAGTCCACATCTCTTGAAATCTAAAAGGTCTAGGGGCTTGTTCCTCTGATGATTGTACTGATAAGAGGAGAGGAGCATGATCCGAAGACAATCTATTAAGAACATGGATTGAGCTGTTAGGAAATTTATCAAACCAATCTAATGAGCAAATTCCCCGGTCTAGCCTTTGGAATATTAACTCTTTGCACCTTTCCTTATATCTATTATTGGTCCATGTAAAAGAATTACCTACCGTAGGTATATCATGCAAATCCAAGTCACTTAAAAATTTATTAAATTGCATCATACTCTTTTTTGGGGTTGACTTTCTCCCTTTATACTCTGATACAGAAGCTACAGTGTTGAAATCTCCAATATATATGGAAGGGGGAAGATTAGCTACCATTAAATCACTCCACAATGACTCTCTTATTTGTCTATGTACACTTGCATAGATAAATACACAGTTCCATCTCAGAGAAGATAAGGAGTCAATTATATTAGCTTGTACATACTGATCAGTCTCACTTAGAACAGAGATGCTAAAAGACTGGTTCCAAAATAACCAGATTTTAGCACTGTGGGCACAGTAGGCATTGTGAAATCCCAATTCATTTTTAAATTTTATGATCCTCTGATTTTCTTGCCATGGTTCTATTAAACACATTATGTCTAACTTGTGTTTAAGTTTCAAATTTTTAAGTCTGTCAATTGAAGTGCCAACTCCCCTAACATTCCAAACCAGTACATTCCCTATTATGGTGTGTTTTATCATTTAAAAATTTTGGGATTGGCTTTTTGTGATGATCTAAGTTTTCTACTAGTCTTTGATGAGTTTTTGCCTTTTTCTCCTGATTTTCCATTGCTATGGCCAATAATCCCAGATAACAAATGATCTGAAGGACTTACCTTTGCCTACTCACCTTCTTTTTCCGTAATGCTCGGATCAGGAGTTGTTGTAGTTGTTTCTTTCAATCCTTCCTTGTTGCTGGTACTATGCTCTGCAGAACCTGTTTGTGCTTGCTCTATAATCTCCAGTTGTGCTATGTCATTTTGTGCCACGGGGGAAATAATGTTATTAGTAGAAAAATCAGAAATAATGGCAAGAGGTGCTTCCTGTGTTTCGACTGTTTCATGAAAAATCTCTGCAATCTCCCCTTCCTGCTCTTCCTCACTATCTTCTAAGGATTGAAAGGCATTAGAGATTGTTACAGTGTTTATGTTTGTTTCCTTTTCAGGTATGGATGTTTGTTCAGGTCGGTGGTCCTTTTTTCTCCATATCGATGTGGTTATTGGCTTAGATATATCATCTAATGAGTAAAAAGGGCCATTACGTTTTTTATGACTTACCTTATAGAAGTTAATGTTACTGTCATTTTGGAATCCAGTGATTATTTTTTGATTCTGTACATCATTTTCCTTTTGTGAAACTGTAAGAGCAGATGTACCTTCAATGTTTATTTCCTCTGTTGGGTGGGAATCTGACCTCAGATTGTTCTTATTTGCAATATTCTCTATCTTCTTACTAGTTATTTTCCTCAAGTTGGGGTGCAGAAAATTGCAGTTTGTGTTGCTATGCCCAATTATTTTACAATGAGTACAATATGTAGGCAGGTCTTCATACTCTATTGGGTATTCAGCAACCTTGTTTCCTATGCCTACCATAATTGATTTAGGAAGCTGGGCTAACAGGTCAATTTCTAGGCAGACTTTAATAGCTGAAGGTCTGGATAATGCCATAGTTGCAGCATCCATCTTAAGAAACCTTCCTACCTGACTACTTATTCCCATGATAGCAGAGTTGTTATAGAAATGGATTGGTATTTTATGAAAAGTTACCCAAACCGGTACAATGGAGGATTCCACAGACGGAGAGAAATCTGATGTCCATTTCTGCACTTTCATTGTGTAGCCTTGAATTGACCACTGTCCCTTCATCCAGCACCTTTGGTAGTCTTCATTATCCTGAAATCGAATCAAAACATGTCGATAATCAATAGAGCCTAATTGAAATCTCGATTTAAAGCCTATTGATTTGAATGACTGTTGAAGTGAATCCATATGTGGTTTCCCTCGGATGAACTTTCCGACGAGGGCGTTCTGGTAGTGCGAAGCTAGGATTTCTCCTTCTTCAAGGGGGAGTATGTATGCAATCTTGCCCTTGAATTCTGTTATCGGGTGAAGGTTTGGAGTATCTGGGAGGGACGCTAGGAGAGGGGATTGTTTTGTATTGAGAGCTTAGACGAAGCTTCGAATAACCGGGGGCTTCGAGAGAGAAGGGTCCGGGGTGGAGGAGGCGTCGGCGACGCCATGATCAGCAGCCAAAGTAGTTACCGAGAACAGTAATATGACCGTTGCAGACAGAAATGGAGGTGACGAACTTGAGGAAAGGAATAGTAGTGTGATGTGTGTTAATCGCACCGTAAATCGCACATAGGAACAGTACACCGAGTTGTTAGTTTTTATATGACTCATATTTATGAGACAAGAAAGTAAATAATTCATTAAAGATAGATTTGTAAACCAATTTATAATTTCAAATATATATATATATATATATATGTGAATCTGTCTCATACGAGACCGTCTTATCGTAAGACCAGGGACTAGAGTGACAATAGGTAAAGAGCAAATGAATTCGGGGGTCAAATTATAATTATGTTTTATCCGGTGCCACAATGAAAAATGCAAAAATAATGGATGGCTATTTTGCAAACAAACAAAACTGGAAGAACAGACTCACCTCTTTATCGCGTTCTCCGCCACCGCCACCGCTGCCACCTCGCATCTCAATCGTCGCCGCCTAGGCTCTCCAAGGTCATTGCCTCACCTTCTATGTCGTCGCATCGCAAACTCTCTCTTATCTAATCACAATCTCTCTGTCCATCACATCGCAATCTCTGTCGTCGCCTCCTCGTCTTCTCTCGCGTCGATCTGCCTCGACTTCTCCGTCATCGCCTCATTGTCTCTTTATCTTCTCAATCGTCGCATCGTTGAAAATCCAATGTTCGTCAGTGGTTCGTCGTGAAAGTCGATCTCGCTAAGGTTTGCGCTTCCGTCACGAACCCAACAAATGAGAGAAGCGCGAGCAGAATCGAGCTTGGAGAGAGCTTCCGGACATATAGGACGAGTAAATGCCTCATCGACGTTGGAGCACAACCGAGAATCGAGGAAATCGATGAGTCCTAGGGAAAGTGCTTGAGCTCAATGGAAATTGCCATTCTCGAGGTTGGAATTGAAAGGTTTTTTGTCGGCGTTGTCAAGATCGGATGCACCGGCATCGTGAAGGTCAGATGTGCCGGCATCGTAAGGATTCGCCGGCGTTCAATGCTGGAACAGAGCTCATTTTCACCCGAGTTCAGGGAAGGAGAAAGGGGAATTTTGGGTCAATTTCTGGTCAAATTCGGGTCAAAATATGAGTCATATACAGGCTGAAAATTAGAATATGCTTAATGGGCTGAATTTTTCTTTGGGCTTGGACCCTACCATAGTTAAAAATCATACAAGAAACATCAAATTATAATAATGAATCATCAAGTATTTTAAATAAATAATATTAAATAAATATAATCAAACATTAAATGAAAACCCTATAAAACCTATATTAAAATTTAAAAGATCACTTCATACTATTGAAACATCAATTATAAATCAAATAAAAATCTAATATTCAAAAATAGTAAACATCAATATCAATTTTTTAAAATGACATGCTGAAAAGCTAACACATCAATAAAAAAGATAATATAAGTTAAAATTTCAGAATTATTTTGCTACATATGAAAAAAAACTATTTTAACATTCCACTTCTATCCACTAATGTTATTAGTTTTTGACATGATAATTCACAGATGTAAGCTGATACGTATCACTTATGTATATTATAGAAAAACAAGACATAAAATATCAAACAGTGATAACTCAAAATTGAATTAATTAAATGAATCATCACTATCACAACAAAAAGATATAAATTAGCATATGAAAGTGGCAAACTTTAATTTGAAATTTTACATTTGCATGTGAAAATGTTAATCGACATATCTATTGAACCATCAAACATCATTTATTACAAAAATGTTCAAATGCCCTAATAAATCGCTAACATAAAACTGGAAAAATTCAAATAAAACTAAAACACCAATAACAATCAAGTGCCTCAACACTAACTATCAACCATCATAACTAAAAAATCAATGTCAAACAATACATCCTAAACAATCAAATTCTATTTTTTTACTCCAAATTGTTTCCCTTCGCCGCTGATTTTTTCACAGACTTGTCTTCTCCTGCTGGTTTTGAAGATGATAACCCTCTTACTGCATCAACACACAAATCGAAGGTCGACTACGGTTCTCTGTTCAAGGGAACGCCTTTAGAGCATGGTTCCTCATACTGTTTGTCTATTAACTCACCAATGGCATCGTAGAGCTCTCTAATATGGAAAGTATTCTTGTAAAATTATATAAAACATCACATACAGTAATTAAAACATCGACATCTGAAATTAAAACATAACAATAGCAAACATAGCATCATTGACAACTACATTGAGAAACATCAAACACAATATTTAAAAAATCAATCTCAAAATCTAAATACATCAAACAGTATACACAAAATATCAAAGAATAAAACTGAACATCAGTTACATACTTAAATACGAAAACACCACAAACATCAAACAATGAAATTAAAAACATTACACTAACACACATAACAATACTTAGAGCTTAAACATGAAGCTCAAAGATAGGACTTGAAATATCAACAGCGGTATCTAAAATATCACAGCTAAAAAAAAGAAAACTTACAACTCCTAGTTCATTCTCGAATGCAACAACAGTGGGCAAGTGCTCTTAGACATCTAAGAAACAACAACAACACAAAAATTAGCACAAATAGTAACAAAAAATTGAGATATCACACACGCAAACAACAACAAAATTGAACATCAATTGCACACTTAAAACACTACAAGCATCAAATACTGAAATTAAATCATCACACCAACACATATAACAGTACTTAAAACCTAAACATGAAAGATCAAACATAAAAACTAAAACGTGAATAACAGTATTTAAAATATCACATCTGCAAAATAATAAAATTTACAGATCCTCTTTCCTTCTCAATTGCAGCAACAGTGGGCATGCATTTTTACACATCTAAGAAACAAAAACAACACAAAAATTAGTACAAATCGTAGCAAACCCCTAAGATATCACACACAATCAAAACTGAACATCAATTGCACACTTAAAACACTACAAACACATAAGCATAAGCATGAAACGTTGAACATCAAAACTGAACAATCAAAATAACAAAAATGAACATCAATTGCATACTTAAAGCCCTATAAGCATCAAATACTGAAATTAAATCATCACACCAACACAGATAATAGTACTTAAAACCTATACATGAAAGGTCAAACATAAAACCTGAAAAATCAATAACAGTATCTAAAACATCACATCTGAAAAATAACAAAATTGACAGATCATCTTTCCTTCCCAATTGCAACAACAGTGGGCAAGCATTTTCCAAATCTAAGAAACAACAACAACACAAAAATTAGCACAAATCGTAACAAACCCCTAAGATATCACACAATCAAAACTGAACATCAATTGCACACTTAAGCATGAAAACACCACAAGTATCAAGCGCAGAAATTAAAACATCATAACAACACTGATAACAGTACTTGAAGCCTGAAACCTAAAACATCAAACTGAAAATGAGAAACATCAATACCTGTACCAAAAATATCCCGACCGAAATGCAAGAAGACTTACAAATCCTCCATCATTCTCGATTGCAGCAGCAATGATGTAAATCCCCTTAGACATCTAACAAACAACAACAGCAACACAAATATTAGCACAAATCCATAAGAACAACTCACAAAACACAAAAATAGAGAAATCCCAAAATATTAACACATTGAACAACATTAACCCTAGAAAATCACATGTACCAAAAAAAGCAAACAAAAATCGAAAAAACAACAAAATATGCATAAAAACTCTGAGCAAAGACATTACCTTCGAAGATAAAAACGATAGGAAGGTTGTATTGTGTTAGGCTGCCGGAAACCGAAGCTATAACTGGAAAATTTGCCAGAACATTCGTCGGATAATGAAGCGAATCTTCCTTGAATTACTGTGTTCTTCCCTATGCAAGAAACATGGAAGAGAACGGAGAAAAGAAGCGGTTGAATTGAAGGAAAATGGAAGAGAAATAGAGAGGAGAGAGAAGAAAAAGGTTTTATGCGCAGGAGAGAAGAAATGAGATGAGAGAGAATGCGTAAGAAAATAATGGGATAAAAAGAGGAAAGATTGATATTTATACATGGACTTAAATGTAAATTAATAAAATTACACATCCAGCCCCTGAACTTTTAAAACTTTAATTTGAAACCTCATGCTACATTCTTAACAATTTAATATCAGGTCTTGCAGCGAGACCGTCTCGCACAAGACTTTGTATAATATAGAGAGAGAGAGAGAGAGAGGGAGGGAGAGAAATGTGATCATATGAGAACACATATCTTAGGTGAGAACACTAATCACTTATGTTTTAACAAATCTTGACCATTGATTTGTCTATAACAACGAATCAAATTAAAAGAAAAAAAGTCTGAACACATACCTTAGGTGAGAACACTAATCACTTATGTTTTAACAAATCTTGACCATTGATTTGTCTATATCAACTAATCAGATTAAAAGAAAAAAAAATCTAACATAGAGCAAGTTAATATGACAAATTTGCGGATCCAGATTTGGGTCAAACAGTCAATCGCATCCTAATTTGGGCCAAAAATTGGCGTACTGTTGCATTGCTCATTACTATCTCCCTGATTATTTCGGATTTGAATTGTTGTTTCAAATTCATGGATTTGTAGCTTGTTTTTGTCGGTGTTCCTCATATAGGGTTTTCTTTCATCCAGTCTTTTGGAATTTGCTTTTTTAAGGGTTTTATGGATTCTGAGTTTTAATCAAAAGTAAGCCCGTCAAATGGGTTAATTGGATAAACCCATTATCCAAATCCAATAGATCATTATTCAATGAGTCATTATCCAATTAATCCGTTTATTAAATGGGTCATAATGGGTTGGATCATAAATGGGTTGGGTCATTAAATGGATAACCCATTGGATAACCCATTAGATATTCATATGACCCAATGGGTTAAAATATATTATCCAATAAATCATTATATAATTAACCCAATAAGTTATCATTAAACATTTTCTATCGATTTGGGTTACAAGTTGTCATTATCCAATGGGATCAGGTATTAAATGCTCATTATTTTTTAGGATTCGGGATGAAAATAATTATGTTAATGAGAAATTTTGATCTCAGTGAGTCTCATATTATGTTAACTCAATGGGAACATAACAAATACCCAATAAATATAAAAAATTACCCAATTAAATGCATGTGTAATATTTAACATAAATATTCACTATAATTCACAAATTATACAAATTATAATTCACAAATTATTCGAATTCAATCTTGTACAATATTCGAGTTAGTACAGTATTCGAATTCAATCTCGTACAGTATTCGAGTTCGTACAAAATTCGCACTCAATCTCGTACAGCATTTGAGTTCATACAATATTCGAGTTCAATCTCGTACAGTATTCGAGCTCAATCTCGTACAGTATTCGAGTTCATACAATATTCGAGTTCAATCTCGTACAGTATTCGAGTTCGTACAATATTCGAGCTCAATCTCATACAGTATTCGAGTTCGTACAATATTCGAGCTCAATCTCGTACAACATTCGAGTTCGTACAATATTCGAGCTCAATCTCGTATAGTATTCGAGCTCAATCTTGTACAGTATTCAAGTTCGTACAATATTCGAGTTCAATCTCTTACAGTATTCGAGTTTGTACAATATCCGAGCTCAATCTCGTACAGTATTCAAGTTCGTACAGTATTCGAGTTCGTACAGTATTTGAGCTCGAGCTCGATCCCAAGTAATATTGTTCGTTAGTTTCGTCGAGTTTACAAAGCCAACATATTATATATATATATATATATTTTTTTTTATTAAATATAATATAATATAATGTACATAATATTATATTACATAATATAATATTATGAACTCGAATATGAACAAAACGCAGAGCGATTGATGAACAAAACGCGGACTGATGAAACAAAACGCAGACGGGGAAGTGAGAACTGAGAACTGAGAAAGAACACGGACTTGATGGGTAATTCACGTTTCACCCAAATAAATGACCTATACCCAATGGGTCATTTAGTCCGACCCAATGGATAATTAGTATAGACCCAATGGATAATTAGTATATACCCAATGGATAATTCAGTATATACTTAATGGATAATTGGTGTTTTCAACCATTTAAACTTTAAATGGATAAGAAACTTTAAGTGGATAAGTCACGTGATATTTTACTTGGAGTGAAAAATTATGATTAACTCTAATCATTTTTTGATATAGGCTGAATCGTGTACATAACTACAAAAGAGGAAATATTTATTCGAGTGGATAAATATGAGGATTTCATTTATTATTTTCTTATGCTCAATAAAAGAAAATATTTTTAAAAATCTTCATATTTCATGGAGGAGATTTTTCAAATTTAGTAAAAGTTTCTTAAATACTACTTCTACTTCTTTCGTCAAGATCAATTATCAATTTTTAATTGGTTCAAATTAAAATTGATTAAGACATGAACCAAAATCGATAAATATGATAAATCGAGAATTTGATCGTTTCTAAAATGATTATATGTGTTAGGGAAAAATTAAATAATTCGAAATCAAACTTGTGAAAATTTTGTTATCTTATGATATGAAATTATCCATGGGTCACTCGTTACCCAACCCAACTCGACCCACCCAAAATTATCCAACGGATAATCCATTATCCAACCCAACTAAACCCAATAACTACAATCCAATTATATCCATTAACCCAATGGGTCATTATCCAATAAGTGAAAATAGTATATGGGCAACGGTTATCCAACGGGTCACAAAACCCATTTGACGGACGACCCATTTGACGGGCCTAATCAAAAGAATTATAGATTCAGTCCTGATCCACCACCACCTATCCGCCATCCACCACCACTTGTGCATTTATCAATTCATCAAAGAAGCAGCTGGCCCGGAAACAAACTCTCCAGCTCTCTGCCACAGTATTGAGGGACAAAATTCTGCTTCTCGGTAGCAAAAGGACCAGATTCCTTTGGAATATGGTTTTTTAAAATCATTGGCAATTTAAATTCATTTTTAAATATACCATTTCTTGGTGAGATTGAAGGATATGTACCAATTAACCTCGTTTTACCATTAGCTTCCCACTCTTGAACTTAGATAATTTTACAATTGGGAACGGAAAGTGGAGTATGAAATTAGGTCTCGAAGTGCCGCATTAGAGTATATTGAACTCTGTGTCTTTTAGACTTGTTTGCAGTATTTACAAAATTTATATTAGGTAGCACTGTTGGAGAGCTAAGCTAAACCATTACATTAGGTAATTACAAAATGTACATGCTTGATCTTGGATTAGTAAACATTTCAAAGTATCTCGACGTATAAAAGATAAACTACGTATATCAAAGCTAAAGCATCGTGTACCTTATCATTGGAGATATTATTAGTGTTGTATGCGATTAGGAATTCACAGATTCGATCAATGTCAAATATGATTTGGTCAGTTTCAGTGTCAAGTACTCGCAATGTATCTTTCGGTGAAATGATTTTGCCTTCATTAGACTTGAAAGCTGTTATTGAATGAGTTGATAGTTGATTAGGTGTAAATTTTACTCAGTTTCCGCTGCTATGTTGTTTATCTTCTTCTGAACTTTTACATTCCAATCGGCTACAGTGACTGATCGCAGCGAGTTAGAAAATGGGGACAAGCTCATACTAAGAGCCCTCAAGTTACATGGTTACCATGGCGTGATGCAGGAAGAGAAGAAGCTTGGCCAAAAGTTCTTGGTAGATGTAGATGCCTAGATGTATCTTCGAGCAGCTGGCATTTCTGACAACATTTCAGATACTATAAGCGACTAATAAAATATAAAGGACTTTATTATGGTGCACTGATATTAATGAATGGCACGTGTCATCAATGATGAGGATTACAATACATAGGGCTATAACAAACCAAAGTGTAACGGGAATAGGATTCTAAGTCTTCAGGGAAACTACCATCTATAACTAATTCTATAAGGAAACTAACTCTATAAGATAACTACCATCTACAACCTTTCCTACAATGAAAGTGTTTCTATTTCCTTAACAGCTACGCTCACATATACGATTGAGTTTGTGTCTGAATCCCAACTTTTCTTTATATCTTGTTTTGTTACGAGGATGGATGATGATTGCCTAGAAAGTGAGTTTACATGTATAGACTTTGATGATCTGCTATGCTACCGAGATTTTAACAATTCGAACTTGGTGATTTGCAGCTTAGTTAAAGAAGTAGTCCAGGGCGTGTCACGGAACCTTCTAGAATCTGTTGCGCATTGCATCCAAAACCCTGACAAAGTACCCTCCAGTTTCTGTTGTTCATGTCCAAGTCAGGAAGCCGCATGTTTCTGTTCATGGTCCTGTGGACTACTGGGGCGTTGAGATCACTATATACAGAGGCTTTGAGGTATGAAAGTTTCATAATTTTTGTTCACCAACAATTACATTCTCTCGTGTCTGGAGTTATGCTCAGTGCTCACTCCCTTGTTATTAAGACAATAGCATAGGATATTAATCCTAGTTGGTAAGAGTAAAAATATTGGGAGAGACTAGCATAGGATATTAAGACAATACCTTTGAATTATTGTTGAAGCACCTACAAGCTCCAACTGAAGCACCTACTAGTCATACTTTAAGCACTATATGCTATACTTGAAGTGGTACCTATACGCTATAAGCATAACATGAAGCACCTTCAAGACATACACAAAGCACCTAGAAACATAATATGAAGCATGTTCAAATTAAACTTGAAGTACCAATGTGTTAGAAGTGAAACACCTACAAGTTAAATTTAAAGCACATGTAAGCTATAAGTAAAGCACCTACTAGTCCTACTTTGAGCGCCATATGCTATACTTGAAGCATACGCAAAACACATATAAGTATAACACCAAGCACCTTCAAGGCATACAGGTAGCACCTATAAGCATAACATGAAGTACCTTTAAGGATAACATGACTTGAAGTACTTGAAGCACCCATTACATACTATTTTTATGTTATAGTTAAAGCACATATGAGCAACACTTGAAGCATCTAAAAGAATATAATAAATCACCTCTATCACATACTCTCTTTAAGTTATAGTTAAAGCACATATGAGCAACACTTGAAGCACCTACAAGTACATAATAAGGAACCTCTATTACATACTCTTTTTAATATAATGAACAGTCAATAACTTAAAGAGAGACCACGTGTCATGAGACCTAGTCAAGAAAGTATATCTTACAGTAATTATGGGAAGTAATGGACCAAATCTTTCTTCATTCATGATATTGTTGGCTCATTGAATCTGCATTCATTTCATCAACCAATAACAATTTATTAATGAAAATTAATTTCTAATTTAAACTGAAAGAAATGTAAAAGCAAATAAATGAAAGAAATGTAAAAGCAAATAAATGAAAGAAAGTAAGGTTAAATTGCATACAGGATGTCTTGATGAAGGGAAGGACGTGAAATAAGTGTGAACGTAGTCCGTAATATGTGTCATGACCCGATTTGTGGGTTTATCCCATAATATGATATGCGAGTTCAATATCTCAAACATTTTGTTTGACCACAACAGCCATTAGATTAAAAATTCAAGGTCGCCAAAATCTCCAAGGTCCATCTTATGTAGGTTTTGGAGTGATTCTCTATGAAGCCCTCTAGGCATATCCGACCTAGCAAGTTGGTGATGGGTTCAAGTAGGTCTAGAGCTCCTAGATGGTCCTCTTTAGGCTATTTAGGTACTTCCATCTTTGGGGACGCACTCCCAAAAATGGTGGTCAACCCCATGAACTCATCCACCATAAAGGTGGGATTGGGAGGAATGGATGTTGTCACCTCTTGTCTCCCAAATTTAGCCTACTTCTTCCTTTTTCACCCTGGGAGGTTGTTTCCTTTTCTGACTTACTTATTTTTGGGGTCATTCTATTACAACAAGAAGAATGTGGTAACAGAAAGAATATATAAGGATATGCATCAAGTATCATTCAACAAGAACATTCTTTCTAAATAGCCAACACATAGCAAATCATGCTATTTCAACACAAAAGTTATTCAATCAAGAATCGTTCTCCCTGAACAACACACATGGTAAATTATATCACCTCCTCAAAAAGATCATTCAATCAAGAATCATTCCTCCTAGACAACCACAACATGGCAAATTATATTGTCTCAACACAAAAATCATACACTTCCCCCACACTTAAATCATCACAAAACCATTCATATAACCCACATACTTCCTAAAACACTTCAATATTTTGAAATCCAAACTTCCATTACAACACATCCATGCTAAAGAAAGCAAGTAAACACAGAGTTCAAAGAGTTACCCTGAATTTGAAGCTAAAAGTCAAAGATCCACACAAAAAGAAGCAAAAAGTGCTCTCCATTGAAAGAAAAAAAATCCAAATTTTTGAGTTCCTCAAGGGTGAAGTGAGAGTGAGTGTTTTTGAATCACTTGCAATAGGTTAAAGGACTCTTATGGATAAGGGAATGTACTATGAGTTTTAATTTCAACAAATCCAAGCTCATCCAAAAGTGGGTTGTTTAGGTGGGAGGTACAAAGGAGGTTGTGATGGTTGAGGTAAAAATAGAAATTTGGGGGTAACAAAAGTATCACTTAATTAATGCCCAAGGGAGGTGGTGATATTTAGTATTGTACTATTTACATCACCAATCTTCGGGAATAAAATATCTGTTGAATTAATGGGCCAAAAATGCATGTTTTGGCTAAAATTTTGAATTTTTGAAAATCTGCATTTTTACCCCTTCTACAGCATGGCACGACCATGCCATATGATAGCTTCGCGATGATCTTGGTCTAACATGAGGCAGCCCCTTGCTGATCTAATCTAACACGAGTCGTGTAGTTACACGTTTGTGCTCCCCTGGTGCCTGCTTTTTTCAATAACATTTTCACCAACAAGTCATATTTCCTACCAACTATAAAAAACGAGACTCAATCTTAGATTTAAAGATAAACAATATTTTCACACCAAGATCCTTTGTCACACACAAAACAAAATTCAAAATCTAACTACCGAAAAACATCAAAGCAAAGTAAGAAAGAGCACCATATTTTGATTGTCGTCCTCACGACTTATTTTTCATGCATTTCAATTAAAACGAGCCTACGATTGGGTCTCCAGAGTCTACATCGGCAACTCCACCCACGATGACATCCTTGTGGAGAGGCCTCCACAAAGTGTCATTCTTACCTTTACGCCCTTGTTCGCCGTAGGGAATGTATGTACATCCTTAGCCAATATTGAATCCTTAGCTATTTCCTTGGGTTTAGGAGGTGATCGAGGAGGTTTTACATCCTCGCCACTCTCCACTAACTGCTGCAAGTTAGTGAGCATGGAAAAACAATCCATGATAGTCATGTCATCACTAAAGTCATGCATAGCATAGGTGTCATCAACATGATCATCACAACTGAAGCTCAAAACATGATTTCGCTCATCACTCTCATCATCATCAAGGAACTCATCTAGGCATTCATTCTCATTAATCATTCAAGGGTTATCACATTGAACAAGTTCATCACACAAAGATATGCCATTGCACATAAGAGAGGAAATAGGTGAATCATGCTTTGACTTGTAAATCTCAAATTGCACCTTATCAATGTCATCTTCTAGGGTTAGTGTCCCCAAATGAACTATCTTGGTCCTTGGCATTTTTATAAAAGGTATTCCCAATGAAATTGGGGGCGCACCACCATCGTGCACTACGTCAAGGATATAGAAGTCCGTCGGAAACACTAAATTGCCTACTCTAATCACTACATCCTTAACTAAACCTCTACGGCTAGCTTGGGAATGATAGGCTAGTTGGACAATTACCCTAGTTTCCTTAAGCTCACTTATGTCTAGGTTTTTATTAAGGCTATAAGGGATCACATTAATAGATGCACCTAAGTCTATCATAGCATTCTTCACTAACTTTCCACCTAAGGAAATAGGAATTGAAAACAACCCGGGGTCATCGCATTTATTAGGAAATTACTATGATTTAGAGTAGCCACTCCCTCTATTTTCAAGGGTCCTACTTTCCTAATTGGTTTGTCCCTCTTTTTAGGGCATACATATTTCAAAAAAAATAGAATCAGAGGAAACTTTCTCAATCACATCCAAAATAGGAATGCTAACACTAGTGGAGAATGACCTATTAAAGGCGGAGGTCAAAGGCAGTTCCAAGAAATTTCCCAGGAACCGCCTTCTGTGAAGTGTTCCGAGCTCGGAACCCACTGAATCTGGACCCCTTGATAAATAAAAGGCTATTTTTTATTGTTAGAAGGAGGTTATGGAAGAACTGTCTTCCATTTATAAGTTTCAAAGGCACTTCACCCAATAACCGCCTTGAATTGAGTACAATTAAAGGCGTCTGTGCCAAAGTAACTTCTAAAGTAGTATGTTCCGAGCTCGGAAGAACAATACGAATCTTGTTCTAATTGAGGAACTGTTGTGGATCAGGGCACTTGAAAGCATGAAAAATTTTACAAGATCGTAACTTCCTCTAATCTTAGTTATGAATTAGGAATTAATTTTGCATCTATGTTCTGAAGTAGGAACTAATTTAGGATCTTTGTTTTTTTGTAAAAGATCAGTTGCGAGCTTGGAACTGATTAAAACAGGAAAGTCTTAAAACTCCAGCGGGGGTTATTGACAACAAATAATAAGAAGAAATAAGAAAGAGGCATAACCCAATCTTTGGGGTTTCTGGTGGAATTAATTGTGAAGGTATGTTCAAGCATTCATCCATTTTAATTATTTCAAATCAATTATATGAGGAATGGATTGAATTGGGGTTATTTGTTTTGAAGTGGTTTTTTGAATGGAAAGGATATTAATTAGGGTTATGTTGTGTGGAATAATTTTTTTGAACCATACTCAAATGTAGGTACGTACGTACTTAGCGGCATCTTATGGACAGACTTGAACTCATTGGTGGCGATAATAGGAACTCACCTGATTACATTCCCTTAGTAAAATCATTTGTCATGTTGGCTTTCAAACATGCCTCGAAGAACTGCGCAGTCCGAGCACGTTGCCCATGCAAAGATTGTAAAAATGATGCATATGTTGGGATAAAAAAGTTGCGTTAACATCTTATAATGCATGGTTTTCAAACATTATACTCATTGGATATGGCACGGGTGGTTCTCACAGATATTGTAGATAATGTTAAAACTAATGAAGGAGTTGATTTGGGTGGAGATGTAGCTAGAAAATTTCACGGTAAACTCGAGGGCGTAGAAGCATTGATCAATGACAAGAAGACCACATTGTATGTTGGATCCAAACATTATTTTATGAGCGCAGTGTTGAGGATAATGAATTTGAAGGAAAAATATGGGTGGACCAAAAAAGGGATGACTGAGACACTTGAATTGCTAAGGAAATTGCTTCCACGTGGTAACCTTTTGCCCGATAAAGCATATGCCACAACAAGGATTCTCTGTTCAATGAGATTGGAATTGGAAAAAATTCATATTTCAATGATTGCATGTTGTACAGGAGGAAGGAGGACGCGGTTAGAGAAACTTGTCGGATATGTTGTGAGTCTTAATACAAGTTGAACCAGGGAGAAATTGTTGTGGGTGCGGAAGTTAGTTTCTACTTGAAGAAGAAGACCACTGCTAGATTTTTTTGGTATCTTACTATTATTCCACTTTTGAAGAAGTTGTTTGATTGCAAAGAGGATGCTAAGTTAATACGATGGCATACAGATAGAGTTAGACATGGGGAAGATGTGATTAGTCATGCGTCGGACAGTGAGCAGTGGAAGAAGCTTGATGCCCTTACCCTGATTTTGGATTTGAGCCTCGTCATTTGAGGTTTGGTCTGTCAACTGATGCAATGAACCTGTATGGTAATATGAGCAGCGCATTTAGTTCATGGCTTGTAATTTTGGTAATATACAACCTCCTCTCCTGGTTGACCATGAAGCAAAAGTATGTTGTTATCGATGATGATTTTGAGCCCGAGGAAACCTGGTAATGATATAGATTTTTATCTTAGTCCCTTTATTGATAATTTGGTGACATTTTTCAAGGTTGGGGTTTGTACTTACGATGGTCATATGGGAGAGTATTTCACATTGAAGGGCTTGTTAAGCACTATAAATGATTTTCCAGCTTATGGAAATTTATCGGGATAATCGGTGAAGGAGCACTACGTGTTCCTGTGTGTGAAAGGGAAACCTCATTTTTCCAACTTAAACACGTTTGTAAAAAAATTTACCAGGGTCACAAAAGGTTTCTTCCAGAGGGGCACCCTTGGCGTTCTGCGAAGAAGTGGTTCAATAGGGACATTGAGCTACTCCCACCGCCATGGTAACGAGGGATCAAGTTTTTGATAGATTTAAAGAATTTCCAAATGACTTTGGGAAGAGGAAGCTGAAATATTCATTATATGGAAGTTGGAAGAAATGCTCAATTTTTTTTCAAACTTCCTTACTGGAAGGATTTGGATGTCAAACATTGTCTTGATGTAATGCACATCGAGAAAAATGTGTGTGATTCATTAGTTGGTACACTGTTGAATACCCCTGGGAAAACTAAAGATGGGTTAAAGTCTTGGATTGACATGGTTGATATAGGTATTAGAAAGACTTTGGGTCCTGTTATGGATGGTGATAAGTGTTATCTCTCACCTGCTTGTTTCTCCATTTCTAATACAATAAAGGAATTGTTTTTGTGAGACCCTGGGTAGTTTGAAGGTGCCTGGGGAATATTCATCCAACATAAGTTCATTGCTATTAGTAAAGGAGTTAAAATTGGCAGGCTTTAAGTCATATGATTGTCACAATTTCATGCAGGAATTGAATTCCATTGAAATATGGTCTTCTTTGCCTCCCCATTTAAGATAGTGAATTACTAATCTTTTTTTGTTCTTTAAGTCCATTTGTTCCAAATGGATTACTATTGCAAAGCTTGACCGGTTGCAAGCGATGATCGTTGAAGTGTTATGCCAATGGAGTTGTATTTTCCGCCATCATTCTTTCACATTATGGTCCATTTTATTATTCATTAGTTCGGGAGATCAAGCTATGTGGTCCCATTTTTTGAGGTGGATGTATCCTTTTGAACGATATATGAAAATCTTCAAACATTTTGTGAAGAACAGATATAGGCCTAATGCGAGTATTGGTCAACGGTATCTGGCAGAGCAGGTAATAGAGTTTTGTACCGAATATATGAAAGAGGTAGATTCGGTTGGTGTTCTGAGTTCTAGACGTGAGGGGCGATTGGATGGCCAGGGTGTTCAACAGGGTAAGTTGCTCAGCCCTAGTGCAGAGGATTTACGTGCTGCTCATTTATACGTACTTCGAAACCATGATGATGTTTTTCCATATATTAAGCTTCACATGAATGAGATACGCGGGGCGCATTCTTCATTCAATGAAATTCGTGTTCTCAAACAACACACTAAAACATTTGCATCTTGGCCTCACGGTCACGTTAGAAGGAGTAGACACCCTGAAACGGTTAAGTGGCTAGCACGTAGAGCTCTTAGTATGGTCCTTTCATATGGAAGGTATGACATTAATGGTTTTATGTTTGGCACCAAATCCACAGATGATAAGGGTGTCCCAAAACAGTGGAGTTTCACTAGTTTTAGTGGCACTTCATACTGCTAGGTCCGGCGAAAACAATCCAATTTATGTGCATACATGTTACTTTGAAACCATAGTCGAAATATGGGAGATTAATTATGTGAAAATGCAAGTTCCCGTATTCAAGTGTGAATGGGTGGATGTCAACAATGGTCGAAGAACTGAACACTTGGGATTCACTCTTGTTGACAGGAGCCAATTGGCTTGGAAGGAAGACCCATTCATATTAGCGGGTCAAGCACTTCAATTTTTCTATGTGAAGGACCTTGTTGACCCAAAGTGAGAGATTATTGTTGAGGGTAAAAGGACATTTGTTGGTGAAAACAATTTTGATAATTTCATCAGTTCAATGCTTTTATCAGTTCTAATGACGATGATATAATGCTTGAAGAAAATGAGGCGAGTTTGCATATGAATTTGGGAAGGTCGGACCATGATGAGGTAATATGGGTTGATGCTCAAGGGAATATTACCCAAAAAAAGGAAGGAAAGTGAAGAAGAAGTTGGTAAAGAAGAAGAGGAAATCTAGGTCATGATTGTGGGATCTTGATTTTAGTATTTTGGAAGGATGGCCATAGGATTCGAGCCATTTCCGAGTTTGGAAGTGGTTTGGGTCAAGTGGTCATCAGTCAATGCTTCATTTGTTTGATCCTGAGTTTGGAAGTATATGCTTTTAGACATTTTGGGCTAAAAAATATACACTACTTCCACACTGCACATACATATATAAGATACAATTACACAATTATTGACTCGAAATTAATGATTAGTCTCACAACATATGAATTAAAATAAGGGTCATAGGAATTCATTCAATGTAGTACGCTACATATTACAATAACCATAGTGAAAACTAAACCAATGAAATCCTTAAAACATTTTACACAGATAAGCATTGTTTCAAGCGAGGCATTTTTTTTACTCTTTAAAGGCTCTCTCATAAGCACACTGCTTCTTCTCTAGGTTCCATATACGCTCCCTTAGTTGGCACACTTTTTCACGCACCCATTTGTAGCAAGTCTGCATGCTCTTGATAAATTTTGGGCCAAACTCTTCTGTATGTACATTTTTCAAATAACAAGTAATAAACGTAAGTTCTCTAAACTTATATATATATATATATATGAAATATTAAATGTACCCCTTGCTCTCTTGTGAGGCTCGGCCGCATCAAGAGGTTTGTGATGCCACTTGTTCTCATGCAGTATCCACTTTTTCTTTAAAAAATACTGCTTGTCAAAGTACTTACAAGCTTTTTCCTAGCCATGAAAATTCAACCCCTCTACACCTTTTGAGGTCAACGTAATCAAGTTTCCATAAGGTAGATTATTGATAATTCTCTTCGTTGTAGCTACACACACCATGTGCTTAAAAATGGCAGTCATGGGATTAACTATGCCCCCCTCAATCACATAGTAGAACATCATAAGAATTGAGTAATTTGGCTCGGTGAGGTGACCGGGAGCGGGTACTATCAACCTAGCTATTATCGCATAGACAATTTGTTGGTCGAGCTCTAGTTCCTTGAGATCAAAGGATTCGGGTCTACCTAGATTATGAGGATCGTGTCTGAAGTACTTCACACTACACGCAATTGGGTCAGTACTAGAATAGTCATAATTAAGTAGCCATTCCCCCATGTAACAAACATCATCTAGAGGTCCATTCTCCACTTGAGGGTAAACATCTTCCGGACCCTTATATGGGAATTCAATTAGTTAATTGATGATCCACGGGCTAATCTCAACATTAAACCCGTTCACCCTAGTCCAATAACTGCCTGAACCCTCTACCTCATGCAATTGCAAAATATTGACAAATCTCATCAAAATAAGCCTATTCATTCAAACTAAGAAGTTTAAGAAGATGTTGATCCTCAAAAAACTTAACGGGGTCCTCTAACCCTATGCTCGTGTACACATTCAAGTCTATAACATAGGTATCTAATACTTTTCCATCATCCCTTAAAGCATTAAACCTATTTTGAGCTTCAATGGAAAAAAAAACCTTGCTTCATAGCCCGGACTCTTTGGTTGGCTCCCTATCATCGATTTGGAACGATGTTTGGTAACGGGTGCATTTGGATTTAATGATGAAATGATGTGAGGAGGTGTTTCCTGTGTGTTTTTAGGATTTGAATTTGAGTAGGGGTTTGTGTTCCTGAGTCAGAAATGAGGCTAGGGATTTTAGAATGAATCTCAATTTGGGGTTATATATATAAGTATATTAGTTCCGAGTGTGGAACTAAGTCGTGTTAATTTATCAAATGCTCGATTTCTAGTTCTTCACTCGGAACTCTATCAGTCAATGAGATTGTGCTGACCAGAATAAACGTTCTGAGTATGGAACCTGTTCTTGCCAATAATTAGAATTTACCTTAAAAAGAATGCAAAGAGACACATTTGGGCAGTTTAGTTCTTGAAAATGTGTAAGAGGTTGGAACTAAGGTTCCGAGCTCGTAACCTCAATTTCCGTGCTTTCATATTAGCCATACGATCATGTTCCGAGCTCGTAAAGAATCGTCTACTAATAAATCTTTAAAAACTAATTTTGAAGATGACCAAGTTAGTTCCAGAAAATGCATCAAGCTCGTAACTTTATTAATAGGGTTTTCATTAGTAGAACCAGATCATGTTGCGAACCCATAAAGTATTTTCTACTAATTAAGCTTACAAAGACAAATTTTTGAAGAATACCAAGTTAGTTCCAGAAATTACATCAAAGCTCAGAACTGCAGTTCTGAGCTCGTAACTTACTTTTCGTTCTTTCATTAGTAGAATCAAATCCAATTATGAGCCCGTAAAGTATATTTTACATATTAAGCTTAAAAATAACAATTTTTTTAAGAAGTTCAGGTTAGTTCCAGAAAAGACATCAGAGCTCGGAACTGTAGTTCCGAGCTTGTAACTTACTTAATCGTAATTTCATTAAAAGAATCATATCAATTTATGAACTCATAAAGTATAATTTACCTACTAAGCTTAAATCCAATAATTTTTGAAAAAGAACAGGTTAGTTCAAGAAAAGACATCAGAGCTCGGAACTTGGAACCGTTGTTCCGAGCTCGTAACTTGGAACCGTTGTTCCGAGCTCGTAACTCCCTTAATCGTGATTTTATTAAAAGAGTCAAATCATGTTCCGAGCTCGTAAAGTATACTGTCATACAGGGTTCTGAGTTCTGAACATCTTCTGGGAAGATATTTTTACTGAAAAGAAAGAGTTCCACTATCAGAACTCTATCGTGAAGTATGATAAATTTACAACAATCTAACAATAAGTTCTTCCTTTGAAAGACAACAATAAATATATAAGGGGAGACATGATATCTAAAACATGGTATTCCTATTAGAAAAGGTCAAAGCCCTGTAAAAACAAGGTAATTATATTATGAAAGGTCTAAGACAAATGGAAAGTGTTTTCATCGAAATATATCCTCAAAATCCGTTACTATTAAAATTGAACAAAGTCCTCAAAATCCTTAAAAAAGTATCTTAAATATCCTCAATTCCCTGCATCATCAACCCAACTTTTCTTCAATCTTGGAGTCGATCCTCTCTACATCTGCATCTCCATCCTTACCATTCTCAGCCTCAGACTCATCATCCTCAGAATAATTGGGCTTAAAGCTATGCTTACCCCCATCATCACTAAGCACAATCTAGAGTCCAGCGAATTTGATGAATTTGTCGTGGTTGGCTTCAGCCGTGGCTAGCTCTGCATTAGCGGCACTAACTTCGGTTCGAAGATATTCCATGTACCTTTTGAAGGTACTCATCCACAAACCGCGGTTGCCTACAAATGAGAATAAATAGTTAAGAAATGGTTATTGCCGATAGTTAAATAAGGGAATATACTTGAAATTAAAAATATTTTAATACTCACAAGACGAAGATGCCTCTGCCCTCCCCACTTCTCTAGCTCTCTTCATTGCCCTCACGTTCAACCTAGGAATTGTGCATTGAACATATTCACCATCAGAGTTCAAGCAAAAATGCTTGTGGTTGAACCAAGGCTCATCATAGTACTCCAAATGCAATGGCTTGTCTATGGGTATAACCTTCCACTTCTTGATCAATGTCGTGATCAAGCCACCATATGGAAGATCTTTCTTTTTACCCCCTGCGGCCTTCAAGATATACATCAAAATTGTATAGCCCAAGTTAAGGCTCACACCCTCTATCACGTAATAAAATAGCATGAGATTACCAATTGTAGGCTCGCATGCATGGCCCTCCGACGGTAGTAAAATTCTGACAAATCTTCGCTTAGATTAACCTATCCTCAACGAACAACACCCCCACATTGAAGCTCTCTGCCTGCCCCGGTCACACTCTCGACCTATTGAAATACTTTTTAGCCATCGCAACCGTGCACAATGGGGTTACCTCTGTAACCCCAGGCTCTATTGATGGAAAATTTCAATAGGTTCACCCTCATCAACTAGTTTCAACTTAGTCAGGTTAGTATACTCACAACCTAGGGAATCATTAATTGAGAACTTTGTAATGGGTATTCTCACACTATTAACAATGGTTTAGTCCTTAATATTACTACCTTGTCCTAAATTAGCATAAACTTGTAGAACTTCATCATAATGGACGGGTTTATTTAACAGTGGTAATTTGTTAAAACCAGGGGGCTTGAATTTCTCAATCAAATGCCCTAGACCTAGTGGCACTACATCAGAGGGACGAATAACCTTTGGAATAGTGCATTTCATATGATAGAAGGCCACATACCTTTGTTCAGCACCACCATTGTAGAATCAGTCATAATCGTCGGGGAGCTCTTGTGTTAGACAATGACTATGGGTTGAAGCATTTCCCGCGCCACTGCTCATTTTAGCATAGCAATACCTAGGATCCATTGATTTGTCGGTGAGGGGAAGTTGAACGGAGGTTATGAGGTTATAAATTAGATGAAAAAAATTGAGGATTTAGGGAAATATTGGGGATTTAGGGTTCTAAGAATGTTATCAGAACCCACCACTCTTTATATATATAGTAAGAATCAGTTCCGAGCTTGTAACATGTTCTTTCCTATTTTACGAAGAAAAGATGTAGTTATGAGTGAGGAACAGCTTTGGCCGACAACTCTTCCGAACTCAGAACTACTTTATGGGCCTCAAAAACAGGGCATTAAAGGTAGTTTTCAAATGGGTAATTAATACTCATTTGTCAAACGCATGAATTCCCTCCCATTTTCTCCCTCAAAACCCTCCCAACACCTTCTTCCACAAAACTCTTAACAAATCTCTCTAAAAAATCTCACTTCCTTCACAAAATCTTCCAAAACCATACATTTCTTCAACTATATATCACATTCTCTTAAGAATCAACACCATAGAGCTTGGATTTTGGTTAGGGCTTTTACATGGTGCATATTGTGGTCTAACTAGATCATTTGAACATCTAATCCCCTCCCATTGTTGAAAAGGTAAATGTTTAAGTGTTGGTGTTGTTGTGTTCATGTAGATGGTGTATGTTATTATTATCTTTATCTATTTATGTAATGTCCTTGGATTTTGGCTAGGGTTTTAATTTATTAAAACCCCATAGGTTATGGATTTTGTTTAGGTTTTTTCAGTGTTTTTCTTAAGATATTTGTATATTTTGTGTGCTATTGTATATGATAAAACTTATGTTATTTTTTATTTATGAAAATTCATTTGATTTTGGTTAAGATTAGTATTAATATAAGTTCCATAGATTCTTTCATGTCATGGGAAAGGACTCGAGATGAACCAACAGGTTCATTCGAAGGACATTTCGACATAATAGGCAACGAAGATGATGTTGAAGAAGGGTCGGAGGAGGTCATAATAGCTAAGACACATTGTAGAACTTTAGATCGTAGAATTGCATGGAAAGAGTAAACTTTCTCAGTAATCTACCAATTCAGAAAATGTTTGTCAAATGACTGTGCCAAGTGGTCAGTTGGGTAGGGAAAGAGGATAGGACAATGGTGGACATCAAGTACGATAATTAACATGGGGTCCCTAAAGAAAATAAAAGAGGTCCTTTGGATGGAACGCAAGGTACCCAATAGCATTTCTTTCTTTCTTTATGCTTTTACCATTTTTCCCTTCATCTAGAGTTGAAATAAATTGAGGTTGATCATGATTTCGTATAATTATTGTAGAGGCCATTTTGAGATAGATTATCCGGATTTGGATGATTTGAAGAAGAAATATATAGCTATGGTGTCAAAAAGTGGGAGAGAACACAAGTACACCTTGCCTAGAGATTACGTTTTCTCTAGCAAAAAGGGTGTGACCCACCTCCACTCGGGGTCGTTAGTATCTAACCCGAGCGAAGGCTAAGGACGGTCAAAGATAAAATTTATATTTTGCACCCAACTCACTACTAAGCTACCTATGGGGTAATTAGTGGCAAGCCCAGGTTTGTCCACAGAGATGTTAGGGCCTAATTGTCAATTAAAACACAACCACGTATGGGTTGTTAATCTGTCTGTGTGCTAGGAATGGCTAATATAGTAAAATGGGGGTTTTTGGTTTTTCAATTAACAACTACAAACATGAAATATAAAATACAAGTATACTATATTAACAGGAACTTAGGGGTATTTGCGTAACATGTTCGATAAATGACTTCTATCCTCGATTCATTCACATATAGACATATAAATCTATCTTATGCCTATCTCACACAGTATGGAGATAGCCAGGTATTTTCCCCCATCTTTCACACATAATACTTAACAAAATGCCCATATCTCACTGTCTCCGTAAATAGGGAATGATCTCAAGTTCAGTGATGTCGCAGACCATTGCCCATCACTTCACTCTCAATGCTAATGCACCAATGCTTAGAAGAATACAAAGCCTTCCTAGAAGGGCAATGTCTCGTGTAGGTTCCAACCGTTAGATATGTAGTGAAATGCATTACATGTGAGACACTCCACTATGGATCTCAATCCCTAGGCCTTTAGAGGCAAGGGAAAAGACACCTTGTGATAAACAAACACAATCCTAATCGACCACACAACTCTAGTCGCTAAAAAACATGCTAATCTATCGGGTTAAGCCAGGGGTTTTCCCCCATTGGGACTTTCCAAATCGACCACACAACATGTTTATTTCTCATATAGCTAGCCAATTAGAATCATGGTATAACACATATAATGATTTTCTCTCAAAGGATATGAATTCACTCACTCCCTGGTGCTCTTTACCTACTCCACAATTCTAACACTTCCCAAGATAGAAATAAATAATAGAATGATTTTATACTACCACACATGCATGGGTGCATCATCATAATAAGATAGCATAAATCACAAATCTTAGAAAATACAAGTTCAAGCACAAATATTCATGAGGCAATAAGATGGGAGAATATAAACCTCAAAAAGTCATAATCATAGCATGAATACAAATAACCCCAAGCTACTAATCTACTCCCTGGACATGGAATTCAAGTTTGAATTCCACATCTTTGGAAAAAGTAAAATAAAAAGGGAAAAGAGATAGAACCTAGAGAGAAGAGAGAGTGTTTCTCTCTCTAAGTTGCTCTTCTAATCTACCAAATGATCTAAGAAAATGATCCAAGACTTCTAATCTACTCCCTAAAGTATAGATCCATTGTAAATATTTAGTTAAATGCCATAGATCTAAGAAAATAAGATGAATAAAAGAAAAGAAAATGAGAAGGAGAAGAGAAGAAGAACTCTAGAGAGAGAGAAATATCCTCTTCCTTCTACCTAGAAAGAGAAATAAAATATACATTATGCCTACTTAGTTCAACCCTAGGAGACTAAAGGATCCTTATATAGAAGGGGATAAATGGGCTTCTAAAGGCCCAAGTTTGGGGAAAAAACCCTAAGGAAAACCCTAAAAGCTTCTAACCCTAGTAGACTAAGGCTATATTTTATAGTAGTAGGGGATTGGGCCTAAAATAAGCTAAAACCCGGGCAACCTCCACCTGACATGGGGTACCATGGATCATACGACCCATGCCACTGACGTGGCCTCGTGCTGGGGAGGTCTGTTAGATCTGGCACGGGTCGTTTGCTTCATGCTGGTGGGAGGCACCGCTATTAGCACAGTTGTGTTGGTGCGGTCTGTGTCATTCAATGTGGGTCGTCTTTTGGAGCTTCATTTTTGCAATTCTGATCCACACCCCGTGTCGTTTGGCGCGTGCGGTTAACTAAATCCTCATTTTGCCCAGTTTTTTGGCACTGGTCGCTTCACTCTTTACATCTCATGGGCTGGTCTTGACATTTTGGACTTGGAACAGCATAGGCCATTTGAAATGGAATGGTCCATGCCCATACTTTAGAAAACCCTAAAAGCTTCTAACCCTAGTAAACTAAGGCTATATTTTATAGTAGTAGGCGATTCGGCCTAAAAATAAGCCCAAAATAGGCCAAAACCCTAGCAGTCACCGCCTGACACGGGGCGCCATGGATGGCACGGCTTGTGCCACTGACGTGGCCTCATGCTGCTGGTGTTCATAAGATCCGGTGTGGGTTGTTTGCCTCATACTGGCGTGGGGCACTGGTCTTGGCATGGTTGTGCTGGTGCGGTATGTGTCATCCGGCGCGAGCCTTCTTCTGGAGCTTTATTTTTGCACTAGTGATCTGCACTACATGTCGTTTGGCACGGGCCATCAACTGAATCCCTGTTTTGCTCAGTTTTTTGGCACAAGTCACTTTATTCTTCACATTTCGTTGACTGGTCATGAAATTTTGGACTTAGAACAGCATGGGCCATGTAAAATGGAATGGTCCACGCCTATTCTTAGCCAAATTTGGAGTGAAAAAGGCAACACACGGGCACGGTCTGCCGAGGTTGGCATAGCCCATGCTGGAATTTGGCACGAATTGTGCAAAATGCCCCTGGTACGAGCCGTATAGCATGGCACGGGCCGTGCGTGTTTGGTCTCATTTCTCCCATGAGCGGTCTATGCCATCCATTGCTGGTTCGTCCGAGTGACTTCTTTGCTCCACTACGAATGAACCGTTGGTCTAATTTGAGAGTTCTTGTAGTTAATTTCATAGCACTCGAGGTGATAAATCTAATGGAACCAACCACAAGGGCATATTATTCTCGGACCATTCCCATAACTTTGTGCAACTCTTGGATAACAATCCTCTATTTCTTCCTTAGCCTCTGTGAACTTCAAGCCCGCCTATCTTTAGCTCAATCCTTTTACTACCACGATTTAGAGTATGTTGCCTTCATTTACTACCATTCTAATGTGAATGGCCTTCAACAACTTCTAATGTCCTTGCGAACAACCTTCTTTACAAGTGTGATGAAAAAGTACCCACGAGCGACCTACTAATGATAATCATAAATGAAGATCTAGGTGCCCATGGATACAAGGTGTCCATTAGTATCAATTAAGTCTACAAAATGCAGGATTTAGACAAGAAAACCAAGCATTGCAATCTAAACCCTTTGTCACGTAAACCTAACTAATACTAGCAATCCAACAAGTAAAATAATCCAATTATTATGCCTAATGCATATGTTGACGCATGCCTAATGATGCACACCGATCTCCCCACACTTAAGCCTTTACTCGTCCTCGAGTAAATATAAACAAGAAAAAAACCTAAATGAAGTGTAGCATGCGGGTATAAGTTAGCCTATACATTTCTCTTATTCCTAGATTACCCTATTTCCCCCAAAGAAGAAAGAATCTCATAACTCTCACACTCCCCCAAAGAACCTAAAGTAACCTTACCATAAAAAATAAAGAGAAGAAAAAGGTAAGCTACAAAGATAAGTGTTAAGCTAGCTTACTTTCCCAAAAAGTTCCCCAAAATCAATCCAAGAGTCATTGACAAAAACAATCCACGAAGGAAATCCAAGAGCCATCGACTTGGTTGTAACTAAGGATAACTCTAGATTCTCAACTTAGTTACAACCAAGGATGATGCAAATGTATCGTCAACCTAGCTTCCATTTTCTCTCAATTTTTCTCATTTTACCTAGGAGCCCTTTCGGGTTTTCATACTAGCTTACACACATATTGAGCTCACATTCTCACCTTTTTCCACACGGCCTCTCATTTTTGCCTAGCTTCATAAATCTAGCCAGGCCTAGTCCCTCATTTTTACCTAAGCCTTTCGACATATCTGGGATTTTCCCAATGTTTCCTAAGTTGCCCTTTCAGGTTTCCAACTTAGCCGGGGTATTTTTTTTTCATTTTTTCAATTTTTTTTTCAAAATTCTCTTAGAAGAGCTATTATCTGAATAAAAAAACTAAGATCAAAATTCTCTTATAAGAGCTATTAGCTACATAGAAAAAAAACTAAGAATCATAAGTGTAATCTAATCCCCTCCCCCACACTTAAAGCTTGCATTGTTCTCAGTGCATATACACAATCATAGGAACATATGTCAAGGGAAAGAAATAAGAGAGCACTTACAATGAAAAATGGACACTAAAATCTACTCTTAATGGCACGATCATGGAATGTAACGAACAAAATACCATCACCCCAATATACTACCCCTAACTTCTAATCAAGAATGTTCAATCTAACCACTATCATGCACCACACATCAAAATAAAGAATTGAATCACAATGGAGAGTTACCTCTTAGGTTTCGAGTTGTGTGTTTCAAAGGTTTGAGGGAAAATGGGTTTTGGTGGTATTTTGGGGGTGGTAGGGAAGGAATGGTGATTTTGGATGTAGAAATTATATGAGCTTCATGGGTCGTGCACGTCTACACGCCCCATGAATATAGGGTTTAGTTCTCCTCTTTGTCCACCATTTTGAGCATCACGAACCATGTACGTCTACATGGTCCATGAGTTGGACTCCCCGTTTGCTCACCTTCATCCAAAAACCATATGCTTCCTACAAAACAAACATGCACACCAAGTGTAATAGTGTTCCAAAAATAAAAGGATACAAATAGGAAAACACACCAAAAATACTAAACTAATCTAATTTTTCAAAGCTCGGGTTGCCTTTCGAGAAGCTCCGTATATTTAAAGTTGTTGGCACAACCCTAATGCTATCCATATGATGCGGGTTTGTACCCCATCACCATAGAAAACAAAAAATGGAGAGGTGGGGGTAAGAATCTTCCAAGAGGAAGATATAGTAGACGAGGAGTCAACCTTAGAGGTAATAGGTGGTTTGGAAGCTTAGCATATTCAATTGCTTCTCTATGGTTTCCTCTAAGGGTTTCAACACTGGGGGAGTTGATTCTATAGGTGGAGGTAGAGGTGAAAATAGTTAATATGGAAAATTAAGTATAATCACCCCTTCCTCGACTTCTTCACTCTCAACAAACCATTCCCCATCCCCTTCGGATTCATCTACCAAAATTTCACATTCAAATAAGGATGGTTTATTTTTGAAATATTAGGTTTCAAATTGGCTCACCCTTTCCATCAAATCACTCACTTGCCCTTTAACTCTCTCAATGCTTGAGAATATTTGAGTTCCAAAATCTCTAATGTTACTTTGCAATTGTGATTGGTGTAATTCACTACTCGCGGTTACATTAGGTATAGCTTGCAAAATTTCTCCATAATCCAATTTGGGAACCAATCCTAGGGATTGGGTTTGGGGCATTGGATAGGTTAGAGAAAGCCAACTATCTATCCCAAAGTATTGGTTTTCCGATGCATATCCATACCACGAATTTGAGTTATCACTAAACCTCAAATTTGGAGAATTATGGTATGGGTATCAATCTCGATCCCATCAGCCTTGAGAACCAAAAAATCCTACCTCTCTCTCATATTGACTCATCAAAGAGCAAGACTATGTAAGGTGGTCACAATGACATATTCTACAAAATCTCACTCGTTGAGCCTCTCTTCTCCACATTTTTTTCAATAAAAACAAACACAAGGAAAAACACACAAAGTTCATAATTGTAGTATAAGGGTCCTCGGTTTGCACTAAGAACTCAAGCAATACCTATTCTGGAAAACAACAAACAAAAAAACACTAGCTACTCAACCAACGTGTCATGCAAATTGACAATTAAACCTTAAAACTAGCATCCCCGATAATGGTGCCAAAATTTGACCCGCCTCCACTCGGGGTCGTTAGTAGCTAACCCGAGCAAAAGCTAAGAAATGCCAAAGATAAAATTTATATTCTACACCCAACTCACTACTAAGCTACCTATGAGGTAGTTAGTGAAAAGCCCGGATTTTTCCACGGAGATGCTAGGGTCTAATAGTTAATTAAAACACAACCACGTAAGGGTTGTCAATTTTTCTATATGCTAGGAATAGATTTTTTTTTACAAATAACAACTACGAACATGAAAGATAAAACACAAGTAAAATATATTAACAAGCACTTGGGGGTATTTGCGTAACATGCTTGACAATTGACTTCTATCCTCAGTTCATTAACATATAGACATATAAACCTATCTTATGCCTATGTCACACTGTGTGGAGATAGGCAAGTATCCACCCCCCCCTGTCACACGTGGTACTTACCACAATTCTTATATCTCACTGTCTCTGTAATTAGGGAATGTGCTCTAGTCCAGTGATATAGCAGACCATTCCATGTTACTTCACCCCCAATGCTAACGTGCCCCCACTTAGAGGAATACAAAGCCTGCCTCAGAAAGCCAACATCTCACATAGGTCGCAGTCGTTATATATGTAGTGAAATGCATTACATCCTAGATAGTCCACTATGGATCTCGATCCCTAGGCCTATATAGGCAAAGGAAAAGATACCTTGTGATGACTCTAGAGTCGGCACAACTCTAGATGCTATGAACAAAAATGCTAATCTATCAGGTTAGCGTGTTTGTTTTCCCCATCGGTATTTGACAAATCGACCACCCAACATGTTGATTTTTCACACAGGTAGCCAATTAGAATCATGGTATAACACATATAATGATATTCTCTGAAAGAACATGAATGCACTCATCTCCCCGGTGTTCTTTACATACTCCACAATTCTAACACTTCCCAAAATAGCAATGAAGCCTAGCACAATTTTATACTACCACACATGCATGAGTGCATCATCATAATGACATAGAATAAATCACAAATCTTAGAAAGCACAAGTTCAAGCACAAATATTCATGAGACAATTAGATAGGAGAAGAAAACCTCAAAAAGTCATAATCATAGCATGAATACAAATAGCCCCAAGCTACTAATCAACTCTCTAGACATGGAATTGAAGTAATGCTTTGAATTCCACATATTTAGGAAAAATAAAAATAAAGAGGAAAAAGAGAAAGAACCTAGAGAGAAGAGAGAGTGTTTCTCTCCCTAATTTGCTCTTCTAATCCACCAAATTATCTAAGAAAATAATCCAAGACTTCTAATCTACTCACTAAAATATAGATCCATGGCAAATATTGAGTTAAATGCCATGGATCTAAGAAAATAATATTAAGAAAAGAAAAGAAAAAGAGAAGGAGAAGAGAAGAAGAACTCTAAGGAGAGAGAGAACTCTCTGCTTACTTCTCCCTGGAGAGAAAAATAAAATCTACATTATGCCTACTTAGTTCAACTCTAGGCAACTAAAGGCTCCCCATATAGGAGAGGATAAATGGGCTTCTAAAGGCCCAAGTTTGGAAGAAACCCTAAGGAAAACCCTAAAAGCTTCTAACCCTACTAGACTAAGGCTGTATTTTAAAGTAGTATGGGATTGGGCCTAAAATTAGGCCCAAAATAGGCTGGAACAATAGCAGCAGCCGCCTGACACAGGGCACCATGGATGGCACGGCCCGTGCCGCTGATGTGGCCTATTGCTGGTGCAGTCCATCAGATATTGTGCAAGCCGCTTGCCTCGTGCTGGCATGGGGCACCGGTCTTGGCACGGCCGTGCTGGCATGATCCTTATGATCTGGTGCGGGTCATCGTCTAGAGCTTCATTTTAACACTTCTGGTCCACACCCCGTGTCATTTTGCCCGGGTTGTCAACCAAATCCTTATTTTGCTCAGTGTCTTAGCACGGGCTGCTTCATTCTTCACATCTCATGGGCTTTTCTTAACATTTAATACTTGGAATGATGTGGTCCATGTGAAATGAAATGGTGAGCACCCATATTTATCCAAATATGGCGTGAAAAGGGCAATATACTGACACGCCCTGCCGAGGTTGGCATGGCCTATGCTGTAATTTGGCACAACTCGTGATGTTTGCATAGCTTGAGGCAAAAGCCCCTGGCATGGACCATATGGCATTGCGTGGGCCATGTGTTCTTGGTCTTGTGCCTCCCATGAGCGGTCTGTGCCATTCATTGCTCTTTCGTCGGGCTGACTTCTTTGCTCCATTATGGATGAACCGTTGGCCCAATTTGAGATTTCTTATAGTTAATTTCATAGCGCTCAAGATGACGAATCAAATGAAACCAACCCCAGGGGATAATTCTTCTTCGATCATTCCCAGAACTTCTATGTAACTCTCGAACAACAATCCTCCATTTCTTCCTTGGCCTCTATAAACTTCAAGCCCGCCTATCTTTAGCGCAATCCTTCTACTACCATGATGTAGAGTCTGTGGCCTTCATCTACTATCATTCTAGTGTGAATAATCTTCAACATCTTCTACCGTCCTTGCAAACATCCTTCTATACAAATTTGACGAAAAAGTTCCCACGAGCGACCTACTAATGATAATCATAAATGAATATCTAGGTGCCTACGGATACAAGGTGTCCAATAGTATCAATTAAGTCTACTAAACATGGGATTTATACAAGAAAACCAAACATGGCTGTCTAAACCCTTTGTCACGTAAAACTAACTAATACTAGCAATCCAACAAGTAAAACAAGCTAATGATTATGCCTAATGCATAGGTTAATGAATACCTAATTATGCACATAAGGGTGCTTGTCCATGGTTGACCTATACACATATTCAACCGGATAGTTGGGAAATTCATCAGAGAAGAACATTGGAAAATGATGAAAATGTAAGTGATTTAAATTTTTTTTTAATATGTGCACCTACATATTGCGTTCATTTCAGTTTTAACATGATTTTCATATCCCAAACTAATGTACAAGGGCAGAAAAAAGTGCTATGAAAAATAAAACACCACATCGGAAGAGCCAAGGTGGATATGGATTAGCGGCCTCAAATTAGTCAAAGAACGTTTTGAAATAGATGTTAAGAGTGCCATTGATGGGGGGATAAGCGAGGAAGAGGTGAGGTCATCAGACAAACCGATCGATGTGGAAGAGATTGATAGGTGTGATCTTTTCTTGAAGAGCCAGCAAAACAAAAAGGATGGATACAATAAACCTCCCATTATCGAAGTCGTGGAATGAGTGGTGAGACTTTATATTAATTCTAATTTCAATGTGGTTAATTGTTTCCTCTTTTTACTGTTCATGGCACTATATTACATTTCTAGGCAAAGTTAAAGCAAGACCAATTGGAGTCGATTCATTCCACCAGGTAAGCATGATATCCTTCGCGAGGCTATGGCTAAACCCGACCACCCGGGTCGTGCCATAGGGGTGGGATCATTTTTTCCCAGAGAGAGGCATTTGGGATAGTTCAATCCTATCATCGGGCTAAACCGTTGAGACTCCACGTGTTGCAATAGGTAGCACTCTATAGAGACAAGTCGATAGAGCAACAAGAACTGTTGATTTGGAAGTTGTCTGACCACACAAGGCTCCCGATACCTGAGAATTTGGATGATTTGACACCCGGTTAGATGCCACCATCTAAGAGATCACAACACTCGCCAATAGAAGTTGAGATGAACCACCAACCGATTCTTGATCCGGAAACAAATGAAGAAAATAACATTGTCAAAGCCATTTGTATCGCCCGAAAACATGGTTAGTTGAAATAAATTATTTCATTATTAATAAATTTGGCTACATATTTATTTTACTTTATTTCTATTATCTCTCACAATCTAGACATCCCATTTGTGTGAACTATATACTGATCGAGGTGAAAAGGGTGGGGCACTTCAAATTGCCGGCGGAATTCTACACGAGTCGATGCGATATCATCATTTTGTTCCAACTGGTAATGGAATTTGTAGAGTTTCAATAGAGAAGCTGAAGGTCCTCAAAGCCTTAATACCATTTTTGGAAGGCGAGTACAAAAGAGTGGGATCCACATGGGGAATGTTTCTTCTATGGCCTCGTCGCCTCATTTATGCTGGCCCAATCAAAGATCGTAATTTGAAGGAGACATCAACGACTACATCTAAGCACATCGTTGAGGCAGAGAAGATTGCAAAACCCCCTATCACTCGGGCACGGGTAATTAGGAAGTCACCGCATTTCGTGAGGGTCTTGTATGATTTCATGGTCAAACACAAATGGAACGCAACTTATTCTCGGGTAATGATTGTGTATTCAGTTAAAAGCGATAAATCATCGCATCATGGACTGACTTCAAAGACCTATGGAGGTGTGACCAAGTGAAGTAGAGAATAATGACCATGTACTTACTATAAGTTATATAGCATTTCCATACATGCAAATTTTTAATATTTGCTTCACATTTTGTCATTAATGACATCCAATTTCATTTTCAAGGTACATGTATTATTTTGCTAACCAAAAGGACAAGCGTTAGATAGGTTATTTATGCATGGTGTTTACTCAAGAAATCGGATGTACTATTCAAGAGAGGGTTGACTACATTCATACAAATATTGGATGGAAGGATAAAAAATTATTTGTTTCACCCTATATTGAAAGGTGGTTGATACACACTCTTGTCATTTAAGCTAATAAATTAATACAATATTTTCTGCAATGTTGTAGAGACCATTGGAGATCAATATTTATTGTCCCCGACAAGAATCACATTTATTGGATGGATCATCTGCACCACCAACCATCTGAATTGTTCGTTAAGATATTGGGTGACTCTTTTGAAGGTTCGAGGAAGAATGGTAATGAGGGTTTGGACGTAATAAAAATCAAGGTGCAATTCTCTTTTCATGTCGCAAAATTCTATTTCCACATAACTTACTGTAACTATATGTTGATAATTTAAATTTTATTTGTTAGTACAAGAAACAATCAAATACATGAGAATGCGGCTACTACGTAATACTTTACGCAGTGAAGTCTATATTCATGTGTGTGAGGATTACCTAGAAATCGAAGAAGTGAGTACTAAGATGATTCTTTCGAGAATGTTTTAAAGCAACATAACATGTCTTGAAAATTCTTATATTGTTACTTTGTTTGGTTTCACAGATTTTTCCAAAGTTCTCAAGCCGTATTCACAATATGATATCAACAGTGCAAGAAATTGCTTGGCTAGGTATCTTGTGTACTCTTGCTCCTCTTCAATTGGCCATCCCAATGGGGAATTGTAAGAGACTAGTATTTGATGACATAATTGTGTGGAATAGATTTTTGATGACTTCTATTCCTATCTATAGATTGTTTCTTTCTTAGCGTAGTCTATAGATTTTTTATATCTAGTGTCATCTTCTCTTGTATTTTGTAAAATCTAGACAGGTTTTACGAGGCTTTCAAGAAGCTTCTTTAAAATGAAATAAATAGATTTTACCATATGGTCCAATCTGAGTTCGAACTTAGGAACTACTTTCTTTCCATATTGTCAATTTTATTATAGTCCCGGTTTCAAGTTCCTCATTCGGAACCAAAACATCAGAAACAATTCCGGACATGAAACTGATTATCCAAAAATTAATTTATTTGCAGGTCCAGAGTTGATTACCGATGGAGGAATATGTTATAAAGCCCAGACGAGGTTCCGAGTTTGTAACTACATTTCAGCTAACAGTGGGTGATCAACAGTTCCACACTCGAAACTCAATAACCAGTTCCTCACTCAAAATCATATAGGTAGTCCGAGACTTGGATTAAAAGTTCCGCACTTGGGACTGCTCATGAAATCCGGCCATCAGATCACTTGTTTCGAGCTTGAAACTTATTAAAGGCGGTTCCAGAATGCGATCAACGGCTGCTGATAACCGCCTTTGATTTGGTCCATTTAAAGGTGGTTCTCAAAACCAACTTTGATCATAGAGGATCAAAAGCACAGCCAGAGAAGTCAAGTGACTTTTTTGGTCCGAAGGAATTGCCTTTAATAGATCTGGTTTCCACAAGTGTAACCTCAACCTTCTTGAATATTTTGCAAATGTGTGCCTCATTGGTTGCCACCTTCGGCCTTCCCCTAAGTGCACTCAGAAAAGGTGGTGGAGGATCACCCTCGCCTTGGTGTGGGGAGCTCTTTGGTGGTCTCCTCTTCAACAACCATTTTGCACTCTTTAAAGTTGGTCTTGTTGCCTTCCACGATTAAATTATCCGCTTGCACAATTTCTTTCTCAGACTCACGCACCTCTTTCCCACTCTTTAGCTTCAAAGTAATCATATTTCTGGGGTTAACTTTGGGTTGGGAAGGTAGCTTGCCGAATTCCATAGCCTCAAGTCGGCTCACCGAGGTGGCAAGTTGTCTGAATTGGACGTTGAGATTCTTAATACTCGAGAATGCTCTACTGCCTAGCTCCTCAATTTCTCTCCTTGTTCACTCCACGAAAAGATCATGTTTCTTTTCCAGTTGGCCAATTGCATCTAGGATCTCCTCCCGTTCCAACTTGTACAAAGCGGCATTGTAGTAGGAAGGCCCTTCTCCCCTCGGATAAGGTTGAGGTTGTGCACCTCTATTGTACCCTTGACCTTGATTCTCCTCATGCCACAAAAGTTGGGGTGATCGCGATACCTAGGGTTGAAGGTATTCGCATAGGGATATTTTCATTCACCTCCTTGGTTCCCCTGGAACCCTTATTGTTGTTTCCCCCTCTCGAATGGCCTATTTCCTCCATTGAAATCCAATGTCTTTACCTCTTCAAAATCTACAACTATTTCCATGGGGTGGTCTAGACTGCATATACCGCACACACTGACTTGATGAACTCTCCCCTTAATGAATTCCTTCATCATCCAGGCAAGTGCTTGAACTTTCTCTTCCAATTTGGAAGATTGAGCCTGCTTATCCAATGTCTTCACTCAGGATCCAGTGCCAAATTGCCTCGTTCCATTGGCCATTTCTACAAACAACATTATTGCATCTTTCAGACTCTTGTTAGCTATAGAGCCATTGCAAGCCGCATTGACCATTCTCATATATTCATCACAAAGTCCTTCTAAAAAGTAGTACACTAAATCGCCCTCCTTGAATGGGGGGTATGGACAACTTTCCAATAATCTCTTAAACATTTCCCAATACTTATAAAGGGACTCATTTTCCATTTGGAATAAGTTGGAAAGCTACTTCTTTAGGCTTGCGGACTTGGAAGCCAGAAACTACTTTTCAAGGAACTTCTACTTCATATCCATCCATCAGGTGATGCTTCCCAACGGAAGATAATATAACCAATCCTTGGATGCATCCCACAACAAGAAAGGAAAGAATCACAAGTTGTAATCTTCTTTCGATACTCCAAGTGGCTTCATATTGGTGCACACTAGGTAGAATTCTGACAAGTGTTTTGTTGGATCTTCACCGGCGATTCCATAAATAGTTGGCAGACATTGGATAATACCGCTCTTGAGCTCACATGTCACATTTGGTGGAAAGGGGGAAAGACAATGCATAGGGATTTATTCTCCAAGTTATGAGCCATCAACTCCCTAAGGGTGTGATTATCTTCCGCCATAACTACAGACTCCTCAACTACAGTTGGCTCTTGTAGAACCCCCACTCTAGTTCTCCTCCTCCTTCTTCTCCGACCACCTATGCTTTTCGGTAAGTGTTATAAAGTTCCAAAGTTCATTGTATGGATATGTACCATAAACTAGAAACCAAACAATAACCAACCAAAGACAAACACTAGAAAATGGGTTAGAAGTAACTGGAATAACTATCACACATGTTCAACAACAAAAACCAACTCAAGCAAACAAAAAAAACAAAAACAACACTAACTACTCAACTAAAAAGCTATGCAAGTTGACAATTAAACCTTTAGAATAGCATTCCCTAGCAACGGCACCAAAATTTGATCGCCTCCCAGCGGGGTTTTTAATTAACCAAGGCAATCAAATAAACATGCGAAGAAGCTGATAAGATCAAAGATAGAGATTTATATTGTTGCTCCCCTTCCTACTACTAAGCTACCTAGAGGTTAGATAGTGGCAAGACCGAAGTCGTCCACAGAGATGCTAGGAATCTAAAAGTTAACTACACACAACCGCGATTGGGTCATCAATCTGATCACTTGTTAGGAATAGCTAATATTGCAAAATAGGTTTTGGGGGGGTTTATCTAACAACTACAACCATGCAAGAACACAAGAGAGTAAAACTATATATCGCTAGCACTTGGGGATTATTTGTGTGACATGACCGGTAGTAAATTTTGATCCTAGATTCAATCACATTCAAGACATACAAACATATCATAATGCTTATACCACATAGTGTGGTCGATGGTCAACACTACCCCCTATCTTTGACATTAGGGTGCGCACGTAATCTTCCATCGGCACCGCCTCTATAATTAGGGAAGTACAACAACACTCATGTTGTTGTGCAGGTTCTTCCCCATGCGATTACATCATAGGCACTCCACTACGAATGCTTCTCCCTAGGCCTACAGGGGCAAAGGGTTGACTCTAAGGTTGTGACTTACGCTAACCCTAGTTTGCTACTAAATCCATATCTGTCCGTGACCTTCAAACCTAAGACTAGTGTACGGTCATCGTAACTATAACTCGGCGACCCACATACATACACCCATATGGTCCCGGACCCTGCTACCCCTATTACATCTAGGTTTCACTCTTTTGAGGGTATCAATAAATGCGCCAACATGAAATTAGACCAAGGTGTATGCCAACATGATGTAACAATCATGCAATTAACAAGAATAAAAGGCACAAGTTAACATAATTTTCATAAGCATATAAAGATAGTTATATATATAGAATCTCCCAAAACAACTACTAAGTCATGAATACAAATATAAAACCCCAAGCTAAATCACTAATCCCTAAGCATTGAACCCAAATATTTCATTGAATTCAATTCCCCTAGGCAAAAACAAGGAGAAATAAATTAGAGAGAAGATTTAGTCCCTTTTTCTCTCTGCTGACTCTTATAAGAATGAAAATAAAATGAAGCCAAAACTTAAACCCTAGTAGACATAGTCTCCCATATATAGTAGTAGGGAATTGGGCTTTGAATAGGCCCCAAAATGAGGCCAAAACCCTAGCAGTCGAAATTGGCATGGGTCATGCTATAGCACATGGCCCATGTTAGCTGGGTCTGGCACGCGTGTTGTCTGGCATGGTTGTGTTGTCTTGTCTTGGCCCTAGCCACGCTATTTGGGATGTGCCTCCAACAAGGGCTTTGTCTCAGCTGTTTTGATGCGTGCAACTTCATTCTTCAGCATGCGTCGTCGGCTATAAGCTCTTCCTTGATCAATTGAATGGCGCAAGCCATTTAAATCTTCATGGGTCATCGGTTGGGTGCATGATTTTTCCTTCTGAATGGTACGGGTCGTGTAAATCCTTGCGGGTCATTGGCTGGAAGCCAATTTTTTAGCAAATAATGGCTCAGCCATGTAAATTGTCACACCCCGTGGCTGGTCTTCGAATGTTAGAATTGAAGTGACATGGGCCGCGTAAAAAGGCACGGTGTGTGTCTATACTTAGCCGCACAGAGCATCGGGTTGGCACAGGCCATACTGAACCAAGTGGCCCATGCTGAGGATCTCTGCCATGTACGTGTTGGCTGACAAGGCCCGTGTTGTTTGGCACAACCGTGCTAGGTCTTCAAGACTTGGACTCGACTCCCTTCTTTTTCCGGCTTGATTCCATTTACTACCACGTTTTAACTCTTGGCCTTTTTCTACTATCATTCTTGCAAATGGCCTTCTACTATCTACTACCGCTCTTGCAGATGGCCTTCTACAAGATTATGCTGAAGTGCTCACGAGCAACCTACTAATAAGCTCAAAAAATAATATCTAGGTGCTCGTGAGGACAAAGTGTCCATTAAATTCAATTAAGTCTACAAAAATTGAGATTTAGATTAGAAAACCAACAACGGTCATCAAAACCCTTTGTAATGTAAACCTAACTAAAACTAGCAATAACCAACCAAAACATAATAACAAATGTGTCAAATGCATTGGTTAACGCATGTTTTTAGGTGCAGATCACCATCGCTCGTAGGTGCTTTAAGATCTCCTATCCCCTTCAGAGCTTCTATTAATGCTTTCTCCTGCACTTCGCCAATAAAGTTCCTTATTCCCTCACTAGTTAGTAATTTCCCACTCCTTATAACGTCCCTATTAACACATTTATTTCAATCTTCTATTTTTCCAATTAATCTCTCATAAAAAATGATAATCCCCTCTTCCATATCTTCTTGTTTTGTAATCATGGTATCATCCTCCTTTTCCATTTTTTGAATCCCCACCATTTTATTCTTCACCTTCATATATACATGGAAATAAGAGTTGTTACTATCTCCAAGTCTCAACCACTCCATCTTTGATTTCTATTTTTCCACGATTTCATCAATATTGTTCCATTTATGTACCTCTTCTATACATTCTATAACTTCTTAAATCCTGCCTTTATCGATTCTCTGCTCAGTTAGCTCTTTCTTTGCTTTACTCAACTCTTCTCTTACCATTTTCAGCTTCCCATTCACACCACCAATCCCTGTAACCTAGCCAGTTTTTTCCAAACCACATACATAGGTTGTCATTTAATTGGTATTGCCCAGCTTTTCTCAATTGCTTAGCACCTTCTTCTTCTCCAGTAAACAATTTATGAATTTAAATAGTTCAGTCCTTCTACATTTTTCTTCAAACAACTTCACCATGACTAGAGCATGATAAAAAAACTTCAGGATCCATATTTTCAACCACCACATCTGGAAATTTTAGAAATCACTGTGTATTCCCCAAAGCTCTGTCAATCCTCGAATATATATACCCATCTACATGTCTATTTGATCATGTATAGGAGTCACCAATTCTCTCACATTCACTCAAAACCAGTATTGTTCATCATCTGATCTAACTACCAATACTCACTAGCTTGTACCTCATTACCCCATTCTATTTGCAGTACTCAACATATTGTTGAAATCACCAATAATGATCCATGGTCCCTAAATTGCTGCTTGAGACTTCTCAATATCCCTCCACAATATTTTCCTCATTTTCGGTTGATTCCCAACATAAACAACTATAATCCTGAATATTAATTCTCCATTTCTATCATTCCCCTCAGACAACACCATTTGATTTGTAGCCAGCTTTTTTGTTACAACGGCCTTTGTTTGATCCCATAGCACCCAGATCCTCCCATTAAGATATGCTTCGAATTGTTCTCTATCAACCATCTAACCCTAAAAATTTTCCTGACCTCTTCTGCATTTTCTTTTTACTCTCTTGTTTCGACTAACACAACAATCATCAAATTTAGATCTTTGAGACGGGAGTTAATCTCAGTTCATTTTTCTATTTTATTTAACCCCCTAACGTTCCATGATGTGATCATGAGACATGTTCATATTCCTCTGCAGGATCATCCCAAACCCCCCGAGTGAGTTCCTCATTTGTTCCTCCATACCCACTTTTATCTCCCTTCAAAGTCACATGCTCTTCATGTCTGATATGTTTGCCTCGATTCTTTGACATAACCACTTTCCACTCATATTCATTCACCTTCGATTTCCCAGCCCGTTTCACCATCTATTTCTCATTTTCAGCCTCAACTTTTTGTTTGATCTGCCATTTCTGGGGTAATTTCTTCTTTTTCCTCTTTCTCTTCACATGAATGCCCTCTCATCTGGCACTTCTCAAAGTATAGATGTTTTCCTTCCAGCTTAATCACTTGCTTGATCATATTACCTTCAATGTCCCTAATATTTGTAGAATCGAGATTTTTTTGCAAAACATTAACGTCTACCAAAATTCTGGCATATGAAGCTCTTAATTTACTATTTGTACACTCATCAGTGAAAAGGGGTTTTCCTACCACACTCCAAATTTTACCCAAATTTTCCCCAAATTCTCTGCACCCCACAAGTGTAATGGTAGATTAGGTAATTCACCAAAACGGGTAGAATCCTAACCATATCATTCTTTAGACACAAACTAGGTACGTAATTGCAACAAACATCGACATGTTGTACAGAGTATATGGTCCCCTCCTCAATACCTCATGTTTATCCATCTCAGATTTAAATCTCACTATAAAATAACCTCCATCATTATAGAACAATTCAACTGTAATGACAAAACTCCATGAATTCAGAACAAACCTCTTAACAACATCCATAATAAGATTACCCCGTATTACTTACATGATCAGAGACTTCCCCTAGTAATTCAATCCATTCCTGACATTCTCCATTTCAATTTCAATCTCAAGTTCCCCATCTACAATTTTTGGTGCGACATAATCAATTTTCATCCCATTTGATTCCTCCCTATTTCCCCTTATTACATCTACCGATAATTTGCTGTCATTGTTAACATTCTTCTCCTAAGAATTCATAAATCGTACCTCGATTTCTATTTCTCTAGCTACCAAAGTTTCTACAGCTGTTGAAGTTTCTTCAATCTCATAATTCTCCTCTCTTCTTTCATCCTGCTAACAGGTATCATCAATATTGTCCTCCTGTATTAACCCGCACCCATAGGGTTTTTCTTTTTATCAAATTACCCGCGGGCACTAAGTAGGGTTAAAGATAAGAATTTATATGTGTTGCCTTTCATACTCACTGCTAACTACAATAAAGTAGCTAGTGGCAAGTCCGGAGTCGTCTACAGAGATACTAGTTGACCTGCCTCTCCCCAAGGTCTATAATTGTAGCAAATTAACCCATGTGGAGGTTGTGGTCAAAAGATAAGAAATTTATAGTTTTGCACCATGTTCTCAATTATACGCTACATATGGGGTAGTTAGTGGTAAGCCGTGAGTTTGTCCAGGGGGATGCTATGTCTAAGTACCAATCAAAACACAACCTCGTATGGGTCATCAATCCGTACGAGTGAAAGGAATAGATAGTAAAGCAAACATGCAAAGAGGGGGGTTTGGTTTTTCAAACTAATAGCTACTAAACATAAAGGTAAAAAAGCAAAGCAAGCTATTTAACTAAGCACTTGGGGAATCATTAAGCAACATGGTCAATCTAATGTTTCAATCCTTGATTCATTCACATAGATATTTAGGCAAACCAAATAGAGAGTTCATAACACGTAGTGTGGCCGATGGCATACACTTCCACGTCCCTGTCACGGAGGGTGCACTCACAACCCTCCATCAACACCGCCATCGTAAATAGGGGAGTACAACAAGGTCTGGCCATTGTTGTAGGTCTGTTTCTCCCCTGTGTGATTACGTCATGGGTTTCCACCATGAATGCACTACTTCCCCCGGTTCTATCAATTAGGCCCAAGGGTCGTTGGAACCTTATCTATGATCCAAGACTTCTTACAACCCTAGCTTGCTACCATTCGCTATCTCTACCTGAAACCTCTCAAAAAACTTTACGAACTCAGCTAAGAATTGTGTGATGGAAAATAAGTTAGAGCATTCTTGAATCCCCGTGCACACACCCAAGTGGGTGCGTTCTCCCTTACCCATTCTAACATTCACCTTGTCTTCCCAAGAGGACATCGATATTTGCACCATACAAGAATATAGCCGAAAGTGTGTGCTTATATGTGGTGTACTATTCATGAAATTCAAATGATCAAGAACGGTCATAATAATACCATGAACAAAAAATTATGATGAACTAAAGAATCTCACAAAGCAAATAGATTAAACCATGTTTCTACAATTTATCCCCGAGCTATAGACAATACACCCTAGACATGGAATTAAAATAAATATTTGAATTCCACGTCTTAGGATCAAAGAAAAAGAAAGAAAATAAAAGGAGAGAGTTTTTCTCTCTATAGAGTTGCTCTCCTAACTACAAAACTAAATATATGATATGATATGATATGATATGTCATCAAACCTAGTGGACTAAGGATATATTTATAGTAGTAGGAGATTGGGCCTAAAAATATGCCCAAAATAGGCCAAATTAGGGTAAACCCCAGCTTAGCCGCTGCCCGGTGTGAAGCATCACAGATGGTGCAGTCTGTGGCGTATCCTTGGCCCGGGGTGCAAGATCTGGCACGGGCCATGCCTCTTCATGTGGAGCAGGTGCCCGTTCTGGTGCGTGGCGCTAATCTTCAAGAAGCACGGGGCACAGAGCCTAACTGGGTTGAGACATTCCTCTGGGGTGAGCTGCGTCGTTTGGCGTGGGGCACCATCAAAGCTGAATTTAAGGCTTCTGATCCACTCCTGCGGCCGGTAGTACGGGTCATGGCCAGGAAGGGTGCTTCGCTCAGAAACCTTGGCGTAAGCCGTGTGATTTCCCACACCCCGCCGGCTGGTCTTGGCATCTTGGACATGGAATGGTGTGGGACGTCGAAAATGGAATGTCCCGTGTCTATACTTAGTCGTGTGTACTGAAACTTAGCCCTATGCTTACAACTCGTGATGTCTAGCGTGGGTCGCTCCACAGCCTCGTGCTTTTCTTGTTGACACAGGGCAGCTCCTTTGGCATGAGCTATTGGTGCCAACTATGAATAGCCAGCACCGACCCGTTTGTGCCTCGGCCGGCTGAACTAGTTTCCTTCGCTAAAGGTGAACAGTTAGTCCAATTTGAGAATTTCAGTAGTCTATTTTATAGTGCTCGAGAAGATGAATCCAATGGAATTAGCCTTGAAAGCTAAATCTTCTCAGATCGTTTTCAAACTTAAGCACAACTCATCAGACCATGATTCACCATTTCTTCTTTGGCCGCTTTGAACTTCGTTGCCGCCTATCTTTAGCTTCAATACCCTTCTACCATGCATTAATGCTCATGGCCTTTGTCTTCTACCATTCTAGTGTGAATGTCTTTTGTCTCTTCTATCGTCCTTGCGAACGGCCTTCAATATCTTCTACCACCCTTACGAACGACCTTCACATAGAATGTAAACAAAAAGTAACCATGGGCGACCTACTAAAGATGATCACAAGGAAGGTCAAGGAGCTCGTGGATACAACATGTCCATTAGTACCAATTATGTCTACAAACTGCGGGATTTAGACAAGAAAACCAAAAATGGCCGTCTAAACCCCTTGTCACGTAAACTCAACTAATACTAGCAAACCACCAAAGAAAACTAGCTAAAAGTATGCCAAATGCAACGGTTAACACACACATAATGAAGCATATCAAACTCCCAACACTTAACCCTTTACTCGTCCTCGAGTAAATAAAGACAAGATAATGAAACAAGTGAAATGTAGCGTGCATGCATAAGTTACCGAGGCATTCAACTTATTCCTAGATTACCCTGTTTCCCCTAAAAGAGTAAGAATCTCACAACTCTCACACTCCCCAAAAAACATAAGCAATCTAACCACCCAAAAGTAAAATGTGGAAAAATAAGTAAGACAAAAAGATAAGTGTTAAGCTAGCTTACTTTTCCCAAAATGATTCCAAAGCAATCAAAGAGTCGTCCTAAAAAACAATCAACCATGGAAGCATGCATTCAACCTAGTTTTTTGTTTTCTCTCAATTTCTCTCATTTTTCCTAGGATCCCTTTCGGATTTTCATCCTAGCTTTAACACTCAAAGGGTACTCACTTCTCACCTTTTTCCACATGGCCTCTCATTTTTGCCTAGGCTTGTAAGCCTAACCGGGCCTAGCCTCTCATTTTTACCTAGGCCTTTCGACATATTCGGGCTTTTCCTAATGTTACCCAAGTCACCCTTTCAGGTTTTTTACTTATCCTAGTTTTTAAAAAAATCAATTTTTCAAGGTTTCCAATTTTTTTGGTGTAGCACAAATCACCCCAAAAGTGGGCTTATACTACAAACATAAAATCAAACATAAAAATACACCACAAATATTCTAAAACATCCTACCTCATGCAAACTAGGAACCCTAGCATAGAATATCATGTCACCAAATGTCATCCAAAATCATCCCCCAACAATCAAAAGCTAAAATCATCTCCAAACAAGAAAAACAACTACCAATGCAAATCATGAAATGTACTGAGGAAATCTAAGAATGAAGACTCCCTAAGTGCTCACTACTCCCTCCCCACACTTAACCAATGTATAGTCTCCAATGCATAAAATTATGTCAAAACATAAGTGAGGTGGGGAGAGATGGTGATACTCACTCTCGTGGCCCGGAAGAGCCTTCATCCTTGTGACTCATTAAGGTTCTCTCGATGTATCTTGTTGCTTGGCCTCGATACTATCCATTCTCGAGCTAAGATCATCCCCTTGCGAACGTATTCCTTGTATTGCTTGGACGGCCTCTTGGAAAACTTGGGTAGAGTTCAAACACTTTTCCCCAAGAGATTGCAATTGGTCCATAATGTTTGTGGATACGCAAGAATAACTAAGAGGTAGTCTCGGAGAGCTCTCACCATTGGCCTCCTCAATATCTATTTTTGGGATGGCTAAAACTCTATAGAAATCTCTCTCAAATCTCCTGTCTGACAAAATAAATAGGTCATCCAAGGATGTGTCATAGTATATGGCGGTGCACTCCGGTTCTGGAAGTACCATGAAACTACAAGTGCTCGCTCCACCATAAAGCCATACATATCTACCCTTCGATGTCGTAGGTCCCACCATAGACGCCTGTGCACACCAAATGGAACTCTGATAGAAGTTTTTTCAGGTCCTCTCCCACCAATCCATGGAATGTGGGTAGGCAATGAATCATGCCACTTTTTAGCTCACAGCTCACATTGGCGTGTAGTGGCGCAAAGGTGATGCATAGAGGTTGATTCTCCAAGTTAGGTTCCATGAGCTCCCATAGGGTATGATTGTCTTCCGCCATTGCTAGCGGTTCTTCTACTAACACTTCCGGCCTCGGTTGAACTTGTTCCTTAATTCTTCACCTTTTTCTCCTTTGACCACATGTGTTCTCATTCGGGTAGTGTAAGACACCTAGATTAGTGGTACAGGTGTGTACCATAAACTAGGGCCAAAAATACCCTTCTGAATACAACACTAGCAAATAGATCAAAAGGTAACAAAATAACTAATACAACAACTCCAACCAAGAATCAACAACTTAAACAAACAAAAATAAAAGGTAATACTAACTACTCTACTAACACGTTATGCCTAATTAACACTTAGACTAATATAATCCCCGGCAGTGGCGCCAAAATTTTAACCTGCCTCCCCTCAGGGTCGTTAATTGTAGCTAATTAACCCAGGCGGAGGCCATGGTCAAAATATAATAAATTTATAGATCTGCACCCTGTTCTCACTGCTACACTACATGTGTGGTAGTTAGCGGTAAGCCTTGGGTTTATCCACAGAGATGCTAGGACTAAGTACCAATCAAAACACAACCTCGTACGGGTCGTCAATCTGTACGAGTGAAAGGAATAGCTAGTAAAGCAAACATAAAAAGGGGGGGTTTGGTTTTTCAAACTAATAACTACTAAACATAAAAGTGAAAAAAGCAAAGCAGGCTATTTAACTAAGCCCTTGGGAAATCATTGAGCAACATGGTTAATCTAATGCTTTGATCCTCGATTCATTCACAAAGATATTTAGGCAAACCTAATAGAGTGTTCATAACATGTGGTGTGGCCGATGGCATACACTTTCCCGTACATGTCACTGTGGGTGTACTCACAACCCTTCATCGATACCGCCATCATAATTAGGGGAGTACAACAAGGTCCGACCGTTGTTGTAGGTCAGTTTCTCCCCAGTGCAATTACTAATGGGCTTCCACCTCGAATGCACTACTTCCCCTGGGTTTTATCAATTAGGCCCAAGAGTCGTTGGCTCCTTATCTATGATCTAAGACATCTTACAACCCTAACTTGCTACCATTCACTATCTCTACCCGGAACCTCTCAGACAACTTTACGAAGTTAGCTAAGACTAGTGCGATGGAAAATAAGCCAGAGCATTCTCGAATACCCCGTTCACGCACCCATGCATACGTGTTCTCCCTTACCCATTCTAACATCTAGGTTTCTTTTCCCGAGGTGGCATTGATATTTTCACAATACATGAATATAGCCCAAAGTGTGTGCTTATATGTAGTGTATTGTTCATGCGATTCAAATAAGACTAAATTTTTTTTTGGTCCCCAACATATGATGTAATACCATCTTTCGGCCCCCAAGGCCAATACCGCATTTGTTCAGCAACTAACAAATACAAAATGATTTGTTTGGTCCCCAAGGTGGTTTTCAAGGTTGTTTTCAGGTGATTTTGGGGACCAAAAGATGGTATAAGATCATATGTTAGGGACCATAAAACAATTTAGTCTACTAAAAAACACCTAGAAAACCACCTTGGGGATCAAACAAATCATTTTGAATTTGTAGTGGAACTGAAAGGAAGCGGTATTGGTATTGGGGACCAAAAGATAATATAAGATCATATGTTATGGACCAAAAAATAATTTAGTCTTCAAATAATCAATAAAAATCCTAATAATATATGAACACAAATTTGGGATGAACTAAAGAATCTCACAAAAGCAAATAGATTAAACCATGCCCCTACAATTTATCCCCAAGCTATAGAAACTACTCCCTAAACATGGAATTCAAATTAATATTTGAATTCCACATCTAAGGATCAAAGCAAAAGAAAGAGAAGAAAAGGAGAGAGTTTTTCTCTCTCTAGAGTTTCCTTCCTAACTACAAAACAAAAGATATTATATGATATGATATGTCATCAACCCTAGTAGACTGAGGGTATATTTATAGTAGTAGGATATTGGGCCTAAAAATAGGCCTAAAATAGTCCAAATTAGGGTAAACCCTAGCTCAGCTACCGCCCGCCACGGGCCGCATGGATGGTGCAACCCGTGGCGTGTCCTTGGTGCGGGGTGCAAGGTCTGGCGAGGGTTGTGCTTCTTCATGAGGCGCATGGTGCCCATTCTGGTGCGTGGTGTGGATCTTCAAAAGGCGTAAGGCGTAGAGCCTGGAGTGGGTCTTGATGTCCCACTGGTGCGGGCCGCGTTGTTTAGTGCGAGGCACCAACAGAGTGCTGAATTTGAGGCTTCTAATTCGCACCCGTAGCCGCTGGTGCGGGTCGTGATCAGGAAGGATGCTTCACTCAGAAACCTTGGTGCAGTCCGTGTGATTTCTCACACCCCGAAGGCTGGTCTTGGCATCTTGAACATGGAACGGTGTGAGAAGTAGAAAATGGGATGTTTCGCGCCCATACTTAGTCGTGTGGACTGAGACTTAGCCTTGTGCTTGTGGCTCATGGTGTTTGGCGCAGGTCGCGCCACTACCTCATATTGGTCTTGTTGGTGTGGGGAACCTCCTTTAGCGCGGGCCATTGGTGCCAACTATGAAAACCCTGCACCGACATGTTTGTGCCTCGGCTGGTTGAACTAGTTTCCTTTGCTATAGGTGAACCGTTAGTCCAATTTGAGAGTTTCAGTAGTCAATTTTGTAGCTCTTGAAAAGAAAATTCCAATGGATTCATCCTTGAAGGCTAATTATTCTCGAATCATTCTCAGACTTAAGTACAACTCATCGGACCATGATTCACCATTTCTTTATTGGCCACTTTGAATCTGTTGCAGCCTATCTTTGGCTTCAATCTCCTTCTACCACGCATTGATGCTCGTAGCCTTCATCTTCTACCATTCTAGTGTGAATGGTCTTGTCTCTTCTACTATCCTTGTGAACGGCTTTAAATATCTTCTATCGCCCTTACGAATGGCCTTCACATAGAATGTAAACAAAAAGTAACCACGGGTGACCTACTAAAGATTATCACAAGGAATATCAAAGAACCCGTGGTTACAAGATGTCCATTAGTACCAATTAAGGCTACAAAACGAGGGATTCAAACAAGAAAACCAAACATGGCCATCTAAACCCCTTGTCACATAAACTCAACTAATACTAGCAATCCACCAAATAAAACTAGCTAAAAAGTATGCCAAATGCAACGGTTAACGCACGCATAATGAAGTAGATCACTATTATTTAAAGGTTAGTCGGACATAACCCACAATTGGGCATCACCCCAATTGTGTGTCGGGAATAGCTTGTAGGGGGGTTGTGAACTAACAACTACTAACATGCAATTAAAAATAAGTAAGCTATGGATTAACTAATCTTTGGGGTGTTTTCATAACATGACCGATTTAGGGAATTGATCATATATCCTATCACATATAGACATATAAACCTAATCTTATGCATATGTCACATAGTGTGAACATAGTCGAGAATTACCATTGTCTATCACACAGTGGTTTGTCTCCCTTCAAACCATCTTGCCACCTATGTAATTAGGGATGCGCTCCAATCCTTTTGACTCCCTATTTCATCCACGTATCTCACTTTCGATGCTAACAAGCCTTTTCTCGAAGGAAGTTAAACCCTCACAGATAACACCATTAGATATGGGAGTGAGCCTAATTCATCCTGGGATCTCCACTGTAGACACCATCCCTAGGCCTAGAGAGGCAAAGGTATCGGTGCCTTATAATGACGACCCTAGTCGCTACAAAATACGAATGATCAATTACCGAGGTAAGCCAGGGTTTCCCCCATTAGGAATTTCTATACAGCAACCCCCAGTCTACCGCTCCTAACAAATAACCACTCACACAACTAGCCAATTAGAATTAAAGTCTAACCATCATCTCGGCACTCTCAGGGTAGATTTAATGCACTTATATCTATGGTACTTTGCTACTACAATAGCAATAATCTAGCACTCCCAACTTAGCATTTTAACCTAGCATGACTTTATGCTATGAATGAAATCATGAGTCCATCATAGAACATATCATGGTATAAATCATATGAGAATAGAAACCTCAAATCATTCAAAATATTCATAAACATTATAAATTAGAGTAATCTAGAATCTCACAAAGCCTAATAAGTCATGAATATAAATACAGCCCCAAGAAAATAAACTACTCTAGAGACATTAAATCCATGACAATCATTGAATTTAATATCATATATCTAGGAAAATAAATGAAGAGAGAAGATAACATTTTTTCTTCCTACCACTAATTACTAGAATAAAACTTAGCTTCTTAAATGATAAATCCTAGGAGACTAAAGGTTCTTATATAGCATGTAGATTGGGTCTTGAAAGGCCCAAGAGGCCAAAAACCCTAGCTGTTTTGCTGGCATCAGTCGTTCCATATTACACGGCTCAGCTAGCACGACCTGTGCAATAGTGCACAGGGTGTCGGCTAGAGCCTTAGCATATGCTTTTTGAGTGCCATGTCGTACTGAATTGCGCGGCCCATTGGCTAAAGCTCATTCTTTTGTCTTTTGAGTGCACATGCCATGTTGGATTGCACGGCCTATCGGCTGGAGTCCACCCAACTTTTGATCATATGGAACGTTCCCAGTTACACGTCCCACCGAGGTAGGGCTTCAACTTCTTGAAATCTTTGAGCACATGTTGTGCAGGTTTGTACAGCCCATCAACCTGCACGGCCCATTGTTCGGCCTTCGTTCCTCAGCACGATCTATGGCACGGGCCATGCCATTTTGCAAGTATCGTGTCATTTCTTTTATTCTTCCAGACTTTCCTCTTTTCTTCGGCACATTTATCTACTACCACGTATTGACTCGTGACCTTCAGTCTTCTACCATCCTTGTAAATGACCTGCACTAATCTATTCTGAAGTATTTACGAGCGATTTGACAAATAAGCTCACAAAATAGAATCTAGATGCTCATAAGGACAAAAATTCAATGGACTCAAAATAGGTTACAAACTGAAGGATTTACATACGAAAATTGAAAACATTCATCTAAAACCCTTATGATTTAAACCTACCTAAATATAACAATCTTCTCACAAAATAGTAGCAAAAGAGATGTTAAATTATTGGGAAAACATGTGCATTGAACATCCGGTCAACAGCCCACCACCACTTCATGCCACCACCACCGCATCCCCACCAGCTAGCTCACAACCACCCACCCCCACCACCACACCACCCCACCATAGACTAGACCCAAACCACCATACAAATAATTGAATTAGGGCTAATTGAACCTTATAGATGTCAAAGAGAAAGCTTGGCTTCGAAGGCTTTGGCATCACCCATCAACCAGCGTACAACTTTGAGCGGTCACAAGCTCCGTAGAGGCTCTACATCTCTCAGTCCTTCGACGGCGGCGCTGCCTGCGACAACTATGAGGGCAAAGGAAATGGGTTCCAAAGTGATCGCGGTGGCGGAATACGAAGGCAAGAAGCTGAGGTGGGGTTCAAAGTGATCGCGGCAGTGCCGCTGTTGTAATCAGTTGGGGAGGCGCTACTGTTGGATTTCTCCAGTGCAACGATAATCAACTCGGCGACATCGGTGGAGAGCTTGGCTTCAAAGGCGGGGACGGTTCAGGGAAAGAAGACCGGGGAAAAGGTAGAATTCAGGGGCAACTCTGTTTTTGCAATTTTTTATTTTATAAATTCATGAGCAAAATGGTCATTTCCTTGATTTTCAATCAAATTTTTTGTTGAAAATCGAAGTCAACAGGGTTCATGGTTAGATTGACACATATATCAAAATTGAAAAAAAAATTGAAATTAAGTAGAAAAAAATTTGAAATTAAGTAGAAAAAATTTGAAATTAAGTAGAAAAAATTTGAAATTAAGTAGAATAATTGAAAAAACTTTGAAATTAAGTAGAATAATTTACAAATATTTTTTAGCTAAAATTATAAAATAAAAAATATTTTAAATATTTGAAAAGTGAATAAAATATTATATAATATAATATTATTAAAAACAATGTTCTAAAAATTACATTTAAAATATATAAAATAATTGTGAAGTAAATTATGATGATATGATTAAATAATTATTTTAAAGTAAATAATTTGTAAATAATAAAAATAAATAGTTCTTTGTATAGGAAATCTTTTATGTTTTGTTAAGAATTTGTTCTTTTATGTTATATTTACATTTTTCTATGCATTAGTATATATGTAATTTATTATTATAATATATAAGATGAAAAATTACATGAGTAGTTGAAAATGTATTTTATGTTCAATTAATTTTTTTTTCATAAGCACTTTGAAATTATGTTTTTTTTTATATCAGTAAACATTTTATTTCTATTTATGTTATTTTATTTTCTCCTACAATTAATGAATTATTAAGATAATAATTATATTTCTTGTATTACAGATGAGCACTGACGACGGACCCATTAATGATGGTCATTGTATACGACAAAGGGGGATTAGTGCGTCAGCCAGACATGCAAGAGGTCGTGTCATTGTCCAGGAACAGTTATAGAAAACTGTGCTAGATCACGAGATACCTGTTGAGCAGCCTTCTCCAAGGCCCAATGATGTTTTTGATCCCATGCCAACCTAAGATGGTCCAGAACTCAACATCCTTACCGGCGGTAGAGTGCATTCAATTTGTGACGAAGGAAACTGGAAATCAATGTTCGAATTACAGCTTGGAGATCAAGCACCAGTATCTAGCCCACTAGATGGTTGTGGTGTAGAGCCACCACCCAGCGCCGAGGGCGTGCAGGGTACATGCATTGTTTCCCCCAGTGGCCAGCCAGTGATGACTTTGCAAGGGGTGTTAGGAACAAGAGAGCATGTAGTTGATGAAACATGGCTTATGCGCGGACCATTGGGTGATGGCCCGCAAGATGACCTTATTATACCCAGCTTTGGAGGCCATGTCGTAGTTGATGTTTGGAATGGTATAGAGCGAGGTGTGCTGAAATGCCACACTCGTGCAATTCTTTACAAGCAGCTAATCACCACACTCCCGGATTGCAGTGATGCTGTTCAGGCCAGGATATGTACGACCGGTTGTCACACCTTTCCGCGATTATGTTTAAGTACCCTGATATGACCTTGATATCTGTTTTTGTTGAGAGGTGACAGCCGGACACGAACTCATTTCACATGCCTTTTGGGGAGATGACCGTCATATTGCACGATATTGAGATAATTCTTAGAATTCCTATTGTTGGTGGCTCTGCTGCTAGTACCATTTCGGTGGAGGCCATTTAGGAAGCAAGTGGTGAAATTTTTGGGAAAGACGTGGAGTCCTTCCTTGGGGAAGGCTGGAACGGGGGTAATATTGATGGCCAAGCATTGATGGTGAGGTGTGTAGCGGTGGGTCAGAGAGAAAACTTCTAATTCATGTGCTACATGTTGACCCTTTTTTCATCAACTCTCTGTTGATAAGACTGAGACTAAGGTCAAAGCCAACCTGCTCCCTGTAGCTGATTCTTAATTGTCCTACGAATCGGCAGCCCTTGCCAATTTGTATTTACAGTTGGGAATGTCCTCCAGGGCTAAAGCCTGCATATGTGGATGTTGCACGCTGCTATAAGCATGGATCTACGAGTACTTTCCCATGTTTCATCCGAGACTGAGTACATTGCCAGCTCTTCCGGGATGCGCCAACTGGTGGCATTCAGGGGAGAAAATGGGGAAGGATACTCAGCATCTGGTGACCATCAAGCGTCAACTGGATGCTTTCCAGGCTCACCAGGTATGATTATCCTGTTTTAAATTTATTATGAGAATTGTAGGTAGATTGGATGCCACATGACTGTTATAATTTTTGGAAACAACTACAGGTAGATTGGTTTCATATGGACTTAACGTGGTCAGGGATGCAAAGGGAAGGACTCATCACCGTGGCATGATTCGATACCTTGAAGTAATGGAGGCGTACATGCCAGACCGTGTGGTGCGCCAGTTTGGTGTCGTACAGGGTATTTCGTACACCATTAGGACTATGCCAGAACCCTACGCCAGGCCCGCTGATCCTTTTGGCTATACAGTGACCTACTCAGGGATGATGCAGTTGATTTTATGGGACATGGCACAAGCATGGCACAGTGGTCAGCTGGCTGAGTATCTTATTGCCACTGGTACATCTAACTGTACCTTGGATTACAAGGATTGGTTCACGACTCATTCTCACTCATTCAACACAAATCATGTACATGATGGTACCAGATGCAGACCAGATACAACCAATCTTGATTTACTGGTAAGTTTTCTCTAACTGTTTGCTTTAATTAATTATATTAAATCTAATTGATTCATTATGATAATATGTTTCCTGTATATCAGTTGCTGAATGATATGATGAGCGACTTGGATCTGTTTGACTCTACAAACATTCATGAAACAATCGATCCGCGTATGAAGGAGTTGTTGGCTACCTGGATCCGTCGTTGAGAGGAGTATTGCAGACGCCACGATTATGAACCCATTCCTTAGAAGACAGGTTCATTTCTGTATGAGCATACTATTTGCTTTAAATTTGTTCATTAATGTACCTCGAATTTTGTGCTTATTTTGGTTCACTTATGTACTTCGAACTTCTTGCATATTTTTGTTCACTTATGTAACCCAAACTCTTTTGTTGTGTTCAATGCCATAACCCGTGTATGATGCAATGCAATTCACTACATTTTTTATATAAAAAAAAGCACCGAACATATTTTGCAAGAATAATAGTCCCACACAACTATTAATTATGGGTGCGTGTATGTTTTTTTCCAAGCCACCATCCTCCTACAAAAGGGTAACTCCCACCTAACAACATCTGACTTCCTCCATGTGGTCCACGGGTTAACAACGAGGGGCATGGGGCAGTTTTCCTTCACATGTATCCTTACAAAATGGCTTGCACTGCGAACATATACAATGTGTAGCTCCCTCCTTGTTCCATCCTCGCTCCCGCCCGCTCTCAATGGTAGGATTATACTACAATAGTCTGCCGACCCATTCTCTAGAATGTAGTATAAAACTACAACCGTGTTGTAGTAGGTGGTGACAGTAAACATATCTGTAGCTACCGCAAACCAATGTTCACGTCCACATGGACCTTTGGTGTGGTGTATACGGGTTCTGGCCAGTTCAACGTTCTCCTTTGAATCGTATATGGGAACATAATCAGGCCAATGAGTTGATAACTAGTTAAATATCGCCCTACGTGCTCCAGACCATTCACCCTCACCATCTACATGGAAGGCATCACCAACACATCTGAAACCACAGTTTCCATTACTCAAAGCATCGTTCCAGCCCTCGATGTAACGCCTAAAAATGTGGGGGACACTTTCAAGGTAGGGGAATGTCGCTGTAAGAGAAACATTTAGATTATTTTTAGTCTCATGAAGTGGTCTTACTATGCATTGCAATTCAAGACTTGGGAATAATCGGTAGACTTGTCGTGTTGACTACCTCTCCCTAATGTACCGCACCCCGGTGACCTTGAACTACGCCCGCTTGGAGATGGTATGTACTGCTTGTTCACATGCTCGTGGTAGCTCAGTGATTGCCTAGTTGATCTTGACCGGGGGACTTGCTCGATTGGTCTTCCGCGTGCACTAGTAATATTGTCCGGCTCTCCAATGCTGATATCCTTTGGATGCAACTGCTCATCTATATAGCTTGAAACCCGACAGAGAATTGATAGGTCGATGCAGGCCAGCTCCTCCAATTGACTGTTGAACAATGCTTGGTCCCGATCACCCCTAGAAATATTTTCCCTGTTCTGCAAGTCATCACCCAATACCGGTGTCTTAAACAGTGAATGAATGTCGTCCAAATACAAGGGGATTCCTTGTTCAATTACCGTTCACATGACGCAAGTACATGGTATTATGTGCATCGAACGTAGTACACAACCACAAGCATAAAATGGTACTCCAAGTGTTTCCATCCTCCTGTGCTCAGGCGACAATTTATCCAGACAATGTTTAGACACATTATTGAACAAGTTTTTGAAAAGGACTCTACAGTGCAATCTACCAATGAGCATTCTTGATTTTTCGAGGTTGTCCTTGATCATAGTAATTTGCCCGTCTATCTGCAGGTCGACACATCTCCATATCGTATCCAGGGAACCAGTTGGTGTTTGTAACCACTATTTCAATGACAAGTGTGCACTTTTGACCCAACATGTAGTTGTGTTCCCAAAATGAAGAAATCTATTCGACCATTCCTGAACAAATTTCTCCTTATGGGGGTTGAGCCATGTGGTCTCAATGTAACTAATAACAGCTTCGCTCCAAGACCAATCAGCCCTCAGATATACCAATACAGCTTCGTAGGAAATAACGGTGGAGGCATTGCAACCCGTGACCATGCACCATTCTTGAAGGATGCCCCATTCCTCTTATATCATGTTAACACAGTAACACGTGCCTCCACATCCTTGCTAATATGTCAAGTACAAAGAAAATGCTTTGAGTCCGGAAACACTACCCGAATTGGCCTAATCCATCCTATTTCATGATCGGTGACCACAACCTCAGGGAACGGTCCATCGACAAGCAAGCTTCTAAGTGCGTGAAGAACCCACTCATAAGTATCTGCCGTTTTGTCAACAACAATGGCATAGGCGATCAAGAAATTTATGTTACAAGGAGACATACCAACTATCTCAATGAATGGCATGCCATATCGATTCATTTTGTACGCTGAATCGATGGCCACAATCGATAGATAAGTCTGAAATGCCACAACAGCTTCGGGATGAGCCAAGAATAAATGGGTCAAAGTACCATCAAGTGCTGAGCGGTGACTAGTAACATACCCGTTGAAGGTGGCAAGATGCAAACAATTCTCAGCTGCGTTGCACCTGCCTCGCCTTTCTCTTCCGTAGGCCGATCGCTCATTTTACACCTGCCTAATGGTTTGATGCAGGTCTGGAAATGAACGATTGAGGCTCACATTGATATGCCTAGGAGCTATCTCAGCATTCGTCAAATATCTTATCATTTTCTTTGCCTCTGCATGGAGCCTGCTACTCTATCTATGACCCTCAGCGTACACTGAAAATTGGTGGTTGTGCATCCCTCGCCGAGAATCCTTGCATGGTACTACATTCTAACCCTCCCATTTGCTACTCTCTCATGACAATCATGAAAGGGCAATCACAACTTCTTGTCGATGTGTTACTTCTTCGGACAACATCTGAATCGCTCAAATCAACAACCTTATCATTTCGACCCTGATTGCAAATACAATATATCCTAAGGGGGCCATTCTTATTTTTTCTTGTACGACCCCATGACAAGTTCAAATCCTACATGATGAGCAGTCCATTGCAAGTAAGAATAAGCTTTGATATGACTTGGAAACACATTTGTGGTTGCGAATGCTTAGTAACCATTCCCCCCTAGAATCACTCCATATGACTCATTGTCATTCTTAAACAACAAAATATATCAAGTAATTAGTTTCACTAAAATATAATACCAAACGCAATGATGCCATAAATCATTCTAATAACTTATAAAATATAACACTTAATCTTTTTTATAAGTGCATAAAAGATACCTACACATATTTAAAGTATAATAATTCTCACTACAAGTCATAAAATCTATAACCCCATTAAAAAATACAAGACATCCACACATTCTTATGACTTAGTTATACAAATTTTATTTTATCTGTACCAACTTTTTAAAAAATTAGTAAAACCACACTAAATTTTGTTATACCATCATTGGTAGAACCATATGTAATGAACAAACATATATCATCATTACTAGTACCAAATTATAACATATTAGCAGTACCAAATGAACTGAAGTATTAGTAGAACCAAATTATAACTACGATAAATCATCTAACTAAGATAAATCATCTATCAAATGAACTAACGTATTAGTAGAACCAAATTATAACTAAGATAAATCATCTAATTGAGATAAATCATCTATCAAATGAACTAGCGTATTACTAGTACCATATTAATTAACAAATTAGTAGTACCATATTAAGGAACTAGCGTATTACTATCAAATGAACTAACGAATTATTCACGTAACTAAGATTAAAAAATATTAATTAACATTAAATTAACATATTTTCAACTACAAATGATGAAATCTAGAACAAAATTAGAGGGAATATAAGGAGGCATGCATAGACATTAAAATGTTAAATAACTATAAATTAAATTAAAATAAAATATCACGACTATTAATTATGAGATAGAATATAAGTTTCTACTTAAACAACTAATAAATCATAACTTTAACTATTAATTATTACAAAAATCAACACTTGAATTTAAAAAATACCTCTTAAGACATGGAGCTTCTAACACCCAAATTTAGAGTAAAAAGTCTGATATTATCTACCAAATGAGCATTTTTATAGCCTATTTTATTGGGAATTGAATGTTAGCCTAGCGGTTGAAGCCTAGTGTTACTACCATGAAGTCATGGGTTCAATTCCCACCAAGGGCAGGGGAAGGGGAGGGATTTTATTGGGGGCTCATTTGAGTTATTACCCAATTTTTTTTTAAAAAAAATACAGCCTATTTTATAGAAATTTTGTTCACTTTTTCGAATTAAATAGGGTAAATGACATTAAATGTGGGCAGATGGTAGTTAGGCAAAGGAGAACTAGGCTGGGCAAGGAGAAGAAAGCTGGGAGAGAGGAAAGGAGAATCGAAAATGAGAGGGATATGAGAAGAATGCTAGGAAAGAAAAGAGAATCGGGAAGGGATTGGGAAGGAGAACTGGTCAAGGAGACCCGGTTTGGATCTTCCCAAGGAGAACGGACCAGGAGAAGAAATGGAGAGCCGGAGAAGAAAACTGGGCTGGGAGAAGAAATGGAGAACCGGAGAAGAGAACTGGGCCGGGAGAAGAAATGGAGAACCGGAGCCGGGGAATGAGAGAAGAGCGGGAGCAAGGGAAGGAGAGCCAGAGTCGGAGAAGGGAATGAGAACGGGCCGGAGAAGAAGAGGAGAACGGGCCGGAGAAGAAGAGGAGAACGGGCCGGAGAAGAAGATGAGAATGGGCCGAAGAAGAAGAGGAGAATGGGCCGGAGAAGGGAAGGAGAACGAGCAGGAGAAGAAGAGGAGAATGGGCCGGAGAAGAAGACGAGAATGGGCCGGAGAATAAGAGAAGAAGGGGAGACCGGAGAAGAAGAGAAGAAGAGGAGACCAGAGAAGAAGAGGAGAACGGGCCGGAGAAGAAGAGAAGGAAAGTGTTTCAGCGACCGGAGAAGAAGACGCATGTTGCCAAAGAAGACAAAATCATAGGATTTCACGCCGAATTTTAAAATCATAGGATTTCACGCCGAATTTTGAAATCACCGCCACTGTCGATGTTGACCACCACCGATCGTTGACCGCCATTGACCACTACCGGCGGCGCTGACCACCGCCCACCGCCATTGACTAGCCATTAATTATCAGTTGATAGTTAATTTAATACTTATGCTAATGTAATTAATTATCATTGATTGTCAATTAATTATTTATAACTAATCAATTTTTTTTAAATTAATACAAAATACATAAGTATTTAAATTGTACCAAATACACGACTTAAGTGAGCCAAAATACACGGCGTGATATAGCACCCATTTCAAAATTTCATAAAATAAAGCGCTCATCCCCAAAATTTGAATTTAAAAGAAAAGCAGCAAGCATCCAACGGCTCTGTCAAAACCTTCTTCAAATGACCATTTCACCCCTAAACCTCATCCTTATCTTCCCTCGGTACCTCGCACAACAATTCACTGAGCCTCTCTCCCCACATTTTTTGCGCATTCCTAGAACCATAAAAACCCTGCAAAAACCCTAGGCCTCTCATCCCTAATCTTCATACCATTTCTCCATCGCCACTCAAAAGTCATATAAAACCAGTAAAACCATATCCCAGAAAAAAAGAATTATGGCCAGGAAGAAGATGTACCAGCACCAGGAGAAGGAAGGCTCGGCCATGGAGGAGAAGGTGGAGAGCTTGAAGTCCCTCAACGCTATGCTTCTTAAGGAGACTGTTGAGCGCCGCCACCAGGTGGACACACTCGAGCAGTCCAAAGGGACTCTGGAATCGGCGCTGAGTCGGAGTAAATCGGAGAAGGACGAGTTGGAGGCCGAGTTGACTCGGTTGGGTGAGGGGTTTCTGCGTCTCGATGTGGAAAGGAATGTGCTGGTTGTTTTCATGGCCCACCAGTCCGAGGTTGTTGGGAGGGAGAGAGCTGAGATTGAGGAAAAAATGAGGGGTATCAAGGGAGATATGAAGAAGATTTTGAAGGAGAAGAGTGAGAAGGAGAGAGAGGTTGAGTCTTTCAATGTGAAATTGAAGGGACTTGGTATTGAGTTTGAGAAGGAGAGGAGAATTTCTGAGGCGGTGCGTGTAGAGAGGGATGAGATTAGGGCTAAACTTGATGCTCAAATCAACGAGACAACTGTACTAGGAAGGAAGTTGATTGAAGCGGAGAAAAATGAGCGATTGGTTCGAGAAGAGTTTGATAGTGTGAGGGTGGAGTGTGATTCGGTGGTTATGGAAAAGAAAGAGAGGGAGATGAAGATTGAGTCCTTGATTAACGATAAGGAGTCGTTGGAGAAGAGTTTGTTGGAAGTGAACAAGGCGGTGGAGCTTTTGAGGAGGGAGATTGGGGAGGTTGTGAAGGAGAATGAAAGGAATGAAGAGGAGAAGAGGGTACAGATTGCGAAGCGAATCGAGTTGGAGAAAGTTGTGAGTGGACTCGATGAGATGGTCGGTGGTTTGAGAAGGCAGGAGGAGAGTCTGCGTCTTCAGGTGGCTGAATTGGAGAAGAGGTGTGTTGATGGCGAGGAGAGGGAGAGGGATACGAGGAGGCAGATTGATGAGTTACTGGAGGAGAAGGATGAGAGGGAGAAGAAGCTTTCGGAGGTGCTCGAAGGGAAGAGTGCAAAGGAGAAGGAATTAAATGAGGCTTTGAAGGAGTTACATGAGGTGAATGAGAAAATGGATGAGGTTTTGCGCGAGAAAAGCGAGGTCACTGAGGCTAAGGTAAGGGGAGAGAGTGAAATTGTGGAGCTGGTGAATCAAGTGGCAGATTTGAAGAAATCGATTTCAGGGCTGGAAGATTGTTGCAGGGTTCAGAAGGCTGAGATTCTTGGCTTGGAATCTGAAGTCAAGAGCCGTCAGGATTCCCTGGAGCGTGTTTCAATTGAGAGAGATGATGCCATGAATGGCATTGAGGAGGAGGAGAAGAAGGGTGTGAGCTTGTTGGAGAAGATCAAGGCAATGGAGAAAAGTTTGGAAGATAACAGCAAGCTTGTTGAGATAATGAAAGCTGAAAGTGTGAAGATAAGGGTTGAAAAGGAAGATTCAGAGAGCAGGTGCCATCTGTTGAAGAAGGACATCGCTTCTGCTGAGAATGAACTAGCCCAGGCACGCAAGGAACTGCATGCTATGAAGGTTAAAGTGGAAATTGTGGAGATGAACTCGAAGGAGATTCTGAAAGTTTTCAGAAGCACGGCCGTGTCTGTTTGCCCGAAGGAATGCAGTAATGCGAGTATCAGTGATGTTCATTCATCCGAGGAGATGAATGTGGAAATTTCTGCATACATAGCAGAGCTGGAAGCAATCAAGAATGCTTTCAAGGGGAGGGAGAAGGCATTGGAGGACATGAAGAGGCAGCTCGATTTCTTCAAGAACTCGGAGGCAGTTGCACACAAGAAGAAGAACTTCTGGACTGTTATCTCATCCGCTTCCACCATTTTCGCGGCGCTTTCGTTCGCATATGCTACTAAAGTTTGCCGTTAGGAAATTCTCTGGTTTCCACTAGGCCTAACGTTTGCCTGATGAGACTTTTCGCCAATATTGCTTGGTTAATTACACTTTCTTGGTAAGAATACATTAGTTTAACCTCAAGCTGATATGATGTTTTTGACTTGCTTATTTCCTCATCACAGTAATAAATTGTTGTTGATGGTTCTTTATATAGTTTCCTCATCACAGTAATAAATTGTTGTTGATGGTTCTTTATAGAGTTTTGGGTTTTTATTTGAATGTTGGAGGGAGAAGGTGGAGGACGCATTACTCCTCATGAAGTCCTTTTTTTTTTTTGCCACAATTTAATAGAGGATGCATAAGCTATATGCGTCCTCATCATCCGTTAATTTTTTGTTTTGCAATTTAATAGAGGACGCATAAGCTATATGCGTCCTCATCATCCCCAAAGATCGTGGGATTTTTTTTAATTGCAGCGATTTTTTCTCAATTTTTTTCCAATTATGAAATCGTGGAGTGCTTGATTTTAGTAGGGTAATTATTTGAATGTTGGCTCTGTGTGTGGTGGCGGTGGGGAATTGAGGAAAGGGTGTAATGCGTCCTCACCGCTGGGATTTATATTTATTTATTTATATTTATATTTATATTTTTATATTTATATTTTTATATTTATAATTATATATATATATTTATTTATTTATATATATCTTTATTTATATTTATATTTATATTTATATTTTTATATTTATATATGTATATATTTATATTTATTTATTTATTTATTTATATTTATATATATGTATATATTTATATTTTTTATATATATGTATATATTTTTATTTATATTTTTATATATATGTATATATTTATATTTATATATATATTTTATATATATATATATGTATATATTTATATATATATATTTTTATATATATGTATATATTTATATTTATATATATTTTTATATATATGTGTATATTTATATTTATATATATTTTTATATATATGTATATTTATATTTATATATATTTTTATATATATGTATATAATATAAATATATACATGTCAAAGCCTCCTCCCGCCACAGCTGGCCCCCCCTGCAAGTTTGACGAGATAAGAGGACGGGAATGCTAAATGCGTCCTCTCCTCCACGTGGCAGACCGTATGAGGGGACGGAAAGCTAAATGCGTCCTCTTGCCGTAGAAAAATGGAAAAATCTCGCCAGCAAAATTAGAAAAATGGAAAAATCTCGCCAGCAAAATGGAAAAAATGCGGGAAGGAGAGGACGCATATTCAAAATGTGTCATCCTTATTCTCTTCCGTTTGTGGCTACGCACAAACATAGAAATTTCTCTTTTTTATATGCACTCTACTATTCCTAGGTGAGATGTCGGACAATATTATAGGTTGTACTGAAGTAATGTAATGGTATGTTCATTACATTTCATATCTAAGCTTTATACATTAGCATATTCAGACGATCAATCAAATTTTTGTAGTACTATGGTAGTGATGGAATTGAGAAAAAGAATTACTGTATTAATTCTAATTTTATGCCTGGGTTCTGTGCCAAGCAATGGAAAATGACTAGTTTGATACACTTTTAATGGTGATTATAGGTTGTGTGTCTCAGCGTGCCTCCTTGGTTGCAAAAGAAAATCACCCCCATTTCTTCACCTTGCAATATCATTAGGCACGAGTCACATGAGTTACCCACCTTCTTTATTACTTTTAGAGTAAATGACTTGTATGGCTCTTGAACTATTGATATCGTTCACTTATGGCCCTTGTTTTTTCTCCAATACTTTTAGCCCATAAACTTACAAAACATCTTAATCGTGGCCCTTCCATCCGGTAAGACCATTAAGTTGTGTTTTTCAACATTAATTTTAAGGGCAAAAGTGACATTTTTTATTTTGTTTTTTCTTTATCCTTTTTCTGTTTTTCTCTTGTCCACTTTCCCTCCCTCCACTTCGTCCACCCACCTGCAACCACCACCCTCCACCTGAAACCACCATTGGGAATTGCTCCCCACAACCTGAAACTACCCTTCACCACCGGAAACTCAGTGCCCAGAAGCCATCTGCTATAGGACACCTTTCATGACATTGTCGATATTGGACCCAAACAATTTGAACGACCCGAGCTTCTTCCCTCTGGTACAAGACCTGATCCCGATCCTGCCAATCTACTCCTCTCGAAGCTGTGCTTCTTCAACCCGATCCCAATCTCGCCAAATCTGCTCCTCTTGTCGTCATCGTCGTTGTTTCATTCATTTCAAAATCTGCCGAATCCGCCGCCGTTTCCTCCTTCCTCCGTTTCTGAATTCGTCGTCGTTTCCTCCGCCGAATCTGCTTCTCCCGCTCCCCAATTCTGCCTATGCGTGGTCTTCCATTTTCCACTGGCTTTCCCATTGCCCCCAACCTCAGTTTTCCTTCTGAATCTACCATCACCCGCCACCCGCCTCCGACCTCTATTTTTCCTCCGATTCTACTGTTGAAAAATTAGAAAAATCAGTTGGGGGTGTCGGCGGCGTGAAGTGGGGTGGTGGAGTCGGCGGCTAGGTGGTGGTGCAGTGGAGTTAAGAGTTTTTGAGTGGGGGAGAGAAGGGGAAAAAGGTTGTGGGCTTAAAATGTGGGTTGAAAATAATGAGCTTTTTTTTTTAAATGAAAACACCCGAGGGTGAGGGATATTTTATTATAGGTTCCCCAAACCTTGATACCCAATTTATCGAATATACAGATAGAGTAGGTTTGTGAGAGTAACAAAAGAAACAAACAGGGTTGTCTCCAAGAGTCCTAAAAGTGTTTGCTAAAATAGTGAATACAGTTATCCAAAGTGGGTGGATAGGTGTCGAAGTTGCGATCCAAAACAAGAGGATCTCCACCCCTCGTGTTAATCCTCTGTAATGGCCAGGCAACTTCAATCACAAAATGAGAAATACCCATGAGTATGTTAAGCATTGAACTACATTCGAGTTGCAAATATCCTTGAAGGATAGGTACATCACTTCCTATCAACTGAGTAGCAGCAATCTGAGCAGCGAAGCCTCGCCCTTGTTGTGCCGGAAGTCCCTAGGTCTGCAAAAATCACAATAGAATTCAGCAGAATCAATTCCTAAAACCGAGAAGTTTTAGAAACACGAATATGAGGAACACATCTTCTATCCATAGCTATAAGGCCCTGAATTTCTGATGTAACATTAGTCATATCCAGACTTTGGTTCAGATTGAAATGATGTTTAGCTATGGCATGAGCTACAGAGTTACACTCCCTATATGTGTGCATCAGTTCAGTATTACCAAGTAGAGATTTTGCTTTATAGACCATATCAAAAACATGCCACTGTGCCTCATAAGGATTAAGAATCATATCTACAGCAAGCTTACAATCTGATTCCACAATAATGTTGTAATCCAGATGATCAAAAGAATAGCAAGCATGCATTATTGCTTCAATTTCAGCATGTAGGGGAGATGCAGCTGTAGCACTTGCCGAGCTGATTCTAGTCGGTAAGCTAAAACAGTTCCTAGCTATAAGACCCACAGAGGCTTTGTTAGGACACCAAGCTGCATCTACATTGATTTTTATGACTCCATGTTTAGGCCTTTCCCACAAAACTGTTCTTAAGTTAGGTTTAGGGGGAGGCCTTAGCAAAGGAATGAGATGCTGGAAAGATGGTGGTACTGAGACAGTAGATAATATCGTCGGAGGACAAACACTAAGTGTCCATTTAATCAAATCATCCACCTCAGTGCAGATAAAATTCATGGAAAAAGGCTTGTGGTCATATAGATAGTTATTTCTAGCTTTCCATAGACTCCAGCACACCATTGATGGGAGAATCATGCATTATATCTGATATAACTTAGGTAGATCTTGACAGTTCCAAAACAGATAAAATCTTTGAGGTATGGAATGTAGAGTATTAAGATTAAAATGTATAGAAGGAGTCAGTTTCAACTAGACTGAATGGGCCAGGGGACAAGAGATAAAGTAATGTTGGATAGAATCAGATTGACAACATGCAGGGCACTTGGAAGCTATGCTAAAACCGCATGTAATAAGAACATCATCAAAGGGGAGAAAGGCATGTAGTAGTTTCCAGATGAAGATCGAAATCTTTTTCAGTAACAGTGGATTCCATAAAAACTTAGAGATAGGAGAGTTACCTCTTGATTGAACTAGAGATCTATAGGCCGACTTAAATGTAAATTTACCCGACGGTTCCGGCTTCCAGATGATTCTGTCCTCCCTAGCATATGTAAGTACTGCACCCTGGAGAAAATGAACCGTATCATGTTTAAGAAAAGGTGCAATTTGATTCAAAATAGAATTTCTGTTGGCTATGAAATCTGCCACAGAGATATCATCTATTGTAGAGGCAATGTTATCAGGAATTTTGGAAAGCAGAGGTCCCTGAGGACACCAGTTGGCATTCAGAAAATTACACTTTCCATTTCCATGTATAATTGAAGAATTGTTGACAGCAAAATCATTAATGTAACAAATTCTCCTCCAAGTAACTGATTTCCTGTATGATGGTGGAAGAGACCATAGCAGTTTAGACCACAATGAAGTTCCCAATTGGCTCTTCCACCATAGTTTGGCCGAACAAGAATCAACAATGGCTTTTACTGATCTAAAACCCAATCCATCCATGTTAGTAGGTATTGCAATGTTTGCCCATTTTTTCCAAATCTTATTCTGTTTTCCTTCAGTCTTTCCCCAAAAAAAATTGAGCCAATTTTTTCTCAAATGTTTTGATTATACCTTTTGGGGGATTGGTAACCATCCATGTATGCTGAGGAATTGAGTACAGAACTGATTTAATGAGGATCATTTTCCCCCCTGAGCTTAACCAGTTGTTTTTCCAATTTTGTAGCTTAGCATCTACATTGGCCAGCAGTGGAAAAAAAATATCTATTCAAAGTTCTTCCTCTAAAAATAGGGCACCCTAGGTATTTAAAGGGAAAAGTCCCTTTTTTCATTTTTAAAATTGCTTTCACCTGAATCATTCTAGCCACTGTTGCCTTTCTACTTAGATAAAAGTCTGATTTCTCAAAATTAAACTTTTGACCTGAGCAATGTTCAAAGATTTCAAGAAAGGCTTTGATCTTAATTAGGTTAGGTTTAGAAGCTTGCATAAAAATTATGGTATCATCCGCATACATCAAATGAGAAACTACAGGAATTGAACCAGGAATCTGGTATGAAGCTAAACATTTATTCAAGAAAATAAAAGTTAAACTCCTAGAGAATGCTTCTGAGAATAGATTAAAAAGAGAGGGGGATAGAGGGTCACCTTGTTTGATTTCTCTTGTTGCATTGAAAAATCCAACTTGATTTCCATTGATAATGACTGAAAAGTAGGCTTGAGACAAATTATTCATAATAGCTGTTAAAAAATTCCCACTGAAACCAAACTTAGACAAAATCTGTTTGAGAAAACTCTATCTAACTCTATCAAAAGCCTTCCTAAGATCAAGCTTGAGGATGCAGTTAGGGATTCTATGTTTCTTATCTAAGAATCTAATCATCTCTTGTAAATATAGAATGTTATCAGATATATCCCTATGTTTCATAAATGTTGTTTGGTTCATGGATATCAGATTTTCCATATGAGGCTTCATTCTCTCCATAAGGACTTTAGAACAAATCTTATTCAGCACATTAGATAAACTAATAGGTCTAAAGTCATCAAATGAGCTTGGGGTTGCTTTTTTTGGTATCAGAGTAATCCAGGTACTGGAAATCCCCCTAGGGATTTCAGCACCAGAAATAAACTCATTAACCGCTTCTATCAAGTCTTGTTTGATAATCTGCCAACATTTGATGTAAAACTTAGGAGAGAAACCATCTGGCCCAGGGCTACTGGTCTTATTTAAGCTCTTAATTACCTTTTCCAGTTCTACCTCAGATACTGGCATAGCTAGTTCATGATTATCATTATCAGTTATGATACCAGGAATCTGACTTAGAAAATGAGTGTCAAAAGTATCATCCAAAACTAAATCAGGTTCACTCAGCAAATCAGTAAAATATTCTACAGCTTCCTTTTGTATGTCTAACTGAGAATTAATCCATTGACCTGATCTATTTTTTATTTTGGTTATGTGGAGTTTACAATTTCTTTCTTGCACAACCTTGTGAAAAAAAGAAGTGTTATTATCACCTAGCTTATGCCACTTCATTCTTGCTTTTTGTTTCCAGTATTTCTCTTTTTCCTTTAAGACTTTTAGCAGCATAACATTTTTTTCATTGAGTTTAACTCGCTCAGAGGTTGAAGGGTTCAAAGCATAATTAGCTTCCTGAGTTCTTAAGTCTTCCTCAGCCTTTGTCACATTAAAATCAATGTTACCAAATTTATCCCTATTCCATGCTTTTAAAACTTTTTTAAGTCTGATAAGCTTAAGGAAGAACTTTATCATACCCGTTCCTGCCAAAGGTGATTCCCAACTGTCTCTTATCACACTCATAAAATCATCTCTTAGAAACCAGGCATCGATGAATCTAAATGGCTTAGGATTAGAAGAGGTCAAATTTGAAACCTGTAGCAGAAGAGGTGCGTGATCCGATGTTTGTCTATTTAAAATCTGAATTGAAGAAGATGGAAACTTAGTGATCCAAGAGATTGAGCATAGGCCTCTATCTAGTCTTTTCGAAGTAGGATTCCTCACCCTAGAATTACACCAAGTAAACATATTTCCTACCGTATTAATTTCTTGGATTCCATTAGATGAGATCCAGGAATTAAAATCTCTTATACTACCTAAGGCAGGAGAACAGGGCCCTCTATATTCTTCTAAAGAAGTTATTGAGTTAAAATCACCTATGAAGATAGTGTCACCCTTAGGAATTGATTGAAGTTCAGACCAGAGGACCTTCCTACCATCTCTATTTCTTGAGGCATATATAAAAACTGCCTCCATATACAGATTCACAGAATGATGCAAAATAGTAACATGCATAAACTGATCATGAAAGGAAATCAGAGAGATAGCTAGCAAATTAGACCACATAAGCCAAATCTTCCCATTCGGTAGTGGCAAATTATGAGTGAATGAAAGTTTTTTCATGTAGTCTTCACATTGGGAATTATCATGCATAGGCTCAATAATACACAACAGTTGAATTTTCTTGATCCTACACAAATTAGTTAGCCTAAGCATTGAAGTGTCCATTCCTCTTAGATTCCACACTAGAAAATTAACATTAAGGTGTGTCATCATTGTTCACTTGATTTAGAATTTTTTGTAGATGACCTAAGCATCATCTTATTTAATTGACTTAGGTAATTGTTTTTCTTAGGCTTATTCTTACCTTGGATATTACCTGGAAGGGAAGAACCGGAGGTTTCTTGATGAGTAGATATGATCTCCTCTAGAGGTTCAGATGTCCCAGTTTGCAATTCCTTTTCCTTAGAGCTGTCAGCGACCTGCAAAACTGAAAATATATTCCCCATTTTCCCAGGTTGGGAGAAAGAGTTTTTGTGGTAAGGGCTGTACATGGATAATGAACTAGAGCCAACTTGCATATCATCTTTAGCATAAGCAGTAATTGTTGGCTTAGCAAGTGAAGTATCCTCAATCAACCTCAAAATAGGGTTATCAGAAAATGCCAGAGATTGATTGTTATTGCAAGAAGTACCCAGTTTTTCCTGATTTACCACCACAGGGAGAGCTGTATTGTTCAAATTTTTAGGGGATTCCATCATAACAACATAATCATTCTCAGGGAGAGCTTGGTCTTCCAATAGTGGTGGTTTATCAAATTTCTTACCCGTTGCCTGCCACAGGTACTGAGGTAAACTATGATTCAAATTTGGATCCTGAGTTCTGACATTATTATTCTGTAAGTTAGCTTTACAATGAGCCAGAGAATGGCCTAATTTCGAACAATGATCACAGTAAAGAGGAATGTCCTCATATTCAATCGGATATTTCTTGTTATTGGTCACAGAACCCAGCCTTATGAAACTACTCAGGGGTTTTTGAAGATCAATTTCGACGCAGAATTTTATTGCAGATGGTCTTGTTAACATATCAGTTGCTTGATCATTTTTAATGAAACTGCCTATGCTATTCCCTATAGCTTCAATCGAAGCTGTATTATAGTAATACAAGGGGGGCTCCTTAATAGTGCACAAGATAGGAACTATTGGTGATTCTTTACGAGTAGAGAATTCAGGGGTCCATTTTAGCATTTTCAGGGAGATCCCATTGAAATTCCAAACACATTTCATCCAGCATCTCTGATAGTCATTTATATGTTCAAACCGAATCAAAACATGTTTGTAATCAAGGGAACCAAGTTGGTACTTACCTTCAAAGCCCACAGTTTTAAAAGCCAGTTCCAATTGTTCCATTGTAAGCCTGCCCCTTGTGAACTTTCCAACCAAAGCATTCGCATAATGGGCAGAGAGGGTTGCAATCTGATCATCTGAATACAAGCACGAGGGCTCCCCTAAGTGTTGGGATTTGGGAATGAGCTCTGGGTTGTTTGGTAAGGTTTTCGATAGAGGAGGAGCTTTGGCCTGAAGTACTGTGGCGAAAGTTTTGGTGGGGAATTGAGTGGCCGGAGGGAGCGCCATCTCAGTTGGTATCACCATTTGGTACCCCGTAGCTGTACCAAACCGATCACTAGCCGTTGCCGGCGGAAGAGCCGTTACCGGCGATAGAGCCATTACCGGCGGAGGGGGGGGGGAGAAGAGAAATCAGAAATCGCGTTTTACTGTTCACTTAGAGAGGAATTTTAAAAAAAGAGATTTGGGAAAAGTAATAAAAGAAAATTTAAAAAGAAAAAAGAAAGAGGGATAATAACCATTTAATCCTTAAATTGGTTCTTTAATTGAAAGCTAATGGTTTGGCCTGATGGAATAACCATAAATCATCGGTTTTGTGGTTTTGTGAGTTCAGGGGCAAAAAATATGGGAAAATTGAGGGTCAAAGGTGAACGATGACGATAGTTCAATAGCCATAGAAGTCATTTTACTCTTACTTTTAACACATCATTAAGCTTCATCCCAAAAACTCTTGCCATCATTTGCAAAGCATTCTCATGATATGTATAGAAGTTATTGACACACCAACATGAAAAGAAATGACAAGCTAGTAATCCTTCAAAAGATAACTGATTCATTTCAGACACACACAGTTGAGGCAAGGCTTCTATACTCAGCTTCAGCCAAGGATTTCGATTCAATTTGAGGGCTCTTAGTAATGCTTTTAGTAGTTTATCATCATTTTTATAACGTCTCTTTACTTACCATAGCTTTGTATACAATGTTAGCAAAATGATGTTAGAAATATTGTGCCCGGTGGAACTCTGTTTATACGCAAAGTTGAGTTATGTAAGTAGGAGAGATCAGTTTCTACCTTTTTTTCAAAAATATTTTATTCTTTAAGATAAGCTGATTTTTAGCACCGAACTGGAACCTTCCATCAGTCTTTTATCCTTATCAAAATTCTATATCATATGATTGGTAGAAAATGCTTATAATGAAAGGGATGCGAGAAAAAAATATTAATGTATGATTTGAGAATATATCTTCTCAAAAGATTTTGGGTGCAGTACTAAATAGTTTTGGGTATGATAAACTTGTAAATATGGTTTATTTTACAATAGAATACATTTTTGGGAGAAATATAAATTTTGATCTCTCGTTTTAAAACAACTATAGAATAGTAAAATATTAAGCTTGATATTGTAATTCACAAGGGATTAGTGAGTGCGATTACACTATTACTATGCATACTTTTCCCGTCAGTTTTTTTAGCCTGATATGGTGAGCTCGTTGAGCGGCGCTACCATGGGAATATTCGGCAAGAAAAGAGAGTCGAGGAGAGTAGCAACTAAGTTAGTTGAAGAGGAACAACGGATAAGGATGAAAGGAAAAGAAGTGGTAGATTCAGTATGTGAAGAAGAAGAAGATAAAAAATCACTGAAAATGGAGAAACAAGGTAATCGAGAAGAAAATATGGGTGATGTTACTGAGAGCAGCAAAGTGAAGGAGATGGCTAGCGAACGCCATACAGAAACTAGATTGGAAGGGAATACATCAGCTAAGATCGATATTCTGAAACCGCGAGGAAGAAATCCTCCAGGGGAGATAAGGTGGAGAATGAGAAAAATGGAATTCACTATTTGATCAAGATCAATCTGAAGTCAAGAAGTACAGAACGGTGAATACTGAAGGGATGGAGATGGACGAGATAACAGTAAAAGATGTAGAAGAAAGTGCTAAACAATGGGAATCATGTGTAAGCTGCAAAGTCCTTGAGTGCAACCCTCCGTTCAAATTTCTAGAAGGATTTTTGAATAGAATTTTTATTGGGGGAGGGGGACGGGGGGCTTTGCTGAAGGTGTGGCAGCTGCAGAAAGGTATGTTCATGGCTAAACTATCATCTAAAACTTATAAGGATGAAATTGTTGATAATAGACTTTTGATGTTTGATGAAAAACCTATGGTATTAAAATCTTGGTCAAAGGATTTTGATATTAAGGAGCCTGAAAGAGTAACAGTATGGATTAGATTACCTGACTTGCCTTTAGTATACTAGCAACCAAAAATCATAAGTAAAATAATCAGTTCGTTGGGAAAAACTATTTGTCTGGACAGAGCTACAGTTGAGAACGATAGGCTAGCTTATGCTTGAGTTAAAATAGAAATGGATATAGTTGATTCTATGCCTGAAATGTTTTACATAAATGAAAAGAAAGTCATAGAACAACAGAAAATTGTTTGTGAATGGTGTCTAGTAAAGTGTGGATTTTGTGAGATGTATAGTGATATGTCCATTTTATATGGTTATATTAGGACTTTTATTACTCTCTTTTGTACACTTTTGTGCTCTAGATATGACATTTTGCCTTGAAATTCTCTAAAGAGAGTTAAAAGCGACTTTTACGCTTTTATTACTTTTCTAGAGAATTTTGTTTGACAAGGCAATTGTTTGAAGACTTTGAAAACTTTGAAGAATGCTTTGAAGATTTAAAGACTTGAAGACTAGTACATGAGCTTTTTAAGACTTGAAGAATTGAAGATAAGTGAAGTGAAGTGAAGAGGAGGACTTGAAACAAAAAAGAAGAAAGAAATCAAGATACTGAAACTGGGCTCGGTCGCGACTCGCGATGAACCCGTCGCGACTCGTAATGAACCCGTCGCGACTCGCGACGGACGTATGGCCAAAAAATTTCTTACTTTTTTGTACTATAAATACTAAATCTTATCCTCTCCTCTTCAGATCCTTCTTCTTCCTGCATTTTTCTGGGTTCAACCCCTAGTTTTTCTCTTCTTTCTTTTCTTAGTTTTTGTAGGTTAATCATGTCTTTTAATTATCTAGCTTAGTTTAATCTTGGGAGCAATTGATTGAAGCTTCCATATCTATGTCTTGAGAATCATATCTATCTATTTAGTGCTTTTGCTATTATGCATTTATTGAGCTTTGAATGTGAATTGTTAATGGCATTGATGTTGTTGGAAGCTTGAGTATATGAATTGCTTGTATGATTACTTGTTAGGGTTGGGAGGAAGTAGCTAATTCTCCCCTCTTTTAATGTGGAATCTAAGAGCATGAGTTAGAGCTTCTTAATGATGTTGATGTGTTGATAATTGCTAGATGAGTGTGATTATGTTGAATTCGTTGTCATGTTTGTTTTAGGTAGAAAATGAGAGAAGTCAATGAATGTTGATCGTTCTTGGCTAATCTTGTGTAAATGCACGAATCGGTTAAATGCTTAGACACAGTGTAGTGTTTATAAGTGTTTCCAAGCTTGTTGATTCTTCGTGCTCAATACCACCAATGGGATACTCTTAGTCGTGTTTCAACTAAGGGAGTCATTGGTGAGGTTTGACAAGAGATGTCGAATTCACTCTTGCAAACTACTATCTAAGAAGGATGGAAGATTTATCTTCACAACAAGTAGTGGAAGCAGTGAATATATTGTTTCACTCGTTCTTGAAGCCTTTGTTGTTTAGCATTCATGTGTTCTTAATGCTATGTTTTACTTCATTTATGCCATGTTTTATTTGAGATTAGGAAGTGTTTGTATGATTTGAGTGTTAGGGATTTAGGAAAGTGACGAATTCTTTAGCTCCTGTGCATGAAAATCTAAGAACATGAACTTAGAACTTCTTGTGCATAATGTGTTGTGACTCTTGCTGGATAAGTATGTTAATGTCGATTGTTCTCATATTTATCCTATAGATGCAATGAAAGGTTGAACCTTGAATGTGGTATGTTCTAGGTTTAGCCTAATGAATGCTATGTTTGGTTAAATGGCTATGTCTTTGGTAGAAGGCTTGTTGTTATCAAATCTATGGTCCTTCGTCTATAATGTCGTTGATGAAATACCTCTGTGGTGTGGTTTACCTAGAGTGATTATTAACAAGGTTTGCAAATGGTCGTTGTTTGTCATTGAAAATTACTATTAAGAATGAATGAATGTTGATCTTCAATTGGCATTCCCGATAGGTAAGAAATATGATAGAATGAGTGAATGGTTCAAATGATTTACATTTGGCTTGGAAGTGGATGGCAATTGCTCCCAAGGCTTTGTCTTTTGTAGTTTTAAACTTTTTTCTTAGTTTGTTTGATGATTAGCATAGTTACTTGACTTTGCTAGTTAGTTTGTCTTTTATTTTCATAACTTAGGAAAACCAACCAACAAAACCCCACTTTTTACATGCTTTAATATGTGTGTATATATATATATATTTACTTTTAGCGTAATATCAACATTATATGTTTAAACGCTTAGGAAAATCCCTTTTCTTCATGGACGACCCCGGTTTGCCGCTATCTACTCAGTTGTATTTAGTAAGCATAAATGGCTTATAAATTATAACTTTGAGAGGTACGACGACAACCTCCCAAGTTTTGGCACCACTGCCGGGGAAGAGGCGTTTATTTTTAAGTGTTCAGGTGTATTTGGCTGCATATTAGCTTGTTGCTTTTATTTTCCACTCCTTGGTGGTTGTTTTTGTTCGGAGTAGATATTGCTTGAGTTCTTGGTGAATTTTTATCGAGAATCCTTGCAATATGATTTTGTACTTTTGAAAAAAATAAAATAAAAATTGAGCGTCTCACCTTGAGGGAACTCATGATAAGAAGAGAGGCTCAACAAGCAAGGTTTTGTAGGATGTGTCATTCTAACCATCCTTCCGAGTCTTGCTATTTGTTGTGGGAAGAGCACTATGAGGGGGAAAGAACCCTTAGTTTCCAAAACCAATGGTATTATGAAGAGTGCTACCAAGAGGTGAGAGATATTGGTTTTCAAAGGCAAGAAGCTCTGGAATGGTATCCATACCACAATTCTTACAATCCAGAATGGAGTGGTAATCTGGATTGGTGGTATGAGAATGAGCCAAAAACCAAACAATACGAGCAAAATAGTTGGTCATCACCAGCTTATACCATACCCCAAAACCAAGCCCAGCAAGGAAGTTCAAGTTTGACACGTGAGGAAATCATGAATACAATAGCAAACTTGAACAACTTTACTAGTGAGGAGCCGGACACTCGGCTCTCCTCTGGTGTTGAGGCTAGTGAGGGGCATGCGAGGAGTATATGAGAAGCGTTGGTCCGAATGGAAGCTTGTGATTCTAAAATACACCATCCCAAATTGAACTCGAGGATTCGGTTAGTGAGGTCACCATGGGAAATGAGCTTGAGTTCGAAGGGAATGAGGAGTTAGTTGTTGAGGATGAAAAATTGGAGGAAGATGTGATTGTGCTACATTCATTAGCATTATCACCCCTTCTCCCACCTAGTGAACCAACTTCACCATTTTTGGAAGTTTTAAGGGAGACAAGAGAGGAGCCAAAAGACTATCCCAAGTCTCCGAACTACCCAACTCCCTTTAAACCATCTCCACCTCAACAAGACTTTCCCCTTGAAATTTTTGTACCCCCACCTCTCTACTTTTGGATACTCATGGTGAATGGGATAAAGCCTTCACCATATGGATAACATTAGGGTCGTGCCCACGACCTTAAATATACAGAGCTTTGTCGTGGCGACGAAGTAAATAAATTTGGCCTTTATTTTGGTTTTTGTTGTTTATTTTTTGTTATTTTGTCTTGTTTATTTTACGGTGTGTTTTTCTATGATTTTGTAGCAAAGTAAAGTGCATTGCATTGGAGGAGATGAAGGAATGAGATCAATGAGAAAGGGAAAAAGCTTGGAAAGATGGTAAGAAACAAAATAAATTCTTTCTAAGTGCTGGGAAATCCTATCGTCACGAGTCGCAACGGACACTTCGCGAGTCACGATGAACAGGGGAGAAAAAATGAACTCCCAGCACCATCTTTCCTCGAGTCGCGACATGGCCATCACGAGTCACAACACATCCATCGCGAGTCGCAACATGGCCATCGCGAGTCGCGACCGAATTAGAAAATTTCTGAAAGAATTGAGCTCACAGATCAAAGATATCGCGAGTTGCGATGTCTTGGTTGCGAGTCGCGACGATGCATCGCGAGTCGCAACAAGTGCTATCGCGAGTCGCGATGGAAAAACCAACTTTTCAACTGTGCTTAAACACTGCATAATCCTTCCTTCTTCTCCACCAAATACTCCCAAGAACCACCACACATCCACTCATTCCTCCACCATCTTACATATATTGACATATGAAGATTCTTGCATCTTTATAGTATCTTTGTTGATTGTAGTATGCTGACTACATCATTGTGACTGTAATTACTGTATTCTATAATGATGCTTGGATTTGTGTAGATATATATATATATATATTGGATATTTTTTATTGGACAATCTTATAGCGGTGATTGCATGAGGGATTGGTTGTTCTTTGAGAATACTATGGTTATTAATGTTTGATGCTAAACCTAGTATTACAAATCCTTATGTATTTGTGAGTTTGATGTTGTTCTCTGAGGTGTTAGTCTTGATCAAATGACGCCAAGGAGACAACGTTTTGCTCGAGGGGTGAGTTCATCTACGGCACTTTTGCTCCCCCTTTTGGCTTCGAAACCAATTTTGGGACCAATTCTATACAAATACATGGGATTGCACCGTATCACCGACGACTATGCGGAGAAAGGGTGTCACTCTACCTCTTACCTTGAGTTTTATTGGTCTTGCCTTACGTGTTTACATTGAGGGCAATGTAATGTTTTAAGTGTGGGGAGGGGTTAGAGGACTCACATGCATGCTAGCTTGATTGGAAATGCTTTTTGCTACTATTGATTGGAAAAACGTGAGAAAAAGGAAGAAAAAATTGAAAATTAAAAAAATAGTTAAAAAGAAAACCCGCTAAGTTGAAAACTCGAAGGGCAACTTAAGCAACATTGGGGGCCCAGATAAGTCAAAAATTCGAAAGGGCGACCTAAGAAAAAATGAGAGGCTAAATGTGAGGAAAAAGGTGAGATGTGAGCCAAAGAAACATGATGTGTGGCTAGGATTAAAACCCGAAAGGGCTCATAGGCAAAATGAGATAGAGAGAGAAAAAAGGAAAATGCTATGAGTTCACTCATTTGCAGGTGTTGGAGTCATAAGTTTGCGGTTGTCATCTGGATGGATCGGGTAGCTCAACATCTTGAGACCTCTTGGGATTGGGTAACTTAGCGGGTTGAAAAATGAAGTATGGTTATGAAATTCTTGATTTTTTTATACTTCATTTTGGTTGATATATTGGTATAAAGTGAAGTATGTGCTTGAACCTTTCCTATGGTTTTAACTTCATTTTGTGTCATTGGACTTTGGGAATATCATTCGGGACTTTGAAACATTTTTATGGGTAGTGAATTGATGAGTGGTAGGTTTGGTCAAACTAAGGAATTGGGGTTGTGTGTGTGGAAAATTCTCATTTGAGCTTTGATTTTGGAATTTATGATATTGAGAGTTTTTGTGAGGTTTTGATTGGGGGAATATTAGTTAGGATGAGGACATATGAATTCCTTTGTGTCCTTGAATCTTTTCTTACTCGAGGGCGAGTAAGGTTTAAGTGTGGGGAGGTTTGATGTGCCCATTTTATATGGTTATATAAGGACTTTTAGGACTCACTTTTGTATACTTTTGTGCTCTAGATATGACATTTTTCCTTGAAATTCTCTAAGGAAAGTTAAAAGCGACTTTTACACTTTTATTACTTTTCTAGAAGATTTTGTGTGACAAGGCAATTTGTTTAAAGAATTTGAAGACTTTGAAAACTTCGAAAAATACCTTTGAAGATTTAAAGACTTGAACACTTGTATTTGAGCTTTTGAAGACTTGAAGAAATGAAGATAAGTGAGGTGAAGAGGAGGACTTGAAACAAAAAGAAGAAAGAAATCAAGATGCTGAAACTGGGCTCGGTCGTGACTCGTGATGAACCGCGACCTCCTTCACCACCAAAATTTTGACCCGGTGAACCGCGACCTCCTTAGGGTGAAAATGCTCCCGATTCGTTTATAGCATCAAGATGTGGAGCATGAAATCTTTGACCATATAAATTATGGTACGAATTTTGCGATTGGGTGTTCGCATTTTGGGAGTGGATCGGGTAAGGAGGGTTCATGTATGCGTTTCGGGAAGAGTGGCATTGATTTTGAAAATTCATGTATGAATGTTGAGAATTGAAATAAAAGTGGGGAGGGATGTTCGGAGAATTTTCACTAAATTTCGAATTTTGAAATGGACGATAATTCGGATTTTGTGAAAAATTCTCCATATTGAAAGAATTTGGAATTACCCGATCTTTGCCTTTCGACGTTCTTCGTGGATCCATAAAAAAAATGAATTACAATATAGAAGATGAATTTGTGAGGTAAGAGAATTTGAATTGGAAGTAGTGTGGTGAAATGAGTTGAAATGCTCCATATTTATAGGCAAAAAAAGTGGGAGAATGGAATATAAAAATTAAAATAGAAAATATATAAAAATAAAAAAAAGTTTAAAAAAATTCGTCTGGGACACGTGTCGCCACCAGAATGGGACACGTGTCGCCACCAGAATGGGACACGTGTCCCACCAGAATGGGACACGTGTCCCATTAAAAAATAGCCATTTTCCAGCCGTTGGGGGGACACGTGTCGACCCCTTATTGGACCACGTGTCCCCCAGATTTCAAATTCAACCTTCTCAACAAAAATTACAGTTGCGGACACGTGGCCCAATCCCTGGGTGACACGTGTCCGCAACAAAAATTTTTTAAAAAATAACTGGCAGCTGAGTGGGACACGTGGCCCACTCATGGGGCGACACGTGTCCCACTTGGGTCAAAAAAACAAACGCTGAAACTTGCCCATGTGCGTGTCAGTGGCACTGGCCCATATGCGGCCTCTTAACCGGGCTCTTACCAAGAGCCTGGTGAGTGGTCTCTTAACAAGAGACCACTCAAGAGACCACCACTATGGTACTTTTTGGTCTCTTGAGTGGTCTTTTAATTTTAAGAGACCACCACTGCCCATGCCCTTAAACTCTTTCAGAGTTTGCAAAGAGGTCATACCGTTGAAAAACTCAGGGGGCATGGAGATAAACTGGCTGTCTCTGAGCATGACCTGCTGGAGTGAACTCAACCCGGATAGAGTCGGCACAGGCCCATTGTGATTGTTCTGGAAAACCTCAAAAATCTCGAGGGCAAGAAGGGAGGTAGCCGGTGAGGCCCTGATTCCCTATTTGGATCCGGGTCACCCAATTGTTGAAGTTGCATCGAACGTGCTGCCACTTGCAGGGGTCTGAGTCTCCCCTCTTTAGCAGCAACATTAACGCTGCATCATTGCCAGCGCTGGGCAACGACAGAACAATAGTGATCAGAAGAGCCGCAGACACCAGCATCAACATCACCATCCATGGAGTAAACCCCATTTCTCGCAATTCTGCTTTTAGAGAAAGAAAGAAAGAATGATGGCGGAGTGGGGTAGGATTTGTTTGAGCTGTGGGTCACTCTAATTGCATTGGATAATTTTTGGAACAACGGTGGCGGCGGCGGTGGTTTGCGGCGGAATAAAGGTTTCGGTGGAATAAAGGGTTCCAGAAAAGGCGCCAACAGAATAAAGGAAAAGTTAAAGAAAAAGAAAGGAAAATTAAAAGAGAAAAAAAGGAAAGGAAAAGGAAAAAGAAAAAGAAAAAGAAAATCAATTTTTCCTTTTAAAATTAATGTTTTGACCTGGTTTAACGTTTTGACATGACGGAAAGGTCACATTGTAAGTTCAGGGGCCAAATGTGTTGGAGAAAATTTTGGAGGGCCAAAGGCGGACGATGGTGATAGTTTGAGGGTCAAAGAAGTCGTTTGTTCTTTATGAAACGGTAACAAAAATACTATGCAATAGGCTGAAAAATGTGCTACTTGAAATCATAAGCAGCCATCATAGCGCTTTTGTGAAGGGTACGTTCATAGCTCATAATATGATGTTGCCTCATGATTTAGGTACAATGTTGAGAAAATGAAGTCAAGCTGTGTATCACAAATTGATGTTTCTAAAGTTTTTGACAACATAAGTTGGAAGTTCTTGCTGAACTGGTTGAAGGAGTTTAAATTCCCAGGTAAGATGGTGGAATGGATCAAAGCAAGTACAATCAGGTTTGAAATTTGTCAAATGGTCAGTACATTGAAAGTTTTAAAGCCACGTGGGAAGTAAAGCAAAGGGGATCCCGTCTCCCCTATTGCTAATTGTTATATGTATGGAGTACTTGGCCATAAGCAATGATAAGGGATTTTAGGGCTGGAAAGATGGACTACCACCAAAGATGTAAAAAGCTGAAGTTTACACCCTATTATTTGCTGATGATCTTGTGTTATTCTGTGCGGCAAATGGAAAATAATAAGAAAGAGTGAAGAAAACACAGACAAGCTTTAAGAAAGTGACATGTTTGGCCATTAATGAGGGGAAATCACAATTTTTCTTCTCAAAAATGGAAGAAGGAGAGAACAATTTTGGCAGCAGTATTGAAGATTAAATATAGAAATATGCCCATGAAATACTTGGAATTTCCATCAAACGAGATCATTTTATAATTGATATAACTAATGAGGTGATTTAATGTTCATTTTTATTTATTGTAACTAAGTTCTACTACCTCCGTCCCAGCCGAATCTGCACACTTTTTGGTCAACTTTCTCAAGGCCAGTTTGACCATAATTTTCAACTAGTATATAGACACCAATATCATCATGTGAGATATTGTTGGATACCCTGCATGATGTATTTTCTAAATATCAAATTTTAACATACCGTTAATATACGTAACTAAAGTTATCGTTGATCAAATATGACCTGACAAACTTGACCAAAAAGTGTGCACATTCGGCTGGGACATAGTAATATAACTTTGAAAAAACTTTTAGAATGTATCGCAGTGCATAAATAATTATAATTGAAACCTTAAAAGTTTTTGAAACGAGGTTTCTCATTATTTATCTAACTATTAGTCGGTCCAACATGAGACTTTCTCTAAAATGCATATTTTTTAAATCGTACAAATATTTACACAATAAATAAAAATTGTAATTTAGTTTTATTCATATAAATCAAAATTAGTTATATTTAAGGTAAACACTTGGGAAATACCGTCTTTCCATAAGCATTAGAAAAACGAGGTTGAATTAGAATTATAGAATGGTAAAAGGTTTTAGTTGCAATATTAACAATTTATTATGCAATGTGCAGTAGTTATAAATTAATGACCCGATTATGGCAACCCAAAATTTTTATCTTGATTTCTTCTAATTTGCAGTTTAGACCTTGGTTTTTCCATAACTTATGGAAAGACCGTCTTTCAAGAGATGGACTCTTTATTTAATTTCAAAAATATTAGTAAAGAAAATGTACAACCATTTCCATTCTATTTCTAACAAAGATAATTTTACTATTTCCTTTAGGGCGAACGACTTGTCAAACCCTCCAACTCTCCTACCTTACCCTTTTGGCCCCCATTCACTTTCGTCCATGAACTAAAAAAACTGCTAAATCGTAGTTCTTCCGTCCATTCAAAGAGTCAAGTTTAGTGAAAACGTCAATTTTGAGGGCAAATTAGTAATTTCACATTTATCTTTTTTCTTTTTCCCTTTATCTATTTTTCGTTTATCTTTTTCCCTTTATCTATTTTTCGTTTATCTTTTTCCCTTTATCTATTTTTCGTTTATCTTTTTCCCTTTATATATTTTTCTTTTACCTTTTTCTTCTTTCACTTTTTTTCTTATACCCTTCCCCTTCCATCGGACCTGACTACATCGACTCCATCATCGGAGGTCTGGGAAGAAGTTTTCCAGTGGATTAGGGTCCGGGTTCATAGGACTCAAATCGCCAAGTCCCCCGCCTGACTCTCCTCTCCTATCTGAAACCTTCTCCCGCCTGGTAAGATCTGAAACCCTCCCCCACCTGACTCTCCTTTCCTTCTCTGGTGTCTCCTCTCTGGTCCCCCTCCCCCCCTGTCCAACTCCCCAGGTGCAAGAAATAAGCTGCGATGCCACCAGAGCAAGTCCTCTGATTTCATTGCTCCGTGCCGCCACCTTGGGGTGAATCGATGGTGGTGGTGGGGAGAATCAATGGTGGTGGGGTCTAAATAGATGGTGGTGGTGGTCTGAATCGATGGTGATGGTCTGAATCGATGGTGGTGGGAAGAATAGGTGGTGGTGATGGTGAGGAGAATAGGAGGTGGTGGTGGCGAGGTGGCAGAAACAAGGTTGCCATAGGTGGTGAGGTGGTGGCAGGCGTCAGAGGGGGGAGGAAGATGGCGGCGGGCTGAGCTAAAATTGTTTAAGGAAAGTGAAAAGAAAAAGATGAAAAGAAAAAGGAGAAAGAAAAGGAAGGAAATAAGGAAAAAAGAAAATGAAAAATGAGAAAAAGAAAATAAAAATAAGAAATTACTATTTTACCCTTAAAATTAACGTTTTTGACCAAAGTTAATACTTTGATTGGACAGAAGGGATACGACTCAACACTTTTGTTAGTTCAAGGACGAAAGTGATCGAAGGAGGGGGGGGGGGTAAGATGGGAAGAGTTGGAGGGACTGACAAGTCGTTTGCCCTTTCCTTTAACACATGATAATTTTACAAAATTTATTATGTATTTATTGATTGTTATTTTTATACATTTATATTTTTATTAATCTATTGTTTTATAATTGACACTATTTCTATATAAAGCATATATTTATATATATAGTATTATTTTCACACATATATAAAATATCTTATTGTTATCAACAAATTGTAAATTATATTATATTAAATATTTTTGTTTATAAATAAAATATAACACAATGTATTGTTTTACATCGTCTAATCGTTAGACGGAATTCGTATTTTAAAATAAAAATAATTATAATCTAAAATTAAATTATAAAACTAAAATTTTTTATGATTGATTTAACCGTTCAACGATCTAACAACATACAATCTCAAAATATAATATTAGTTAAATTTGATTATTTATTTGAAATCGTGCTGCCACGTGTGTTAAGGGTGTTAATACAGTTTGGTTTTTAACAAAGAGAAAGTCTAAGGAAAGACAGTATTTCTATAAGTTTATTGACAATCTACAGTGACTTTTCCCTTAAAAGTTGTAATTTTTTTAAAATAAAATTTGAATATTATATTTTTAAAGTTAAAATAAGTACTCCCTCCGTCCCAGCCGAATCTGCACACTTTTTGGTCAACTTTCTCAAGACACGTTTGACCATAAATTTCAACTAGTATATAGATACCATTATCATCATGTGAGATATTGTTAGATTCTCTGCATGCTGTATTTTTTAAATATCAAATTTTAACACACCGTTAATATACGTAACTAAAGTTATCGTTGGTCAAACATGACCTGAGAAAGTTGACAAAAAAGTGTGCACATTCGGCTGGGACGGAGTAATAATAATATGTATTTGAATGTAAAACTATAACAACATACAATATAATATTAAATATTATTTTCATTTTTTTAAAATTTAGTATGTAATTTAGCAATTGCACTGGTAAAAAATAAGTGACATTTTCATAAACTTATGGAAATACCCACTCTTTAACAAATTCAGAGTAAGATAAAAGAAAAGAAGAAATAAAAAACATGATGACCGTCTACTCATTAAGGCTTGGGTTTTTTGGCCGTTAAAGTTTTGAGAATCATGGTCTTTTTATGATAACTTTATGAAAGATTGAATTTAATTCAAATAATAAAAGATAAAATGAGTTAGTTGCAATATTAAAAATTTAGTATGCAACACGTAGTAGTTATAAATTTTATAATCCGGTTCATGCAACCCAAAAATTTTATCTTCATTTCTTTTAAACATTGATTTTTTTGGTAACTGATGAAAATACTTGACGGACTCTTTTTCTTTTCTTTCTTTAAGAAAAAAAAAGCCTATTAAAAATAGGTTAGTTCGAAAACCAGTTGACGTTGCCGGGCTAATCGTCGGATATGGTGACACAATAATTAGGGCTGAACTAGTTTGAATCGATTCGGTGTCCGTCGGCCAGTTAAAGATTCTTCCATCGTTGACGCCAATCATACGCGTATGTGTTCTTACTCTGGGTGGTTGTTTATTCATGGTTGCCCAGATTTGCTTTATATGCGGCATATCACCTGGTTCTGTGCAGCTTAAAGAGTGGCTTTTTCTTTGCTGTATTATGAGCTCTTAACATGTAATCTGACAAGGAAAAGATTGAATCTGACCATTTGGTATGAGTTACTAGCATGTAGTTTGATTCTTAGGTTTAGTGAAGTTCTCAAGCAGCAGCAATGTTTGTTCATTCGATGCATTTATTTTTGCCTCTTTGGCTTATTTTTTTCCGGACCTGATGTGTTTCTGCTTCCCTTGCTTCTTGTTTTTGTTAGTGGTGCTATGAATTGGTGGACTTGTGTTTTCTTGTTTTGAGCAATTTCAGGACAATAGCTGTATCTGGAAAAGATGTTTTGGTTTCTGCTTTCTTTGAAATTATGCCACTTATGCTTCTAATGTTTCTGAGATGTTGCAAAATATAGCTGCATTTTGGTGATAAATTTATCAACAAATTTGCGGTCAAATTTGTGCTCCCCTTGTTTGTTGCTGTTTTGTTTTTCTTGTAACTGAACTTTATTGGTGGTGCTCCTCCTACAATTATACTTGCTGTGAAAGTTGCAGTTTATATGTATCAATATATGAATTAGTGGACTTGAGTTTTGTTGTTTTGAGCATCTTCAAATCATATTTGTGCTAGGACAGTTTCAGGTTTTCTGCTTTTTTTTTGTGGGATTATATCAGGTGTAGAGGCTATGTCTTTTACATGCTTCTTGTGTTGCAGAGATGTTTGCATTTGTCAAAATTTCTAGAGCTACAAATATGATGCATATCTGTAATGCTTATCTATTAGAACTAGCAAAAGTACTGGCTCTGGCATCTGCATCCTTTTTTTTTTTGTTATCTGTTCTGGTCTAGTTCAAGTTCAAAGTTTACTAGCAGTCTAACAATTTCAGATCCTCTTTCTCTGCTACTCCGTTTCTAAAAAATGGTTGAATTAGAGCTTGAAATTAAGTAACTTTGTTCACATGCTAGTCAGTTGTAAGGCTCTAACTGGAATGAGCTTTCTATGTTAAATTGTGTCGGGGTATGAACAGATTTTGTTTCACTTAGAGCTTGCTTTGTTAGAGCTTGCTATAATTTCTTGGTAGCATTGTGACAAGAGATTATGCTCCTTCTGCAGTTTTGGTTTTATCACAGCATAATAGTGTCTAAAGTTCCAAGTGGGGCTTGTACAGCATATATCAGCAGCAGTAACTTGCTAATCTGGGTCTTTTTTTTTCTCTTTTAAATTTTCCATGAGAAGCACTAGATAAAGAAGAAGAATCTTCTCTTCCCATTAATTTCTATTTCTGCTTGCTATACTTGTTTGGAAGATTGCAGGCAAGAGCTGCTTTGTTGTTTGGTTAGACGGAGTTATACTGTATTAATTCAGGGATATTTAAATTGTTTTACAGTGCGAGACCTTCCTCTGCCCTTTTTCCCCGATTAGAATTGTCACACTCTATTCCGGACGTACTACCAGCAGCAGCTCTCGATTTGTCTGCCTCTGTTGCGGTCGCACCATTCACCTTAAGGTTTAATTCAATCAACATCATTTATTGATCTGTGCTTACCACATGGTGTGTATACTTTAATGGACTCTTTGTATTTTGGCAGGTGCAATGATTTACACAGCCATTGATACATTCTACATAACAGACGAGCAGTTAGAGAACTTGCCTTCTAGGAAGGATGGGATTGACAGTGCCACGGAAACTACTTTAAGAATCTATGGATGTGATTTGATACAGGAGAGTGGCATTCTGCTCAGATTGTATCCTTCCATCCGTCCCGATTTTGTGCTTTTGTGTTTGTTATGAACTTGTTATGTACATTTTGGTATGCTTCCTTCACTTCACTTTTCACAGACCGCAGGCTGTTATGGCTACTGGACAGGTCTTGTTCCATCGGTTTTACTGTAAAAAGTCATTTGCTCGTTTCAATGTCAAGGTATTTTTCTATTCATTTACCTGTTTATTCTACTCACCTATATAATGTGTACCTCTGTCCCAATTTAAGATTGACTTTCACTATTCATTTAATTTTGACAGTATGAATATTATGATGCAAAATCTTATTAGATTCATAAATTGACTGAAAAGTGTCATTGTTGTATAGGTAAGAATATTATGACGCATATATTAAAAATATTTTTTCATAAATTTTAGTTACACATAATTAGAGATACCTATGATCAAAAATACTTTTTTTGAAGAACGTGAAAAATAGAAAAAAGTGAGCCTTAAATTTGGACGGAGGTAGTAGATGAATGGTAGTAATATTTGTTAATGCTATCTGACACAATGGCTTCCTTCCTTTCTTTTTAGAGGGTTGCTGCAAGCTGTGTCTGGCTAGCATCGAAGCTCGAAGAAAGTCCTAGAAAGGCTAGACAAGTTATCATTGTTTTTCATCGTATGGAATGTAGAAGGGAGAACCTACCACTTGAACATCTGGATACCTCTGTTAAGGTTAGTTTGTTTGCATATCCAATTGATGTTTGTCTGTTTGACTTCTTCGGTAGTACATTGTCTTTCATTTGTTTGACACAGTTTTTTTCCTGTCTTGATTGCTTTGTTGGTACTCTCTTTCGTCGATGAAGAAATATGTGGATTTGAAGTCAGATTTGGTCAGAACAGAAAGACATTTGTTGAAAGAGATGGCTTTCATTTGCCACGTGGAACATCCTCATAAGTTCATATCTAATTACCTGGTGACACTTGAAACCCCCCCTGAACTAACACAAGAAGCATGGAATCTTGCAAATGACAGGTAACTGTCAGAATGAATTTATTGCTGTTGCTTTATGGTGTTTCTTAAGTTTTGAGGGAATTGCTATTTGGCTAATGTAAAAGGTGAACCAATTGAACCGGCTTATAATTTTAAAATTAAACTTGAGCAATAGCCACCTATCGTCCCTTTTTAAGAGTTTAAGATACTAGTAGGGCATATATTCTCTTTTTGGCCTACTAGGCTGTCTGCGATTCTGTTGAGATTCCACTTTTGCTTTATTTTGTATGCTTTTCCATGTTTCAAAAATCTAGGTACACTTGCCAACAATGTGTGGTTCTTTTTCACTGAACTAAACATGAAGTTGATTTGCCTCTAGCATGAGTATAAGTTCTATTGCTAAGAGGATCATCAACCCATATGCATTTTTCTTGGCATCATGAGTCGTTTCTTTGTTTTTTGCTGGCAATTCACAAGTCATTGAGGGGCGACTTAGTTTGGAATTTGGCTGGGTCAATGTTACTGCCGTAATAATGGCTTTTGATTTTTGGTGGTTATTGGAATCTCAAGCTTGTTCTGGTCCTGCCGTGCTGGACCATGGATTAGGGTCGTTGGGATGATCTATGTCTTGACCTTGGCACATAGGGGTTAGGTGCTAAAAAAGGCACAAAGAATTCTACGCGTAGAAGTCAAACAGTGCTAGTTGTCCACAAATTTAAGCTCCAAGTATGAGGGTGGGGTGATGTTAGAAGTCGAATAATTTTTTTATCATGGTTTGGCGATTTTAATGTCTTTCTCATGGCATTGCACATCTTTGTTGCAAATGGCATTTTCTTTGTTCGAGTATGCAAGACAGTTCATGTATTTTCTACTGTTGGGAATGGTGTTTTTTTATGTATCTATAAAAACTGTAGCTATTTGTAACTCTATCTATCGTACTTGTCTTCTAAGTTCTTCCTCCATGTCTTGAGCAGCTTACGCACTACTTTGTGTGTGAGATTTCGAAGTGAGGTGGTGGCCTGTGGCGTTGTGTATGCAGCAGCCCGTAGGTTTCAAATACCCCTTCCCGAGAATCCTGCTTGGTGGAAGGCCTTCGATGCAGACAAGTCCGGAATTGATGAGGTTTGTAGAGTGCTTGCCCAGTTGTACAGCCTTCCTAAGGCACAATATATTCCCGTATGCAAGGAAGGAGGGTCATTTGCTACGTCTAACAAATCTTTGGACTCATCACCTCAGGTGCCAAAGGTAAGCCGGTTTGTTGCACTGTAGTTTTCTTGAGTTTGCACTATCTGATTTGTCTTGATTTTATCATTTTAATTTATTGGTGGCGGTTTTCAATTCTGCAATATCAAATCATTGAACTTCTTGGTCATATTTTTGTGAATTGTAGGAATCTTTGACTACCCCTCCTGATAGTAATAGAAGTCCTAGGGCAACATTGGTTGAAGCAAATCCAGGATTAGGAAAGGATGCACAGGTACAAGTTGCTAAAGACAAGGTGAAGAACTTAAAGAAACTCAATGATTCTAGAGGTGATGCTCCTTTAAGTGAATCAAGAGAGGAACCTCTTTCAAAAACAGTGCCTGGGTACAAAACAGAGGCAGGCAGTGACAGGGTCAGGGATAGGGAAAGAGACAGGGATCGGAGCAAGGAGAGGGTAAGGTCTCGAGATCGTGATAGGGGAAGGGATTCTGATAGGGAACGAGAAAGAGAAGATACTGATAGAGACCGTGAAAGCAAAGATAGGGGTCATCGCTCAAGGGATAAAGGTGTGAGGATTCATTGCTCTCTACTAGTTTATATATAGATATTCCGATTTCAAGACAGATTACTCTTAAAGATCAATAAACTTACCTTACGATGTTCATTATGTTGTTACCTCAGGACATGGAGAGAAGTCAAAGCATCATTCATCTCGAGGTAAATATGTTAAATACTTTGTTTTCGTTTAGAATTTTTTTATAATCAAATTGTTTGATCAATGATTCGTTCCCCGTAGATCGTGAGTACCACAGTTCATCTTATTCATCAAGGGACAGGGTAAGGGAGAAGGATCGTCGGCGGCACCATTGAGAGATATGTAGGGACCCCAAAACCAACATTTCAGGGGCTCATGCTGCTTGTTAGCTTTAGGAAAGAGTTGGGTGGCCTTAGAGTGTTCACAAATTTTGTTGGAGATCTGTATGTACAATATATTAAGGTAGGAGCCTGCTAACTTGTAAAATTATTTCTTCGAGATAACGTCTTGTTACTTTTAAGAAACCTGTAACTAATCAAAGCTGAAAGCCTGTTTGGTCTGATTATAGGAGTGGCCGGATGTAATTGTATAATGGGAATGGTATCATCAATCATTTCATGTGGAATGGAAATGGTATCATCATTGCTAATTATTTTCTAATGGGTATTCCTCCATAATTCTAGAATTTTCCTTTGGTAAAATTGGAAGAAGATTCTAGTATGATGGAGAATGTATCTAGACCATGAAGCATATTCTAGAAATACCTCCTAGAAGCCTCCAAGCATTAATTGTGGTAGTTGGAGAGATGGAGAAGAGAATTCTAGAGCTTGAGTGCTCATTTATAAATAGGGTATTCTTGGAGCGGACTTGATCATCCAACCAAAAATCATTTCCTTTCCTTCTAGATATCCTCCAAGAGAGAGTAGTAGGGAGAAGTCTTCATCCTCTCTAGTTGATAGATATCCACCATAGTGTGAGAAAACCTTTGTAATCCATCCACGTTTTGGGTGAGACATTGTAACCCCACTTTAATCATATAGTGGAAGAGTTGGACTACCAAGTCCCGCAGTTTTTCCCGTTTTGGGTTTTCCGTGTAACCAAATTTGGTGTCTTGCTTATTTTTCATTCATCATCCTAATCACACAAAGAGGGAAACTATATTTTTCCCAATAGTGGTATCTGAGCAAGGTTGATCGGCGTCATATTCTTGTGTGATTCAAGATGGAGGCGGGAGATATGTTCAAACTCACGGCGGAAAATTACGCATATTGGAAGCCAATGATGGAGGACCACTTATATTGCAAATATTTGTATGAACCAATCACGGAGGAGACCAAGCCGGAGGAAAAGGATGACAAAGAGTGGGAGATCCTAAATAGGAAGGCGGTCGCCATGATCCGTAAGTACATAGATCGAAGTTTATTTGAGTATGTTTCTACATACACCAATGCCTTTGAGCTATGGACAAAACTTGAGTCTATGATTCAAAAGAAGACACCACGTAATAAAGCCCACCTAGTGAGGCGGTTGGTGAAATTAGAGTACAAGGATGGCCAAAATATGATCAAGCACTTGAATAGCTTCAAGGGGCTTGTGAACCAATTGGCAAAGACCGAGATGAAGATCGATGATGAGTTGCAAGCTTTGTTGCTCCTAAGCTCACTACTTGAAAGTTGGGACACTTTGGTGGTCACGCTTAGCAACTCGGCTCCAACAGGAAAGCTTACTATGGATGATGTAGCCGATAGCTTGATAAATGAAGAAGCACGGAGAAGAGAACGTGGCACAACCTATGCGGAGGCAAAAGTGATCGAGAATTGTGGAAGAAATGAGTCACGTGGAAGATTTAGAAATGGTGGACGTGACAGATCACGAGGCCGGTCAAAGTCTCGTTCCCGAGTTACTTGCTACTATTGTGGCAAAGAAGGTCACAAGAAAGATGAATGTCGCAATCTCAAGAGAGACCAGAAGAATGACACGGTCAAACCTGATCAAGTCAATCCAAAGAAGGAAGAAGAAAGCACTACGGCGGTGGCATCCGTGGAGCATGGTGATATCTTTGTCATTGGCGATTATGTCAATCTCGCCTACGATGAAAATTTATGGATCAGTGATTCCGGTGCTTCCTTCCACGTTACCCCACATGAAGGGCTCTACTCGTCCTACCAGCGTGGAGATTTCGGCGTTGTGAAGATGGGAAATCAAGTCACAAGCAAGATTGTCGGCAAAGGCGACATCATCTTGAAGACAAACACGAGATACAAGCTCGAGTTGAAGGATGTGCGACATGTCCCAGAAATGCGGCTCAACCTTGTCTCGGCGGGGAAGCTTGACGATGCTGGAATGATAAGCCACTTTGGAGATGGAAAATGGAAGATCACTCAAGGCAATATGGTGATTGGCCGAGGAAAGAAGGATGGATCCTTATATGTCATGCAAGGACAAATCTGCAAGGGAGAGGCTAATGTTGCACATGAAACCTCGAACATGGAGTTGTGGCATAAGAGGCTTGGCCACATGAGCGAGAAGGGACTTCAAATCCTCGCACGGAAACATATCCTCCCTGACATAAAAGGTACAACACTTGACCCTTGCACTGATTGTTTAGCTGGCAAACAACATAGAGTTTCTTTCCTCAAGCCTGCTTACCCCCGTAGAAGACAGAATATTCTTGACTTAGTGCATACTGATGTTTGCTCAATGACCGAAAGATCCCTTGGAGGTGCACAATATTTTGTAAGTTTTATTAATGACCATTCTCGAAAGGTTTGGGTGTCTTTGTTGAAAACTAAAGACCAGGTACTTGAGGCGTTCAGGGAGTTCCATGCAAGGGTGGAACGTGAGACAGGCAGAAATTTGAAGTCTGTCAGAGCTGACAATGGTGGAGAATATCGCGGCCCATTTGAAGAGTATTGCAAGTTGTACGGGATCCGACTTGAGAAGACACCACCGAAGACACCTCAGTTGAATGGAGTTGCAGAGAGGATGAACCGCACCATTGAAGAGCGAGTTAGATGCATGTTATCTCATGCAAACCTCCCTAAAGGTTTCTGGGGAGAAGCTGTGAAGACTGGTGTTGATATCATCAACTTGACCCCTTCAGTTCCCTTGGATGGAGACATACCGGAGGAAGCTTGGTCAGGGAGAAAGGCTTCATATGACCATCTAAAGGTATTTGGATGTCGAGCATTTGTTCACATTCCCAAGGATGAGCGGGCCAAGCTAGATTCAAAAAACAAGAGAGTGTATCTATCTTGGCTCACCCAAGGATGAGTTCGGTTATCGGCTGTGGGATCCAGCCCAGAAAAAGATCGTGAGAAGCCGTGATGTCGTGCTCTTTGAGGACCAAACCATTAGTAATTACAAGGAATCGCGAGAAGCTCAAACCAGGCGGACTAGAGAGCCTTTGGAGTCCATGCCATCTCCCGTGGTGCAAGATAACGCAAGAAGAGAATCAGTGGAGGATGTTCATGATGAAGAAGTTGAAAACCGTGATCCCAGAGAAGATACAGAGCAATCTCAAACAAGTGGCGAAGAAATGGAGGAAGTAAATGACCCAGCAGTACCCATGCTTCGGCGTTCAACTAGAGAGAGACAGCCTTCGACCAGATATTCACCAGATGAGTACGTGACACTCACTGATGAGGGGAAGCCTCAACACTATGGTGAAGCTATGGAAAATGATCATAAAGATGATTGGGAAAAGGCTATGCAAGAAGAGATGAAGTCCTTGAACGAGAATCATACATATGATCTCGTAGAGCTACCAAAAGGGAAACGAGCTCTAAAATGCAAATGGGTGTTTAAGCTCAAGACCGAAGAAAACAATCTCAAACCCAGGTATAAGGCTCGAATCGTTGTTAAAGGTTGCAACCAGAAGAAAGGTATAGATTTTGATGAGATTTTCTCTCCCGTGGTAAAGATGTCATCAATCCGAGTTGTGTTGGGTCTCGCTGCTAGCTTGGATTTGGAGGTTGAGCAACTCGATGTTAAGACAGCTTTCTTACATGGAGACCTTGAGGAGGAGATTTACATGGATCAACCCGAAGGATTCAAAGAGCCGGGAAAAGAGCATTTAGTGTGCCGTCTCAAAAGAAGTCTCTATGGTTTGAAGCAAGCACCCCGTCAATGGTATAAGAAGTTTGAATCCTTCATGAATCATCATGGATTCAAGAAGACACACACCAATCATTGTGTCTTCATGAAGAGGTACGATCGAGATGACTTTCTCATCTCATGCTTTATGTTGATGATATGCTGATTGTCAGGTAGGATAAAAGGAAAATAGCTGCTCTTAAGAAAGCATTAAGTAATTCTTTCGCGATGAAAGATTTGGGGCCAGCGAAGCAGATTCTTGGGATGCGGATCACGCGGGATCGATCTGAAAAGCTACTTTGGCTATCTCAAGAGAGATATATTGAGAAGATTCTTGAGAGATTTAATATGCATCAAGCCAAACCTGTTAGCGTACCACTTGCCGGACATTTCAAGTTCGATAAGAAGAAAAATCCAAGAAGGGATGAAGAAATGAGAGGTGTTCCATATTCTTCAGCTGTTGGTAGCCTCATGTACGCCATGGTATGTACCTGACCGGATATTGCGCATGCAGTTGGAGTTGTGAGCAGGCACTTGTCAAATCCTGGGAAGGAGCATTGGGCTTCTGTGAAATGGATACTTCGATATCTCAGAGGAACAACCAAAAGGTGTTTGCGCTTTGAAACAACCAAACCTGTGTTGGAGGGATACACAGATGCTGATATGGCCGGAGACTTGGAATCTCGAAAATCAACGTCGGGATATCTGACTACTTTTGCAGGGGGAGCTGTATCTTAGCAGTCAAAACTTCAAAAATGTGTTGCCTTTTCTACGACGGAGGCAGAGTATATTGCTGCCACCGAGGCTTGTAAGGAGATGCTGTGGATGAAGAATTTTCTACTTGAATTGGGGCTAAAGCAAGAGAAGTACGTCCTCTATTGTGACAATCAGAGTGCCATCCACTTAGCCAAGAATTCAGCCTACCACTCCCGAATGAAACATATTGATGTTCGCTATCATTGGATTCGAGACGTATTGGAAGAAAAGCGACTACAACTTGAAAAAGTTCACACCAATGATAATTGGTCCGATATGATGACTAAAGCACTACCAAGTAAGAAATTCGATGATTGCTGCAAAGGCGCTGGTGTGGAGATCCCTTCCAATTAGGTCGGAAGGGGGAGATTTGTTGGGTATTCCTCCCTAATTCTAGAATTTTCCTTTGGTAAAATTGGAAGAAGATTCCAGTATGATGGAGAATGTATCTAGACCATGAAGCATATTCTAGAAATACCTCCTAGAAGCCTCCAAGCATTAATTGTGGTAGTTGGAGAGATGGAGAAGAGAATTCTACAGCTTGAGTGCTCATTTATAAATAGGGTGCTCTTGGAGAGGACTTGATCATCCAACCAAAAATCATTTCCTTTCCTTCTAGATATCCTCCAAGCGAGAGTAGTATGGAGAAGTCTTCATCCTCTCTAGTTGATAGATATCCACCATAGTGTGAGAAAACCTTTGTAATCCATCCACTTTTTGGGTGAGACATTGTAACCCCACTTTAATCATATAGTGGAAGAGTTGGACTACCCAGTCCCACGGTTTTTCCCGTCTTGGGTTTTCCGCGTAACCAAATTTGGTGTCTTGCTTATTTTTCATTCATCATCCTAATCACACAAAGAGGGAAACTATATTTTTCCCCAACATTTTTTATAATCAAATTGTTTGATCAATGATTCGTTCCCTGTAGATCGTGAGTACCACAGTTCATCTTATTCATCAAGGGACAGGGAAAGGGAAAAGGATCGTCGGCGGCACCATTGAGAGATATGTAGGGACCCCAAAACCAACATTTCAAGGGCTCATGCTGCTTGTTTGCTTTAGGAAAGAGTTGGGTGGCCTTAGAGTGTTAACAAATTTTGTTGGAGATCTGTATGTACAATATATTAAGGTAGGAGCCTGCTAACTTGTAAAATTATTTCTGCGAGATAATGTCATTTTACTTTTAAGAAACCTGTAACTAATCAAAGCTGAAAGCCTGTTTGGTCTGATTATAGGAATGGCCGGATGTAATTGTATAATGGGAATGGTATCATCAATCATTTCATGTGGAATGGAAATGGTATCATCATTGCTAATTATTTTCTAATGAAGATAATGAAACTTTTATTGTACCCTTTATTGAAAATTGTCGAAGACAAACTTTACAAGTTGAGCGTACAACATACCGTTCTGAAATACCTTTTTCTACTTCAGTTGGACTTAATATATAAATTTGTGGCAAAATTACACTTGAGTTTCTGATCTTTCCATAATTTGTGAAAAAGCTGTGGCAAAATTGCACTTGCAAAATTCCTAAAGTTAACAAACAAGCAGAAAGTATATGTTTTCCTTTGGAAGCTAGCTAATGCAACTCTTCCTTTCGATGATATCTTGTGTTTTTCACAAATAAGTTTAGCTTCTAAATGCTCTATGGGTAAAAAATCTGATACTCTTTCCCACTATTTTAATTCATGTTGGCTAGCTGTTCAAACGTGAGAGTATTTTAATAGAACTCTGGACTTTAGACCCCCTTGTTTTCAATCTATCTATGATAGATTAGCTTATTATTGAATATTCCAGGGAACTACCCCAATACACACTCATTTCTTGAAAATCATACCCTCCCTAATTTGTCAGAACATCTGAAAAATGAGGGAAAAAAAAACCCATATGAAGGTTCAGACTGTTCTGCAGCTGTTTTGATTGAACTGGTAAGGAAAGATATTTTTGAAAGCTTTGAAAGTCTTTCTATAGTACTAAGCAATCAGACAGATTTTGGGTTGAGTTAGGATTAGCTCCTACCCAAAGACCTCCCCCAAAACCAAGGATCAGAATTGTTATATTGCCTAAGCCTATTTCCACATACAAGATAAATGTTGAGGCTTTTTGGGATATGTCTACAAATCTTTGTGATATAGGAATCATAGTCAGGAATCTGCTGGTTGCTTACTGAGAGTTCACACAAAAACTGAGAAAGCATTTTCAGCTCTGCAATCTGAAATCAAAGCTTTAGTAGCTGGCTACTTTTTGGCTGAATCTTTGAATTTAAGTGGTTTCACTTTAGAAACTGATTGTCAATTAGCTATAGAAAATGATCATATCAAATCCCCTTTGACAGAATGATTTGCCGTAATAAATTGTATTATTGATATCTGAATATATAGAGAGTACAATAGAGGTATAATAAGGAAAGAACTCTAATCAGAATAAATCATAATCTAATAAGGAGTCTGATTTAGTCTAACACCCCCCCTCAAGCGAAGCGTCGGATGCTCGCTGACGCACAACTTGGACCTGAAGAACTCAAACAGCGGACGAGAGAGCCCCTTGGTGAAAATGTCTGCAATCTGAAGAGAAGTCGGAACATGAGCAACGCGCAGCTTTCCGGATGTCACCAACTCACGAACAAAATGGTAGTCGATGTCGATGTGCTTCGCCCGCTTGTGCGCCACTGGATTCTGAGCCAAGAAGATAGCACTACTATTGTCACATAACAACAGTGGAGAACCAGAAAGTGGAACCCGAAGATCACGAAGCAAATGAGTGAGCCAAACCACTTCTTAGGCAGTGTTGGCGAGAGCACGGTATTCAGACTCAGTGCTAGAGCGAGAAACAGTGGGTTGTTTCTTGGCACTCTAAGAAACCAGATTCCCACCAAGAAAAACTGCATAACCATAAGTGGACCGACGAGTCTCCAGACAGCGAGCCCAATCAGCATCAAAGTATCCTAACACATCAGGAGTACTTGCAAAACAAAACCGGAGACCAAAATGAAGAGTGCCACGAACATACCGCAAAATCCGAGTCATAGCAGCAAAATGGTCATCTCTGGATCCTGAAGATACTGACTCACCGTGTTGACCGAGAATGCCAAATCCGGGCGAGAGATGGTGAGATACTGGAGAGCACAAACAAGAGAACAATAAAGGGTAGGATCCCAAAATGGAGGACTGGTAAAGCTGTGAAGCTGAGAACTAGCAACAAATGGAGTAGAAACAGGTGTCGTGTCAGACATACCGGCCCGATTCAAAATATCCCGAGCATACTTTGCTTGGCCAAGCAGTAATCCTGAGGAGGTAGGTGAAACTTCAAGACCAAGAAAGTAATGAAGAGCACTGAGATCCTTGATCGCAAACTCTCTGTGTATCCGATCAATGAACTGGCGAAGAAGAGTCGAGTCATTGCCTGTAAGACTGATATCGTCCACATACACAAGTAGGTACAGTAACGACGACCCTCTCGAAAGGACAAACAAAGAAGTATCAGCTGAGCTGTACCAAAAACCAAGCTGTGCCAGATAACTGCTGAAACGCTGGAACCAAGCCCGGGGAGCCTGCTTAAGACCATAAATGACCTTTCGCAAACGACAAACATAGTCTGAATGGACAGAATCCTGATAACCAACAGGCTGCTTCATGTAGACTGGAACATCAAGAACACCATTAAGGAAAGCGTTCTTGACATCCAACTGATGAAGTGGCCAGGAACGCATGGTGGCTACGGCGAGAACCGTCCTAACAGTGGTGGCTTTGACCACATGACTGAAAGTGTGGTCAAAATCAAAACCCGGAATCAGCGAGAAACCCTGCGCCACAAGTCTAGCTTTGTGACGCTCAAGAGTGCCATCTGGTAGATACTTGAGCCTATAGACCCATTTGGATCCAACAATGTTGACATTCGAATGTCGAGGCACCAAATCCCAAGTGTGCTGACCACGAAGAGCGGCCATCTCATCATCCATGGCTGAAACCCAGGCTGGATCCTGAAGGGCAGAGCGATAATCAGTGGGCTCTGTCTGAGAGAGGAGTGCGGCAGTGAGACCATGAGCAATAATATTCGAATAATCCCGGTGCTGAATGGCACCAGTAGAAGACCGAGTGGCCATCCGATGAGTACGAAGTGGGGGCGGCAAAGATGACACTGAGGAAGATCGAGATGCGCTGACCAGAGAGTGGCCATCGAAAGTCACCGGAGAAATAATAGCCGATAAAGGCTGAGACGTGGTGGCTGGTGGCTGAGACGGCGGCTGAGGAGTGATGGCCAGCGGCTGAGGTATGGTGGGCGTTAGCCAAGGAGCCAGGTCCAGGTCAACCATCCAGATGGAAGATGGTGGTGAAGGAGGGGCAGCTGGAACAGGCACAGACACAGGTGTGGTGGCCCCAATCAATGAAGTAACAGTTCCATCAAAAAATGATGAAATCTCCAGATCTGAAATCGAACGACTATCCGTGGAAGATGAGACATAAGGGAAGAAAGTTTCATCAAAACGAACATGGCGAGAGATATATATGTGCCCAGAAGTCTGGTCGAGACACTGGAAGCCCTTGTGACAAGGGCTATAGCCAATAAAAACACAGGGAATGGATCGGGGTACAAACTTATCAGTAGCAGTGGCACGCAGACATGGAAATGCACGACAACCAAACGAAAGAGGGTATAGTCAGGCACATAACCAAAAACAACCTCAAAAGGTGATTTTCCACTCAGAACTGAACCAGGTAGACGGTTAATAATGTAAACCGCAGAGGAGAAAGCTTCCACCCAATAACAGTGCGGCACAAAAGAGTGAAAAAGCATGGCAAGACCAGTCTCTGTGATGTGACGATGCTTCTGCTCAGCCCGATCATTCTGAGCAGGTGTATAGGGCGAGGACATCTGATGATGAATGCCACATGATATGAGATGAGCCTGAAGTCGGTGATTAGTAAACTTGGTGCCACCATTGGTCTGAAAATTTTTAACCCTAGCAGAAAACTGATTCTCAACGAATTTCTGAAACTGGATAAAAGTGCTATAGAAATCCGACTTATGCCGCATCGAAAGAAACCATGTGAATCGCAAAAAATCATCAATGAAAACGACATAATAAGAGAAACCATCGACAGATAAAACAGGAGCTGGTCCCCACAAATCACAATGTACTTTATCCAATAAACCAGTACCGCATTTGTCACTAGTGGAAAAGGGCAAAAGGCTACTCTTAGCCATCTGACAAGGAGAGCAACTGATAGGTGCAGACATAGCAGAAGTGACAGAAATAAGGCCCCGTCGATTTAATAACTGAACAGTATCATGAGACACATGACCGAGGCGAGAGTGCCACTGCTCAAAAGAAGCATGAAGCTTTGTAGAGCGTAGTTCGCCTAAAAAGCTGGAATCACCAGTCTCAAGAAAATAAAGACCTGAACTATGACGACCTTTACCAATTATCGTCCCTGTATGCTTATGCTCAATGGAAAATGCATCGGCATCAAATATAATACGGACAGGTAAATCACGAGTAAGCTTACTGATGGATAATAAGCTTCTAGTAATCTTAGGAACTACCAGAACATCATTAACAGAGAAACCAGAGAAATGACATTGGCCGATGTGAGAAATAGATAATGATTCACCATTTCCAACAAGAATAGAATCAGAACCACGATAAGATTGTACCTTATCAAGATGACTGGTGTGAGCAGTGATGTGAGATGTAACACCCGAATCAACAATTCACTGATTTGACGAAGGATGACGATTGAGACCATTCACACTGGCCTGAAACAAAGCTTTGTCCGCAATCCAATTAGCGGAACCATCTTCCCGAGAAAAAGGTGCCAAATAAAACATAGCAAGAAGATGGCCAGAAAATATGCGCAAAATGACCGGGCGCGTGCAAAAAATGCTATTAAACTCCAGGCGTGTGACTTCACGCACAGAAAATGCTATTGAACCGCGAGGCGTGTGACTTCACGCGCAGAAGATGCTATTGGCTCGCCAGGCGCGTGACTTCACGTGCGGAAGGGTGTACACGCGTCTGCACACACGAGCACGTGGACGTACGCGCTTCTGGAAGAAACTGGCGCGTGGATTTGGCTGTTGCTGGTTCGGTCGAGACTCAATGAGCACGCCGGAGATGAAGCCAAGCATGACGGTCACGATGACGAGCACAACGACGAGCACGGCGATGAGCATAATGACGAGCACAGCGAGATGAGAGGAGGCTGAAATTTGATATCCGGAAACGAAGCCGCTGCCGCCGGGGATGACTTGAAGGTTTGAATGCTGGTGAAGTTCGCCGCCAGAGGGTTTGAACGCCGACGACGCCGGATACGAACGCGGGGGATGAGGAGTTTGATTCTTCGGAAAGCAAGAGACACCGGCGAAGAGGATGACGAAATAGGCTGTCGGGAGCCGTTCGAAATTGCCGAAAATTGATCGGAAATTCGCCGGAAACAGTTGCTTTTATCTGCCAGAAAAAGAAATAAAAATAAATTTATGATTTGGGATCAGAACTTGCTATGATACCATGACAGAATGATTTGCCGTAATAAATTGTATTATTGATATCTGAATATATAAAGAGTACAATAGATGTATAATAAGGAAAGAACTCTAATCAGAATAAATCATATTCTAATCAGGAGTCTGATTTAGTCTAACACCCTTATCAGTTATATGATATGGTTTTTAAGTATCATTTGTTATTAAAGAACATAACCATCTCTCATATTTTAAGGTAAGGGAACCAAATGGCTGATCATTGGCGGAACCAATGGTACGCTAGGTAGGGCTCCAGCCCTACCTAGATCGCCGGCCGGAGGTAGCAGGAGGCGGGAGCGCATCTTCCGGCGTCGTTGAGCGCGTCTCCGGCGTGGCGGCAGTAAGGGCCAAGCCCTGCTCGTCGGAGAAGAAGGCCGCGCTGCGGCCTTCTTTTTTTTAAATTCCTACGTTCTAACGTGAAACGACGTCGTTTCATTCGGCCTTATTTTCTTATTACCTAAGTACTAAAACGACGTCGTTTCATTAAGTTATATGAAAAAAAATCGAAATGAGAAACAGATTGGGCCAAAACTGAGCCCAATCCTATAGCCAAACATTAATCCATTCCTTGCCAAACATTAATCCATTCCATTGTATATGCTGGAGGCGAGAACAGCAACAACCAAGAAGTCAGTACCTCCGTTCCCTCCTCTGCCTCACAGGCTTATCACCCTTTCTTCCCTCCGTCAATTCCCTCCTCAGCCGAGACACCAAAAATTTTTCAGCCTCCCCTGAAAAAAATTTCTGGTTCCGCCCCTGTGGCTGATTACATGTCTAACTTGCCCTAAGTGCCTTTCCAAATGAAAAAATTTACTCTGTTTCTGATCTTGATCAGAAGGCCAAAGGTCTACTACACTTGGACAAAAATGGAATTCCTACACTTAGATTAGACTCTAAGAATGCATACTACGAATCCAGTGTTGTGTGACTGCAGGAGAAGCACTTTTAGCAAAAGAAAAATGAAGGAATCTACTGGGGATGATCAAGCTCTCTAGATGATGAAACATGCTGAAGTGAAAAAAGCTTCTCAGGAACAATATTTTTTGGAAGCTGATCAAATGGAAAAAAAATGCTCAGAAACATAACTTTTTCGAAGAACCTGAAGTTTCCTTATCAGTATTAAAGACACAAGATTTTGTTTATTACTGTCAAATGACCTCATCTAAACCATTTTTGCTCTATTTTAGGACATTTAGATGCCTTCTCTACTAAATATCTAGGAAAAATTTGGAGGTTTGGCTCGATTGTTAGATATCGATACAAGGGGTGGAAGCACTGGCAACATTTTCCTAGATATCACTTTTCTCATTTTTGGCAATGTTTTTGCCTGGCCTTTTGTAACTATTGGATCAAGATAATACCCGACCTTACCATTTGTACTCAAAAATTCTATAGGTTTGAGAACCTAATATAAATCTCCCCCATTGACATGGGTTTAGCTTTAAAAAAAAAAATTTAAAATACGTTTCAAGAGACGGACTCTTGTGATTAAGGGTTAAACAAACTTCAAAAAATATAGGGCAAAGGAAAATTATGTTACCTTTTAAAACGCCAAAAAAAGTTGGAGGACTGAATTGATATTACTGAAAAATTCTGTGAAAATGCATGTTGTGCTATAAAAGGGCAGTAATGTAAACATGGCTCCCAACTTGTATCTTTCTTCAAACGCAATTCAACCCCTAATTCAATTAAAAGTTGGTCATATTCCAATCCATCCTCCAACAGTTTTTTATCACCTCGATCAACATCAACGAAACTGATCAACAACAGCAAACAAACATGCACGTCAGTCATACGATCTATTCTGCATTGATCCCACCTCATGCATCAATAATTTGTTGATTTCGGTGAATTTGGAACATCTGCAGATTAAAAAACTCATCAACATGAGTAAAGAACATGAACACCAAATCGATGCTCAATTAGCAATCGTAGAGGCATCCAAATTTCATACCCCAGATTCAAACTGGTCTCAATGACGAATAAAACATCACTACTTTTGTTAAGGAATTAGAATATTACTTTAATTGTATTTATATTCTATTACCTTTTCCTAGCTTCTATAGGTATCCTGTACTACTATATAAATCCTGAGTTCATTAATAAAGACACATTATTACCCTTATTTCCTACATGGTATCAGAGCCTAAAATTCTGAAACCTTAAAATACCGTCCTAAATTTTCCGCCGTCGTCAGTACGTGACTTCCACGCGCCGCCGATCCGGACTACCTTTCTTTTGAAAAAAAAAAACAAAACAAAAAAAAAATCTTCTTCAGCCCGCCGCCAGTCCTGCCACCGCCACACCGTCGTTCTTCTTCCGATGCCGGTTCTGCTCCCGCTCCGCCGGCCGTCACTTGCTTCCGCTCCCGCTCCGCCGGTTCTGCTCCCAATCACTCCGGCGTTGCTCCCACGCCGCCGCTCTGCTCCGACTGGTGAGCTCCCACACCACTCCGGCCGGATAGCTCTAAACTCCGCTCTCAACTCCGGCTAGGTTCCATCGGCCTGACAACGGTCTCGACTCTCAACTCCGGTCTCGACTCTCGACTCCAGCGACGTGAGGCGCGCAGCCATCGCAGACGTGAGACGCGCGTGAGATTCACGCGCTCGACCTTCCAGAAGCGCGTGAGTCCACGCGCGGGTGCACCAGACGCGCAGTTAGCCTTCCCAGTGCGTGACATGCACGCGCCACATTGTAGGCACGTGTCAAATTGCCTCTTTTGGCTTTGGTTCAGCAAATTTTCTCCCTTCTCTTGATTTAATTGTTCTTGCCATTTGTTTTATGGCTCTTTTCGCCAGCGTAGTGACGTCGCCGCAAGAGTTTGCGGTGGCCGCCTCCTCTGGCTTACCTACACGATCTGATTTTGGTCCTGCTCTATCTGACGACCAATGGAGTACGACCATACATTTATTTAATTAGTTTCATTCGTTATCTGACCATGGGTCAGGTAAGTCTACTTTACCTTGGATTCTTGATTCGGGAGCCTCATATCACATGACGGGTGACAAAGGTTCTCTTACTGATATTACTACTGCTATCAACACTGTGAATGTTATACTACCTGATGGATATGTGTCGTCTGCTACACAATATAGGTCTATTTGTTTTGGTGATGTCACCCTTACTCATGTGCTCTACATATCTACTTTGCGATGCAATTTATTATCATGTTCTAGATTGTTATCTGCCTTAAAATGTCTAGCTTTGTTTACTGAAAATTATTGCATTTTACAGAAAATCAGTACGGGGATTGTGATTGGCGTGGGTGAACAGAAGGGGGGTGGGGTTTATTAGCTTCGTCTGTTGGATACTCGCCTTCGTCCTCATATCCTTCAATCTATTTCGACAGTTGCTTCGGTTTCTTCATTTGATTTATGGCATCAGCGTTTTGGTCATCCATCATCTACGGTGTTGTCTTCTATTCCTACTATTGATTTTAGCACCAATAATACTACTATACCTTGCTCTGTATGTTACAGAGCAAAACAGACTAGACATAGTTTTCCATTTAGTTCTACAAATGCTACTGCATTATTTCAATTAGTACATTGTGATGTTTGGGGACCTTATCGAACTCCATCCTCTAGTGGTGCATTTTATTTTTTGACAATCGTAGATGATTATTCCCGAACTGTTTGGGTTTATTTGTTAGTAGCTAAATCTGAAGTAGCTTCTAGATTTTTAGAATTTAGTGCCTTAGTCAAGAACCAGTGGGGAAGAACAATTCAACGAGTTCGGGCTAATAACGACACTGAATTTTTGCCTCTCCGGTCTCACTTTATTGCATCTGGGATCATTTTTGAGACATCTATGGTTGATACTCCGCAACAGAATGGTCGAGTTGAAAGAAAGCTTCGACATTTACTCAATGTGGCACGTGCTTTACGGTTTCAAGCCAATCTTCCTATTGCATTTTGGGGAGAATGTGTTCTTGCTGCTGCTTACCTGATCAACCGAACCCCGACTCAGCTTCTCAACGGTCGTACTCCCTTTGAGTTACTCTATGGCCAGGCGCCCAATTACTCTTCTCTATGGGTTTTTGGTTGCTTGTGTTTTGCTGCTCGTGTTCACAGATACCGTGACAAGTTTGCACCAAGAAGTTGGCGGTGTTTGTTCCTTGGTTATCCTGCCAGAAAGAAAGGTTATCGTCTTCTCGACTTGGAATCTCGAGTGATCTTTAATACCCGGGATGCTGATTTCTTTGAAGACCAGTTCTCGTACTCTGCTTCATCTGATGAACCTGGCGGCGCCACCACAACATCGCCGGATTCCTCCTCCTTCTCACCCGAGCCGCACAGATTTTTTGATCCGCCTTCTGCAGCCGATCAACCACTGCCAGTCAACATCGGCTTTCCGATGCCGGCTGTTGTTTTACTCATCACCGCCGGCCATTCAACGCCGATCAATGTCGGTGGGTCAACATCGGTCAATGTCAGCCGGTCAATGCCGGTTAACGCCGTCAGTTCACCGACGACAGTCACCGACCAATTCCCGGTGGTCATCTCCGACGTCACGATGCCGGCATCCATCGACCGTGCTCTGCCGCCCGACGCCGGTTTCTCTTTGCCGGCCGCCGTCGCTCTACCTACACCATCCGTCACCGGTACTTCTCTGCCAGTTGCCGTTGATCCACCTTCTACCAGACAGAGTGTTCGATCTCGTCGTCCACTGTCGTATTTGGTAGATTATGATTGTGATGCTTGTGCTCTTACCATTGAAGACCCCCCATTTGACTATGTTCCCTCATGCTTCATCACTTTCCTCAGGTGTTCTCTACCCTCTTACTGATTATGTAAATTGTGATAATTTTTCTAGTATGCATTCTAGATTTTTGGGTGCTGTAACTTCTAGTGCAGATCCTGCTACTTACTCTGAGGCTTCCGGTCATTCTCATTGGCGAGATGCTATGGTTGAGGAACTTACTGCACTGGAGCGAAATCAGACATGGACTTTGTCTCCTTTGCCTGCGCACAAGAAGGCTATTGGATGCAAATGGGTTTATCAGACGAAGTTTCGGTCAGATGGTACTATTGAACGTCATAAGGCGTGCCTCGTGGTTCTTGGGAATCGTCAGGTTGAAGGAATTGATTACATTGAGACTTTTGCTCCGGTTGCGAAGATGAATTCTGTTCGCTTGTTTTTATCCGTTGCAGTTATTCGTGGTTGGGAACTGCATCAGATGGATGTTCATAATGCCTTCCTCCATGGTGATTTGCATGAGGAAGTGTTCATGCGTCCTCCACCTGGCTACGTTGTCCCGCCTGGTCAGGTCTGTCGCCTACAGAAATCTCTTTATGGTCTTCGACAGGCTCCTAGAAATTGGTTTGCTAAACTGGCTCAGGCTTTACGGGCATTTGGATTTGTTCAGAGTAAGGCCGATTACTCTTTGTTTGTCTTTTCCAGTGGATCACAGTCTTTACATGTTCTGGTTTATGTGGATGATTTGGTCATTGCTGGTAGTTCTTCTTCGCTCATCTCTGAGTTCAAGAAATACTTGGGTTCTTGTTTTCACATGAAGGACCTTGGTTTGCTTAAGTATTTTTTGGGCATAGAGATTGCTAGAAGACCGGAGGGGATGTTTCTCTCACAAAGGAAATATGCTTTGGACTATCTATCTGATACAGGTTTAACTGCTTCTAAACCAATTGATTTTCCGATGGAGCAACAACATGATTTGGCACGTGTTAAAGGTCCATCCTACCATGACCCGGAGCAGTATCGCCGCTTGGTTGGGCGTCTGATATATCTAACTATTACTCGTCCTGAACTTAGTTATTCAGTTCATACTCTTGCGCAATTCATGAAGTCTCCTTGTGTTCCTCACTGGCAAGTTGCGGTTCGTGTTTTGCACTATCTGAAAAATCATCCTGGTCAAGGTTTATTTCTTTCTTCCCGTAGTACTCTCCAATTGACAGCTTATTGTGATTCAGATTGGGCCGTCTGTCCTATTACTAGGCGTTCCTTATCTGGTTACTTTGTTATGATTGGTGATTCTCCAGTTTCCTGGAAGACTAAGAAGCAACCTACTGTTTCTCGGTCTTCTGCTGAAGCAGAGTATCGTACTATGGCAGTTGCCTGCTATGAGTTATTATGGCTTCAGTCCTTGCTGAAAGACCTAGGGGTTTCGCACTCTTTTCCTATGCGTTTGTTTTGTGATAGTCAATCTGCTCTTCATATTACAGCAAATTCGGTGTTCCATGAACGTACGAAGCATATTGAAGTTGATTGTCATTTTGTCCGGGATCTTGTGCAGTCCGACGCTATAGTTACTCATCATATCCGCACTACAGATCAACCTGCGGATTTATTTACCAAAGCTCTCGGACGTAACCAGTTTCATTCATTACTTGGCAAGTTGGGCATTTCTGATCCCCATGTTCCAACTTGAGGGAGGGTGTTAAGGAATTAGAATATTACTTGTAATTGTATTTATATTCTATTACCTTTTCCTAGCTTCTATAGGTATCATGTACTATTATATAATGTACCCTGAGTTCATTAATAAAGACACACATTATTACCCTTATTTCCTACACCTATTAAAGGTGAGCATTTCAAAGATCATATTTCAGTTTGCAAATTAAACCTTCCATAATAGACATCGATCTTTCAAAATTTTGCATTAAGTCGTACATTCATGAAATTTATCAAAAATCCTGAATAACTAGTAAAAAAAGAAATGATTGGTTTTTCAGATACTGGATTTCATGTTGCATTGGAGTTTAAAACAAAACAGTTGTTCCTCTAATACATTATGCAGAAACTCCGTATACAATTGATGATATAAATTATAGCAAATGATGCTTATGCTATATGGTATGGTATTGAAAATACGTAGCATGATATTTTGTTACTATGAAAATTCACTGCACTAATGAACAAGAGCATGCTCTGGATTTCTAGTTTTAACCACATGATTTTGATGTTTAAAAAAGAACAGTTGATGCTCCCATACAATATGCAAAGTTTCAGTGTGTAATTGATGTTATAAATTATAACAAATGATGTTCATGATATGTAGTTTCTTATTGCTAGTTTTACTACTATGACAATTCAGTGGACTAATGAATAGTAGCATACTCTGATTTAAGTGTCCTATTTCGAGCAAATGAATTTTGTGGCCCCTTACCTATCATCATCGTCCACCTTTGGTTCATTATATATTTTTTAACACTTTTGACCCCTCAACTTACAAAATTGTTGAGTTCTAGCACTCCTGTTTGGTCAATTTTTCAATTTCTTTCAAAGAATAAATTTTAAGGACAAAATGATCATTTCCCCTTTTTCTTTTCTTTTTTTTTCTTTTCCCTTTTCCCAATTTTCTTTTCCTTACCCCTTCCCCTTTCCCCTTCCCGCTCCGGATTCCACCACCCCAATTTACCTCGCCGCCTACACCCCCAGATTCACCTCCTCGTTCAGTCCTTCACCGCGTATGACAACTATTTGTCACACAAATCTTACCATTTCGTCCTCAAAGCCCTTACCGCCCCCGAAGATGAAAATTGTCGTTCACCTCCTCCTCGCCATGCTGCTGCGGGAGCTAAGAGCGGTGGTGGTGCGGGTTGAACCGACGGAGAGGGATTCTAGTTCTAGCGGGAGCGGCTGAGGTGGTTGGGGCTCTTTCTTGACTCACAGTTCTTTGCCTCCTCCTCCTCGTCACGTCGTTGCGGGAGCTGAGAGTGGTGGGTTCCTCGGTCACTAATCACAACTCGGGGTATTCCATACTGGGAAAAGATGTTTGCATTCAAGAACTCTGCCACCACTTTTGAATCATCGATCCTAGTGGCCTTTCCTCGACCCACTTGGACACATAGTCGATGACAAGAAAAATATATATATGCAACCAAAAGAGTTTGGAAAGGGTCCCATGAAGTCAATCCCCCACACATCATAGATCTCACAATACAAGATGCTTGTTTGTGGCATTTCATTCCTTTAGGAAATGTTTCCCGTTCTTTGACACTTGTCACAAGATTGACAAAATATATAGGAATGCTTCATCATGTGAGGCCAATAGAGACCGCTTTCTAACACCTTCAAAGTGGTTCTCTTGGCACCAAAGTGCCCACCACATGCAAGAGAGTGGCACATATTTAGAATTGAACTTACTTCACTATCAGGGACACATCTATGAATCATTTAACCCGGGAAAGGCTTCTATATATATATATAAATATATAGATCGTCCAACTTATAGTGTTTAGCCTCACTTCTCAACCTATCTATTTGAGCTTTGGAGAAATTTAGGGGAAATTGGTGGAGACAAGAAAATTAACTAGATCGGTATACCAAGGGAGACAAGAAAATTAACTAGATTATTAGAAAATTCTTCCTGGATGGTCTCCCTCCTAGGCTTCTCAATAGCACTCTACAACTGATAATCGATGTCAATCGACTTAGATGGCCGACCACTACATTTTCAGTCCCCTTTTTATCCCTTACCTCTATGTCAAATTCACTCTAGAGAAGTATCCATCTAATCAACCTAAGCTTGACTTCCTTCTTGGTTATTAAGAGGCAAAGAGCTGCATGGTCTGTAAAGACAAGGACCTTCGTACCAAGTAGGTATGCCCTAAACTTCTCAAGGGAAAATGCTACCGCCAATAACTCTTTCTCCGTGGTGGAGTAGTTGCGTTACACATCAATACGAGTTATTGAGGTGTAGTATATAGCATGGGGGACCCCCCACCCTTTGACCTAGAACCGCACCAATGTCATAGTCACTAGCATCACATATAATCTCAAAAGGGAGGTCCCAATTAGGAGGTTGGATAATGGGGGCGGAAACAAGCATTGCCTTCAAAGTTTCAAAGGCTCTTTGGCATTTTAGGTCAACCGCAAAATCCACCTCTTTTTGCAACAACTTGCACAAATGGGAGGCAATCTTAGAAAAGTGGTCAACAAACTCAGAAAATATATTAACCATGCACCTTTGGAATATGTCAGGAGCATTGCATAGACCGAAAGACATGCGTCTATAGGCAAAAGTGCCAAAAGAGCATGTGAAGGTGGTCTTCTCTTAGTCTCCCGGGGCTATGGAAATTTGGAAATACCAAGAATACCCATCTAGGAAACAATAGAAATATCGCCCGACAAGCCTCTCAAGCATTTGATCAATAAAGGGTAGAGGCAAATGGTCCTTCTTACGGTAGTCAATACACACTCTCTACCTGTTTTGCACACGAGTGGGAACCAATTCTCCCTCTTGGTTCTCTATTACGGTCACACCATTTTTCTTAGACACAACTTGGGTGGGGATTACCCACTTGCATTGGAGATGGGGTAAATCATACCGGCTTGAAGCAATTTAATAATATCACTCTTCACTGCCTCCATCATCGGTGGATTAAGCCGATGTTGGGGTTGCCTCACTGGTTTGGCCCCATCATCTAAAAAGATACGATGCATGTATGTGGAGGGGATAATCCCCTTGATATTGGCAATGGTCCACTCAATTGTCTCTTTATGGATTCTAAGAATCTCCATCAACCTCCCATCTTATTCCTTGGTGAGTTTACTCGACAATGATACCGGTAAAGTATCTCCTTCACCAAGGAACACATATTTCAAATTCTCGGGTAGTGGCTTGAATTCTACTAGCGGTGCTTCTCAAGAGACGTGGAGATTCCCACATCTCGAGGTTCATCGAGAACTTTACTAAGGGGGGGGGGGGTAAGAGGTAGCCTATCAACAAAATTAAGTCTTTCTATAATCTCAAGAAAATTTATCCTCAAAGAACAATCATGCAATTCATTTACATTAAGACTATTTTCTAAAGAGGCCTTTAAACAATCCATGCCATCAATCACAAACACATCTTGCACATAATCATCAACAATATCAACAACATCAATAGCATGGCAAGAATGACCCTCACTAGGAAATTTCATAGCATCATCGATGTTAAACTTCACAATTTCCCCATTAAATTCCATGGTTAAGCATCCACTATGAACATCGATTTTAGTTCTAGATTTTTTCAAAATTGGCTTCCCTAACAAGATAGGAGCGGCACATTTATCACTCTCCATATCTAGAACATAGAAATTGGTGGGGAAAATCAATTTATCAACCTTAACCAAAACATCTTCCACAATTACCCTGGGGTAGGCATTAGAACGGTCGGCCAATTGAATCACTACCCCGGTTTCATGAAATTTTCCAAGATCTAGGGATTCATATAAGGAGTATGGAACCATATTGATTGACGCTCCCAGATCTAGCATGTCATTTTAGAAATTCTTACCACCTATGATGCAAGGAATGGTAAACATGTTGGGATCATCGCATTTAGGGGGGAGTTTACACTACAAGAGACAACACCTATTACCTCAGTTTTCAGGGCTTTTACATCGGTTTTCCACCCTAAAAAACTGAGGTAAATGTGGGTGAAGTAAAAAGTATACTTTTAAATCAGATCAAAACCGAGGTAAAGAGTATTTTTTACCTCAGTCGCGTGCGGCGTCTCGCCCCCGTCGGGCTTACCGAATTGCTAGAAACAGCGGTGCAACGTCACACAAAAAACTGAGGTAAAATGTTTATGACCGAAAGCACTTGCTACGTCGCACCCGCTGAAAGTCTTACCAAAACCACTACCGATAGCGGTGCAACATCGCACATATTATTTTGTAAATTTTTAAAAATCTACCAAATGCAAAACCGATGTCGATCCGACTTTCGATAGTTAAGATCAGAATTGAATATAACTTAATATCAGATTTCATTAATTAGACTCAACAACCAGATTACAAAAATAATTTTTAAAAACCCTAAAACCCTAACAATCTAAAAAATCAGATCGAAGGAGCAATAATCCGGCATGGAAAGGCCGGAGCTCCTGCGATGGTGGAACACCGGAAAAGCTGATTTTAATCTGAGAAGTGGCCGGATCTGGAGCGCAGCATAGAGCCTGGTGGCATGAGACGCGGTCGGTGGTCTGAGCTGAGTTCTTGATTTTAGTATAGCAAAAATTTGAAAGTTGGCATCAAATACGGTGGGTTCTGAGGCTGGACAACAATATAGAGGACGCATTTTGTAAATGCGTCCTCTCGAAAATGTTTATTTTTTTGGTTTTGAGCTGCTGGAATTTTTTTTTCGGCGCAATGATTAGAGGACGCATTTACAAAATGCGTCCTCTTGGAAAATAAATTTTTTTTTCGGTGGAATAAATAGAGGACGCATTTACAAAATGCGTCCTCTTGGAAAATAATTTTTTTTTTCGGTGGAATAAATAGAGGACGCATTTACAAAATGCGTCCTCTTGGAAACTAATGTTTTTCCATTTTTTCTGGCAAGTTAAGTATAAAAATAAAATTAAATAAAGATAAATATACGTACAGATAAATATAAAAATAAAAATAAAAATGAAAATAAATAAAGATATATAAATATGCACACACGTAAATGTGTGGATGTACACACACGTTAATGTGTGGATGTACACACACGTAAATGTGTGGATGTACACACACGTCAATGTGTACAAATATATATGTAAATATAAATATAAATATATACACATATATAAATATAAATAAAGACACATACATAAATATAAATAAAGATATATATATATATATAAACATAAATGAAGATATACATATATATATATATATATAAATGTATATAAATATAAAAAATATATGTAAATATAAAAATATACGTACATATAAATGTAAAAATAAATATAAATATAAATATAAATAAAGATATATAAATATGCACACACGTAAATGTGTGGATGTACACACGCAAATGTGTGGATGTACACACACGTCAATGTGTACAAATATATACGTAAATGTAAATATAAATATGTACACATATATAAATATAAATAAAGACACATACATAAATATAAATAAAGATATATATATATATATAAACATAAATATAAATATAAATGAAGATATACATATATATATATATATAAATATAAAAAATATATGTAAATATGAAAATATACGTACATATAAATGTAAAAATAAATATAAATATAAATATAAATAAAGATATATAAATATGCACACACGTAAATGTGTGGATGTACACACGCAAATGTGTGGATGTACACACACGTCAATGTGTACAAATATATACGTAAATGTAAATATAAATATGTACACATATATAAATATAAATAAAGACACATACATAAATATAAATAAAGATATATATATATATATAAACATAAATATAAATATAAATGAAGATATACATATATATATATAAATATAAAAAATATATGGAAATATAAAAAGATACATACATATAAACACTGCACACTGCCGCACTGACCACTGACGCCGTGCTGCTCCCCTGACGAGAGGACGCATTTGCTAAATGCGTCCTCTCCGCCACGTCAACTGCCCACATGCACCACAAAACTGGAGAAACAAAAAATAAAAAAAAAGGGAGAGGACGCATTTTGTAAATGCGTCCTCCGTATTTGCGTCCACTGTGTAACACTGTTGCAACAGAAATAGAAATTTCTCGGTCTGAGCTCGACTGGCGTGGCGGAGGTCTGAGCTCGAAGACGTAGATCACAGCTCGGTGACAGAGGTCTAAGACGCGTGTGGAGCTTAGAGCTCAGTGGCGGTCTGAGCTCGACTGGCGTGGCGGAGCTCGACGGCGAGCGAAAGTTGACGTTGCAACTAATGGGTGGAGCTCAGATGTGGTGGAGGTCGACTGGCGTGGCGGGAAGAGGTTGATTGGTGTGGCGGGTCGACTGGTGGGCGAACGTCAATGACGGGCAGAGGTCGAAGGTGGGCAGAGGTCGAAAGCGAGCAGAGGTCGACGGTGGGCTGAGATCGACGACGGGTGGAGCTCAGATTTATTGGAGAGCGATGGTGAAGGGGTGTATAGGTGGGGGACGGTGGAGAGGGTGAGGGAGCAAGTAGTGTGTAGTAATTGGAAGGGAAGAGTATGTGTTTGTTTATATATTAGGGTTTAGGTTGGTAAGGTTTGGTTTTTTCGGTTTTTTTTTCTTTCTTTCAAAAATTTTTGGGCTGATTTTAAAAATATAGGGTTATAGAAGGAAAGAAATTGGAGGTAATATTGTGAAAATAATTAACTTATCATTTTAATTTTTAATTATAATTTTTTTGAATTTAAATAAAATAATAATGATTTTTATAATAATAAAATTATAAAAATATTTGATGTCATACTATATATATATTATGTGATAATTTTTAAAAATATTTTCCATATGAGAATATGTAATGACGATAATATTACATTTGTGATTCAAAATAGTTTAACTAAAACTAGCTGGAGTCCCACAGCGCGATGCGTAATGTTTTTGATCAAAAAATATTTGTTTAATTAAAATATAGTACTTACATTTCATATTTATGATGAAAATTAAATCAAAATTATAAATATATTTCATGTAATAATATGAAGTAAAATATAAAAAGAAACATTCAAGTTGTGGAGAAGTAAAAGTTGTCTTTAATAATACAAGTAAATAATGTAAAACACTCACTATTACGGAAAGTATGATCTCAAAATTACCTAACAAATCAATAGATGTGAACAATAGATAAATAAATCATAAGTTTTCTCTCCTAAATTGTTTATGACAATATATGAGAAATATAATAGAATATGGAACATCCCCTCGATAATGAATAAATTTTGAAGCATATATTATCCTCCTTGTCTGGGATTGTGATTGCTTTTCATCTTCACTTTCAAGCCTTAACATCAAATTAAGTTGCAGATCTTTATTTATTCCTCTTGAGTTTTTGACTTTGTAATAAAGACACAAACTATTAGTATATGGAAAAGATATTAGTACTAACATATTGGTTTAAGATTTTACCTTTTAAATCTTTCGTTGTATTATAAAACGATTAATTTAAACTTCATCTTCTAAATCCGGCATGTCGTCTTCTTCTTCAATTTCAGTCTTGTCTCTCGTAGAAACTTCGTAGAAATGGAATATTGGGTTCAATTTCACATTCTCTTTGTAGAAACTTTTACTTGAACTGTATATTTAGTAATTGCAATTTCAATATTATGGTTTTGAGTTCGTCTCTTGGAAGACGGTCTTTCCATAAGTTATGGAAAGACCAAGGTTTAAAGTGTAAATTAGAAGAAATGAAGATAAAATTTTTGGGTTGCATGAACCGGGTTATAAATTCTATAACTACTACATGTTGCATACTAAAATTTTAATATTGCAACTAAGGCCTTTTACCTTTTACTATTCTAATCAAACCCCGTCTTTCCATAAGCCTATGGAAAGACCGTCTTTCTCAAGACTTTGCCTATGGTTTTTAATATAATCCTATTACAAAAATAAATATAAAAAGTGTGAATACAGTTGGTAAGTGGATTTAAAAATATTACATGTGTAATGTACCAAATTATGTGATAAATTTATCCAATCCTAGTAATTTCGTTCATTGTTTGTTTAGCACTGATATCCAATACCTTTTCAGCATTTTCATAAAAAAAAAGTTGTGATCATTCCACTCTTATCTATTAGGTGAGGTTGAAATATAAATCTAAATAAGAAAAATTAACTTGTTATGTCAGCAATCAAATAAGAATAAAATATTATCAAATAAAACTTTACAAGTAATACTAAAAGAGAATTTGTTATTTAAAGAAACGAAATTGCAGAAAAGAATTTTTTTTTGTAACTCGTGTAATTTGAAGAGAATTTGTTACTAAAGAATTTGTTTTAATGCTTTGTATACTACCAAAGAAACGAAAAAATTTAAAAATATCAAGTTAATGCATGATATGATGGTCAGAAATTTCCAGGAAAATTAATAATAAATTAAATTGAAAAATGGTGCAATTAAATAATAAATTCCAGTGGAAAATTTGTAACTTTCTAGGCTAGTGTGATGATTAGGACATTTTATTTTATTTTTATTTTTTTAAATTAAAGACAATCCAAAGGATGGGGGGAATATATTAGGCTCCCCGGGCCAAAGTAGGTCAGCCAAATTAGGCGCTGAAAGTCTTGGTACGTTACAATTTACAAAAGGATTAACCCTATGATGATCCCGGAGCTAAAATAAGCTCCTGAAACTTCCAAAATCGGTGTTTCCACCTCTTACATGCAAAGAATATCAAAGAGACTAAATAAAACATATTGTACGGTCTAAGAAACCATCTGGCTAGTACACAGCGAACAGGTCGGAGAATCGAGAATTCGAAACCCCTATTTGTCAACGTTGTGCCAGCCGGAAGGGAAATTTTTCCTGATTGATGTTGCATTCCAGCATGGTGTCTTCATTTAGCAGTTGAGGAGTTAGACGTTTCCTTCGGAGTGTCGGGCAAATTTCTGTAAATTCCTCTTGAAGAAGAGGGTGAAATTCTGACCTTAAGTAGCTCCCTGCTCCCTATGCTTGCGTTTGGTGGACGACCTGAAAAGAAGAATGATTAGGACATTTTAAAACAATGCCAAGTGTTGAAAGACACATTATACTGTATGTAATAGAAATAAATTAATAAATATTTCAAAAAGGGGATACTTTAAAAATAGTACTCCAGATACAATTTACTATTTATGATGATTCAAAACTATAGTATTGTATATAATGATGATATATATCTTCTATTTAAATAATTAAAATATCATTTGTAGTCAGTATGACAGTATGCTCCCTAGCTTTCAATTAAATGAAAAACATATGGATTTGGCATTTGGCTTTCTTGAGTTAGAAACCTAAGACATGGGTAAAGCCTTAACTTTGCCATCGAAGAGTTTCCAGCATATAATTGTTCCACAGAGAGAAATCGAGGGGCCGCCTTCCAAATACATTTCATATGAGTTAAAGCTCAATATGAATATAGTGTACATACATAACATCACATAATAGCTAAACCACTGAGATACATGAGCCTGTAGAAATATGATCAAGGAACAAATTTAATTGGAGCACCGTGTCATTCATCGGGATATTTAAAGAAGAGTCTTTGTACCAGATCATCTTTAAAAGGCGCCTCTGCAGATATCAACCTATACGAAGATGAAAGACTTCAACTGTTCTGAAGGCACTACTGGAAAATTGATGATATGCCAATGAAACATATCATCGGTGATCAAACTACAAATGAAGTGTAGAAGTGCCAACAATCAATCAAAGGTTAATTCAAAGCCTAATCAAATGGATGCCATGGTGCAAAAGAGATTGTCGGTTCGGTTGTACTGGTTACCTCACTCTACCCATGAGTGACTGTGTAACTACCTCAGAAAGCTTGAATTACAGTGGCGGATTCGACTCACCATACATAATCTGTGGAGAGGCGACAACACACCCGTACGATCGCCCAAGTGGTTGGGCATGTGATTCCATTCCCCATAGGGAGGGGTTCGAAACTCGGCAGACGCAGTGTGGAGGTTCTCCCACTGGGGGGACTCCCTATGGCCACCGAGAACATTCGAGGATCATGTGTTTGACCGCTGAGAATGCTGTAATTTACCTCCCCAGTTATGGGCGTGGTGTCATTGCGGCCGGGACTATGAGCGCAATGGTTATCGCCTTAGGAGAGGCAACAACAATGGCGGCTCTACCGAGTCAAAATTTGTAACTCGCTACCCTGAGCGCCAGGGTTTTCACCTTTGGTGAGGCGACAACAATGGCGGCGGCAAACAATTTGTTTAATTATGTGGTATGATGGTTGTTGATAATCCCGATGTCCACAGCAGCAACCAAACAATCAATGCAATATCTTTTTGGCCTTCCATGCAGTCTAGTAACCCTGGTTCTTTCTCCCACTTGAGTCTATTCATCTGGCGGCCGAAGCAAACAAAAAGACTGTACCGGAAAACCTGAAAAAACACTGTTTCATCAACAGCTCGAACATCAGACATATGACATAAGCAACAATCTCCCGACTGGAGGTGCATTAGCTCTCACCTTGAGTGGTTATGATGCAGTCCTCTCAAATGGCTTGTTTAAGCCAGCCATATCAGTAGGTGCGTACTGACCAACCAAAGTTTAAACAACAAGAAGTAATGAATCCCAAATTCAATCATATAAGAGTCTGATCTCACCTAAACACAAATAATTGAAAAACGCTCAGAAGTCCGGAAAGGGACCTTCTTGGCAGGTTCTGCATCTTCAAGGCCAAAGGGTCCAGGGAGAGCTTCTGCAATAGATCTGAAGCTTCAAAACAGGGCAGTTAAAGAACACACTGCTTGCAGACTTTGCCTATTTCAGATAGTGAAAAGTTTTCTATCCTCTGACAGCAGAACAAGGCCAACTTAGGAAGGTTTCTACATAAAAGCAAAGTGAACTCAGTGACAAAAGCATAAAATCATGGATATAAGGAGAAATCTCAAATGATTATTATAAGATTCACCCAGGTTGTAGCAAAAAACAAGGACATAACAAGAAACGGTCGTTGAATCAAACTATTAACAGAAGGAAATTAAAGCGTACGTGCTAGAATGCATAAGAGCAGTAGCAGAACTGCAGTCCAAGCCTTAGATTTCATGATGAAGGAGCTAAAACACTTTATAAATTAAAGAATTTGGATATAAAACATGTGAATTCATCCTAACCCTCTTGTAAAGTCTACATTTATCTAGTTGGCAACTTGTGAAAATTATGCAAATATGGTATTATTGAGTTGCAACATCAAAGAAGGAATTTTGGTGCAATAAGGAAAGGTTGAACACTTAATCCGAGAAGGATACATCTGGTCCAAGTTGTATTTGAGTTGGATGAGATATTCTAGTTCCTAACTTAAAGGGATTAGATTTAGTAATTCTTATCTCCAATAGATTTGATTGTAATCAAAATATTATGTGGAGAAGGAATTATATTTGTACAAGACTTCATGCGCATCAGAATTGGAGATGCAATATTCATGTGTGCAATATTCGTATGTTGGAATATACGGATAAGCATATTTACACCAAGATGTTTACAAAAAAAGAAGACAGAATATTATGGTATTTGTGATTTATGGAAATCTAAATATTCTTCTATATATTAGGCGTATGGAAGCATAGTTGATTTATGGAAAATCTCTATAAATATGGAGTTGTTATTATCGAATATATGGAGATATTGAGATAAAGAAAATCCCTTTATTTATGGGATTTGGATATGCTTCAAGAAGCAGATTTGGAATAGGAATATTATGGAGATAATCATGGAGAATTCAGATCTGCTCATGGACTATATATAGAGGATAAACACGGCTGCATTATTGACGGACTTAATAGAAATAATCTGCATACAGATTTTTTATCTTTCGAGAATTGCAAAGAACCTGAATTCTATGTTTCAACATACGAACCTGCTGTTCAAAGTTCAGGATCGTATACCTTAATTCCTCGGGAGGAGGAGATCTAGCGTCGACGAGTTTCAAGGTCATAGGGAGTCTGATCAAGGTGGATCGGTAGCAAGGGAAGCTTGCAGGATTCACATTATAGTTAGATAAGATAAGTATAATTGTATGGTGTACTTTGTACTGTATCTTTCTGATTAGTGGATTCATTCTGAACTGGGCCAGGCCCCGCAAATGTAGGTGGATTTCACCGAACTGCGTAACCAAGTCTTGTGTCTTTTATGCTTTACTTTATTGCATACTTGGTTAGATAGGTTATGTTGGAACACAGTAGTGATAATTGAATTAATTAGGTAAAACCAAATTTCAATTGGTATCAGAGCTAAGTCACTTGTTTTACCTTGGTTTGACAAGGAAAGTGTAATCCGGTTTTACCAATGGCAACCAGAGAATGAGCTTCTGTGTCTCGGCCACCACTGCTGGAAGGAACAAATTACAAGGACTGGAAGGCTCGCATGCGGGTGTTCATAAATTCACTGGATGAATTGGCTTGGTACTATGTTGAAACAGAATGGAAACCCCCTGTTGTTGGAAGTTCTGAAGGAGGAGAATCTAAGCCTAAAGAGTCGTGGACACCAGGTAAAAGAATGGGAAGCTTGGCGAACTCCAGAGCATTAAATGCCATATTTACTGCAGTAGATGAAGATCAGTTCAAACTCATCTCTACGTGCCAACAAGCAAAGAAAGCATGGGATATCCTACAAACTGTACATGAAGGAACCAGTAGAGTTCGAGAATCTAAATTACAAATGTTGGCCACTAAGTTTGAGGAACTCAAGATGGAGGAAGATGACACCATTGCTATATTCAATGGTAAACTCAGGGATATCTCCAACATGGCATACCAACTTGGAAAAGCATACAAAGAGGCAAAGATGGTGAAAAAGACCTTGAGATCACTTCCTAAAAGGTTTGCTATGAAGGTTGCGGCAATAGAAGAAGCAAGAGATGTAGCTACCATGAGCTTAGATGAACTGATAGGATCACTACAGATCTATGAGATGACAATGCAACAACCCGCAAAGAAAGTCCAGAAGGAGTTGGCCTTCAAATCCTCTTCATCAAGGGTCATCCATGAATATGATAGTGATGATGGAATTGAAGAACTTGCTCCTATCACCAAGAATTTCTCAAGAATTTCTCAAGAATTCTGAAGAAGGTGGTAAACAAGAATTCACATGAAAGATCTGCTAAAAACAAAACTTGTCCTCAAGATTTTGGTAATCGTGGAACTCGGATGGATCAAGGAAGTCAACAATTCTCTAGAAACCAAAGTGGTGAAGGAAGGCAGTCTGAAAGAATTCAATGTCGAGAATGTGGAGGATACAGACACATCCAGGTTGAATGTGCTAATACCCTAAAGAAGCAAGGAAAATCATATATCACCTCATGGAGTGAAGATGATGAAGAAGACGAAGAGGAACTTATAAGCAATTATGTGGCATTTGGACCAAAATTTCACAGTGGTTCAGATGAAGTATGTTCCAACATGTCAGAGAAAGACGAAGCTGTATGTTCCAACATAGGTTCTGATGACACGTCCAGTGATGATGGCAGACTAGTTGTGAGTGATGAAGATATCTACAGTACATATGTGCAGATGTATGCCATGTGGCTTCAAATTGTTGATACAAATAAATCGTTGAAGGAAGAGAAAAATCAACTAGCTGAGAAGGAAAAGGGGTTGCGAGCTCTAGTTGGTGAACTCAGAAGAGAGATTGAAGAGTTAAATTTGAATCTAAGCTCAACAACTAAGAGAGCTGAGATTGCCGAAGCAGCTATTACCAAGTTAAACACTGGAAAGGCGAAACTTGATGACATTCTGACCATGGGAAAAACTTTGGAGATCGATATGGAATCGGGTTTGACAATTCATTAGGTAGCAAGGTCAGTCTCAAGTCGAAGATTCAAGAGGTAAAAAAGAAAGTTTATCAAGACCCATCAAAGGAAACCTCTCATTTGTAGCTACTGCATGTATCAAGGTCATACAGAGAAACAATGCCGAAAAATGCTCAGAGATATCATGACAGGGTGACAACTCTCAGTATGTTCTAACATAGATGATGTCCAGCGATCAAGAATGGTCAGAAAGGTATGGGTTGTTAAATGCACGGGTACTTGCCTTGTTGCTCATACGTCCCCTATTGCACATTCTAGAGACTCGTGATACTTTGATAGTAGTTTCTCTTGCCACATGACTGGAACTCAGGAATTACTAACAAATATCCAGCCATATGATGGTGGTTTTGTTACGTTTGGCGATGGAAAAAAGAGTCGAGTGGTTGGAAAAGGTGAACTGCATATTGAAAGATTCCCCGTATTCACTGGTGTTTTGTTGGTGGAAGACCTAAAGTCTAATCTCCTAAGTATCAGCCAGCTATGTGATGATAATATGACTGTGGAATTCCATAAGGAAAAGTTCATAGTGAAACATGGCAACAACAAAGTGCTTACTGATATTCAGTCATCAGACAAATGTTACTTATTGGAACAAGAAGTGAAATGCTATAGTGTCAAATGTGATGAAGTAGATCGTACGGCTGACCATGTTCCAACATCGGTTGATTTCTCAGATCAGGGACGTAATGATGTTGGCACATCAGATGAGACAGATCTTAAAGATGAAGCTGGTGACTCTTATATCTTCAACAATGTTGGAACATCGTCCTCTCCAGAACTCTCCCATGTTCCAACATCGGTGAAGGCTGAATCAAGCGGAAGAATGACTCGATCGATCCCTTGGGTTAATTATAGGGAACTTGTTGGTCTATAATATTTTCTCTCCCTCATTGCTGTTTCCTCAGTTACCGGGTTAGAATCTATTCGCATGCTTCTTGTTATGGCTTACACTATGAATCTTACGATGTACCAAAAAGCTGTCAAGAGTGCTCCTCTACATGGTGTGGTTAATGAGGAAGTATATCATCAACTCAAGAAGGATTTGTATGGATCAAAACAAGCACCACGGGAGTGGTATAAGCGACTCACTACCTTTCTTATTCAGAAATGTTCTCGTCGAGGGGGAGAATATCGCACCTTGCTTGTTTTTTGAGAATCATCAAATACACTGATTGCTCAAATCTATATTGATGATATGATCTTTGGGTCTACTTCACCATCTTTGGTTCAAGATTTTGTGACTTTGATGCAAGCTGAATTGAAGATGAGTATGGTGGAAATATTTGTAAGAATTCAGGATGATCTTAAGGAATCTCTTTTGAATGAAGGCAGAAGGATAATTTGGGTTGAGAGAAAAGTTGTGGTAGCATATGTTCCAACATCGAGACCATTTGCAGATATTTTCACAAAGCCGTTGGACACTGCAACACTTAGGTGTTTGTCAGATTTGAGGTATTTCTTTAAAGCTTTTATTTAGCTGTAGGTTTTTTATTTTCAGAAAATTTGAAAAAATAAAAAATTGAAAAAGGATAAAAAAAATGGAGGCGTAGTTGGATATGTTAGAAGTTGGTGTTGAAGATATTATGGTGATTGATGGGATGCATAGATCAGAGAGATGGCTCTTCCCAGTATTCTAGTTTAGGATGATGAGAAGTTTGGAAGGCAGTGATGCTGGTCATGTTTCAACACAGAGTATGGAGATAGGTTGAGAAGATGTGGACATGGATTAGAGATTCAGATGTTCAAACATCAGTAACTGTGGCTGGAGAAGATTATGATATGGATGGTGAACAAGTCTATGTTCCAACACCAGATAGGGGGAGAACGTACTGATGAAATGAAGGAAGCTGAGTAGGTGATGTGTTGATTCTGAAGCAATGAAAGGATCTTATGTTCCAACATAGAGAAAGGTGAAGCTGAGAGCTATTATGTTCCAACATCGGTGAATGATGTTCCAACACAAGGTGGGTAGATTATTGAAGGCACTTCTGATCAAACTGCCATAAGAGATATAATTTTAGCCGAAAGGACAACTGATCTGGGTGTATATGAGGAGTGTGAATTTACAGCTTACCTGGTCTATCTGGGTCATAAGATGGCTACCTCAATATACAAGGAGTACAACCGAGAGAGTGTAGAAGAATTCTTTGGGAGGCAACATTGATCCAGATTTTGAGTGGTACAATGGTGTGAAGTTGAGAGCTCAATCCATTTAGATGGTAGCTTTGGAGGTAGAGAATGCCAGATTAGATGAGGCACAGATAGTTGCTCCTGAAGAGGTTTAAAGGTTCTGTTATGGCTATGTTCCAATATAGGTTAGATATTTGCTTCAGGGGGAGCTGCATTTAATGGAGATATTGGTTTTCCGTGTCTATTGTGTTTGGCATGTTTATGGTCCCAAGGGGGAGATGTTTTGGATTTCTTGGATGACTTTATTGGCTCTGTTGGGTTGATGTTCCAACATGCTTATTATTCCTGGATGTTGAAGGAAGGCGGAATTCAGGGGGAGACGTTATGTTTCTATGTTCCAACATCCAGAGTGGCTTTCAAGGTTGATGTCTTTATTTGCATAAGCTCTTGTGATGAAATGCCAAAAGGTGATTGGTCCACAAAATGCCAAAGGGGGAGATTGTAAAGTCTAGATTTATCTAGTTGGCAAATTGTGAAAATTATGCAAATATGGTATTATTGAGTTGCAACATCAAAGAATGAATTTTGGTGCAATAAGGAAAGGTTGAAGACTGAATCCGAGAAGGATACATCTAGTCCAAGTTGTATTTGAGTTGGATGAGATATTCTAGTTCCTTACTTAAAGGGATTAGATTTGGTAATTCTTATCTCCAATAGACTTGATTGTAATCAGAATATTATGTGGAGAAGGAATTACATTTGTACAGGACTTCATGTACATCAGAATTAGAGATGCAATATTCATGTGTGCAATATTCGTATGTTGGAATATACGGATAAGCATATTTACGCCAAGATGTTAACAGAAAAAAAGACAGAATATTATGGTATTTGTGATTTATGGAAATCTAAATATTCTTCTATATATTAGGCGTATGGAAGCATAGTTGATTTATAGAAAATCTCTATAAATATGGAGTTGTTATTATCGAATATATGGAGATATTGAGATAAAGAAAATCCCTTTATTTATGGGATTGGGATATGCTTCAAGAAGCAGATTTGGAATAGGAATATTATGGAGATAATCATGGAGAATTCAGATCTGCTCATGGACTATATATAGAGGATAAACACAGCTGCATTATTGACGGACTTAATAGAAATAATCTGCATATAGATTTTTTATCTTTCGAGAATTGCAAAGAACCTGAATTCTATGTTTCAACATACGAACCTGCTGTTCAAAGTTCAGGATCGTATACCTTAATTCCTCGGGAGGAGGAGATCTAGCATCGATGAGTTTCAAGGTCATAGGGAGTCTGATCAAGGTGGATCGGTAGCAAGGGAAGCTTGCAGGATTCACGTTATAGTTAGATAAGATAAGTATAATTGTATGGTGTACTTTGTACTGTATCTTTCTGATTAGTGGATTCATTCTGAACTGGGCCAGGCCTTGCAAATGTAGGTGGATTTCACCGAACTGCGTAACCAAGTCTTGTGTCTTTTATGCTTTACTTTATTGCATACTTGGTTAGATAGGTTATGTTGGAACACAGTAGTGATAATTGAATTAATTAGGTAAAACCAAATTTCACCTTTAATTGATAAAATGTCAATTTCTTTCTAATTAAATCCCTAATCTATTACAAAATCAGATTTCGAATGTGCTAAAAATGGGATATAAATTGAGCCCATCTTATGTGCTTCATTATGCACGCGTTAACCGTTGCAATCAGAGTACTAATTGCTTCGTTTAATATGTTGGATTGCTAGTATTAGTTGAGTTTACGTGACAAGGGGTTTAGGCACCCATGTTTGGTTTTCTTGTCTAAATCCTTCGTTTTGTAGACATAATTGGTACTAATGGACACCTTGTATCCACGAGCACCTAGATCTTCCTTCGTGATCATCCTTAGTAGGTTGCTCGTGAGCACTTTTTGTGACATTCTATGTGAAGGTCATTCACAAGGACGGTAGAAGATGTTGAAGACCGTTAGCAAGGATGGTAGAAGAGGTCGAAGACCATTCACATTATAACTGTAGTAGATGAAGGTCACAGACATTACGTTGTGGTAGTAGAAGGATGGAGCCAAAGATTGGCAACATTGAAGTTCAAAACGACCAAGGAAGAAACAGAGAATCGTGGTCCGAGAGTTGTGCCAAATTATGGGAATGATCCAAGAAGAATCAGCCTTTGAGGTTGCTTCCATTGAATTTCTCTTCTTGAAAACCATAAAATTGACTACAAGAACTCTCAAAACAGACTAATGGTTCATCCGTAGCGAAGGAAAGAAGTTCAGCCAGCCTAAACATCAACTAGTCGGCGATGACAGCTCATAGTTGGCACCAAGCAAGGCACCAACAGCCCGCGCAATACTATATAGCCTGCGCCAAGGGTCTCTGGTACGAGCAGTGCCAAGAGGCACAAGCCGTGCCAACACCCGGCACGGGCCGTGCTAATCTCTACGACCCACGTTCTCAAGTGCCCCTTTTCACTCCAAAATTGCTGAGTATGGGCACAGACCATCCCGTTTTACACAGCTTATGCCGTTCCAAGTGTAAAATGTCGAGACCAGCTAGTGAAATGTGAAGAATTGATCGGCCCCTGCCAAAAGACTGAATAAAATAAGGATTCTGATGACAGTCCAGGCCAAACGACATGGACCGCAGATCAGAAATGCAAAAACGATTCTCCTGATGACGGGCCGCACTAGACAACACGGACTGCGCCTAGCATGAACCACGCTAAATTTCACCCCCTGCGTCAGTATTGCAAACTTGCCGTGCCAGATCGTGCTCCCTATGCTAGCACAAGGCAAACAAGCCGCACCAAATCTGGTGCACCGCACCGGCACGAGCCACATCAGCACCGTTGATCGCGCCATCCACAGCGGTTCGTGCCACTGGCGGCTGACTAGGGTTTTGACACTATTTTGGCCTATTTTAGGCCTATTCTTAGGCCCAATCCTCTACTACTATAAATATAGCCTTAGTCTATAAGGTTAGAAATCTTGGATCATTTCTTGGACCATTTTTCTCTCTTCTCTCTAGGTTCTCTCTCTCTTCTCTTTTTATTTTGTTTTGTTCCTAAGATGTGGAATTCAATGAAATACTTGAATTCCATGTCCAAAGAGTAGTTTTTATAGCTTGGTGATAATTATATTCATGTGTTAATTAATACTTTTGTGAGATTCTTAGTTCATCATAATTTATGTGCTTGTGATATTATTATGGCTTGTTCTTGAATGTTATAATTGCATGATGATACAATTTATTAGCACACACTCTAGTTCACATTCATGTTGGTGCAAATATTGATACCCCCAGGGAAGAGAAACCTAGATGTGATATGGGCAGTAGGGTCTGGGTCCACATGGGTGTGTGCACGTAGGTCTTTTTTGAGTTTTACTGTTACGATGATAGCACATCAGTCTTAGCAGAAAAGTTGTTCCGAAGGGTTACGGGTAGAGATAGCAAAAAGTAGCAAGCTAGGGTTGTAAGAGATCCTAATGTTATAGATAAGGTTCCTACCTCCCTCTGCCTTGTTTATAGGCCTAGGGAGTAGAGCATCTATGGTGGAGTGCCCAGGACGTAATTGTACGGGGGAAGAAACAGACATACAACAGTAATTTGACCTTGTTGTACTCCCCTAATTACGGAGGCGGTGCCGATGGAAGATTGCAACAGCACCCTACGTGGCAGGTATGGGGAAGTGTTGACCATCGACCACACCACGTGTTATGAGCACTAGATTAGGTTTTCAATGTCTCGTATATGAATGGATCGAGGATCGAAGCATTTAATCAACCATGTTACGCATATATTCCCTAACTGTCTAGCTAATATATTTTACTTGCTTTGTATCTTTCATATTTGTAGCTGTTAGTTGAAAAACCACCCCCTCTATTTACAATACTATTTACTCCTAGCAACACAGAAGGATTGACAACTCGGACGTGGTTGTGTTTAATTGACTATTAGGCCCTAGAGTCTCTGTGAACATACCCAGGGCTAATTACTAACTACTCTATAGGGAGTTGGGTGTAGAACTATACATTTAAATTTTACTTCCTTTTACTCCAACGCCTCTGCTTGGGTTAAATTTAGTCATAACTTGACGACCCCCGAGTGGAGGCGGGTCAAATTTTGGCATCATTGGCTGGGATGCTAATCAGTTTAATTGTCAATTAGCATAACACATTAGTTGAGTAGTTAGAATTTCTTTTGTTTTTGTTTTCTTTTGTTGGTTCTTGTGTTGAGCTTTTGTGATAGTTATCTTGTTATCTTTTGATCTGTTTGCTAGTATTGCCTAAGGCAGGGCCCCTAGTTTATGGTACATAATCGTACTACAAACTTAAAAGTATTGCATTACCCGAATGATCACATAGGTAATCGAAAACAAAGGAAGCAGAGATGTAGAGTAGAGGTTCAACCTAGGCTAGTTTTGTTGATATAAGAGCCGCAAGAGATGGCGAAGGATACAGAACATTGAGGGAGCTCATAGCCCCTAATTTGGATAGTTAGCCATTGTGAATCACATTGAAGGAGCTCTTCACCACCGAATGTGAGCTACGAGCTGAAGAGCTGAATGATCCATTGTCTTCCCACATTCCAAAGCACTTGTCAGAGTTCCACTTGGCCTGTACAAACATGAAGCCTCCAGGTGTTTTGGAAGATAATTATAATCTGAGGGCTTTTCCGTTCTCTCTTCAAGATGGAGCTAAGGATTGATTGTACTATTTACCTCAGTTGTATAGACTCCTATATGGATACGAAGGGGAGATTTCTGGAGAAGTACTTTATGGCATCAAATCTGCCGGACTGAAGAAGCAGCTATCTAATATCATCCAGGGAGCTACTGAGTCACCCTACGACTATTGGGAAAGTTTCAAGAGGTTGCTAGCAAGCTTTCCTTACCATCATTTCAATGAGGGAGACCTAGTTTACTACTTTTTTGAAGGGTTGTGTGATGAAGACATGTGAATGGTGAAAGCCGCATGTAATGGATCAATCACTAACAAAATCCCAAAGGATGTGATGGCTCTCTTTTCAGAAATGGCCAATGGAATGCGATGGTTTGGCACAAGGTTAAGGGTTAAGGTCCTGGATGAACCCTCGCAATCACCTAAGTTGGAGGAGCAAGTCTAAGCTCTTGCTTCTATGATGAAGGAGCTCTTAAGAGGGAAGGTTCATCAAGTCAAAGTGTACAGGGGTGTGCAACCTTAACCACAACACTGAGGCATGTCCCGAAGTCATAGGAGAATCACAAGAGGTGAAGGCCGTAGAGTACAACAATAGGGAACTACCACAGTTATCTAGAAAGCAACCATCCGGGGGAACCAGGGCCATACAAGGTCGGATCCCTACGCAAAATTGTTCAACCCAAGGTACTTAGATCACATAAATTTTCATTGGAGGGAGGATAATCAAGCTCAAGGGTATCAAGGTGGACAAGCTCCACCTCATATCTAAGGGGTGAGGGTTTTCCAACAACAACCACACCTCTCTCTACAGGTCAGACTGAGAAGAGATCTTAGAAGCCATCGGTCAACTGGGGAAGAAACATGAGGTATTCGCGAAAAGAACAAGGCGTGAAATTGAAGACCTTGGTAATAGGACCTTTTCGAGTATCTAGAACCTCGAAGTCCAAGTTGGGCAACTCGCTACCTTGGTGAGCCGACTCAAGGCCAAAGATTCTAGTAAACTCCCTTCCCAACCGGAGATCAATCCAAGGAATATGAGTGCACTCAATTTAAGAAGTGGGAAGGAAGTTCGTGAGTCCGAGAAGAAGGTGATGCAAGAAAGCACCTTGGAGGCTAACAAAATTTCAAAGAGGATAAAATTGTGGTCAAGAAAACACCTTCCAAGGAGTTTGCACTGCCCGAGGCACAAGTTACTATCCCACCTCCATTTCCAAATGCTTTGAGAGGAAGGTCAAAGGTGGTAACCAATGATGCAAGTATTCGAAGGATCTTCAAAAAAGTCGAGGTAACAATCCCTATCTTGGAGCTAATTGAAAATGTGTCATCGTATGCTAAGTTTCTTAAAGTTGCATGCACAAAAAAAAGATAAGTAGACCAATTAAGAAGGTAGGACATTTGAAAATGAGGGGAGTGGCCATTTTAAATAATAAAAATATGCCTAAGAAATGCGACGTCCCTGGAATGTTCTCTATTCCTATCTCCTTAGGAGGAAACATTGTTGAAAATTCCATGATAGACTTAGGCGCATCCACATATGTGATCCCATTTAGTATTTATGAACACCTAGAGATAGGTGAACTTAGATAAACTAGAGTGATTGTCCAATTTTCCGATCACTCACAAGCTAGCCCTCGTGGGCTAGTAAAGGATTTGATAGTGTGGGTTGGCAAGTTGGTATTTCTAGTGGACTTTTATGTTCTAGACGTGGCGCACGATGGAATTACACCCCCAATACTTTTGGGGAGACCATTCCTTAAAATGTCTAGGACTAAAATTGATATCCATTTGGGAACCCGAACTCTAGAATATGGTGTGGATAGTGTGGAACTTGACATCTATAAGTCTAGGCGTGATTTGATTGATTCTTCTTCTATATGCAAAGGCATGACCCTATGTGATGAGCATGCTTTATGTGAATCTTCTTGTATGACAAATGAGCATGAATGTTTGGATGAATCCCTTGTTGATGATGATAATGTTGATGAGTCATTTATATCGTATAATTGGAGTGATAACATATCTTTGTTAGATTGTTTTTCCATGCTAACTAACATGCAACGCGATGGAAGAATGTCAAGGACTTAAAACCCCCTCGACCTCCTCCTAACCCCAAAGTGATGTTTACGGACTCAACCTTAGTAAGGCACGCTGATCATTTCCTATGGCGGATAAAGCTTGCGAAGGTAAGGGTGACACATTGTAGAGACCCCTCCACAACGATGTCATCGTGGGTGGATTTACCAATGGCGATTCCAAAGACCCACGGGTAGTTTGTTCTAACCAATTTTTTAGTGTCATTCCCGTGATTGTGTTTGGATGGAATTAAGCTTGATGGGTGACATCTTTTTTTTCAAAAAAAGAGGAAAAACTAAGGAAATTGGGTTAAAATTGTGGCAGCCTCGTGTCGGATTTTGTCACGGACCCCGCCAGGCAATATGGTCCTTGTCACAAAAAATTGGCACGAGGGGCCTCTCGCCATGTTCTGGCACGAAATGTGCCAAGCGATGCGGTCCGTGTCATAGAAACTGGCACGAAGGGGATTTGCACAGCACCTTGACGTGAGGGTGTACGTGTCGTTACCCCATTTGTGCTGTCAAATTGTTCCAAACATGCAATTTTTTTAAAATTCTAAATTTTAATCTAAAAATTACATTTTTGGTTCATAAATTTGAATTCCCTAATTCGTTAGGATTTTTTATGCAAATAGTACTTCCAACATCCCTTGTGATTCAATTGGTTGGTACTATTGTCCCCTAATTTGCAATTTTTGAATTCCATCCTTATCTTGATTGTACCTCTCCCCCTTATCACCTTTGCTAAAATTTTAGATTCTTGGTACATTCTTCCACCTAATTGATTCATTTAACACATTCAAGATTTTCAAGAAACACTCACTCACACACACACACTCTTGGTGAACTTGAAAATTTGAAGTTTTTCTCTCAAACATTAGCAATTTTTGTTTCTTCTTGTGTGGATCTTGCAACTCTTAGCTTCCAATTCCAGGTAATCCATTGAATTCCTTGTTTATTTTCTATATTAACATTGTGGTGGTGTTATGTAAAGCATGATTCGTGAATGAGTGTATGTTGTTGAGAAATGTGTTTGGGTTGTATGCATAATCTTGTGTTGAAGAAAGTTTGGGTGGTTGGATGTGCTATTATGCTTGGATGATATGTTCTTCATGTGTTGGGTGATTTAGGAGGGGATGAATCTTGATTACATGATCTTATTGATGGGTAGGTATGAATCTACATGAGTTTGCGTGATGAGAATATTCTTGTTTAAATAGCCTTCATGCTAAGAATATCATGGTTTGAATGTTTAGGCTATTTAGGAGGAATTATCTTGTTGAATGATATTGTGGACCATGCCCTTGTTTATGATCACATTACCACTTTTTCTTTCCTTGTGTTAGGATGCCTCCGAAAAAAGTGTGTCAGAGAAAAGGAAGTCTTCATGGGGCGAGAAAAGGAAGTCTTCATGGGGCGAGAAAAGGAAGTCTTCATGGGGCGAGAAAAGGAAGAAACCGGCAAAGAGTGCAAACCACGAGCTGGTGACTCCTATTCCTTGCAACCCCACATTTGTGACTGAAGAATTCATGGGATTGGCCAACCTCTTTGAGACTACATCCCGGAGGTGGAGGCAAAGAAGAGTATATTGGAGACTGGATTTGCATGCAAAGACACCCTGGAGGCTTTAGGCTTACTCGAGCCTGTTACCTATCTATAGGGACGGGTAGGCCTAGAAGGGTTCCTTGAGAAGCACTTGAAGACCTGCATCTAGTGGACTTTATAGTTCCTAGCTACTCTATGGTAAGTCATGAACGAGAATGGACATCGAGCTATCATATTTCATTTGGATGACAAGGAGTATACAATGTGGTGAGCGTCGTTTTACTCGCCAAATAAACTGCAAACTAGCACACAGATTAGTATAGTAGAAGCAGGTCGTATCCACAGAGAACAGTGTAATTTCTATCAATTTCAAACTACCAACAAAGTTTGGTTTAGCAACCACGCCTATGATTTGAGATTTTTTTAATAAACTAATGAATTACTAAACTAAAAATAGGGCCAAAATAATGCAGAAAAATGCAGAGATAAATTACGAACAAATTTATGGATAACAAAGGATCGGCATAGGTTAATCTTTGGTTCATTCCTTGATCATCGACTACTCAAAAGTCATTTAACCCCCATGAATTAATTGGTTATAAGCAGGAACAGTATTTGCTATTTCCCCTTAATTCCCCTTAACTTCCAATCGCGAGCAAGTATTTGCTAAACCCGTGATCTTCCTAATTAAGATATTCCTAGCAAGTATTTGCTAAACTAGTTATATCTTAACGATCTTAAGAACTAGGGAACCCAATTTAGACAACAAGCACGTATTTGCATGCAGTTTATCCAATTAATTGTTTATCATCATGTTATTACAGTCATAATTGTTATCTATTTTTCACAGGAGGTGCTACTTAATTAGCCATAGCCTAACAAGATTGAGGTGATCAAACTCAAACAAGCAAGCATAGATTTTAGGCATAAACAATTAAAAACTCATAGGATTAAATCTCTGAAAACCCGAAGCCTCACAATTCATGAACCATCGAATTAACCTCGCCGATTAAGAATTTATTTACTCATGATTAAATTAAATAAAACAAGCAATTCAAAATTAAACATGTTGACAATCGAAAAAAATAATAAGAAGAACAAATTACCAATGAATAATCCTCGTGATGAAAATCAAAACTCAAAGTATAAATATTTGCTGCTTTTTCTTTCTCGCCCAGGAAACCAAACCAAATAATCCTCCTCTGTTTTCGTTTCTTTCAGCAAGAAAACAAAACCCAAAAAAAACTCTACCCTGCTCCTTTCCGTCTTCTTTTATAATCGTGAATAACACACGATTATATTCATACCAAAAATAAAACCCAAATCCTAACTAATTTTGGAAAATTAGAATCCTTATCCAAAAAGAAATATTCTTCCACTTAATTTCAGTCTAATTAAAATTAAATTCTAACTTGGAATAAATAATTAATCCAAGTCTTGGGCTTCATTGCTTCATAACGGCCCAATCACAGTGCTGAATTTTCTGGACTGATTTCCTTCTGGACTGCAACTCCGTAAACTCACTAACGAGGGATCGGGATCGTTACCTCATTTAAAACCCTTTCGGGAAAAAAGAGTATAACAATCCCCCTTTCATCAGCTTCACCTTAATCGGGTCGACTTCACGGAGCAACTTAGTGATCGTTAAACGAAGCACAATTCTGCCACATGAAGGATTCCGACTAAGGATAGCTGGAACAGCATCATAATGCTCCAAAAATAGCTCTTCCGCTCCAATACAGCTTTGCTCCAAAAATAGTGATCTATCAACAAAATAAATCAATTAAGTACCAGAAATCACATAAAAGAGCACTAAATTCTTCCAAGAATTAACAACTAAATATCACACATCAAATCCTCACACTTGAGTCATACTTGCCCTCAAGTATGAGATGAGCAATTTCAAAGCAGGTTGTTCATTCAAAATCCCCTCCCCAAACTGACTCTGACTCAACAGAAAATAGAAAATAAAAATAACAGACCAACTATATACATGACACACTTAAGACTCTATTACCCGGACTTTGGTCAAACAATTCAGCATTAAGTTTTCATTTCATGGCTCATCAACAAACATCCCCCTTCCAAGTTCAAGTTTCAGTTCACAAACAAGTGGTGATCTCATCCCCCTTTAGTACTCAATTCAATCCCCCCTACATTGCTCTTTACCCGGCTATCAACTGATCAAAAGGAGACAAGCATGAATTCCTCACGTTTTTCACTCAATCACACAATAAGTAAGGACAGTCACTCAATTATAATCATGCGGTAGCCTTAGCCAATACATAACAAGCCAAAAAGGTCTTTAAAGGTTGTAACGGGGCTGGGGGTTGTAATGTTGGTGAGAACCTAGGGCTCTAAGGTTCATACAAACATGCACATACGTTCAAGAACAAATCAGTAGAAAATTCCAGCAAATACACATCATCAAAACCAATTTTCTGGACTGATTAAAAGACTAATTCAGGTCTGGAATATTTTTTTCTTTTTCTCTTTTTTCTTCCTTTTTTTTCTTCTTTTTCTTTTTTTTTCTTTTTTTTGCTGGGCAAAACAGCACCCTTTTTCCCTTTCTTTTTTTCTGTCCAGACCAGAATTTTTTCAAATTACATGCTCATTTACCTCTACAGTGCCATAAGACTATTTTTCAATGAGAACCGGCACTCGAATCATGAATATGCAATATCAAGCAAGAGCAGAAATTTTCAGTTCAAGAACATACATGCATGGGGCAAGAATAGTATAAAGAGAAAAGGCTATGGTTTTTATAGTGGGTTACACAAAGAAAAGGTCAAGGCTCAAAAGGGTTTACTAGAGGATACAAATGTAGGCTATATACGATGTGTGGTTAATCCTAATTTGCCTCTTTTTTTACTCATTATGCATCAACCTTAGCTACCACAACTCTCAGAAAAAAGCTTGATGTAGAGAGTGCTCTACTCTAGGCTCAAACCTCACTTTATACTAGGCTTTTTCATGCAAGTCTTGTTCGTCATCCCATGTATCATTTAGCCAAGTTCAGGTTAATTTCAAAGGTTTATCACTAAGCATTTCAACCAAAAAAAGTTTACTAATATGATTCTTTTACCAGCAAGGTTAATCCATTTTAAAGCCAATTCATTACTCACTGTCATGCTGAAAATTTGACCGACTCGATAAAATAAAATAAAAACATTTTTTTTCTTTTTCAGAATTATTTATTCACAAAAACACACAAAAAACAGCAAACAAAGCATATAAAACGTCACACAAACAAGACACTAAAATGTAAAACCGACAACTAAACCTCCTCACACTTAAGCCTTGCTTGCCCTCAAGCAAGCTCGGATTAAAAGCGAGAAGATTCCTAGAGACAATATACATGAAAGGAAAAGAAAAGAAAAGAAAAGAAGAGCCATAAAAGAAAAGGGATAGGGGAACTCATGCGGGGGGGTTGTTCATGGGGGGAACTTCCAAAAAAGACATTAGACGCTCAATCTGGACAGCCTGAAGATCCAGCTTTTGTTGCAAGGATTGCACCTCTGCACGGATGGACAACACCTCATATTGTACCGAAAAAGCACTGCGGCCTGCATGAGAAGAAATGGTGCTCGGGTAAGGAATGCCCGGCGCAGAAAACCGAGGTACATTGTTATCCAAATAAATCAAGTTGCTGGTCCGCAAATAGTCCAAATCACAAAGGGTTGGCTCAGGCACTTTGGGAAGGGAAGGGGGAACACGCAATTGCATACCTTTGTCAAGTAAAACACCAACCAAATTGCATAGAGTCATATGACGAGTAGACTGAATCGCAATTTCATTCAAAGAATCAGCTAAGCAAAATCCAAGATTCAATTTCTCCCCATGATGCATACACCACAACACAAATAATACATTCTGACTGACTCTCGTAAATGTGGTGAAGCGCCCAAAAACATTTCGCAACAGAAAATGGCAACACACTCTCAATACAGGATCGGCAATCCAATGAACATTAGAGCAATTAGCATCATACAAATCAGGGCAAGCAGGAGCCAATTCTTTCCAAGCATCAGTGGGACTAAAATTGGGAAAATCTTTATAGGTACCCACAAAAGCATTAGCATAACCTTCCGAAGATAAATCATCAACAGACACCAAGCCCAAAGCCACATTCCACTCATTCAAACTCATAGAAACATGGTGCAAACCCAACTGAAAGGATATGCAAGCATCAATCAGGGAAACAGGTTTCTTTAAGCAAAAACTAACCACAAACTCTTCACATAGGGGCGTATACATGGTCACAGAATGCAAGTCAAATAGCAAAGACCAACCAATATCCGCAAAGTATTTCAGAAACTGATCATAAATGCCCAAAGTCCTAAAAGAAGAGATACTTAGTCGCAAACCTGACAAACACTGTTTCTTACCCTTTTTCAAAGCTCTGGCCTGCAGCTTCGGGTCATCAAATTGGAGGAGGTCCTCCCTGGAATCGACAACGATCTCCGGAGGCAAACCATGGAATTCGGCGGCATTTGGCTCCTCCTCGTCGGTTGAAACGGTGGGAGCCTATGTCGCCCGTCTCCTAGTTCGTTTCGCAGTGGGCTGGGCATCGGCAATGTCATCACTGGAATGATCAATTACTGGATCACATCGGCGCTTTGGAGCTGAGGGTGTCTTGGACTTGCATTTCGGCGGCTTCGTCGGCTTGGGCCCGGGAGGTGGTGGCAGTTCCTCGGTCACCGGAGAAGATGGCGGTGAAGAAGGTTGCTCCAGTGGTGCTTCAATGAGGATTGAAGGTGTGAGTTTTTGCTGCTGGGACAACGCCAATGCCAAAGTCGGTGGCGTCGGTTTGACGGATTTTCTCATAGTTTTCTTCGTGAAGAATTTCGGCACCTCATGGCCGGGGAATGGCGGTGATGGGACGGATGATTGCTGGCCGGCCGGAGCAGATTCAACGGCAGGCTCAGGGTGGTGGTTGGCTGCGGTGTGGAAGCGTGTGGCGGCGCGTGGGCGGCGTGTGGGCGGCGTGTGGGAGCACGTGGGAGCGGCGGCTTCGTCTTCGGCGCCATCTCCGAGGACGGATGGTTGCCCAGGCTGGCGGTGGAGACTCGCGGCGGCAGGCGCAGCGGCGGAGGAACTCTGGTTTCACCGGCGAGAGGCGGAGATCTGGGCACACGACAGGGAAACGGTGGTCCGAGCGGCGGAGAGGCTGAGGAAGCTCTGAAATCTGGCCGGTGCAGCGGCGAAACAGCTCGGCGGCGCAGCGGCGAGGGAAGCGGCGGCGCAGCGGCGAAACAGCTCGGCGGCGCAGCGGCGAGGGAAGCGGCGGCGCAGCGGCGAGAGGTGGAGCAGCTCGGGAATTGATGGAGTTTAATGGAGTTTCGGCTCTGAATTTTTTTTTTGTCTTTTGAAGGAGAAGATGGATCTGCAAATTTGAGGAAAAGGATTTAATACCTTCTCTTGCAACATAATCCCTGCAATTTCTTCCTTTTCCTAATTGGAATCCACAATTTCCATAAACCACTCCAAGCCTTGAATTATTTGTAGAATTGCCCAGATACTCATGTCTCGCCATATTGCATCCCTGCACATAAAAACAAAAACGAATTAAAATTATTATTATTTTATGATTTTATTTTTGTTTTTTGTTTTTTTAAATTTTATTTTGAAACAAAAATGAAAATTTGAAAGAATTTGTAAGAAAACAAAATTAAAAAAAAGAAGGAAAAAATAATTCTGGGTTGCCTCCCAGTAGCGCCTTTGTTTACAGTCTTTGGCTAGACTTTCCGATATGGTCAATCAGAGTGGGGTGGGCATAATGGAATTTCTTCCACTATTGCCACCTGAGAAGCATCATAAAATGGCTTGAGGCGATGACCATTGACGAGGAATGTCTTTTCCGTGTCCAGGCTTTTAATCTGTACAGCTCCGTTCGGCCTAACAGAAATCACCACAAAAGGTCCTATCCACTTTGTTTTAAGTTTTCCTGGCATCAACCGAAGCTTGGACTGAAAAAGTAACACCTTCTGCCCAACCATGAACTCCTTAGATCTCAGATTCTTATCATGCCACATCTTTGTTCGCTCCTTGTACCACATAGCATGATCATAAGCCTCCAATCGCAGTTCTTCCAACTCTTGAAGCTGAAATTTTTGCTCTTCCTCACACTTGCTTGTTGTCATGTTCATTTCCTTGACAGCCCAGTATGCCTTGTGCTCAAGCTCCACTGGTAGATGGCACATCTTTCCAAAGATAAGTCTATAAGGAGACATTCCAATAGGCGTCTTGTAAGCGGTGCGATATGCCCACAGAGCATCCTCCAACCTCTTGCTCCAATCCTTCCTTGAAGGATTAACTGTCTTCTCCAACACTTGCTTTATCTCCCTATTAGATACTTCTGCTTGGCCATTAGACTGCGGGTGGTAAGTGGTAGCAAGCCGATGATGAACACCATATTTCTTCATGAGGGCCTCAGTGGTGCGGTTTTTGAAATGAGTTCCTTGATCACTAATGATCGCTCGTGGCACTCCGAATCTGCTGAATATATTAGATTTCAAAAACCCTGCCACAACTTGAGAATCATTAGTTCGGGTGGCTTTTGCTTCCACCCACTTCGATACATAATCAACCGCAAGTAAAATATACAAATTACCGCAAGAACTAGGAAAAGGACCCATAAAATCCATGCCCCACACATCAAATATTTCACAGACAATTATGGGTACTTGAGGCATTTCATCACGTTTAGATATGTTTCCTGTCTTTTGGCAATTTTCACAACTCTTGCAAAAAAGATAAGCATCTCTATGAAGAGTTAACCAAAAGAAACCACTATCAAGCACCTTACGAGCAGTGCGTTTAGGACCAAAATGACCATCGCAAGCAAAAGAATGACAATGTAAAAGAATTGTACCTTGTTCTTCTTCAGAAATGCATCGTCGAATGATTTGATCGGAGCCTATCTTCCAAAGGTAAGGCTCATCCCAAATATAATGCTTGCTATCACTCTTTAACTTCAACTTCTGAGCAGGACTGAGAGTAACCGGCATCTCTCCAGTGGTAATGTAGTTCACAATATTGGCAAACCATGGATCTGTCGCCGATTTACCTTGCAGTGGTTCCGTCCGGGGCCTCTGTTTGGCCCAATCGAGGCCTGTCGCAGCATACAGGTATTCTTCAGGAAATTCGATTTCACCCCCTGATAGCCTCTGTTTGGCCAAATCGAGGCCTGTCGCAGCATACAGGTATTCTTCGGGAAAAGATTCCTGGACCGGGGTTGCATCCTCGGGTTTCACCAAGCGATTGAGATGATCTGCCACGTGATTCTCAGCCCCTTTCTTGTCTCGTATTTCCCAATCGAACTCTTGCAACAACAAGATCCATCTAATAAGCCATGGCTTCGACTCCTTCTTCGTGAACAAGTACTTTAAGGCTGAGTGATCGGTGTAGACGATGATCTTCGATCCAAGCAAGTACGATCTGAACTTCTCAAGAGCAAATACCACTGCCAACAACTCCTTTTCGGTAGTTGTATAATTACATTGAGCTGGGTTCAATGTCTTTGATGCATAATAAATCGCATGGCTCTCTTTCCCTACCTTTTGTCCCAAGACTGCTCCAACTGCATAATCGCTTGCATCACACATCAACTCAAATGGCAGATCCCAATTCGGTGGTTGCATTACAGGGGCTGAGATGAGCTTCTCCTTCAGTATATCAAAAGAACGTCTGCGCTCCTCGGTCATCTCAAAAGGAACATCATCTTGAAGGAGCTTTGTTAAGGGTTGTGCAACCTTTGCAAAGTCCTTAATAAACCTTCTGTAAAATCCAGCATGCCCCAAAAAACCACGTATCTCACGAACATTGGTAGGATATGGAAGTTGCTCTATGTTCTCAACCTTAGCCTTGTCCACTTGAATTCCTCTTTCCGAAACCACATGTCCCAAGACTATGCCTTCATTCACCATAAAGTGGCATTTCTCATAATTCAGCACAAGGTTCTGCTTCACACATCGAATCAAGACCTGTTCCAAATGACCCAAGCATACCTCAAACGAATTCCCATAAACTGTAAAGTCATCCATGAATACCTCAATGCTCTTCTCAATCAAGTCGGAGAAAATGCTCATCATGCATCTCTGGAAGGTGCCTGGAGCATTGCATAATCCGAAAGGCATTCTCCTATATGCATAAGTGCCAAAGGGACATGTAAATGTGGTCTTTTCTTGGTCCTCCGGGTTCACACAAATCTGAAAGTACCCACTGTATCCATCCAAGAAATAGAAGAAATTATTCCCGGCCAATCTTTCCAGCATTTGATCGATGAAGGGGAGTGGAAAGTGATCCTTGCGAGTCGCGGCATTCAACTTCCGATAGTCAATGCACATCCTCCATCCAGTGACCAAACGAGTAGGCACCAACTCATTCTTTTCGTTCTTTACCACTTGAAAACCAGATTTCTTCGGCACCACATGAACCGGGCTCACCCATTTGCTGTCTGAGATGGGGTAGATAATTCCCAAGGAAAGGAGTTTGAGGACTTCCTTGAGAACAACTTCTCTCATGTTGGGGTTCAGCTTCCTCTGAGCATCTCGAGCAGGCTTAGCATCATCTTCCATTAAAATATGATGCGTACAAATGTCGGGGCTGATCCCTGTAATGTCTGCGAGGGTCCACCCAATTGCTTTTTTGAACTTTCTTAACAGTGCAATCAACTGCTCCTCTTGAGAATCTGACAACCTTGCACTGACAATCACCGGGAGAGTCTCATCATCCCCTAGGCAGACATACTTCAGATTCGGGGGAAGATTCTTCAACTCCAGTATAGGTGGTGAAATATCGGATGGAATGGGCTTTTCAAATTCGAATTCACCCCCTGATAGCCTCTGTTTGGCCAAATCGAGGCCTGTCGCAGCATACAGGTATTCTTTAGGAAATTCGAATTCACCCCCTGATAGCCTCTGTTTGGCCAAACAGAGGCCTGCGTCAGTACTCTTCACTTCTTCCTGCGAGCTGATTGAGTACAACCATTCATCTATTTCCTCATCACTCAGATTCTGTGTCTTCTCGTTGTTTGAATCAGTGGGTGGTAGCATGTCAATCTCATCCTGCAAGAATTCAGTCTCAAGGTATTCTTGGACGAGAGGGTCAATGACATCAATGGCATAAATATTTTCAGCATCAATGGATTTTTTCATTGCATCATCAATACTGAAAGTATATTTTTCACCATAATAATCAAGACAAATAGTTCCCTTTCCCACATTAATTATTGTATTAGCCGTTCTTAAGAAAGGGCGACCTAACAACACTCCTGAGGTTCCTTTACCACTAGCATGATTCATCTTCACTACATAAAAATCCGCAGGATAAACAAAATCATTAACTCTTACGAGAACATTTTCTAACAACCCTTCAGGATATACACATGATCTATCTGCCAATTGGATTATTACTCTAGTATTTACCATTTCTGCTCCACTCAGAGAATTGTAAACAGATAATGGCATCACATTGATAGATGCTCCTAAGTCACACATGGCAGAATCAATCTTAACATTTCCAATAACACATGGCAAAGAGAACATACCAGGGTCCTTGCACTTCTGAGGCAAATCTCTTTGAATTACAGCTGAAACCGACTCACCCATTATGACCTTGCTTGAGTCTTTACGTTTCCCTGCAATAAAATCTTTCAAAAACTTGCTCACAAGCGGAAGCCTTATAGCCTGCAAGAAAGGTAGGTTAATCTCCATTTTTCCAAAGATAGATAGGAAATCAACAGAATCCTCTTTCTTTCTAGCTAAACTACGTGGAAAAGGAGGAAGAATTTTAACTGGAGGATCATTCTGACCCAACCTTGGATTTGACTCCTTGGTTTGGTCAAAATGCCCTTGTACCTCACTTTCTTTTTCTGCCGGGAGCCTCTGTTTGGCCAAATCGAGGCCCCCTGCAGACTGCTCCGACTGCTCCTTAGCTCCCTTTGCTGCGGTCTTCGGAGGTAGTGGCGCAAGCTCCTTTCCACTTCTTAACGTGATCTGATTGGCCGTCTCTCTGGGGTTGAGCTGCACTTGAGATGGTAATCCAGGTTGCTTCATTCGGAGCTCATTCATCAAGTTTGACAGCTGTGAAATCTGACGTGTGTGCTCCTCCAAGGTAGCCTCAATCTTTTTCGAACTTTGGATCTGGTTTTGGAGCATGCCCATCATCATGTCTAGCTTTTCATCCATAGACTTCCCTTGAGGATGTTGTGGATTCTGAGCATATGGAGGGGGAGGGGCTCGATGGGGTGGAACATATGGTTGCTGTACTGGATTTCCCGGATCTCGCCATCGAAAGTTGGGATGATCTCTCCATCCCGGATTATAGGTAGCTGAGTACGGGTCCCTCTTTGGCTGCCTTTCATTCCAATTCCCCATTGCATTGGCCTGGACAGTTTGCTCATCCATCGCGAAATGACACTGCAGGGTGACGTGGCCGAAGGTGCCACAAATTTCACAAGGTTTCTCTTGAGGACCAGCTGTGGTGCTAGCGACTGTAACCTTATCCACCACCTTAGATAGTACCCTTTCCATCCTGTCCATCCTCTCCTTAAAATCATCTTGGCTCGAGGGCTCTGTTTGTGCCACCTTTTTCAGGATTCGGATCTCATCAGTGTCATACTCCTTCTTGGAATTGATCAACTTTTTCACTATCTCCTTTGCTTCATTGACTCTGATTTCCGAAAATCCACCATTGCTTGCGGTATTCAGCAAATCCTTGTTTGCAGCTGTGGATCCTTGATAGAAATACTGTAGCAGTTGCCCCTCCATGTATCGATGGTTAGGGCAACGATCTACCAATCGTCTGAACCTTAGCCAAAATGTACTCAGTGGCTCATCATACTCCTGCTTGATGCTCGAAATTTCTTTCCTCAGGGCATCCGTCTTAGTGGCTGGAAAGAAATAGTCCAAAAATAGCTTCTTGAGCGCATTCCAGGAAGTGACGGAGTTAGGAGCCAAGCTTGAAAACCACTGGTTCGCTGTCCCTGACATGCTGAACGGAAAAGCCACCAACTTGAATTGATTTTCTGTGACACCAGATGGTCTTTTCTGAACCTTACAAATCTTGATGAACTCGTTCAAGAAATTGTAAGGGTCTTCGTTACTCTTCCCATAGAACTTCGGAAGAACATTCAGCAGTGCAAGCTTTATCTCCACAGGGGTCGCAGCATCTGGCAAAGAAATAGGTGTGGGAGGGTCTTCTTCGCTGTGCCCCGTTAATTCCCACATGTACGGATTGTCAGCATTGGGATCTGTCTCTCCTCTGTCCCCCATTACAGTAGCAAGAACGGATTTAATCTCTTATTCGGATTCTGTCTTGGAAACAGCCTCTGTTTGGCCAAACAGAGGGTCTGCGGCAGCTTTCAGCTTCCTCTCCCTGGCGAGTTTGTAATTCTTCCTGGCTGTCTTTTCAACTTCAGAATCAAATATCAATTCCTGCTCCTAGGACCTGGTCATATACCAATAACTAAAAAACAAAAAATTTGTAGCAAAATAAATAGAAATTAACTACCATTCCCCGGCAACGGCGCCATTTTTGGTGAGCGTCGTTTTACTCGCCAAATAAACTGCAAACTAGCACACATATTAGTATAGTAGAAGCAGGTCGTATCCACAGAGAACAGTGTAATTTCTATCAATTTCAAACTACCAACAAAGTTTGGTTTAGCAACCACGCCTATGATTTGAGATTTTTTTAATAAACTAATGAATTACTAAACTAAAAATAGGGCCAAAATAATGCAGAAAAATGCAGAGATAAATTACGAACAAATTTATGGATAACAAAGGATCGGCATAGGTTAATCTTTGGTTCATTCCTTGATCATCGACTACTCAAAAGTCATTTAACCCCCATGAATTAATTGGTTATAAGCAGGAACAGTATTTGCTATTTCCCCTTAATTCCCCTTAACTTCCAATCGCGAGCAAGTATTTGCTAAACCCGTGATCTTCCTAATTAAGATATTCCTAGCAAGTATTTGCTAAACTAGTTATATCTTAACGATCTTAAGAACTAGGGAACCCAATTTAGACAACAATCACGTATTTGCATGCAGTTTATCCAATTAATTGTTTATCATCCTGTTATTACAGTCATAATTGTTATCTGTTTTTCACAGGAGGTGCTACTTAATTAGCCATAGCCTAACAAGATTGAGGTGATCAAACTCAAACAAGCAAGCATAGATTTTAGGCATAAACAATTAAAAACTCATAGGATTAAATCTCTGAAAACCCGAAGCCTCACAATTCATGAACCATCGAATTAATCTCGCCGATTAAGAATTTATTTACTCATGATTAAATTAAATAAAACAAACAATTCAAAATTAAACATGTTGACAATCGAAAAAAATAATAAAAAGAACAAATTACCAATGAATAATCCTCGTGATGAAAATCAAAACTCAAAGTATAAATATTTGCTGCTTTTTCTTTCTCGCCCAGGAAACCAAACCAAATAATCCTCCTCTGTTTTCGTTTCTTTCAGCAAGAAAACAAAACCCAAAACAAACTCCTCTACCCTGCTCCTTTCCGTCTTCTTTTATAATCGTGAATAACACACGATTATATTCATACCAAAAATAAAACCCAAATCCTAACTAATTTTGGAAAATTAGAATCCTTATCCAAAAAGAAATATTCTTCCACTTAATTTCAGCCTAATTACAATTAAATTCTAACTTGGAATAAATAATTAATCCAAGTCTTGGGCTTCATTGCTTCATAACGGCCCAATCACAGTGCTGAATTTTCTGGACTGATTTCCTTCTGGACTGCAACTCCGTAAACTCCCTAACGAGGGATCGGGATCGTTACCTCATTAAAAACCCTTTCGGGAAAAAAGAGTATAACAATCCCCCTTTCATCAGCTTCACCTTAATCGGGTCGCCTTCACGGAGCAACTTAGTGATCGTTAAACGAAGCACAATTCTGCCACATGAAGGATTCCGACTAAGGATAGCTGGAACAGCATCATAATGCTCCAAAAATAGCTCTTCCGCTCCAATACAGCTTTGCTCCAAAAATAGTGATCTATCAACAAAATAAATCAATTAAGTACCAGAAATCACATAAAAGAGCACTAAATTCTTCCAAGAATTAACAACTAAATATCACACATCACAATGACACACAGGTAGGTGGCTCACGCTTTTGGGTGGAGGTACGGTAGAGACGTCCCGAGGACACACCAGCAGGGGATGCCATTTTCCTTTGGGAACTTTTGGATGCAACTGATAGGGATGAACCAAAATAATATATGCAAAAGCACTTCCTTGATTCATCTGGCATTGCGTTACGTTCACTGGTTACTGGCAATGGGAGTATTTTGCCACAATGTCCAAGTTTGGATATTCATTGCCTATGGGAAATGACTCCTGAGGTAAATTTCTACTTGAACCTGGTAAGAGTTTTTTCACAAGAGTTTTTGGCGAGGGGGGGGGGAGTGGGAAGATTCCTATGGGTGGCATGGTTGGGCTTTTGGCACAGTATTTGGGGCATCTGGTAACCCTGTGTGCATTGGCCAACTTTGGGAGATCGAGAATGAAGTACACCATTGAGAAGTTGCCAAGGTTTTCATGATTGCACCTACTATGTCTGAGAACTGTTTCGTGTGGCTTTATAGCTTGTAGCTTCATGATACTTCCTCAGCCGAAGCGTACTGCCATCACCCACGACACGATTTTGGATGACCTGTTTCTTTTGCGATACCCACATTTTGAGAATTAATTTTATATAGTTCTAGCCAGCCCAGAGATAAATGTTGAGGAGGCCAAGAGTGATACTTCTTCGAGGGAACTTCCTAGCTGCTCTCGCTTATCTATGGACACCATTCTACTAAATAAAGGAGCATTTCCTTATTGCATTTTTACTATTTGTGAGTGCGACTATGGTGCGAAACTGTGTGCGATTGGAACTTCTGACGCACTCCCACTTCTTACCTCTATCCTTTCTCACCTCTTTCCTTTCGCCTTGATAACGGTCACAAACGGTGGAATTGGCCGCCGGCCATAGCTTTGCCACTGCCAAACCTCCTACCAGAATCCCTCCCCGCTAATAGTAAGAGCTTTCTCCAAGCTCTGAATGCTAAACCCACTCTGCTCCTCACCTCTTTACCCGACACGCCTAATCTACACCCTATTACAGAATAAAAGGGCAAAATTGCTTTTATTCTCCCACCGGAGGAAGGCGAGCTACTGGCGTCTCACTACCAGAATGCTTTGGTCGGGAAGTTCAATAGAGGAAAGCCATCAATGGATATCCTTCAGGCCACCTTTAAGTCCATAGGTTTTAAATCAAAGTTCCAATTGGGATCACTGGATTACCGTAATGTGCTTATCAGATTTCAAGAGAGTGAAGATTACCAGAGATGCGGGATGAAGGGACAGTGGATGATTCAAGGCTCAGTAATGAAGGTACAAAAATGGTCTCCAGACTTCTCCCCTTTAGCGAAATCATCTGTTGTGCCAGCTTGGGTAACAATCCATAAACTCCCTATTCATTTCTATAATATATCCGCTATCATAGGTATGAGTAGTCAGATTGGTAGATTCCTTAAAATGGATGTAGCAACTAGCGCACTGAATAGGCCATCTGCAATCAAAGTGTGTGTTGAGCTTGATCTTATATCTCAGTTGCCATCTACCATAGTTGTAGGAATAGGTAGCAAAGTAGCTGAGTACCCTATTGAATATGATGAACTGCCCTCATACTGTACTCAGTGTAGGATAATTGGTCATAGTCATGCTACTTGTAACTTCCTGCACCCAAAAATGAGGAAAAAACATCTTCGAACTCCTACAATAAATGGAACAAAGGAAAACAAAGCCACAGATCAGGTAGAACCCTTTCATGCCTTAGACTCCAATCATACACTGGACTTAGATGTAGCAGAATTCTCGGGTCTATCAGCCTCTCAGAAGGAAGTAGGATGTCAATTACAAGAAAGTAAGACAGGCTCTCATCAGAAAAATAGTTTGGTACAAGTTTACCCTGGAATTCATAAGAAAAGAATCAGATCCTTTTACTCACTAGATGACATCTCTAAGCCAATTACCAACACTTTTTGGAGAAAGAAAAAAAACCAGATAGAGTTAGCACCCATCCAGGAAATACAAACAACAGAAAAAACTGTCAGGATTTCAAATGCCTTCCAGAACCTAGAAGATTTAAATGAGGGAGATGATGAGGAGGAAGCAGCTGAAATATTTCATGAAACCCTGGAAACTCAAGAAGGAATGGTACCCAACAAAACAATTGACAAGATAACATACACTACAGAATTCCTCTCCATTGAAGAAATAAGCCCCCAAGCCAGACACACAGAGCTCCCCAAAACTTCGGTAACAAATACACCGGTCACCCCAGATGCAGTCATCAAACATCTTCCACAGATCATTATAGATGCTGGGCAGACACAGGGGTCGAAGCAGCAACCTCAGACAGAGCTTACAGTGGTTCAAATGGGAGCTCAAACCTCAACTGATCAGAACATAAAGGTAAATCAAAGTTCACAGTCAAAGGTTAGCACACACAAACCAATACTTATTTCATGTTTAGATAAACATGATAAGAACCAGGAAAAGTAATCAAATAATAACAAAGCCACTGCTTTTAAATCAAGAAACCTTAGATCCTCACAGAAAGCAACCACCACCTGTTTTAGATGATTAAATACAAGATAATAGGAAATATGTTAGTTTATGGAACATCATTGGATAGATTAAAATCTCTTATGCTGTCTCACAAGATTGCTATCTATGTTTGATAGAGCCTTGGCATGAAAAAAACAAAATAAACACTTTGATGCATGATCTAGGCTTCAAAAATGCACTCTCCGCCAAAAATGCTAAAATATAGATCTTCTGGAACCATGCTTTTAATGTAATTAGTTCAAAAGAGTCAGATCAATTCCTGCAGGCTAAGATTACAGACATTTACTCATCTGTTAGTTGGAACTGCTATTTTATATATGCTAGTGTAAATAGACAATCGAGGGAAGCTCTTTGGAATGATTTAAAAAACCCCCTCCAGAACCTTTTATATATATAGAAGACTTTAATACTGTGAGCTCAGCATCTGAGTATAAAGGAAGGAAAGCGCACCCCACAAGAAGCATGAAAGATTTTAATGCCTTCATTAATAATATGGATTTGCATGATATCCCCACTGTAGGAAATTCTTTTACATGGAGTAATAATAGATTCAGGAATAAATGTAAAGACCTTCTGTTTCAGAGATTAGACAGGGGCATAGGCAATTTAGACTGGTTGGAACTCTTTCCAAATAGCTCAATTCAGGTTTTAAATCGACTGACTTCTGACCACTCTCCATTACTGCTGTCCATTCAATCTTCTGAAGAAATGGTTCCCAGGCCTTTTAGATACCAAGAAATGTGGTCAAATAGACAAAACTTCCATAATTTAGTGGAAAAAAACTGGAATTTGCCCTCCCCCTCTAGAGGAATGCACAGATTAGTGCATAAGCTTAAGAGACTTAAGATTGACATTAAAATTTGGAACATAAACACTTTTGGAAATGTCAATCACAACCTGGTTGAAGCTGAATCAAAGGTCGGTGACCTAGAAATAAAATTTCAACAGTCCCAATCAGAGTCGGACCTAGCTGAACTAAATAAGTCTAAAGCTTTACTTCTTAAATCCCAGAAAGAAAAAAATATTTTCTTAAAACAGAAGGCAAGGTTAAACTGGCTAAAACATGGGGATGCAAACACCAGTTACTTTCACCACACCATCAAGGAAAGGAGAGCTAGATCTAAAATCAATAAAATCAAAGATGGAAATGGGATCTGGATTACTGACCCACAGCTGATTAAAGATGAAGGAGTTAGATTTTTTTAAGGAACTCCTCAATGAGGATGCTCCTAAAAAAAATGGAACTTACCTGAAAATTTTTTTAAAGGAAATTCCTTCTCTAATTACTGATCAGCAAAATCAACACCTGCTAGAATCTATTAATATCCAGGAACTGGAATTTGCTGTCTTTGATTTAAATAAATCAAGTTCTCCGGGTTCTGATGGTTTCTCTGGTAATTTCTTCACTTTGTTTTGGGAAACAATTAAAGATGACCTTCTGGAGGCAGCAAATGATTTCATAAGTGGTGGCATTATTCCAAGGCTATCACAAGTACTTGGCTCACTTTAATTCCCAAAAAAACAATACCAATTTCTTTCTCAGATTTCAGACCTATTAGTTTATCCAATTTTGTCAATAAAGTCTTTTCAAAACTGCTTATGGAAAGGATGAAACTACTAATGCACAACTTAACTTCTCCTGAGCAGAGTGCTTTCATTAAAGGCAGAGAAATCACTGATAATATCCTTTAAATGCAAGAGATGACCAGGTTGTTGTCCAGAAAATCAAAAGTTCATAATTTAATAGTAAAACTAGATATGCAAAAGGCTTTTGATAGAGTCTCATGGTCATTCCTGAATTCCATTCTACTTCAATTTGGCTTCCACGGGAAATTTGTCAAACTTATTATGCATAACATATCTGCTGCAAATTTTTCTGTTTTAATCAATGGAGCTACTTCAGGCATCTTTGCATCTTCTAGGGGCATTAAACAAGGTGATCCTCTTTCACCATTTCTTTATAATCTGCTTTCGGAAGCTTTTTCTAGAGGATTAAAGAAACTTTTTAGTATAGGGTACCTTCAAAATTTTTGTCTTCCTCAGACCTGTGCCCCAGTTTCACATTTAATGTATGCTGATGACACAACAGTTTTCTTGAATACTAACCCTAGAAACATGAAGAGGTTCAAAAAATTTCTGTTGGCTTATGAACAAACCTCAGGACAAAAGGTCAATTTCTCAAAATCAGATTGTTTTTGCATCCCACAGAACAAATTTTTCAATAGTTAACTCAGTAAAAAGGATTTTGGGAATGGAAAAAGGATCTTTTCCTTTCAAATATCTGGGGGTCCCTATATTTTCTGGTAGAAATCTGCAGGTACATTACCAACCATTATTGGAAAGAATGGAAAAGTCCATCCAGAATTGGAAGAACAGATGGCTCTCTACTGCAGGTAAAATTATTATGATAAATCACTGTTTCCTCTCAATTCCTACTCATATTTTTGCTGTTTTGAGTCCACCAAAAATAGTCCTGAAAAAAATGGAGAAAATGGCCTCTAGTCTGTTTTGGGGATATTCTGATAATGCTGAAAAGAAAAAATGGAGGTCTTGGAAAAATATGAGTGTCCCTGTCGAAGAAAATGGAATAGGTTTTAGGGACTTAAAGGCCACTATTGATGCTTTTTCATGTAAACTGTGGTGAAAACTGCAACTCAACTCAACGCAATGGACCTCACTATTATGGTCACTCCCTAAGTCTTACAAAACCTCACATACATGGTCCAGAATCTGTGCTATTACTGAAATAGCAAATAGCAATTCCAGAGTAACTCATGGAATTGGTGATTGCTCATTTTTGGAACGCTAACTGGTCTGGAGAAGGTGCTTTGTTTTATAAATGGCCTCAAGAAAGAGACATCCCCTTTGGGGGCATCTCACTTAGGTCATTTATTAACAACAAAGAAACTATCCTCCCTCAACTGGAGCCATTTTTGGCGACCAATTTGATTTCTATTTTGCAGGATGTTAAATTGGAATATATACATGAGGATAGGCTCATCTGGCTGCGAGCTACAAATGGAATTTTCTCCATCAAGTCAGCATACAAAATTCTCAGACATAGAAAGCCGAAAATCCTACATTTCCAAAAGGTATGGTCCCATTTTATTCCCAGAAAAATGTCTGTTCTTTTATGGAGAGCTCTGAATGGCTTACTTCCTTTTGACAACATTTTAAGAAGGTTAGGTGTCTGTTTAGCATCTAAATGTCCTATGTGTCAGAATCACAGTGACTCTTTAGATCACTTTTTCAATTCTTGCCCATCATCTATTGCTGTCTGGAACTGTGTAACTAATTTTTTAAGAGTCCAGCATAATTATTTTCCAAACTTGAAGAGCAGAGTTGAATTTTACCTCTCTCTTAAGACAGAATCTAGTATTTAGTCCAACATTACTATTGCCGCTCTTCTTGTAACAATCTGGACTCTTTGGATTAGAAGGAATAAAATATTGTTTGATAATGAATCCTTCTCCCATGATACATGTATCCATGAAATAAAAGGCATGATCTATCAAATTTTCTCAGTGAATCATTTGATAGGTAGTTTAGAAAAGCATAGGTACTGGACTCAGGCAAACATTATACCTCATATTCAACAAAAGAAAAAGAAAGCATTTACAGTAGTGAAATGGCAGAAACCCCTTACAGGATACAAGATAAATACGGATGCAACATGGACTATGGGGGGGGGGGGTTCTGCTCTAGCTGTGATAGTTAGGAATTGTGAGGGGAAAGTGGTGAAAATGAGGTCAAAATCTTTTCAATCCTCATCACCTTTACAGGCAGAATTGATAGCCATCCAATGTGGATATGAGCTATGTATAGAGCTTGATTTACATAAATGTGAGGTGGAATCTGATTGTCTAATTGCAGTACAAGGTATTCAAAATCCAAATATCTCACCATGGAGGACTTTCTCTATTTTCCATTCTCTAAATTCAAAACACCAAATATATCCAATCTAACACACTCCTAGAGAGGCTAATAATGCAGCTGATTTCCTTGCCAAATTTGCTTTAGACAATAACTTTGATGGAGACCTTGAACTGAATTCAGCCCCTCCTATTCTTAAGGGACTCCTTTATCTAAATAGATGTGGAATTCCTTGGATTAGAGAAGGCTCTAGATAACATGTTGCATATGTTGCAATATTCATATACCTTTATAGGATTCTTCACACCTTTTCATAGGATAGATACTGCTGATGTGTTTGTGTATTTTGGTTTACTACAGGTCTACTTCATAGTTCAAATCTTGGCTGGTTATGATCGTGCACAACCAGCTCTTTGTCCAAATTGTTTTGATGGATATCGACAACGGATGACTGAGATTCAATACTCATGGTTTCACCGCAAAAATGAAGCACTCTTATTTACTGATTGGATATGTTTTAATCTTCAAGTGATAGTGTGTAGTTGCCTGGCCAAGGGAAAGAATTAACACATGGGGTGGAGATTCTTTCTTTTGGAATCGCAACTACCATATCAATACTTTTTGGTCTAATCACTTCCCGAAAACCACTTTAGATGATAGGTATTCTTTTGGAGGCAACCACATTGCCTCAATTATCGGTCATGTACAAACTATGCTCCATTTTATCGAAGGCTTGGGGAACCTTATATAATCCCCCACCTAAAAAAAAAATCTACGGACACCATTGACCAATTGCACTCCCTTGGGGAAAATATTTCATGATCTACCTATGTGATCCAAGAGGTCTTCTAAGTGATAGGTGGTATGAGGTCACAATTGGAGGAACTTTGCACAAGGATGGATTCCATGGAATCCGCCATTCGTACGAGGAGGTAGGCCCTTCAAGACTACGAGAGTGAGTGTTACTACGTTCCCAACCTCACTTATGTGTACATTGTTTTTGCGCATTAGGGGCCATGAATAGTTTAAGTGTGGGGATTTTTGTCATTTCTTTGGTGATTTTGGTTTTTGCTTTGTTGTAGGATTTTTTGGATGTATACTTGGTGGGATGACTTGCTAGGTAGGTTTCCTAGTTAATATTGGGTTGGTTGTTTTAGAACATTGGTGGTGTAATTTTTTGTTTATCGTTATCTTCATGTTGTGTGAAGCCCAACTTTGGGGCATTTTGTGCTACACTAAAAAATTGAAAATTTTGAAAATAAATATATATATATATATATATACACACATGCACACACACACACACACATATATATATACATACCCGGCTAAGTTGAAAACCAAAAGGGAAACTTAGGCAACATTGGGAAAAGTCTGGATAGGTAAAAAAACCTAGGTAAAAGTGAGAGGCTAGGCTCGTATAGACTTACGAACCTAGGCGAAAAATGAGAGACCGTGTGTAAAAAAGGTGAGAATGTGAGCTCAAAATGTGTGAAAGCTAGGATGAAAACCCGAAAGGGCTCATAGGCAAAATGAGAGAAATTGAGAGAAAATAAAAAAAAACTAGGTTGACAATACATTTGCATCATTCTTGGTTGTAACTAGGTCAAGAATATAGAGTTATTCCTATGTTACAACCAAGTTGATGAATCTTGGATTTCCTTGGTGGATTGTTTTCGGAGACGACTCTTTAATTGCTTTTAGGGAATATTTTGGGAAAATTAAGCTAGCTTAGCACTTATGTTTCTTTGCTTACCTTTTTCTACATTTTATTTTGGGTGGTTAGATTACTTAGGCTCTTTGAGGAGTGTGAGAGTTGTGAGATTCTTGCTCTTGTGGGGGAAACAGGGTAATCTAGGAATAAGTTGAATGCCTCGGTTAACTTTCCTGCACGCTACATTTCGCTTAGTCTTTTTCTTGTCTTTATTTACTCGAGGACGAGTAAAGGGTTAAGTGTGGGGGGGTCTGATGTGCTTCATTATACGCACATTAACCATTGCATTCGTCATAATAATTGGTTCATTTTATATGTTGGATTGCTAGTATTAGTTGAGTTTACGTGACAAGGGGTTTAGACGGCCATATTTGGTTTTCCTGTCTAAATCCCACGTTTTGTAGACTTAATTGGTACTAATGGACACCTTGTATCCATGGGCACCTATATCTTCCTTTGTGATCATCCTTAATAGGTCGCTCGTGGGTACTTTTTGTTACATTCTATGTGAAGGACGTTCGCAATGATGGTAGAAGATGTTGAAGGTCATTTGCAAGGATAGTAGAAGAGGTCGAAGGCCATTCACATTCGAATGGTAGTAGAAGAAGGCCATGAATATTACATCATGGTAGTAGAAGGATGGAGCCAAAGATAGGAGGCATTGAAGCTTAAAACGACCAAGGAAGAAATGGAGAATCGTGGTCCGAGAGTTGCGCTAAATTCTGGGACTCCAAAATGGCAAAGTATAAGCGTGGATCTTCCCTTTTACACGGCCCGCACCCTTCCAAGTGCAAAATGTCAAGACCAGCCAGTGGGATGAGAAGAATTGAACATCCCACGCCAAAAGACTGATCAAAATGAGGATTCTGATGATGGGCCGGGCCAAACGACACAGACCATGGATTAAAAGTGCAAAAATAACTCTCTTGACATCGGGCTACGCTAGACGATGCGGATCGTGCCCTGCACGACCCATGCTAAATTTCATGCCCTGCACCAGCATAGCTAGAGGATCTTGCTGGATTATGCACCTCATGCCGACATGGGGCAAATGGGTGCCCTACGCCTGCACGAGCCACATCAGCAGCGTGAACCCTGCCATTCGCGGCAGCCAGTGCCAGTGGCGGCTAACTAGGGTTTTGACACTACTTTGGCCTATTTTGGGCCTATTCTTATACCCAATCCCCTAATACTATAAATATAGCCTTAGTCTACTAGGGTTAGAAGTCTTGGATCATTTTTCATTAGTTCATTTGTAATTTGGGAGAGTAACATAGAGAGAGAAACACCCTCTCTTCTCTCTAGATTTTTTTCTCTCTTCTCTTTTTATTTTGTTTTGTTCCTAAGATGTGGAATTCAATTAAATACTTGAATTCTATGTATAGGAAGTAGTTTCTATATCTTGGGGATAATTGTATTCATGTGTTGATTAATACTTTTGTGAGATTCTTAGTTCATCATAATTTATGTGCTTGTGATATTATTATGGCGTGTTCTTGAAAGTTATAATTGCATGAAAAATACACTTTATTAGCACACATTCTAGTTCACATTCATGTTGGTGCAAATATTGATACCCCTCAGGGAAGAGAAACCTAGATGTGATATGGGTAGCAAGGTCCGGGTCCATGTGGGTGTGTGCACATAGGTCTTTTTCGAGTTTTACTATTACAATGACAGGAAATCGGTCTTAGTTTATGAGTTGGTATGAAGAGTTACGGGTAGAGATAGCAAAAAGTAGCAAGCTAGGGTTGTAAAAGGTCCTAGTGTCATATATAAGGTGCCTACCTCCCTTTGCCTCGTTTATAGGCCTAGGGAGTAGAGCATCTATGGTGGAGTGCCCGGGACGTAATTGTACGGGGGAGAAACAGACCTATAACAATGGTCAGACCTTTTTGTATTCCCCTAATTATGGAGGCAGTACAGATGGAATATTGCAAGAGCACCCTAAGTGACATATATGGGGAAGTGTTGACCATTGACCACACCACGTGTTATGAGCACTAGATTAGGTTGTCGATGTCTTGTATGTGAAAGCATCAAGGATCGAAGCATTTAATCAACCATGTTACACAAATATTCCCCAAGTGTCTACCTATTATAGTTTACTTGTTTTTAATCTTTCATATTTGCAGTTGTTAGTTGAAAAACCGACCCCTCCTATTTACTATACTATCTACTCCTAGCAACACAGATGGATTGACGACTCGGACATGGTTGTGTTTAATTGACTATTAGACCTTAGCATCTCTGTGGACATACCCAGAGCTTGCAACTAACTACCCTATCAGTAGCATAGTAGTGAGATGGGTGCTAACTATAAATTTAAATTTGACCTCATTTGACTCCAATACCTTTGCTAGGGTTAAATTTAGCTACAACTTGACGACCCCGAGTGGAGGTGGGTCAGCATCAAACACCCCACACTTAGACCTTTACTCATTCTCGAGTAAAGATGACAAAGGCCTAAGGTAGTTCCTACTTTTTTTTCTATCCATAACACACTAGAAACCTTTCTCTTAAATTCCTTTGGCTTTAAACATGAGAGACTGCCCATCTCCATATTTGTGCCTAAAAGATTCTACCCTACAAAATTTTCCAAAATAACATTGCATCCATTGAGGTGGACATCATCCAAAATTAAGGTAAAAAGGGTTGAATCTATCCAAAAGTTTCCAAAGTTGCAAAATGAGCCTTCAAATTTTTTCATTTTTCTCAATTTCTCTCATTCTTTTTACCACACACCTCACCTTTTTCCACACAATTTAGGCCTCTCATTTTTGCATAGATTTCCCTTTAGGGTTTTCAATCTATCTGGGCCCCTCATTTTTGCCTAAGTTGCCTGCAAGCGGGTTTTCAACTTAGCGAGATAAAATTTTGTTTAAACCTTCTAATAAGTTATTAATTACAATGGAAAATGAGAAATATCATATCAAAAGCACCTGCAAGTTATGAGCTTAACTAATTCACCCACCCCAAACTTAAAATATAGTATTTTCCCTAATACATATAACTGATCAAAGCATAAATGTGGAATAACAGAAAAAAATAAAAGTACTCACAACTAGGACCACGAGGGTTCTGCTTCACCCTAACAGTGAGCTTACCTCTGGGCCCTCTCCTTCTGCCTGCGAGTGCAGCGAACTGGGTTAATCATCTATGGGGAAAGCATTAGGACAATAATGGTGTCGATGCCTTCCTCCAATCCAACCAATATATGGTCAGTTATCTCCCACTCGGTCTTGTACTGATCATGGCACTGATGGACCTGTTGAAACTGCTGGCTAACCTACAATTGAAACTGGTCAAATCGACCCTTGAAATGTACAAGCTGATTAAATTCCATGGTGTTCTACTGCTGGAAGTAAGCGCATGCTGCTTAAGATCAGGCTGGTCCTCGGGGGCATGGGGGTGGTCCTTGTTGTCAACCGGATGGTCCTCGTGTGGGGATGATAGAGGGTGTTAGAGCCCACGTTGTGAGCATTATATGCTGACCAGAAATACTTGGCGAACTATGGGATTGGGTCGACCCACAATGTGCAAATCAGTGTGGACTCTGTAATGGCTATGTACTTCTGTGGTAGTACCACGAACATGAAATCTTATTCCCTCCCTCCCACCATATATCCAAATGTATGGACTGGAAGTGTCGTGCAGCAGCTTGGTACGAATGAGCTCCTTGATGTTGTAGACGTAGGTACCCGGGAGATATTAGACTGCGTTCATCGCATCCTGTGTAAGGACATTCAAGTGCCAACCAATGAGAACTATCATCCCACCCATGATAAGCATTCCCTTGTCGGCACGGGAAACAACAATGCAACATATCACTCACAAGTCCATCCAATCCGGGTGGCCTACCCTATCTGAAGTCATGCCCCAAAGGCACCTCACATCATAACTGGGATAATGATGTGAGCATAGAATTGACATGGATAGAAGTCTGTGAGCAAAACACAGAGCAGGATGGATAATGATGGAACTCTTATCCTTGTTGCACCTCGGTTTCCCAGTGATGGTTTTCCAGAAAGTGCTCTCATAATAACCTGGGGGAGTGTCAAAATCTCTTACCCCTGGGCCCAACTCCTATCCAAAAAATGTGGGCCAAGTCCGTATAGCTCATCTCATAGCTTTGGTCATCCATGTGGAATGTGATATACATACCCTTCTCGTACTCAACCCTTGCCAGTGTGGTAAGGAACTCTAGGGTGAGCCGGGTATAGGTCCAATGGAATCTTGTCAAAAAGGCTTCTAGCCCTACTTTCCTAAATAGCATGGACAATGACTCCCAAACACCCAACCTCTCCAATGTCTCTCTCTGAGCAAACCGGGCAGTCTATATGGTGTTCCCCATTAGGTTCGCCCACCTAATAGCAAAGTTCCCCGTAATTGGGGTTAAACCCATGTAGTCAGGGGCCGGGAGATGGGAAGAGCTGGCACTGACAATAGTCATATTCCTCTTTGGGGCCATGGCTAAATTAATAGCACTAACACAGTCAAAATCAATCAACTGGACTATATTCTAAAATGTGTCACAATATATCAAAAATGTCACAACATATGCGACTACCTATCACAACATGTTGCAAAATTTCAAGATGTGTCACAAATTCAATCTACCCAAAATTTCATTCCCAATATGCTATTAGCCACCAACAATTCAAAAAACACCTAAAAATAAACTACCATATCACAAATGGTGTCACATAATGCCAAGCTATAGAATCAATCAATATTTGAAGAACGCACAATTTTCAACACACTTTAAATTCAACAATGAAGTGAGAAGTGTCACTGTGGGAATGATGGATTGAGTGTGGAAAACACCAAATGAGAAATGCAAGAAACAATGGTTGAATTCGACCAATAAGTCAAGAACCCCCGATTTCTAGGGTTCTTGAGTTTTTAATAAAATTTTGTGCAAATTTGGTATGAGTAGGTGGTTGGGGTATGAGGAAGTGGAAGGATGATGGTGAGAGGAGAAGAATTTGTGTGGGAGAGGGTTGGTTTCAGGTGAAAAAAGGTGAGAGAATGAGGTGGTAGGCGGAAGATTAAACAAGCAGAATAAGAGGAATGGAAAAAAAAGAACTTTTGATGGGTTTTCTAATACCTGGGCTGACGACCTTATGGGCCACGCTATATGTCGCAGCCCGTGACACCGAAACTATCTTGAAATTATTATTAGCAATCCCTGTTGCAGGCCGCGCTATATGTCGCAGCCAGCAAAGCCTGTTCTGTCTGCTTTCTAATTTTTCCATTTTTCCTTCGTATGTCGTGATATAAGTCACGGCCTGTGAAGGTCCTTCTGCCCAACTCATCATATTTCTCGCCATTTTTGGCCCCTGAAATTCCTCAAGAGCATTTCATTCCTACAAAAACACAATCAGTGCAAACCCGGCATAATATTGATCCAAAAACCAAATTAGAAAGATTTATTATAAATTCGACATAAATTAATGTATTAAATTTATACTAAAATTAAAAAGAAATAACACTTGCATCAAAGGAATACTCTGAATGATCAAACCAAGTTTATTTAATGTCAATGGCACGCCTTATTCACATACCAAGAAAAGTGAAACTACATCAACGAAATTGCAAAAATGGCCTCCGGATGATCAAAACCAAGTTTTTTTAACATCGTCAGCATGACATATTCCCATTCCTAAGCCTCCACTCCCTAATCGGGTTGTCAAGAAGATTTTCTCAACTAGTTTCAGTTGGAAATTTTCATAATAGGGCTTCAAGCGGTGGCCATTTACTTTGAAGACTTTATAAGTCTCCGTACTCATAATCTCTACCGCTCCATATGGGAAGACTTTCACCACGACAAAAGGCCCAATCCACCTTGATCGCAATTTGCGCATGAATAACCGAAGGCATGATTGGAATAGATGGACTTTCAACCAACGTTAAAGTCCTTTCTATTGATTAAGCTATCATGCTTGGCCTTGGTTTTCTCCTTGTAAATTGCAAAGTTCTCGTAGGAGTCCTTCTGAATCTCCTCAAGCTCTTGTAATTGAAGCTTTCGGTGCACACTGGCTTCATCCAAATTCATATTGAAGCTTTTTATGGCCCATTGTGCTTTGTGTTCAAGCTCAATTGGTAAGTGGCACTACTTCCCAAAAACCACCCGATATGGAGACATTCCAATTGGTGTCTTATAGGTCATTCTATACTCCCACAAAGCATCATCTAGCCGAATGCACAAATTCTTCCTATTCGGGTTAACCATTTCTCAAGGATATTTTTTATCTCTCGATTGTAGACCTCGGGTTAGCCATTTGATAGTGGGCGATTGTCCGTGGAGGTTTTATGGATTACCCTATACTTTTTCATCAAAGCCTCGACTGTGCGATTGCAAAAGTGGGTTCCTCAATCACTAATCAAAGCTCGGGGGATTCCGGACCAAGAAAAGATGTTCACTTTCAAGAACTCCCCCACTACTTTTGAATCATTGGTCCTAGTGGCCTTTGCCTCGACCCACTGGGACACATAATCCGGCAAGCAAAAATATATATACAACCAAAAGATTTTTGTAAGGGTCCCATGAAGTCAATCTCACACACATAAAAAATCTCACAATACAAGATGCTTGTTTGTTCCATGTCATTCCTTTGGGAAATGTTTCCCATTTTTTGACACTTGTCACAAGATTTACAAAATTTATAGGAATTCTTCATCATGTGAGGCCAATAGAAACCGCTTTCTACCACCTTCAAAGCAATTCTCTTGGCACCAAAGTGTCCACCACATGCAAGAGAGCGACACATATTTATAATAGAACTTACTTCACTCTCTGAGACACATCTCTGAATGATTTGATCTGGGCAATGCTTCCATAAATATGGATCGGCCCACTCATAGTGTTTAGCCTGACTTCTCAACCTATCTCTATGAGCTTTGGAGAACTTTGGGGGAAATTGTTGAGAGACAAGAAAATTAACTAGATCGGCATACCAATGGTGAGCCTCTCTAATTGCAAACAAGTATTCATCGGGAAATTCTTCCCGGATGGTCTCCCTCATAGGTCTCTCAATCGCAATCTCTGACTTATTAATTAATGTCAATCGACTTAGATGGTCAGCCACCACATTTTCAATCCCCTTTTTATCCCTTACCTCTAAGTCAAATTAACTCAAGAGAAGTATCCATCTAATCAACCTAGGCTTGGCTTCCTTCTTGGTCATTAAGTGGCGAAGAGCCGCATGGTCTATGAAGACAATGACCTTAGTACCAAGTAGATACGACCTCAACTTCTCAAGGGAAAATACTACATCCAAAAAATCTTTCTCCATGGTGGGATAGTTGCATCGCACATCATTAAGAGTTATTGAGGTGTAGTATATAGCATGAGGGATCCTCCTTACCCTTTGACCTAGAACTGCACCAATGGCATAGTCACTAGCATCACACATAATCTCAAAAGGGAGGTCCCAATTAGGGGGTTGTATAATAGGGGCGGAAACAAGCATTGTCTTCAAAGTGTCAAAGGCTCTTTGGCATTCTAGGTCAACCACAAAATCCACCTATTTTTGCAACAACTTGCACAAAGGGGGGGGGGAATCTTAGAAAAGTCCTTAATGAAACGATGATAAAAACCCGTGTGACCTAGAAATAACCTAACTTCTCTAACACTCGAGGGGTATGGTAGGGATTGGATCATGTCAACCTTAGCTTGTCTACCTCAAGACCTTGGGAAGAGACCACATAACCCAATACAATGCTTTTTTCCACCATGAAGTGGCATTTTTTGGAGTTTAATACGTGATTGCTTTCAGTGCATCTCTTGAGTACTAATATTACATGGTTTAAACAACTATCAAAGGAATCTCCATGAATGGTGAAATCATCCATGAAAACCTCTACGAAGTGCTCAACAAATTATGAAAATATACTAACCATGCACCTTTGGAATGTGCTGGGAGCATTGCATAACCGAAAGGCATGGGCCTATAGGTAAAAGTGCCAAAAAGGGCATGTGTTAGTGGTCTTCTCTTGGTCTTCTGGGGATATGGAAATTTGGAAATACCCAGAATACCCATTTAGGAAATAATAGAAATCTTGCCCGGCAAGTCTCTCAAGCATTTGATCAATAAAGGGTAGAGGTAAATGGTCCTTCCTAGTACCGCATTCAACCTATGGTAGTCAATACACACACTCCACCTGTTTTGCACACAAGGGGGAACCGATTCTCCCTCTTGGTTCTCTATCACGGTCACACTACTTTTCTTAGGCACTACTGGGGTGCGGCATACCCATTTGCTATTGAAGATGGGGTAAATTATTCTGGCTTGGAGTATTTTAAGAATCTCACTCTTCACCACCTCCATCATCAGCGGATTAAGCCAACGTTGGGGTTGCCTCACCTGTTTGGCCCCATCATCTAACAAGATACGATGCATGTAGGTGCAAGGGATAATCCCATTGATATCAGCAATAGTTCACCCAATTTCCTCCTTATGGCTTCTAAGAACCTCTATCAACCTCTCTTCTTGTTCCTTGGTGAGTTTACTTGACAATATCACGGGTAAGGTATCTCCCTCACCAAGGAACATATATTTTAAATTCTCGGGTAGTGGCTTCAATTCCACTACAGTTCCTTCTCAAGAGACATGGAGATTTCCACATCTCGAGGTGCATCAAGAACATCAATAGGGGGTTGAGAGGTAGCTTATCAACAAAATTAAGTCTTTCTATAGTCCCAAGCAAATTTATCCTCAAAGAATAATCATACAATCCATTTACATTAAGACTATTTTCTAAAGAAACCTTCAAACAATCCATGCCATCAATCACAAACACATCTTGCACATAATCATCAACAGTATCAACAACATCAATAGCTGGAAAGAATGACTCTCACTAGGAAATTCCATGGCAGCATAGATGTTAAATTTCACAATTTCCCCCATTAAATTCCATGGTTAAGCATCCCCTATGAACATCAATTTTAGTTCTAGATGTTTTCAAAAAAAGTCTCGTTAACAAGATAAGGATGGCCCGTTTATCATTCTCCATATCTAGAACATAGAAATTAGCGGGGAAAATCAATTTATCAACCTTAACCAAAAAATCTTCCACAATTCCCCTAGGGTAGGCATTAGAAAGGTCGGCCAACTGGACCACTACCCCGATTTCATGCAATTTTCCAAGATCTAAGGATCCATATAAGGAGTATGGAATCACATTGATGGACGTTCCTAGATCTAGCATGGAATTTTGGGAATTCTTACCACCTATGATGCAAGGAATGGTAAACATGTCAAGATCACATTTAGGGCTGACACTTGACCACCAATTTTTATCTTTTCACCATTTTCCAAATTTTTTCCTCCTAGGGGTACATAATTCCTTAAGGAATTTAGAAAATCTAGGTACTTGATAAATTGCATAAAAAATAGGAATATTTACCTAGCACTTGCGGAAGACTTCAAAAAGCACTTTGTTCTCATCCTTACGATTCTTGTCCCACAAAGCTGCCAAAAAGGGTGGTGGTGAGAGAATCTTCTTGATTTCACACTTCTCTGATGGTTGATCGGCCACCTCTTCTACCTCTTTTTCCTTCACCTCTAGCTCATCTTCTATCTCCTTCCCTATCTTCACAATTTTCTTGGGGTCCTTGTTCTCCTTTCCACTCCTCAAGTTATGGCACCAACATTAGGAGGATGAGGGTTTAACTCTGGTTGTGATGGAATTTTTCCAAAATCCCTAGCTTCCAATTGAGCTAAAGAGGATGTTGTTTGACTAACTTGGATTTCCAATCTCTTGAATCTTGTGGAAGAGTGGTCCACCACGTTTGTAATATTAGATGCAATCTATTCTTCCAAGTAGTGACCATAGTTGTTATAGCTTACATGAGCTCCTCATACTCTGACCTTAGCTTTCATTCTCGAGGGTTAGATGACCCCTCATCCCTTGGGTAAGGTTGTCGTGAAACCCGATTGTGGCCTTAGTTTCCTTGGTATTGGGGTTGTCCTCCTTGACTATTTGGTTGACACACACCTTGGCCACCTTAATGACCACCTTGGGGATTTGATTGTCTGACTTGATCATATCTCCACCTGAATTTTGGATGGTTCCTCCACTCGGGATTGGATGGTCCATGCGCTTCATATCCATCCATGATGTTATACTTCCTGGTGGGGGGTAATATAACCAATATTTGGCCACATCCTTCAAAGAGAACGGTAATGCCCTTAGATTGAAATTATCCTCTGAAACTCTAGTAGGCTTCGTATTCATGCTCAATAGGTGAAACTCTGAAAAATGTTTTTTTGCATCCTGCTCACTCAACCCATGGAAAGATGGTAGATGGTGAATTATCCTGGACTTGAGCTCACAAGTGACATTTTCCAAAAGAGGAGGGAAAATGATGCAGAGTGGTTTGCTCTCTAGGTTAGAATCCATGAGCTCCCTCAAGGTTCTAGTATCATCTTCCATAATTGGTGTAACTACTACGGGTAATACATGAGTAGCTTGGTTTGCTAAATGAGTTAGTCTCCTTGCTCTCTGGAGTGTTCCCAAAAAGATCGCAATCGTAGTGCAAGAGTTCTTCTCTATTGGTAAGAGTATCAACCAAAAACCAAGAACTAGAGAAATACAACCTTATCTTAAGTAAAAATCACTAAAGCAAGCAAACGTTAACAAACAAGTAAAAACACAAAAAACACAAAAAAATACACTAACATTTTAATGAAATATGCATTTTCCCCGGCAATGGCGCCAAAATTTGGGAGGTCGTCATCGTGCCTCTCCAAGATAGTAGTTAAAGGCCCTAATTATGGCTAACTACTAGAAATTAGTTAGTGTCATGTAGGGGTTGTCCACAAAGAGAGTTTTATCGAGTGTTAAAATGTAGTTAAAAAGCACACAAAGATGTTACTCTAAGTGTGTGGTAACAGAGTGGGGGGTTTTGGTTTTGAAAACACTATGAGTACTTTAAACTACTAAATTAACAACCGATTAGAAAGAACGATGTAAATACGATCGCAACAAGCACAAAAGATGGAATAAAGATAACTTGTCTTGGGAGCAGTTGGTTGACATTTCTTGTCATCCTTTAATCATCAACTAATTATCATATTTTTATGCATTAACCACATATTGTGAAGAACTTGTGAACACCTTTCGAGTGAAAATATTTATCGTCTCTCCTCATTTATAGTTAGAGTGAGAGATCGGTGCCACACAATAACCTTTACCCTTGGGTCACTCCAGACGATTGACATCATAGACTTCCTTGAGAATAGGAATACACATGGAGAGCCAACACAACTACCATAATGTTCTACAAGCGAGAAACACATAGATAGCACAAGCATATATACTAATAATGACTACGAGGATTGGCCTTCATGTTAATCGTTATTAGTGAGCTACATTGATAATTAGTCAAACCCATTCAAATTCATTCTAAATCTAAGAAATTTCATCAATCAATAATCATAATTAGTTTTCACTCCCAATTATAACCTAGCATTGACCAACGATAATAACATAAAAAAAAGTCAAAGTCTTCCGGGTTTGACCAAAAACCTAGCAAATAATTAACCCACAATAATCAACTAATTGACCATCCTAGTCTAAATCATGCATTAATCACACAGGAAAGCACAAAACATACTTGATCAAAGCACGAATTAGGATAAATCAAATCTCACAAATTCATAGTAGAAATGCTTACCAATTGCTCCCAAGAGTATATTTGGCCTAGATTAGCTAAACCCAAAACAAAATAACAATAATCCATGGTCAACATAGAGTACAAGAAGAGAAATAAATGTAGGGTTTCTTGAAGGAGAGTTTCAAAAATTGGAGTATGAGTGAATGAGGGGAGAGATTTCAAAAAAGTAATGATAAGGCTAGCATATCCCATCTCATGGGCCGCGCTATATGTCGCAGCCCGTGATGGGTCTTCTGTCCAAAAAAATTTTAGTTGCTTCTACCTTCGATGTTCGCGCTATATGTCACAACCGTCGAAGGCCTTTCTGTCCAGCTTCTACCAATTGTTCACTAAATTGGCCATCTCTTCCAAATCTTCTCATTTCTTCAACTCTTCATCCAAAATTCAAACTCTTCAAGACCCGAGCACTTCAATGAATCTAAACCACTTCAAAAATCAAAGAATTAGGATATAAAATATGTGAATTCATCCTAACCCTCAAATTTATTAAATGTCAATTAAATCCCTAATCGATTACAAAATTAGATTTCGAATGTGCTAAAATGGAATATAAATTAAGTACATCACTTAATGGTCTGACCTAATGGAGGGACCACAATTAAGCTATTTTGTAAGTTGAGGGGCCAAAAGTGTTCAAAAATTTATTAAGGGGCCAAATGTGAACGATGGTTTCAAATATAGATTCATGCAATGATTCACAAATATGTTGGAGAAATATGAAATTGAATGTTTACAAGGAGTAAGAGCAAGAACTTGAAACATTATATTGTGCACATGAAACTTCACTCAGATTTGGTGTAAGGAAGTCAACACGAAGACTATCAAATGAAGGAAAAGTCAAAGAAATATATTACGCGTATTGTTGTGAAGGGAAATCAGTTTCAAGAACTGAGCCCATGCCAAATTAACAAGTAGCAATTAAGAGAGGAAAAACCGAGGATTTCCTTAGATCAAGAACAAGATGTAGGCTGCAATCAAAATCAAGCTTGCTAATGACAACATCTGTGAAATCAAGCACCACATCTTGTTCTAATGAAAGGCAAGAGCAATTGAGGGTATGAAAATGACTTGGTCTAAGGCCAGTTGTAAGTTTCAAGTATTTGGTGTGTGATGTTAAAGGAGAAGATAATATAGGGCACACAATGAGGAACCATATAAATTAAATGAATAGATTGAGAATGAAAGCTATAGAAGAAGGTGGTGCAGATAATGATATTGATGGGTTTTACCAAACTGATGGTAGATAAGAGGATTTCTTCTTCAGGGTTAAATTGGATGACGCTTTTGTGGAGGTATGAAATGATGAAAGAAAACTACATGTTATACAAAGATGTCATGATATTTGACATCACTTAATAGACAAAAAAAAGTATAACAATGTTTGTGCTCCAATTTTGGGATTACACAACCATTAGAACAATGTGATGTTCACGTGTGCATCTATTGGTAATGAAAAGAAAGAAAGCCTTGTTTGGTTGTTTTAGACATTCAAAAATTCAACGAAAGAAAAATATTCAGTAACTATATCTACTAATATGTTTTCAGGTTGATGTTCTAAAACACCAACATACACGCAAGATTGTATATAATGACAATATGACACTTACTTTATGTTTATATAACATTACCAGAAGTTAAATGTAAAATGTTTTATGGTTTTCAAGTTCAACAGTGAACATGCAACAAAACTAATTAATGTTCACACAATAGTAGATAACCTTCCATAAAAGTTGATTGATGATTTATAATATAACCAGTTTTCATTAAAGGTGTTTGATAACACAAGACACGGGTTATGTCTAGGACACTAGAAATAGAATGTCATCAGTCACTACGGCAAAGTAAAGAGCGGTGAATAATTGGCATGGCATTCAAACATTATTTGAAACATTGTCCGAATGAAGAAGAATCCAAAATGTTGGAATTCTATGATAGATATCTACCTATTTCAAGATATCAAGTGGTTCAAGTGCCTCTACGGACTCTGAGATGAATGATGTACCGATTTAAGTAAGGAAATCTTCTCAGCTGGCACATTATCATTCCAAAGAAGCAAAAGCACCAACAAAACAATCTGTTGTAGGGCTTTCAAAACTACAAATTTGTCAAATTATTTTCAATCTTTGAAAAAACAGTTCAAAGTTGGAGAAGCACCGAGACAAGCAAAGAATACAACGGCCCAATAGGAGAAGGACCTGGATTATTATAGCATGCATATGAGATATATACACATAAAATTTTCAAAGACTTTGAGAGAGAATAGAAGTTGACGATAACAAGTATGGCAACCAAAACCTTTAGCCTTGGGTATAAAGATGTCTATGAGGTCCACCTTAAAAATAATGATATGGGAGTGGAGAAGGTTTCTTACCAAAACTAAGATGAAAGGTGGAAATAAGATGTTCTTATAAGTACTTCAAAGAGATGTGCTTGTTGTGTCTCTATAGTTGATAGATTGTATTTCACATAGCATATTTAGTAATTTTTAACATATTTTAGAGTGATTATATGGTATCATTATGTAATACTGGGATAATAGAAAAATTGAAGATATTCAAGGATTTACAAGAATTACGAAGATTTCAAAGACTTGAAGATCCACCATTAGATCCAAAAGGAAACATAAAAGATCAAAAATAGAAGATATGGGACAAACAAGGGAAATTTTGGGAAACCCTAACCTTAAACCCACAATCCACTATTGCAGGTGGGTTAGGCCCTGATTGTGGCGGTGTGTAGATTGCAGCACACCGGAGCACGATGAAATCTGAGATGTCTTGGGATTCAGTCTGATATAGGTTGGGCCCAAAAACTGTGCTGGGTTGTATTATTATCGGCCCAATTAAGGTGTCAACAGACCACGTTACGCATGTCGTATTTATAGGGCATTAAAGGAGATAATTAAGGGAAATTATTATCAGGATTATACGGTATAAATACCAGGTATGTATTCATTTTCTATATTGATTCTACCTTGAAAACCTTACACATACTCTTTACTGACTTAAGCATCGAAGGACTGACCCCTGGGATCCCCAGTGATAGTTTTATTGCAGGTTGCAATCAAGGAACTCAAACTAGTTGACAGCTCGGTCGTCCCAGATGCATCAATTGGTGCCGTCTGTGGGGATGACTAAGCCAAATTCAGGTTTTTGAGTTTATGTCTACAGTTACTCGAAGGAGTGAGAGATTGAGGTTAAAAGGTACAGGAGCCGGTAATGAAGCACAGTCTGAGAGAACATATATGGTAAATCCCCAGAAGATGTAGTGTACTGTGACATCAGGGTTCAAGTATTAATGGTCGAGTCGATGGTGGAGCCTCTTTCAGCTACAGAACATGAAAAGGTACATCTTAAGCGAACCTAATCTGCATATTGCTGAAACTACTCGAGTAGATGTTGCGGGGTCCTCGAGACACCCAGAAGTTAATACAAAATAGGAAGCTGGAAATGTTGGACCGGCTTAGAGTGGGCCAATCGGTTTGAGGGATGATAGGGGACTATGCAAGGGAATCAGAATATAGGGGCAACATGGCCAAATCAAGATTTAGAACAGGCAGCACAAGCTTTGACTGCGGCAGGATATCGAGTTACCCCCCCCCCTCAAGGGGTGTGAGGATCCAACAAGATGTGTTGCCACTCTCGCCTTCAGGGAGGACAGTAGGGTTGACATCTCAGCCCATGGTTGCTTATCCTTACCCTGCGTATGTTGGAGAGGCATTACAGATGAGACTACAACCTTCTCTTCTGGATTACCCACAAGGGATAGTGAACTCGATGCCCCCACTAGTACCATTTATCTCGGTCATTACACTTCCAGGATTTGAAATAGGATACAGTATGGTGACTTCTTCTAGAGTTCAGGTATACTGAAATGTAGGACTACAGGGGGTGATAGCCAATCAAGGGTCTTATGATCCCTATAGGCAGTTACCAACTTATCCGGGGTTCGTGCAGCCGTGGGCAAATCCTGGGTATATGGGAGCCCAGTCTACTTACCCTTTACAATTTGGAAAGAATGAACGAGGAGTGAATCTGATTGGAGGGCAACGGGAAACAGGAGCAAATGCTGGTGATTCCCTCAAAAGGGAGTTAGATTTATTGGGTCGATGGGCCAGGCAGCAGGAACGCCCTTTAGCTCAGTGATAACATGGGTTCGTTGACCAATGGATGTGAAACCCCCGGAGGGACTTCCTACTTATATTGGCGGGACAGGTCCTCGAGAGTTCATCTAAACATTCCTAAGTTTGATGAATTCGAGGAACTTTGAGGAAAAACTAATGTGTAAGCTGGTAGGGAGCTATCTTTAAGGGAAGACCCAAGAATGGTTCAAAAGGTTGCCAAGGGACTCGCTACACTCCTATAGAGATTTTAGTGGAGCTTTTCTAATCAATATGAGCAAAAGAAAAAGTTCACAAAGACTTTGTTGGAACTTTATCGAAATAAGAAGAAGCCGGAGGAAAGCACGGAGGTTTTTTATCATCGGTATGTGGATGAGAGTTTGGGAGTAATAGAGACCACAGAAAATGAAGTGATTCAAGGATATTTTCTAGGGATGGTGGATTTGGAATTGTACAAGAAATTGAGCACGAATACCCCTAAAACCTTGTAAAAACTTCAGGAGGTAGTAGAAGAGTACTCGAGAGTAGAGGAAGAACCCCATCACGGATTCTTAGTATACACAAAGAACTGTTTCGGCCACTCTCACCTATACAGAACTCACCAAATGCGATGATGTCCAGGCGGGCAATGAACCGATATTGTGATTATCACAGGGATTATGGCCATGACACAAACAATTGCATGCAATTAAGGATGGAGATTTAAAGGCGTGAGAGAGAAGGACGGTTTCGAGGCCCGGGCCCCAAAATAAACATGTTGGGTCTCCAAGGCTCCGAAATGATTGAAGAGAATGGCAGCCATACAAAAGGAGCAATCAGAATAATGGGGGTATGTGATCTTCTTCATTTTGCGTGTGTGCCGTTGCATTTGACATAGTTTTTAGTTACTTTTAGTTTGTGGATTGCTAGTATTAGTTGAGTTTAAGTGAAGGTTTTTAGACAGCCATGTTTGTTTTTCTTGTCTAAATCACATATTTTGTAGACTTAATTGGTACTAATGGACATCTTGTATCTACGGGCTCCTTGATCTTCCTTGTGATCATCTTTAGTAGGTCACACGTAAATAATATTTGTCACATTACATTCTTGCGAATGCTGTTTTCTTATAGAAGATTTGAAGGCCATTCGCACTGAATGGTAGTAGATGAAGGCTACGAGCATCAATGCATGGTAGAAGGATATTGAAGCCAGGGATCGAAGTTCAAGACGACCAAAGGAGAAAATGGTGAATCGTGGTTTGAGGAGTGCTGCCTTAGTCCACGAATGATCCAAGAAGAACCAGCCTCCAAGGCTGGTTCCATTGGATTCATTTTTCTTGATTACAACAAAATTGACTACTAGGCTCCCAATTCGGACTAACGGTTCACCCGTGGCAAGCAAACAAAGTTTGGTTAATGAAGGACCAGCGGCCCGTGACAGCCTACACTACACGAAGCATTAGTGACTTGTGAAGATGCCCACGTCCACCCTACACGAAGCTACAGCACCGATCTGTGACAATGGAGCCGAGTTGTGAAGCATGGAAGGGAAGAGTTGAAGAAATTTGGCTAAGTATGGAGCCGGTCCGTGAAACCCTCACTGACCATGACGAGAGTTCTGAGCAAGCACCCATGCTGCTCGTGGTCCATGAAAAGAAGGTCGGGCCATGAAAACTACTAAGTGGAAACTGTGGTGCTGCTCGCGGTCCGTGGAAACCTTCACGGGCCGTGGCACGAGCCCAGCTTCACGGACCATGGCTTTCCGTGGCAAGGAATGCTCATGGACCATGCCAGATCTGGCGGTCCATGCTTAAAGGCTTTAGGGACCGTGAAATCCGAGCTAGTCTGTGAAATCCTAGCCAGTCCGAGAAAACTAGGCGGCTGACCTAGGGTTTTGGCACTTTTGACCTATTTTTGGGCTCAATCTCCTACTACTATATATAGGACCCTAGTTTACTCATTTTACATACCTAGAATCTATATCTTGTAACTTGGAGAGCATTTGGGAGAAGGAAGGAGTTCCTTAGTAGGTTTTGTACTTTTTCTTGTCTAAATCCTGCATTTTGTAAACTTAATTGGTACTAATGAACATCTTGTATCCACGGGCTCCTTGATCTTCCTTGTGATCATCTTTAGTAGGTCTCCCATTAATACTATTTGTTACATTACATTCTTGTGAAGGTCGTTTGCTTTTAACGGTAGAAGATTTGAAGGTCATTTTCATTGAATGGTAGTAGATGAAGGACATGAGTATCAATGCGTGGTAGAAGGAGATTGAATCCAAGGGTACACATCTTCAAAGTTCAAGATGGCTAAAAGAGAAAATGGTGAATCATGGTCTGAGGAGTGCTGCCTTATTCCGTGAATGATCCAAGAAAAATTAGCCTTCAAGGCTGGTTCCATTGGATTTTTCTTCTTGAGTACTACAAAATTGACTACTAGAACTCCCAATTCGGACTAACGGTTCACCCGTGGCAAGCAAACAAAGTCCAGCCGATGAAGAACCAGTGGCCCGTGACAGCCCGCACTACATGAAGCATCAACGGCACGTGAAGATACCCACGGTCTGACCTACACAAAGCAACAGCATTGGTCTATGACCATGGAGCCGGGCCGTGAAGCATGGAAGGGAAGAGTTGAAGAAATTTGGCTAAGTATGGAGCAGGTCTGTGAAAACCTTCATGACCCATAACGAGAGTTCTGAGCAAAACCCCATCCTACTCACGGTCCGTATAAAAGAGGTCGAGCCGTGAAAACTACCGAGTGGAAACCGTGGTGCTACTCGTGGTCCGTGAAAACCTTCACGGACCGTGGCACGAGCCCTGTTTCATGGACCGTGGCTTTGCACGGCTATGAATGTACACAAATTGCGCTAGATATGGCGATCCGTGCTTGAAGGCTTCACAAACGGTGGCATCCGAGCCCGTCCTTGAAAACTTGGAAGTTGACCTAGGGGTTTGGCACTTTTGGCCTATTTTGGGCCTATTTTTAGGCCCAATATCCTACTACTATATGTAAGACCCTATTCTAATAATTTTACATACCTAGAATTCGTATCTAGTAACTGGGAGATCATTTGGGAAAAGGAAGGAGTTCCTTAGTAGGTTTTGTACTTTTTCCTTTTCTGTTCTTCTTGTTTCATCCCAAATATGTGGAACTCAAATCTATATTTGAATTCTATAACTAGGGAGAAGTTAGTTTAGATTGGGACATATTTGGCACTTGTGTAGTTTCTATTGCTTTATGAGATTCAAGTAGATTAATCCTATCTTTGTGTATATGATATTATTGTGATTGTTCTTAAATGTTTCTAAATTCACGAACACTGCACCACATATAAGCACACACTTTGTGCTATGTTCATGTATGGTGCATTTATCGATATCCCCTTGGGAAGAAAAACATAGATGTTTGAATGGGTAGGAGAGAATGTGTCAGCATGGGTGTGTGCACGGGGGATTCGTGAATGTTGTGACCTATTTGCCATTGCACCTGTCTTAGCTGGCTTCGTAAAGTTTCCTGAGAGGTTACGGTCAGAGATAGTTGATAGTAGTAAGCTAGGTGTTGTGTTGGAACCCTAGTATCACATATAAGGTACCTATAAACCTAAGGCCTCACGTATTGAGGACCACTGGGAATTAATGCATTTGTGGTGGAAACTCGGGACCTTATTGTGCTCCCCTAATTATGATGGAGGTGTCGATGGAGGGTTGCAAGCGCACCCACCATGACAGGGATGGGGAAGTGTATGACATTGACCACACCACATGTTGTGAACACATTGATAGATCTTATGTATGTCTATATGTGAATGAATCGAGAATTGGAGCATTAGAACTACCATGTTGCTAAATTAGTGCCAATTGCCTAGTTTGAATAGTTTACTAGCTTGTTTCACTCGTGCGGATTGATGACTTGGACAAGGCTGTGTTTTGACTTTTACTTGAACCCTACCATCTCTGTGGATGAACATGGGGCTTGCCGCTTACTACCATTTGGTAGCATTAGCATTGAGAAATGGGTTTAGAACTATAAATCTTATCTTTGACCATCCCACGGGATCAGTTCCTCGGCCCGGGTTAATTAAATTATGCTGTTGTGACTGTGTTAATGACCCCGGGTCAAGACAGGTCAAATTTTGGCGCCAATTTCGTGAATTCTTTTCAGTTCAAGTTTTAGTTGAGCATAGCGTGTTAGTAGAGTAGTTGTCTTTTATTGTTTTTCTTGTTTTTGTTTTCCAGAGTAGGTATTGCTTAAGTTCTTGGTGAAAATCAAGGACTCTTGCACTACGATTCCAAATTTTGTGTGTTTTCTTAGTTGGTGCTTAATAGGAAAGAAAATAAATGTGGGAAAACACTCAACGGAGGGCACTTTGTAGGGTGTGTCATTGTGATCATCCTATAGAGTGTTGCCCAAGGTTGAGTGAGTATGGGAGAAGAATGGCTCAACGAGTGAGATTTTGTAGGATATGTAATCGCGACCACCCTACGGAGTCTTGCTCTTTGATAAGCAAATATGAGAGAGGTGTAGGAGTTGTTGGTTCCCAAGGCCAATGGGATTAGGATTGTTACCCATACCTCGACTCCCCAAATTTGAGGTTTAGTGGTAACTCAAAATCTTGGTATGGAAATGCATCGGGAAACTAACAAATTGGGTTAGATAGTTGGATTTCACCAACTTACCCAATGCCCCAAAACTAATCCCTATGATTGGTTCCCAAATCGAATTGTGTGAAAATTTTGCAACCTATAGCTAATGTGACCAAGAGTAGTGATTTACTCCAATCATAAGTGCTTAGCGATATTAGCGATTTGGGAACTCTACTATTCTCAAGCATTGAGAAAGTTGAAGGGCAAGTGCTTAATTTGATGAATAGGGTGAGCCAACTTAAAACCCAATATTCCAAAAATGACCATCCCTCGTTGAATGTGAAATTTTTATAGATTAATCTAAAGGAGATGGGGAAAGGTTTGTTGGGAGTGAAGAAATCGAGGAAGGGGTGATTAAACTTAATTTTCCATATTACTTATTTGCACCCCTGCCTCCACCTATAGAACCTACTCCCACATCTTTGGAAGCCTTAGAGGAAACCATAGGGAAGCCAATTGAATATACTAAGCTTCCAAACCACCTATTCCCTTCAAGGTTGACTCCTCCTCTACTATATCTTCATCTTGGAAGATTCTTACCCCCTGTGCTTCATTTTTGGTAGTCTAAGGTGATAGGGTACAAACCCACACCATATGCATGACATTAGGGTCGTGCCGACAACCCTAAATATACGGAGCTTCTTGGAAGGCAACCTGAGCTTTGAAAATTTACATTAGTTTAGTAATTTTGGTGTGTTTTCCTATTTGTAGTTTTCTTTTTGTTTTTGGGACACTATTACACTTTGTGTGCATATTTGTTTTGTAGGAAGCTTATGGTTCTTGGAGTAAGGTGAACAAACAAGGAGCCCAACTCATGAACCATGTAGACGTACAAGGTTTGTGACGCTCAAAATGGTGGAAAAGGAGGAGTACCAAACCCCAAATTCATGGGACGTGTAGACGTGCACGACCCATGAAGCTCACATACTTTCCTACACCACCCAATCACCATTTCTTCACTACCACTACCCTACCACCACCAAAATACCACCCAAAACCCACCTACCCTCAAAACCCTTGAGACACACATATCGAGACCGAAGAGGTAATTCTCCATTGTGATTCAAGTTGTTATTCAATTTGTGGTGCATGATAGTGGTTAGATTGATCTTTCATTATTAGAGGTTATGGATAGTATATTGAGGGTGATGGTAGTTTGTTCTTTACATTCCATGATTGTGACATAGAGGGTATATTTTAATGTTCTATTTCATTATAAGTGCTTTCCTATTTCTTTCCCTTGACATGTGTTCTTTGATTTTGTATATGCATTGAGGAAAATGCAAGCTTTAAGTGTGGGGAAGGGGATTAGATAGCACTTATTATTTTTAGTTGTGATTTTTAGTTGTGTTTATGTATATTATAGCTCTTCTAAGAGCATTTTGAAATTTTTGTTTAAAAATTGGAAAAAAAACCTTAACCTGGACAAATCGAAAACCCAAAAGGGCGACTTGGATACCATTAGGAAAAGCCCAAATAGGTCAAAAGGCGTAGGTAAAAGTGAGAGGTTTGGTCCAGCTAGACTTACGAGTCTAGGCAAAATGAGAGGCTGTGTGGAAAAAGGTAAGTGGTTAGCATGTTTTATGGGATAACGCTAGGTGGAAACCCAAAAGGGCTCCTAGGAAAAATGAGAGAAATTGAGAGAAAAAAAAGAAAAAAAAGAAAAAAAAGAAACAAGAAACTAGGTTGACGATACATTGGACTCCTTGGTTGTAACTAGGTCAAGAATCTTGCGTTATCCCTATGTTGCAACCAAGTCGACAATATTTGGATTTCATTGGTGGATTGTTCGTTGAGATGACTCTTTCATTGCTTTGGGATCATTTTGGGACAATAAACTAGCTTGACACTTATCTTTTTAGCTTACCTTTTTTGACATTTTATTTCGGGTGGATAGGTTACTTTAGGATCTTCAGGGAATGTGAGAGTTGTGAGGATTTTTCACTTCTTTGGGAGAACTAAGGTAGCTTGGGATGAGTTGAATGCCTCGATTAACTTATTTGTGCAAACTACATTTTGCTTGATTCTTTCTCTTGTCTAAGATTTACTTGAGGATGAGTAAAGGTTTAAGTGTGGGGAGTCTGATCTGCTTCATTTTGCATGCGTTAACAGTTGCATTTGACATAGTTTTTAATTACTCTTAGCTGGTGGATTGCTATTATTAGTTGAGTCTACATGACAAGGGGTTTAGATGGCCATGTTTGATTTTCTTGTCTAAATCCCAAATTTTATAGACTTAATTGGTACTAATGGACATCTTGTATCCACGGGCTCCTTGATCTTCCTTGTGATCATCTTTAGTAGGTCACCCGTGAATACTATTTGTTATATTACATTCTTGCAAATGTTGTTTTCTCTTAATGATAGAATATTTTAAGGTTATTCGCATTGAATGGTAGTAGATGAAGGCCACGAGCATCAATGCGTGGTGAAAGGAGATTGAATCCAAGAATAGGCGGCTTCGAAATTCAAGACGGCCAAAGGAGAAAATAGTAAATCGTGGTCCGAGGAGTGCTACCTTAGTCCGGGAATGATCCAAGAATAATCATCCTTCAAGACTGATTCCATTGGATTCTTCTTCTCAAATACTATAAAACCGACTACTAGAACTCCCAATTTGGACTAACGGTACACCTGTGGCAAGCAAACGAAGTTCAGCCAACAAAAGACTAACGACCTGTGATAGCCTGCACTACGAAGCATCACCGGCTTGTGAAGATGCCCCCGGTCAACCCTCTATGAAGCAACAGGGCCGATCCGTGACAATGGAGATGGGTCGTGAAGCATGGAAGGGAAGAGTTGATGAAATTTGGCTAAGTATGGAGCCTATCTGTGAAAACCTGATAGCGGGCGGTCGTCGCACCCCTATTCAAAGATAATTTATAAGCCCTTTTTGCTTACTTTCTACAACTAGGTAGATAGCAGCAAATCGGGGTCGTCCAAGGAGAAGAGGGATCTTCCTAAGCGCTTAAGCACAAATGGTTGATATTATGCTAGGAGTAGATATATATACATACACATAAAAGCATGTAAAAGGGGGGGTTTGGTTGGTTGGTTGTCCTAAGTTATGAGAATAAATAAAAGACAAGATAACTAGCAAGGTCAAGTGACTATGCTAATCATCAAACAAAAATAAGAAAAGGGGTTTTACAACTACAAAGATAAAGCCTTAGGGGCAATGGATATCCACTTCCAAACCTAATGTAGATCATTGAACCATTCACTCATCCTATCGCATTCGTTACTTGGCTTAACATTAACATACCTCTCTAGCAAGAATCACAACGCATTATGCACAAGAAGTTCTAAGTTCACATTCATAGATTTTCATGCAAAGGAGCTACGGAATTCGTCACGTTCCTAACACCTAACCAATTCAATCATACAAACACTCCCTATTCTCAAACAACTCATGGCATAAATGAAGGGAAGCACACCATCAAGAATACACAAATGCTAAATAACAAATGCTTCAAGGATGAATTAAAATCATCTATTCACTACTTCAACTACTTGTTGTGAAGACTAAACTTCTATCCTTCTTAGGTAGTAGTTTGCAAGAGTGAATTCGACATCTCTTGTCAAACCTCACCAATGACTCCCGTTGTCGAGACCACGACTCAAGGTATCCCATTGATGGCATTTAGCACGAAGAACCAACAAGCTTGGCAATGCTTATGACCACTACACTGTGACTAAGCATTTAACCAATTCATGCAATTACACGAGATTGGATGAATGTGCAACGTACATTCATCCAAGAGCATATAACTCTCTCATTTGCTACACAAACGAACATGACGAAGAGTTCAACATCAATCACATTCATCTAGCACATTATCAATCCATCAACACAATCAAAAGCTCTAAATCATACTCATACATTCCTAACAAGAACAGGGGGGAAATCAACCCAAATCCCCCAAACCCTAGCTAGCAATTCATACAAGTATTTCATATGCTCAAGCTCTCAACAACATCAATGAAATCAACAATTAACATTCAAAGCACAATAAATACACAATAGCAAAAACACCAAATAGATAGATATAAATGGTTCTCAATACATAGATATGGAAGCTTCAATCCTTTGCTCCCAAGGTAAAAACTAAGCTAGAACAACACAAGACATAATTAAACTACAAAAACTAAGAAAAGAAAGAGAAGAAAACCAAGGGTTTTCAAGCCCTAAAACCAGAGAAAAACGGGCTGGGCAAAAGCTGGAGAAGAGGAGGAAAGAGAGTGGTATTTATAGTGCAAAAAAGATAAAGTGGATTTCTGGTCAGTGTCCGTCGCGACTCGCGACGAACATGTTGGTCGCGACGAGTCCGTCGCGACTCGCGACGGGTGCTAGAATTTTGCATGTTTTCTTCTTCTTCTTCATAGTCATCCCTCTCAATCTTCAAGTCTTCAACGGCTCTAAAAATGGTCTTCAACGGCCTCCGGTCTTCATGTCTTCAAAGTGAGTATTCAAAAGTCTTCGAAAGTGTAGTCTTCAATGTCTTCCGGTCTTCGTTGCTTCCGTGTTCTTCCCTCATCACACAAAGTCCACTTAGAAGAGGTAAAAGAGCATAAAGTTGCTCTTACCTCTCCTAAGAGAATTTCAAGGTAAAACACAAGCTCTCGATAATAAAAGATCACAAAAGTGGTCCTAAATACTACTAAATAATGCATATAAAATGGACACATCAAAACCTTCATGAACCATGACGAGAGTTCTGAGTAAGCACCCATGTGGCTCGTTATCCGTGAAAAGAAGGTTGAGCCATGAAAACTATTGAGTGGAAACCGTAGTGCTGCTTGTGGTCAATGAAAACCTTCACGGACCGTGGCACGAACCCAGCTTCACGAACCATGGCTTCCCATGGCACGGAATGTTCTCGGACCGCTCCAGATCTAGCGGTCAGTGCTTGAAGGCTTCACGAACCATGGAATTTGAGCCGATCCGTGAAAACTAGGCGGCTGACCTAGGGTTTTGGCACTTTTGGCCTATTTTGGACCTATTTTGGGCTCAATCTCCTACTACTATATATAGGACCCTGGTCTACTCATTTTACATCCCTAGATTTTATATCTTGTAACTTGGAGAGCATATGGGAGAAGGAAGAAGTTCCTCAGTAGGTTTTGTATTTTTTTTTCTTTTTCTTTTCTTTTTGTTTCATCCCAGAGATGTGGAATTCAAATCAATATTTGAATTCCATATCTAGGGAGTAGTTAGCTTAGCTTGGGACATATTTGGCACTCGTGTAGTTTCTATTGCTTTATGAGATTCAAGTAGATTCATCCTATCTTTGTGTCTATGATATTATTGTGACTGTTCTTGAATGTTTCTAAATGCACGAACACTACACCACATATAAGCACACACTTTGGGCTATGTTCATGTATGGTGCATTTATTGATACCCCCTTGGGAAGAGAAACCTGGATGTTTGAAAGGGTAGGGGAGAACGAGTCCACGTGGGTGTGTTCATGGGGGATTCGAGAATTCTCTGACCTATTTGCCGTCGCACCAGTCTTAGCTGGTTTCGTAAAGTTTCCCGAGAGGTTACACGTAGAGATAGTTGATAGTAGCAAGCTAGATGTTGTGTTGGAACCCTAGTTTCATAGATAAGGTACCTATGAACCTAAGGCCTCACGTATAGAGGACCACTGGGAATTAGTGCATTCGTGGTGGAAACCCAAGACCTTATTGTGCTCCCCTAATTACGATGGTGGTGTCAATGGAGAGTTGCAAGCACACCCACCGAGACAGGGATGGGGAAGTGTATGCCATCGACCACACCATATGTTTTGAACACACTGATAGGTCTTCTGTATATCTATATGTGAATGAATCGAGGATTGAAGTATTAGAATTACCATGTTGCTAAATTAGTCCCAAGTTTCTAGTTCGAATAGTTTACTTGTTTGTTTATTTCATGCTTGTAGTTGTTAGTTGAAAATACCAACCCCCCCACCCAACTTGCATGTTTACATTACTAGATGTTCCTTTCACTCATGTGGATTGGCGATCCACATGAGGCTGTGTTTCAACTTTAACTTTAACCCTAGCATCTTTGTGGATAAACCCAGGGCTAGTCGCGTACTACCCTTTCGTAGCATTAGCAGCAAGAAACGGGTGCAGAACTATAAATCTTATCTTTGACCATCCCACAGGACCAATGCCTTAGCCCAGGTTAATTTAATTGTACTGCTGCGACTGTGTTGACGACCCCAGGTCAAAGCAAGTCAATAGGAGAGATAGAAGGCATCAAGAACACATGATTTGAAATAGACAACAAAAGGGAAGACAGGAAAGACAGAGGGAGCAACAAGGGGTTAATCAAGATAATAGGTATGGGGAAAATCCACCAATATGGAGAGTTATTAATGGCATCACTTGTATCATTGAATAAAGGTCCTCGAATGCTGTAATGAAAGCGGACGCACAAAAGGTCCCTGTAGGAGAACCCCGTCATAAAAGATTTTAACCAGCCGAGACTGTGATGTTCTCGGAAGCAGATGCAGTTCTAGATCAGATGCCCCATACTGACCCTATGGTGGTTTTGGAGGTAATTGGAATGTCTCTAGTAAAATGGTGTTCATTGACGATGGAAGCGGAGTAGACGTAATATTCATTAACTGTTTTGATCGGTTGGATATAGGGCGTGGTAACCAAAAAATTCAACCTCACCACTATCTGGCTTCACAGGGAACCCAATATTTCCTCTAGGGGAGATAGCCCTATCAGTTCGAGTAGCGGATGGTGATAAAGGGGTAACTATAAATTGTAACTTTGCAATCATTGATGCCTCTTCCCCCTGTAGTGTGATTTTTTGAAAGCCGTGGATGCAAGCTGTCTGGTCACCCTATCATCTTATGATGAAATTCCCAACTGGAAAAGGGATAGCTTCTATTTGAGGAGATCAAAATGTGGCTCGAAGTTGTAATCTTATAGCAATGAGAGAGGCGAGGAGACAGAGGATTATAGCGTCGGTACATGGGGAGGTGGGACCAGCAGATCTGGTGCAAATGCCCATTTGAGATACAAGAGTAGTAGCTGTTGGGAAACTAATGCCTGATGGCATTAAAGGGAAATTGATAATTTGTTGGAGAAATATGGTGATGTCTTTTCATGGGACACTTCTGACCTCACAGGAGCACCCTTGAGCCTGGCAGTACATAGGTTGAATATAGACCCTTTGATAAAGCCAGTAAAACAGAAAAGGAGAGTGTTTTCCCCCGAGAGGGATGAGGCAATAAAGGAGGAGGTTGGAAAATTATTTAAAGAAGATGTCATCGAAGAGATGTTCTACCCCGAGTGGATAGTTAATCTAGGCATGGTCCTAAAACATGATGGGGCTTAGCGAATGTGCATAGATTTCACCGACTTGAATAGATGTTGCCACCAATTGATAAGTTAGTGGAAGCCTTCACTAGGTATCAAGTTTTGGCCTTTTTTATCCATATAAGGGATGCCATCAGATACTTATGGTAGAGGATGATAAGGAGAAAACATCATTCATTATAGATGTGGGCATTGAGTTCTACAAAAAGATGTGATATGGGCTAAAGAATGCTGGAGCAACTTATCAGAGGTTAGTGGATAAGCTGTTCAAAACACAGATTAGAAAGAATATGGAGATTTATACAAATGATATGGTAGTAAAAAGCAGAAGTCACGAGGAACTCTTGGCATATCTGGAGGAAACCTTCGAGAGGCTTCGTGGAGCAAACATAAAGTTGAATCCGTCCAAATGTATTATTGGCATAGGAGCGGGGAAATTTCTTGGATTCATGGTGTCCGATAGGGAAATTGACGTGAACCCTGAACAAGTTGAGGCTATGATGAGAATGAGAACTCTACAATCATTGAAAGAAGTACAAAAGCTCATAGGGTCTTTGGCATCGTTGAGCATATTACTATTGAAAGGAGCAGAGAAGCATCTCCCTTTTTTTACGTTCTCCAAAGAGCAAAAAAGTTCGAGTCGATAGAAAAATGTGAAGAGGCATTCAAGCAGTTGAAAGAGCATTTGAGAGTGCCTACCCTCATGAAGCCCGAAAAGGGGAGACGTCATATTTGTATTTTTATGCCTCGCCCCTGGCAATCAATGTGGTTTTAATAAAAGAAAGAGAGAGATACAGAGAGAGAGAGAAACAAAGAGAGAGAGAGAGAGAGAGAAAGTGCAACACCTTATTTATTTTTCCATTCAGGCCTTACAGGGGCCGGAGACGAGATATACCGCCCTCGAGAGGTTGATATTAGCTCTAGTACATGCAGCTAGGAGATTGCGCCCCTACTTTCAGGGGCACACGATAGTGGTGCTCACAAACCACCCAAATTAGCATATCTTACTAAAACAAGAGGTTTCCAGGAGAATGATGAAGTGGGTTGTCAAGTTAGGAGAACATGATATTTGATATCAGCCTAGAGTCACGATCAAGGGCCAAGCGCTGGCAGATTTTATAGTGGAAACCTTAGAGCCCATTGAGTATGCAAATTCTACTCGAGCAGAGGAGATTAGAAAAGAAGAAAGTGTGGAGGTTGTATGTAGATGGTTCATCACATTCGGGTGGTAGTGGGGCTGGGATGCTACTAACCAGTCCTAAAGGCAAAGGCTACCCTTATGCGCTGAACTTTGCATTTAAGGCTACAAACGACGAAGCTGAGTATAAGGCCTTGACAACTGGGTTGCGCTGGCTAAGGAGTTAAAGGTGGAAGATTTGGAAGTTTACAACAATTCTCAAATGGTGGTTCAACAGTGAATGGTGAATAGGAAGCTAGAGAACATAATCTACAGAGGTATCTAGAGGTGGTGAATAATCTTTTAAAATGTTTCAAATCATATACTTTAACATAGGTTCCTAGGGAAAACAATCACAAAGCAGATACCCTAAGTAAGCTTGCTTCTTCAGACCTCAGAGTCAAATCTCAAAGGTAGTTGCTCATAAAAAACTCTGAACAAATGAATCTTTGAGGAACCTCTAGTTATGGCTATCGAGGAGGAAGACACTTGGATGACAACTATTGTAAGATACATTCAAGAGGGAGTTCTTCCTAAGAACGAGGTTGAGGCTAGAATGATAAGGCTGAAAGCCCCAAGATATGTGTTGCGGGAAGGAATATTATACGGGGGCCATTTACAACCATTGTATCAGTGTGTTACCCCTTATGAAGCTAACTATCTAATTCGGGAAGTTCATGAAGGAATATGCGACAGGGGGGCTCGATCGGTTACGAGAAGGCTCATTCGAGCAGGTTAGTACTAGCCAATGATGTTTGAAGATGCGAACGAACACATACAGGCCTGTCATCAGTGCCAGAAACATGCTCCAATAACCCACGTCCCACAAGAGTATATGATGAGTATTTACAGTTTATAGCCATTCAATAAGTGGGGAATCGATCTAGTAAGACCTTTTCCTGAAGGCCCAGGGAAGTTTCAGTACCTCAGAGTGTTCATTGATTACTTCACGAAGACAATCATTGCCTTCTGTTGGAAGAACATCATATGTCCCTGTTGGATTCCAAGGACACTAATTACGGATAATGGAACACAATTTGCTCAGGATTCGTTCAAGAAGCTATGTGAATAGTATAAAATCAAACAAATAGTAACGGCAGTCTATCATCCCCAGACCAATGGACAGGTAGAAGTAACCAACCGAATGATAGTGATTGGAATTCAAGCTAGGCTCGATGGGGCAGAAGGTAATTAGATATGGGATTTACCAAATATTTTATGGGCATATCAAACAGCCAAATCCTCTACTGGAGAAACACCATACAGCCTTATATATGGTTCAGAAGTAGTAATCCCAGCTGAGACAGGAGCTTCTAGTCCAAGGATGATGGCAGGGCGGATAAGATAAATAACCAGGAGAACCGGTGCCTGGATATTAATATGATAGAAGAAAGGCGAGAGATGGCTTCCCTGCACGAGGCCAAGGTAAAGGAATGGGTTAAATGATATCATGACAGAAGGGGGGAAAGTGTTATTTAATCCAGGGAATTTGGTGATAAGAAAGAATGAAAAGAGTCTGCGGGAGCCTGGAGGAAAATTGGTTGCAAACTGGGAAGAACCTTACAGGGTGATCAAAGCACATCCAGGAGGTAGTTATGTCCTCAAAACCATGAATGGGGTTTGAGTACCAAGAAGGTGGAATGTAACCAATGTAAGGAAGTATTATCAGTTTTGATAGCACGAGTGATATGCTGATAAGCGGCCCTCTGAATGTTGATTCCAGCCAAGGCTAATGATCGAGTGATATGCTTATAAGTGGCACTATGAATGTTGATTCCAACTAAGGCTGGTGATCGAGTTATATGCTGATAAGCGGCACTCTGAATGTTAATTCCAGCTAAGGCTGATGATCGAGTGATATGCTAAAAGACGACACTCTTATAGCACCCTTGTAATCTTGGTTGGTTATCTAGTAGAGCTATTTTTGCAGGACGTAGGTGGAAACACCGAGCCTGGGTAAAATTTCTAGTGTTTTTGTATTTTTCAATTTCTTTTATAACATACTTACAATACCTTAGCAAAAGCGAGTGATATGCCAACAAGTGGCACTCGGAAGTTAATTTCAATCTTGAACTAAGTTAAATTCCCAAACTCAAACACTAAACGATTCAACTAAGGGAGAATGTTGCTAAGCAACTCGAATCCTGCTCAGGATTATTAAGTCTTCGAACACCACCTCGGGACAAAAAGTAGTCCGTCATATTATAACTTCAAGTGTCTATTCTAATTTGCAAAAGATGACAATCCTTGAGATTTACATATTTCACTGATTAATCTCATTGTGGTAAACTCAAAAACTTTTATATATATATATATATGTGTGTGTGTGTGTGTGTGTGTGTATGTATATATGAGGTACATGATACATTGGATAATTGACATTGGTGAAATATGCTTACAAAAAAACATGGGATAAACCTATCTATTTAGGCAGAGGATCCCCCTCTCGAGAAAGGGACAAATCATTCAATATTGCTTCTATTTTCTCGAGATCTTCCATTTTAATGTTGGCTTCCCTTTGAAAATCCTCCATTTGCTCCTCTTCGGGGTACTCGGATGGGTCTAGCAGAGCTATTACTCTACATTTCTTTGTCGCATGCCTGTTATCCAATTTCCTCAAAGTAGACAATTCACCTACACGTTGCCTTTTTGAAGATCTTTTAGTAGCCTTGCTTGAGGATGCAAGGTTCCTATTAGCTCCCTCAGAAACTGATTTCTTTGACAGGGAGGATCTGCAACCTCTTAAAGGGGGGAGAGCTTTTAACCGAAATTCTCTCAGCCACTCCAGGATAAGGTCAAGGGATGTTTTCTGTCGATTAGTCCTATTCTCGTACACCTTGACCTCCTTAAACCAATAGCGGGAAGCTCTAAGAAAATTTTTGGTATGTCTTCATATTCTATCAGATATGGTGTGGGAATACCATGAGATAGCATATGAGCTCGAAAGCTCACTTCATATAAAAGCAATGATATTCTCAAACTCCTTAGCTTTACTTTCCAGGCTTCGACTTCCCCCAGGAGTCGAGCATTCTCGACGAGGAGGGAATTAACTAGGGAAGGATCTTCCTTTAAGGATGGACCCTTCGTTAACAATTCTTCTTCTAGCTTGGAAATTTCACCCATGGCTACCACTTAAAGTTCAGCTATCTGCTCTACTTATGATCTAAACTTGTATAATTCACCCATGCAAGCGGTTAGGCGGCTTTCGAGGACTGGCAGCCTATTGGCGTCGGCAAGACATCTTTTCAAAGATCCAAATTAATTATTTATTTGATGCACTAATTCTTCATAGCTTCGTTCAGTGGGATCGCGGTCTTCCACCGCCTCGAGAGGAACCACTCCGTTGAACTTTTTAGCTAAGAAAATATTCATGAAATCCTTAAAAGCAGGATGTTCCTTGGACCGCCATGAATTCAATTCCTCTTCGAGTTGGTTATTTTTATTTTGTAAAGAGGTTTTCTCCTCATTACATATGGCAAGGTCCTGCATGGTCTTCAATAGATGCTCGCAGGTTCCATTCAGCTGTATTCGAGTACTCGAGATCTCTTGGTATGCACATTCCAGTAGTCTTTTCAAGAATTACACTACGAGGAAAAATATGATAATAAGTAAACGAACGAGAAGTAAAATGATCCTTGGCATTAAAATGAAGGAAAGCTACACGGGGGGGTCAAATTTTGCAAAACGTTACATTCATTTCCCTACCCTAGCGACATCTTCCTTCGTGGCGGCTGGGTTATTCTCTCTAACATCATGCTCAGCTGAAGTTGTCCGCTCAGTAATTCCAGCTGCTATTTTCTCAGGGGTGAGTTCTTGAACCCCTTCAGCAGTGAGAAATTGCCCACTGGGCTTAAAGGTAGTCCAGTAAGGCAAAGCTCAAACCACCAGGCTTCATTGCTTCATCACACATCGTGTCCAAAAGGGTCACGAGCTCAGGTTTGATAAGCTCGTCCAACAATTTAGCATCATCCTCGAACAGGGAAGAGGCTAGTATGGGCTTCAATGTTTCTTCAACCAAATTTTTGCTCCCATGTTCTTTTCCCAGTTCGAGTAGGTCCACAAAAATTTGAAAAATTCTAAACAGTTTAGTAACTTATCTTCATATGCTTTGAGCAGACGAACTTGGGCAATGGGATTCTTGGCTGCTTTAACCCTCTTCTCTAGCGCATCTTTCTCAAGGATGAACTTTCGTTTCTCGGCCTCTAAATTCTCCATCTTTTTCTTTTGAACCTCAAGAGATCTTCTCTTGGTCTCGAACGCTTCAATTTTCTTCCTCTGAGCCTTGAGGGATTTTCTTAACTCAGCATTCTCAAGATCCTTTTGGTTCAACTACTCTTGCAGCCTACCCTGACCCGAAGTCACAGTTTGCAAAAGAGTGGCCAAGCATTGGGTCATTTAGCCAAGTTGTTGGGGAACCTAGGAAACGATTGAAGTTATTCGATAATTAAGGGAAATTATTATCAGGAGTATACGGTATAAATACCATATATGTATTCATTTTCTATATTGATTCTACCTTGAAAACCATACACATACTCTTTACTGACTTAACCATCGAAGTACTGGCCCATGAGATCCACAGGGACAGTTTTATTGCAGATTGCAATCAAGGAACTCAAACTAGTTGACTGCTCAGTCGTCCTAGACGCATCACGGCCCATAAGTTTTTGTGGGCTGTATTTTTGTTATTTTGGGTCTGTGTAGGAATTTTATTCTTGTTCAAATTATATTTCCTTTATAACTAAGAGAATAATTAGTTTCTCATTTCCTATTAGGAGAACCTTTTCTTTTTAAAGTAGAGTTCCAGAGCTTGCAGAAATATATTTCTTTTAGTATTCTTTATTAAAAAAAGATTTAGATTAGGAGAACTCTTTAAATTAGATGTTTATTGGGACAAGGATTTTCAAGACAGGATACACAACCTTTTCGAGAATACTACTTGAGATTCATCACTTGAAAATCTGATCAATATTTTATAATTTTTTAGATTTATATCTATGGAGAACTAAATTTTTAGTTTCATCTGAGGATTGAAGCCGCCACTGAATACACGTGAGGTTCGAACATAATCATGTTCTATTCATTTCGACACATTGTATTAAATTATCTTGGAATTCATTGGATTATGTTGATTTATCTAGTCTGACCATATAGGTTATTTGATGTTTTTCATGCAGTTATGTGTAGTTAGTCTTTATGTGGAAATTGATAGAGAATTCAGTTATATGTGATATTGATGTATGTTCATGATCCATATTGCATGTATCTCATATAATTTCTGAAAGCAAAGTCTATTTCAAAATATCATAAATTCGAGAACCGCGCGAACATAAAGCAATAATATCAGCTTAAAAAATTGTTAGGCTATTAATAAAATTCAGCCAAAACTGAAACGGATCCCTAAAGACAATAAGAAAGAAAAAAAATGCAATGAAACACAATCAAACACATTATCCACAATCGGAAGAAGAAGAACTGAAATTTCACAAATATAACAGGATCGAAAGTCGAAGGGAGAATTTGAATAGTGCCGGGTCCAAAAAGCATCGCTCATCGGTCGAATAAATTCCAGTGTTGGCCTTCCTGCTACGAATTTTCCGACAAGGTGTTTCTTGAATGCTTCTGCGAGTAACCTCTTTCATCTGGATACAAAAGCTTCACTCTTGAATTCGCGTGGGGTGTAGGTTTAGGGTTACTCACCAAACCAGCATAGGTTGGCGAACTCACACCTTGTGGCGAAACTTTTACTTTTACAGTTGGATTGTGATCATTGTGGTGATTTTTTTTTACAAATAACGACAACATAGAAACCATGCAAGTGATGGTTCAGATTACGTTTTTTGAAAAAGGATGAGAAGAGAAAGAAAAGTGAACCGGTCCAAAAATCTTCCAAAGGTTATTGATAATCGCAAGTGAAATCTATCAAATTTTTTTACAAAAATTTTAAATGAAACTTTATCTTAATTTAAACTTTTATTTAATTATAAAAATAGACTCTATCTAATAGTAATAGTAAGGGCGTAAGTACAAAATTAAAATAAACTTTTATTTAATTATCCGCCGACTTTTATTGCCGTTGCATTGAAGGGACTGATCGACGGGCTACGGCAACAGATAGCGGCAAGCAGTGGACGATAGCAACAACGAAATGGCAATAAAAGTTGGTGAGCTGCGACAGCAAATAGCGGCTAGCAGCGGACGGCAACAATAACATAACAACAATAAAATTTGGGTGGCGATGACGTAAATCTATGGCGAGCTACGGCAACAGATAGCGGCAGGCAGTGGCAAGAAGGACATCGACTCCGGTCTTTAGGATCTTAGGCTCTGATACCATGATAAAATATAAATGATTTTACTATGTTGCATTGATATCACATCAATGACACATCTCATCAATAATGAGGATTATAATATATGTGTGTGTGTGTGGCTACAACAAACCAAAGTTTAATGAGGTGTCTTCGACCACCGACCGGTTCGTGGGCTTGGGTTCTTCTCGAACTAACCTGAAACTAAACTGTCCATGGGATTCCAGGGGTCAGCACTCAGATGTCTAAGTCAGTCCAAGCCTCCAAATATGGTTAAGACGGAATAAATCATAAGTAAATGTGTACCTTGTATTTACAATTCATGTAATAGATAGCGTTGTCCTTAATTAACTCCCTTAATTACCCACGAATGCGGTAATTAAGTAGAGTATTAAATATTCCCCTAACTAGGTTGCTATACCTTCGGCCCAATAGCATATTGGGCTTAACCTTTATCAAGATCCCCCAGAAAAGCAGGTTCTCAACCTTAGAAAGCTAGAACGCCACGAAGGTCTTCGAGGTCTCGAATGCATGGGACAGTACGAGGACTTTGAAGACCCGAAATGAACCTTGCACTTCGTTGCTTCTACCTTCGAGGGTGAGAACCTGGTTTTCTAATCAACTCTGTCGTTTAGGATTCGAAAAGGACGCGTGCGTGCTGTACAACCACGCGTGTCACTGCTCCCTAAACAGCGCGTTATCAGAAGACAAAGAAGCAGTTGTGTTTTTCCATAGCTTTATATTTTCAAGGTAGTAATAATTACCCGTCACTTCAGCCCCCATAATTACCTCTCATCCGCTCTTCCTTAATCACTTTTCTCGTTTGCAGGCGTCTTCTTACAAGCATTCTTTCTGTATTTTCCTCTCGAGCGATCCAATTTCCATCACCTTTCCCAGAAAATCAATAAGTTCTTTTATCCCTACTCTCATTCTAATCTTTTTGTCTCCTGCCCTTTCAATCATGGCCCGCTCCGATGAAGGTTCCACTCCTGAGAACTTTTCGGTGAAATTAGGGTAGGCGAAACAAGAGTAAGTACACCGGATAGAACCGCTAACGACTTGGAATGTATTCACTCCGAAGACCTACAGTACAATTCAGATGCTGAAGATGGCGTATCAGATGAAATTGCTAACAGTTCTGGAGAAGAGTGGGTTTTCCCCATAATTGATATGCCTCCTCAAGATACCGTTGAAAATTGGCTTCCATGCATGGGAAAACCCTACATCAGGAGGTCCCCTACGAGCGTCAAGGTTGGTTTTTATCCTCCTCCAAATCCAGATCTCGAAGCCATAGAGGAGGAGAAAGATGCATCTCTTTTGAGGAAGAAGACATTCCTCGAGGGGGAGGAAGCACCCTCGAGAGCGCCTCAGGTATCTCCTCTGGCTGGATCCTCTCAACAGAAAAAGAAAGGGACTTATCGAAGGTTAAGGCTAAAGGACTCAGGGAGGGAGCCCCCAGTTTCGGTAGTGGGGCCCGCCATGTCGAAAAGTTTGGACTCAATCCCTCCTGGCCAACGAATAGCCCCGTATGCCAATTTCTAACCCTTCCGAGAGAGTGATACCCCTCATAACCTTCCCGAAAGAAAATTGTTCATCTCTCTCAGACATGAAGTCTATCACAACGTTTTGGTGACCATTATGATGTTCTTGACTAGGTGTGACGAGTTTGGTATTAAACCCATTTATAAGCTATTTTGATCGCTATACTTTGTGTCCTATAATGGGCGGTCTACTGATATGATCGTCACATTTATTAACCGCGAAGCATATCATTAGGTTTTTAGTATTCCCGGTAATTCAGGCAACTGGAAAAGCTGGAAGAAAGGTATTTTTTTTATAGTATGAGATATCGAGTTCCTCTGTAGAACTGGGTCATTCGAGTCGAGTCTCCCAAACTTGGGGAATAAGTCTACCCAGATGTCTTCAAGAGGGATAGGTAAAAACTGTTGTCCAGCTCCCTCGACTACAGCCTCTTCAACAACCCCAACCCCCGGATTAGCGGCTTTGCATTCCCGCCCAGAGTCTATGAAGAACATGTGTATAACATACTCTAGAAGGATACAAGAAAGAGGAGAAGAGAACCCGAGGGCCTCAAAGATGGCCCTCCCCTCGAGACCATCGTTAGTTACTTTAGGCATTTGGGACCCTCTGAAGGTGCCTTAATAGATGTCTACTTCTCCCATTTGTTGTGTTATTGGGTTTACCACTATTGACTGACTCCCTCTCTTTCCTTTTTTTAGTGGGTCTCGCTAAGTGCTTAAAGAAGCAGAAGTTGAAGCCCTCGAAGCAGGGTCAAGCTCATTCACAGGGGATCATTGACCCCTCGAATCCAATGTCTCCCCTCTCGAACCCGGCCTCCCCTTCTGCAGCAAGCCTCGAAAGGCCTATCTCAATCACTAGTGCTGAGCAGTCACCTCACACCAGGAATGTTTGCCAGAAAACAAGGGCGAATAGCAATATTATCGATCCATCCACACCAAGATCGTGCATGGGATCACGTGGCGACGAGGATGTTCCTCAACAATCTTCACCCTCTTTGCATGATATGGCATATGTATCCAGGATCGAGCATCACCTTTCAACGGTGGCATCCAACCCTAAGGTTCGTTTCCATGCCTCCCCCCCTCCTTTTTTTTACTTTTAACTTTTTTAGCATCCCTCCTTTTTTTATAACATTAATCTGAGCTGAAATATTTTTTCAGGCTTCCCAAATATTCCATGAGGCCACCGAGAGAATGGCGGAGGCCACCGAGAGAATGGTGGCCTTCTTTTCCCTTTGCTCTGCTGGCGATGGTAACCTCCATGAGCAGCTCAACAAAAAGGATGCTGATATTTTGTAGCTAAGGAAATCTCTCGAGGAGAAAGATAAGGTGCCGAGGAGGAAGATAGAGTGCTCGAGGAGAAGGATAGAGTGCTTGAGGAAAAGGATAGAGTGCTCGAGGAGAAGGATAGAGTGCTCGAGGAAAAGGATAGGGCACTTGAAGAAAGAAAAATGCTTCTGGAAGGGGAGAGGCAGGATGTTGATGCTAAGAGGCGTCAATGGATGCTAGAGAAGGATACCCTCGCGAAGAGGGTTCAAGATGCAGAGGATCCAGCCACGCAAGTTCAACTGCTCGAGGCCTTCGAACACAAGCTGTTGAACAGCCCTGAACTGCTTTAACTTTTCTTGGATCTTCTGGGTGTGGCCAAGCAAATCGGATGTAGTGAATTAGCCGAGGAATTTTTAAATCCACAAGTGTCCGCCTCTTCATCTGAAAATCTGGCCAAGTAGGTGGACAAACTGGTTAATCCAGAGCTTGAAACCACTCTGGACATGAAGTGGGACGAGGCCATTAAGAACAACGGCCTTCGTTTTGCCCTTTTGGATTTCATCAAGTCCAAAGGGCAGTTCTTCACTACTGAGGGGATTCGTGCAATCCCCCTTCCAGAGGCTACAGACTCTTCTCTTTAGCAGGATTCCGCCACTGGCCTAGTATAAGAAATGATCGCTTCCACATCAAAGGAGGATGATTCTAGGGTTGGTTCCTGATTGTAATTTTTATTTTCTTAGGGCCCCTCAGTTGTAACCCTTTTTTTACTTTGAGTATCAATAAAAATACATTTTTGTATCAACTTATTAATTTTACCTTTGTTTTATTTTCATAGTATAATTCGTTGAAAATAGAGTTAGAAGGCGCTTGTGAGGAGCTTTCGAGTGCCCAAAAAGAGCTGAATGAGACACACAAATAGCTACTAATTGCCCTTCAAGATCTTTTTAAGTGTCATCAAGAGAAGAATTCCTTGAAGGACAAGCTTCGCCAACTCGAGACTGAAATGAAGTTGTGGCAATCTAAAGACCATCTCACTTTTAAGGAGTTTGTTAAGGATTTCCTTAGCAAAGAATTTAGTGGTACTTACCCCTTAGAAGTGGTCAAGGGTCTCAATCCTTCCGATGAAGAATTAGAAGAACTAATGCGTCAAATTTATTTGAAGTTTGATTCTCTGAAGTCCTGCCTTGCCACTGCGACTAGGCTTCCAGTAGTGGAAGGGGGCCTAATCGGTTGCTTGGGTGAAAATTGCAGACTGGTAGCCCAGAGGGAATTACTTGCCGAAAAATATCTATTAGCTCAACGCAGAGTGTCTAGCCTTGAACAGGACTTACTCGCTTAAAAGATAGTTAGCAAGGATCCCCCTTCTTCAAGTGAACCTCCTCCGGTCCCTCGAGGGAGCCCCTCAGGTGAAGATAGCTCTTTGGTGGAATTTGTTTTATCCGAGAATGCAAAACTTACCAGGGAGATCGAGGCATGGAAGATACAAGTTACAGAAGTGGAGCAGCGTTTTGCTGAGTATGAGGAAAAAATTGCAGCACACGAAGTGAGCCTTCGTGCCCACATGCTTTCCCATGGCATTTCCTCCTCCTACATAATCAGCAGTGATCATCTACCAAAGTTTCTAATTAAAAAGTCTCAGTACTGGATGGAAAAGGTTAACGTTCATGAGAACTGGACTCCTCGGCAGAAAAAGGCTTTTGACCTCATTCTCGATTGGTTGGCAAAGCTGAAGGTAAAGGGATTCACCCCCTCGAGCTTTCACTCTGCTCCTCGGTCACAGAAGTCTACCACTAAGGAGGCTGAATGACACCTTGTCCCTTTGAGCAAAGTTACCCAAGGATCTTCCTCAAAACGTCGCAAAAGTGCCAGGTCATCCTCGAAGGACCCATTTGAATCTTCCGCGAAGAAGAGGTGTAAGGTCATCGTCGTTCTTGATCCCTTAGAATATCCTGTGGAGGAACAAATGAAAGATATCCGAAGGGCAGCCGGTATAAAACTTGAAGAACTCGACGAAATAGAGGCAAATATGAAGGAGCTAGGAAAGCCTATCTCCACTGAACAATTGTCTGAGGCAGGATTTCCTCCCGCTAAGTAAATATGTTTAAATGAATAAACTTAGATAGTTGCTTATATCAATAATGTATTCATAATATATTTGCTGAGGTTTGAATAAATAACCTATATCTCTTGTAGCTTACCCCTCGAATATGAGCACCCTTTGCAATTTTCTTAGGCGGAGTAAAATATGAATATGTTTGGTAAGTAGGATTTAAGTAATTTAGAGACACAAGCATTTTATCCAGGTTCGGTGTTTGCACCTACATCCTGCTAATCTCGGCTACTAGTTTATCATTTCAAGATTACAAGATAGCCTTCGAGTGCCACTTTAGAGCAAACTACTTCGAACATCAGCCATAGCTGGAAATATCATCTAGAGTGCCTCTTTAAAGCAACCCGCTCAAACATCAACCAGAGTGCCACTTTAGAGCAAACCACTCAAACATCATCCGTAGCTGGAAATATCATCTAGAGCGCCGCTTTAAAGCAACCCGCTCGAACATCAACCAGAGGGCATCTTTAGAGAAAACCACTCGAACATCAGCCGTAGCAGGAAATATCATCTAGAGTGCCACTTTAAAGCAACCCGCTCGAACATCAACCAGAGTGCCGCTTTAGAGAAAACCACTCGAACATCATCTGTAGCTGGAAATATCATCTAGAGCTCGAACATCAACCAGAGTGCCGCTTTAGAGCAAACCACTCAAACATTAGCCGTAGCTGGAAATATCATCTAGAGCACCGCTTTAAAGCAACCCACTCAAACATCAACCAGAGGACCACTTTAGAGAAAACCACTCGAACATCAGCCATAGCTGGAAATATCATCTAGAGCACTGCTTTAAGCAACCCGCTCGAACATCAACCAGAGTGCCGCTTTAGAGCAAACCGCTCAAACACCAGCCCTAGCTGGAAAAATCATCTAGAGTGCCGCTTTAAAGCAACCCGCTCGAACATCAACCAGAGTGCCGCTTTAGAGCAAATCACTCGAACATCAGCCGTAGCTGGAAATATTATCTAGAGCGCCGCTTTGAGCAACCCGCTCGAACATCAACCAGAGTGCCGCTTTAGAGCAAACCACTCAAACATCATCCCTAGCTGGAAATATCATCTAGAGTGCCGCTTTAAAGCAACCTGCTCGAACATCAACTAGAGTGCTGCTTTAGAGCAAACCACTCAAACATCAGCCCTAGCTGAAAATATCATCTAGAGTGCCGCTTTAAAGCAACCCGCTCGAACATCAACCAGAGTGCCCCTTTAGAGAAAATCACTCGAACATCACCCATAGCTGGAAATATCATCTAGAGCGTCACTTTAAAGCAACCCGCTCGAACATCAACCAGAGTGCCGTTTTAGAGCAAACCACTCGAACATCACAACTGGTAGTATTTTCTCAAGTTGGTAATGCTCCACCTTCTTGGCACTCGAACCTTATTCATCTGCTTGAGAATATAACTTCATCCTGGGTGTGATTCGATCAATTTATAAGGTCCTTCCCAAACTTCCCCTCGGGTTCCTTTCTGCTTTTCTCTTTTTTTCTCATTACCAAGTCTCCCGGGCTAAACAACACCTTCTTTACCCTTCTGTCATGGTATCTTCTGACCAGTTCCTTGACTTTATCCTCATGTAAAGATGCTAACTCTCTATTTTCCTATACCATGTCCAAATTCAGACATCAATTTTGTTGATTGATTGTCTCATCTGCGGCAGCCATCATCCTTGGGCTAGGGACTCCTATTTCCGCAGGAATTACTGCTTCCAAGCCATTTACGAGACTATAAGGCATTTCCCCAGTAGTGGAAGACTCGGATGTCCGATATGCCCATAATACATTGGGTAATTCCCATATCCAATTACATGTCGTCCCTTCGAGGCGTGCTCGTATTCCATTTACTATTGTTCTGTTGGTCACTTCCACTTGCCTATTAGCTTGGGGGTGGTAAACAGATGTCATCTTTTGCTTAATCTGATATTCCTCGCACCACTTCTTGAAGGGACCCTGAGCAAATTGTGTTCTGTTGTCTATAATGATCATTTTTGGGATTCCAAAATGTCACGCAATATTCTTCCAGCAGAAGGATACGAATGTTTTTCCTCTTATGTTTGCCAAAGGCTTAGCCTCTACCCACTTTGTGAAATAATCAACAGCTACTATTAGGTATCTGAATTTCCCTGGCGCTTCCTAAAAAGGGCCCATGAAATCAATCCCTCATTTGTCAAATTGCCACGAGCTATAGATGATTCTCATTTCTTCCTGTGGAACATGTGTTATAGGTGCATGTCTCTGGCATTGATGGCAAGCCTGAATATATCGGTTCGCATTCTCTAACATTGTCGGCCAGTAAACCCCACTTGAATAAGCCTCATCGCCACAGATCTGGCTCCCTGGTGGCTACCGCATATCCCTTCGTGGACCTCTCTTATGAGGTAGTCGGCCTCGTGAGAGTTAACGCATCGAAGTAATGGCTGCAAATGACCCATTCTATACAACCCTCCTTCTTGCAACACATACATTGGAGCCTTCAACCTTATTTTTCTTGCGTCCACTTCATTTTCTGGAAGGACACCCTCTCGAAGATATTCCATGAATGGTGTTATCTAAGAGTCTTCCGCTTCAATCGTCGTTACTACAGGTTCTTCAAAACTTTGCCTGCTCAAAGTTTCCATGAGGAGTTGTTGTTGGGACTGGGTTCCCAAATCCGAAGAAGCGAGCTTACTTAGAGCGTTCGCTTTATGATTGCTTTCCCTTGAAACCTGCGTCAAAGTATAAGATTTGAAAATTTTTAACAGGTTCTTCACTACCTCGAGGTACCTCTACAGGTTACTCTCTCTGGTCTCGTACTCTCCATTCACCTGTTAAACCACAATTTGAGAGTCACTGAAAACCTCCAGTTCCTCCACATGTAGCTTCTTTGCGGGGCGCAATCTAGTGATCAGTGCCTCATACTCAGCTTCATTATTAGTTGCTTTACATGCAAATTTCAATGCATAAGGACAATCTCTGTCATTGGGGCTAGTTAGTAGAACCCCGGCTCCACTTCCTCCTAAATGTGACGAACCATCCACATACAACTTCCATATTTTTCTTTTCCATATTTCCTCATTCTGAATGGAATCCAAACACACCTCGAGGGACTCTGTAGTTTCCACTATAAAGTATGTCAGCTCCTGCCCATTAATCGCAACTCGAGGTTGATGCTGGATATCATGCTCTCCCAATTCTACTGCCCACTTCATCATTCTTCCTGAAATCTCTAGCCTTAGCAGGATCTGTCGAATGGGGCGGTTCGTGAGCACCACTATCTTATGTCCCTGGAAGTAGGGTCTCAACCTTCGAGCTACATGTAAGAGGGATAGAATTAACCTTTCGAGAACCGTATACCTTATCGATGGTCCCTGTAAGGCATGACTAACAAAGTAAATCAGATGTTGAAGCTTCTCTTTTTCTTTTACCAGAGACGCGCTGATTGCTAGCGGCGACCCAGAAATATACAAGTACAGCGTCTTATCCTTGTCTGGTTTCATCAAGGTAGGCAATGTCCCCAAATGTTCTTTCAACTGCTCGAATGCCTCATCGCACTTGTCATTCCACTCAAACTTCTTTGCCCTTTGAAGCACGTCAAAGAATGGTAAGTGCTTCTCTGCCCTCTTCGATAAGAACCTGCTTAATGCTGCTAGAGACCATGTACGTTTCTGCACGTCCTTTATCGATTATGGGGTTTTCATTGTCCTCAGAGCTTCGACCTTTTTTGGGTTTTCATCGATCCACCTCTCTGAGACCATAAATCTGAAAAACTTCCATGCCCCCACACCATAACACACTTCGACGAGTTCAACTTCAAATTAGCTTCTCGAAGCCTACCAAATATTTCTTCTAGATCTTTTAAGAATTCTTCATAACTTTTGCTTTTGACCACCCATCCACATATATTTCCATATTCTTCCCTATCTATCCCATGAACAGTCTATCCAACAGCCTCTGGTAAGTAGCTCCAGCATTCTTCAATCCAAAGGGCATCTTCTTATAGCAATACGTGCCCACATCTGTAATAAACGGTGTCTTTTCCTTGTCTTCCTTCGCCATGGGGATTTGGTGATACCCCTTATGTGTGTCAAAGAATGCCAAAATTCGATATCCAGTGATGGCTTCCACCAGCTTGTCGATTGGTGGCAACAGATAACTATCTTTGGGGCAGTACTTATTTAAATTAGTAAAGTCTATACATATCCTCCATGCTCCATCATGCTTTGGAACCATGACTGGGTTAGCAATCCAATCAGGATAGAATACCTCCTCGATTACGTCTGCCCTCAATAATTTTTCCACCTCTTCTTTAATTGCCACAGCTCTTTCGGGAGTGAACACTCTTCTTTTCTGCTTCACTGGCTTAATCGAAGGGTTAATGTTCAATCTATGTAGCGCAAGACTCGAAGGAACCCCCGTCAGGTTAAATGTATCCCATGAGAACACGTCTACGTACTTTCCTAACAAGTATTTCAGTCTTCCTTTCACATCTTCAGGGATTAATTTCCCAATAGCTACTGACCCTTTATCTCAAATAGGCATTTGTATTGTATCAGCTAATCCTGCCTCTGCGTGCACTGCCGCTACATCCCTTTGTTTCTTCGCTTCCCTTACTACTAGAGGTTACATTTTTGGGTCACAGTCTGATCCCCTCGAATGGATGCCACCCCCCCCCCCTTTAGTTGGGAACTTCATCATCAAGTGATAGGGTGACTAGACCGCCCGAGCCTGGCACATCCATGGGCTTCCTAGAATTACATTATAAGGGGAAGGTGCATCCACGACAGCAAAATTACACCTGATGGTCACTCTCTTATCACCATCCGCCACTTGAACGGGCAATGTTATCTCTCCTATATGGAATATCGGGTTTCCTGTGAATCCTGATAAGGAGGAAGTGGATTTTTTCAAGTTTTCACGCCCTATATCTAACTGGTCAAAACACTCAGCGAACATCACTTCTACCTCGCTTCCATCATCAACGAACACCTTTCTAATCAAGGACGTTCCAACAATGGCTGAAATAACCATAGGTTCTGCATAGGGCGTTTGGTCCGGTACAGTATCCGCTTCCGAGAAAGTGACCATTTTATCCGGTCGAAACCTTTTATGACTGGGCTCTTTTGTGGGAACCCTCAGAGCCTCAGCTCTTATAACAACATTCAAATATCTCTCTCTCACCATGCCAATGATTACGTTAATTACCCTTTGGACAGGTGGGTTTTCTCTGTTTTGATTTCCTCCATGTTTCTCTTGGGGTCAATCATGTCTTCCTTCTGTCCCCCTGTCTCGAATCACATGTTCTCGAGGCCTTCTATCTCTTCTCCCCTCATTATTTTAATTGTTTCTTATGTAAGGCCGCCACTGGTTTATTCGGGGCCTCGAAGGGATAGCCTGGTTCCTATGTCCATGTCCTCGAAACCGTCCTTCCCGTTCACACCTATCAATCTCCATCCTTAACTGCATGCAATTGTTCGTGTCATAACCGCAATCCCTATGATGATCACAGTACCGATTTGTTGCTCTTCGGGCTGCAACCGAGTTGTGTGAACTCTGTAAGGGTGGGGGTGTCTAAAAAAACCCTCTATATATGCTTAAAATATGTGAAGGGGTTCTTCCTCCAAGCGTTGGAGACAATGGATTATACCTCTTGAATGGTGTTCTTATGGGTTTGACCGGTCTTTTCTCTCTGTGCTCTACATTTCTTCCTGCTTTCTTTGCCAGGTTATCTTTTTTCTTTCTAGTTGCCTTATCTACCCTCGAATACTGTTCTACAACCTCCTGATGTTTTTGCAAAGTCTTAGGGGTATTGGTGCTCAGCTTCTTGTATAATTTTAGGTCCTGCATCCCCAGCGAGTACCCCTAGATTACCTCATTCTCCGTCATTTCTATCACCCCCAAAATCTCGTCTACATACTGGTGATAGAAGGTTTCTGTGCTTTCTCCTGCCTTTTGCTTCGTCTAGTAGAGTTCTGACAATGTTTTGGTAAATTTCTTCTTTTTTGCATACTGGCTCAACAATGCTCTGCTGAAGTCCTGATACGATCGAAGCGAGGAAACTTATTAAACCACTCATGCGTCTTTCCCCTCAAGTAGCTACCTACCAGCTTGCATGTTAACTTCTCATCAAAGTCCCTCGAACTCATCAAGCCCAGGAATGTCTGTATGAACTCTCGAGGGTCAGTTTCACCACTGTATGAGGGGAGTCTTTCCGGGAACTTCACCTCCATTGACCATCGAACCCCAGTGATTACCGAGCTGAAAGGAGACCCCGTAGTCTGGCCCAAGGGGCCGATCCAACTCTTTTCTTAACGACTCACTTGCATCTGAGGGGGGTTCGTGTTGTCTCCCAAGCAGATTCATCCCCCTATCGTGACCACCCAACTGTGGCACATATAGAGGTTGGGTTCCTCCATATCCCGAGTTCATCCAATGTTGTCCGAGACTCGGGTATACTGGTGGTGGGGGTGGTTGGATATAAGGTTTGTACAACCCCTAACTGATTCCCATACTCCCGTATCCTTGCATACCAGAAGAGGCATTATTCCTTATGTTGTTCCTGGACCGGCCAGGTTGAGGATAAGAGCAGATAGGGCTAGCGGAGGTAGCGCATATACGGGACCTTGGGAATAACCAGGAATAGAAGGGTGGGGTCTGGCCTGTAGCGGTTCTCCAGCATATCCTTGATAAGGGTAGGCTATCGGGGGTTGAGAAGCCCACCTCGTAGTCATTCCCAAAGGTGAGGGCGGTAATGCCCCATCGTGACCCTATCATCCCTCGGAGGGAGGTGATTCGGTAACCGGTCGCAGCCAGGACCTGAGCTGCTCGTTCCACATCTTGATTCGGGGTCACCCTCCCCACATTCTGATTTTCTTGCCCGTGTTGACCCTAAGCTTCCATATACAAATCTCCTGAAACCTCCATAAACCTTCTATCTCTCAAATCCGTCACCCTTTTGAGCAAGGAATTGGTGTTTCCTTGTCTTTGCTCTTCCATTGCTTCCAGCGTCCTCGAGGGCCCTAGCACATCGTTCTGGACTGACGCCAGGGGATTTGCACCAACCGCTGCTAAGGTTTGCCCCTCTCCCCCTGTAGGCTATGCCTGTATTAGGCTCCGCTCGCAATTCTGTTCTTGTAGTTTGAATGTTAGCCATTTCACTGTCCTCGATGTGGGCGTTGTTTTCTCTTCCTGGATTCTCCGATGTTAACCTTGGTGGAGATCCAGCACCCGTACCTATTGACCTCAACCTTTCATTCCTTCGAACTAGCGTGGACATAAACTCTCAAAACCCTTGATCCAGCTTAGTCATCCCCACAGGCGGCGGCAGTTGAAGATCTGCAACGGTCGATAAGCAATGAACAGCGGCGGCGACGGTGCGTGTGTGCAACATGCGGATGTCGGAGGCGGTGAAAGCTCAAAAAAATGCAGCGGAATTTTCTTTAGGGTTTCAAGGTTTTAGGCTCTGATATCATGATAAAATATAAATGACTTTATTATGGTGCATGGATATCACATCAATGGCACATCTCATCAATAATGAGGATTACAATATATATGTCTACAATAACCCAAAGTCTAGCATGAATAGGGGTATAAGTCTATAAGTAAACTACCATCTATAACTAATTCCATATGGAAATTAATTCTATAAGATAACTAACATCTATAACATTTCCTACAAGGAAAGGGTTTCTATTTCCTTAACATAAGTTATGGACATTTCCCTCCATACCACTCTAAATTGCTTAATTACTTTTTCATTATTTTTAGTAAGCATATTTGACCGTAAATATCTCTAGTTACTTATAATAATGCCGCACAAAAAATGAGATTTAGAATACGCCAACTGATTTCTACCGATCTCCAACACGTCGAATTCTGAATTCGATGTCGTTGCTACCACTGATAATGAATTTGAATACTACCCTACCAGCTGCTACTGTTAATGTTGTTGTTGCTACTTCTACCCTTGCTGAGATTTTTTTTAAAAGTTTTATAATGATTAGCAATTTCATAATGTTATTCGCAAGTTGGGCATTCTTGTCATCATCATCCAACTTGAGGGAGAGTGTTAAGGAAATAGAAACGCTTTCCTTGTAGAAAAGGTTATAGATGGTATCTTATAGAATTAGTTTCCTTATGGAATTAGTTATAGATGATAGTTTTCTTATAGACTTATAATCATATTCTTGTTAAACTTTAGTTTGTTGTAGTTATATATATTGTAATCATCATTATTGATGAGATGTGTCATTGCACCATAATAAAGTCATTTATATTTTATCAACTTATCATTACTCCATTTGTCCCAGATGAAATTGCACAGAATCTTTTTCACGGCCTCCAACTCACACGTTCGTATAATATCATTAAACAAAAAGTTATTTTCTGGAAACTACTTGTTATGACGAATTCAACGATGTCACATACAACAATATTATTGTTTATTTATGCATTCAAATATGTAGTTAAAGTTTTTTTATTTTGACTGAATGTTTGATCTTGTGCAATTTAATCCAGGACGGAGGGAGTACAAATTTACAATTTATACTCCGCGGAGCAGATCATTAAAACATTTACCAGGTTCCAGCTATAAATTCTGTAAAACTACATAGGGTATGGCCACCATTATCTTTGTGATTGAGAGAAGAAATCTCCCAATCCCAAGTTACAGTTACAGATTCACACAGCTCTTCAAATGCAGCTTAGTTCAACAACACTGAACCAGTGCAACCGCCTCGTAACCATTAGCGCGAGCATTCACTCTAAATTTTCAGCTTATCCTCGGGCCCTTTTACCATCAATACTTCCTCAATCCAATAGTGGGTTCGGCTCTGTTTCTCATGCCTTGAAGTCCACGGGTTCGATTTTCACTTTGCTATTACCTTCCTTTTATTCCACCAGCAGTACGCTTTTCTTGAATTATATTTTGCACTTGTTTTCCGTAGTTGGCATTGATGTCAAAAATGAAGAGGAGGAGTGCGGTGAATTGCCTAACGCATTAAAGCAGAAAATTAAGGAAGTGGGTATAAAGTACAGTTCTTGTACGCCTGGGGAATTCCATCTTTTAGTTTGTCCTAAGGTATCAAGCAAAAACCTTTGCTTCTTTTCTCCGAAATTTTTTTCTTGAATTTAACTGTTGCTTGGTTAAGGGCTTGATTTGGACATTGCGCCGGGTGGGTGATTCAATTTTCTGACTATCTTGATAAAAAGGGATACTTGAATATGTAGTTGAATGCACTTTAAATGTGAAATAGATTAAAGTGTTAGGCATAGAAGAAAATTTGAGCTGGATAAATCAATGATTTGTTCAACAACTATGATAACTTATACTCCCTTCATTCCACACGAAGAGTCCTATTTTTATTAGGACTCTTCATGTGGAACGGTAATGCTTCTTAACAGAAAGATGGTAAGGATACAGTTTCTCGAAAAGGTACTTGGAAGATAAATGAACTTCTGTTAATCTGATAGATAATGCTTGTCTTTGTGTTTTTTCATGCTGCAAACAATTTTGACCAACCGACCAATGATTAAATTTGTGACTCTATTTCATAAGTATCTATTTTATAGTGAGTAGTCCTTAACACAAAGTTGCGTGATGAAAATGAACCTGACTACCAATATCCATAACATGATGCCTGTATCAGTTTTCAATTTCATTTCATGAAGAAGCTTTTACTGGCTCAGATTTTACATCATTTTCTGAGGATGATAACAGTCTAGGTTTAGTTTTTGAGCAGAGGTATTTTGATTTCTCCTTTATTTATCTACCTATGTTATGTAAACATGCTGTTGGGACAGTGCAAAGGTGGACAAAAAGCAGAGAGGAGTTTATCGTTTCATGTTGCCCAAGACAAGTATGCTACTTGACTTTTTCTTATCCTTTTAGTGGCTCGATGGTACTTGTGGTCTCTTGCAGTTTCCATATATTGTGGTTATTTTCTAGAAATTTGCTGTTATGGAGGTGTTTTGCTGATGAATGTGGATGGGCGGAGCAGGTATTCAATATGTTCTTTCAACATCTTCCCACCAAATGATACATACATTAGGAGATAGGAATGTTGCATTGTACATTTAACCGAGTTTTAGTATGGCTCCAGGTCACTCTAGACAGCCAGGCAACCAGAAGTGGTGGTTACCCAAAAAGCAATTCATTTAGGCAGCTGACAGAGGAAGGACTTAACTTAAAGCCGCTAGATGATGAGGTATTTAGTCCCCTTCCTTTAAAACTTGTTATAAAATGTCATTTATCTGTCGAAATCATTCACAGAAAGACTCAACCACTTTGAGGCATTGTCTATACATTTTGTTGGCCCATCTTTAAAAAATTTATGGCTTAACTCTTAAACTGAATGTAAAAGTAGATTGACCCTTCTATTTTGTGCTACCACAGTTTCTGAAAGATGTTGAAGCAATGAAGTTACATTTGCATTTTCCTTCTACCTTATTCCTTAATCATCAATAACACATAAGTCTCTGAGCATAATTTTGTTATATGAAAAATTGCAGAGAAGTAGTGATGAAGGATAAAGAAGTAAAAGAAATACAATGACAGTAGTTTCCTCTGGCACTTAAAAGAATTATATTTTTTTAAATTATAGTTTAGTTTGACTGTTTGATGGCCAGCCACTGGTCAGTTGTTACTTTTTTCGGAGACATCTACTTAGTTGACTGACTGGCGCTTAAATGCTGCTCTAGAAGCTATTTGTGGAGGAATTTTTTCTGCATAAAACAATATTTGAAATTCTTGATGTAGTTTTTTTTTATGGTATGACTGATATTATATCATGTTGTCTTGACGATCAGCTGATTGCATATTTTTCTGAGAGAAAGATATCAAGGGAAACTCTGGAGAGAAATGGTGTGATGCAAATCTCAGGTCAAAAGGTGAGATGCCGGTGTGCTTATGCACTGGACTTGGCAACTACACAATTTTTGAGTCAGCTTTGTCAAATTACATAAGAAAGTAGGCTAGTAATGGTGATCTCTTCAGTGCTGGTTGGTTCTGAGAAAAATGAACCTGTCTACCAACTATAGTGTCACCGGTCCACTAGAATTTAAGGACTTAAAAAATTACTACATCCAGTTATTTGTATTAACATTCTTTTTAGTTTCTCACCATCAGAAGATGCAGATGTCATAAGAACAACAAAGCCTTTATCCTATTATGTGGGGTTGCTGACAGTGATCATATTTTACCGTCGTATCTGGTCAAGACACTGTTGCATTTATATTTATTAACCTGGTAATCATGCATTCCTTGTGGGTTTCTGTTTCTTTAGTTTTAAGTTCAGATTTGATTTTCCTACAATATTACCCAGGTGAGTTCAAGTGTATGAGGTTGTCATTTCAGAACTGAAATTGCTTCATTTCTAGGTATTTGTACCGTGAAGTTTTTCTAGCTATAAATAACTGCTTGTGCCAACTAGGGTGGCTTTTGGGCTTACTTTGTGATACTGTGGTTTAATTTCATTCCCTACAAAGTATCACAATGGGATTGTTTCCTCCATCAAATAATGCAAGTGAACTGGATATATTGAAAGTTTGATTATTTAAAGTAGAGGCTTCAGTTTACCATCACATAATGGACCAGTGATTAATGAACCACTGATCTTTCGCATACATGCAGGTTATCGCTTTTACTTACCGGAGAGATAAAATTATTGTTGGTTGCAAGTACCGGAGTATTAAGAAAAGATTTTGGCAGGTAACTTTGCTTCTTATCGTTTGATGTCTTGTAAAACAATAAATAACAGGGGAAACCCAGTGCCTCGAGAAGTTTTTATGTTTTTTGTCTAATTAGTTTTCTGGTAGTAGTTGTTCGAAGCTTTGAAATCTGCATAAGAAGTCAAAAACAAAGATTTAACTATATGAAAAGTGAAAGCCAAATGTTGTTTTATTGAAGTTATGGTCTTGCTGAACAACTTTTACTAAATTTCCTTCGTACGTGTACAGCTTAGGGTTCAGCAAATTAGGGTTTAATCCAATAGCTTGGAATGCTTTCATCTGCTCTTTCTCCAAGATTCTTACTACCCCCATATCGTGCTGCAAAATATTAGTTTGAAACAGAAAAAGGAAATAAATCTTAAGTACTTTGCATTTGGAATGTAATTCTTGGGAATTTCTTTGGTGCTTGACGTTTTCGGTAATTGTATACTGTCCATGTTTTATTAAAATGGGCAAGGGGAAGACTCTATAAATTGGAAGGAAACAACAAAAAGAAGCATAATTTTGTGTAACACAGTTGCAAGACAAGGCCCGTATACTTGATTTATCTCGCATGGTGTTGAATCTTTTAATTAGTTGAAATTATATGGACGAATTCTAGTTTTATAAGCACCATATAAGTCTCTTCAATCTTTTCCATTTTGCGGTTTTGACATACTTTGTTTATCGAGTCTGAAGCCTCTTATGTGCTGGCTTCATTGCTAAAGATTCCGCTATCCATTTTAGGTGAAGGGAACAGAGAAGATATTATATGGACTTGATGACATAAGAGACGCTGATGAGATCATTGTTGTAAGCAATACAATCTGTCGCTGGGCTCTTGATACCTACAGCTTTAGTCTCTTTCGCAATTTAATTTTCATTTTTTTTTCTCTTTCCTTTTCTCATATTTAAATCCGATAAAGGTTGAAGGTGAGGTAGACAAGCTATCCATGGAAGAGGCTGGCATTTCTAATTGTGTGGCTGTTCCCGGAGGTGCACCTCAGAAAGTTTCCAAGAAATTACCATCTGTGGAAAAGGTTTCCTCCAAATCCTGAAAATGAGTAGAAATGGTTTGAAAACTATTAAAACTATGGTTGAGGTGAATCGTATTTTGAATATCTGAATTTTCAAATGATTTTCTTTGGTTGTTGATTGATCTATAATCTAGTGCTAAATGCTTACGTTTTCGTAGTTAATTGTAGCATCCTTGGGCATAGTTAAAGCAGAATAACATCAATTTTTCTAAAAGGAACAAAGAAGAAAAGAAAATCCTGTCAGAAGGTCCATCCAGGAAAAGGAAAGTAAATTTAGTCATTAGCTGCTTAAGATTGTTCTGGTAATGACTTAATTACACTAAATGGCATCTTTGTGCTCATGGAGAAAAGTTTCCGTGAAGTTTAGTATTGTTGTTGTTTTACTATGTAGATTTCTTATTTTAGGTTTCTTATGAATTAAAGTCTGATAACTTTTCCTGTTGTAACATTCCTTGTTTCCAAGTATTGATCTCTTTTATCTTCCATATCCTTCATGAACTAGGACTCTGGATTTCAGTATGTATGGAACTGCAAAGAGTACTTTGACAAGGTATGTGCTAAGCTGGTGATCTTACCATTAATGAAGTCGAGAGTTAAAGAGTTACCCTTTTATCATTATTAGTAACCTTTTTTTCTCTTTAGGCTTCCCGCATAATACTTGCTACTGATGCTGATATACCTGGTCAATCTTTAGCCGAAGAACTGGCACGACGACTTGGAAGAGAAAGGTGAGCATGTAATTTGGATAATTGGTTCTCTGCAAGTTCCCAGTTGAAAAACATTCTTGATCCTTGGTTATAGCAGATCAATGACCTGATAACTGATGACTTGGGAAATGTAACCTAGTTTGCTCAGTTAATGAAGTTTAATGTTATTTATGTGAAAGGCTTGGCTTGTGATATTAAATTTACTTGCGTTTCCGTTTTGTTTGCAATCAGATGCTGGCGAGTATGTTGGCCAAAGAGAGATGAATTTAGCAGCTTCAAAGATGCAAATGAGGTTCAAAGTTTTCCTCACCCTTGTTTTATTTTTCACACTTTGAAATTCATCTTCATTTCATACTCTTTCATTCAGTAGATTCCAGCTTCTCAACTAGTGTCTAGTGCCGCATTTGCTGTTCTTGTTAATGTAGCTGTGGAAAACTTCCAATTTCATTTTTGGCCAAGTCTGTATGACTGGTGAATCAGCTAAACTTGATCATTGCTGTTGCTGCTACAGGTTTTGAAGGAACTAGGACCAAACTCCTTGAGAGATGTAATGTATGAATCCGAGTTACAACCCATGTGAACTCAACCAATGAAGGTGTCAGAATGTAGATGTTTTATTTTGCAGAAGATGTAAAAACCTGGAAGTAGGCAAAGATTCTAGTCATGGGTAGAAGGATCGATAGGATGTATATGTTTTGACATTTCTGTTAATTGTGCAAGCGGATGAGCCATTATACAGGCAAATCGTGTCCCTTGTTTTATGTTCAACCTTCCCCGTAAAAGTAAATGCATCGAATCCTATCGTCCAGATCCAAAGGACAAAGGCTGAAACTCGGCCTTTGAAATGCATCTGATACTCGAGGGATTTCTTCTGGGATCCTGAACTTCACCTCTAGAAGTTCAGCTATAATCAGATCATTGTTCTGCTATCATTAGAAAAATTGCGCCTGGTTTTTGTATGAGAAAAATAAGCCAAAGTCAGATCATTGCAGTTGTGTACTGTTTGATTTTTGGTATCTGATAATTTCAGCTATTCACACACACAAATAATGCTCATATAATGTCCCAAATCAAGAAGCATCAGTAAGATTTTATTTTTCCCTAGTTCAACGCGGATTTACAGAAAGGGCTGCATGGATTGGCAGGCAGCAACAAAATCTTTCAACGGGGAGAAAGCTCAATATTCAAACTCCGAAAGAGTAGGCAGGTACATTGAGCATGATTCATAGCACAAGAATACTAAATACCAAAAGCAAAATTAGCCTGAAAAGTGCAAGCTAAGGGCATGGAAGCTAACCAGAATGGTCAAAAGCCCTAATTGAAAAAGCAAAAGGACCCCTAAAACACATAAGAGCCTTCATTTTCCTGAGACTGAACTTTTAGGAACTGCTGCTGTATCAACCAGCCAACTGCTTTCTCCCTGCAAAATAGCAGGTACCTGATGAGAAAATCTCCCCAGCTCCTTTTCTTGTATCTCAATCAATTCAGGACCCGATCGCTTCCTTGGGGATCTGAAGAGCTTTTTGTTGGACTGATGTGTCATTGGTACCAAAACTGAAACTTTTGTTGACCCCTGACTAACATCTATGATTTCCACCAGTATACATTCACAATTCTTCAAATCAGATGATGTTAACTCAGATTTCCAGCTTGTGTACAATGCCCAAACTTCTCCCACCTTTGGATAAATGCTATACCTGTTCTTGCCAGTCAAGGTTGCTTCAATCAGATGTGAGAAGGTGGGCGGTTCAAAAGCTCGGGGTTTTCCATGCTTCACCATAAACGTTCCACAAACAGGATGTTGGCCCTTTTCTGGTGCTGATATTGATCCAAGCGCTGCAACATGCAACCTGAAAGGAGAATGCTCAATCCTCTTGATTAGACCATACACTTTCGGCAATTTCTGCTCTGGTTCATACAGTGCCCATATCTGATTTGTTTGAAACTTCTCCTCAGGCTGGTCCTTAAAGTCGTGAAGCATGTATTCTGAAACTTTACAACCCAAATATGAAGAATGATCAATGCAACTGCTTTTGCTTGCTTCGTGCACTTCTCTATCCACTTTTCTGTCAACTTGACCAGTTGAAAGACCAGACTCAAACTGAGAAGATTCATTACTGGATCCCTTAGCATTAGAGTGCCAGTTCTCCTCCACAACATTCTGCCCCCTAGAAGACCTACCAAGCTTAGATCCCCCAACAAGCTCTGTAGACTTTTCAGGAGTCTGCTCACCTACAGATAAGTTAGGTTTTTTCGTTTTAGACGACTCTTCATTAGAACAGTTACCTTCAACCTTTGTATGGTCGTCATCAGCACCGTAGACAGGACGGTGACAAACAGCAACATAATTTGCAGGCAGACTTGCAGGATCAAGCTCAAAAGATCCTTCTGGAACACCATCTTTTTCAGTACCACTCATTTTGAAGGAAGGGATGCGATGTGAAAATCTGAACATCTCAGTTGCTGGTACAAAAACTATTTCAGCCCTCCTCTGACTTCTACACTGAAACAGACTAACAAACCCCCTCAGCCTTTCCAGTAATGCTACTTCAACACCCACGCCTTCCACGAAGTTGGACAAAACCTCCACAATTTCGTATTCAGAGTTCTTGTGCTCACCTGGGTTGGAGCTCCATCCCATGTCCCAGTCCTTGAAGAGTGCCCAGGTCTCTCCCTTTCTAGGATAAACCATGAGACTGCCTCTCTGCTTACCCTTCTCACAAACCAATCGATGAGAGAATATACTAACATTTGTTTCAGTTTGAGAATCCCCACGTGTAAATTTTCCACAGGCAACAGGCAAGCCTTCTACTGCCCATTTAATCTCACCTTCATCATCTGGATTAGGCTCAAGCCAAGTGAAGCGTACTTTAAATGGTGAGGACTGCACTAACTTGATCTGTGCGTAAAATCTTGGCATTCCATCACCATCGCCATAGCATGCCCAGAACTGATCAGCTGCAAACAATCTCTCTTCTCTTAACTTATCAAAGTCATTAAATTCTGGTTCAGGATAGTCAAAGAACCTCCCACCTGAATCATCATCATCATCTGATTCAGAGACATCAACTACCCCAGGCTCTTCAGCAACTTTATTATTCATATTTTTCCCAATAGTAAAGTTTACTTTGGCAGAAACTGTTTCCTTTTTCTCCGGAGGCTTGGTAAAGTTACCATCTGCATCACCATCTGGCCGTCCTCCTTCACCATGAGATGATTCTTCCTTACGAGGCTTTTTAGGAGGACTCTCAAAGTCATCATCATCCACCACATTTTCCTTATAGGAAACCTGATGCTTTTGACGATTGGATCTCCTGACAAATCCAGAGGTACTAACTCCAGCCACAGTGTCTTCCATGATACTATCATCAGACATATCACTACTTTCACTGGATTCAGTCTCTGACTTCATCCCTCTCTTCTTATTCTTGTTTCTAAGTTCAGTTTCATTTGGCAGTTTGACATCTTTAGGCATTGCAGTACCTCTTTCTCTATGTTTAGCCTTGGGATCCAGACCAACCACGTTATTCCTTCTTCTCTGTTTCCTAGAAACAGAACCTGCTGGTCCGCTACTAGCATTTCCCTGAGAGCCTAAATTGGACGGCACTGTGCCACCAGTTTTGAGTCCAAAAGTAGAATCAATTCCCTGAGTTGGAACATCCTTTGATTTCCAAAATGGAGGTGGACTTTGTTTAAATGCAGAGGGGACACCTGGACCAGCAGCCCAACTCTTGTGTGATCCTGGCACACCTTGTGCAGCAGCCTGATTCATAAATGATCCTGGCATACCTTGAGCAGCAGTGTGACTCGTATTTGATCCTGGCACGCCATGTGCCGCAGCCTGACTCATAAATGATCCTGGCATACCTTGAGCAGCAGCCTGAGTCTTAAATATGCTTGGCCCACCTTGAGCAGCTATTTCATAAGCAACAAATACTTTCTGGCATTTCTGACACCGCAAATTTTTGTTCTGCACTTCTCTGTAAAACTGATACTTAATGTTGCAGTAAGGGCAACAAGTCCAGAATGGTTGCTTAATGGCTGCAGAATTTTGCTGTGTAGCTTGATGATTCTGGCCACCGAACTGAGAACTAAAACCATTTGCATCATTATTACGAGCAGCAGATTGCTTCCTAGCAGTAGGTTTATTATACGAAGGTGGCTTTGGTTGAGCAGATTTGACTGCAATTCCAACTTTACTGTCATAGAAAGCCCTTTTACTACGATCCGAAAGAATAAGATGGGCTTCTCCAATTATCTTAAAAGCAGCTTCTGCACCAGAGAACTTATTTTTATCAGGATGGAGTGCCAGTGCCAATTTTCGGTACTGTTTTTTAATAGTTGCTTCATCTGCAATTTTTTCAATTTGCAGGATGCTGTACCAATCTTTTTCAGTCCCCAGTATCCTGTTTTCAGCTGAGCAATGAACATCACAAACAGTTAGCAACTGTGAAATATTCTCAAGTTCAGGGAAAAGACGTTGAGCTTTCAGTGCAACTCTTCGAGCACCAGCAAAATCATTGTCATTCATTTTCTTCTCAGCAATTTCCTTGGCCCTAAGTGCTTCATCTTTGTTACATTCCATGGACATTGCTCTACAGATTTGTCAACTGATCTGGTGGCCTCAATCAAAGCACAAGGGAGAGAAAAAGAACAATATCTTCAGAATCCACCCAATAGCAATCGAACTCGATCACTTTATTCTGCCAAGACTCGCCAATCCCAAGATATATGGCTGCATTAAGTAGACCAGAATATCCAAATTATGGCTGGTCGAGCAAAAACTGATAACAAACAAAACTACCAAAAGCACAGGACAACCGTACATGATACAAGTGTGAAGGAGCTATTAAATTACTGTTGTGGAACAACACAGAGAATTCACATAGAAATAATGGGAAAAAATAGATCAACCAAGCACTACATTCAGAAACCTTTATAACTACTTGGATTCAGCAGGGTAAAGAGACCTATACTTACCACCAGAAAGGAGGGGAGGGAAACTCATTACGTTTTTATAGCAATCAGAAATGCCAATAAGACATGGTACACACCTATTATTAAGTATACATGTATGCAAGATGTCACTATATCTTGAACAAGTAGGATTTTATTACATTGTTCAGGTGGTGCTAAGCTTATAAAGGTAATCCCTAATTAATAAAAGAAAAGCCTACTACAAAAAGGTTAGAAATGTGACTGCAATTGGCTGGTCATCCACTTTCAATGCAACAGAATACGGGATGAAAATCAGCAACTACCCAATATGCTCCAAAGTGACACTTGCCCGAGAAGAGGAACAAAGGCACCAAAGGACAATTTTCTAACATATAAGTGACACTTCTGCAAGAATTAGATACTTACAGATGAAAGGGTTGGGAATAAAATTAGAAGTCTAGCCATTAGAAAATATGAGTATGTAGTTATGTTTGCATGGGCTCACTGAATTAGATTGAGTAACTTGGCCATGTATGTAAGGGACCTCTGGATGTCCCATTCCATGTCAGAAATAAAGAGCGTGTTACACACGTTAAAAAGTAACAGAAAGACCTAAACAAACAGTTAAAAAAAGACAAGCTGAAATACAAGGAGGGTAGTGTGTCTCAACCAAACACAATAGACGAAATATGATCCATTAAGCCAGCCGTGCAGAATGTGGCAAAAACTTTGTTTCTATGGGTGTACATGTAAGGCTTGTGTGAGGATGTAGCATTTATAAGCTCCACAGAACATTGATCCATATCAAGTAAAGAGTTTTCACTCTCAGGTGTTAATTTTTTATTTTTTATTTTTTTTGGCTTCGCTGAGTTAGAATACGCCGGTCAAAACCATCTAATAGAAAAGGATGTAAAAATACAAACAGGCAGCTAGCATAATCTGTGTGGTTTACCTAGCTATAAAATTTGGAAAATAGAGAAACGAGACTCTTCATAAGGAAGAGAGGGAGTAATCTCAAGTCTTGCTTTTATATTAGCGATCATGATGAAGTACACTAACCCTATTTATCAAACATGTATAAATACAAATTAATAATTTCCATATATTATAATAGCTTATCGTTTTGCCACATTGTCAGCGGAGACCTAAAACCTCTAAACACCACAAATCTCTGCACTAATACCGTTCTACTTTCATCACAATAAAATCCATTATTCTAACACCATAAATAGAAGGAATAAACAACCACCTTCACAGGTAAAGGACGCAATAGAAGTCGCGCGTTTTTACAGCAGAACTAGAAAAAGACATCTCCCGCCACAATAACCTGAAACGCAAACGACAGAACGTAAGAATTAAGAAATCCAAATCCAAAATACATGCGCAGAAACAAGCAAATCCCGGATAAATCTTCACATAAACATGCAGCCTGCAAGTGTTTGTGTAGAGACTTACTCCGCACTTAAAAACGAGGGTTTGGACGACGGAAGCTTCGTGCGGAGAAGAAGGCAGTGAGAGCAATAAGTTAAGGGTTAGGCATAGTAACGTGGAATTTTGAGATTGGGTACAGTGAAGGGAGGGAAGAGAGCCGCGGGAAAACGAAAAAGGTGAAAAATTTTCGTTGGGAAATTGTGGAGAAGAAGAAGAGACCCTCAACTCCTCACAAAGTTTGATTTGCCCCAATCTGGTGTTATTTTTTAGGAGATGGGGGAAGAGGGGTTTGAGTATGGTGAGTTGTTGAGGGATCTAAACTATAAAAAGGGGAACATTCTAGACCCTCCAGACCCTAATGGATAATTTTTTTTGAAAGTTTTGAGGAGTATTGGGTTTGCTATATGACTCGATTGGACCACACTAACTTTTGAGAATCACTAGTTGGCCCAATTACTTTTAAGCCCACTGGGCTTATGTTTTATTTTTCATCATTGAATTTGCGCTTTGTCAGAGTAAGGACGTCACTCTTCTCTTTGATCAAAGTAAAAAAATAAACGTTAATCTACAATATTTAATACTATAGCAAACTACTGTGGTGTGTTCCCTTCAAAGGATGGTGATAGTTTCATATAAGGTTCGGCTTTAGGTGTATGTTGTCTGCAAGAGCCTCCCAAATTGGATTTGGGGTAGAAGCTACGATATTGAGTTGGTATGGAGTTGTTGTTGCATGTAATTTTCTTTCCTTGATAATCCTTCCCTTTTTTCCTTAGTAGTTCGCCTACTTATAAGCTTTCACAACCCTTCATTGACAGGATGTTACCTGACATGCGGGACGTGTTTATCGTGGTCCTCGTTGTGGCTAAACATATGGTGTATGTGTAGCCCAGCAATCAAAGGGCTGACAGTCGCTAGGCCCAACCCAACATTATCCTGCTAGGTTTCGGTCCAAAACAAGGAACATGTAGACGCGCCGAACACAAGAATCACGAATCGTGGCAGAGAACGTGGGCCGTCAAAAACGGGACACACAGCGAACACAAAGCCCACGATCGAGGAACGTGGTAGGAGTGGCGTGTCCGGAATCTCAAATTCCTAAGAACAGGGAACTGCAAAGGGAATGAGCCTATAAATGCAACAAGCTCTGTAGGAGCTAAGGTAAGCACTACAATATAGAGAAATTCCATTTCTTGAAGAGATGACTGACTTGATCGTCGGAGGTTCTCTCCCGGAATCACTTTCGAGGATGCATTTGTAGGTAAATGAATTAAAGCAAGTAATCCAAGAAGAGGCTACCTGGACAGGCTACGATATCATTTGGCGCCGTCTATGGGGAACATAATTTTTCCTTTCATTCCCAGGCTGCTCAAGTAAGCATTGGCATTCACTAGGAGTGCAAAAAGCCACAATCATTAGTCACAAGAGCAATGCTGGGACAAAATGAGGGAACACACCACTAGAAACATCATATACCTAGGAAAGAGAAAGGATTTAGTAAAGAAGAAACAGAGGAGTAAGAAGAAGAGGCAGAATCTCCAAACTGTGATAAGGAAAATGGGCGCTCGTAGCATTCTTAGAAGCAAACGGGAATGATCTGTATGATCAATTCTTAAAGACTCTGAGGCAAAAACCCCCAAGGCCAGAGTAAGGGCAAATCAAGAACGCGAATGTCTCTGCTATGAAGATGAGCTGTGTGACATTATCGCAGAAGACGATGTAAAAAAGTTGCCTCTCGTACCACATTTACGAGACTTCCTGATGCCTAAAGATTTCAAGCTTCCTTTACACGTTAAAGTATATGACGGTACCACGGATCCAAAAGAGTTCTTACACTCATATAGAAACAATATGAGGTTTCGGGATGCAGACATAGAACTAGTTTGCAAAGCATTTCCTATTTTTCTATCAGGCACTTCGATTACGTGGTACGAATACTTCCACACGGAAGTATCAAGTCTTGGGAAAACTGTCAGATATATTTTTGGTACGTTTCTACCAGAAGCAGAAGTTCCATAGAACAATTGTGAATCTCAACAATATAGCACATCGAAGTAATGAAAGTCTCGTGGAGTATCATAGTCGATTCGTCACGGAGAGCCTACAAGTTTGAGATTTGTCATTTCAATCGTCATTAGGTGCTTTCACAGGGGGCATGAGATCCAGAGAATTTTACAAGGAATTGACGAAGAATATGCTGGAAACCCCAAGGGAATTACAGAAAATGATTGAACAACATGAGCAAACAGAAGAGGCAAACAATCTAAAGATAGAGAATGAATGGGGTGAAAAGCGAACAATGGATGATTCATAAAAAAATTGGCCTAAAAAGGAAAAGCAAACACCACTTTCAGAAGAGGAGAGCCAGACTCGCAGGGTTTGCCATTTCAAGATACGCCTCTAACAAAGACAAGGAAAGAAATATGGCTAACGAATAAGGATCTATTCCGGGAACCAGCACCAATGATAGCACCGCCAGAAAAAAGATCACGAGAGTTTTATTGTGCCTTTCACTAAGATCACGGCCATGAAATAGAGTACTGCAGGAACCTAAGGAGACATATTGAAGAGAATATGAGGAATGGAAACTTGGGCCATTATAGAAAAGAAGCACAAGTCAGTATGGGGACGCAAGAAAGACAATAAACCTGTCTCCACAAAACCAAGGTATTGCGACGACAATGGCTAAGAATAAAAAACATGACGGTGGTTATAGAGTACAACAACAGCGTGGATAGGGAAACACCAGAGACAATTATCTTCTCTATACACGGTTCCACAGAGTCACTGTCCAACAACGTGTGGAAGGCTATGGCAAGATACTCCCCTCCACAAGAACCAGCTGATAAAAAGTTTCACCCAAACGAAGCAATTACCTTCAGCGAAGAGGATGCAGTACCCAACGCCTCGCCACACAACAATCCAATGGTCATCATAGCAAAAATTGAAAATTCAACTGTCCATAGATTTTTCATAGATGATGGTAGTGCGGTCGAGATACTATTTGTTGATTGCTTCGACATTCTGGGCTTCAAGAGAATAGATTTTAAAAAAATCCACATCTTCACTGGTCAGATTCACAGGGCTAGCGGAAACGCCTTTAGGAAATATACAGTTTCCAGTTACGATCGGGGAAAGCATGAAAAATTGCACAATCATGTGCGACTTCGTGGTTATGGATGCCTCAAGTACATTTAATGTTATAATTAGAATACCATGGATGAACATAGCTAAGGCAATCTGGTCCCCTTATTACCTGGTAATGAAATTCCCAACCCCAGCTGGAGTACCAACAATTAGGGGAAACCAGCAAGCAGCCAAGCAATGCATGGTTATAGCAATGAAGGTAGGAAAGATAGGAGAAAAGGCGAAGCTGGTTAACGTTATTTTGGGAAAAAGCTTACTGGAACATTCAGATGAATCAGTTGACCTAGGTGAAGAACGGAGTTAGTAAACATAGATGCCGAAAGCGACTCCAAATGCGTAAAGATTGAAAAACATCTTCCAGCAGAAGAAAAGGCAAAGATAATTAAAATCTTACAAAGCCATGCGGATACGTTCGCATGGGATGTGCAGAAATGGAAGAATTAAACCCAGACATCGCTACCCATTCGTTGAATGTCAATAGCTTGGATAAACTGGTTAAACAGAAATAGTTTTGCTTTGCTAGCGATAGACTAAAAGTGATCAAAGAAGAGGTTACATCATTGTTGCAAGCTGGCATAATAAGGGAAGTCACATACCCAATGTGGTTAGCAAACCCAGTTATGGTGAAGAATTCAGGCGGTGCTTGGAGGATGTGCATCGATTTTACGAAATTGAACAAAGCATGTCCCAAGGATTCCTATCTTCTTCCAAAGATCAATCAACTGGTAGAAGCGATCTCAGGACATGAAGTCTTGGCTTTCTTGGATGCATACAAAATATAGTACCAAATACTGATGAATCCGGACGACGAAGAGAAAACAACCTTCATAACAAGCTCCAGAATTTTTGTTATGTGAAGATGCTTTTTGGGCTCAAAATGTAGAAGCAACATATCAGAGGGTGATTGACAAGGCGTTCAGAAACCAAATAGGGAGAAACGTTGAAGCCTACATAGACGATCTGGTGATCAAGAGTAAGAAGGTAAGAAACTTTGCTGAAGACTTGAAAGAAACTTTAGACACTTTAAAGGACATAGAGATGAAAATCAACCCTAAAAAGTGTGTAATTGGAGTGGGGATGGAAATTTCTTGGGGTACAAGGTTTCCTCAAAGGGTATAGAGGCTAACCCAGACAAGATACAAGTCATAGTGTATCTTCCCCAACCACGAACAGTTAAAGAAGTACAAATCTTAATGGGATCATTGGCAGCGCTCAGGCGTTTTGTATCAAAGGCTGCAGAAAAGCACTTTTCACTCTTTTAAGTGCTAAGAAAGGCAAGAAAAATTAGCTAGAGCGAAGATTTTCATAGAGCATATGAGGTGTTAAAATACCAGCTTCAAACGTTGCCAATGCTGAATCGCCCAAATCTGGAGAACATTGTACTTGTGCTTAGGAATCTCGCAAAACGTTGTCAGCTTTGTGATAGTTCACTTGGAAGGGCAGAGACAGGTTCCAGTTTATTACATCAGCAAAATACTTCAGAATGCGAAGACAACTTACATGCATGTAGAAAAGCTAACCTTGGCTTTGGTTTATTCGACGCAAAGATTGAGAACTCACTTTCATAACCACACCATAGTACTTTACACGGGGTTCCCAATCAAGAACATCCTCTCTAAACTAGAGTCTTCAGGTAAAATGGCAAAATGGGCTCTGGAACTAGGTCAATTTGAAGTACAATTTCAACCTAGAACAACAATCAAAGCTTAAGCATTGGCAGATGTCAAGTGAAGAAACATAGAGAGCGAGTATCCAACAGAGCTTCACAATTGACAAAGGTAAGACAAAATGGGAACATGTGGCTTGGACGTTGTTTATTGATGATGTATCAAGCAAGGAAGGATGCGGAACCAAACTGCTTTTAGTGGACCCAAATGGGGGAGAGCACAGACACTTGTTACAATTTAACTTCTTGCTTACCAACAATGAAGTTGAATATGAAGCTCTAATTTCTGGATTAGATCTCGCAATCAGAATGAAAGTAAGAAGTGTTTGGGTATCAAGTGATTCACTAATTTTAGTCCAATAAGTGTGAGGTGACTATATGGTACGAGAAGACCAGCCGATGAAATATTTGGTGAAGGTGCGATAGCTTATAGCCCAGCTTGAATATTTTGACATAAAACACGTCCCACGATGCGAAAACACACAGGCGGACACATTAAGCAAGCTAGCGACCGCAAGGTTTGATTCCCTTACTCAACGGAGAGATGCCATCATGGAGGTTATCCCAATTAGAAGCACCATATCAACGGTGGTGCTAATAATCCATAAAAATGAAGAAAGCTGGATGACTCCGCTAATTGATTTCTTCGCAAAAGGAATGTTGCCAGAAGATAAGGTGGAGGCTAGAAATTTGGAATTGTGTTCCTCTAATTACGCCTACGAAGATGGGACATTGTACAAAAAAGGATTCTTGTCCTCATGGATAATATGTGTAGGGCCAACAAAGGCAACTGAGACCTTAAAAGAGGTTCATGAAGGCTTATGTGGAATGCACTAGGAAGCCAAAACGATAGTCAGAAAAATAATCAGAGCAGGGTACTACTGGCCGACTATGTTCAATGATTCACACAACGTCGTCCTTAAGTGTAGGAGTTGCCAAATCAACGCTTCGCTAAAGCATAAGTCGCAATCAACTTTGACAAGAATCTACGGAGCCTGGTCATTTGACAAGTGGGGGATATACTTAGTGACACCATTCCCAAGAGGAGAAAGCAACGCTAAGTTCCTCATTGTAGTGGTCGATTACTTCACAAAGTGTGTCAAAGCTAAGCCATTAGGACATGTCACAGCCGAATCCACTAGGAAATTTGTATGGCAAAACATCGTGTGCCACTTTGGAGTGCCACAGACTATTGTCACGGATTACGACACATAATTCACAAGGGTGGTGTTCACCAACTGGTTTTCGAAGCTCGAAATTACTCAGAAGTTTACCTCTATGGATCTTCAAGCTAATGGCCAAGTAGAAGTGACAAACATGACCATAGTTCATGGGATACAAAAGCGATTAGAAGGAAAGTGAACATGATGGGTGGATGAGCTACCAAACACACTATAGTCGTATAGAACAACCATCTGACACCCCAGTGGGAAAGACACCATATGCTTTAGTGTACGGTCACAAAGCAGTCATGCCTATAGAAATGTGAAATTCAAGTCTCAGGATAAGCAATTATAAGGAGATGGACAATCCAGATGTGTTGAAGCTAGAACTAAACGAACCGGAGGAGCAAAGAAACTTAGAAAGTATCACAAAAGCTAAACACAAGGAAAAAGTGGCAAGAGCGTACAATCAGAATATGAAGGAAAGGCGATTTCAAATTGGTGATCTAGTGCTGAGAAAAAATGATGCTAGCCTGGCTGAAGAGCGAGGCTAGCATCAGACAAAGTCACGAAGGCTTATAAGTTCAACATCTATGAGTTGGAAAGAATGGATGGCACCGCAGTCCCAAACACGTGGCATGTGACTAACTTAAGGAGGTTTTATGTCTAAAAGAAAAATAGCGAGCGACTACCTATATAGACACAAGGACATTATCCTTGCTTTCCTTTAGTATCACTGTTCCGCCACGATATGATAGCCATCGTACATATTTAATATAAAACCCACTTTGCTGGAACATGACTACGCTTTCTATTCTTCCTATTCTTTACTAAGACTTGACAAGCAAAATTTAACAACGGCTATAGATCCCGCATTCTCGTTAACGCTCGCAAGCTTTAGATCTTGCAAGTCAAACAGCCGCAAGCTATAGATCTTGCAAAATTAGCTATGCTTGCGAGCTTTAGACTTGCAACTTTGAAAATCAAACAAATGCAAGCTATGGATCTTGCTCAAATATCGATGTTGGCAAGCTTTGGATCTTGCAGCTTCATGAATCAAACAAATTGCAAGCCATAGATCTTGCACAAATGGCGATGCTTGCAAACTCTAGATTTTGTAACTTTCCAAATTAAACAAACACAAGCTATAAATCTTTCTCAATTACCGATGTTGGCAAGCTTTGGATCTTGCAGCTTCGTGAATTAAACAAATTGCAGGTAATAGATCTTGCAACTTTGCAACATTAACAAAGCAAAAAATATATTTAGCTGCAAGGCAGATATGCCCACAAAGCACAAGATCGCAAAAGATCGATAATGATAGAAAAATGTGGTAGCAAAAAAGATAGGAAACAATCGTTATCAGTACAAGACGAGTCATAGACCCCCAACAACAATAAAACATACAGATGATCATATCACTTATAGCAACAAAGAAGACACACTATATACGCCTTGAAGAGTGTGACGGTCCAGAAGTAAAGGAACCATTACGATTAGACTCATAAGGAGGGCACTTGGTTTCACGAGAAGATTGTTCACCAATGTACGGGCATTGCTAAGCTCGGCGGTAACTTTCTTGTGCCTCACGCTCCTCGCTAACTGAGTGATCATATTTCCATTGCATATGTAAGTATGTAGGGTGATTACACGTACCTATTTGTCCTATATGATCAAGATGTTTGGCATAATAAGCCTTGAAGTCAATAGTTATATGACCAAACTCCTCGCGATCCAACTACATACTCATAACGTTAACTGTTTCCTTGTACTGTTCTATTATCGTCCTTAAATTCTGAACTTCCTCTTCAAGACAACAAATATGAGATCGGACAGCATCTGGAAATCTAATTCTTTGACCGCTGCCACCAACAGCTAAATCACCATGGCTTGAGGTACGATGTGATGACGAAGGGGGAACTGGAAGTTGATTCTGGTAGTCAATGCAAGCTTGCTCCAACTGATGAAAAGACAAATTAAGAAAATTACATTCAACACAAAGATCTTCATTTTCTCCTCGTAGCTGCGTGCTTATGGCAACTTGTTCATCAAATTTATTTTTCCAACCAACAGCAGAGGTCGAGAAGTGGTCATTTTTAGCATGTTTCTCCTTAAGCTTTTCCAACAGGTAATCAATACGGATACATTACTTATCAATAATCATCATTTTCGGATGGGCTTCGTTAGTCTTGCTCGCGATACACTCCCTAGCCTCCTCACGGTAAATAAGATCATTTTTTTTGCTCAGGATTCTGCGCAGAACTCGCAAAGCATCATGAGTTTCTTTCACGACCGTACCCCATTTCTTTTCAAGATCATTAATACCTAAGAGCATATACTTCAAACAGATGCCCAAACAGAGAGCCCACTCTTGAACATGAATAGCAAGGTTAAGCGATCGGATATATGTGCCCGTAGACTCAAGATTGACTAGCTCACAAACAATGTCCTTCCCAAGCGATTCAACATTGTATCAATCAAGAATTAGATTACTACAAGGGTAACTTGTAGACGAAGATGGAGAGACAGAAGGAAAAGGAAGTTGTCACCCAATACATAAGGGAAGTGATTCTACTCATGTAAAAAGGTTAGAGGAAACGACCACTGCACATTCTTCAGCAAACAATCGAGTAGCACGAAGCAAACTGATGGGTTCAGAGAAAGTGTCATTACGTCCCATAAAATCAAAGCTTTTTAGAAATTTACTATCAATCAAAATGTTGAAACCCTGCACACGAGTAAGGCTGATAAGAAAATGCGAGACAACAAGCAAATCAACTCTCATAAATAAAGTCGTGCAAATAGCACATACAAACACTACAAGATTATTTTAAGAGTACAACCCAACAACCCAATGTATATGAAGAACACTAAAAATTAACTAACTTTGGGGTTAGGGTTAGGCGGAATGGGGTAGCGGTTGTAGATACATCTTGGTTAGGCCGCTGAGTAGAATCACCATCATTGGCTCAAAGATAAGGAGTTTCATCACTTGCATTACCCACATTATCATCTAGATTAAGAGTTGCAAAATCAGCGGTGGGCTTAAATGAAAGTTCTTCATAATAATTCACCTCACGCTCTTTTAGTTTGGCCAATGAAGGGAGACTAAGAAGACCAGCGAGATGTGAAAGCAAGGAGTACATATACCTCCCCTTTAGCGATCTTATCAATGAAGGCTTGATTCAAATCGGCTCTCTTGCTTTCTAGAGTTTCAATGCACTTCGGCATAGTGGGCACACTTTTGCAATCACATATTGGGTTCCACTGCCGTACATTCTTCACGGCTTCGCAATACCCGACAATTCGAGCACCATTGGAGATATCTTCAAAAAACTTATAAAATGGATTTATCTTGCATAGCCAGCACTTGGGTGTATTGAAGGGAAGCAGGTCCATTGGTTCACATGTCATCCAACCGAAAATGAAGCTTAGAGGATTCCACCCCCGCGAGCCTCACACTCTCCTTAGCAACGCTCACCTCTTCTTCACAAGCTTTCACCTTTTTCTCAACAGCTTTCACTTTTTCCTCAGCACCTTTCAACGAACTCTCCAATAATGAACAGTTAGTCTCCAGAGATTTGTATTACTCCACCATTGAATCATCAATGGAAGAATGCTTGGACAATCGCTCGCTTGCAATCTTCAGGCCCTCACCAACCTTACAAGTGTGCAACATAGGGAATGAACTTACTCACTACGTTATAAATCACAGATTAATACATAAGAAAAGTTACTCAAGGAAATTTGTATCCTTACCGCAGCCAGTGTGTCGGGTAGTGAAAGATTGGAAAAAATATCAGAAATTACCCCCTCAACCAGAAAGTCCTCAGTTTACTCTGTAATTGGCATACCAGTTTGGTTACCACACCCCTTTTTATGAGGAAGAACTGAATGTCCTAATTGTCCATTGCTCCGATCCCTTTTATTCTTCTTCTCCCTCTGCGGGTTCAAGGTTCGACGATGGCTAGTTTGCCCACCCTTGGTCAGTTTATCCTTAGAGCCTGTGATGATCAGCAGTCGAGGCACGACGTTGTCATCACCAACACGATCAGTCTGAACGACAGCCATACTCACTTCTTCATCATTAAAGATTGTTGAATCAATGTTGCCTTTTGTGAGATCCATATCTGTCACAATAAGAAAATACATAGGTTAAAATGAACTCACACAAGATAGAAAAATAGTGATGCAACCCACTATAAAGCACACAGTAAAATACAGTATAATATAGGCAAACAAGACACCTTTAGCTTCAGCGTCACAGTTAGCATGGCGAAGATGTTGGGTATGTACATGAAGTGTAGCCACGATCGGCGTCTCCTTGGTATAACGAACACTCAAGTTAAAAAGCTTAGACTTAGGAACTTTGTAATTCCATAAAGGTACACAAGACTCAGGAGTTTTTTTTAGCTTTGATAGAAAAATATCTCTTACGCCAATCACCATCGTTACTGGGGAAGCCACTCATAAGCTCTACCCCAGAAATCACAGGATATATGGTAAATTCATCCACAATATTCTTCACTTTTTGAAGGTGGTAGAAATTGCAGAATAGGTCAATTGTAAAAGATATGTTTGCATTTTCACACACACGAAGGAAACCCATCATAATAGTGATGCCCTTAGGATGAAATTGGGCCAACACAATCTTATATGAACGAAGCAGTGCAATCACATGTTTGAAAATGGGAGAATAGAGTCCAAAGTTTAGATATGCTAGATAACAAGAAATATAGCAGGGCGAACAAAGCTTATAAGCAGATAGAAAAGGAAAGAATTTCTTTAAGCCATTTACATAACAGATGGTCAAAATACTGGGAAGGGTAGAGGATCCAGCAACATGGTCGGAATCCCCGTCGGAAGCAACATCTACGGGAGACTTAATGTGATTAAAAGAAGACATGGAGTTCCTTAAATGGGGAGGTAATAATTTCAGTTAAAATTCAATGGAAACAAATCTAGTACAAAAAAGATTTACAGAAAATAGGCCGGAGAAGATGATCGAAAACAAGCTACATAGACAACCAGAACTAGAGAAAGTACTCTAATCCCAAAGAACACATCAGAGATATGAGAAATAATTTAAACAAGGGAACTTACTCTTAAAAGAGCTGAAGGTTGGTTACGCGCTGAAAATTTAGGAACTAATACAGGAAGACAAACTCTGGACAATGGAGATGAGAAGCGGAAACAATAGTGAAAAAGGGAACTTAAATATAAACAATAAAAGGAGCAGCTGAGGTGGAAAGCATAATGATGAATATCTAACATAAATAAAATTACCTTTTTGCTTATATTGAGACGGTGACGGTATATGAAAAGACAACACACTGATTAAGGGCTACATTAAATTCTTCGTTTCAAATTTCCCATTTAAGAGATATAGCAATAATAAAAGTGAGAGAATTTTGGGCTGGAATATCGAATAACGGGAAGCAAATTGCGGATTTCAAAAACAAAATCACCACAAATACTGCCTAGTCATGAGGAGCTCAAAATTTAGAATTTAAAAATTTGAACTTTGCAAAGCTGAACGCAGCTCTCCATCACTAACATTTTGTACAAGAGTAACATCAGTTTGCACTTGGGTACAAACAACACCATTGCTTTGTTTCTTATAATCTTCATGGCCAGGGGGGCTTATGGTGTATGTGTGGCCCACCAATCAAAGGGCTGACAGTCGCTAGGACCAGCCCAACATTATTTTGCCGGGCTTTGGTCCAAAACAAGGAACATGTAGATGCAGCGAACACAAGAATCATGAATTGTGGCAGATAATGTGAACTATAAAAAATGGGACACACAACAAACACAAAGGCCACGACTGAGGAACATGGTAGGAGTGACGTGTCCACGATATCAAATTCCAAAGAATAGGGACAAAGGGAATGGGCCTATAAATACAACAAGCTCTGTAGGAGCTAAGGTAAGTGCTACAATATAGAGAAATTCCATTTCTTGAAGAGAAAACTGACTTGATCATCAGAGGTGCTCTCCCATAATCACTTCCGAGGCTGTATTTGCAGGTAAAGGAATCAAAGCAAGTGAACCAATAAGAGGCTACTTGGACACCCTACCACATTACATGTACATAATGGGCCACACTCTTTTGATCGTGGGCTGAGTGGTAGCCATTTTTCCGGTTGTGGCCACATGCTTTCCCATGCAAATTGCATGCATCATGCGCAAAGTGATGCTAAGGAATATTGCTGGAAGCTCGCATATTATGGGTACTTCAATGGGCTATGTGCAGGTTAGACCTATTATTTGGACCCTATATATACCATTAGCCCCCTAGTAATAAACATTTTAGGTGTAGAGCATTATATGTTGTGAGGCGGGTAGTGTACAATATTGCCTCCAATGATATGTGTGAGAGTGAGGCTATTGTTCTTGGTGTTTGTTCAACCATTGCACATATAATGTGATATTTGAGACATCCATGTTTAATTTTGTTCACTGAGGTATCTGGAGAGGGTTTTGACCAGGGACTGTAATCATTGCTTGAGTTTTGTTTTCAAAACGTTTCCATTATTCAAAACTTCATATGTATGCCTAGTGTCTTTTTGATTTGTTTGTACAAATTTGATTGAATGACAGTTGTGTCGATTAAGGTCCTTTGGAAAAATGGAATTTGGGAATATTCCTTTTAAATAGTGTCAGGGCCTAACTGCAGTTCATATATTCTTCTTTGTATTCTATAGGACTTTGGTTATTGTAATTTAGCTTGGTGGTGATTTCAACATGTTCCAAACTTTCTTCTCTGCAGCTGTCAGCAGTTTTTTGTACGGTTTTCCAATTATGATAATGGGGCCATTCGTATTTTCTTGTGAAGATGTGTGTAGTTTCTTATTGGATCAGATGCTAACTATATTGTATGTTTCATTTATTGTAGGTGATCAGAATAGTAAATTTCTAGCAATTGCAAGGTTTGATTTAGGTTTTTTTTGCAAATATGGGTCTTTCCAACATTGTTAGCCCACCTTCACTCGGGGTTGTTAAAATGGTGTAGTAGCTCACCCAAGCGAAATTTTTCCAAGCAGACAAGTCCCCCAAAGGAGGAGGGATGCAATGGATGGGATGGTCAAAGATAAAATTTATATTCTACACCCAACTCACTACTAAGCTACCTATGGAGTAGTTAGTGGCAAGTCTGGGTATGTACACAAAGATGCGAGAGTCTAATAGCCAATCAAACACAACCATGATGAGTTGTCAATCCATCATGGGCTAGGAATAGAAAGTATCGTAAAATGGGGGAGGGGGTTAGGGTTTTTCAACTAACTACGAACATGAAAGATAAAACACAAGTAAACTATATAGACAGACACTTGAGGGAATATTTGTGTAACATGGTTGATTAAATGTTTTGATCCTTAATTCAATCACATGTAAGACATCAAAAACCTAATCTAGTACTCATAACACGTGGTGTGGTCGATGGTTAACACTTCCATATACCTGTCATGTAGGGTGCTCTTGCAATCTTCCATCAGCACTGCCTCTCTAATTAGAGGAGTGTAACAACGGTCTGACCATTGTGCAGATCTATTTCTCCCCCTACGATTGTGTCCCGGGTACTACACTATAGATGCTCTACCCCCTAGGCCTATAAATGAGGCAAAGGGGAGGTGGGCACCTTATCGATGACACTAGGTACTCTTATAACCCTAGCTTGCTACCATATGGTATCTCTACCTGTAACCTTTTAGACCAACTTGCCAACTAAAACTGGTGTGTTGTCATCATAATAGGTAAAGCTAAAAAAAACCCTATGTGCACACATCCACGTGGACCCAGACCACGCTATCCATATCACATCCAGGTTTCTCTTCCTCGTGGCTATCAATATTTTCACTAACATGAATGTAAACTAGAGTGTGTGCTAATGAAGTGTATCATTCATACAATTATAACATTCAAGAATAAGCCATCATAATATCACAAGTACATAAATTAGGATGATTTAAATGAATCTCACAAAAATATAATCAACACATGAATACAAATTTAACCCCAAGCTATAGAAACTACTCTATAGACATGGAATTAAAAATTTTCATTGAATTCCACATCTTAGGGCTAAAGCAAAGTAATAAGGAAAAAGGAAAAGAACCTAGAGAAAAGAGAGAATGTTTCTCTCTCTAAGTTGTTCTTTAATCTACAAATGAACTTAGAAAAATGACCAAAAGTTTCTAACTCTAGTAGACTAAGGCTATATTTATATTAGTAGAGGATTGAGCTTAAAAATAGGCCCAAAATGAGCCAAACCCCTAGCAGCATAGACCGCCGCAGATGGCACGGCCTACGCCACTGACTTGGCCTCGTGCCAACGTAGTCTATCGTCTGGAACGTGCTCGGCACAGTCCGTGTCTTCTGGCTTAGGCCATCGTCTGGAACTTTTTTTTGCACTTCTGATCCGCGATACATGTTATTTGGCATAGGCCGTCAACCAACTTTTCATTTTGCTCAGTTTCTTGGCACGGGCCACTTCATTCTTCATACTCCATGGGCTGGTCATAACATTTTAGACTTAGAACGGCACAGGCCACATGAAACGAAGCGGCCTGCACCCATACTAGGCAAATTTGAGGTGAAAAAGGCAACATGCGGACGCGGTTTGGGAGGTCGTCGACGTACCTCTCAAAGTTAATACTTTTAATCCCCGTTGCTTCCTATCTACAATAAAGTAGATAATGGCAAGTCAGGGTCATCCACGAGAAGAGGGATCTTTTCAAGTGTTTAAACATATATAGTAGAAGACATACTAAGCACATACATATATAAATACATATAAAAGCATGTAAACAAGGGGGGGAAGTTTTGGTTGGTTTGATCCTAAGTTATCAAATTGAAATACAACTAGCAAAGCAAGAGAATTATGCTAATCATGCAATACAACTAAAGATAAGATAAAAATAACATTTGACGGAACCTTGGGCGCAATTGACTTCCACTTCCAAACCTCTTATCCATCATTGAACATTCAACCTATTTACTACTTTCACTACTTGTTATGAAGGCTAAACTTCTATCCTTCTTAGTTAGTAGTTTTCAAGAGTGAGTTCGACATCTCTTGTCAAACCTCACCAATGACTCCCGTAGTCGAAACATGACCCAAGGTATCCCATTGATGGCATTTAGCATGAAGAATCAACAAGCTCGGTAACACTTACAAACACTACACCGTGCCTAAGCATTTAACCAATTTATGCATTTACACAAGATTAGTCAAGAACGGTCGTCCTTCATAGACTTCTCTCATTTACTACAAGCAACAAACATGACAAAGAGTTTAACATTATCATATTCATCTAGCAATTATCAATCCATCAATACAATCAAAAGCTTTAAATCATACTCTTGGATGTTTATCAAGAAAGGGGGAAACTAACCCATTTCCCCAAACCCTAACAAGCATATCATACAAGTACTTCATATACTCAAGCTTTCAATAACATTAATGACATTAACAACACATTCAATGCTCTATAAATGCATAATAATAAGAGTATTAAATAGGCTACAAATCTTTCTTAAGACATGGGCTTGGAAGCCTTAGTCAATTGCTCCCAAGAAATAGATTAGCTACAAGAGTTCATACTAATCAATGCTAAATAACTAAACATAAAAACAAGAGAATTCAAAGATGAAAATGGAAGGAAAAGGGTTCTAAACAGTACCAAAAAATGCAAATGATGAAGGTTAAGAATGAGAGGAAAGAGAGTGCTATTTATAGTACAAAGAGGATAAGGTGAAATTCTGGCCACCCGTTGGTCGTGACTCGCGACGAGCTCATCATGACTCATGATGGTCTTACGACGAGGCCATCGCGACGATCTCACGACGAGGCCTTCGTGACGGTCTTGCGATGAGGCTATTGCGACGATCTCGAGATGAGACCATCGTGACTCGCGACGGGTGCTAGAATTTTGCTTTGATTCTTTTTCTTCTTCTTGTGGTATACAATCACCTTCATAGCAATTCCTTTCATTTTTTAAGTCTTCAATGTCTCCAAAAATGGTCTTCAATGGCCTCCGGTCTTCATGTCTTTGAAGCAAGTCTTCAAAAGTCTTCGAAAATGTGATCTTCAATGGCCTCCGGTCTTCATTGCCTCCATTTTCTTCCCTTGTCACGCAAAATCCACTTAGAAGAGGTAAAAGAGCGTAAAGTTGCTCTTAACCCTCCTAAGAGAATTTCAAGGTAAAACACAAGCTCTCGATAATAAAAGAGCACAAAAGTGACCCAAAATAGTACTAAATTATGCACATAAAATGGACACATCAAGCCTCCCACACTTAAACCTTACTTGCCCTCGAGTAAGAAAGATCCAAACATACAAAGGAAATGACGTATCCACATCCTAACTATTATTCCCCCAAATCAATAACTCACAAAACTCTCAATATCACACATCCCAATGTTAAGGTCAAATGAGAAGTTTCCCACAACCCCTATTCCTAAATCTACCTAAACCATATCAACCCATCAATTCATTGATACCCCTAAAATATCTCCAAATCCTGAATTGATAATCCCAAATCCAATGATAAAAGATGAAGCTAAAGGTATGTATAAAGGTTCAAAACACATGCTCCACTTTATATAAATATATCAACCTAAAAATGAAGCATATTAACGATCAAGAATTTCATAACTTACTTCATCTTCTCCCGCTAAATTTTCCACTCCCAAAAGGTTCTCAAAATGCCAACCTACCCGATCCATCTGTGTGGTCACTGCAACCTTATGACTCCAACGCCGGCAAATGAGTAAACACTTAACGTTTTTCAATTTCTCTCATTTTCTCTCATTTTCCTAGGATCCCTTTTGGGTTTTCATCCTAGCCACACATCATGTTTCTTTGAACCACATCTCACCTTTTTTCGCACATTTAGTCTCTCATTTTTGCGTAGGTAGCCCTTTCAGGTTTTTGACCTATCAGGGCCCCCAATGTTGCCTAAGTTGCCCTCTCGGGTTTTCAACTTAGCGGGATTCTTTTTTTTCCCAACATTTTTCACGTGTCTCCAATCCAAAAAGTAGAAAATTGGTTTCCAAATGTTAAGGCTAAGAAAAGTATCAAAACCAACATTATCCAAGTATATCAAAAGAAAAACATCCCAAAACAAAAGGGAGAAAATATCCAAAACAAAAAAAAGAGTTATGCAAAAGTGTCTCCAAACCCAATCACCTCAAAGTAGTAGATACCCCTCCCCATACATAGAACACTACACTGCCCTCAATGTAGACAATAGGGAAAAAAGTACAAAGAAAAGTATGGAAAGGGTAAAGATGCGGTGCTCACAAAATCAATGATGTGGTGAAGAAGGGTCACCGCCAAAGTAGCGCTGCTGATACTGTGCCAGCCACTCTGTGCTCCTCTGCCTCCTCACTCCCCACCTCTCTGCTCCCAGATTGGGGCCTGAGACACCACCTGACTGGGACTGCATCTCATGGATGCGAGCTGACAAGTGGTCAATCTCTTCGTCTATATCAATCAAGGTATGGGAGACAAATACATTGTGCTTCAATTTCATGCTGTCCTGTTGGTGGAATCCATCATGCATAGTCTGTATCATCCGCTTGTAGAAGTCTGGTGGAGGCTGGGAATAGTGAGGTGGAGCATCATCCTCCTGCATGGGCTCTGTCTCTGGTGGAGGCTGCGTGGAGTGTTGTTGTTGCTGTCGCTCAAAGGGAGGTAGAGTGCTATCATCACGCTGGACATGAGATGGGCCAAGGTCGCGAAGCTCGCACTGGAAATCATCTCTACACGAGGAGTTCGGTGAAATCGCCAAATCTCCCAGAGGTGTGTCAAATTCCAGCTTCGTCTTGCTATGCTGAGGAAGTGCCATGAATGTGACCTTCCTCGCACCATACAACCAATGGAAGAGCCCCGTGGTCGATGTGGCACTGACCATCTCAAATCTAACTACCCTCTCAACGGTGATAAGATAGGACATGCGCCTCCTTAAGCGCGGAAAGTCAGTTGGAGGAACCAATCCCAAGTACTCTGCTAAAAAGGCCTATCATGCCTCCAACCATGATCTTCCCCTTGGGTTTTCCTGCCACCTCCACGATTCTCTTCATCCAAAATTCTGCCCACAGCTCATATCCTGGCCCCTCACTCGTTAAATGCCACAGAAAGTGAATGTCATTGTCTGGCACATTCGTCGGCTCCGCTGAGCAAAATACTGTGCCAGCCAAGAGTCGGTGCACATAACAGAGTGCAGGGTGGATAATGGCACTACTCTTATTGTGGGATTTCTTTGGCCTTATATTGATGACATTCCAAAAATGCATGTCTTCCTTAATTGATTACTCCTGGTCCTGTGGGTCCAGCCTGGTCCGTATCTTGGTGGTGTCAAATCCAAAGGCCTCCTCAATCTGCGAGACGGTCAATTGCCTAGGTATATCATATAAGTGAAAAGAAATGTACCTCTTGCAGGGTTGATCACCCCTTATGCTGCTCATACAGACCGTGGACTAGAACTCCAGTGTGTACCTCTGGTAAGAGGGCGTGCTCATACTCTTAAACCCTTCCATTCCCCCTTTTGCGAGGAGGAATCTCATAGGCTGAGTGAGGCCGAAGGCATCTAATGTGGGCACATCGATAAAGCTTGTCTCCTTGAGTTGGCGCTACTCCAGGGCCTTCCACCTTTCTGCATAAAACCCGGTGATCCGGGTCAAACCCATGTACCTATCCGTAGGGGAAGGCACAGGGCTTGATTCCGGAGCCAGTGGAGGAGATGGAGGTGGAGTGGTGGTGCGCTCGCCTCGGGGGGGAGCCCTAGGTCTCTTCGTGGGGGCCATATCTAACAATCACAGCAAACAAGTCAAATGCACAGGAATATGTGTATATGCAATATTGCAAATTTAAACTCAATTTTAAACTAGTTCATCATCACAAGCCGAATCAAAATCAAGTCAACTAGTTCAAGTCCTAAACACAATTGCATATATAATCCATACTATGTCCAACAAGCCCATATTCTCAAATCCATGAAGTTCTCACATAGTTGAAATCAATATGATATATCTCAAAACCACAGTAGTGCTTAACTAGCTTAGCCACCAATAGTATATTCACAATGTCAACATTCATGTCCCATGGCTAAACTACCCTAAGCAAAATAACATTGCAAAGCACAAAAACATTTTATCCAAATAACAACCATGTTGAATCAAGGGACAACATGCCTCCTATATAGCATAAGTCACAATCTGTTCTCAGCCACAACAACACCAATGCACACAATCCCAACTCAAACAAGCACAATACAATCCAAACCGCAACCATAAAATATGCACACGGTGTGGTCATCCCTTTATGTGGTCATCGCGACTCGCGACGGGTGGTCGTCTCGGCTCGCAACGAGTGGTCGTCTCGACTCGCGATGGGTGGTTGTCTTGACTCGCAACGGGTGTTCGTCTCAACTCACGATGGGTGGTCGTCTCGACTCGCGATGGGTGGTCGTCTCGAGGTTTCGAGGGGCATCAAGTCTGGCTGGGCTCGAGGATGAAAGATAACACTTCAAGAACTCAAGACCTCGATGTCTCGGGAAGCTAGACTTGAGAGTGAAAGATCACACCTCGAGGTCTCGAGGCTTCAAGGTCTCGAGAGGATAGGCTCGAGGATGAAAGATCACACCTCGAGAGCTCGAGGCTTCGAGGTATCGAGAAGCTAGCCTTGAGGGTTAAAGATCACGCCTCGAGAGCTCGAGGCTTCGAGGTCTTGAGGGGCTTGTAGCTTCGAGGATGAAAGAGCAAACCTTGAGGGCTTGAGGCTTCGAGGTCTTGAGAAGCTAGGCTCAAGGATGAAAGATCACACCTCGAGAGCTAGAGACTTTGAGGTCTCGAGAGGCTAGTCTCGAGAGAATGATGGACTTCATGTTCTGCTCGAGTCGAGGGTTCAGGGCTTCGAGGTCTCGAGGTGGTGATGTCTTGAAGGGTTGCCTCGAGAGGGTGATGGAATTTTATGGTTCAGCTCGAGTCAAGGGTTTAGGGCTTCGAGGTCTCGAGGTGGTGATGTCTCAAAGGGGTGGCCTCGAGAGGGTGATGGACATTATGGTTCGGCTCGAGTCTAGGGTTCAGGGCTTTGAGGTCTCGAGGTGGTGATATCTCGAAGGGGTGGCCTCGAGAGGGTGATGGACTTTATGGTTCTGCTCGAGTCTGGGGTTCAAGGCTTCGAGGTCTCGAGGGGGTACACTTTGAGGGCTCACGATGAGGTCCTTGTAAGGCCATCACGGCTCGCAAAAAGTGGAGGCCGAAACCTCCATTTCAACATAATATTTCTGAGCCCATCGCGACCCGCGGTGATGTAGTTGCGAATCACGATGAGCCCTCGCGAGGTCATCGCGACTCGCAGAAAGTGGCATTCGGGGGCTGAAATTTCACCCAAAATTACTGAGCCCGTCGCGACTCGCGATGCTATGGTCGCGACTCGAGACGAGGCCTGGCGAGGTCATCGTGGCTCGCGGAAAGTGGCATCTGAGGGCTGAAATTTCACCCAAACTTACTGAGCCTATCGCGACTCGTGAAGATGTGGTCATGAGGTTATCGCGACTCGCGGAAAGTGGCATCTGAGGGCTGAAATTTCACCCAAAATTACTGACCCCATCGTGACTCGCGATGATGTGGTCGCGACTCGCGACGGGCTACTAACCTGGTACTTAGAAATTTTTTTTCTAATTTCTTCTCTTTTCCAAGTCTTTCCTTCTTGACTCCAAGAATTTCTCCCTTCAAAAGTCCAATGCCTTGGCTTCCAAATTGCTACAAAATCATGGAGAAAACAACCCGTGAAAAGCATAAAGCAAAACAATGAAGCTTAATGATAAAATTCAAAACCAAACAACATCAACAGAATGTCACGAATGACGATCCAGATGATGAAAACCAAGTTTATTTAACGTCGTCGGCATGACTTACTCCTTTTTCTTGGGTTTTACTCACAAACCCAATCGAGGAGATCAACGTCCTCTCCTTTTTCCGGCACAAAATTCTTATGGTAAGGTTTCAAACGTTGTCCATTAACCTTGAAAGTATTGGACTTTGCTCGATCTAGAATCTCCACCGAACCATGCGGGAATACCTTAACCACCTCAAAAGGACCAATCCATCGGGACCTCAACTTACCTGGAAATAGGCGAAGGCAGGATTGGAATAGGAGGACCTTTTGACCAACGTCAAAGTCCTTCCTGATGATCATCTTGTCATGCCACACCTTTGTTTTCTCTTTGTAGATTTTGGCGTTCTCATAGAACTCCCTCCGGATCTCATCCAGTTCATCCAATTGTAACTTCCTATGCAAGTCGGCCTCATCTATATCAAGATTGAATTCTTTGACCGCCCAGTAAGCCTTATGTTGAATTTCCACCGATAGATAACGGGGCTTACCAAACACTAACCGGTATGGTGACATACCGATTGGTGTCTTGTAAGCCATCCTATACGCCCACAAGGCAGCATTCAATCAAGAATTCCAATCCTTCCAGTTAGGGTTAACCATTTTTTGAAGGATGGACTTGATTTCCCAATTGGAAACTTTGGCTTGCCCGTTGGTTTGCAGGTGATAGGCAGTGGATGTCTTGTGAGTGATGCCATACTTCTTCAAGAGTGTCGTTATGGTCCGATTGCAAAAATTGGTGCCACGGTCACTAATCAAGGCTCGGGGTACCCCAAACCTAGAAAAGATGTTATCTTTCAGGAATTCTGCAACCACTTTAGAATCTTCAGTCGTAGTGGGTTTTGCTTCAACCCACGTCGATACATAATCAACAGCAAGAATAATATATTTAAAGCCATAAAAACTAGGGAAAGGCCCCATAAAGTCAATACCCCAAACATCAAAGATTTCACAATATAGAATAGGCCTTTCGGGCATTTCATTCCTAGTGGAGATATTTCATACTCTGTGGCATTCATCACAAGATTTGCAAAAGGTGTATGCATGCTTATTCAATGTAGGCCAATAAAACCCACTTTCTAAAACTTTCCTAGCGGTCCTCTTTGCTCCGAAATGACCGCCACATGCATGAGAACGAAAAAATTCAAGAATTGAATGTACTTGGTTATCGGGGATACATCTCCTAACAACTTGATCCACACAATGTTTCCATAAAAAGGGATCATCCCACGCATAATACTTAGGATCACTCTTTAATTTATCATTTTTGGCCTTAGAAAAATGAGGAGGGAATTCACCGACGACAAGAAAATTTACAATGTCGGCATACCACAGTTGGAGATCCCTATTGGGGAACATACGTTCATCAGGGAATTCCTCCCGTAGTTGCTCTTTCATTGTGGGGTTTACCTCAATGTCTTCGCATGGAGTCAACCGGCCCAAATGATCGGCCACAAGGTTTTCCGCACCCTTTTTGTCTCGCACCTCCAACTCAAATTCGCTCAAAAGCAGGATCCACCTAATCAATCTTAGCTTGGCCTCTTTCTTCGTCATTAAATGATGAAGCGCTACATAGTTAGTGTACACAATAACTTTTGTACCAAGCAAGTAAGATCAAAGTTTTTCCAAAGAAAATACCACTGCTAGTAACTCCTTTTCGGTGGTGGAATAGTTTCTTTGGGCTTCATTTAGAGACATGGATGCGTAGTAGATGGCGTGAGGTGCTCTCCCCACCCTTTGACCAAGCACCACTCCAATGGCTTAATCACTTGCATCACACATAATCTCAAAAGGCCTCGACCAATCCGGGGGTTGTATAATAGGGGCCGAAACTAACCTTCCTTTCAATGTATCGAAGGCCCCTTTACAACCCTCATCCATCACAAATTCCACCTTTTTTGCAACAACTTGCATAAAGGAGATGCTATCTTCGAGAAGTTCTTGATGAATCGGTGATAGAATCCCGGATGACCAAGAAAAAAGCACACTTCGCGCACATTAGTAGGATAAGGCAAAGTTTGAATTGTGTCTATCTTTGCCTTGTCAACCTCAATACCCTTAGAGGAGACAACATGGCCTAAGACAATGCCTTGCTCTACCATAAAATGACACTTCTCAGAATTTAACACAAGATTAGTATCAATGCAATGCTTAAGAACTTGTGCCAATTTTGCTAAACATTTGTCAAAAGAATTACCATGAATGGTGAAATCATCCATGAATACCTAGACAAAATTTTCAACAAATTCTGAGAAAATGCTTACCATACACCTTTGGAAAGTTGCGGGGGCGTTACATAACCCGAAAGGCATGCGTCGGCAAGCAAACGTACCAAAGGGGCACGTGAAGGTGGTCTTTTCTTGGTCTTCCTGGGCGATAGCCACTTGAAAGTACCCTGAGTACCCATCCAAACAGCAATAGAAGGGGTGGTGGCTTGCTAACCTCTCAAGCATTTGATCAATGAATGGCAATGGGAAGTGATCCTTCTGGGTTTCCGCATTTAACCTCCGGTAGCAATGCAAACGCGCCACCCATTTTGAACTCGGGTGGGCACCATTTCACCCTTCTCATTTTCGACCCCCATCACCCTGCTCATCTTGGGTACCACCTGAGTTGGACTCACCCACTTGCTATCCGAGATTGGATAGATCATACCTGCTGGAGTAACTTGAGGATTTCCGCCTTCACCACATCCATTATAGGTGGGTTCAAATAGCATTAGGGCTGCCAGACAGGTTTCACATCTTCTTCCAACAAGATTCTATGCATACAAGTGGATAGAATTATTCCTTTGATGTCGGAAATAGTCCATCCAATTGCTTCCTTGTTTTCCTATAACACCACCATCAACTTCTCTTCTTGCTCTTTGGTGAGCTTGCTTGAAATGATAACCAGAAATGTCTCCCCTTCCTTAAGAAAAGCGCACTTGAGGTTACTTGGAAAAGGTTTAAGTTCAATCACCGGCACTTTCACAAGTGACGGGAGGAATTCCGGTTCCTCGGGCTCCTCTAAGAGTAGAGGAGGAGGTTTTGAGAGACTCGGTTTCAATTCTTCAAGCAGGTTCAAATCCTTAAAGCTTTCCTTCAAGTTAGTGCTCATAGAGTATACATTATGGGCATCATTACTATCACATTGAAAAACAACTAACAAAGAATCATCACCACTTAGTTCAAAAACATCTTGTACAACTTCTTCAACAACATCTAGGGCATGGAAAGCATGTTCTTCACTAGGATACTTCATAGAGTCATTTATGTTAAACTATACTTTTATTCCATCAAATTCCATGGTGAGGGTACCTTTATGCACATCAATCATTGTCCTAGAGGTTTTCAAAAATGACCTCCCCAGCAAAATTGGGGCAACATGTTTATCATGCTCCATGTCAAGGACATAAAAATCCGGTGGGAAAACTAACAAATCCACCTTAACCAACACGTCCTCGACAATACCTTTAGGGTATACACTAGAACGATTGGCCAATTGGATTACCACCTCGGTTTTGTGCAATGCTCCCAAGTTGAGGTGTTCATATGAGGAATAAGGAATCACATTTATTGATGCACCCAAATCAAGCATAACTTTTTCAAAATGTGTATTTCCTATTATGCAAGGGATTGTGAACATGCTGGGATTGCTACATTTAAGGGGTAGCTCTTTTTGACACAAGGCGGAAAGATGCTCATTTTTCCATTTTTCAACTTATTTTTAGCCCTTTGTTTTCTATTCACAACACATAATTCCTTGAGAAATTTAGCATATCTAGGAATTTTTTGAATGGCATTCAAGAGTGGGATATTTACCTCATATCTATGAAAGACTTCGTAGATGTCCTTGCTGTACTCCTTTTGTCTTTTAAGGCTTCCGGGAATGGAGGTTCCGGTACATATGGAGGGATCTCCACCATCTTTGCTCTTTTGTGAGGAGGAGATGAGGGTTCCGGGATGAAGGTTGACTTCGGTCTTGGTGCCAATGTCTCCACCTCGATTTCTTCTTCCTTGCCATTTCTGGCTAATTCTTCAGCCTTCTCCTAATGGGCTTCTTCCTTCTCAACCCCTTTTCCAAACACCTCAATCCTCTTAGGATCCTCTTCACCAATTTCATTATCCGGTGAAGTGCTAACCTCTCTACCACTTCTCAAAGCAATAGCACTTGCATTTTGTCGAGGATTGATCTATGGTTAGGAGGGTAGCTTACCCTTTTTCCCGGGCTTCCATCCGGTTCCCCACTTGAGTTATTTGGCTCACTTGAGTTTCCAAGTTTTTTATGCTAGCCTTGGCTTCATCTTGGAATTTCTCACTTTTTTCTGCGCACATGCCCAACCGGTGTATGGCTTGCATCACCTCATCATTTGTTAGCCCCGAGATCTCCCCTTGGTCTCGGGGTTTGTCTTGGAGCCTTTGGAATTGTTGTTGAGGTGGCCTATATTGTTGTTGAAGAGGCCGATATGGTTGAGGGTTTTGGCTTCCTTGAGGGTTTCCATGCCGGAGGTTCGGGTTATCATGATTTCCCGAATTATATGCCCGGTTTTAGTACCCTTAATAACCTTGGTAGCCTTGGTTACCTTGGTAGCCTTGCCCACCTTGATATCCTTGGTTGCCTTGGTAGCCTTGATAGCCCATGGCACTTACCTCTTCAACATAATCCTCTTGCAAAGTGGGGCAAGTGTCCGTAGAATGTGCCAATAACAAATTTCACATGATTTAACATGTGGCGAATTTCCTCCGGGCTTTTTCATCAAAGATTTAACCATGGATGCAAGGGCTGAGACTTGATCCTCGAGCTTTCCAATATTTGAAGAGTCACCTGCGGGTATTGGATTTCTCCTTCTCAAATCGGCCCTTGAGCTAAAGTTTCTCGATTCTTTCGCTAGCTCTTCATATAATTGCATGGCCTCGGAGGATGTCATGTTCCAAGGGTGCCACCACAAGAACTTCTCACCAACCTTTAATCTTCATCAAGAAGGCTATTGTAGAAGTAATAAACCAAATCCCCCTCCGAATAACCCTAATAAGGGAAACTTGCAAGAAGCTTCTTGAACCTCTCCCAATAATTCTTCATGCCATTGGAAGATGTTGCTTATGTCCTTCTTCAAGGCGGCGGATCTATAGGCCGGAAAGTATCTGGCTTGAAACTTTGTTTTCAAACCAAGCCAACTCTTAATGCTCTTGGGTGGTAGGTAGTGGAGCCAATCTCTTGCACCATCCCTCAGTGTGAACGGAAATGCCTTCAACTTATAGAAATCTTCATCCACTCCATGGGGGACCGTACCACCACACAAGAAGTGAAACTCGGGGAGGTGTTTGTTGGCATTCTCCTCTTGCCTACCAAGGAAGACGGGTAGCATGTTTATAAACCTGGTCTTTAGCTCAAAATGCCCATTTGGTCCAACCACGGGATACTCGATACACATCGGTTGCTGATTGAGGTGGGGAGCCATGATGTCTCTCAACAATGGTTGCCCCAAAGGAATCTCTCTTTGGTGGAGAGGAGGAGCTCGCCCTTGGAGAGGAGGATGGTGAGGTTCCCCTCTTGGATGCTCATCTTCGTGCTTGATTCGATGTTCTATTGATGAAGATGTATCCACAAAATGGTCACTAGGAGGAGTGTTATTCACACTATCCAAAGAAAGCCTCCTAGCCCGTCTCAAATTCAACTCTAACTCAGGGTCGTAGTGTAGGGGTTCTTGTGAAGAGGATCGCGTGCGAACCATACACCAAGAACTCGAACAATACGTCTCCAAGCCAAGTGATAGTGGCAAATTAACTAAGAAATAAAAATAAAAACCAAACTAACAAATATTTACAAATAGCATATAATCACACATAATATGCCTAAACACTTAAAAATAAACACCTCTTCCCCGGCAGCGGCGCCAAAATTTGGGAGGTCATCATCGTACCTCTAAAAGTTAATTCTTTTAAGCCCTGTTGCTTCCTATCTACAATAAAGTAGATAATGGCAAGTCGGGGTCGTCCACGACAAGAGGGATCTTTTCAAGTGTTTAAACATATTTAGGAGAAGACATACTAAGCATATACATACATAAATACATATAAAAGCATTTAAACAAGGGGGGGGGGAGTTTTGGTTGGTTTGATCCTAAGTTATCAAATTGAAATACAACAACTAGCAAAGCAAGAGAACTATGCTAATCATGCAATACAACTAAAGATAAGATGAAAATAACAATTGACGGAACCTTGGGCGCAATTGACTTCCACTTCCAAACCTCTTATCCATCATTGAACATGCAACCTATTTACTACTTTCACTACTTGTTGTGAAGGCTAAAATTTTATCCTTCTTAGATAGTAGTTTGCAAGAGTGAGTTCGACATCTCTTGTCAAACCTCACAAATGACTCCCGTAGTTGAAACACGACTCAAGGTATCCCATTGATGGCATTTAGCACAAAGAATCAACAAGCTCGGCAACACTTATAAGCACTACACCGTGTCTAAGCATTTAACCGATTTATGCATTTACACAAGATAAGAACGATCGAAATTCATAGACTTCTCTCATTTGCTACAAGCAACAAACATGACAAAGAGTTTAACATTATCATATTCATCTAGAAATTATCAATCCATCAACACAATCAAAAGCTCTAAATCATACTCTTGGATGTCTATCAAGAAAGGGGGAAATCAACCCATTTCCCCAAACCTGAACAAGCATATCTTACAAGTACTTCATATACTCAAGCTTTCAATAACATTAATGACATCAACAAACACATTCAATGCTCCATTAATGCATAATAGTAAGAGTATTAAACAGGCTACAAATTGTTATTAAGACATGGGCTTCGAAGCCTTAGTCAATTGCTCCCAAGATATAGATTAGCCACAAGAGTTCATACTAATCAATGCTAAAAAACTAAACATAAAACAAGAGAATTCAAAGATGAAAATGGAAGGATAAGGGTTCTAAACAGTACCAAAAAATGCAGATGATGAAGGTTAAGAATGAGTGGAAAGAGAGTGCTATTTACAGTACAAAGAGGATAAGGTGAAATTCTGGCCACCCGTTGGTTGCGACTCGCGACGGGCTCATTGCGACTCGCGGTGGTCTCGAGATGAGGTCATCGCGACTCGCGACGGGTGCCATAATTTTGCTTTGTTTCCTTTTCTTCTTCTTGTGGTATACAATCACCTTCATAGCAATTCCTCTCATTTTCCAAGTCTTCAATGTCTCCAAAAATGGTCTTCAATGGCCTCCGGTCTTCATGTCTTCGAAGCAAGTCTTCAAAAGTCTTTGAAAATGTGATCTTCAATGGCCTCTGATCTTCAATGGCCTCTGATCTTCATTGCCTCCGTGTTCTTCCCTTGTCACGCAAAATCCACTTAGGAGAGGTAAAAGAGCGTAAAGTTGCTCTTACCCCTTCTAAGAGAATTTCAATGTAAAACACAAGCTCTCGATAATAAAAGAGCACAAAAGTGACCCAAAATAGTACTAAATTATGCACATAAAATGGACACATCACGGCTCGCCGGTGTTTACACGACCCGTGCTGGATTTTGGCACGGCTCATGCTACTTGGTGTGGCTCATGCCAAAGGTCCTCGGCACGGGCTACATGGCATGGTGCGGGACACTTTGTGCTTGGTCTCGCGCCTACATGAGCGGTCGATGCCTGCCCGTTGCTGCTTTGGTTGGCTAACTCTTTGCTCTGCTACAGATGAACTATTGGTCAAATTTGGGAGTTCTTGTAGTCGATTTCATAGCGCTTGAGAAGAAAAAACCAATAGAACCAAACCCAAGGTCTAGTTCATCTCAGATCTCTCCCAGAACCTTGTGCAACCACCGGACAACAATTCTCTGTTTCTTCTTTGGCCGTTTTGAACTTCAATGCCGCCTATCTTTGGTTCAATCCTTCTACTACCACAATGTAGTGTTCGTGGCCTTCATCAACTACCATTCTAATGTGAATGTCCTTCAACATCTTCCACCATCCTTGCGAATGGCCTTAAATCTAAAATGTGACAAAAAGTACCCACGAACGACCAAATAATGATGATCGCAAGCGAAAATCTAGGCACCCGTGGATACGAGATGTACATTAGTACCAATTAAGTCTAGAAAACACATGATTTAGACAAAAAAACCAAACATGGTCGTCTAAACCCCTTGTCATGTAAACTCAACTAACACTAGCAATCCAACATGAAAAACAAGCTAATTATTGCGCCAAATGCATCAGTTAACACATGCAGAATGATGCACATCAATTGTCGTTTCAACTCCTGCGATTCTCCAGCGTGAGGCTAGTGTCAGACTCATAACTCAAGGTGTTTGTTCTGTTAATGATTTTTATCATGCTGACAAATTGGAGAAATGAAGACTAATAACAACTCTATCATGTTGATGATTTCTCCAAGTATTAATTTTAGTGTTTACATACTTTATTTGGTTTACTTTCATTTTCTATATGTTTTTCAAATTTCATGTTAGTGGAAACTTCCAGTATCGATTAACAAGAAAAGGTTTGAGGGAGTATCATATACAGTGTCATGTAATTTGCTAGACTTAGCTAAGCTAGTGAGTGAATGTGCAAGAATATTTCTATCTCTAGGGACCCAAACTGGTGCTTGAATTTGTGACTCATTAATCAGACTCTGAATCTGCATAATTATATATGCACACACTAAGGTTGGTTCTACTTCTACCTTGGTCATACAAATCACACCTAGCGCATATATGATGATATTAACGTCACCCTGCTGCGACTCCAACGCTCAGCAGACTGCCTCCAGCAATGTTGAAGCTTCAGCCATTGATGCATCGGCCATGCATGGTCATTTCTGTGCAACAACTCGCTGGAATCCGCCATCTTCATCGAGCACCAGCACTCCTAAACCCTTAACTCTATCAGCAAAGCTAGCGCCGAACATTATTTTTTCCCCTTCTTCTGGCAGACGGAGCAAGGAATGTGGATGTAACTCCTCTGGGAAACGTTCTATTAACAATTTCATATTTAAATACAAGGTTGTTGATATAATGATTCAAGAAATGTATAATTAATTTTTAGAAACAAGCACAAAGTCATTCAATTGTATTGCATGCCTTGATTCGAGAGATTGTTTTTCTAAGATTGATATAGGTATGTTAGTTCATCTTGCTAAACCCCATTCAAATGACTTTTCTCTCTAATTGGCCTTTTTTTTACTTGGTCACCAACTTAGTACTTACATATTTGCAATGTAAAAGTTGATGACTTTTTAGTTATTGAGAATTTCGGAAGTCTTACTCAAAAGATGGTTCAAAGATGCAAACAAGTAGCTTTTTCATTGCTATATCATCTTGTTGAGTTAACATTAGTTCAACCAGTTGCTCATGCTTCGACTGAACGAGTTTTTATGCTATGAAATATATGAAGACTTTTTTTGAAATCAAATTTATAGTAACTTAGAACACAAATTTGTTACATGTTTCCCTCCCTAGTTGAAGAAATGAATTGTGCACATATATTAGGATATCTCTAGGAACCTTAATAATTATAAACAAACAAAAACTATTTTCAAGATACTTAAAAATATATAGGATCAAGCTTTGTATCTCCCAAAGAGTTGATTGTGGCATGGCAATTGATCTTTCCAAAATGACTGAATCTATTTTTATGATAACATGGCCTGACAGTAACCTTGCTCTTGCTTGAATTTCCCTTCAACATGTTTCTACCTCTACCTGTATTGGGGAAGTAGCCATGAAGAAATCAAAACCTAAGGTAGGACCTTGATTTTCATATTTTGTTTGTATTTTCCAAGATTCTATTATTAATGATTTTGAACTATGGAACGAACCATCAAAGGTATTTCAGAAGATGTATGATTCCTCGCATGTTGGGATGAGTTGTGAGGGCCTTATTGTGGAGGTAGGTAATTCAAGAAGTTCTCATCTTCATATGTCCTTTTTCTCTATAACAAGAGGCATTGGTCCCTTGCTAGTTCCCAACCATAGATTGGGTTGGAATCTTAATTGTTTATGGCTTTTCTATTTTGACTTTTCCAGATTTCCTATAAGATGGAAATTTAAAGCTCTAGTTCTTTTCTCCCTAGACAGTTTTTGATCCAATCTGCAAACCAAGTATACAACTCATACTGTGAATTCTAGCTGACATCAAAACCAAGAGTAGAAGCTCGCCAAAGTCTCTTTGCCTTATCACAGTTGAAAAAAATGCTTGTTGTGACTTCATCTTCCAATTGACACCCCGAGCATAATGTAAGTGGAGACATATTGTTATTATTTTTGTTCACCAGAGTAGGCAATGCAACTGTTGGTATGCCTTGAATACTGTAATAGCCGCTTCTGCGACCCTGACCTGGAATACAACTACATCTACAATTATGATAAGAATATAATTCCAATTTCAATTTGGACTGATGTTGATTTGGGCCGAATTGTGTTTTGTTCCAACCCCAGTTTGTTAGGGTTTAGTGGAGACAATATATAAAGTGTCTCTCTTCTCTCTATAAACATTAATTCTGTTCTGCACTTAGATAGGTAGAAATCTGGCCAATTTCTTGGCGTCTGTAACCTGCTACCTATTATAGTGAATCCGTCTCCCGTGGATGTAGCCAAATTGGTGAACCACGTAAATCTTGTGTCTTGTTATTTGTGTTCATATTTTCTGTTCTTTCTCCATTCCGCACAACAGCAACATTTAGTGCCCTTCATATGAGCACTAGTAGCTTCTGTGGTAGATTTAAACTTCAAATAGATCTCCACATTTTCCTACTATCTACTGAGGCATTGTCATTCACATTAGTAGAAAATATTTTTCACTGAGAAGTGATAGCCCTTCTTCACCGTATATCTCCCATCCTTATTTGGCCTCCATAGAGTTTGATTTATCCCTTTTGAGTTTCTATTAAGGTGTATAGATAGGATACACGGTACTATTTGAGATGGGAAAAATGATTCTTACCATGGGTGCTCTCCAATTTTGATTTTGATCAATCAAATGAGCAACTTTCATGTTGCTGTGGCAATAACTAAATCTTCAGCCAGCAATGGGATTCAGTTGATTAGGTATCCATGGTTCATGAATCCCAATGTTGTTTCTAGTTACAATTCTCCATGCCGGGTTTTCAATAACAATGCCCTTTACCCATAAAAATCGATCTCCAACCCCATGAATCTCCATTCTTAGGCCTGACTAATATGAAATCTACATTCCGCATGTACTTGGCCTTGTACACTTGTGTGAGCAAACCATTTTTATCTGACAGGATTGACCATGCATCTTTTGCTATTAATGCCTTATTCATTCCAAGTGAGAAGCACATTCCCTAAACTCTTTCTTGTTTAGACCTGATTACTCTCCTCCAACATTTTTAGTGATAAGTTTTACCTCCCACTTTTATACTCCATATGAAGCAAGCCTTTACTTTATCAAGCTTTTTGAGGATGCTTACTAGGTTGCGAAAAATGCTTAACAAACATAGGGCTATCGAAGTGAGCACATGTTTTGCCAAAGTGATTCTTCCATGAAAATTAAGCATTTTAGTTTTCCAGGACACGCATCAATCTGCAAAAATTTCATTAAGGCTTCCAAAAATGCTCTTTTTATCATATCCAAAGGTGATATTCATCCCGGGATTCTTTCTTCCAATGCCTTGTTTGTGTATATTAAGGGTGTATCTCATGTATTGCTGCATGTGACCAGGGCATCCATACTGAATTTTATAGCACACCTGGAAAAGTTTAAATGCTGACTAGAGAAGCGTGCATAGAGATCTATGGTCTTTGCCATATCATTTAAAACTTGGTATGTGAGCTTGGTGAACAATATGCAATCACCAGTGTACATCAAATGGTTGATTTGGGGGTCCCGACCTTGATGCTTGTACTTCCAGATTAGGATTTCCATTCAAACATGCTTCAAGCCATGCTGACACATATAGTTGAGCAATGATAAACAAATATGGGGAAAGCGAACCCTTGCCTCAATTTATTATTCGGTGTGAAGTAGTTCTATTTGCTCCCATTAACCACTACTTGGCATGTCACCAGTTGTACATATTGCCTAATCAACTCGACCCAAGAGGTAGAAAATCGCATAGCTAGCAAAGCTTTTTCCAAGAATCTCCATGGGATCCTAGCATAAGCCTTACTCATGTCTAGTTTTACAGCTGCAAAGCCCTGCTTTCCCTTTTTGTGTTTTCTCATGAAATCGATCATTTCATGAGCTAGCAATACAAGAATGTAATGGTTCTACCTAGAATGAAGCCATTTGAATATCTGCTATTAAGGAGGAGACGTGCTTCTTCATTTTGTTGGTCTATACCTTTGCTATAATTTTCTATTTTACATTGCATAAGGATATGGGTATGAAATCTGAAGGTTCCATTTCTTCTCGGGGATTAAAATTAATTGTGTCTTATTCCAATCCCATTGCATGAACTCTCCATTAGAATCCTGAATAGTTTGTGTTACATTCTCACCTATAATTTTTCCAATGCCTTTTGAAGAAACCTGTTGGTAATCCATCCTCACCCGGTGCCTTCCATGGATCCATCCCTTTGGGCCACCTCCTATATTTATTTATTTTTAAATGTCTTATGTAATTCAGTGATCTGTTGTATGGAAATATGTTTTTTATTGAAACCCACAAACTAATCTTCTGAGATGTCTCCCTGTAGTGCAGAAGGATACCATTTAGGCTGGACACATACTGATTAACATGATCAATGACCATATTATTAACTAATTATTGGTCCATTACCCAATAACTTGAAGGTGTTTTAATTCCTTGAATTATATTCCTTGATCTTCTCCTCGTGGCCTATCTATGGTAGAACACGGTATTCTTTTCCCTGAAGCACATCCAATTAATAATAGACCTCTGTTGCCAGTAGTCTAAAATTCTTCGTTCTAATTTATGAATGTGTAATTGGATCCCCGAATCTGATTTGTATTTTGGTACAAACCTTGTCCTCTCGGCAGGATTTGGAGCATTGTTGTCAACGGTTTTATTATTTTCTCCATCACTTACAGACCCGACCCAAGGCATGAAGAAAATGAATACTCTGCCTCAGGCCCCTCAATTTCCTAAATTTATAGGGCCCCCAATTCACAAAATATATTTACTATATATGTATGATAAAAAAAACAACAATTAACTCTTCTTTCCCTTGCCTTGCGTGATAGCAATTTACAAAAAAGTCCATTTTCCTTCCGAAATTATGCCTAGGACACAATAAACAAAGCAAAGAGACATGCGATACTGTAGAGCGGAGAAAAAAAACAAGTTTGATTCTTCTAGCCTCCACTGGTATCTTGCTCTACTCCTGGAAAAGAGGTTCAATATTTTCCTTTTGAATTTGGTTTATGTCTTTATTAAAGAATTTCAAGTTGGTGTTATATTATCAAATATTCTAATATTGTGTTTAGATTTTAATTGTTCATTGGTTAAAAATTAAATTTCTTGTATGAGAATGTTGTGTGAGAATGTTGGGGCTTTCTATTTGTTAGAGTATGAACAATAAAAGTTTTAAGGAGTGTCTATACATTGATTTCTTGAATTTTGGGTTTAAGAATATTGCTCTCTATTCACACTTGATGAAGCTGAAAGTTAAATTTACTGAATATTTAACGTTTTTTTTATTATTTGGGCAGCACTAGTTTCATTCTAATTTCTAAGCAAGACTTTAAGTTGTGCTCACTTTATATATCTTTTTGATAAAACAAATATTAATTTAGGTGATAGTTTCTATATGGAATCGTCAAAGTGAAAAAACAAAGTGTGCCTCTAAAGGTTCAAAAAGAAGGAAAATTAAAAGTAATGAAAAATATATGAAAGCATAAAAAGCTGTTCTTGAGAGATTATTTAAGAAGCAAACATATGAAGAAGAGGACGGAAGAAAAAAAAGATGAAGGTGTAAGTGTTGATGACCTAATTACGGTGGTGTTAAGGAATAAGTGGCGTCAAATGTTAATCGTATTGAAGAAGATGAAATCGTAGAGGGAGTCTTAGTGATTGAACATGGTGTCATTGAGGAAGAAGAAGTTGAGGTGAATGTTAACAATGCCGAGGAACAAATTGCAATGAGAAACAAGTGGATGATGAAAGTATAAACATTTATGATCCCGGGAATTGGGGCTCCATTTCTAAGAATTTTAGAGGTCATATGGTAGAGAAAGGCTCACACAGAGAAGATGTCAAGTTCAAGTTTCTGAAATGTAGTGTTAGATATTTTGCTCGCTCTTATTAAACCTGTACTTTGAGTAATTGGGAGCCTCAAGAGAGGACATGGCTACTTTATTCGATAAAAAAGATGTGGTATTTTGTTTTTGTTGTAGATTGTTCAAGGAAAGAGACAATCATACTCATTTGGCTAATGAAGGATTCAAAGCTTGAAAAAATGTAGGAAGGTCACTCAAACTTCATGAAAGTCGTGATGCTCATATAAAGTGCATGGAAAGTTGGATTGAATTGGAGAAAGGTTCCGAACAAATACAACTATTAATTGTGTTTTACAAGAGAAAATATCAAAGAGAAGGAGTGATGGATCGAAGTGTTAAGAATAATATTGACGGTTGTGAAAACACTTGCAAAATGTAATTTGGCCTTCCATGGAGGTAATGAAAAAATTGTTGAAGAGAACAATGGGAACTTCTTAAGTTTTATTGAGATGATTGCTGAATTTGAATAGATAGTGAGGGAGCACCTCCGTCACATCCATTAGAAAGAAACGAGGAGGCATTATCTTAGCCACAAAATTCAAAATGAAATGATTCTTTTGTTAGCCGGCGAAGTGAAGAGTGTGATTCTTAAGAAAATCAAGAAAGCAAAGTATGATTCGGGAAATCTTGATTGTACTCCAGACCTAAGTCACCAAGAGCAATTATCATTTTTGATACGGCGTGTTGATGCCTCGCCAACTTCGTCTAAGGTGGATGCATTTTTTTATTGAGTTTATGGAGGTAGATTATACAATGGGGAAGGAGATTTTTAAGACTCTTGCAAATACTTTGGCTAAACTTGGCCTTCATATTGATAATATAAGAGGACAAGGATATGACAATGGTTCAAATATGAAAGGTAAAAATAAAGGTTTGCAAAAAAGATTGCTCGACATTAATCCTAGAGCTTTTTAAAACCTTTTTGTAACCTTAATCTTTGTGATATGGCATATTGTAGTACTCTCGCGATTTCTTTCTTTGGAGTTATAGAACATATTTATACGGTGTTCTCATCTTTGACCAAAATGTGAATCATATTTAAGGAAGTGGTTAAGGGTCTCACACTTAAACCATTGTCCCAAACTCGTTGGGAGAGCCATTTCGAACGTGCAAAAGGCATAAGGTTCCAAGCTTATCAAGTAAGAGATGCACTAATTTGCTTGGCCAATAGTAGAGATGATTCAAATTCTAAAAGTTAAGCCGAATCTCTTGCAACCGAGAAAATGGATAATTTTGAGTTCCTACTTGGATTGGTTATTTGGCACAAGTTGTTGTCTTGAGTTAATGTGGTCAGTAAAATTTTACAAACCAAAAATATGGATATTGAAGATGCATTGACTCAAATGAAAGAGGTTCTATCTTTTTTTTGAAATGTATAGGGAAGAGGGATATGAGGAAACCTTGATTGAAAATAATGTTCTTAATTCGAAGATGAGTATTGAACCCAAATTTCCTAATATGCATCCCAAAGTTAGGAAGAGGAATTATGATAAAAATAGCAACGAAGATATGATCATGTCCCATGAAGAATAATTTAGAGTTTTTTACTTTAAAGATGTGATGGATAATGCTTTGCCTTCATTCCGGAGTAGGTTTGAGAGATTATTAAGAAAGTTGTTGGGTTCTTGTTTGATTTGGGGAAATCAAAGCTATTAAGTGATGAATCTTTGAAGGCATCTTGGTATAGTTTGGAAATATTTTTAAAAAATTATACAACTTTAGATATAGATGAAGGAGACTTGTTTTTGGAATTAAAGCAACTGCGTGAGGTGTTTCTAGCAAGAAAAATGAGGACAATAATTGAAATGTTGAATTATTTGAAAGAAATGGATGGTTGTTATCCAAATGTCTTGATTTCTTACAGGATATTACTCACTATACCTATGACCGTTGCTTCTAAAAAAAATAAGTTTCTCCAAGTTGAAGTTGATTAAGTCGTACCTTCACTCTACCATGTCGCAAGATAGATTGAGAGGACTAGCTATGCTATATATTAAGCATGATTTGGTAAAAGAGTTTGATTATAAAAGATTGATTAGTGAATTTGCTTCTAAGAAAATGAGTAGAGTTGTATTTAAGACTAGGGACAATCATCCCAGACCTAACCCTAAAAAAATTTAGCTAGACCCAAACTCGACCCGGACCTGCAGGGTATGGAAATCTTAGATCCATACCCAAACCCGATGGGTCCAAAATGAGTTTAATATTCTAAAAACAATTCTTCACTAAATAAAATTATATTATTTTAAATACAAATAATTATAGTTCAATATGCATATGAATTAGTTTTTTAAGAAAAAAATTACATATTATTTGTTGAATTAAAAATAAAAATACAAAGAGAATATAAAAGTAATTTAAAAATTAGAGTAAAATTATGTATATATTTAGGGTTATATGGGTCTACGGGTCTGGGTCGGGTCTAGGTTTTAATATTTTAGACCTAGACCGGACCCATATTTTAAAATCTAGACCCAGACATGAACCCGAAGGGTCTGAATTTTTTCGTCTCATACTCGACCCAACGGGTTTAGACCCTATGGTTCGGGTCCTAGACCCATGATCATCCCTATTTAAGACCATCTTCCCCACTCCTACTTGTTCTGGGAAACATTCCAAAGTCTGTTTTTAATCCAAGGGGTTCATTCCTCTCTCCAGAGTACTCGGAACTCGGAGCAGTGTTCAATGCTTCAGAAATGCCAACTGATTCCACATCACTCATTATATGAGTGTTTATAATCTTTACTTTCTTTTGATGGGAATTTAATAAGCCTGCCAATGCATTGAATGAAATTTTATTACTAAGTTATTTTTTGGCTAAATGTTATAGTTCACTAATTATTATGATATATTCTAGTACATTTCAATCAAATTTTACTTGAGTATTCAATAATCATTTCCATTCCAACGCAAGTCAATCCAATGTTTTTGCGTGATTAAATTTCTTTGTCAACAATAATCATTCTAATTTCAAGGTGAGTCAATATAATTTTTTGCGTGATTGAATTTCTTAGTCAACAATAATCTTTCTAATTCCAATACGAGTCCATCTATTTTTTTGTGATTAAATTTCTTAGTCAACCTTGTTATTTGTGGGATGAAACTATAGGAGATTTTCTAACGTATAATGTAATTATTTGTTTCTATATATATTTACTGCTAAATATCGTTACTAAAAGTTGTTATTTGTTTGTTTGCTTAGGACGGAGATGCAAACAAACTAAATGGTGACAATGGAAATGAAAATGAGGATAAGATGAACCTAAATCTCGAGTTTGCATGTGAATTTTCTACTGACATGGTAAAACTACAAATAACATATTATAATTTATTTATTATAACTATCAAATAATATTTTCTACTTACATGGTAAATTGTTATAATCTATTTTATAAATTTATTGAATAATTATATTTATTAATAAAAATAATTTGTTATTAGGATTTCATGTCTTGCAAAAATCTAGTTGAATGGGTTCAAAGAAGAGGATGAGTTCTCGGATATGTTATTGTGATTAAAAGGTTCCTGATAAAAAATTCCTACAATTATACTTCAATGTGGTGGTACATACGAGCCAAAAAAACCTCATAAAAAATACTAGCACAAAAAATTGGTTGTCCATTCGAATTGGAGGAAATACATGTGTATTGATGATTGTTGGAGGGTAAGGGTAAAATGTGGAGTACATAATCACGAGCATGTGCTGAACCTTGAAAGTCACCTTATGCAAGGGGATTGTCAGCAAATGAAGTTCAATTGGTGGAACATTTGTCAACAATGCATGTGAAACCACAAAATATTTTAATGTCTATGAAGAGGAAAAGTCCAAATAATTTTCCATCACAAAATCTACAGAATGCATGCCAAGAATCTTGGACGATGGAGAAAGCAGATAATACTCAAATGCAAGTTGTTATGTCTTTTTTACATGTCAATGGCATGGTTATGTGCATGAGAGCCTTACTAATAATGCAACAAATGAGTTGGGAGATTTGTTCTTTTTTCATCCTAAATCATTGGAAAAGTGGCGTGCATTTTCACATGTCTTGTTCATAGATGCTATATATAAAATAAATAGGTACTCGAAGCCCCTCGTTAAAATTGTTGGTGTAACTTCGACCAACATGACATTTTGCATAGCGTTCCCTTCATGTACAAAGAGAATGAGTCTAATTACACATGGGCATTAAATTATCTCAAAGCCACAATTGAGATGCATTATCCCACGTGTTATCATCACGGATCGAAAGTTGACATTGATGAAATCATGCAAGAATGTGTATTCAGACGCTAAAGGATTACTTTGTACATGTCATATCTATATAAGTATTTTATGAAAGTGCAGGCCATCGATACCATCAAACCACTGCTGGGATTTATTCTACCAATCATGGAAAGCATTTGTTAAGTCTCAATCTCATGAAGCATACATGTCCATTTGGCCCAACTAAAAGCAGTTTTCTTGACTTTATAGGAAACATTAGATATATATTTTAATACATTTTTATAATAAGGTTTATATATGTACAACTAATATAAATATTCACATTTTCAGGTATTTTTGGTTACATTGATGATAATTGGATGAAACCGTATAAAGAAATGTTTGTATTTGTTTGGACTGATCGATTTCTTAATTTTGGAAATCACACCACAAATAGAGTTGAGAGTCAGCATGCTAAGTTATATATATAATACTTTAAGTGCTCACAGTTAGAGGTTTTAAAAAAGACCGACTCGCAATACTTGGCCCAGCATAAACCAACCGGTACTTTTTAAAAAAATTATTGGTCAGGTACCTGGCTCATAAATTTTGCAATTTACCAGGTTCGGGTACGAGCCGTAAAAATCCTTTTCTCGGGTACCCTGGATAACTAAAAACTCAAAATGTACTCGGGATACCTACGGGTCTGGAAAGAAAGAAATGAAAGCTAAAACCCAATTCGGTCCACTTTGGCTTTCAACTTCTTTAATTTTTGGGTGTTTCATCAGGTATTTACGTTTCACCTTTAAAATGATTCAAGCGATAATCTCTTTCAAATTTCAATCAACCAACACTCGACTACTCAAGTGCGCTGTCATCGTGTTGGAATAATGTCCTCCAGTAAATGTGCATTTTCCATAATATAGTTGGAGGATTAATTCCGAAGATAATTAATCAGTTATTTTGAGTGATCGGAATGTTTAGCTGGAAACCGCTTTCGATCCGCTAGCATCAATTACATTGGGCTTGCAGTTTATTATGACTTAACCTATAGGGTCACACACAAGGCATAGAATTGGTTAAAAGAAATTACTACTGGACTAGAAGGCCATATAGTAATTATATGAGAAATGAGTGTATAACTCATTAAGTCCAATTGGGCTAGACCCAGATTGACTTATGGTCAGGGTTTACTGTTATGTTCATTCTGTATAAGTAGATACTTTACAGGAATAAACATTACGACAAATATTTTGAACCTTGCCGTCCCATACGGCAAAAACAGAATAACCCTACCATTCTCATAAACTAACCTTGTCGTAAAGAGAAGAAGGAAGACGGACGTGACCATCTTTGCTTGCTGATCTATTTTAAGCTGACAACGGCGCATGCAGTCTGATCATGCTGTGTGGATACGTATAGAGGGATCGCATATGGGATTCTCTTCTCCATAACTAAATGTTTCTCCGCACGCTACAAAGGTAATCTAAACCCTCAGATAGATTCAGGTTGAATACATGCATGAGATCTAGAATATGGTTATTAATATTCTGCTAAATTAGTTTGATTCAAAGTCTCTAGCATGTTTTACTTTGATCTAGACAATATGTGAGTTAAATTTACATAATATGGTGTTTAGATTTTTCTTCATTTTTAATCAAATTAATTATTGTATGATTTAGTTTGATTATAACCCACTTATTTATTTTAAAAAACACACACTGTTCACGGTTGGAAACACTATTCATATGTGGCAGCGGTTACTGTAGCTGCGGTGGCTGGTGGTGTCAAAAACAAATTAGTGTTGATTTTGGCTGGGCCAAATTGAAACTTGATTGGAATTCTTGGGCTTATTAATTGTAATATTGGCTAGGGTTGATTAAGTATGTGGTTGGGCCACTTAAGCCTAAGCTTCTGGGCCGCATTGGTTGCCAAACTTGTTTGACTAGGCTGATTGTTTGATAATGCAACCAATTAGAGCAGACATCGGTCTGGTCCGGTCCAACAGTAAAAAAATGTTTTTTAAAAATGAAGGGAATTGGGCTATATTGAACTGGGCTTGGCTTACTATTTTTCTTTTATCTTAATTATTTTGATTTTGAGTGGGAGTAGTTTTAAAGATGAACGAATTTTTTATTAAATATGGCAAAGAAAAATAATTAAGGTTAATAGTTTTTGAAATTAGTTAACTTAATTATTTTTAGTACATGAATTACCTAATATACCTAGTTTCTTTAATAATTTAATATTATTGAATATGACAAAAATAATGATTAAGGTTAATAATTTTAAAAATTATTTAACTTAATTATTATTCGTATATGGACTGCATAGTATATTAAGTTCTTAAATAATTTAGAATTATTAAAGGCAAAGTCTTGGGAAAGACGGGGCTGAATTAGAAATATATAAAGGTAAAATATTTTAGTTGCAATATTAAAAATTTATCATGCAACATGTAGTAGTTATAAGTATGACCTGATTAATGCAACCCAAAAATTTTATCTTAATTTCTTCTAATTTACAATTTAAACCTTGGTCTTTCCATAACTTATAAAAATAGCATCTTTCAAGAGACAGACTCATTATTAAATATGACAAAGGAAAATAATTAAGGTTAATAGTTTTTTAAATTAGTTAACTTAATTATTTTTGTATGGTAATTGCATGATTCATTATGTGATTTTATCCCAATTTATTTTTTAATATATAATTGGGTCATTCATTTTAGAAATGAATGGATGCATATATGAATTGGATTAAGTCCAGGGTTATCCGTGACTAGTATGGCCCAACTAGATATTTAAATACAGTTTGTGTATTGTTTATTGTGTATTGTAATTAAATAATGTGTGCGTACAGTTTATTGCTATGTTGTAAATTTATTTTCAATTTTATTATTTAAATTGAAATAAGTTGTAAGTTCGATGACAAGATCTACGGATGAGATCCAACAGACAATATGAAGATTTTGTCAAGATTAGAGGCTCATACTTTTTTTTTGAATCCACCCTAAGGTGGGGGGTTATAAATAAGGTTCCCCAAACCTTTGAAAAGAAAAAAGATAATTACATAGTTAGTTTGCTGATATATTGTTGAGGCAACCTCGTTGCCTCCAAAAGAATAAAACTAAAATCTAGTAGCCTATTGTAGAGCTAAAAACTAGTAGCCTATTGTAGAGCTAAAAACTAGTAGCCTATGTACAACGGCGAGAAATGATGAAAGTTGCGTTTCCAAAGTAGGTAATCTCCACCCCCTGTGTTAATTACTTACTTTGGCCAGGCAACTATCCTTCAAACATATATAGGTAGACTCAAAAAGTATGAATGGCAAGGGAAGTGTTGCTAGTTAAACTAGATGCCAAAATTTATGTTCATCAGATTGTAGCACTGGAGTATTGAGTGACTTAAAACTCAGTTGTGGAGCATTGTCCAAGTCCTTGTCTTGGAGCGCAGGACTTGAAGTGTTGAGTTTGGTGCAGCATATAGTTCAGCATATCATCTGTCTTCTTATTGACGGAATCTCCAAAGGTACCTGAGAATAAGAAACAAGCATCAGTAGTATCAGTTGTCCTTAGTAGCATGTCTCTGCGTTCGAATGTATGGTATGTGATCTCTATCTAAATTAATGAGGCCTCTGATGTATGCTGGAATGTTAGAAAGGTTTAGATTTGAGTCATGAAGGTGGGTGGATCTATGTTTTGCAATTGCATTAGCAACCGAATTGCATTCCCTGAAAACATGTCTAAGGGTGGCCTGATTAAGTTCAGAGTGAGTTTGAAAAGCTAGTGTATAGAGGGACCATTTAGCATTTTTGGATTGTTAATCATGTTAACTGCAAGCATAGAATCTGATTCAACTATAAAATTACAGTTAGAGTCCAGATAAGGGAAAATCTGAGCAGCAGTTTGGATAGCTTTCATTTCAGCTTCTGGTAGTGATATAGCAGAGGTAATTGTGGATTGAATTAAGCATGGATTACCATTAAAATCTCTAGCTATAAGGCCAAGTGTTTAATTTGTTGAAGACCAAGAAGCATCCACATTTATTATTATTGTGTTAAGTGCTGGTCTATTCCAGTAAACAATAGATATGGAAGGCTTAGGAGGTGGTCTAAGGGGTGGGATTAGTGAGGAAATGGGGTAACTCATATTGAAATGATTGTTAGAGAAACCAGGCTTAGCTGAGAAAGATAAAAATATAAGGTCTCTGACTTCTCTACAGATATGAGTACGTGAGAAAATTTTGTTATCAAAATAGAAAGCATTTCTGGCTTTCCATAAAGACCAACAAATCAGAGATGGTAGCAATCTACAAATATCCTTATGAACTCTAGACAGATCATTATTGTTCCAGTAAGCAAAGAATCTATCAGTTAGATTGTCTAGAGTGTGTAGGTTATGGCCCATTATAGCCGAAGTATCATCCCATATAGTTTGAGCCAGTTGACAAGAGATGAAAAAATGATCTATGGAATCAGCTTGGTTACATGCTGGACATTTCGAGGCTAGGCTAAAACCACATTTGATTAGAACATCATCAAAAGGCAAAAGGGAGTTAAGCATTTTCCAGGTGAAAATAGAAATTTTTTTCTGCAATCTAGGGTTCCATATCAGTTTTATGGCTGGAAAGTTACCTGGTTGTTGTGTGAGAGCCTTGTATGCTGATCTGAAAGAGAAATTACTTGTTTCTTCCAGTTTCCAGATCATTCTGTCTTCTCTTTCCATGTTAACCTCTGCCTCCTGTAAGAAATTCAAAGTATCATGTTCTAAATAAGGTGAAATATGAGGTAGTATCTGGTTTTTATCTTTGATTAAGTCAGCTATTGTACAATAGAAGAGTGAGGAGAGAACAGAGGGGGGAACACAATTAATTAGAGGACCATTAGGGCACCAATTGGCAGTCCAAAAGCTGCAGTTGCCTTTGCCATGTAAAATTAAAGAATTGCTTTCTGCAAAGGAGTTAACATTACATATCCTTTTCCAAGTTTGGGATTTCCTATGGGTTTGGGGTAGTGACCATATCAGTTTAGCCCACATAGTGGTGCCCTGTTGGCTTTTCCACCACAATTTGAGAGAGCATGAGTCAATTATTGCATGTATAGATCTGAATCCTAACCCATTCTGGAATCTATGTGCACAAAGGTCAAACCATTTTCTCCACACTTTATTCAATTTGCCCTCATTTTCTCCCTAGAAGAATCTGGTCATTTTTCTTTCCAGTGATTTAATTATCTGTTTAGGGGGCTTTAGGACAGACCATAAATGCTAGGGAAGGGAGTATACACAGGATTGGATAAGAACCATTTTACCTCCTAAACATAACCATTTCTTTTTCCAGTTCAGAAGCTTCTTATCTACGAGTTCCAACAAAGGTTGAAAATATAGATTAAGTGTTCTTCCTTTGAAAACTGGACAGCCAAGGTATTTAAATGGAAAAAACCCTTTTTTCATTCCTAAAATTGACCTAATCTGATTTATTTTTGCAGTTGTAGCTCTTTTACTAATATAGAAATCAGATTTGTCATAATTTATTTTTTGGCCAGAGGTCAGTTCAAAGGTTTCTAGGAAGGCTTTGATTCTTATTAGGTTAGATTTTGAAGCTTGCATAAAAATGATGGTGTCATCAGCATAACTCAAATGTGAAACAGGTGTAATAGTAGAGGGAAACTGATAGAAATTAAGTCTATTGTTCATGCATATGAAAGATAGGCTTCTGGAAAAAGCTTCAGAAAAAATATTAAAGAGAAAGGGGGATAGTGGATCACCTTGTTTAATGCCTCGGGTGGCTTTGAAATAGCCAACCGGATTACCATTCATAAGCACAGAAAAATGAGCCTGAGAAAGATTGTTCATCATAGCATTTAAAAAATTGTCTGTAAAACCAAATGTACAGAGAATACTTTTTAAAAAGTGCCAATTGACTCTATCAAAGGCTTTCCTAAGGTCTAGTTTCAAAATGCAATTTGGAACTCTGTTGTTTTTGTCTAGAAACCTATTCATTTCCTGAAGATATAGCACATTATCAGAGATGTCCCTATTTTTCATAAAAGCTATCTGATTAGGTGAAATTAGCTTTTCCATATAGGGCTTCAACCTTTCCATTAGCACTTTGGAGCAGATTTTATTTGCTACATTTGAAAGACTTATTAGCCTATAATTATCAAAAGAGGAGGCTGTTTGTTTCTTTGGAATTAAGGTTATCCAAGTGCTAGTTATTCCTCTTGGCATTTCTGAGCCTGAAAGGAAGTCATTTACTGCAACTTTTAGATCCTCCTTAATGAAGTCCCAGCATTTGGTATAGAATTTTGAAGAGAAGCCATCAGGACCTGGACTACTGTTTTTGTTCAGGCTCATTACCACTAGCCTAAGCTCATCTTCTGAAACTAGTTTAGACAGAGATTGGTTATCCTGAGCAGAGATTATTGCTGGAATTTGGCTGAGAAAATGGGGGTAATAGTTGGTAGAATTTGGTAGGTTTGGCTCAGATAGTAGGTCAGAAAATATGAGATGGCCTCTTTCTGGATTTCAGTATGGTTGTCTAACCATTGTCCCTGCCTATTTTTAATTTTTGAGATATGGAGCTTACAATTCTTTTCCTTTACAGTTTTGTGGAAAAATTGAGTGTTATTATCTCCAAGTTTAATCCATTTAGTCCTAGATTTTTGTTTCCAGAATTTTTCTTTTTCCTTTAAAGCTCTAATTAGAAGTGCCCTTTTCTCATTAAGTTTGATTAATTCAGATTCTGAATGAGTGGAATCATAGTTAATTTCCTGCAATCTTAGATTTTCTTCTGCAATAAGTACATTAGAGTCAATGTTTCCAAAAGATTCTTTGTTCCATATCTTAATTATTTTTCTTAAGTCTAATAAGTTTAAGGTAAAGTTTAAGCATTCCTTGGTGAGGGATAGGCTTGGACCAGTTGTCTTTAATCAGGTCCATGAATTCAGGTCTGTTAAACCATGTGTTAATAAATCTAAAAGGCTTAGGGTGGGAGGGAACTGAGGTTGAAACTTGTAGGAAAAGAGGGCAATGATCCGAGGATTGTCTATTTAGTATTTGGATAGAGGAGGCTGGGAATTTAGTGCTCCATTGTATGTTACAAATTTCTCTATCTAGTCTCTTAGAGGTGGGTTTTCTTAGCCTAGAATTTGTCCATATGAATAAATTCCCAACTGTATTAATTTCCAGGATTCCTTTAGAATTAATCCAGTTGTTGAAATCCCTAATGCTACCTAAATTAGGGGAGGAAGGTCCTTTATATTCTGTAAGTGAGGAGATTGTGTTGAAATCCCCTATATACATAGTTTCATAGTTTGGAAGCAGGCTAAGATCATTCCACAAAGCTTTCCTTCCTTCCCTAGTTTTAAGGCCATAGACAAAGACAACATCCATATCAATATTTGAAGTGAGCTGAGTTATTTTAACATTTAGAAATTGTTCATGGTGAGAAATCAGATCAATAGTTAAAGAGTCATTCCACAGAAGCCAGATTTTGCCATTGTGAAGAGGGAGGAAGTGTGAGTAATTAAGCCTTTTCATATAGGAATGGCATTGACTGCTATCATGCATTGCTTAAATAATGTATAAAAGATCAATTTTCTTTTGTTTGATGAGGTGTTTTAGTCTGAGCATTGAAGATTCTAAATCCCTAAGGTTCCAGATTAAAAAAATTAATAGTAATGGTGTGTATCATTGTTCACATGATTTATGGCTTTTAGTGTTTGACCTTAGCATCATTTTGTTCAGCTAGCTAAAATAGTTGTTCTTTTTAGGTTTAGACTTACCTTGGGAGTCTATGTTACCTGATGATTGTAATTGGTGAGATACTGGACCTGGTTTGGGGATTGAGTTATCTGAGTGTGATCCTTCTTCTTCTACCTCATCCTGCAGTATCTGGTGTAGTGATTGGTCCAGGTTATCACCTGTTTGTGGTGGTAAATATGTATCCTGCAAAACAGAGATTCTATTTTCCATCTTTCTTTGCTGAGAAAGTGGGGGATTAATGGATGAGGACTGATGGAGATTAAGCTTATGGGAGCCTATCTGCATATCATCTTTTGCATAAATCATTTGAGCTTTGTTTGGGGTGGTTAGAGCTGTTGGATTAATCAATTTTGTGATTGGTGATTCAGGATCAGCAGGGGGTGAGTTTGTTAGGTCAAGAATTGGAGTAGATTCAACTTTCGGGGACTTAGGTGTATAGGAGGATGGGTTTAGGGTGAGGTTTGTTGTGGCTAGCTGATGAATTAGTTGGCTTTTGTTCTGAGGATTGTTATGGGATTGGAATTCAGTAGCCATATTTGGTATCTTATTGAACTTGTTCCCTGTGGCTTGCCACTGTAGTGGAGCATGATTCTGGGAAAAGGCTCTACATTGGTTAAGTGAGTGCCCTAGCTTAGCACAATTGTCACAATACAGGGAGATATCTTCATATTCAATGTTATATTTCTTATTGTTAGAAACAGAGCCTAGTCTAATGGAGTTGTTTAAGGGTTTCTGGAGGTCTATTTCAACACAAAGTTTGATGGCAGAGGGCCTAGTTAGCATCTCAGTAGCCAAGTCCTTCTTAATGATATTCCCTATACTATTTCCAATAGCCTCAATTGATGAAGTATTGTAATAGTAAAGTGGGACTTCCCTGATTGTGCACCAGATTGGGACGATAGGCGATTCCTTATGAGTGGAGAAATTTGGTGACCACTTGAGTACCTTCATGTGAATGCCGTTAAAGCTCCATAGACCCTTGATCCAACAATGTCGATAATCATTTATCTGCTCGAATCTGATCAGCACATGTTTGTAGTCGAGGAAGCCCAGCTGATATTTCCCAGAGAAACCTACGGTTTTGAAAGCGCCCTCCAGTTGGTCCATGGTGAGTCATCCCTTGGTGAATTTGCCTACTAGGGCATTTTCATAGTGGGCAGAGAGCTTAGTTATATCATCATCGGAGTATAGGCAAGCAGGTTCCCCCAGATGTTTGGATTTGGGGGTGATTTCTAGGTTATTTGTAGGGTTGAGACTTGAGAGGAGCGGAGGGGCTTTCGATTGGAGGGCTGCAAGGAAAGATTATGGGTTATTGATTGTGCTGTTATCTGCCATTGTTTCTGGCGGGGGGTGAGTCTCTCTCGGCGGAAGGCGGCAAGAGATGAGCTGTTATCGGTAGAAAAAGACCATTTTCTGCCACTACTGCGTAAACGAGATTCAGAAATCAGGGGAGAGAGAAGAGAGTGTTTCAATGACAAACTATATTTTGATAGTTTTTTTATTAGAGGCTCATACTAGGATCACTTTAGATGCATTTATTTATTTCTTTATCTTATATATAGGGAAAGTCTCAGGAAAGGTGGTCTTTCCATAACCTTATGGACAGTCCACAAGGGCATTTACCTTAAATGTTGTAATTTTTTAAATAAAATTTAAATATTGCATTTTATAAGTTAAACAAGTAATAATATGTATTTGAAGGGGAAAATATAAAAAATATTTTCAAAAATTCTAAATTTTGTATTTAATTTAACAAATGCAGTATATAAGGTAAGCAATAAGTGACATGTCCATAAGCTTATGGGAAGTCTGCCAATCAGGAGACCAACTCTTATATATATAATGCAATTGGGTTTATGTGTGAGGGATGATTATGAAGTTAGTTCACTAATGATCAAACCAACATAACGAATGAAGATCCTAAAAGCAATAATGAGCAAAAAATTTCCTTTCCAAAACAAGAACACCCATTAAGCCCTCAATCACTAGTGACAGATTTCGCCAAAGCGATAGTGACACTTCTAATCTTGGGAAAAATGTGGGTAGACCTAGTGAAAGTGGTCTAAATGTTAGTTTTGGTTTGCTCGTCAATGTCAGCGAAGGGTCCTCAGATGTTGAGGCAAAAGGAGATAGGTAGTACATTAGATGTACCCTATCGACCAAGAGTAGTATTGGATACTATTAGCAATGGGATTGCTTACCTAAAATCAAAGGAATTGAGACAAGCCTAAGCATGGTTAAGACCTTGTGATTTTGAGGGTCTTGGAATTATTTTATTCATGGGAGCAACTTGGATGGAATAAAATTTTGAATAACTTCTAATAAGGCTTGTAGCTTTGTTCAAGTTATTCAGTTTAAACGATTTTTATAGCATTTATTATATTGTAGTAATCATGTATAGCAACAAACAACAACTCTTCTAATAAGCATCCAATCCTTTGGTAGGATGAATTGAATGGCAGTTACTTGGCAAAGGAACTTGGTCATAGTTCTAATGCAAGAAAAGAAAGAGTATGTTATTGATATTCAAATCCCTGATGTCAAGTGTCTTATGTTGAATAGTATGAGTCCAGAATTGCAAGGCAATTTTTGAACTGAGATACTTACAACATCAACCTGGAGCTCTGAGATATGATACAGGAGCAAGCCAGGGTTGAGAGGTTTGAGACCTTTAAGGCTATTCTTGATTGTAACATTAAGAAAGGAAAACTAGTGGGATCTCATGTTTTGAAAATGATTAGATCATTTGATAACATGGTGATACTTTGTTTTTCCTGTGGCTGAGAGTTGGCCTTGACATTAATTTCTATTCACTCTATGATGGTTTGGAATCATTTAACTGGAAAAGAAAACACTTTGACTAAGTTTCATTGAATGCTTAATATAAGCTGAGTCAAGTGCTAAGATTGAGACCAGGAACAAGGTTCTATTGGTGTAAAAGCGAAAGGAATCTGGGTCATAAATGGAAGAATAAAGAAGTGGGAAAGGAAAAGGGTAACCATAGCACCCATGCGCCTAAAACACAACATGCTGCTAGGAAGCAGAAAGTTGTAAAGTCTGATATGTCCCAATACTTATACTGCAATAACACATGCCATTAGAAAGGATACTTCTCCTAGTTCTTAGAGGATAAAGAATGAACGGGTAGGTGACATTGCAGTTATATACGTCATGAACAGTTTCTGTCATTAATAACTCTACTGATGGGTATTGGATACCATATGTGTTTCTCAAAATTTCAAAAATATGGAGAGAACAAAGTAGGAGTAAATATTGATAAGAGGTCAACCTACATGAGGGAAATGAAGAAAGGGTTGCTCCATTGACTGTAAGAACTTATAGTTTATCTATGCCTTATGGGCTTACACTAGGTCATATCATAGTTACTTTTATCTAAGTGTTACTACGACAGAATTACCATTTCTGTGTTGGACACATGAGGTTTTCATTGTAATAGGAGCAATGATTGTTCCATTTAAGATGGATGTGTTGTGGTTTTGTAAAATTAGACAATTGTCTTTATTAGCTTGATATGAATGAACAAGTTTATGTCGTAAATATCAAAAGGGCTAAAAAAATCATTCGAGTTCGGGGTACCTCTGGAATTGTCGATTTGGCCACATGAACGTAAAGCACATGCAGTGACTCCAGCGAGAGCTTACTGTGGAATTATTTGACTTGGAGTTGATTGAGAACTGAAAATATTGTGATGGAAAAATGATAAAATCACCCTTCATATTGATGGATGGTGGAGCAATTGAACTATTAGGTCTTATTTACAAAGTGTTTTGTTGACCAAATTGTGTTCAATTACAACAGGTGGATTCATGACTTCTTTAGCTTCATCGTCGATTTGAGTGGATGTAGTTTGCTTGATGTGAGATAAGTCTGATTCTTTTGAGAAATTTAAGGAGTTTTAGAATGAAGTTTAGAATATACTTGGCAAGAAACACTTAAATTGGATTGATGTGGTGAATATTTGAGTCAGGAATTTGTTGACCATCAGAGAGAATGTGACATTCTTTCATAAATGAATCCTGTAGGAACAACTTAATGAATGGTGTGTCTATAAGGATAAATGATACCTTATTGGATATGGTTAGTTCAATGATGGGTCAAGCCAGTCTTCCTATTTTCTTATGAGGGACATGCTCTTCTAAAAAGGTAGTGTTCACATTGAACTGGGCATTGTCTAAAGCGGTAGGAAAGACAGTATATGGGATATGCAAGGAAGAGTTCCTTGAAAATCTTTTCTCTTAAAGATTTGGATTTGAAAAGCATACGTGAAACAAGAATTCCTAGTGAGTTTGCACCAAGTCTGATGAATGTCTCTTTGTGGGATATCCAAAAGAGATAAATGGGTATTACTTCTACAATCATTCTAAGAACTGTGTTTTGTTGCTAGAGAATGTGTCCTTTTGGAGAAGTATCATCTTTCCAAAATGACAAGTGGGAGGAATTTAAACTTCAATAAGTTTTAAGGTGAGCAACAATCAGTTATGGAAACATCGATCCCTTCATGTTAAGTGGTGAAGATGAATACAGGAAAAATCTTAGAGAATACTGAAAATGCTCATGCCCTAAGCTGGTCAGAAAAATATTGGATTTGGACGAAAGTACATTCATTTCCTTGCAACTGAAAACTATGAAATTATACTTTTAGAAAGTGATGAACCTATGACTTAAAGTTAATATTTGACAAGCCCTAACTCCGCAAAGTGGCTTAAGGCCATGAAATTCAGAATAGACTTTATGTATGAAAACCAAGTTTTGTTGATTACTAAAAGGGTGAGACTAATATGATGGCCTTCAAAATAAAACCAGACATTTGTGTTTTCAAGGCTAAGTTGGTAGTTAAAGGGTATAAATAAGTTCATGGGATGGATTGTGATGAGACCTTTTCTCCAGCTGGAATGATTTAGTTTATTTGAATTTTCCTAGCATTTGAAGCTCATTCTGATTTTGTGGTCTGGAAAATGGAGGTCATAACCATCTTTCTTAATTGGATTTTGGAAGAAGATGTGTATGCAACACGATCTAAGGGTTTTATAGGCCAAAATAGCTGGGAAAATATGAGAGCTTCAGAGGTCAATTTATGGATTGAAACAAAGTATCAAGGAGTTGGAACATAAATTTCAATGAATCAATTAAGAGATTGGTGTTCAATTAAATGTTAAGGAATCTTATGTATACAAGAAGGTTAGTGGGAGCAAGATTGAATCCCTACTCCTCTATGCCGATGACATTGGAAATGACTAGCCGAAGCCGGAGGCTCTGCAGACTTAGTTCAGAAAGTGTTTTGCGATGAATGACTTAGGAGAGGTAAATTACATCTTGGGCATCAAGATCTACACAAGTAGATTAAAGAAGATGATTGACCTTAGACAAAACACTTACTGGGTAAGGTGTTTGATAGGTTCAATATGAAAGATTGTAAAAGATCTTCTGCCCGTAATTCATGGCATAACTATTAGAAAGACGTTGTGTTTATCAAAATCCGATGAACAAAAGAGAAGAAATATGATCGCTTATGCATATGTACTAGGGTCTATCATGTATGTTATGGTATGTACTCACAATTATATCTTGTATGCTGAGAGTACGTCGATGAGATATAAAATATACTAAGGTGAGGCTCATTGGTGTGGGACCAAGAAAATGTTTTAGTGCCTGAAATGGAAAAAAGATAAATTCCTGGGTCTATAGTGAAAATGAGTTGATTGTGAAAAATGATAAGTGAATCATTGTTGTTTGATTTTACAATTGAAGCTGAGTACATTGTTGCTTTGGAAGCTGCATAGAAAGGTGTTTGAATTAACAAATTCATCATTGAACTTGATGTGGTTCCTATTTTAGCTGGCTCGGTGACTCTCTATTGAGAAAATGGTGGAGTAATCGCTTAGGAAAAATGAGCCAAGAGAACCCAATGAGTTCAAACGTGTCCTCGGAATTTTATGCATTCTTTGAGAATATGTCGAGAATGGTGAAGTTGTTATATGCAAGTGAGAAAGAATGACAAATTCTTGATCCGGAATCTAAACCTCTTCCACGGATGAAGCCTAGGGCTCACGTGTTTGTGATAGGAATCTAGCACTTTGGATAGTGACTATGATTTTTTTAATGTTATAGTTATCATAATTTTGTGATTTTAAACATTGAAGATTGAACCGTTTAATATATTATAAAATTATCATTTCATATTTATTTAACTTGGTTTAGTGTTGAATGAAAGTCCAAAATCAACTTACATCTCCAAATAGAATATCAAGAATATTTCTTGGATAATGAAACCCTATTTAGTGAACTGGAGTGTAAGATTGATTATGTCCCTAGTTTAGGTCTTTGAGAGTGGATACTCATGACTGAAGAAAACTAGCTTACAAACTTATTCACAACCTGTTTCATGGGCTGAACGATGTGGGATGTTATGAATTGATTGCATGGATGCAAGTTGGGAACTTGTATTGGACAGACCCGCCATGAGTATGTCTTATTGACTAAAGGATTGTAGTCTGCATACCTAAGTAATTCAGTGTTTGCTTGCTTGTGGATTGGTGTGCCTTGAGGTTGTTAAACGTCGCACAATAAAAGAAGACTATGAAGGCAGTTCTTAGGTTGCCATGAATCGAGAGGAGAAAACTTGAATGTACAAGAGTGGTATTGTCCTCTCATTTACATGAGATTTTTGTCTTATGGGCCTCTCGGAGGGTTTGGACTGTAAAATGCATGGTCTTGTTCAGATGGATTAAGGATTAATCATCTGTTTTAACAGTTTGACTCGGGAATTCAAGAAATGCATTTGAACTTGATAAGGATGACACGTTATCTTACCTTATGTTCAGATGAAGACATTAAGTGACAAAGGAATACGGATGCACACTTGTTCTAAAGGACAAGTGGGAGATTGTTGAAATAATGTATTTCAGTCGATGTGCATTTTCCATAATATAGTTGGAGGATTAATTACAGAGATAATTAATTTAGTTATTTTGAGTGATCAAATTGTTTAGCTGGAAACCGCTTTCGATCAGCTAGTATCAATTACATTAGGCTTACAACTTATTATGACTGAACCTATAAGGTCACACACAAGGCATGCAATTGGATAAAAGAAATGAATATTGGGCTAAGATCCCAGATAGTAATTATATGAGAAATGAGTTTAGAACTCATTATGTTAGGGATTACTATTATGTTTATTCTGTATAAGTTCATACTTTACAGGAATAAGCATTAAGACAAATATTTTGAACCTGGCCATTCCAAATAGCAAAAACAGAATAACCCTACCATTCTCATAAAAACCAACCTCACCGTAAAGATAATAAGGAAGATGGATGTGACCTTCTTTTCTTGCTAATCTGTTCTAAGCTGACAACAGCGTAGGCGGTCTAATCGTGCTGTGTGGATACATATAGAGGGATCGCATCTAAGATTCTCTTCTCTGTAATTAAACATTTCTCCGCACGCTACAAAGGTAATCTAAACCCTTAGACAGATTCAGATTGAATACATGCATGAGATCTTGAATATGGTTATTGATATTCCACTAAATTAGATTTAATAAATTCCTAACACATCGATCATAGAACCGTGAGTTTCATGTCGTGGCGGTTTCCTGCTTCTTGATATTGTGAGTTGTGAGTTTCATTTCCGTCGATCTTTCAATCCTCTCACAAGCCCATCGGCTCACCTTTTGTTCTTGGATTCTTTCCCTATGGACGATGGAAACTCTACTCAAGGACCGGTGAGTTTCGTGTTGTGGTGTTACTCGTTTCCTGTCTAAGTGTCTAGTTTATTGTATGTATTCCTTTTAGTTTTGCAAACGAACTCTGTTCTTTTTTTGTTTTGTATTATGCGTTTGGTTGAAGTCATGATTTTTCAACCAAAAAACTCTTTTATGGCGCTTATTTTCCATTGCCTTATCTTGTGAGTATTGACATATCGTAGTAACTGTACATGATTCCCATTTACAGAGAACATAATTCAAAGTCCTGTAACTTTGCTTCAATTTCTGTCATCATTTTTTCAATTTAAGTTGGTCATCAAGTTATGGGCTAAAGAAATTGCTACGAAGATCTACAAAACTTACAGAGAATTTCCATATGAAACGGGAAAAGAGTTCCCATTTTTCCCCTTACCTGCCCTTGCTTGTTGGTGCAAATAGCTTAAGGTTGGTTGGTGTAGTAACTATACAGGAATCCCATTTACAGGGAACATGATGTAGAAATCACACTAATTAGATTAGGGAATTACTACTTGCCAAATTCAAAAACATTAAGGGTAAATTCCCACTATTAAATCATGTGTTATGCCTTTTCAAGTTTGCAATGCTGAGACCTGTGGCTACTGTCCAGTGTCTATTGATCCCCTTGTCTATTTGGCTTATGCTCGAGCTCTATAAAGCTCCCATTTGTTAAAATATGCACACCATATGATTTAAATGCATAACAATATTTTGAACAAGAGAGTAACTCATAGGTCCTTCATATTAATCTCGCATAAAGAAGTTGAGGATATACCTGGCTTGAGTACGTACTTCATGTCCTCTATTTACTCCTCTACCCTTCAAGACCATGCCTTTTTTATGTCATCAAACTTAAATTCCTTCAAGGAGTAACAAATACTGTGATGCTTTCACTATTCTCCTAATTATGTTATGTGTTTAGACTGCCAAAATGTATCTACTAGCTGTTGGTTACTTCCCTCGCTCTAATTTTTAAGTCAAATTTGCTGACAGTCAAAGTAATTAAGGCTATTGAAGTTGAGGAAGTGTGGTACTCCAATAAGGTCTCATCCATACATTGCTTCCCTCTGATGGGAAGTAGGGAACTGCAATTTTTTTAGATATCATTTCCTTTTCAAATTGTTTGTGAAGTTATCTACAATGGCTAGTAAAAGCATCACATGGTTTTCTCATGTTTTCTTGTAGTAAATGTAAACTTGTGGGGATAAACGTGATGATTTGGTGAATGGTGATCCTAATGAACCTTTGCAAGAGACACCAGACCTAGAGACAGTGATGAAGACTCAAGTTGATGCTAAGGAGAAGAAGAAGAAAATCTAGACTGAACCGGGTAAAAATAGGAGAACTTTAGTCGTTTGGGATCATTTGACGTCAATACCCAGTCACAAATTGCATTATAAATGCAATTATTGTGGTGGGTCTATTTCTTATACAAGTGCCAATGGAACTAATGCCATGAGACGTTATGTTGATAGGTGTAAGAAAGCCCCTTTTAATATAGATAAGAGGAAAACTATTTGGGATTTTGATTCTAAGACTAAAGTTAATAATGATGGGATCACCGAGATAGTTAGTGTTCCTAGGTTATGGCAATTTGATCAAGAAGCCATTGGGAAAGCTCTTGCCAAGATGATTATTGTTGATGAGTTTCCATTTATCTTCGTTGAACATGAGGGTTTTTGTGAGTTTTTAAGGTTTCATTTCTTGAGTTTGTTCATCCCTCGCGTACCACTATTACAAGGGATTGCTATAGTTTGTTTGTTAGAAAAGAGAGAGTTTGAAGATTTCTTTTGAGAAGTTATTTTCTAGAGTATGTCTTACCACTGATACATGGACTTCTAGGCAAAATTTGTCGTATATGTGTCTTACAACTCATATTATTAATGATAACTAAGAATTTCATAAGAGAATCATAAAACTTTTGTCTTGTTGGTGGTCATTTGGGGGGAGCTTATAGGTAAAAGTGTTGAAAAGTGCTTGCAAGAATGGGGTCTTAAAGGATTTTGACTATAACGGTTGATAATTCTAATTCTAATGACTTAGCAATACAGTAAAAAGGTTTTAAATCTTTGGGATGGATGTGTATTGAATGCTGAATTTTTACATATGAGATGTGCGGAAAAATATTTTTAATTTAGTTGTTAGAATGGTTTGAAAGATGTTGATGTGGCTGTTTCAAAATTCCGAACAGCTGTGAAGTATGTGAGGTCTTCTCCAGCGAGACTTGAAAAGTTTAAATCTTGTGTACAAGAGGAAAATATTAAACGTAAGGGTCTTGTTAGTTTGGATGTTAAAACAAGATGGAATTCAACATATTTGATGCTTAAGAGTCCTTTGATGCTTAGGAAGGCATTTAAGAACTTGAAAACTAAGTATACTCCTTACACTGAGGACCTTAGGAAGACTGGTGGCACACTCGATGATGAGGATTGGGATAGAGTTGCTTGTTTCTTGCCTTTTCTCAAAGTCTTTTATTGAGCTACATTGGTATTATTTGGTTCCCATTTTGTGACTAGTAATACTCTCGTGGAAGACATCTATGATATCGAGTATGTAAATTCTGATTATATTATTAATGAAGATGTAAAGCTTGCGAATATAGCACTCCAAATGAAACAAAAATTTGACAAATTGGTTGAATGTGAATAATGTTAATGTTTTTGATGTTCATTTCTATGGTTCTTGATTTTAGGCATAAACTAGGTTATGTTGAGCATATCACTGGTCTATCTTATAACTCTATGGATTCAAGTGTCTTGTGCTCGGGCGAAGATGGTATCAGAGTTTTTCTTTAATTTCTATGCATCATTTGAACATCTTAAACAAATGGGGCATTCTTCGATTTAAACATATGTTTCTTATAGTGATGATGGTCAAGGTCGAGATAAAACTGACAGAATGGGAGTAAAGATGAAAGGTTTGAGAAAAGATTATAAGATGGACAATGTGAATGTAGATTGCTTTCGTTAAACTGCACTGGAAAAGTATTTGGGTGATGAAGAACAACCCGATGAAGATGATGGATTTGATATCTTAGATTAGTGGGCGGCCCAAAGAAATAGCTATCCCATATGCTTATGTTGAGTATATCATTGGTCTGCCTTATAATTCTATGGATTCAAGTGTTTTGTGCTCTGGTGAAAATGGTATCATAGTTATTTTTTAATTTCTATGCATCATTTGAACATCCTAAACAAATGGGGTATTCTTTGATTTGAACATATGCTTCTTATAGTGGTGATGGTCAAGGTCGAGATGAAACTAACAGAATGGGAGTAAAGAGGGAAGGTTTGAGAAAAGATTATAAGAGGGACAATGTGAATGTAGACCGCTTTCATTACACTGCATTCGAAAAGTATTTGGGTGATGAAGAAGATCCCGATGAAGATGATAGATTTGATATCTTGGATTGGTGGGCTCCCCAAATAAATAGCTATCCCATTCTTATGAGAATGGCTCGTGACATACTTGTAATTCCAGTTTCAATGGTAGCTTCAGAGTCCGCTTCTAGCACTGGAGGACGTGTTCTCAATTCTTTCCAAAATTTATTGACTCCAAGGATGGTAGAAGCTCTTAAATGTTCTCAAGATTGGTTGCATACCCTTCACGAACCTCTCATTATAGAGGAAAGCTTGTAGAGATGGAGAAAATGGAATAAGGAGAAGGTAAATTAAAATATTTTTATCAAATAATTTTCTTTTATATATTTAATTCATCTCCTTTTGTTGTAAGATTGTATAAGTACTTTATTTGTAGGTATGAAAGAATTGATACCCAGTAACCGGTGATTACAATTGATGAGACAACTGTTGTTTTCGACATAACATATGAGAGTTTTATTTGAAACCTTAAAGGTACATGGCCAGCGAGCAGGTGAGATTCAATCTATGACCCAACTTCATTGTTTCAGATGAAAGTTAGCTGAACGATGTATGAATGATCATCTACGATCGCCTTCAACTTCTAGGAAAGCTAATGTTTGTGAATTTGTTGTGGAAGGATAGATGTTGGAATTAGTGCGTACAACTTTGACATTTCAATGGTTATAGGAAATGTATGAGAGTAATTAGAGTTTAAATGAATTATGAACTGCTCACTATTAAAGTTGCTTATTTAATTTTGGACTCTCAAGGTTTGCACTTGTGATGGATGGCGATGCCAATGGGAACTTTCAAATGTTGAGCATATCAAGCACTACAAAACAAATGTCAATCTTGCAACAAAAGGGCTTGTTCTTAATATTTATTTTTTATCTACTTAAGCAAGCAGTTTTATTTCCTTCTAACTTTAAAACTCTTATGTAGAGATGTTATTGATGCTAAGCAGTAATCAAACAGTTCTATTTCTTCTAGAAGAAAGGTTTGACTTACCGTATTGATGATCTTTGACGAGTACCATGTTACCCGGCCCAAACAATCTGTGCACCCGCACTTCGGGTACCCGGTTCTTTCAGGCCAAGACACGGGCATCATTTTCTACTACCAACACATGCGGATACCTAGATGTTCGGGTTACGGGTACCCGCATTTGAACACCCCTACTCACAGCCAGATTTAGAGACATTGCTATTTTTATATTGATAAAGTCGTTCGGTCACAAGACACATCAATCAAATCAAGTCTTGAACAAAGAAAATTTGTCATTGGACATCAGTTCAACACTTCACATTTTCAAGAATTATGTGAATTTGTGTCAATTCATACACTGAATCTCATATTTAATGAGTTTGAGCGGTCAAAAGTTAGCGGGTTTATTTTTTAAAATTGTGGATGTTGATAGCGCACAAGTTACGGGCCTCCATGTACACACGAGCATGTAACATATTTTAATAATGGTTATCCTATCCCACTTGATTTGATAGATATATTTTGGAGAAAACTTGACTTATCACCTTCTATCTCCCTAACAAATGAGGATTTTGGTTGTGAGCTTGAGCTTCATATGTTTAATGATCAATTCAAGAAACAATCAAGAACTGGTAAATTCAGTATATTGAGAAAGTTGAGGGAGATGATTGCACCATCTACAACTTTAATCCATGTGCCAGTCGTGAAAATAAATGTTTGTGGGCGTCCCACTTCAAAGAACAAATTTCTTAGAAAATTCAAGTAGATCCAACTATCCCCACTTAATATCCTAGTAGACAGTTGTTCAGCTATATCAATATTTTCTGAGCCAAATGCTTTTCACCTTCAATAACCAACTCGAAATATTTGTTTAGCAGTATCAAGATTTGCCGAACCAAATACTTCTCAATTTCAAGAACCAACTCAACATAGTTTCTACTCAGGTGATAGACATTCTTTACATCCATATATTCGCCAACTTCCGGCTATATTCCATCATTTCATCATGCAAGTGCAAGATGTGAGATCTAATGAAAATTGTGGATTTCTAGCGGTAGCTATCTGTCTTGGTTTTTTGGGGGATGAATGGTTCAAAATTCGATCTAGTTTAATGGAAAAAATAGAGTCTTACAAGATGGAATATACCAATATGTTCGGAACTTACGAATGGTGTAACGCCTATAACTTGTTGAATTTTTTTGAATCAAATTGGTGTGCACTAGTTGAGCATTGGATGACTATGCTGGAGATGGGTGTACTAATTGATTCCAGATGCAATGTGATACTACATGTTTTGAATATGGCCGACAATATGACATATTTACAGTTCCGATCTAGCCCACCACCTTGGTACAAACATGTAGCAATTGCCCTTGGTTACGTTAATAATAATCATTATGTTAAGGTAACATTGACATGAGGGTACCCAATGGCTTCTATTGCCCCACAATGTGCCTATTTTAAATATGATTATGCAGATGCATAGATTACTCCATATGTGAATCAGATCAATAGTTACAATGATCACGTACGCTCCAATTGTACTCATGAGAATGTTATATGGGAGTGAAATTAAATGAAATTTCCTTTTACATATTTTATGGTGATGTAATGTTTTTTAACAACTCAAAATTAATTTATTATGTTTTTATTAAAAGGGTAAAATAATGTATACAAAAAATTGAGTTATAAATAGTATCAGAATAATAAAAATTAAAATTAATTTATCATTAAGATTGATTAAATGTTAAATACTACACAAAATAATTTAAAAAATATTATAGGAAAGATTATTATACTATCATAATTTGAAATAAAAATAAATAATAAATAATAAATAACAAAAATCAAAACATGAAGTCTGAAATTAAAGTTAAACACATTTTATAAAACTAATTAAAAGATAATCAAATAAATTAAAAAAAATTAAAAGTAATATGTTCACCTATATACCAACGTTTGATTAACTTTAATGAATGTGGTGAAAATATCAACTTATTCTATTTACACCACCTATAAAATTAACACACATGTCGAAGAATGGTGTAAATAGCAATAAGCCAATAAGGGTAGTACAAATAGAATTTGGGTGATTCTATTTACACCACCCTTATTGTTATTTACACACCTTTGATAGGTGCATTAACTTTATCGGTGGTGTAATTAAAACATGGTTAGATTCTCATATAAAGTTGTGTAGTGGTTGAACATTTGATGAAACAACAATAACTAATGCTACCTAGATAATATACAAAAACAACTTATCTCTTATTAAATTTGATTTCTTCATTAATTAGTATTTCACACACTTTCAACTTTCCTCCAAAAATCAACTTACATTTTCTCTCTGATTTGAGTTTTTTTTCATTTCACACATAATATGACTAATGCCTTATCCAAACTAATATGTTCAATGTAAATATGAATTAAATATTTTAATTCATATATATATACACAATTACATTGTTCTTTAAAAACATATATATATATATATATATTTGTAAAATTATTAAAATTATTAGGTACACTTTTTCATACAAATCACTAAACATGTGCCATTCAAAGTTTACGCTGGAGGAATTTTTTTCTCAATACTACATTTGTGTGAAAATACGTCATACTGAATCCATATCGTAATTTTAACACATGATAATATATATGCTGAATATCATAGTATTGGAGATATTATTTTGGATTCTTTTCTTCCACGTATTTTCCCCTACTCTCATATTTTACATGTTTTATGTTTCCCTCAAATAATTGACTTACAACATTCCATTCATCCCTTACATAACTACTATTCTTTTTTCGTACAAACTTGTGATTCAACTTTATCTTTGGGATTTTGCACATATCACTTTACAAGCTACACTCTTAATTGTTTTGGCAACGCAACAGAAGTAAGTATTTAACTTATCATATGTATAGATTTTGAATTCACATTGATTTTTATTTATTTTATTTTATTTTCTACTTATTACAGTTCAATCAAAACAACATGAATTTGCTTGATGTAAATTTACCTTACGAAGAAAAAGAAACATGGATGGGATATTTTATGAACCGTTTATTAGTTTGTGTTTTTTAAGTGAATAAGAGGCTTATGTGTTTTGCAAAAAGTATGCAAAACTACATGGATTTTCAATTCGAAATGTCCAATTTGATAAGAAGAAGACTGGAGAAATGAAGAGACAGATTTCTTATGCCATCGTGTCGGACGACCACCATTGAAGATTTTTGACCCATCAAAAAAAATCAAAGGAACGGGATATCCACAAAATGTGGATGTAAAGCACATATGAGGATTACGCTGGAAAAAAAACTTTGACATATTTTCCAAAAAATGGCATGTCACTGAATTTGTAGCAGAGCACAATCTCGGGTTACTCTCTCATGAGGAGGTACATTTCCTTCCATATTATCATACAATAATAAAAGAAGACGAGGAACAAATACTTCTATTAAGGGATGGAGGATTAAATGTGAAACAAATCATGAACATTATAGAGTTGCAGAGAAATGTGAAATATGGAAATCTTTCTTTTACACGTAAAGATGTCCATACTTTATCTAGTCGAGTTAAAAGTAAGCAAATGAACAATGATGCTAATGACCTTTTATATTATTGTAAACTTGCAAAATCTGAAAACCACAACTTTCAATACTCCTTTACACCTTGATGACAATAGGCGATTAGAGCATATATTTTGGTCACCGACTCATTATTTTGATTGGTATAAAACATTTGGCGACGTTGTGGTTTTTCATACTACCTACAAGATAAATTCTTATGACATGTCATTCGGTATTTTTGTTGGTATCGAAAATCATGGAAGAAATATTTTGTTTGGATGTGCTCTACTTTGAAATGAGATTACAAGTGCATTTTCTTGGTTGATGAAGGTAAGTGATCTCAAGTTACATCCTATATGTTTAGCTTATTTAACAAAAAGATTTAATGTTATATTATTATTTTTTACATCTTTACATTTTATGAATAGGCCACCAAAGTCAAATCTCAAGACCCTTGGAGGACAAGAGCTATTTCACAAGAAATTCCATCTACCCGACATGGATTTAATATATGGCACATCACTTCAAAATTTAGCAGTTGGTTTACGAGAATTCTTTTCAATCAATATTTAAATGGTATTATGATTTTTATGATTTATATAGGCTTGACTATTATGAAGAGTTTGAGCATCGGTGACCTCAAGTTGTTGCAAAATACAATTTGCAAACTAACAAACATGTGTTGGGTTTGTATGATATAAGACAGTACTAGATGCCTGCATATCTCAGTGGGTCATTTTTTTTATGGAATATCTACGATAGGGCGATCAGAGAGTATTAACGCTTTCATTAAACGGTTTACAAGTTCCAATCTATGTTTGAGTCAATTGTTGAAATAGGTAGGCAATACATTCTAATATTCTAATCTTATATGATTTTTATTTATCGCATATTGATAACTCATTTTTAATTATTCAGGTTGATCTTGCAGCTGAAGAATTCACCAAAAAATAGTTGCAAGTTAAAATGTTAGACACATATAGTGGATCTTCATTGCATGCCTTTTCTCCTATTGAAAAACAAGCATAGGATATTATGATTGCATATGCTTTTGAAAAATTTCGAGAAGAATCTGGAAGGGCCACTAATTATTCGGTGCACAAATAATCAGTTGATGTGTATAAAGTGCTATATTACAAGGAAGGTGATACTCAAGCACACACAGTGTACTGGGATAAAGAAAGTGGAAATTGCTCATGCAAGAATTTTGATTTTTTGGGAATTCTTTGTCATCACATCTTAACGGTACATGAAGACGTGTTTACCATTCCTTCTAAAAAGTTCCCATTGCATTGGTGTCAAAATATTCCGGAAGAAACCTCATCGCTTCAAGATACAAGCCACAATGATAATGATAAAGTTCGTGTTTTGGAAGTTGGATATCCTCCAAAGTAAAAAATGAAGGGTCGTCCAAAAATGAAACGTCAAAGAGGTGGGAAAGAATTAAATACCAAACAAGTGAAAACCTATAGGTTTTGTAAACATGCTGGACATAATTACACCACTTGCCCTCAGAAGAAAGATATCGAAGGCGCCAATCAATCTCAACAGGGGAAGCCCAATGATTCAATTGTTGAAAACTTGAATCTAGTAATTCATCTCAATTTTTAGACCTTGTAAATTTGATTCTGAACTTGAACTTAAAATTTAATTTTTTGTATGTTTTGAAAAAAAATTTACCTAATTAATTCAATAATTACTACCGTGTTCCAACAAGGCCTATCTAACAAAGTATGCAGTAAAGTAAAACATGAACACACAATACTTGGTTATGCAGTTTATTGAAATCCACCTACATCTGTGGGGCCTGTCCCAGTTCAGAATAATCCACTAATCAGAAAGATAGAGTACAATGCACACCATCCAAATATAACTATCTGTTCTAATTACAACGTGTGGATTTGCTAGCTCCCCTAACTGCCAATCCGTCTTGATCAGACTCCCCCTTACCTAAAAAATTGTCGACGTTAGATCTCCTTCTCCCGAGGAATTAAGGTATACGATTCTGAACTTGATCAATAGTTTAAGTTCATGTTGGAACACAGACACATGGCTCTAGCATACTTTTTGAAAGATATGAAAATCTGAATGCAGATTTTCTTCAATTAATTCCGTAAGTATTGCAGCCATGATGTCCATCAATATATATACCATTAGCAGATTGAAATTCTCCACATTTATCTACAGAAGAATACATTTCCAAAACAGTTTCTGAAGCATATCCAAATCACATAAATAAAGGGATTTTCCTTATCTCAACATATCTCATAATATTCCATAAATCCAATTCCTTAAGAATAGGGATTTTCCGTAAATCCAATATGCTTCAATCACACGCCTAAATAATATATTGCAAAATCTCCAGTATCCCATAACTCAATATTCACACAATATGTTCAACTGATTAAATCATTTTAGGCTTCAACTTTCCGTATGTTTCAACATTACACATACAGTCTTATGCGTAAATGCTTCATTCTCCATGTAATATTCTGATTACAATCAAATCTCTTGGAGATAGGAATTACCAAATCTAATCCCTTTAAGTAAGGGACTAGAATATCTCATCTCTATCCTAACCATAACTGAATATTCCATTTCCATAACATTAATCTAATCTCACAGATATAGGAATTGATATATTCTCCAACTCAAATACAAATTGGATGAGATGTATACTTCTCGGATTTAGTTTTCGATCTTTCCTTATTCCAACTAAACTCCTTCTTTGATGTTGCGGCACAATAATACCATATTTGCATAATTACCAGAAATTGCCAATTAACAAATCTGGACTTTACAATCTCCCACTTTGGCAATTTTTTGGACCCATCAATCGTTTGGATTTTCAACGCAACAACTATGCAAATATAGAAATCAACCAAACCACATATGATGTTGGAACATGAGCTGAAAAGAAAATTTTAGCTCCCCCTGAATATCACAGCTCCAAATACATAAAGACCCCAACATCCATGTTGGAACATCAAATCACAATTAGTACTTAGCTATCCAGAAAACCATGTTGGAACACAGGACCAACATAAACACATAAGTATCAAAATCCGATAATAAACCACTTTGGATGTTGGAACATAATATCTCCCCACTTGAATTCCAGAACTCCCTCAACATCCAGAAATAATATGCATGTTGGAACATCAACCCAATGGGGCCAATAAATTCATCAAGGAAATCCAAAACATCTCCCTCTTGGGACCATAAACATGCCAAACACAATAGACACAAACAATTAAAGAAAAATATCCAATAAATGCCACTCCCCCTGAAGCAAATATCCGGCCTATGTTGGAACACATCCATATCATAACCTTCAAATCTCTTCAGGAGCAATTATCCGTGCCCTATATAATCTGGCATTTTCTTCATTCAAAGCTACCATCTGAATGGCTAGAGCTCTCAACTTTGCACAAACTTGACCTTCTTCTCATCAACACCAGAAGTTGTAGCCACGGGATTCCATGGCAGATCATGCACATGTCTTAAATCAAATGTCCTCTTGTTTGGTCGTTTCTCGAGTAAGAGCTGTAGTATTTCAAGGGGGAATCTAACATTTTACAACAATCTGGAATATGCTGAAATACCTGGTAATCAAGCAAGGTGCAGTAGCGTTCCCTTGAGTTGTCATTGAGACTGAAATCCTCTAGTAAATTATGACAGAATATGATCATCTTGCCTCTGATATAAACTCTGTTGTACCACTCAGAATTTGGACCAATGTTGCCTCCCATTAATTTTGAATAAAATTCTTCTACAACATCTCGGTTTTACTCCTTGTAGATTGAGGCAGCAGCCTTGAAACCCAAACAGTTTATGTAGGCTGTAAATCCATACATCTCATATGCACCCAGGTCAGTTGTCCTCACAGCTAAAATCCTTCTCAAACAACATCACATCTCTCATGGAAGTATGTATCAAAGAATAAAGAATTAAGTGCATCATTGACTGAGAGAGCTGCCCTCGAATGATGTCCTCTTTCTGCTATCATCTTTTTCTTGGTGGTTGTACTTCTTCTTTTACTAATTCTGCAGTCTGATCAGTAATGGCTTCAATAATATTCTCAATATGTGTTGGAACATCAGTCCCTAATGTTGGGACATAGCAGCTATCAGTTTCACCAGCTTTATCTGCTGTTGAAACATGGCACCTCTCATCTTCACCCATTTTCAATTCTTCGAATTTTGTAGCCAGCATTTGTAGCTTTGATTCATGTACACGACTTATCCTCTCATGTACAGTTTGTAGGATATCCCATATTTTATTTTCTTGTTGGCACATAGAGGAGTTTGAACTGATTTTCGCCTACTGCAATAAAGATGGCATTTAATGCTATGGAGTTCGTCAAACCACCCATTTTTTCAATTGGATTCCATGACTCTTTAGGCTTTACTACTGGCTCTTTAAAACTAGATTATTCTCCTTCAGAACTTCCAACAACTGGGGGTTTCCATTCTTTTTCAACATAGTACGAGGTCAATTCATCTAGTGAATTTATGAACACCCTCATGCGAGCCTTCTAGTAGTTGTAATCTGTTCCTTCCAGAAGTGGTGACCAAGACACAAAAGCTTCTTCGTTGGTCACCATTGGTAAAATCGGATCACACTTTCCTTGTCAAAACCAAGGTAAAACAAGTGAATTAGATCTGATACCAATTGAAATTTGGTTTTACATAATTAATTCAATAATTACTACCATGTTCCAACAAGGCCTATCTAACCAAGTATGTCGTAAAGTAAAACATGAACACGCAAGACTTGGTTACGCAGTTCGGTGAAATCCACCTACATCTATGAGGCCTAGCACAGTTCATAATAAATCCACTAATCAGAAATATATACGATTCTGAACTTGATCAACAGTTTAAATTCATGTTGGAACACAGACGAGTGACTCTAGCGTACTTCTCGAAAGATATGAAAATCTGAATGCAGATTTTCTTCAATTAATTATGTAAGTATTGCAGTCAGGATATCCATCAATATATATATCATGAGCAGATTGAAATTCTCCACATTTGTCTACAGAAGAATACGTTTCCAAATTTGCTTCTGAAACATATCTAAATTCCATAAATAAAAGGATTTTCTTTATCTCAACATATCCTATAATATTCCTTAAATCCAATTCCTTAAGAATGCTTCAATAACATACCTAAAAAAATATATTGCAAAAATCTTCAATATTCCATATCTTAATATTCACACAATATTTTTAATTGATTAAATCTTCCTAAACTTCAACTTTCAGTATGTTTCAACCTAGAAAGTTTTCTCGCACATATATGCATAAATGTTTCCCTACATATAATTCTAGGGATATATACAAATATAACCCTATCTACTTGAGTAAGTGTCAATATAACCTCGGATAATTTTTAGTGCAAAAATAATCTTAACTAATTGAAAAAAATGCCATTATAATCCTAAGACACTATTTTTGGCACTGACGGGCATTAACCGCATATAAACAGACTAAAATTCCCTTTAATCTCACATCTAAATATGTTAGGACAATTTTGCTCTCAAGCCACCACAACCACCAGCAGCTTGCCGCTGCCCCCACCACCTTTCAGCCTTGCCGTCACCACCTTCCACCCCGCTGCCACTGTGAAACCCTTGTCCACTGTAAAGTCCAGGAGCATTGGACTCAGTTGTGGTACATTGTGTGAACTAGTGAAGTGGTGTTCTAACACCATTCAAATACAGGTGTCTGGACAGCAAGTATTTAGCCACGGTTTATGGAGCTAATTATGGAGGAAAATCATGCGATCAGAACAGAATATTGTGGAGATCAATGTGTGATTTCGTGGCAACCTATTTCTGGTAAACAAATATTCCTTGTAATAGTTAGGAATTAATTAAGTAGTTTATTTATGGTACAAGTCCTGTTAATAAAGGATTGTCCATTTAAAAACCAGATTACGATTAGATCTTTCCTAAGTCTAGAAGTCTATTCTTGGTAGAGTTAGACAAGGAAAGAGTTACGCACAAGGAAGGAGTGTGTAGGTGATAAAAAGCGAAGAGATACAACGCAAACGGTGACGAAGCAACCAAGTCTTCATCTCTACGTGAGGTACGTTGTTGGAGTTGTTCGTCTCTGGTTTTGGAGGTTCGTCAAATCAACCGACCAAGTTCGTAAAGATCAGAAATAAGAAAGTCTTAATTCCTCGGGAGGAGGAGATCCAGAGAGACGTGTTGATCGTGGGGGTTCAACGGCGTAGGATCGGCAGTGAGGGGATCTCATAACATCTACTCAATAAGTTAGCAATGGATTAGTATTTAAGTTAAGCTTCTTGTACTAAAGACTTCTTTCTAGTGGATGGTTTCTGATCTGGGCAAGGCCCCACAGACGTAGATGTATTTGCACCGAACTGCGTAACCAAGTTGTGTGTGCACTGCGTATTTCGTTTTGCGTTTAACATCAAACTGAACTTGGTGTTTCAACACCAAACTGTTAAACAACTTGGTATAAACTTTTAGAATTTAGGTGAAACTGAAATACAATTGGTATCAGAGCACGGCACTTGCTGACCCCTAAACAGGGAAAGTAAGATCAGGTTTCACTATGGCACCAAAGGAGGGGGCTTCAGTCATGCGACCACCGTTGCTGGAACAAGGAAATTATGCCTATTGGAAGGCACGCATGAAGGTGTTCATTGGAGCATTAGATGATCAAGCTTGGAACAATGTCATAAATCAGTACACTCCACCTACAGTAGCCGAATCTGCGGGATCAAGCTCATTGACGGCTAAACCATTCTCTGAATATTCTACCGAGGAGCACAAAGCACACGTGTCCAACTCAAAGGCATTAAATGCCATTTTTACGGCAGTGGATGAAGATCAGTTTAAGATGATTTCAAATTGTGAGACTGCTAAAGAGGCATGGGATGTGTTACAAACTTATCATGAGGGGGCAAGCTCCGTCAGAGAATCAAAGTTGCAGTATTACACGGAAAAATTAGAAGATCTAAAGATGCGCAAAGATGAGATTATTTCTGAGTTCAATGGACGAGTCCGAGATATTGCCAACAAAGCTTTTCAGTTTGGCAAAAAGTACAAAGATCACAAGCTTGTAAGAAAGGTTTTGAGAGCACTGCCACCACGTTTCAACATGAAGGTCACAACGATTAATGAAAATGGAAGGATAGGAACAATGACGCTTGATGAACTTATGGGTTTACTGGAATCTTATGAGATGGAAATGCTGCAAACAAAAGCAGGTAAGAAAGAGATGGCTTTCTCAAGCATAACCGCTGGAAATTCAGAAGATCATACAGATAATGAAGAGTCCGATGAAATTGTAAACATAACCAGGAACTTCTCCAGATTTATGAAGAAGATGGGCAGGAAGCCACAAGAGAAGTCAAGTGGAAGCAAGAATCCAAACGCAAACTCCACTCTAAGATTTGGCCAAGCAATTGGTGTTGAAACACCAAAGTTCAAATCAACAAATCCGAACCTGAACAGGAAAATCCAGTGTAGAGAATGTGAAAGTTTCGAGCACATACAAGCTGAGTGTGCCAATACGCTTAAAAGACAAGGAAAATCGTATACCGCAACCTGGAGTGATGATGACGGAGGAGATGATGGCAAGGATGGAGAGGAGTATACCAATCATGTTGCTTTTGGTAAGACAGTGGTGGAGTTAGAAGATTCTTTCGAGGAAGGAGTCAGTGTGCTGTATGAAAGTGAGAGTGGTAGCTCAGATGAAGAGACCAAGAGCATTAGTGATGATGACATTCGCAAGGAAGCATGGAAATGTACAAAATGTGGTTAAAAGTGGCGGATGAAAACAAAGAGCTCAAGTTCGAGAACAAGAAATTGAGTGGAAATGCTAAAATAAAGGAACTTGAAAAAGAAAAGGCAATCAGCGAACTTGAAAGAATCAAGAAGGAATTTTCTGGAATGGTGCAACGAGCAGAGGCAGCAGAACAAGCCATTAGACGTCTCAATACAGGGAAAGCTAAGCTCGAAGATTGTCTAAGAATGGGACAGACGACCAAGTACAGAATTGGCTATGAAGAATCTTCACCGGTGAATTCATGGAGCAACAAGGTAGATCAAGGTGCACCAGCTCCAGAAATAATTGAGAGAAATTACCCCGCCAAAAGGATCAGACGATGCGGATACTGTGGAGCTCAAAGGCATGTGAGAAATAGGTGCTTTAAGCTGCTTAGGACACTGTCGTTTAACTCAGCAGATCGATGTTTCAACACCGTGCCAGGGTATGATACATGACATTGTTTCAACACTGGAGGCTACAGAACCAGAATTCTGAACACACGTGTCAATCCAAGGTCGCATAACATCACTCGACCTCAAAGTAAGGTATGGATTCGAAAATCTCAAGATGTTTGTTTTTCAAGTTTCGTATGTTTTGGTGCACATACAGGAAATTCCTGGTATTTTGATAGTGCTTGCTCAAGGCATATGACTGGATTCCCTAAATTTCTACGAAAATTCAAACCTGGATTTGGTGGATATGTTAGATTTGGTGATGGAAAATGCAGTAGAATAATCGGCAAGGGTGAGTTAGCCATCAAAGGGCTTCCGGTATTCCAAGATGTGTTACTGGTGGAAGGTTTGAAAGCAAACTTGTTAAGCATTAGCCATATATGTGACAATGAAATGACGGTGTTTTTCGACAAGGAGAAATGTGTAGTAAACCATGGAACTGGAGTATTCACTGGATCTCGATCAATGGATAACTGTTATTTGCTCGATCAAGATGTCACCTGCTTTAGCTCAAAAAGGGAAGTCAGTACTCTGTGGCACAAAAAATTGGGGCACATAAATTATAAATCCTTAGCACGCATTTCCAGACTGAATGCAGTTAGAGAAATTCCTGATATCAGTGACAACAAGGAGACTGTTTGCGGGTCGTGTAAAGAAGGAAAGCAAATTCGGATACCACACCATGCGGTACACGATGTTTCAACGTCAAGACTTTTGGAACTCCTGCATATGGACTTAATGGAGCCTGTCAACATCCCTAGTGTGGCAGGGAAGAAATATATTTTCGTATGTGTAGACGACTTCTCGAGGTATACGTGGGTACATTTCTCAAAGAGAAGTCAGAGGCCGCTGATGTTTTCAAGACCTTGGCGCACAGGCTACATGTAGAAAAGGGAACCACCCAAGAAAGAATTGTACGGATCAGGAGTGATCATGGAAAAGAATTCAAAAATTCTAAGTTTCATGATACTTGCGAGACACTTGGAATACACCACGAGTTCTCTGCCCCCATAACACCTCAACAAAATGGTATAGTAGAGAGAAAGAACAGGATTCTACAGGAAATGGCACGAGCAATGCTAGCAGAGAGAAAAATTCATGCTAGATATTGGGCTGAGGCGGTACACACAGCATGCTATACTATCAACAGAGTATACTTGCGTTCGTTTACTGAGAAAACACTATATGAAATCTGGAAAGGGAAGAAACCAGATGTATCGTATTTTCGTGTCTTTGGGAGTAAGTGCTATATTCTGAAGGGCCGAGAACCTTTGGCTAAATTCAAATCTAGAAGTGATCTCGGTATATTCTTGGGTTATTCTCCTACCAGTCGAGCGTTCTGAGTTCTAAACCAACGCTCTGGAGCAGTCATGGAGTCTATTAATGTGATTGTCGATGATTCAGAGGAATATAGTATGGGTGAAAGTGATATCCTCGACACAGTGAATCCTACTGGTGTTGAAACACCAGCACAGTCAACCGGTGCTGGAACATCGAAAACAGTAACACATGAATCTGAACAAAGTCCAGCTAAATACATGCAGTTACGGGATAAGCCACGGGTAAATTACAGAGAATTGGTAGGATTATCATGTTTTATCTCCCTCACTGAGCCCAAAAACTACAAAGAAGCCCTGCTTGATGAGTATTGGATTTTGGCGATGCAAGAAGAGTTGCAGCAATTTGAAAGAAACAATGTTTGGTATCTCACCCCGTGGCCTGCTAATGTTAATGTGATTGGAACGAAGTGGATCTTTAAGAACAAATCTGATGCAGATGGTAACATCACAAGAAATAAGGCGAGACTCGTTGCTCAAGGGTACACCCAAGTAGAAGGAGTTGACTTCGATGAAACTTTTGCACCCGTAGCCAGATTGGAGTCGATTAGGCTCATGTTGGCAGTATCATGCATTATGGACTTTACTCTTCATCAGATGGATGTCAAGAGTGCATTTCTGAATGGTCTAGTAAATGAGGAAGTTTACGTGGAGCAGCCTAAGGGGTTTGAAGACCCACATTTTCCTGACCATGTCTATCGGTTGAATAAAGCATTGTATGGACTCAAGCAGGCACCCCGTGCATGGTATGAGCGACTGACAACCTTTCTGATTCAGAAGGGATATCGTCGAGGAGGAGTGGATCGTACACTGTTTGTGCTGCATAAGGGGACACATCTTCTAATCGCACAGATTTACGTTGATGATATTGTCTTTGGATCCACCTCTTCAGCATTTGTGAAGGAGTTTGTTGACTTAATGACTAAGGAGTTCGAAATGAGTATGGTAGGAAAATTGTCATATTTTCTAGGATTGCAGGTTACTCGGGAGAAGAATGGTCTCTTCATTAGCCAACAGAAATATGCTAAGAACTTGATCAAGAGATTTGGACTTGCAAGTGCAAAGGCAGTGCACACTCCAATGGCTACCACTGATAAACTCACAAAAGATGATCAGGGTCAAAGTGTTGACCAAACATTATACAGGAGCATGATTGGCAGCCTGTTATATTTAACTGCAAGTAGACCAGACATCTGTTTGAGTGTTGGTATTTGTGCCCGCTACCAGGCTAATCCAAAGGAGTCACATATGCCAGCTGTGAAGAGAATTATTCGATATATAAGTGGAACTGTGGAGTATGGAGTGTGATTTTCTAGGAAAAAAGATTCGCAATTGGTAGGTTTCAGTGACTCTGACTGGGCCGGGAATGCTGATGATCGTAGGAGTACCACTGGTGGATGCTTCTTTGCTGGTTCAAATCTGGTCAGCTGGTATAGTAAAAAACAGAACTCTATATCATTATCTACGGCTGAGGCAGAATATTTAGCTGCAGGGAGTTGTTGTGCGCAGTTACTATGGATGAAGCAGATGATGAGAGACTATGGATTCAATGATGTGAGTTTGACAGTCTTATGTGATAATAAAAGTGCCATTGATATCTCCAAGAATCCTGTGCAACACTCTAGGACAAAGCACATCGATATCCGACATCATTTTATTAGGGATTTGGTCGAAAAAGGAGAAGTCACAATTCATCATGTTCCAACATCAAAACAACTTGCTGATATCTTTACGAAGCCTCTGGATAGTGAGACGTTTGAAGGACTCAGACAACACTTGGGAGTGTGTCGAATGTAAGGTACCCAGATCTGTCTATTCTGTTGTATTATTTACTACTTTCCTTTAAATACAATCAAATATATATATATATAAAAAGAAAAATCAGAAAATACCAAAAATTTGGGAAGGTGGTATTTAAACACCACAGGATAGAGTGATGGACAGTTGATTTAATGCGAAAGTAGAAAGGGCAGAACATGGGCCAGAAATCTGTGATAATGGGCTTGGTTTTGCACATAATCGGACAGAGCCCAGTAGGAAAGAGGTGTGGGGTTTGGTTTGCTAAAAAGACGTGAAAGCGACAAGTGTGTAATTCCCACACAAATTCAATTTTTTCCCAACTGTTCATCTTCCTAGAACAGAGCTCGCGCAACAGTGTCTCAGGCGACCTGAAATCTTCAAAATCCCACAAATTTACATAGCCCACACAAAACCCATCGACAATGGTGAACTTTACCTTCAAGAAATGGTTTGGAGGTTTCTCTAGTGTGCGAGTTCCAGAAAATTCGCGAGTTGAAGAACTTGACTCGGATGTGGACTTGAATGAGTGCTGTGGAGATCGTGAACAAAGGTTGGCAAAGTGGGACGGAGTTAATCGTCGCCGACCGAAGATCAGGTTTGATCACTCCTTTGTTGTTGATGGAGTTTATTTTTGCTCAGTTCTTGAATATCTTGAATGGAAGGTCCAGAACCAAGATTGTGTTGATCTTAGGAAGTTTAAGAGCTTATATGGAAAAGTTAATGGGTTTGATTTGAAGGAAATATTGACTGGTAGTATTGGGCAAATTGATGAGATTAGTGATTTTCATGCCACCTTAGTTGGGGTTGATTTCGGTGAATGATACAGAGTGGGGGAAGAAGAAGATAGTTATTTTACAATCTATATGAGGATAGCCTCATTGCACAGGTCAGTCATTAGGAGTATTAGGGATGATGCTGTGGTGCATCCCTGGGTCAAAGTGGTTAAGTCCACTGATTTTACCAAAGCAAAAGGCATGGAGTTGGAGCGTTTTAATGGTCATCTGTTTGTGCTTCAAGAATATCTCAGACAATTGCCCATTCCGGTGGTGGAAATCAGTGACAGTGATGAGGAGACAGTATATGCAGGGGGAGTTGTTGAAGCTGAGACTGTGTCAGAGTTGATGGAGCCAGTAGCTGAAACTGGAGAAGATGCGGTTAGAGCTTTGGAAAAATCAGATTGTGATGATGTGGCTATTACTGGTATTCAAACACCAGATGTGATCTCCAATGTTGATGACCAGGTACCTGTGAATCAAGCACAGGATGTGAACCTTGCTGATAGGGAATTAAATCCTGAGGGGTATGACCTTGAAAACTTGGCAGAGTTGACTGAGATAGCCAGTGGTGAAAGCAACTTAGAGGGTACTGGTGTTGGTGATGAAATACCACTCAAGACCAGAAAGACACGTGGGTCAAAGAGAAAGTGCAGGAAGGTGGGTGTTGAAACACCACCAGAGTCTGTGGGAACTCCTGTTACTCAGAGTTCAAAGAAGGCCAGGGGCAATGTGGCCTCCTCTTCCAAGGGTGTGCGAAACTCTAAGCGATGTAGGGATAAGACTATAGAAGCAGGAGAGGACAGCGATGAACCGATCGGGAAGAAGCTGAAGAGACTGCGTGCTGACAGACAGCAAAGGCAAGCTGAGACAATTGAGTCTAGTGCACAAACTGCACCTGAAGTGAGTGAAGTCATTAGCCCTGAATTCTTTGATGATGCAAGTCAAGAAAAGTGGGAGTTTGTCTGTGACAGGAAGATATTGGCGGAAAGGCCAGCTGATGCTGTCAAATATAAGGAATGTGGGTTCACGGACTATTTGCACCATCTCAAGGTGTTTAAGGCGGCTACCTGTTTCTGTAACTATAACAAGAAACTTGTGCTGGAGTTCTATTCAAATCTGAAAGCTGAGTGTGAAGATGAAGAATCACCCTGGTTTCATAGGGTTTATGTACGCGGGGAGATTGTTGTTTTTTCACCAGAGGTGGTGAACAAGTGTCTGAAGCGTAGCACTTCAAGGTATGGCCAATCGGTGTTCCAACACCAGATGCCAGAAAATTATGATGATGTGGCTGTAGAGCTTACTGGTGGAGTGGAGAGCTCATGGCCTGTGACTGGTCGACAGCAGATAACTGCATCTAACCTCACGTCCAGGTATTACTGTTTGTATGTGGTCGCCGTGCATAATTGGATTCCCTCTGTAAACAACACGAGTGTCACCAAAGAGATGGCTACATTACTATACAGTTTGGGAGCGCGTCAAAAGTTAAATATGGGCAGATTGATTTTTAATGATATCATTGACTGTGCTCGCAAGACCAGGAAGGAAGCTCTGTTACATCCGTGTGTAATCACTACGGTGCTGCAAAAAGAGGGAGCAGCTATAAGGGACTCTGATGAGTGGATCCCTACACAAGCCTTAAAACCGACACTTAGGACTCTGAGTGGTCGGATTATCAAGGACTTGCCTTGGACTCCTCCGGAAGAGAGTTGCTCGGATGCTGGTACGGCGCGGTTGAAAGCTATTCAGGCTCGAGTTGGAGTGTGCCAGGAACTGATTGAACGACATCAGGCTATTTTGGCAAAGCTTCAGGGGGAGTTGGATGCTTTGGATGCTGAGCGTGGAGTCTTGTTGGCCGAAGCAACTCAGGATGGTTCAGAGGCACATGATGCTGACAATGATACTTCAGATGATGCTAATGACGATGATGCTGATGATGGTGATAGTGATGCAACTGCTGAGGAGTAGACAGCATTTATTTTTGTGGCACATTAATGAATCCAGGGGGAGAAAACTGAAAACTGGATTTATTGTTTTGTTTGCTGTTTTGCTTGCTGAATTTTATTAGTAAACCCTGTTATTGCTGAATTCTTGGTTGTTTTAGTGGAGTTGAATTTAGGGGGAGTTGGTAGGTCAAAATTCAGTGCTGTTGAATTCACAAATATGCCAAGGGGGAGATTGTAAAGTCCAGGAGCGTTGGACTCAGTTGTGGCATATTGTGTGAACTAGTGAAGTGGTGTTCTAACACCATTCAAATACAGGTGTCTGGACAGCAAGTATTTAGCCACGGTTTATGGAGCTAATTATGGAGGAAAATCATGCGATCAGAACAGAATATTGTGGAGATCAATGTGTGATTTCGTGGCAACCTATTTCTGGTAAACAAATATTCCTTGTAATAGTTAGGAATTAATTAAGTAGTTTATTTATGGTACAAGTCCTGTTAATAAAGGATTGTCCATTTAAAAACCAGATTACGATTAGATCTTTCCTAAGTCTAGAAGTCTATTCTTGGTAGAGTTAGACAAGGAAAGAGTTACGCACAAGGAAGGAGTGCGTAGGTGATAAAAAGCGAAGAGATACAACGCAAACGGTGACGAAGCAACCAAGTCTTCATCTCTACGTGAGGTACGTTGTTGGAGCTGTTCGTCTCTGGTTTTGGAGGTTCGTCAAATCAACCGACCAAGTTCGTAAAGATCAGAAACAAGAAAGTCTTAATTCCTCAGGAGGAGGAGATCCAGAGAGACGTGTTGATCGTGGGGGTTCAACGGCGTAGGATCGGCAGTGAGGGGATCTCATAACATCCACTCAATAGGTTAGCAATGGATTAGTATTTAAGTTAAGCTTCTTGTACTAAAGACTGCTTTCTAGTGGATGGTTTCTGATCAGGGCAAGACCCCGCAGATGTAGGTGTATTTGCACCGAACTGCGTAACCAAGTTGTGTGTGCACTGCGTATTTCGTTTTGCGTTTAACCTCAAACTGAACTTGGTGTTTCAACACCAAACTGTTAAACAACTTGGTATAAACTTTTAGAATTTAGGTGAAACTGAAATACATCCACCAGCCCCGCCGCTCGACCACTAAAACCTAGCACCACCACCTTCGCGTTCGACGCTCAGCCCCCGCTATCAAAGATTTATCACCACTTATAAACTTTCCCCTATTCAGCTCAGGAAGCAAAATCAGAATCAAAGTGGGTTTTATTCTCACTTTAAGTGAATCGAACATGAATAACACATCAAACAATTGAACTAGAGTTGAGAGAAAATAAAATCATAGGCCCAAATGCCTCTGTTTGAACAAACACAATTATATACACTAGTCCAATTAGGAATGGAAATACTTAATCATAAAAAAAAGTTAATTCATAAATTACACGAAAAAAACTCAACCAACAGCTAGGGTTAGTGGGATAGAGGAAGATTGTGAGAGAAAATGAGCAGATCCGAGAGAGGAGAAAATGAAAAAAAATTGAAGAACCCTAGCACCACCACCTCCGCCGCTCGACCAGCCCCGCCGCTCGAAGCCACCCATCCCTGGCCTTTAACCTCTGATCACGGAATCAAAGAAATCGAAGAGAATAAGCAAACAAAGAAGCAATCGAAGGAGAATCAAGAGAAGAAGAAACAATCAAAGAAGAATCGAGAAAAGAAGAAGCAAATGAGAGAAGAAGAAATCGAAGAAGAAGCAAAAAATGGTGGTTAAAGAAGCAAAAATGGTGGTCCAAGAAAAAGCAAAAATGGTGGTTGAGAAGCAGAGTAAGGCCATGGGCAGTGGTAGAGACCACTACCGGTCTCTTACCAATTAAATATATTATTTTTCTTCCTCTCTTTCTTCCACCTCAGCTTAAGAGACCACTTAAAAGACAACCCCTTTTTTTCTCCACAATGGTTAAGAGACCACTGTGCACTATTCATGGAACCCACTTGATTTTCTCTATCCTACTCATTAATTTGACCATTACATATTATTTTAAATAAGTTTGTCCACAAAAAATAAGTTGAATGCAAAATTTAATATAATGTTTAAATATTTAAATATAAAATCATTTTTTAAAAATATGTTAAATAATTTATTTTTCTTGTTCTTGTCAATACCATGCTTTAGTGTAAAAAAATAAAATGAATTTCATTTTTTTAAGAAACTATTAAAACGAAATTATATAAATAAATACTATGAGAATTCATTTTTTCTATAAAATAATATGGAAACCATAAAAAGTGCGCAAAACCAAATATAACAATAATTAATTTGACTATTAAATAATATTTTAAATAAATTTGTCCAAAAAAAATAAGTTGAATGTAAAATTTAATATAATTATTAAAATGAAATTAAAAAAAATAAATAATAAGATAATTCCATGTTTTTAAAATTATATAAAAACCACTGAAATTGAAAAAATCAATTATAACAACTATAAAAATTACAGATAATACTAAATAAAATATTGATCTAGTCCGACCAATTATTATAATTTGAAAATCAAAAATATATTAAATTTCGAATTCTTAAAAAATTGAAAAAAATGGAAAAAAATATTAGAAAAAACACTATTGGGACACATGTCGTCACCAGAATGGGACACGTGTCCCATTCGAAAAAAAATTCAGCCTTTATTTGAAAAATACCGTTGCTGACACGTGGCCCAATCCATGGGTGCCACGTGTCAGCAACAGAAAAACAAAAAAAGAAAGCGGCTGAGTGGGACACGTGGCCCACTCAGGTGGCGACACGTGTCCCACCTGTTGAAAAAAAGAAAGGCGCGCAGCGCCCATGTGCGGCTACAGTCGCATGTGGTCCATTTGTCAGCTGGAGACCGGGCTCTTAGTAAGAGCTCGGTTGGTGGTCTCTTAACAAGAGACCACTCAAGAGACCACCACTGTGGTGGTTTTCGGTCTCTTAAGTGGTCTTTTAATTTTAAGAGACCACCACTGCCCATGCCCTAAAACAAAGACAGCGGAAGAATAGTAAAGAAAGAAAGCGAAGAAGCAAAACGAAGGGCATAATAGCAGTTTTGATGTATTTTTTTTTATTGTTTTTTCCATAGGGGTAAAAATGTCTTTTCATGTAATTTACACTAAAAGTCATCGAAATGAGAACATTTGCACTTACATTTACTATTTAGTGTTATATTTGTACTTTCAATTATCAAAAGGTTATATTGGCACTTATGTGAATTAGATAATGTTATAAAAGTAATTTTCTCAATAATCTAATTACAATCAAATCCCTTAGAGATAAGAATTACCAAATATAATCCCTTTAACTAAGGAACTAGAATATCTCGTGTCTATCATAACCAGAATATTCCAATTCCATAACATTAATCCAATCCCACAAATATAGGAATTGATATATTCTCCAACTTAAATACAATTTGGACGAGATGTATACTCGGATTCAGGATTCAACATTTTCTTATTTCCACCGAAATTCCTTCTTCTTGATGTTGCAGCACAATAATACCATATTTGCATAACTACCACAATTGCCAATTAACAAATCTGGACTTTACATGTTATATCTTTTAGAGTCCGTCTCTTGAAAGACGGTCTTTCCATAAGTCATGGAAAGACCAAGAATTAAACTACAAATTAGAGAAAATAAAGATAAAATTTTCGGGTTACATAAATCGGATCATAAACTTTATAACCACTCAGGTTGCATAATAAATTTTTAATATTGCAACTAAAATCTTTTACTTTTTTTACTATTCTAGTTAAACCCCGTCTTTCCATAAACCTATGGAAAGACGGTCTTTCCCAAGACTTGTCTATCTCGAGTCCGTCTCTTGAAAGACGGTCTTTCCATAAGTTATGGAAAGACCAATGTTTAAAGTGTAAACTAGAAGAAATGAAGATTAAATTTTTGGGTTGCATGTTGCATACTAAAATTTTAATATTGCAACTAAGACTTTTTACCTTTTATTATTCTAATTATACTCATTTTCCCATAAGCTTGTGGACAGATCGTCTTTCCCAATACTTTACCTTTTAAAAAACAGTGTAATTGTATATATATAAATTAAAATATTTAATTCATATTTACATTAAACATATTAGTTAGTCATGCTACGTGTGAATTGATAAAAAGAAGAAAGCTCAAATCGGAGGAAAAATGTAAGTTAGTTTTTGGAGAAAAATTGAAAGCATGTGAAATACCAATTAATGAAAAAATATCAAAGTTAATAAGAGATAAGTTGTTTTGTATACAATCTAGGTAGTATTAGTTACTGTTGTTTTATCAAATGCCCAACCACTACATAACTTTCTTTGGGAATTTAAGAGCATCCACATGGTTGCTCCTTGACACCACTTCTATAAATCTATACTATATATTAAAGGAGACCATTTTTACCACATGTCATTCATACATTATTCTTGTCACGTGTCACTCATACAAATTTTCATGTCAGCTTTAAAAAATTAATTAAAAATTTAATACATTCATAATTAATGTGACAATTTATACTGCAACATTAAATATTAACACCTACTCCCTCCGTGCCAACTATTTTTTGCACTCTTTTCTCTTTGAAATGTTTCCATTATTTTTGCACTCATAACTTTATTTTATTTTTTACCATATTTTATTCATATTAGATGTTGGGCTGACCCAACTTATTTGGTGGCTACTTCTCCGAGTTCACCGCCCTTTCTAGAAGAATTTGTGTATTTTTCAATTCAAACTCCTCAAATTTCCTTTGCCCAGATAACAGTTCACACTCACCCATCAATTCTTTCACTCCCATTTCTCTCAAGTCTCCCAACCCTATCTCCAAACGCTTGATTCATGGCTTCTGTAACTGCAACCGCCACACCACTCTCTCCCCTTCCTCAATCTCATATTCGGCCCCGATATGTTCGACGGCTTTTTCTTGGGTTTGAAGATTAGGGTTGAAATTGCGGAACACTATCTTATCGAACACCAGTTTCCGAGGTTAGAGATTAAGTCGGCGGCTACTGTGTGGATGGGAACAAAAGAAGGGTATGATAGTACCCGGAGGTATTCTTTTGCATATCTTCATTGTTGAAATTATAATTGTAAGTATTTTATATTGATTTGGGTACTTTCCCTTCTACTGTATATATTCATCTCTGGGATTTAGCTACTAGGTGACTTTTATTTTTTTTTCTAAACCATCAAATGTTTAAGCTTGTCATTTGTGAGTTGAAACTGTTGCCAACTTTTAGTCATATTTTTGCCTTTTTAATCTGAAGAATGATCAAAAGCTGATCTTTGACTTTGATTTTGGTGATTTCCCGGCTGCTTTAGAAATCATGGTTATGGTAATTGTTGCAGGACTATCTCAATGATAGGCTTCAGGAGAGGTTTCTTGAAAGAATCTGTTATGCAATGAAACCTGATGAAGCGAATGGTCTTATCTTTTCTTGGGATAATGTCGTGTCAAGGTTTCAGCTCACTAACATATTTTACAGTTTTGTTAAGGACAATAGTTTCATATAACCGTGCATATCGTTATTTTAACGATTTATTCTTCCTAGAGTTGCTGAAAGTTAAAAGCAAATTCATATAACCATATATTCTACTGGCAGATGCTCGATCTGTAAAGTGGAATGCTTGGAGACAGCTTGCTTTGGAGGAAGGTAATCATCTTTTGTTTTCAGTCTTTTAATAATAGCGCAACAATGGCATAAATGTGCGTGTAATAAATAATAGTAGCTTCTGAATCTTTGCAGGAATTCTTAGTTATTGTTTGTTATTCACTGGGATCAAGCATTAAAGCTACCTCTATTTTCCAGTTCATGATGATTTCAGCCCTTCTTATGTTGAATTCAATGTTATGTGTGTGTTATGACTTCATCCCTATATTTTTTGGGTTCTTTTCGTTTCAAGTTCAATGCTAGAAGCCTAGAACAAATTCTGTTTCATAATTTTCCTCGAGATATCAGAAATTTTCAAAGCTCTTACTGCTCTGGAGCTGAGGAAGAAGCTACTTGGCAAGAATTGTCCGCTTCATGTTGTCAATGCAGTCATAAAGGACTTCAAAACCCAGTAAATTCCTTATAGCGGTTAGTATGATTTTCCCTTTGTCCATTTTCATAGCATTTTTGGAAGAAATTGCATTCCGGACATAACAAAAATGAACTCTATCTCTGGCTTTCAAGGAATTGATTTTTGTGCTAGGGGAGGTAATTCAGAAACACTTTATAGTGTTCAGTTGATTAACAAGGACTGTTAGATGTTGTGTCCTTCCTCTTGATTTTTTGTTTTAAGTGTTGCATTTTGACTGTTGAGAATGTCTTATGCTCTGCAATTTATCATAGAGTTTGGTCGATTGAATTATTTTCTATAGTTGTATTATTCATATTACAATGTTTGACATAAGTTTTATGCAGAATGTCAATCTAAAGCACATTTTACCTATAGTTTAAGCTAGTTGTAGATGAAGAAAGTTAAATGATCATGTTTTAGTGAAAAAGCATGAAATGAAAAAAGCCTAATTTGTGTAGCTCCATTGGTATTTTAATTGTTTGTTTAAATGTCCATATGACGATGGCTTCAAAGATTCGAGTCGTTAGGCATTAACAGAAGTTGGGGATGACCAAAAGAATGGAGAAGAAGTTGGGGATGATCAAAGATTTGAGTTGTTAAGCATCCAAATGAATAGGCAGGTTTTGTTGGAACTGTCTATGTACGAACCACACAGCTTAAAAGGTATAATAGTTTTACCGTATCTTAAACATGCTCATTGTCTTGCTGTGGTCTTCAATTTACTGAAGAGCAACTTTCAGCTCTTTTTCTGACTTGTGAAGCCGAAGTGGCAGCGAACCGGCAGGGTGTGAGCGATCGTTATGGAGGGACAAAGTTGTACGTGTTTAACTTGGATTCTGGGGTTTCTCATTAGGGCATTAAGGTAGATTTTCATAATATGAGCTCTTAATTATTTCTTATTAATGAACTGCATACTAATTTATGTCTTTAATTAATACATTAAATTAAATTTTGAGGGTTCCTCTGTATATAGACAGTTTAATGGCAATTGATTGTGCAGAAGGTGGTGGTTCTGTTGAATTGTTACAGTTATGGAGAAGTGAAATGATTTGAAATTCATGTGAACAATACCTTTTTGTGGGATTTTGAACATATTTTCTGCATTTTGCTTCTTCCTTTACATGTTTATACTGTTAACATGCATATCTGTTTGTAAACTTTTAGTGTCCATGATTGCTTGCTTCATTGTGATACTTTCTAACTGATTGAATGATAGAGTACTCGGAGATTTATAAATTGCTCTACTGATTAATATATTTGAAGAAGGTGGATTAGATGGCTGTGTTGTGAATGCAGTCCGCTGTTTACATAGTTTTTCACTCCTGATTACTCTCTGACATTCTGTAGCAACATACTTTCTATTTTTATGTTTGACTGATATTCTACTCTGCTCGAGCTCAATGGATACAGTGAATCTGAATATATAAAACTACTTGACTATTAATTGCAATAACATCTCTTTGTACTGTAAACTAGCTAGCTACTATTTTCTTGCTTATTTCTTGCATGAGTCGCTACTTGGGAACGCTTATAGCTTCTGGATTTATCTGCAGTTGTTACTCCAGATTGTCTATGTCTCTATGTTAAAGTGTAATGTTACAATGGATAGTTATGACTTTCTGAAAATGCATGTACAGTAAGCTACCACTCAGATCAATTGTGAGGCAACAAATTGAGTTCAAAATTGATTCTGGATTTGCTAAGTATCAAGGATCTGTTCAGCTGGCAAATTAGTTGGCCTTGCAACATCAGATCAGACATAATATACCTGGAAGTTCAGAGGGTTGCTTATCTTAGACTAGAGCCTTATTATGTTCTTATTTCATGGGTTTTCAAATTGGTCAGTGTTATGTACACATTGCTTGAATTTGTCTAGATCTGATGAAATATGATGTTGCAGCGCTTGAAAATTTGGGCTTTATGGACAATATTTCTAGATCACTTTCCAATTCATTTCTACCTCCTTCCAAAGAGATTTAGTGTGTGTAGGCTATTGTGTTTCCTTAATCCTCCACCTAGCTATAGAAGGTTGTGTTTTTATGGGGTGATCAGTAATCTATTTTTCCTGTTTTCATTTTTTTTTGTGAGGTAAAGAGTTTAAAGTGTGTTATTTTAAGGCTACCTATTCTTTGCACAGACTTTCTGGAGATGTGGTTTATTAGGATGTAGCCACCCTGGAAGCAAATAAGTATTGTATTATGGGAAAGACAAAAAACGTCTACTATGTCAATTCAAGTAAACGGACCATTCTTGATCCAAGACAAAGCAAATATGTTTTTGAAGCTGCAACAATTGTTGGTCTTCTAGATTAGCTCCAAATTCAAGAAAGGTAAGAAAGCTAATTGCCTCTGAACTATTTTTCCTCGTTCAAGCTTCTTAATCAGATTAGAAATAATAATGTTGGATGTTCTATTTTCTTCCATCGAAATTTTTGGGAGATACTGGAGCGGAAGGCCTCTTCTCATCTTTTTTGAAAATGTTCAGTCTCTTCTACCACCCAATTCATGGCTTGGGTATGTTTTGATTTGAATGATTGTTAGCCCATGCAGCATCTTGAGTTTCATTCACTTAGGAGTTGGTCTAATGCATAGAAATGATGAGGTGAAGGCTATATAACTACTGAAGCAATAAATAACATGACTGATGGGGAAGATAACGAGGATGAAGAAATATGATGCAGGCTGAGATCCCTGACAAGTGTTTTCTCCCCAAGGCTAACCTATCATGTAGCTCCATCTTAGACACCGACCCGAATGATTAAATTCCCTTAGGGAAAGTACTTTATTTTGGTCTTTTTTAGTAGTTTAATTTTGCTCCAAAATATTCTTTCATTTTTTTTATACTCTTGTGAGGTTTTCATTTGGTTGTAAGAGTAAGTGCAATGGTGGTTTCTTAAGTTTAAATATTCGCTATAGAAACCGAAAACACCCACCAATGGTGGTTTCTTAACAAGAAACTGCCCTTGGTTCCTTGCTAGGCAATCGGTTAAAAAATTGGTGTGGGGCATTTGCGCACATGGGCAAGGGGCTGCTGGAAGCGGCCCAATTTTTGTCCCCAATTGGGACACATGTCAGACATGCATTGGCTCATGTGTTATGCATGCAGCTGCTGCCATGGTTTCTAAATATAGGAGAGACACGTGGCAATCCTGATTGGGCCATGTGTCCCTACCTTTGTTTATTATTATTATTTTTTTAAAATCTGATTTTTTTTATTTGTAAAATTCAATTTAAAACCTAGTAAAATAATGTAAAAATACATTTTAAAAAAAAATTTGGAATGATTTTAAAGAAATTTATTGAAGAAAAATTATTGAAAATATCTCGAATAATATTGAAAAAAAATGTAATTCAATTTTAAAAATTATAATGTATTATTAAATTCGTATTCAATTTATTTTGGCTTATTTTGGGTAGATAAATTTATTTGAATTAAATATTTAGTAAAATTATTGAGTAGGATAGAGAAAATTAAGTGGGGTACATGAATAGTAGAAAGTAATTTCTTACCATTGTAGAGAAGAAAATGAGTGATTTCTTAAGTGGTTTCTTAGAGTGAGGTGAAAGAGAGAATGAAAAAAGGGTAGGTCTCTTAACATACGGCTTGTCCATAAGCTTATGGACAGGGAGGGGTCTCTTTGCAAATAATGCAAACTTAAACAAAAAAATCACGCAAAGAGCACAACCATAATTTCACACCCAAACATAGTACTAAGTTCTTCTCCGAAAAACTCTCAATAGTCCGTCAGCGTATTTTTCGATCTTCTCGTTGGCGCATTTTTTATCTTCTCATCAGGGACGCCTTTCTAATGTACTCCGACGACAACCAACGTGATTCTGACTCTTTTTGTTCTCTGGAATCCTCTGAACACCGATCAATTCTTCCTCACCAGTCCACTGGCATGTTTTCAATTCCTCTCGTCCAATCCGTTCACGGCGCCTTTTTGATGTCCTCCGACAACAACTGTTGTGATTCCAATGAAATAGAGCAACCAAATCTGTCGCTAGATCTTATTGAAGCAGATGAAACTTGGACGTTAGTCCAGCTCTTTCCTTGCTATTTCCCTGTTTTTTCTAATCTACGGGGATCGCTCTAAATAGCTTATGACCTTGCTACTCTTCTCTAAATCAGATTCTAAGCTCTTTCATATCATTTCGAGGTTGAGGATTTGGCTTTAGATTTAAATATAGAAAAGTCTTTTATAAAGATTTCCTATTCTATACTATTTGCTACTATTGGAATTTCCCATTGCTGTAGTAGTACGCTCTGACTAGCTATTGAGCTTCAAAGTTTATGTTTTTATGTGATCGCAGCATCAAAAAGAAAGTCTGAATTTTCCACGGAAGCTGGCTTGAAATATTTTATTTTAGGTGCATTTTCCTCTGGAATCTTATTGTTTGGGTACGACCGGACAACTGCCGATATCTATTAAGATCTTTTTTAGAATGTTTAAATATATATCTATATCGTAAACTATCGGATCGGCTATTACTGACTTGGTTGACAAAGATGGTTTATGCGCCGCTAATTTAGCTGCTTGTCGAGCATTTGACAAAGTCACACCATCCATTTCAAATAGGATTTGTCCCGTGGACACACGAGCAACCCAACTCGCAGGATTTCCTTTTCCTTTTCCTCTTCCCATTCTTACTTCTGTAGGTTTCCCGGTAATAGGGAGATCCGTGAGGCTGCTTTAATCAGAATTTGCAAGAGAAAACACGATTCTAAACGCCAGGATTCAACTTCAAGCAGATGCAATTCAGTTGCAAGAAGCTGAAATACTACTCAATTCCTATGAAGGTATGATTTTCTCTCATCAAACTGAAATTCTATTGTTCAAATGCAATCGATATGAATATAGTTGTTTTTTAAACTTCTGGACATTGAAATTCGACTACTATGAACATGTATGAACATGTGGAAACATTAGCAATATAAACTACATACTGCACATAAATTTCATATAATTTATGCATTTGTTAACTTAAATCACGTATAGGTTACAAATAAACATGCATTAGATTAAAATGAACAAAACACAGAAAATGCATTTGTCAATTCCAACTGTTGACAAACTTGTGCGTTGTTCAGATTGTGTCATGTACAAAATAAACTACACTTTGCATATGTTGCATTACAAGTAGTATTTGTTATGCTTATCAGAACAGAGCTTACATTAGAAATTGTATTCTTTATTATTACAGGTACAGATTTTCCAAATTTAAATGAAATTGATGTCACTGAAAATCTTACCATCGTAAAAGCAAAAACATTGGAAGCACTTTGTGCTCTGAACAAGAAGCATGCAAATGCTATTGGTTTTAGCTACAGGAAAGATTGCCAACATCGAAACAACAAAAGCTATATTCGTGAAAAGTACTACAAGTGCTCTGCTGGAGGCCAATTGAAAAGATTAAAAACCAGCACTACCAGCCATGTTCATTGCACGAATAATGAAAATCATTCTGAAAAGAAGAAGAAGAGGAAGAGAAAGGACCTCATTACAAAAACAGGATGCCTAGCTGAAATTAGAGTGAAGCTAGAGCAGGATTATTACATCGTGGCACACCACAATACCGTACACAATCATGAGTTAACAAGACCAGCCTGGTAGTATCTCAGTAGGAGTGAACAGAGGATTACAGAAGACAAAGGAAAGAGCATCACAACAATGGAATAAGCAGGTTTAAGACCTACTGTAGGATATAAATACATGTCTTTTGAAGCTGGTGGAGAAGAAAATCTAGGGCATACGATGAAAGACCACCTCAACTTTGTGTTGACTTTGGATGAAAGAAATAGAAAGTGGAGATGCTCAGAAACTTGTTGACACACTCATGGAAATCAATGACAAGGATAAATATTTCTTCTTCAAATTCAAGTTTGACGAGGAAACAAAACTATCAGCAGTGTTTTGGAGGGATTCAATGACGTTGGAGGACTACAAGCTCTACGAAGATGTCACCATATTTGACACTACCTACAGAACAAACAAGTATAACTTGATTTGTGCGCCAATAGTTGGAATCAACAATCACTGGAATATAACAATGTTTGCTTGTGCTTTTATAGCAAATGAGTTGGCTGATACTTTTGTGTGTCTCCTCACATCTTTCAAGAAATCAATGAAAGGAAGGGAACATGTCACAATATTCACAGATCAAGATCCTGCAATGGGCAAAGCAATAAATGAGATATGTTGTGAAAATTTGTAGCATACAGTTCTGAGCACTGAATATGCACTGTTAGACATTGCACATCTTATCTTACAGTATGCATTACATATCTTATAAGCTACACTTGTTACTTTGGAAATCATGTTTCCTGAAAATGATGCAGCTACATAAATTTCTTTTCTTTGATCTGAAATTGAGTTGGGAATGTTAGCTTATGCACCTGTCAGCTTACAATATGTATACTAATCAACTTCCATTTCTTGTTGCAACTTCCAGGTCTTCAAAACACAAAACACAGGCTGTGCTTGTGGCACATAAAACAAAATGCAATACAACATTGTGGGAGATTAAAGAAAGATAAATCCTTCAAAATAGATCTAGATTATTTTATGAAAAGATGTCGTAATCCAACAGAATCTGAAGAAAAATGGACCTTTATGATCGCCACATACAAGCTGGAAACTAGCACATGGTTTCAACGTCTGTACGACATTCGTGAAAAATGGAGCACGACATTCAACAAGGATATTTTCTCATCAGGCATCTTATCATCACAACGAAGTGAAAGCACCAACCACACATTATGCTTCAGTTCAAACAAAACAACGATACTGACACACTTCTATGAGCTGTTCAACCAAACAATAAGAAAGTGGAGGAGAGATGAAGCAGAAAAGGAAAATGCATGTACAAAAGCAAAGCCAAATTATCAAAACAAAGCAGGTATGTTCACATTTAAAAATATGTATTACTTAGTCTAGAACACGAATTTGTTAACTTACATTATGCATTTATTTCCCACTACTGGGCTTGTACAGGTTTGGTTAAATATGTTGCTCAGGTTTACACACTTGCATTGTACAAAAGATTCAAAAAGGAATTTTCCCTAGCAATGACAACTAAGGTCAAGGAACTTTTCTTAGAACCACCGACAAAAAAAATATAAGGTCAGCCTAGAACATGCTGAATCCAAATACGAGACAGTTGAGTACAAAAATGAAGATGGGCTGGTTGAAGTACAATGCACATGCAAGTCCTTCGAGGTGTCAAGTATGCTGTGCTTTCACACTCTCAAGATATTGCACGGTCATTCCATCACAGAAATACCTGCAAAGTACATCCTAAAAAAGTGGACAAAAAAGGTTAAAACAGAAGTTTGGGGCAAGATTCTTGGCCAAGGAAAGCAACAATCAGAAAGCATCAACGGTGTAGTTTCATGGAAGAACCATATGTCCAACAGATTCTACAATCTGGCTCTAAAGAGCGAAGGAAACTCAGAAGCTAGAAGCGCTCTTCAAGAGATGTTTGACACCTGCTCAGTAAGAATAGAAGACTTGCTGGCATAAAAAACAAATGCCATTGAACAATCAACCACAAGTAGCCAAAACAACTCAACCATAACAAGTGCACCTAAGATACTGGATCCAGCCCAAGTGAAGACAAAAGGAAGAGGAAAAAGGCTGAAATCAGACATGGAAAAGAAAAAAACCAAGGAAGAAAACTACTGAATTCGGCACAAAAACACCAGATGTGAAGACACTGTAAAGAGTAGTATTGTTTAGGATACAAGTTGCATTTGTTTAGCTATATATTGTATTTATTTTTCAGGATCATACCATATGCCTAAGATTTTTGTTTACCTAAGATTTTTATACATTCAATAACATACTGTATTTTTTAGCTTAAATTATCAAATTATAACTTGCATTTGTTTTGCTTGCCCAAGTACCAACCTTTGTTTCATAAAATGTTATTGATATGGAAACACTGACTACAAACTAACTAATATGTGATTACTTAGCTTACAACTGTAATTTATTAACCTATGAATTACATTTGTTTTCCTAGAAGCTCAGAAACCCAACACAATAAACCACATAACATTACTAAAATGTAACTTGGTATTAATAAGCATACCAATATTACTTCTTAACATTCAACATGCACTTGTTTCCCTAAAGGGGACTTTATTATATTTCACATAATTTTAGTGATACGAAAACCACTGAATACATGTATAACTACTTAGCTTACACATGTAATTTATTAACCTATCAATTGCATATGTTTTCCGATAAGCTCATAAAATCAACACAATCGACCACATCAATCAATTCAAAAATAAACTAGGAATTAAAAGCATACAAATAGTACTTCTTCAAACTAAACATGCATTTGTTTCATAAAACCTGCAACCTTACAAACAAATCCTAAAGCAGCATCTCAAATGCGCTCAATATATCACCCACAAAAAAATCAGTCACAAATCATCCAAATACACCTTCAACCTTAAAAAAAAATCCTAAAACAGCGTCTCAATTGCGCTTAACATACCACCGACAAATCAATCTATCACAAAACAAGTTGATTACAATCATCCAAAAATAATTCAAAGAAGCTAAAGCTACAAATCTTCAAGTCCTTCAATCCCAAGGGAGAATGAAGGAATCATAGAACGAGTTTTCCTCATGTATTCTTCAACTATCTTATCAACCCACTCATGTGTCCTTGGGTCTTCCATTTCTTGTGTCGTTTTGACATGAACATGATCCTCATTTGCTGTGGTTGTGCCTTCTTCCTGTGGTTCTGATTGAGGTTGTGGTTGCGGCTACGGGTGCGATTGTGGTCGCACAATCGGACTAGCATTAGCCCTCTCAAGGTTTTGAACCAACACGCGTGTAATGACCTTCATGTCTCATTTGAAAATGAGGCAAGCCCTATTCAGAGCCGACAAAGAAGTACAAATATCAGTCCAATAAAAAATCAGAAATTGTCTAAAAAGGAAATATGAACTACAAATTGCATCAGATTAACTAACATCTGCATTAGTTTTAAAACAACATGCACTAATTTTTTAAAAAATGTAAAAAAAGGACAAAAAATACTTACACCGCTGGTAGCTTTGTTAATGTCTTCATTGCTCATCACGCCATTAGGTATTCGAAACGAAATAAATCCTGGCTCCTGAGCAATACCATCACATGCAACAGTAGGTGTATGAAGTCCTTCGTGGCCAATATTCTCATTACGAGTTCCATCTGATTGTTGCTGGCTACTTTTTTTTATCATTAACCCTCCCATCCTTTGTCAAAGGAAAACCAGCCTCTACCATAACCCCCTTATCATAACCCATTTTTTAAAGATAATGAGTCATGTCGAGCAAAGATTTGTTCGACCAATGCATGCATAAGGGCAGTCTAGTAGGGCCAGGCTGACCTCTAAAAGGAAACCTATAAATATAAGCCAACATCAATACAAACACACAACCGCCAACATAATACACGTCTCTTTTACCTGAATCAGATTTGAAGCTCCTAACACCCCCACAGAGACGATCAAGCACTAAGCCACACCAATCAAGACTCTTAATAGTTACAACATTCTCTAAAGCACTAACCAGCTTAAAATCAACCAAGTTTCTGGTAGTTGGCGGCAAGAAAGTACACATGACATACATAACAAAAAATCTCTTAAAGCGCTCACCACCATCACTTAGTTTTCCCAGCTCCTCAAAAAGATTAACATGAGAAATATTACCATATCTATCAGTAGCTAACTCTTCTCTCCATTTATTCCTAATGTCCACATCTCTTGACAAACCCCTCCCATTGTTCCTAACCAAACCAATGACACATCCTGGAATCCTAGGAATACAGAATATATCAAACACATCATTAGGTGTAATGATGTACCTTGAGCTAGATATTTCTTGGACACAGCCAACATGATCAAACTTAGAACAAAAAAAAAAAGAAGTCAGCCTAGAACAATTTGTAGTCAGCATAAAACAATATGAAATCAGCCCACATAATCAAACCTGTCAACCAGCCAAGGCACAATTCCAAAAGGAATGGATGAGATGCCAAACGCAAGAATTATACCAAAAACTATATCTTTCACATCAATCTTTTGGGAAGGAGTGAGCAAGACAATTAATGATTTCAGCTTCGAAGGACAACAACTGGTTGAGAATTTCTTAGCAAACCTAAAATAAAATAAAATATGAAAGTGTAAGTTTATTTGAGACTATGAATAACAAATAAACACCGAATCTTATCAAATGTAGCATCTTATGAATCAAGTACAATTTATAACATATTAAAATACACTTACGTGTTACCCTCCTCATTAGTACGTTTGACCACCTGCTTCTTCTGACGGTTGCGTTGCTGTTTTGCAGCTCCTTCTTCACCAACAACCATTTTTCCTGACTCTGAAGCTTCACCAGCAGTAATGTCCGCTTTCCTCTTCAAACCAGTTTTTTTCGCTACTTCAGCAACTTTCGTCACCTTCTCAGCAGACTCCTTCAAAACCCCACAATATTTCTTCGCCTTTACAACACCTTTCTTCACAACAACTTTTTTTAGTCTTTGTCTTCATCGCCTTCTCAGCAAGCGACTTTGCAGCAAGTTCTTCTACCTTCCTTTTATTCTGTCTAGTAGAGGTCTCACATTGTTTACCCTTCTCCTTGCTCAACATATGAGGTGACGACCTCTCCTTCTCTCCTTCAAATGAGACCACCACAGTAGGTTGAGCTTCAACACTCTCACCACATCCACATCAGCTTCACCACCCTCACTCTCCTTGTCACACGCAGCCGCAGCAGCTTGCGCCGCCTCGGCCTTCGCAACTGCATCCAAAATCCACTGATTTTCATTAACATAGTCTCTAATCATACGGTCTATACTATCACCATCATCCATGGACCCACCTTCACCATTATTCTCAACATCCTTAGAACAACATTCACCGGCAGGTACAACTTCCTCCCTAACAGATTTAGTCTCTTTCTTTTTCAAATCAGTATCATTCTCATTAAAATATGCCTCAACTTCATCATTAATATCTGCTGAAGCATCCTTCCCCTCAACAGACCTAACAACTTCACCATCAATTTGTGTTGAACCATCCTTCCCCTCAACACCATTAACACCCTCTACATAATCAACACCCTCGACACCACCACCTTTAACACCAATATTAACATCAACCCCTTCAACACCATAATTAACATTATCAATCATCACATCCAAAATGTCCCTAATATCTTTCTTCACTACCTTATAACCCCCGGCTTCATCAACACTAGCTACTTCTGTACTCATTCGAACAACATCATTCAATAATGTGTCATAGTCAAATTCTTGACTTGATCCACCTTCACCCACAGCTGATACACCTTCACCATCTTTCAGCTGTTTAATAGCCACATTCATCCGCTTCTTATTTCTCGGCTTAGGAACGATAGGAACTGAAATCTTTGGAGTAGCACCACCACCAATTCTGGCAGACCTACATGCCAATACAACTACTACACAAAAAAATGAAAAACAAAAAATTGTATAAGCACATATTAAAAAAACAAACATAATCACACAAATAGAATGCAACATGTAAAGAAAAAAAACCTCCATAAGCATAAGACTGCTGAACCTTCTTTAACTCATCTTGAAGAGAAGATCCATCTTTCTTTTTAGATTTTCCAATCACCTTCTTAGAAGCTAAACAATATAACATATTTGAATAAGTAAATGTATAATAAGCAAATACGTAAATAAATATAAAGAAAGATTACAATCACCTTCTTCTATCTCAGGTTCTTGACGTTGAATAGTATCTTCACCTACTTCAGGAACATCTAAAAATAATCATATACCACCCAGTAAGAAACTAATACATAAAGCATACAAAAAATGCAAGTTATAATAAAAAAATGCATGCATACTCTGACAGCCAATAAACAACCTAATCTGGGAAAACAACTATATAACTAACTAATGCATAAGCTATACTAATATGTGCAACTTGTAATGAAACAAATGCATACACAGTCTGACAGTCAGTAAGAAATATAATCTGACATACACATTATAACTAACTTATGCATATAGTAAACTATCATAAGCAAGTTGTAATGAAACAAAATACATACTAGCAAACCAGAAAGAATAACAATAACAAATTAACAATCAGTGAAACTCAAAGCACAGACTAAGTAACAAATACATAAGTTATATTAACATATGCAAATTCTAAGAAAACAAGTACACAATATAACAATCAGTCAACAACAAAATAAGCAACTCGAAAAATAGAGTAACTAACTTAGACAAATGTTAGCCTAACATATGCAAATCATAAGAAAACAAATGCACATCATAAAACAGAGTCAAAACATTCGGATCTGACATATAAATCAGAAAAATAGGATGACTAGCTAATACAGCTATTAACCTAACATATGCAGCTCCTAAGAAAATAAATGCACATTATAACTGAACTGCTAACATACTGGAAAAATAGAGCATCTAACTAATACATATCTTACAATAACAAATGCAACTTCTAAACAATAAAATGCATGTTATAAAAAAGACTCAAAACATACAGATCTGGCTAACAAAAAAGTCAACAACAACAACTCACATGCATATCTGGCTTACGAATAAAGTTTCTAAAAATAGTCAACATCAACAAGACTGAAAACACACACACACACACACACAACAATAACAAAAAAAGCGCGAAACTCCAAATATTCAAAAAGGAAAACAGGAAGAATACGAACCAGGAGAAGAAGAAGGCTGAGACAACTTCTCAGCTTTAGGAAGAATAGCTTTCGCATTCGCCAACCCGTGACTAGGTTAAATACACAAAAAAAAAACCTTACATCAGAATCGCAACAACTATAAAGCAAAAATGGAAAAGAACAACAACGAAATTTCAAAACCTAGAATATCAATCTTACCGAATTCAGGCGATCCGGCCCAAACATGAACCGCACGATTCCGGTGAGATTTCGTGAAGAATGAAGAGCGAAATTGAAAAAATGAAAATTGGAGAACTGAGGAATTGAAGAACGAAGAGAGGAGAAGATGGGGCAAAACACGAGCAAATAATGAGGAGATCTTCTAAACACGCGTGATAAATGATTGCAGTTTCCAAAAAATTGAACTGCTCAAAGCTGTTGACAAAAGGAAAATTAGGCATGGATGAAAATTAAAAATAGACAATCAGCTTTAATTAATTACTAGGTACCCCATTTTAAAAATAATTATAATATGAACCCCCATTTTACATATCAGTCCCTGGTCTGCCTATAAACTTATGAAAATGCCGTCTTTCATGAGACTTTCTCATGAAAAAAATAATATATTCAATGGATAAGAACCGATTGTGATTTCTACAATTGTACTTGGTCTAAGTTTGTAACACTGAAGCTATATTTCCCTAAGGCTATGTTCTCTGCCCTCTCTTGAGCTTATTTATACTTAAATTTAGTTCTGCTTGAGTAAAATCTAATTTGATGAAAATTAACTTAGTTGATCATATTATTATTATTTTTTATTGCACATATTTTTAGTCCAGTTTAACAAAAACAAGATATAAGCTTTAGAGAACAAGGTGTAAGAGTATCTACCATATTTAAATTGAGGAAGTCTCGGTAAATGTGGTATATCCATAAAGTTGTAAAAAATAATAAAACATTATATTTTAAAAGTTAAAACAAGTAATATTATGTATATAAATGTAAAAATATAAAAAATACATAATATAAAATCTATGCTTTTAAAATTTTAAATTTAGTAGTATTTAACTTAACAAGTGCATTGTACAAGTAAAAAATACAATAAAATGTCCCTAACATAAGAATATGTCATGAGACCTCTTTTAAATATTATACATATAGTATTTTAAATCGCACAATGCATCGCAACAAGAAGTTTTTGGTCAAGTAATACTCCCAACAACTTGCCAAATCAACTTGCCACATCAGCTTTTCACTCTAAATAATTTTAGAAAATTTATTTTTGTTGATTCTTTTTTTGGAAACTTAAAAATGGCCCTAAAACTCCCCCCTCTTAATTAAAAACTTCATCGAAACTAGCTTTTCTCTGCCGCTCCTTATTCCAAAACTTCTCAAAATTCGTGCTCCTCAGAATTCTCCAGTGGAGCGAGCAAACCCTTTTTCTCTCTTTTTTCTTCATGATTTTGGTGAGATTGTGTTTGGATTCACAGGCTTATATAAATGATTTGTAGACACTGATATGGGTTTATGTGATGATTTTGATTGTTAGTATTGATGTTAGATGAATTGTCGTTGTGAAAAGAGCTCTCTCTGCAACATCAATGCGGATCCCGATCAACATTCAGCCAAAAATCACCATTCTCAAACTCCGCCACCAACCCTTTCAAGTTTCAACCAATGAGCTCAGCATCCCTAACGCCTTTGATGCGAGATAATTTCTGTTAGGGGCGATTGCGGGTGCATTTGGGGAAGGAGTTATGCACCCAGTGGATACTATAAGACCTGGATTCAGAGCTAGGCGATTCTGAGTGGATGCCAGAATCAGAAGAGCATATTGCAGCCATTTTTGTAATATTTTGTTTTGTGTCGTAGTATATTCTTTGTTAGCAAATCCAAGTGTTGAATGAAATTACTGTTGGTGACATTTTGGATGTGAGGAAGGTAAAGTTTTAACCTTTGTCTGATTTTCTTTTTACTGGGTTGCTTTCATTGATTTTGAATCCATCCTGCAGTCGAATCTGGTTAAAGTTATGGAAAGTTTATGCTTTCCGCCTGAGTTGTTATGGTTTCTGTCAATGGTTGGATCCAAAATATAAAAGCATGTACCAATAGCTTCTCTGGGTAATTTCCTTCTCCCGAGCGTTGATTTCCTGTTCTCTTGCCAATTAATCCATGTTCTCTTTGTTTACAACGATTTCATTAGTTTTATTAATGAATTCCCATGCCGACTCTTTTTTCCTAACAATCGGCATTTCTTTTTTTCTGTTTTTGGGATTTTCTTTGTTGCGATGTTGGTGGCAGGGTGTTCGACGATTTGCCTCAATAGTTTTAGGATGTCAAGAAGGTAAAGTTTCATTCTTTATCCGAATTTGTAGATCTGCATTGACTTTAGACGATTTTGCTTCGTTTTCAATACAGGTTATACTGGAATGCTATTGGTGATTTTGAATCAATTTTGCAGTAAATGTTTATGACATGCCTGATCTGAAGTTGTTTGCTTTGCTATAGTTGTAGGCATGTTTCAGTTTGGCTCTATGAATATGTTACATTTTTTTTTCTTTCTCAATATGCATGTTTGAGGTGTTGAAAATTTTGCAGTAAGTGTTGAGTTGATGCTTGACGAGTGTTAGCTAATCACATTTCTTTTGACTTTCATGGCAAGTCTGACCAGAAATGCAATATCAGTTGTTTTCAGGCCAATTTTTAATCAGTTGCATGTTTTAATGAGATGTAAATATTGCAGGATGAGTGTTTGTTTATGATTTTGATTATGCTACCGATGTTGTTCAACAGTGAAGTTGCTTATGCAATGTTTTGCTTCAATATACAATTTATATGAAACGATAGCAAGAACAACAAATTGAAGATGTTGGTTGTGCTTAAAGTTGGTATGATGATTTATTTGATTATTTCTGTCTATCTGGAAAACGATATTCTGGACGTTTTCTTTTCAACGTGCTCTTTAACCTGTGTTTCTCCTCTTTGCTATTAAAAAAAATCACGAATTTCTGATAATTTTTCCTGAATGAAACCGCCCAGGAATTCAGTTTGTTTCATCATTTTGTGAGTTTGTCCAAATTTGTTATGCAAAATTTTCTTTATGGGTGCATATATTGTTATGAGTTTCTTCATCCGGTTGTTTACTTGATAAAGGGAATAGATGCTTCTGTTTAGTAGCTGCTTTAAACATGATTTGAATAGATAGTTTTATGATAGAAAAACCTTTCTTTTTATTGTAGTGTCCTGAGAAGTCTCAACCTGCTTGCTATATTTTATGAGTCAGTATCAAAGGTGTTTGTCTGCATTTGAGATTTTTTTTTAATTTCTCTTTGGAGCCTTATTATGTTGCATGTTTGTTTGGACTGGCTGAGAATATATGGCCGCGTTGCAGTTAAATTGCACTGCAGTATGCTTGCTGAGGATGCAATCAAAGCAGTTGTGAAAAATTATGAGACAAGGCGCGCTTAGTTGACTCAAATGGATGAAAAGTTGACTACAATGGATGAAGGCTCAGATGACTGTTCAGATGGTACTTCACGCAACTGGAAATATTGGTATATGGCCGCGTTGCAGTTAAATTGCACTGCAGTACGCTTGCTGAGGATGCAATCAAAGTAGTTGTGAAAAATTATGAGACAAAGCGCGCTAAGTTGACTCAAATGGATGAAAAGTTGACTAAATGGATGAAGGCTCAGATGACTGTTCAGATGGTACTTCATGCAACTGGAAATATTGGTAACATCGCATTTGTTGGAAGTGGTGGGAATGTTCGGTAAAGTTTTTCATAGATAACTGTGAAAGAGTGGTTCTCCTAACATGTGGCCTGTCAATAAGCTTATGGACAGGCTAGAGATCAATTTACAGTTAACACAAATTAAACAAAATTCGCGAGTTAAATTGCAAATGACCAACCCATGCTCTTCTTCCCCAAAAATGGTGTGGTTCCTATCCCCAAAAACGGTGGTGAGATCAACTAGAGATTGATGCTGGAGATTCAGGTGGTGGTGGAGATCGACTGGAGAACTCCCGAAAGCGGCCGAGATGACCCGGAGCTGTGAAGGTGGTGAACTCCACTGTGAAATTGGAGAAATGACGCACTACTTCTCGAAACCTCCGCAACACGCACATGTCCGAGTGCTTGGTCGGCGATGAGGCGACGTCCATTTCTCTCTCACATACACACGCATATAGTTCCTGTAATGTCAGTTGTTTTCATCATATATGTTTCCTTAGGAATCTTGTTTTCAGACAATTTTTTAGATGTATAAATGGTTTCCTCAAATGGGTTTGCCTCAATTTTGGATGCGGCTGCGAGTTCTGTGAGATGCAGTTTGGATAATGACAATGATAACCACTCTTCCTCTGACCCTACATCAGAAAACAGTCATAAAGTGGCTTTGTATATTTCTTATTATCTTGAAAATATTTTCTTTTCTTGGAATTGTTTCTCAAGTTTGATTCTTTAGGCTACTGAAGGGATGTGGAGTCGGAAAATGTTGTGTGTGAATTGTAGATTGCAGATATTATTATGTTTCTGAACTTCATTTGTTAGTTATCCTGATGGAGCAATATCTATTTGTGGTTGAATATTCTGGGATTTTGATACGAAGTTTTCCTGTCTTGTGTGTTTCTGGCTTTAGTGTATAACTAGGATTTTGTACATGGTTCTATTGACGGTATGATGTTGATTGTTTACTCTTATGCTATGATATCTTCTATTGACTCAACTAGGAATATCATTTACTTCAAAATTCTCTTCAAGACCAATGAATCCATCGAAATCAGTTGGGGAGTATTGATGTTTGAAGGCTGTGTTGAGGAGATCCTATTGTCAAATCTTACATGTTCAATTTGCGTTCTTTATTAGAAATGACATCAGATAGTTAAACCTGAATCTTGTCATTTAGTTGTAGCTTATTATGCGTATCTGCATCCTTGATGGACATGGCTTGTGATTAAGCTAAATGTATTCTGTTTTCGACCTCAGGTCTCCAGTGCTCCAGGAAATGGTTACCGAGAAAAGTTGGGTTTAAAGCCCTTAGCTCATGACCAGAGATGAAGGTTTATGTATGAGCCCCTGTATCAAGATGTGCGGCTTCTTTCAAGACGAGCATTTGCTCAAGACAACCAATGATTTGAAGGTGGTCTTCCTCATGTGTAGTCCTGCTAACTGATTGTGATGTGAGGTAAACAGGTCAATCATGCTTTCCGGAAATTTGAACTTATGTGTCTTGGATGTCTGCTTTTCCATTCAGTAGATTTCGGTAATGATTTTTTTCTTTATAGTATCTTGTACAGCTTAAGTGACATGTTAATCTTCTATGCATGCTATATTTGCATGTGAGATACATCTCATATGTCAAAAGTAATGAGTAATATTTGTCCATGGTTGTCATGATGTTAGCTTGGCGGCATTGTGTCCTATCAGTTTGTCATAATATGTTAGTAGTAGTATTAAGTTGAAAGCGTGTTAGTCATAATATGTTGCAAGAACTAGATTATGGTGATGTCAAATGGGGATTACTCAAATTGCCAAAAGTCAGGCTTATGGACATCTTTTCCGTGAATGTTACTATTTCATAGTTTCCTCCCCCAACCCGGATTGCTATTCATTTTTTCTATTTCATATGAATCCAAACAGGTCCCTGAATGTTACTATTTCATATTTTTTCTTCAACATTGGCATTGGAAATTTTGATTCAGTTTTTGCTCTGCTTTTTGGATTTGACCTGGTTGTTTATTGTCACGTTCTTTCTTCTTATTGTTTCTTGATCACTGTGTAGGCCTCTAACTGAGAGAATGTCACTGGGTAATGCCTTTGAGCCTCCAATGTTGACAAAAATAATGCCTACTCTAAATCCAGCTTTATCACGAGGCATCACTGAGAGCCTTGATCCATCGCGAAGAATGTCCTGTTGCCCTCAATGCTTGGATAAATACAAACAAGTGCTTAAGCTTGTGATGAAAGAGTTAGAGAGCTCAACAAGTTTTGTGCTGAACAAGATTTGCTAAATTAGTGTTGTAATTTGCTGTAACATATGGGCTACATGCATTTTGATACTGCTAAGATATATGGTTCAGAATTTGCCTTAGGACAGCTATGTCATTCTTCAGACTAAGAAGATGGAAGTTAATAGTGTAATACCTCTCCATTCTCTCTACAGAAACCTCTCCATTCTCTCTATAGAAACAAAACCCTAGTTTAGGTTAGACTATTCTCAAAACACAAAGCCTCTCCATTCTCTCTATAGAAACAAAACCCTAGTTTAGGTCAGACTCGTGGGGGAGCCACCGCAACTCTTCTCCGGTGGCTCCCCCTCCTAATCCCACATCCCAAAACCCTTACCCCTTGTTTCCAACCATTCTCAAAAAATCCCGGCTCCAGATCTGACGAACGGCAGTCTGCTGGGCTTCATTTTCACTTCGCGCGGAGTTGCTCTGGCGTTGCTCCAACGGATGCTCCGGTGTTGCTCTGGCATGATGCTTGAGTGGCATTGTCCCGACATTGCTATGACATTTGCTTCGGTGTTGCTCCGACGGATGTTCACATGGCGGTGTTGCTCCGACGGATGTCTTCTGCTCCGGCGTTGCTACTGCCATTTCTGCCTTTTTCCATTCCAGATCTGAAGCTATCATATCCTCATTCTCTCAACCCGAGGTAAAGTGAGTCAGCTAATTCCAGTCCTTAGGGTTTTCGAGTCACTCAGATCTGAGTCGGCCAACTCAGATTCAGTGATGGCCAACTCGGTCTCCAATTAGGATTGAGTCAACTCAACCCAGTGGCGAGTCAACAATGGGTCAACTCAACAAAAATGACTAAACTCGGGTCAAACAGAGCCATGTAGATCTCCAGAGATATAAGGTTATGGGGGGTACTTCTCCATTTTCATTTCCTTTTTCTACTTATATATTTTTTTCTTTTCAGGCGGGAGGCTTTTAATTATTTTATGTTTTTGGTCCTTTTCTTTTCTCTGTGATTTTAGCTTCCTTTATTTTTTTTTTAAAATGGGCTAGATATTAATGGGTTTTTTGAATTTTGGTATTGAATAAGGATTCTCTCTGTTAATGTCTGTTTTTCCTGAGTTGGTAAAATGAGATTGATTTCAGATCTGATACCCGATGAGACAGCAAGGAGAAATCCAAGTCAAAGTCGTTCAAACAACGGACTTTTGGCGTTACAGTTTTCTGAGGATTTAAATCAGATTTGTAGGTTTAGGTTCATTAGGAGGCCTAGACCAATTATATTGTTAAGTCGATTTAATTGGTTTTTAGCTCCTTTTGGAACCAAGTTAGAGTGAATTCTACGTATTATAAGTGATTTTATACACTGACAAAATATTTTGGCAATTCAAATGACTGGTTGCAGTTTCCTAGTTAAAGGATAAGGTTTTTAAGAGTTAAATAGAGACAGATCCGATGTTTAGTTGGAGAGCTTTAAATTACTTCGTTTTGATTGTCTGAGATGTTTGATCGGAAGTGTGGACAAAACACTTAGCGTGCGTATTATTTGATACTCACTGTACTGTTCTGATGGTAGTCTCGGGTCGATATTATTGTGACTACAATATGGCAACACATTGCTAACCACTTATTCTTGTCACTGCCACATAAGCTTTTTGTTCAATATTGTAATATTCATTAGGGCTTATGTGTACCTCTCTTTGTGCCACTGAGACTGTTGATTAGAATTGTTAATTATATAGTGCCTCAGTGTAATGGGTTTATCCCACATCGTCTTCTGATGTAAGTCTACAGGCATTGCTTGATGTAAGCCTACGGGCAACCATTGATCGTTAATAGAAAAGAGCCGGAAATCCTATAAACCTAACTAAAAATAAATAAATAAAAAGATGGAAGAGTGGAAGCTAAGGAGGGGAGAATTCTTCACTAATCAAACAAGCCCTTATAAGACCATCCAAGATCCGTGGAATGATGAGATTAGATACAAAAATACATATTCTCTCCTCGATCCCAATGTAAATTTAGCAAAATAGTTATTATCGGTGTGCAAAAAGCGAATTGTTCAGAAGCTGTTTTTCCATAGGGTATAATCACACTAAATTGTGAAGCACCGGAAAGTAGTTATTAGTAAGTTAGGTTACAATACGGAAGACAATGAACCGAGCAATCTCGAACTTGAATGTTTCTAAATGATGCATACTCAAATTGGTACTCGAATGTAGATGACTTTTGAGTTCTAACACTAATAACTTCAAAAAGAACATGGCAGGAAACGAATAAGTATATATTGGATTCTAACAAGTACATACTGAATAATAACAACTGCAATACATAAGGAAACTAATGACCTCGTAATAAAACTAACAAGTACATATTGGATTCTAACATATGCAAATATAAGTAAACATATGCAATTTCTAATTCAAAATGAACAACCAACAGTAGTTTTAAAAAAATCATACAAAACACAACTAACAAGTACACACGAGATACTAACAGATGCAATATATAAGTAAACAGATGCAACTCATTATTCAAAACGTACAACTAACAACAAATGAAAATAAAAGGTCATATACAGTACAACTAACAAGTACACATTAAATACTAATAGATGCAACATATAAGTAAACAGATGCAGCTCGTAATTCAAAATGAACGATCAACAAAAAAAGAAGAAAAAAAAGGTCATTCATAGTACAACTAACAGGTACACGTTGAATAATAACAACTGCAACATATAAGCAAACTAATGCACCTCGTAATAAAACTAACAAGTACATACTGGATTTTAACATATGCATTATATAAGTAAACATATGTTGTTCCTAATTCAAAATGAACAACCAACAATTTTTTTAAAATAAAAAAAGTCATACGGAACACAACTAACAAGTACACAAGAAATACTAACATATGCAACATATAAGTAAATAGATGCAACTTATTATTCAAAACGTACAACTAACAACATATGAAAACAGAAAGCCATAGACAATACGACTACAAGTACACACTAAAAACTAACAAATGCAACTTATAAGTGAGCAAATATTGTTTCTAATTCAAAATGAACAATGAACAACATATGAAAACAAAAGGTCATACACACTACAACAAACTAGTACACACTGAATCTTAACAAATGCAACATATAACTAAATAAATGCAGTTTTAATTTAAAATGAACAATCAACTACAAATGAAAAAAAAGAAAAAGTCATACTCATTACAACTAATTGTACACACTGAATACTAAATAATGCAACATATATCTAAACAATTGCAGTTTCTAATTTAAAAAGAAATAATAAATAAATAAAAATAAAATGTCATACACAATAAACTAACTATTACACACTAAATATTAACAATTGCAACATATAACTAAACATATGCATACTATAACGTCTCAACCACCGTACTTTGGTATCTCAGTTGCTCGTCCGTCAATCCTTTCCTAGCTTATGAACACTGTCCTCTGCCCTACACAACAAGTTTCCAGTGCCTGCATAAAAGATTACATCTGTGGATCTGGGAAGAGCACTTTTCTTGACTGGATATTTATTCAGATTTTTCACAATGACTTGGTTGTTGCTCTTCTCAAGCACAGCGAACCAGTTTTGTGCCACAAAAACTGCTGAACCTCCAGTTCCTTTTTTATCATCTTGAGTAGTATCACCTCTACCATAGATATCTTTGGGAACAACATAGTGTCCATAAGAACCTCCATCTATGTATGAGCACAATAGAACAACATTTTCAGTAGGACACGCTATTCAACATTATCAATTGAAATCGAAAGTAACATTTTGATGCCCTATTCAATTCATATATTAATAATACAACTATATAAAAGCACAGCATACCACTCTAACAATACGTGGTTTCATTATAGCAAGCCTACAACATAATCAATTCTAGATGCAACATTAAAAATCGTAGCTCAACATACACTTATTATCAAATGTACATATAAAATCAATTTCATGATTTCCATACAATAATATCAGGGCAAGCACAAACAAACTAGCAACAAATGTAAAACATGCTGAAGTCTGTAAGGTCGCCGAAATAAACATAGAAAACCAATGCATTCCAGGAACATAGGACCCTCCCAAGCATCAGTGTTCTAAACGGCGGCGCCTAGGCGGTCCTAGGCGGCGCCTAGGCGCTAGGCGCCACCAAAACGCCTGGATTAGAGCCTGTTCGGCAACATTAGGCGTTTTCGCCTCTGGGCGGCGCCCAGACCCGCCCAATCGCGCCCAGACCCGCCCAGACCCGCACCGAACCGAATTTAAAATTCGAATTCGGTTTAAAACCGAACTAAACCAATTAAATCGAATTTATTCTTAATTCGAATTTTTTAGCCACAAATTTAAAATAATTACAACTCCATAATTCAAAACCAAATAATTTATTACTCAAAGCCCAATTGGCAATTGCCAATTACATCAGAAGGCTGATGATTTGCTTTGCTTTGCTTTGAAAGAGAGGGAGAGTGAGTAGTATTTATAATGGTGAGAAGGGCCAAGTTTCCTTCCTTTTGCCGATGTGGGACAAAATTTGTAGTGTAAAAATGCTTTGCCAATCTCACGCCAATCTCCTTCCTTGGCTCTCTTCAGTCTTCACGCCTTCACCATTTTCTCACGCCTTCACCATTTTCTCACGCCTTCACCTTCAGCCCTTCACAAGTTCACACGCCTTCAGCCTTCAGCCCTTCACAAGTTCACATGCGAAATTCATTTCCAAATTTTCAATTTTATTATTTTTTTTGTTGAATTTATTATGAGTCTATCTCTTGAAAGACGATATTTTCATAAGTCATGAAAATATTATGGTTTAAAATACAAATTAGAAGAAATGAAGATAATTTTTTTGGGTTGAATCAATCGGGTTATAAACTTTATAACTACTACACGTTGCATAATAAAATGTTAATATTGCAACTAATACCTTTTACTTTGTATTATTATAATTAAACTCTGTCTTTCCATAAGCCTATGGAATAATGGAAAGACTGTATTTTCCAAGATTTTGTCATTTATTATTACATTATTTAATTTGAGGGGTATTTTGTGGCTGAAGATTATTTAATACCGTTTAATCTCAAATCCTTTTTATTATTATTACCCTGTTAATTTGACTTATGTTTTTACCATTTCCGTACATGATGAATGTGTTTATAATATATCTTATGATTTCTTTCTCTTCTATTTATATAAGTAATTTAAAAACATTTAGAGGGTTTAGGGTTTAGGTTATTGTGACTTGGGAAATAGGTTTTTATTTTATTTTTAAATATAATTTGTATTATTTTATTAATTATATAAAAAAAATAATTAAATAATACAAATCCGCCTAGACCGATTAATCCCCGATTAATCCCCGATTAATCCCCTAGGCGCTAGGCCCCAGCAAACCGCCCGACTAGCGCCTAGCGATTTTTAGACCACTGCCAAGCATACTATCATAAAAAAAATTGCAACAACTATCAACCCTCACTTGAAGATGTGAGCATGCAATTAAAAACAAATGATCAGAGTGTTCAGCTGACCTAAGACAGTGGAAACACCAATGCCAAAATGATCATGCTTACCCACTTAAACCATTCACTAATTCTTGTATCTGTATGGAATTACAGGAAGAAAGAGTGAGTGAAGCGATGTCTCGGATTACGAGTAGCCAAAAATTACAAATTAATAGAAAATTCAAGCATCTAGAGCATCAAAAGAACACACTGAACCTCAAAACAACATGTATCTAACTCACTGGATCATGTTTAAATGTAGGGAATAGATAAAATCATTGACATTTCATTGCTAAAAAATGAAGAAGACAAAGCTAAAACCAAAAGGAAGCATTATGTAAGGTCCGTAAAACATGCTGAAGTCCGTAAGGTTGCCGGAATTAACAACAAATGTAAGGTCGTTGGAATGAACACGAGCAGGGTTGAGTCCGTAATTACTAGAATGATGGCGCATGCAACTCACGCGTAGAAAATAGCTGTGGCGCTCCCAAACAGCTTCGATCGTCCTCTCGGTTGGGGACCGATTTACAGAAAATTCAGGGCGTTCCCTCTCCAATTTGAACACAATCATGCCACTGTCATCGGAGATGTCCAGAGGCTGACGGCGGCGCCGGAGTTTCAGCACCTGTCGTTAGAGGTGATAGAAGCAGTGGCTTCTGGTTTCCGGCAGAGGCGTCTCGATGAGGTTGCTCTGCCGGCGCTTGACCTCTCCGACAAAGGTGGTTCTGGGCAGATCAGGGCAGCGAGCAACAATTTCTCTAGTCACAGTCTTCCTCCCCATTTCGACTTATACGATCCTCACTAGGAAGCACGGTCCTCTAGTTTTTAGATCTGAAGTGGGATTGGTCCACAAAAATTAGCCAAATTTTATTAATTTTAAATAGGTCCCTGACCTGTTCATAAGCTTATGGATATACCACCTTTCCTGAGATTTACCCACTCAGAAAATTGTATAAATTTTTTGCTGCTTACTTATCTGCTATTTAAATAAAGTTATATATTTTAATTTAAAATTAAATTATGTTTCTATTGAAATACAAAAATATTCAGTTAGTAAAGAAGAATACAATTATTTTCATTGTTTAAAAATATATTGTTTATAATTGATATAGTATTTTTCTACAAAATGTAATTTTTATTTTAAAAAGTACATACTCCACAAATAGTATTTTATTATTTTATCTACCGAATCATATAGTATTTTATCTACCGAATCAACATCATATAGTATTTTATCTACCGAACACATTAGTTTTAAATAAAGATAAAAAATATATTTTATTTATTAACAAATAGTAAACATTATTTTTAATTTTTATTCATAAAAAATATAATATTTAATAAATACGATTACTTATTTTAAATCGTGCACCGCGCGGGTGTTATCTAGTTTCTTAATAAGGAACACTTCGGAGGACCATTATGGAGTTTTAAGAACCACTCCTTAGAGCCGCTCTTTAATTAAAGTGTTGATACATCTTTATTTGTGAAATGACCAATCAACCAATGATTGATAGTTGACATGATTTGTTTTGTATTTTTAATTAATTATAATTTAAAATAAAAAGAATTGGAAATAAGGATTAAATGTAGTTTTTTAAAGAAAATATTTTGATGTTGATATTAGTATTGATAATTTTAAATTATATTAATAAAAGAGTGCGTCTCTTGAAAGACGGTCTTTCCACATGGAAAGACCAAGGTTTAAAGTGTAAATTAGATAAAATTAAGATAAAATTTTTGGGTTGCATGAACCGGGTTATAAATTTTATAACTACTACATGTTGCATACTAAATTTTTAATGTTGCAACTAAGACCTTTTACCTTTTATTATTCGAATTAAACCCCGTCTTTCCATAAGCCTATGGAAAGACCGTCTTTCCCAAGACTTTACCTTAATAAAATATTATTTTGGATGAAAGAATAAATATGTTGTATTAAATAGTCAATAAAATATAACTTTTAATTTACATGATATTGGTATTTGAGTCTGTCTCTTGAAAGACGATCTTTCCATAAACTATAGAAAAATCAAGGTTTAAAGTGCAAATTGAAAGAAATGACGATAAAATTTTTGGGCTGCATGAACAGGGTTATAAACTTTATAACTACTACACGTTGCATAATATATTTTTAATATTACTACTAAACCTTTTTACCTTTTATTATTTTAGTTAAATCTTATCTTTCCATAAGCCTATGGAAAGACGGTCTTTCCCAAGACTTTGCCTTGGTATTTTATAAAATATAAATATAAATATAAATATTTTTTTACTTGAGATGGTAATTAATTGATATAAGAATTTCAATTTGGTATTTTATTTGAGTGGTGTTGTGACACTAAAGAAGTGATTATCAAATATCATTCCATTGTTAGTAGTTGGTTCATACCTAGTTTTTATCAAATTTGATGATGTGACACTTAAGAAGTTCTCCTTAAGTCTAGTACCATTGTGGATGCTCTAATCTTGTTAATGAGTGTACATGTCACTCGTTAGAAAAACCCTTAAAACAAATTGCAATTTACACCGTCCTAATTAATGTTAGTATTTTGATGAACATCTTTTTAATACAATTTGATTAGATTATTGATTTGCTTATTTTTTAAAAATAGTTTTACTGGATGTGATTAACTTTAATTTTATTGATGTTAATTATTTATTTGTATATATTTTATTTTTAGTTCAAATTCTGATGATAAAATAATTTTACCTATAATTTTATAATGCTTAATAAATTATTATGACAAAATTATTATATTTTAATATTATTTTAAATTTAATTTTTAGTAATGATTAATTTACCATTATTTTAAAATAAAACAAAATAAAAGGTCTCCTATTAGAACGACTAATGGTTAGACGAATTATAAAAATCACATTTTATAATTTTAATGTTGGATTATAATTATTTATATGTTGAGAATTGAGATTCATTCTATAAAGTTTTCATAATTATAGGTACCTAACTGCAATAAATTAAAATAAATATCTATCATTCTATTAGTAATTAAATTTAATTAAAAATTATTTAATGAAATAATTTTATCTTCAAATTTTTATTAGCGTTGAATAGAATTATACTTCCTCCGTCCCAATTTAAACTGCAACTGCACTATTTATTTAGTAAAAATTTCTTAATTTTGACCACAAAATTGAATTAGCATACTAATACAAATACTACTGTGTGATACTGTGATACCTTGTTAGATTCGTTATGATATATATTGGCAAAATATCAACTTTTCACAAGTTTTAATTTTCCTTAGTGAAAGTTATTAAGGATGAAATATTTTTCAAGTCACATGTCAAAAGTCAAAGTGTTGAGATAGAGGGAGTATGGAGTATTAACTAAATTCGAGTGCGTTAAAATAAGTAAAAACTACCCAAAAGATTAATTGGCCAAATATCAATGGCCAAGTCGATTAGCATGTTATATATATATATATATATATATATATATATATATATATATATATATAAATATCAATGGCCAAGTCGATTAGCATGATATATATATATATATATATATATATATATATATATAACTACCACGACTGTATCTGTTGATCTTTAGGTTAGTTATCAAGTAAATGTATAGTTTTTAAAGATCTACCGATAAACTCTGAGAGGTAAGGTATTACGTTCCCTTTTTTTGGTAAGGTATTACGTCCCTCTTTTTCGGTAAGGTATTACGTCCCCTCCTTTTCTGTACCTTTTATTTTAATTAATAAATGGGTAGGAGTCTGCCAAACCCCCCACCATCACAGGTGATTTTAATTATATATATATATATATATATATATATATATATATATATATATAAAACCATCAGAATTTATGGTTCGGAGGTAGGAGTTCTATTAGGGTCTCATTTCTTAAAATAAACTAAAATTTCATCCCAATGGGTTTGTTTGTTACCTTAGTCATAATGGGCAACAATGTTGCCTCACAAAACCTATTCTATGGCCGAATATCTTTCACCAATTGTCAAAAAAGTTGTTCACAACAATTCCGGAGATTTTTAAAAATAACTGATCCAAAGATGTCTTCATTGCTCCTTTGAAGTATGAAAAACTTTTAGTAGCAGATGTTTTCCTTCGTCTTTGTTTTGCTTGCATCATCATATGATGATTTCAGAAATGGACTCCTATCTATGAATCGCTTTTGCCTTGTTCATGTGTCCATAAAAAAACATAACAACAAAAGTATCTTATTCTTCGCATAGAATGTATTACACACTCTAATGCTTGGCACACTATCTTTATCTAATGCAATTATGCCTTTGAGTATTTGAGGTATTTCATTGTTTTGATAAAGCAGGTTAACACTTTCACTTAAGTACTTTTCGCTAAAAAATATGCAACACCATCTACTTCTCTATATGCAAAAAAAACATTTAGTTGTCCTCGAGCAACCAATCTAGAAAAATGAAGCCAGTAGGCTGAGTACTGTTGTTCCATTTATTGTATTTTACTGTCAGACTCAATAGAGAAATATGTTAGTGCATCTCCAATGCAAGCATCTCTTTAGGAAACATAAAAAAATGCATAGGATTGATACTCTGAAAATTTAAAATTCATCTCCAATGCAAGAGTCAATTTAGGGGGTCAATCTGACATGGATGACACGTGGAGTGAAGACCTCAATTAGATCTTCTGTATTTAGATGCTCATATTGAAGCCGTCAGTTTGTCACATTACCAAATTTAGGATTTTAACTTTTAATTATTTTACGATTTCAAATTTAAGTGTAAAATTTGGATCCCAATTTGAATGTATTATTACAATATAAACAGATTTTACTCATTTTGAATTATATTCTATTGATTTAAAATATTAAAATCTATATTTTAAAATTACAATATAAAAATCAATGATATTATAGAAACATAGAAGTAAAATTTGATTTACATTAAATGTAATTAGTGTGAATTATTATTTCTTAATTTTAATTCAACATACATTTAATATTTTAGTATTATTTTTTAAATAAAAAGTGATAGTTAAATTGTAAGTAAAGAGTTTCTAATAATTAAATTAGAATTTTATCTAAAATAAATGAAATGAAATATAAAATTATTATTGAATAATTCTGATAGAAAATAAATTTTTTTCATACTAAAGTGATGTTAACTGACGCTTTTGCATTGAAGTGCAAAAACTCAAAAAACTTCTCAATCAACCCTCTCATATCCATGTCATATTGACGCCTAATAAAATGTTGACAAATGTCTCCAACTTTTACTCACGACCCCCTTAGCATTGGAGATGCTTTTATACACAGTATATTAGCTAGTGTTTCTCCTTTTTCATTTACCATTATCTTAGCCTCTAAGCTATCTATTACATTAACATACAATCCTTCAACTTTGATCAAATTGCCTTAAGAGTCTCTCACAATAATTCCAATACCTGCTTATAATGTTTAAAAGCCACATCAACATTGATTTTAAATCCTTTTTCTGGTCTTTCCCACATTACAATAGTATGCATCTTTGGTTTCTCTTTTCTTGTTTTAAATGCTAGTCCATTGTTTAACCAATATTGTAATAGAGACATAATTGATTTAGAATCACGATAAGAAAATAATACCCTTTCTGATTAATTTTTGCATATATCTTGTTCCATATTTGTTCCCACTTTGTATATTATTTGTACTCACAATATATATCAATACACAGAACCAAGATTATTTGTGGGTTTTACTTTCTATTATATTGTTCATGTTGTTGACCATGCTTAAGGGGAAAAACATGGAAAATTTCTGAACATGCATAGAATTAGTTTTATCAAACCTTAATTATTACTCATAGAGTTTTCATACAGTGTTTGTTTCTTCCTTTCCACATTTTCCATAAGGCAGCAAAAGCTACTTTGATTATGACTCTTTTTTTGCATTCAAGATGATGAAGGGAAGTGTAAATAACTAGAAATTCTATCCCAAATATATTTATAATCTCAATATGGCATCATCATCACTTTGTACAAAGCTGTCCAGATGCTTTTATTAATTAAGTTGACATCAAAATAGTGTGATATAGAATCTTGACACAGACAATGTGGGCGCTTAGATGCAATTTTAAAACCATTGAGCATTAAAACATCATCAAAAGGCAGGATTGAATTCAGAAGCCTCCATACAAACACATACTATTGTTATTGTGGAATCTTATCATCCCATACCTTTTTAAGTGCTGCTACTTGATTCATTTTTGGCCTTCGTAGATTATATGTTTCCTTGATTGTGAAATATCCATGAGCCATCTGAATCCTTATACCCTCCAAATTTAAAATTAGATTGGTAGCCATATAGGGCTCCAAATGTGTTAGTACTGTATCCCTTCTTGAATAAATTCAGTCACTGGTATGTCATGATAGGGTAGGTGTACATTCTGAGGTCATCCCTCAATTATGGCTCTATCTCCTAACCAATTAGAATTTCAATAGTGGCAGGTGCCTTTTCCAATTAATACCCTTGAATTCTCATTTGCTATTCTAGTTGTATTACATATCCTACTTCAAGCGTGTCCCTTTTTGTTAGATTCTGAAATGCTCCATAATGTATTAGTCCATATTTTTTTGGTTTTTTTGAAGTTTCCACCATAACTTGCAGTCAAAAGTTTGGTTCATTAATGTTAAATTTTTGATTCCCAAACCATTGTCTTCTTTAGGGTAGGTTACTGATCTCCAAGCCTTCCATTTTTTTCTTATGTTAGTTATCTTCGTTTCCCCCTAGTAGAAGGTAGCACAAATTTAGTTTTTGCTTTTAATTACCCCTTTAGGAATTTTATATACATCCATCAGTGTAAAGGTATTGAATTTATGCAAAATTTGATTAAAATTAGCTTTCCAGCATGGCTTAGCCATAAATTTTTCCAATTAAAAACTATTTTTTGAAATCTTCAATCAGTGGCAGGAAATAAATCTTTCTTATTTTGCCAGTGAATAGAGGAACTCCTAAATAAGTGAAAGGGTAATCTCTTTTTTTTTTAAAAAATTTATTTTTCAAGCTCATCATGGCTGAGTTTCTTTCTGATGTCTTGCTGTGGTTGAAGAACTCAGATTTTGAAAAGTTAATTTTCAGCCCGTGGTTATCTCATATGCATGTAAAAATTGCTTTAACCTCTTCAAATTTGCTTCAATGGCTCCTAAAAATATAGAAGTATCGTCAGCATACATTAAGTTTGTTATATGGTTACAGCCTGGAGGTATTTGCAAATATTTTAAGTAACCTTGGTTAAAGAGACGTTTTAATGTTCTTGTGAAGGCCTCGGGAAGTAATATATATGAGTAAGGTGACAATGAGCAACTTTGCTTAATACCTCTAGTAGATTGAAAGTAACCACATGGTTGGCCATTAATAAGAATAGAAAACCAAGCAGATGCAAGATTATTCATAATGCATTTAACAAATAATCCAGAAAAGCCAAAGCTGAGAAGGATAGAACTTAAAAACCCCATGAAACCCTATCAAATGCCTTTTGCATGTCAAGTTTGATAATTAAATTATCATTTTTCCTTGATTGTAAATTTTTTAATATCATTTGCATTTGTAGAATATTATCCAAAATATCTCTTCCTTTCAAGAAGACAGATTACTCAGGGCTTATTACCTTGTGTAGTAATGGCTTTACCCTCTTAGCTAAGATCTTGGTGAAAACCTTGAGAGGCTGAAGGGTCTGAAATTCAAAAAATCAGTTATATTTCTTTTTTAGGATCAAAACTATGCTTGCACTGACCACTATTTCTAGTATTGGTTTTCCATGGATGAATCGATTAGCATCCTCCAGCAAAGTAGTTTTAATACATTCCCATGAATGTGTGAAAAAATACCATCTGTATCCATCAGCTCCAGGAATTGAGGATTGTCTCAAATTAAAAACAACCATTTTTAATTCCTCAATTCTTACATCAGTTGTAAGTAATGAGTTTTCTTGACCAGTGATCAATTTAGGGATATGCTTTAGGAAGAAACCATAATGTTCACCTTAATTATGTACTTGTGACTCTATTAGAAGTGACTTATAACATTGTACCCCTTCAGTTTTTATTTCCTCTATTTCTTGGGTTCAATTCCCATCCTGCTTTTTAACCTTAGTTATCATTGATCTTAAGTGTTTTTCTTTAGCATCTTGATGAAAGAACCTAGTGTTTGCATCACCCTCTCTTATCCATTTCAACTTAGATTTCTGTTCTATAATTTTTTTCTCTTCCTTAAGTGCACTTATGGCAATGCTTTCTTTTGATTCAGTCTACTTCTAGTTTCTGGTGTTTCATTATCCTGATATTTTAGCTCCGTATTCATCACCTCTATTTCACATTTCTTTACATTTTCATTCACATCTCCAAACACCAGCATGTTCCAAGTTTAAAAATTATTTTTAAGTTTTTTTTAGCTTTAGTCCCACAACCAACATTTCTATAGCAATTATAGGTTGTTTCCAACTTAATCCAACAGCATGATTAAAGTCCTCCACGTCCAGCCACATTCTCTAAAATGTGAATGGCGTTGGGACAGTGTTTTCAGATTCTAGAATTGATAGCAGCAGGGGTGAGCGGTTCGAAGTAGTTCTTCTTAGAACCTGAATTGAGCTGAAAGGAAACATTTGAATCCACTCAGTCGTTGCCGACCCTTTATCAAATTTTCTATATGTAGAATTCCTCAACCTATTGTTAGACCATGTATAAGAGTATCCGACTGTGTTAATCTGAGAGAGTCTCATGTCATCTAAAAATTTACCGAAGTCCCTAATGCTACCCGCTGGTAGATTATTAGGTCTTTTAGACTTTGTAGAAGAAGCTATAGCGTTGAAATCCCCAATTATGATTTTTGGCTCTATATTAGATGAAGTTAGTTCATTCTAAAGTTGTTTCCTAAGGTCCCTTGTTTGTAAAGCATAGACAAAGTTGCCTTCAATTTTTGCTGTGAAGATTTTAGTATTATATCTACACTGGTATACTGCTCTGCATCTTTTATAAGTCTTATGGTGATATCATGTTTCCAAAATAACCATATTTTAAAATCATTTTTAGAAGTTGTCAAGTGTTTGAATCCTTTATGCATCAGCTTAATTCCTTTAGCGTTGTGATGCATTGGCTCTAGAAGACATAGATTAACTTATTATGCAACATAAAAAGATTGATACACGGAATTTTATATTGCACATTTGACTAAAAGGTAGGTGTAAATAGCCACAATCATTCCATTTACACCACCTGTATACCTATTAAATATTTTATCCTTTTACAATTTCAATGTTGTTTTCACCTACATTCCACTAAAGGGCGGTGCAAATAGTATCACCCATAGAATTACCTCCCTTGAATCCTCCTCATCTCTGAGCCGACTGTGCCGCTCCCCTTCATAATTACTAAATATTTACCCAATATGGAATGACCAATAGTAATTAATCAACCTCCCTAAGTACTCGTTTAGAGTTAGATCTAATTGATAACCACTAATGGCTTCGTTTTTTGCATCTTCAATGCAAGTCTCTCATTGGAAAACATCAAGACACCTAGGATTGATGGTCTGGAAATTTAAAATTCACTCCCAATGCAAGAGTCAGTTTAGGGGGTCAATCTGAAGTGGATGACATCTAGAGTGAGGCCTCAATTAGACCTTTTGTATTCAGATGCTCATATTGAAGCCGTTAGTTTGTCAAATTACCAAATATTGGTTTTTAACTTTTAATTATTTTATGATTCCAAATTTAATGTAATACTTTGATCCCAATTTTAATGTATTTTATATTCATAATATAAACAAAATTTTTTCATTTACTTATATTATATTGGTTTAAAATATTAAAATCTATATCTTAAAATTATAATCTAAAAATGAATAGTATTATATTAAAAAAAGTAAAATTTAATTTATATTAAATTTAATCAGTGTGATATTTTAAAATTAAAACTCAGCAAATGCGAGGGGAAAGATTTTATTAGGCCCCCCTAGCCTTAGAAAAATATAAACAATGAAGCACGAATTTTGAGAGCTATACACCGTAGAAATATGTGTTATTCTACTCGATATAGATCTCAGAGTTATGAATTCCATTCCCTTTGCCTCCACTCCCCGTGTTAGCAAAACGAATGGCCTTTCCCTATTGGCGAGGTCTAGAACGACCTTCCACTTTTTTGCCTCCACAGTTGTGTCGACAAAAAGAGGTGGCTTTCCGTTTTAAACCACTTGCATAATACTTCCCTAGAAGTAAAATACTAAGTTATCAGCATGGTCCAACATTGAAATGTTTGTGAGCTTGAATTGCTTGATCACAGACAACATTTTTGGAAAATCCCTCCCAATCTGGTATCTGAAATACAACAAGAGGACATCAACTCCACAGCTTTTTTCCATGTCCACTCAAATACCTGTCAAAAATAAATAGAGAGAGCAGTACCTTGCCCATAATATATTGAACTTATATAACTCTAATATAAGGAAATTCTCTTGCATCAATCCTAATAGACCCCTAACATTATCTGGCAGAGTTTCATGAGTAAAAACACTAGAAATCTTGGAGGTACTTGCCAGTTTAGCAAGGGCATCAACACCTGAATTTGCTTCTCTAAAGTTATGAGAGAAAGAAGCTAAGATCTCACCTGTGAGGCTCCATGTGGTTCTGATCAAAGAAACGGAATCTTGTATTCCCTTATGATCATCTTAACTAACAACTATGAATCCACTTCCACTTGAATGTCGTTTTACTTATAGAAATATGTTGTTTGCAAGCCAATGATAAGGGCTATATTTCAACCTCCAAGTTGTCATTTTCCTCTAAAAAAAATGAGAGTTTGCAACAAAACTTTCCATTGTTGATCTCTGATTACCACTCCAGCTCCAGCTACTTTCATTTTGAGAGAAGAATCATCTATGTTGAGCTTATATGGTTGTTGAGGAAGTTTCCATAAAACTATGCTTTGTCTTCTTGTTCTTGTACCTGAATCAATTGGGGCTACAAACAGGAGTGTATGATGCATATTATCTTTTTCTAAACCCTTCCATCTTAATCCATTAATGAAAACCAAAGTTCTGATTGTTTCTATAACATTTCTAACTAAGCACATCAAATCAGGAACTTGATTCTCATAAATGTACCTATTTCTTGCACACCAGATATACCGTGATGTTACAGATGGAATTAACACAGAAAGCTTGTAGTTTAGATTTTAATTCTACATTCCAGTAAAAATAGAACTTACCCCACAGGTTTTCAAAGTGCATATATTCCACATAAAAAAACAAGCTTATCTGAGTCCATATACCTTTGGTCCAATCACATTCATTGAAACAATTATTAACTTCTTCTTTTACATAAGGGGCAAATAGATGACAAATAGAAACTAAAGTCCTCTAAGATGTCAGATAGAGGTAGTAATCTATTTAGAAGTCTCCATGTGAAAAATGAGAACTTTTTTGGTCAAAATTTAGACCATAAGGTTTTGAAAGAGTCGACTTTAAGCTTCTTAGGTCTAAGTAGTTCATAAGCAGAGCAAAGAGAGAAAGAACCATTTTTCTCAGGTTTCCATACTATCATATCTGGATAATCATCAAACAATGGAAACTCCTTAGACAAATTTTGAACACACTCAACAGATAATCCATTTTGCAAATCAGAAATATATTCATGCTGATGTTTAAAAAATTATACTATTGTCATTTCAGGATAAGGCAGTGAAAAATCCATATTCCACACACTGAATATATTAGTCTTGTTGAGCCATTTTGTGTGCCAAAATGATACGTCGCCTTTTCCTACCTGTAAGTGGCAGTTTTCAGATGCAATGTCATCCATCTCTTTAATCTTGCGCCAGGTCTTAGAGACTTTTAAATAATCAGGTAAAGATCACATGTATTCAGACCAAAGTGACTTCACCTTTTGCAACCTCCACCAAAATTTTAAAGAAAAACTTTTAACAGTGATGTGAATATTTTTAACATCTAGACCATTTTCCATATAAGGGAAACATTGGGTTTTCCAACTTCTCCATGTCTTTTTGTGACCATATTCAGATATCCCCCAAATTGTTTTTGCAAATAGGATATGTAACTTGTCTATCACCCCTCTGGTTGGTTTAAAAACTGTTAAAATATGAAGGGGAATGGCAGAGATAACATGTTTTAGCAAAATAAGTCTACCAGCTTGATTTAACCATTCATTTTGCCATAAAAGAAGTTTTGCTGAAATTTTTTCAAATATGGTTTGGAAGTAGTTATGCTTAGTTCTCCCACAGTAAATTGGACACCCGAAACATGTGAATGGAAAAGCTCCAGGTGTCATATATGTGATCTGCTGAATCAAATTTCTATAAGCTATAGGTGCATGCTTTGTTAAGTAAAAAGTTGATTTCTGAAAATTGATTTTTTGCCTTGTAGCTTTTTTCATAAACAAGCAGAAAGCTTTTTAAGTTTTTTAAACTTTTCCTATTAGCTTTGATAAAAACCACAATATCATCCGCAAAACTGAGATGTGTAATTTTACAAGCTGAATTTGGCAACTTAAAATTATCAATCATGCCTTGTTGATATAAACCTTTCATATTTCTTGAAAAAATTTCAATGAGCTGTATAAACAGAAAGGGAGGAGGATCTCCTTGTTTAATTCCCCTAGAAGTTTTAAAAAATCCATAAGGTTTACCATTAATCAGAACTGAAAAATATGTTGCAGCTATGTTGCCCATATTGTTTTGACTATAAGACTATGAAATCCAAGTTTCAGTAAAAGAGATTTCAAAAATACCAAGACACTATATCAAATGTCTTCATCATATCAAGTTTAAAACACACATTAAAACCCCTTTTTTTATTATTAAAAAACTGCATCATCTCTTGCATTAATAAAACATTATCAGCTAGTTCTCTATCCTGAACAAAAGATGACTGCTCAGGTGAGATTAACTGAGTCATTATGGGCTTAAATCTTTCTGTATAGACCTTTGAAAAAAAACTTTGTATAAAAAATTTGAAAAGTTTATAATCAGTGAAATATGAGTTAACCTATTTTTTTTGGGATCAAAACTATGAATGTGGCTGCAATGGCTCTTGGGATGGGAATTCCTAGCATATACTCATTAAAAACATTTAAAAGGTAACATGAGATAATGTCCCAACAAGCAGTATAAAACTTACTTGGATACCCATATGGTCCCGGAGCTGAGTCTCCATCCATACTGATCACATGTTTCCCGAGCTCTTCCATGGTTACTGCTTTCATCAAATCTGCATTCATTTGATCAAAGACCAATTGAGGAATATCTTGTAACATTGAAATAGTGGCTAAACCATTTACGTCAGTATTACCATCGGTTAGTAACTCAGAATAAAATCTCATAGCTTCAGCTCCAATTTCACCATGATTTTTGATCCACTGATTCTATGCATTTTTAATTGATATTATTTTTTGTCTAGATTGTTTGGACTTGACAGATACATGAAAGAACTTAGTGTTAGAGTCTCCATCTTTAAGCCACTTGAACCTAGACTTTTGTTTCCAAAAAACTTCTTCTCTCTTTAAAGCTAATGTCAGTTTAGCTTGAGCTTTGTGAAGTTTAGTTCTGGAAGAAACATCATAATTTCGTTAAACCCTATTTTTTTTGCAAAAAATTATCTTCCGCCACCTTTACTCTATCATGTACATTTCCAAAACTAGTTTTGTTCCAATCTTTTAATGTCATTTTAAATCTTCTTAGCTTTGTAGAGAATCTGATCATGCCAAAGTCAGTGCAATCACTATTCCAGTAATTTGTTACCAAATCTAGAAAAGAATCATACATTAACCAGCAAGACTGAAACCCAAAAGCCTTTAGTCCTGAAGAAAAATTAAAGTTCGCTATAGAAACAAGCAAAGGGGAGTGGTCAGATGAATTTCTTGCTTTTACTCTAATGCCGATGTTAGGAAAAAGATCCAAGAAACGTGCATTAACCATTCCCCTATCTAGCCTTTCCCAAAAATTACCTAGTTCCCTTACCCCTACCTAGGTGAACTGACTTCCTACTGATGACAGTTCAATCAATTGGTTTTCTTCAATGAACACATTAAAATCTATCATACAATTGAGATTAGGTGAAGACTGACCAAAGTACTCACTAGGTTCTTTAATTACATTGAAATCTCCTATCATCATTACTGGCCTAGTATATTACTGTGATAAGGTAGACCAAAGAGGATATCTTGCTGTACGATTGTGTCTAGCATATATGAATGCAGCAGTCCATGCAAAGGATTAAGAAACATACTTAATTTTAGTCAAAACAAACTGATCATGGACAATAATAATGGAAATATTAATATCATCAGTCCAAAAAATCCACATTTTATCCCTTAAATCACTATAAAAATTGTTAAAATCCAATTTAAAAGCAATAAATTGCAATTGATCAGATTTCAACATAGGCTCAAGTATATTAAATCAGCGTTTTAGAGTCATCCTAAGACCTAGTAATTACTATTTTAGTAAGACATGTGTATTCTTTCTTTTTATACCTCCTCTGAGTTTACTCTGTAGTAAAGATTCCACAGATCCCTCTTCCATATTATCACTGGCTTTTGTAATTATCCTATCGAATATATTCAAAGTAAGAATGCTAGGTTCTAAAATGATATCCCCCTCCCGTTGTCTAGAAGTTCTATCTTGAGACCACTGCATCCTGGGACTTAAAGTCATATAATCTATTAGTTTCTTGTCCTCATTGTTTAAAATTTCTGATTGTGGCCTCAACAATGTTGCAGAAGTGGAGTGATTCATACTTGAACTTACCTGTGTATGATGTATGTTTTCAAGTGCTTCATTCTCCTCGGGTTTCTGATGATAATTTTGAGTTGACCTATTTATATCTATTTGAATCTGATCATCATTCTATGCACTTGTCTCTAGCTGTTGAGAGGAAGAACCTTTTGATATAGCACCTGTCCCTGCATAATTCTCATAGGAAACATTAGTGTGACTTATTATTTCTTAATTTTAGTTTTACATTTATTTAATATTTTAGTATTTTTATTTATAAAAGCAATAGTTAATTATAAGTGAATTTAAAGTTTCTAATAATTAAATTTGAATTTTATTTAAAATAAATGAAATCAAATAAATTATATTTAAAATTATTATTGAATAATTTTGATAGAGAATAATTTATTTCATACTAAAGTGATGTTAAGTGACGCTTTTGCATCGGAGTGCAACATTTTGAAAAACTGCTCAATCAAACCTCTCATATCCATGTTATATTGACACCTAATAAAATTTTGATAAATGTCTCATATTTTTACTCATGACCCCCTTAGCATGAGAGATGATCAATCCACTTAAATGCCTCCTAACACACTCTTAACTGTAAAACTTGATCAAATTTCAAGGTTTAACAGCCCAATAAGAGCGTCTCCAACTGTGATATTTTTGGATATGCTTACAAAATTTCATAAATTGCAGCAAGTCTGCTCTGCAGAGTCCACGCTTGATGTGAGCTACATGCTTGATGTTAGATGCATTTAATACTTCAATTGAAGAAAGTGTATACTACATGCAATTTGGTTGGATCGTACAGTATAATCTCCATATTATATATGTAACAATAATAATAGTAAATCTATTCAAAATATAAAAAATTATACGGATGATATAATAAAAATATTTTTTAATAAAAACATGGTTAATAATATAAATATATTTTATTTTATTTCTCAAGCATGAATAGAATCGTAAATCAATCAATAAAATATATTTCAAAAAATAAATATAGAAAAGTGTACAATGAATTTTTCTCTATAGAAAATTGCCTCATTTAAATTCAAAATTATTTCATACTATATATTTAATTTTTAAAAATAAAATTAACTTAAAGTATAGAGTGCGTCTCTTGAAAGACGGTCTTTCCATAAGTCATGGAAAGACCAAGGTTTAAAGTGTAAATTAGAAGAAATGAAGATAAAATTTTTGGGTTGCATGAACCGGGTTATAAATTTTATAACTACTGCATGTTGCATACTAAATTTTTAATGTTGCAACTAAGACCTTTTACCTTTTATTATTCAAATTAAACCCCGTCTTTCCATAAGCTTATGGAAAGACCGTCTTTCCCAAGACTTTGCCTAAAGTATAATAATAATTATTAAATTCTTAATTATTATTGTTTGACATTCAACATTTATATTTAATTGAAAATAAAGATGAATATCGTAAAAGTATGTGAGACCTATCGAACAACACATGAATGTAGCTTATGCTTGTGAGAATGTATAACTTGCCACATCATTAGCTTGAAAAGATGATATGGCAGGTCAAACTATAACTTCTTGTAGCTTACCATTGTAGATGCTCTAAGCTTCTTGCCTTCTTACACTAACCTACCTAGATATTCTCTTCTTTCTCCTAAATAAAACCCCTCCTCTGGGTAAAAAAAAAAACTCCTCTCCATAATCTTTCTCCCCCTTTACGGATGCCGTTAAAAAACCCCAGGATCGTCCACCCCCCACGTGTTGCTGCATCACTCGTCGCTCGCACACACGTAGCCTTGGCCAAGGCCTGCCCTTGTCTGTTGAGAAATTCTGGAACATCCCTTGTGGGTGTTAATAACGCGCCCAATTTTAACCCTTTGCCTCTCTCCTCAGGTACACATTTCCCGAGCATCAGTTCTTCATCCCTCCTCTGTCTTCATGGTTTCCTCAATCTAGCATCCCTATTTTCAATTATCTACCCCTAACATTAATTAGTCGGTGTCAAGGCCTTTCTTTTGGGAGTTGAACGGGATTAAATGGTGCTATATTTCGGTCAGTTGGGATTTTTGTACCCATCGCTGCTGGAATGGCTATTGGTATGTAGAGGAATGACTATGGAATCATGTTGGTGGTTCGGGCTCCGATGGAATTAGTGGCCCATTGGTTTGACAAATTGCATTACTGTTGTTGATAAAATAAGGAGGCACCGGTGAGTTAGGTATGACGAGGCCTATGACCCATTTCGAAGCTCCCTGATGACATCTCCTCTTCTTATGGCATGCATTATGTCATCTCCACATACCTTTAACTGTATTTGGTGACTCTTGCAGCAGAATGTGTTGAGGTCCTTACTGATGGTCTCCGAAGTGATCATTTTACCTTCCTTAGTTTGGGAAGTATTGTCACAAGGCGCCTACCTTTGTCGAGCAGAGTCCATGGTAGGTTAAGTTGTGTTTGTTTGGCACAAGGTTGATAGCAGAAAGACCGCTTTGATGGTTTCCACTGTTGCTTCTGGTATGATATGTGGAGAACAGGTGATAGACTATGGACTCTCCATTCGTCGATTGTTGCTCTATTTAAGATGAACCCTCCAACGTGGATTAGTTTCTTGCCCACTATAAGCTCTTAAGTTTGTAGAATCATAGATGTACATTACAAAGAAACGAGTCCATATAGAATACTGAAGTCAGACTCATTTTAGAGGTGAGAAAAGTGTTAGGGATTTCCCGACACTGTTGGTGTAACACTTGTTAGATTTCACAAAATTTTGATGTCAGATTAGTTGTTAAAATTATGGCAAGGATATTGAGATGATCCCAGTACCTAGTAGAGGTGAATAAGCACCATTTGGCTACCATCTCTTCTATACTTTTGATAATTTTGGTTCATCATTTTGTTTTCTACTACTACTACCATCTCAAACATGGAACATGGAAATTTATCGATCAAGATTCAAATTGACAACCAGAAGACAACTAAGGGCCATTTTTTTTGTGAATATTGAAACAACAGAGATCACGCAATAAAGCATGGATTATGTCGAAGATGTAGCCTAAGTGATCACTTGTTATAGTGAGCTTACTTGAATTGCAATGGCTTTTGGTTGTTGCATGTTGGCAACTGGTATTGGGTGATTAGTTCCTTTAATACTTGTAAACAGGCAATGGGGCTTCACAGTACATATGGGATGAAAATGGCTTGTCCAATAACCCCATCCTATTGAACCATTGGACCACTAGTTGATTCACAAGTCTCCAAGCCCGAACCTTCAGTTTTGAAGGGAGTTATGAAACACTCTATATATATCAAGGAAGAACCGTTTGTAGGCATAGAAATGTTGCTCCATAATGTGTATAACATGGATCAAAGGAGGGGAGGCGGAGAAGGAAATGTATTGAAAAATTTAGTTGATATCCAACTTTGGTGAACAATACAAACTGATGTAGTCCTTATGACGAGGAAGAGAAGTAGGTGTTTATCTTGAGAGTTAAGGCCCGGTGAAAACATGTTGGTTGTCGCCAGAATAGCCGAATCCCTAGCTGTTGCTGGGCTTGTTCTTCCACTAAAACCTGAATTGGATCTTGGATGTAAAACCACATGGTAGAAGAATGTGGAACCAAGAATTTTTTACGTGTCTTATTACACCTGGGCATGTAGTGAACCCTTCAGACATGTAAACATCAGCTTGTATGAATGTTGTTGGTCGATCTTCCCTTATGAAATCATGGTTTCATGAGCGCAACAACGTAGTTAAAGATTATGGAAACAATGGAGAAGACGTTATCTTGAAATATTTCTAGAAAAATTTATCTGCAATTAGTATTTCCATGGACCAATCTGATTGAGCCGGAAGGGATGCAGCTCACTAGCTGGAGTTGGGCTCAATTGTTGCAGTATGAAGGTTGGACCTTTTTATTATTGTGTGTATTTGCCCCTAACAAATGAAAAACCTCTCCTAGGTATGATCATGGGTTGGGTATTGGGCGGGTCTAATGAGACCCAGATCCGATCCTAAATAAATGTCGTTAGACTAGGGTTTGAAAAAACTAAATAAAGCAACTATCTCTTACATTTTTTTCTTCACTATATAAAACATGTATTATCAAATAATCCCAGTTCCTCACGGACAAGGATTAATTCTTGAAGTGAAAAAAATATACAAAAGACAATATTTGTTTAATTTAAAAAATTACAAAGAAAGAGTGAAAGTAATTCTTTAAAAAGTATACATAATATATAAAGTTTGGGTAGTATGGGTCTACGAGTTGGGTATGGGTCTTGGTCGGGTCTGGGACTTAGTTATTTTAGAACCCGGACCTATTTTCTAAACTTCAGAGCCATACACGGAGCAGGACCCAATGGGTCTAAATTGTTTGGACCCATAACCAAACCAACGGGTCTAGACCCTGTAGGTTTGCGTTGGGTCCTAGAAAATTCATCATCCCTTACCTCACTCATTATCCTTTCTTGTAAAAACTCCAAAGTCATTGATTAATAGGATACCGGATTTAACTTCGCGGGTTGTAACAGAGAATTGGAGCTGTACTCCCATTTCCCTAGTTGATTACCATGGATCTTTCGTATATTTTATGTAGCATTTGAATCATTGTTGTTTTGTTATTAATTTTCCCAATATAGCGTTGAAAAATTTTTTGTATCCTAAAATTATTTTTGATAAGGAAACCACAATGACTAAATCTAAGTCAACGTGTCGGCAATGTCGACAAATTAAACTGTGCAGATTATAACGTAATGTGTAGTATTTTTCATATTTCCAATATAAATAGTTAAAATGTATTTGAACCATGACAATGTGTTTCATAAGGAAATTCCCAAACATTGAATAAGATGAAGGAACCTTTGGTAATTAAGGAGTGAACACGGGTTGCTGTAAGACTCGATTTACTCTAATGATTGAGATGAACAGGTGAAGTAAGTTGGCTGGAGAATTGTTACTAGTTATGGGATATTAGAATTTGAAATGTTTTTGTCAAAACGATTATGAATGGTCAAACAAGTCGGGAACAACAACATAAATAGCATTCATTCCATTCCCGCTGGCCAACTTTCTTTTTCATCTTGGAACTCAAATCAGATCATGATGGAGAAGTTGAGCGATGTGTCATCCAAAATCATGGTAGATGCTCCAAGACATGACAAGGGACTCGAATTTGACAAGGGTAAGGCTGACGGAGGTGGGAACAAAAGGTTATCAACACCAAAAGGGGTGCAAAAAAGGATGAATGACATAGAATACAAATCGATGTTCACGGAACAGTATGTACAGTGGACTAGCCATGGTGGACATAATTCATCCATAGAACAGGATCTGGGTCAAGGTTCCTAGGAGGTGGGGTTGTTTCAAACTAGTGACCATGTAGGAATTCAGAAGGAGTTCCCTTTGAACGAGATGCTTGGTGAGTAGCAGCCAGAGCCCGTCCATTCTTGAATGATTCAGAAACCCACTAGTAACCACTTCAAGTTTAATATGCTTGTACTCGTCATCCCTTAGGGAGGAGGATGTTCTAGTAATAATTGGGTAAACTATGGCACTATTATTTTGATGTATGTGTTGGGTTTTCCTCTTTGTTGGTTTTGTTGTATTTCTAGTCTTATGCGCTATTTAGATTTTTCTTAGTATCCAATATCAATTATGCATGCTTTCAATTAAAATTGGCTATCTGCACCATTGTTGAATTGTTTATGTAATGTTCCTTGTACACCTGAACCACAATAGCAAACTGAAGGTTAAATTTTGCAAAAGGTCTCCTGATTTAATTGTCCATTACATGTAAATTGTTCTGGATGAAAATTGATTATGCAAAGAAGACCTTGCCCACCCATAGTTGCAGCTTTTGGTATCATGCATATGAATAACATTCACCACAGAATGGTTTATATAATGCTAGATGAACTGCTCCACATTAGTCAAGAACACCCTTACCATCCCTGATAGAAATGTACCTGTAAATATGAAACCCCCATTTTCAATGTTTATGGGGTTGGGGATCATTTACTTTCTTTGTCTCCCTTCACATGGACTCCCCGTTCACTTCTGTTGTACATGCTACCTTTTTGTATTGTGATGTGGTGCAACACAATTGCTCCCATCTACATTTTCAGACATGACTCTAGCCTTGTGTATGTAAATGTAATGAGTTCACAGTTGTTATGCACATAGAATGAGTTTTTTCATGAGACTGGTAAGGGAAACCAAATGACAGTGAAACCTTAAATGCTGAGACGATATCTTCATTGTAGATGAATTCAGAGCACCATTCGAATGCACTCTTTCAGCCTGATTTGCGTTCATTTTGGGTGGAAGGATGGCCTTTCAAAGCAATAATCTTCCTATGGACGTTGCTGCAGGCAGCTCTCTTGACAGAATGATGGTGGATGTTCAACTTGCTTTTCACTATACTGCAAGTGTATTTTATCCTGGTCTTCAGCCGGGTATTCCGGTGGAAAAAGCACGGTGTTCATGTTAGAAGATGAGCCTAATATGCAGTCTAACAAAGACATTCATATCATTGAATTTCACTTACCTCGTGCACCCTAAATTTATGCAAACCTGCAACCAGTCCGTTGAAAGTCTCCATCAGATGCATAACTATCGAACCACAGTCCTAGTCACACTTTGATGCATACCAAATAGATTTTACTGTTTCTAATGTGTAGTTTATGTAGGACTCACACCGCTTGTCACCTAGTCGTAGAAGCAAGGATAGATATATGATCCCTGTAGATTTGAAACCATGTAGGAGGTCATCTTGTTGATAGTAAAATGATGAAGCTATGAACCCTACGTATGTTCACTTTAGTGGAATAATATCATGCATTCTAACAAGTGTCAACCAAGTTGTGGTACAACTGTGTTTTTTCATGGTCTACTTCATTTATTTATTATAAGTTGTGGAATGAAAATTTCAGAAATTGTTCTAATGGAAATTGTGATGAAATTCTGTACACCATATGCCTTGTTTCTCAACAATGAAAAGGTTGGCGGACTTGTTTATCATGTCAATAGTTTTCGCACTAAATCTCACTGACAGCGGCAATGACTATGCATATTCCTACTCACAGAATCCTAAAGTAGTAATAATATCATCATAACCCTGATCAATCCCCTTAATATGTTTTCAATTTTGTTCAACCGTTAAGACCAAATGAAGCCTCCTAGTTTGCGCTAACTAACCCCAACAAAGGCCTCTTTTCAAATGCTAAAAATCTCTTACAAAGCCTATTTCTGTATAAAAGATCACCTTATCCTAATATTATATTCACTCAGTAGTCTGTTAAACCTTACATCTAACCGACATCTATTTTGATGGGTAGGTTTTTTATCGCACAATTATCCAATAAGACACATACTTACGTATCCTTGAATTACTCCTATACGTTTTACAAGCAAACCCATGATAGGTTTCCCACAACTAATTCAAGGGCCACTTAACCCCACATGTAGGGAATGTAGAATCCAAGCCAATCGGCCATCATTAGTAACCCAAATGTAGAATAACATTTTTCTTAAACGATCATATGTTACCATTAAACATCCTAGAATAATGTTTTTTCTCTTTGGTTTTTTAATTAGTGCACTCTTAGTTTAGTACCTAAATCTTCCCTTCCCTACTTTTCATTATTACTAGTACATGTTTCCAACTAAACCTCAGAACCTGTTATACTACTCCATTGATTTATCTCCATTCAATTATGGTCATTTTCCCCTAACCTAGAAGGAAATTTTAACAGAAGAAGTTTCCAACTAAACCTTATAACCTACTCTTCAACTCCCTAGCTTGATATCCGTTGAATTCTTAGATACCATGTTCATTATTCCACAATGGGAAAATCCACATGCAGGTAACGGTGGTCTGGGATGGGGGTTTGTTTTCCTCGTTTAGCATACAAATTTTTAGTTTATGAAGGTGTATTAAAAAACTTACTAAAACATTTTCACTGGTCTCCAATTCTGCTTGGTACCCATGGTCCGAATTGTCAAAGTACTGCAGTTTATTTGTTTTGAAGTTCACCAACAGCAAAATGTAATGATTCCTTACTCTAAATGGCAAGAAAAACTATTGAGGCAGAAATAGTTAACATTGTCATTAGTTGACGATGGCAGACATGGTTGTTCAGTTAGATGATGAAGCATTTAAGAGAACCAAACTTACAATTTTTTCGACTCTCACACCAACTCTGTACACCCTAATCCATCTTTCCCAATTATTCAGTAATTTGTCCATTGTCACCGAATTGGTCTCTAATCAATGGAGAGCATTGTATTGCAATAGGAAGCTTTCAAATAAATTACCATGTCGAACAAGTCCAGTGTGGCGTACATTTCCCCCTTCTCCTTCAGTGACAAAATTGCAGGAGATAGGACCACATCGGGCTCTAGCGTCCTCATATCATATCTATTAACAACAGTTAGACCTGCGCCATCATTGAATAGTAATTCCCTACAAGGTGTGTAACAAAAGCAATCAGCATTCATGTATCTGTAATGTCAGGAGGGCTATGTTTGTAATGTAATGGTTGTATAAGAGTCGTCCCTGAGATTTTACCTCCCGATATCTCCAATACAATAATCATCCACCTCCAGTTATTCTCAAGGTGGAGTGGGTCTTAAGAGGTTACAACGCAAGCATAATCGACTTGAAAATGCACCTTTTTGATTTACAGGAAAATTGAATTTCGGTGACATCCTTGTGTTGAGTGGATTCTAACTGAAACATTCATCTTCAACAGTGCCCTACTTTTGGTTGGGTGGTTCTTAATGATGTTGGAGACTCCCTTGTGCAGTGCCCTTGTTGAGTTTTCTAGGGTTCTCTTTGTGAAGCTTCACCCACCGTTTAACGTAACCCAGGTTGCAGATGAGCTCATCGATGCAGTTGTTTGCAGAGTATGGCCGACTGATGTTCATGTAGCTTGGACACCCTGGCTTGGAACTAACTAGCCAAGCTATGTACATGCTTTTCTCGACGTGATTGGCCATGGCCACATATATGTCGCGCGCGAGGGTTTCCACACACAGTTCATCCTCCTAAAAAATCATAACATTACAGACGGGGTTTTCAAACAATGGAAACTGTTATTGTGTTACACACAATCACCTATGACTAAAAAGTTTTAACCTCAACAATTTAAAAAACGTGAGTGAACTATGGTACTAGAGCATACAGAATCCATATCAATACAACTAATACATATGAATACATAGAAGGTCGGGTATTCACATCCGGGAATAGTTCTGCTAAATGCTTGTCATCATGGAATGGCCAGCGGACCTTGAAAGAAATGTGATTACCATGTTGTCGTTCCTTCCACTTACGTTCATTCAGCCGGCTAGCCCTTGTAGAAACCGAACTTCCTCCGGTTGCTATGAAGTCAACATCGTCACTGCTCATTAGTACGTCCGGCCATTTGCTCTGAATGGTTTGAGTTTTCTCAGATCCTGCCGGTACTGGCTCCTCTAAAACCATACTTGACGATAACACATGATGTTTTTCAGTGCATTGTTTGTTGTCTCTATCCGAGCGATCATTATCCACAACCATCATTGCCATTGTCTATTGACTACTGAGGTTTGGGGGCGTGTGTGGATGCTGCTGGTAGGTGGTGGTTCTTCAATTTGGGTGGGTTGGTTGTGTCTGTGCGAGAGTGTGTGAGAAATTGGTGTACTGGAAGGTGATTCAAATTAATCTGGGCCAATGACTTGGGTGCACTATTTTAAAGTTTTCTTTTAATGATAATTATGCATTCCACTGATTGTTAGTAGTTGTACACATAGTAAAAGACCTCACTTATAACACATTTATGTTCAAAATAAAAATATTAGTAGTTTGTTGTTGTTACATTACTCCTAATAGTTAAAGTAATAGTTGTTGATAGTATAGTCTAGTTGAAGATAGTTGCTATGAACATATACTGACTTTTGATAAAACCTTCTGTACAAGTCGCCCCATTGTGCATATGATCATTACAAGAGACGATATTGATGAATTGAATATGAGAAATATTTTGTATAGTAGTTTTTAAATTTTGTAGTCCCCATTATTATTTGTAAGTGAATAATTGAACGCTTCAAATTTATATTTTAAGGTGTGGTAATGATTGTTACGTGGCTAGTGTACGAATTCGATTGGCATTTGTTTTTAAACATATTTCACGGAACATTTTACTATTTGTGCCACGTTAAAATTGTTGTTCAAACACTCTTTACCTCAGAAGGGCTAGGAGATCGATATTTTCATCCATTCCAAAAAACAACCAATGCGAACGGTTGCCAAGCCGGTTTTCTTGCTTAATTTTTCTAGGTTTGGGTTATTTTGTTTTGCTCCTCCTCAACTTAGAATTGAAACCAGTTCTAATAACCCCAATAACCAATTTATCCGAGCGGATGTAGTATTTTATTTCCGGTTAGCATTTGGCTTAAGTGGTCATCTAAGGCGAACGTTCCATTAACTATGTACTCAAATAAGTAAAAATCATTAGACATTTTACCTGTAATAAAAATTTATGTAATAATAAGTAATTTCATTTCTACATTGCCTAAACTAACTCCTTAATATAAAAATCCAAGCCCACAATAAAAATCGGCCGTTGTAGTTTTCAACTTACAAAATTCTGCAATTAGTACTTTGGAGTATAGGATTTAACTTTTTTTTAATTGTATACTAGTATTCCGGGTTGCTGTCACGACTGAGTTTGAATCGACATCCTAACCAAAACTCATACGGAGTACTCAATTCCTTTTGTTTTATTTTAAAAAACCTGAAATTTGAGTAGAGTATTTAGGATTCAGATTATTCGATTATCCGTTTGTGATTCTTTCCCATATCCAGTTGGACTACAAAGGGAGGTTGTGAGATGAACCTGGTTCCTTCTTTTGGAAGCCTTGCGTGAATCCCAAACATATTAGATTTAGCAAATCTTCCCAAATCTTCCCACTTCCCTTCCCAATGATCCCGATTGACAGCCACTGACCACTATCACATCCTTCTGTACCTAATTTCCCTTTCTGCCAAAAGTAGGCTTCCATTGCAACGAGCCCAAGCTGGTGAAGGCATCGACGGAGACTCGTTCTAACACTGTACATGAGTATTTTTTTTACCAAATTTTTGGTTAAAGAATATTTGGTACTAATAGTTATGTACTATTGTTAATTCATAATATTGTGGTTAGTACCTGGTTAGCTGTAAATCCATGATCTGCATTTTAAATTATCCTAATGGCACTAACTTAGCTGAAGTAAGGGTTCATATTAAAAAGTGAGTGTATTTTATAATCATGATTCCAGGGTTTCACCCTCTTCTTTATTTCTACCTTACGATCCATTGGTATGCGACTATTTTTGGTGGTAAAGTTTTCAACACTTTACTAGAACTCCCAATTGGATGGGCTGGTTGAGCCATAGAAAATTTGGTCCATAGACGATCATCATGATGTCCGGCGTGGCAGTTTGTTGTTACTTCCTGAGTTCCGTATTCCTTTTATTATTCTCCCGTTCATGCCAAGGAAAGCTTTCAGGTAGTCCAATAGCACCGGATTATTCCTTCACCCCTAAAAGGGATTCGTGAACAAGCGCACCCCCCACACAAGCACCGCCTGATGAAGAAGGGGCGGAGAAAGCTACATGCCTGAAATTTCCTTCGACCCTTCTTTCTAAATGGGGGTGCCGGGAACACCTCATCTTGTCATTTCGTCGTTGCTCATTCCCTCCGGGCCGCTGGTTCCCTCTCCAAGGGCTTAGGGTCCCTCTCTTAGTATTTGGAACAACCAAACAGAGGAACCGCACCCACATGGCAATGGATTGTGCTTCTACTTGTTTTAATTCAACCGCTTAGCATCCAGAACTCCATTATACTGTATCCTAATCTCTACTGGTGTATACTAAACTTGGTAACTTGACATACGATATGCTCCGTATTAGAAGTTAGCAGGACCCACGTTATAAATGTCGAATTAGTTTTAGTATACTTCTTAAATTTTGTTGGAAATCCATTCGAATATCAGGCGTAAAATAATTCACAAACGTATCACATACTGTCAATGTTACAAAAAATTAAATTACTCACTATGAGTTACAGGATTTAGTTGACCTACGTTTATGACCCCTGGAGAGCTATAGTATAGACTTCATTGCTTGTTACAGCTCGAATTACTAATTACAAAGTGATGAATTACAAGTCTTGATGTTTTGGTCAGTTAGGGTGGTTAAATTGTGTGGTTATAGTTGAAGAGTGAAGATATTGAAATAGTAAGTGTGCACCTAAATCTTGGATTCTAGGATTTCATGTGGTTGGATTCATTATTACTTATATGGAGAGTTTATTAATCTTTTATTTTCGTAATTTTTTACTGATACTATGTTAAACCAAGAATACTGATATAAATAGTTATGAACTCAATATGTTTACTTCCGGAAATGTAATTCCACCATTTTTTTTACGGTGATCGAAGTTTATCAATATCCATTTCCGTTAGGATAGGTATAGAGGTATATCTAGAAAGAATGGCAATAGTAATAGTTCACCCCAGGTTAAATGTCCAAATTTCATTTATCATTTTGGTACTAGTTGAATTTCAACTGTCTTGAGATTCAGTTACAACAGTAACACGTCTAATCCCCATTACCTTTCACTGTAATCCCAGTGCGCTTTAGGGCACAACAACCTTCTCTCCTTCATTGTGAAGAAATTTTACTCCGTAACCATTAGATTTCCACGTACTCAAACATTCATAAAAGGTTTGAATCTACAGAACATGATTTAATGAGTTTTACAAAAACTATATTGTCATATAGGACATGTTCAACTCAAAATGATGAAACTATCAATTAGTTCCTTTTCACTATCGATATTGTTTGCAGTTACGTATATTCACAGTCTGCACATTTAGAATGTCGTGGAATGAATTGGGCATTTCTCAGTACTAAGAAACCACACTATCTCTCATCCAGTGGGGACTCCCAAAACAATAATTTCACAAAATAGATATGTTTACATGATTTTCTTTGTACAATAGCATTTGTAAGTACAAACCAAATTTTAGCATTAAATTAATTGGAAAACATTAGAATGTGATAGATCTAAAAATGATACAATGAAATATTTATTATTGTTCATAAAAAAAGAGATTTTGTAAATATGTTTTATCCCTCTGTCCCAGACTAGGTTGCACACTTACTATTTGACAGTCAACACTATCAAACTTTGACCACATATTTGAATAGATATAAACAATAATATGTGATATTGTTGGATTCATCATAATAAGTAGTTTCTAAATATCAACTTTTTATTTGCTTTTATCGTACGTAGGTAAACATATTAACGGGCAAACATGTTTCTTGAAGACAGTGAAAAAGATTCTGTGAAGTTTGGTCTGGGACGGAGGGATATTAAATTTTGACATTACGATTTTTCTTGGTTGGCAAATTTAATTAAACTAAAATTTACATATCAAACAGAGTGGTTGGTACTGTTGTGGAAGAAACAATTGAGGGGTTTGTTAGGATGATGCAGAAGAGAAAAAATGAGAATAATATTGTACTCAATATGTAATTGCATTGCATAGTCTCCACTTGGAAGGAGATAGTTCGTGTACACTTTTCCTAAAGCTATTATTATATTAATTATTAATTTATCCTAAGCGCCATTAATTAGGTGATGAGATTGGCAGGAATTTCAATCCCATATAAGAAACCTTCATCGGCACTTACCAATGCCGCCATTCCTAAGTCTCCAACATTCCAGAAATTCATCTATCACCACTAAACCCTAAACGTCTAAACCCTAACACAATATCAGAAAATGTATATCACCAGTCTGGATAACTATACCCCGCAAAAACTACATAAGGAAACCTGTTACCCCACCAAGAAAACATGCTTTGGTTGCAGCTCCACTTCATCAACCACAACGAAGTCTCACAAAACCACCATTGGGTCATGCAAAAGGAAGCATAAATGCGTGAAGAAGAACTCGGTCACAACCTCTCTGCCACCAGTACCCGCATAGTATCCCGAAGTGGTGGTTCAGGTCATTGAAGTGGACCCCATCATCCTTGCCCCCATTGTTGTTGCAGGAGAAGTAGAGCCGCAAGGTCATCTACATGCCGGTCCTAAATGAGGTCTCCCTTATGTTCAAAGCGACCATGTCCGTGATCTCATACAATTCAGACCTATGATTCGGGAGATGCTGGAAAAGTATAAGGAACCGCAATGACGACTTTAATGGAGTGTATCAAATTGCCCATTCTGACAGCCAAACAGATCTACGAGAAGGAGCTTCACTCCTTGTGGATAGGTCTAGGGCAGTATGAGCTACTACCCCTCGCTCCATCGGGTAACTTACTAGTTTTGCGTGCTGATCTAGATGTAACCATTGTCTGTCATGAAAGCTTCGTCGGCCGGACATGGATTCCCTACATTCACACCTTGAGCTGGGAAGTTCATTTTGTTCATATATTGGATTCAAGGCTTGGCTTTTTGACTCATTTGTGGTGATATATAATATAAATGTAATGAACGTTGCTGTAGTAGTTGGTATTTTGGGGACTATCCTGTATACATGGCGGGATTATGGTTTGAAAGAAGAAACAATGGTTGGGCGTTCTCTTCTTAGCTATAGCTAGTTATACTGGTCGATCAATTAAGTTAGTTTGGTAATGAAAATGTTGTACAACGATATTCTATCATCAAATTTTGTTACTATATCAATCTTTCAAGCGTTTTATTTGAGCATTACTTCATTTTTTGCTACACTAATGATTTAGTCGTGAACACAACACATGTTAACATAAAGATTTACTATCCACGCTTGTTTAAGTTTGTTTGAATCTGAGATCCGGAAGGCAATTCAGATGTACACTCAGAACGTAAGTAGTTAAAATTGTCATGACATTAAAATAGTACAATAGTGTCCCTTAAAAATTTATTAAATTACAATCGATTATAACAGATGAACATGAAAAATTTTGAACAAAATGCACATTAACTCCCATAACCATTGCAGATTAACACGGTTCTTTATCACTTAATTCGTTTCACTCCCGCCAATATTGTGAGGGCCAATATCCCCTGCATACTTTGCCTCTGCTAGAGTTAGCTGATCATTTTCATTAACTTATGCAAACTAGCGACATGCCATTCCAGTTGAGTTGTATCAAACATCAATCAAGTAGTTATATAAACAATTCATAGAATCAGTTAAAATTAATTCTTATATATTGATTGATATTCAACCTTCTGTACTATTGTTCAATCTTTAATTTTTTTGATTTTTTTGAGACATCGACAGTACCCCTTCTTCTGCAATGTGAAAAAATGTTGGTGAGATTAATAGTCCATCAGTGAAATAAAATTAAAGTACTAAATCCGGAGTACATGAATAAACGCAGCAACCGTTACATTTCCAATCTCTAACATCCTTGATGCTTTCTTATGCTGCCGGAGCACTGCCAATTCAGCCGATATCGTGATGTCTAGTTCATCTCTCAGGTAATCTGGGAAACAACATAAACACTCAGTAGTGATCATTTTGGGTGAACTTGGAAAATGATAGTCAAGGGATGGGCCCGGGGTATGAATATGAATGAAATTTAAATACTGCCAATTTTGACCATACCGTCAGTCCATTGTTCTTCACAACTCTCCGCTTCATCGAATAACTGCTCCACAGTCTTGTGCATGGATTGAAATCAATTTAGATTCTGGGTACTGATATTAAAGTAGTGGGAATTGTTACGTTTGAACAATTGTTGTATTGGCTGCGGCTCGTGTGTGGTTGTATTTATAGTAAAAAAATGTAAGACCTGTGTTAAAGATTGCTACCTTGGAAGAAAGTTTTGGCTATGGAACTGAAGGGACTTGTACATTGCTAGTATATCTCCCAACAGTTACAAGACCATGTACATTTCCAGAAATTATGACTCGAGATAAATTCCCTGCATTAAAACTACATAACTCCCGAGCTCAGCACAGATTCCAATTTGATTATTCTCTCCATCCCAGACTAAGCTGCATAAAATATTTTCCTTCATTTTCCATAAACATGCTTGACCATTAAATTGTTTAACCACCTATAGTAACATCAAATAAATAGTTAATATTTAGGTACTGGTTATTGCCGTAAGGTAAATCCAAAAATATCACATTTGATAATATTATTGTTTATTATCACTATTCAAATATGTGATCAAAGTTTCACATTGTTGACTGTCACATATTAAAAGTGGAGCTTATTATGGGACAAAGGTAGTATTATGATATGAATAAAACTATTCTCCATCCGTCCCAATTCAAAGATCAATTTAACAATCCATTTAGTTAAAACTTTCTTACTTTGTTCCTAAAATTGAATTGGTATATAAGTATAAATATCAGCGTGCGATGCACTGTTAGATTTGTTGTAACATATATTTTTAAAATATCAAATTTTAACCGCATTTAATTACCATTAATGAAAGATATTAAGGATCTGACATTTTTCAAGTTAACTGTTAGGAGTCAAAAGGTGAAGCTTTGGATTAGGTCCGAGGTAGAGTATTCGGAATCAAATTCACTTATTTCGTAAAATCTTGTATAAAATCTTAAGAACAAGCAAAACAACACTATCTAATGCATACATATTGTACTGAATCTGAAAAAATCTCCAAGCTTTGAATACTTGATTGTAGTTTCGTGCATTTGCATTGGTTTATACTCAAAGAATCTTGTAGGAATGTTAATATTTACAAGCCTTACTTGAGGTTGAAATGTCCATTATGACTCTGTATCATGGGACAATGGAGTATTAAATTTTCATTTGTAACCTTTGGTCACCAAAACGGCGTCGGCTACTAATTTTGGTTGTTGCCCGCAATTGAAATGAAAAAAATACCACTGCCACTTAAGCTCAATTACAATTATACGTCTTCATAATAGGTGATGAATATGTTTTTATTGATATTTGAGCTGAGACGGAGCTGGTTGTTTTAGTAAATGTTTGTTACATTCGAATGTAACGATTTGTAATCAATACGGTTAGGTACTAATGGGATAAGTTAAATTATAGGAGTAGGGAATAGCGAGTGCAGTATGGAACTAAGATTCCCTAATATATGGATTTTAGGGAGAGAGGATATTTGATTCCCCGTACTAGCAGAGACAGCATAAAAGTTTAGAGAATTAACATTCAATACAATTTACATTGAATGCATTAAAATTGAAATTGTATTTTGTCAAAAATTGATGTCTTGAACTGTCCACATGCGTCTCTCCACTATCAAAGCATAACACATCCCCTTTCCAACTGTAATTGATCATTAAATAAATTACCCATAAAACGGTATTAATCCTCTCCATCTCCCAAGATCCAATCCATATAACGGTTCCAAAATGACATTTCAAAACCATACCGCATGGTTAGGTGACGGTGAGAGAGTTTAAGGAGAGGTCATGTCTTTACATAAACATTTGTACGTGGATGCAAAAGAAGCCATTTCCGGCAACCTTCTTGGCAATGCCAAAAAATGAATTTGGTCGGATTCTTACAGTTTATAGACCTCATGTTCTAAAGAGATTTTTTCAAGTTTGAGAGTATGACCCTTGTCGTGGCCAGAACATATACTTGAACTGATCATGAATATCAATAAAATAACTTGCTGCAATCAGATTTAAATATTACAATAGTAGTTCATCTTCAGGAACATTTTCAAATTCAAACACCTGGTTACAGTTTTGTCGGAGGGTAAGAGGTTACCCAGACATGCAGGTGGCACTCACAATGTCACATATAACAGGTTTAAACTAATCTAATCGGATCCAGGTGTGACCTTATCCCCAAAACTTGATTTCATCAGCAATGGAGTATCCATGCACTGTTTCTTCCTAGGCATGCAACTGGTCGGTGCGAGTTTGCAACCAAATACTTCAACATTGTACGTCTCTATCAGTTTAACTAGTGGGGGGTTACAGACAAGGAATTGATTTAGGTTGCAACCGCTCCCGGTTGATATTATTCTTTTGAACAGCTTAACCACCTCCTCCTTGAATCCGTAATACTCATTACAGAGACCATTGTACAGTGTTTGTAACACATTCAATGAAATCTCTAAGAAAAACACTTGTTTTCATTGACAACTTTCCTCTTCATGGACTTGTTTTTGCTGGAAGACATGGATAAGATGCAACAAATGAGAATTTCAGGCAATTGGAAATTTGGACCTGTGTTTGACTTCAATGTTTCAAGAGTAGTTTTAGACATTGACTTCGTGGTCAGGAATGGTTATGTCATAAAGTCTAGGCACATTTTTACATTCTTGTCTAGAATTCCCGCCAAAATGAACAATTTTTGCCAAAATATTTTAGCAAAAGAGCGGGAAAATGACTGCCTAAATGTTTTGATGCCATCATTTGGAGTCATAACGTACTAGTACCTCCATGAAATGAAGCACACGTGCACTGGTGACAACATTATCAATCAAGGTTTACACCAATAGCCCAATCCATACACTATATGCAAAACCTCATAATCATACACTGTATTACAAGTTAGCCTATCATTTAGGGTTTAGGTCTTTCCTTCTATTTATTCAGAACGATGATTTTGATGGCATAGTATCTGTGTAGAAATGTCTCATGTTTTCACAGCAACTCCAATATTTTACTCATTCCCTTAGTGAGAATTAATACGTTTGTAGAATATTTATTTGTATTTTTGTTATGAATTTTATATGTATTGCTTTTCAAGTATGTTATTATAATATCATATTTGACTACTTAAATACATGTATTTCATGTTGTGAACTTATATAATCAAACACTACATCCAACAACCACATGTCAATAATAACTCATTTTCATCGATTGAAAATAACCTTTTACGTATCTAATTCATTTTGTTAGTATTATAGGATGTACAAATACTGTTCGATAAATTTGGTACTATATGGATTCCATGAGATTAGGACGGAAAATGTTGGAACTTCTACTTTTGGAGATGTAATTTTGTCAGACTAATCTTCCATGCCCCATTTTTGTGAGCCACAATCACTTTGCACCCGGTACATTTGTGTAAACAACTAGGCTTACATTTCATTTGCCACCGACACCCTCACATTTCCACTAAACAAACATCACAGTGTGTATATGACATATGCCACAACGGACATGATATTGGTTGTTGTGGAACTTTCAACATCCAAATATTATTAGACGACGAATGCAAACCATAATCAAGGATTACCGTACTTTAGCTCATGTTTCTTTGTCTATATTCCATGCACTTAATATGAGACTCTCTCCATCCCAGCTCAAACTGCACACCTCACTTTATGTCACTATTCACTGTCCAAATTTGACCACATAATTGAATAGATGTATAAACAATAATATCATCATATGTTATATGATTGGATTCGTCGTAACAAGTAGTTTCTCAAAAGAGACTTTTTATTTGACGTTATTAAATGTATTTAAACATATTAATGGTCAGAAAAGTTTCTTGATGAGCGTGGAAAAGATTCATGCAATTTGAGCTTGGACAGAGGGAGTAGACATTTGTTATGAATCCTTTTAAGGCAATGTAATAATAATCAATCAAATACTCACGAGTTGTCTATCTCTAGGTATGCAGATGAATAATTTTTAATAGAGGGTTAAATTCATACTTCTAGAAATGACGTAGGGGTAAGATGTAGACTTTTGCACATATCCTGCTCATTTCGTCAAATGGTTGGACCGCTAATAAAACCATTACATTAGTAATACTCCCTCTTTCCCCGTTGTATTTGCACAAGCACTGTTCAACTAGTCAAAATTATGTAATCTGAAAAGTACAAAATGAGTCATGTATAAGATAAAATATCATCTTGTAGGATCGTTTGAACCCTCCTAATACTCCATCTGTCACCGCTCAAACTGCACACTTCACTTTATGTCATTATTCACTGTCCAACTTTGACCACATATTTGAATAGATATATAAACAATAATATTACTATATGTTATATGGTTGGATTCGTCGTAACAAGTAGTTTCTCAAAAGTAACATTTTGTTTGTCGTTATCATACGTAGTTAAACATATTAACAGTTAGACAAGTTTCTTGATGAGCGTGAAAAATATTTTGTGCAATTTGACCTGCGCGCATAGGGAGTATGTAATTTCATAAAATAAACTTATTATTATCTATAAATTCACTCTATTAAAGATATTAATGCTCAAAAATAATTTGGGAAAACCTGCAAAAGTTAACATGTTCAAATAATTTGGGCAAACTGGCAAAAATCAACATGTATTTCCATAATTCCTGCCACATTTTAGACACACAAAATTTCACGTCAACTTTAATTTTCTTTTAAAAACATAATATTTTCAAAAGTCAATCTCCCCAATTTACCATGCAACCTCATCAATTATATACCAAATTTCAAGATCTTCAATACCCCCAATTAATCCTTTCCCAAACTTTTTTTTTAAAAAAATCATAATTTTAACAATAGCCAATTGAAAGTAAGTTTGTATCCTTTACGTCTACCTACTATACTTATGAGTCACAGATATTACGACATCAATTTTATTTGTTTCAAGATTAAAATTCTTTTACTTTAATAAGGTGATAGAGGATGCAGTAACTTCTATTTTTCCTTTACTGTTTCGATTTTGTTCATCGAACTTGTCGCCCAAAAATATTGTTGTAGTCATAATATATATCTAAAAATGATTTATAAAATAAATATTTCACCTACTTATATATATTCGTATATTACATGCATTATCAATAAGTATAAAAAGTAACATATTTTCAAATGTTATGTAGTAATTGTTTTATGGATGAAAATAATTTCCTTAGAAACCTAAATCTTATAAATTTGACAAGAAATTATATTTTTACTCTCTCATACATAATTTTAATGGAAGGTTTTTCATTTAAAATCATAAGATAGTATGAATGTTGATCAACTGTGTCATTGGGTAAAATATTTTCTCATTACCTTAAAAGTATTCTGCCCAACAATTAAGTTGTTCAACATCCCTATTTTATCCTTTTAATTGGAAAACCTTCAAATAAAATATATAGTATATATTAGTAGAAGCCATTTCAACCACATGTCACTCACACAACCTGTAGACCCATATCAACCAAACTATATCCTAATTTCAAATTTAGTTTCATATATTTATTGTATTCTATTTTTAATTAAACAAATATTGTGTATTGTATATATTTTTCGTGAAGAATTAATTCATGTTCATATTGAATTTGAATTATTTGTATCTAAGATGATAATACATATTTATTTGTATATATTTTTTCGTTTAGACCCATCGGGTTTGGGTAGGGGTCTAAGATTTTAAGACCCTACAGGTCCGGGTTGGGTATGGAGCTAGCAAAACATTTTTAGGGTTGGGTTAGGGTCTTATTGGACCCGACCCATGATCATCCCTACCAATGACCATCCCTAGTTGGGAGTTGGGACAAAGAGAGTATTAAATTTCTATTAATTTCTATATAAACCCACTCCACATTTTTAGAGAACAACCAAACACACTCCAGATTAAGTCCAACCTTTCCCCTACACCAATCTCCAAACGCCTCCCCTGCTAGTCCCTTTGGTCATGGAGTCTTTAAAATCCACCACCAAGTTTCTTGAATTGGTCAGCACCGTAGAGGCTCATATCATTGAAGGTGGGTTCTTGCGTAATAATCAAACATAGTCCTGGCATTTGATTTCTATTCCCCTTTGAACAATAATCCATTGCTCGAACTTGTCTCCCATTGCAGAGATTGGGCTACACAAAGAATGCTTCCGCAAGGCGTGCAATGAAAATTGAAGGAGCTTGATGTGAAGATAGAGGATCACCTGAAAAAGAATGAGGTAGTATCTTCAATTTCACCATTGCTTTCAATTTTTTCTCGCCTTTGATTAAAACTAATCACAAGTTCTGTGGGTGGTGGATTAGATTGATAAGTACAACAAGTCCATTCTATTTTGTCACAAACTAGGGATGTACATGGCCGTCAAGAAGGTCTACCTCGCCACCTACACTATGTCTATCATGTCTTAGATTTGGTTAATTAAACATATACTTGTATTCAGTTAATCATATGTTTATACTTCCCAGCTTAAGCTGGCTAGGAAACATACCCGTATGATCTTGATGGACCGGCTGGAAACCCTGAAGATGTTGAACTTTGAATTGGATGTTCTCCAATCAATAGGAAGCAACGCCGGAGATGATTAAGGATGTAGATCACTTTCCATTCAATTGGGAAGGATTATGAAATCGCTGTGTTTTGTACTATGTAGTCATAGCAATGTTTATCATGTCTTGGATTCGGTTAATTAAACATATACTTGTATTCAGTTAATCAAATGTTTATATTTCCCAGCTTGAGCTGGTTAGGAAACATACCCGCATGATCTTGGTGGACCGGTTGGAAACCCTGAAGATGTTGAACTTTGCATTGGATGTTCTCTGATCGATTGGAAGCAATGCCGAAGATTATTAAGGATGTAGATCACTTTACATTCAATTGGGAACGATTATGAAATCGATGTGTTTTGTACTATGTAGTCATAGCAATGTTAAGCATAACTATCCTTCAGCTCCATTTCATTTTTAATGTAGTAGTTGAATATGAATTGGTCCAAGTTGGTGTATTGGCATTTATTTTTCCTTGTTTATGCAATTCGTGGTTATCATGTCCTCTGCAATTGTTTATGGTTGTTGTTGTGCTAAGTTCAACACGTTCTATGAGTTTGATAGTACCTTATTCCATCGCTAACAATATCCTGATGTTTCATAGCCATAATTGGCATCGTTTCGTGTATTATGTGTATTGTGAAGACTAAAGAGTTCTCAATCCCATTTAAATATAATTCACCAACTGAACGTGTCTTTTTCATTGAAGTGACAATTACAATTTTGTGTCATACAATATTTAGTTTCTTTAGGGATGTAGGCAAGCATAATAATAACATGAGTGGGCACATGGGTCTCTTCAAATTCCAAAAGAATTAATCAATACGAGTTGAATTTTATTTTTTCATGATTGGGCAACTCAAGGGATGGTTCATTAATTAGGAATTCCAAGAGTTAGATTCATGAATTGGAAGACTTTTCGTCTGCACTCGAACTCTTATAAATAGCGAGAGAGTCAGAGAGTTTAGGTAAGTTTTCTTCAGACATCTGTTTGGTCTGGGAAATCTTCACTCTGGATTAGGGGTGAGTTTGGTAGACTTCTTCTTGTCTTCAGATAACCCTCATGTATTTGTAAGCTATGGGAACAATGTAGTTCCTTCTGTATCTGTAATCTAGATTGGGTAGTCTTGCGTGATATCCTGACATTTGTAATCAGTGTGGCCCATTTGGGAAATGAGACTAATCTATTTATGTTTGTGGAGGTGGCCAACACATATGGTGAACTATGTTAAATCCTTGTTATGTTTTCTTGCTTACTTTTTTGTCATCGTAAGTTGTGCAAGAGGATTCATATTCACAGTAATTATACAACAGAGTCATGTGGTAGGAATGATTCTTCTATCAATAGGGTTGTACCTATATGTGGGTTGCACAAATTTCGTTGATTCCAGATAAGGGGATGGTCGTGGCCAGACAGTGAGGAAGATGAATCAACTAATAGTACATTAGCAAGATATTTTTATAATAATTGGAGATGAACGTAGTTGTAGGACCTACCCAAATCCTTGATCGAGTATGTGTCTACACAAATATTGATATTTCAAAACCAATTGGGGTGCTCCCTCCGTCCTAGTTCAAATTGCACATAATCTTTTTTCACGGTCTCCTATAAACATATTTCACTATAAATATATGTAATTACGTATAATAATGACACAAAAAAGTTGATATTTTAAAACTTCATATTACGGTGAATCTAACGGTATCTCATACGATAATATTATTGGTCATTTACTTATCCAAACATATGGTCAAACTTTGACAAGTTTGACTGAAAAATAGATTCTGTGCAATTTGAGCTGGGACAGAGGGAGTATAGATTTTAGAGTATGGGTCTATGTTGCAATAATTTTTGCAAACCAGGCCAAGACCTAACCATGAACCAACGTGAGAGATCTATTATTTAACCGGATTCAACCGGTCCAACAACTATGTAAATTTTTGATAGGGGTAAAGTAAAACCGAGTTGATTGCTGCGTTGATAAGTGTGTAACAGTCTCTGGTGTACTCATATACCCTGGTTGGGATGCTCTTGGTTGACCCAAAACTAAAAAATTATCTGAAATCTCCTCTCCAACCACCCCATCTCCTCGACTACTCTAGAAGCAATCACCATAGCAAAATGGTCGATCTTAACCTCGTCCAGGAGATCAAGGAAGTAAGGAAGCAAGTGGAGCTTTCAAAAGTGGCGGGTAAGACTCAAATCTCTTGTTTATAGTGTCTATTCATTAAAGTTCAAATGTGTATTTGTTGTCATAGAAAACATTAAGTTTCCTACGGAGAAAGAGATGACCATCGCCTCAGAGAGTCTGAAGTGTATAATGTTGATTGTTAATCTGGACATCGTGGGGGGGGGGGGGGGTTTGTTCTCCAGGAAGACAACAAGGTTTTTCAGTCTGGGGAATTATCTTATCAGTATAGTTGTTTATGGTTTCTGTTTGTCTCCTCTACCTCACCCCCTAACTGCATGCATTCTTCCCATATCTACAGGATGATGCATACAATAAGTGCCTTCAGATCCGTAATAAAATTGAGGTGATGCACAAGATTAAGAAGGTGAAGTACAAACAAAGGGTTATTTCAATATCCGATATTTAATATTTGGAAGATTCCATTATCTTTACAGTGACTAGTAATTCCATATTTATAGCTGCGCAATGAGGCTGAGATTGCGAACTTGCAATCCATCTCGATGGAGAAGAGTGCAGATTTCCTGGAGGACCCACAAAATTTTGTTAAGAAAATCCATCCCTCTACCACCTCCTCTTCCTCAAAGTAGATACATGTCCTTTGCATTTCCCCTTATTGCTTTTAATAGTCAAAAGCATTGTTTGATGAGTAGTGATCGCAACTGTTCTAAGGTCATGACTGTTTTGTAACATCTCACTGGTAGCCTTTATTATGGTTTTAGGGTTCGATTTTTGATGTTTACCTTTGGATGTTTTCAACCAAAATTATGAATTTAGCTTTAATTACAATCATAACGATTCCGTAGCCCCATATGTGATGTTTCAAATGTTTGCTACTCGAATATTCAATTCCAAGTTTTTAAACATCCATGATCCATATTGATAAAGTACCTTGAGTTGATTATTTGATAAATGAAAAATTAACTAGTTTGCGGTATGAATTTTGGGTATGGTTGATATGTGCATGTGTCAAAACATTGTTCTAAATCATCACCAAACAACACCCACTACGAAATGTATTGTTAAATTATACCAACCAATCCATATCAAAAGGTAGTTAGGTTTTGGTATGTCCTTAGCAAAATGTTGAAATCAGAGACCAAAAGCAGACACAAATTTACATTCACAGTCATACATCATGTAGGGATTTGTATTTCTTCATAAATAGATCTGGGTCCTCCACATACTCAACCCCTTTTTCCATCATGAACAACATACACTTTACTGATTCCACCTTATTCCGAAACTACAACATGCATATGTTTACGTCAATATTATCCGTTATAATTAATCAAGGGAAAAACTATTTCCAAGTTTATAAGAGGAATTCATTTTGAACTAAGAGCGAACCACACCTTCTTCATGATGAATATCTTTTCTAGCTCGTCACGGACCTCGTCGCATTTTCTGTGAAAGTCCATATGAAAATGGGATCTCAATAATTTAGTTTGGGGAGGAAGCCAGTGTATGGAAATAAGTTTGACATGAATTTCAAATTTAAATATGAACCTTGTTCCTATCCAGCATAAAGTTTGTGACATCGTCCATATGTTCCTTCATGGTGACCCACCAGGCATGTTTGTTGTCGTGCCTCTTACGTTTTTCTGCAACAGTCTGGATGTAGATTACATCCATGTTCCGAGAAGGGTTGAATATGGTTTGCTATGTCAAGAATGTTAATACATATCAAAATTATGCAACCAGCCCTTAGTTAGTGTTCTCTCCAGTCCTTTGCGGTAGCCAAGACCTCCCTGTGCATATTGAGATCCCTACTTTTAGTTGCAGGTAACTTGGATGGGGTAGTGGAGGAGTTTTTGAGAATGATGTTTGGGAATCAGAATGGGGTAATGAGTCATGAGTTAAGATTTGACCATAGTAACTCGCACACTCAACGATGACACACGTCCATCCGACGTGGCCCTTGTTGGTTACGATGTCGGGTTGAATGGTCCAATTGGGTTTCAATTTGGTTTAATTGTGAAAGGAAGAAGGCAATATCCGGGGTAATCTAGTAATTGGTGGAAAGCGCAATTGAATATTCTACTCCCTTTATCCCATTTCAAGATGCGCACTTTGACCTTCAGCAGTTGACCCAAAAACTGTTTGATCTTTCATATATTTTATTGAGGATAATTATAACTTGTGAAAATTTTATATTATGAAAATATATGTTATAAAAAATCTAATAAGGTATCAATCAATAGTCTGGATAATTAATCCTACATAATAGTTTAATGTTATGGTCAAAGTTAAGATGTTTTGACTAAATGAATTGTTAAATTGCAACTTGAATTGGGACAGAGGGAGTAGTAGCATTTTTGCAAATGTACGAGTTGCTAATACTGTTACTAAGTATCGTGCTAAAACTTAAATAAAGTTACATGTGAAGGTACCGCTTCGTATTATTGTACGGAATATTTACTCACACAGACTTTAATAGCCATAATATTCACGCTGGATAACCCGCCTTACCACAGCCGGGCCAAAAGATGGAGTTACACCTGCACCTTATAAAAACAAATAGGGTTAAATCTAAACAATCTTAACGCTTAGGGTTAAATTTCTTCACATTCGTAATCAGTGTTGGGTTAAAATTAAACAAACCATACTTTATAGCAACAGTCATTAAAAATTTCTCTAATTTGTAGTTTCATGTCCAAATTGATGATTGGATGACCTTGAGCAATGTGCAAGTATTTTTTGTGTTCTCTTGTTATCCAAACTATAAGGGTAATAATATCATGTATGCTTTAGATAAGGCCTTGTACAGTTCAGCTGAAACACAACCGAGTTGGGCGGAGCAGAACTTATACGGGTTGATAGGAGAAGAACAAAGTGGGGAAAAGTTAGGTTGAGCATATTGGAGATGATTTGAGTATATAAGAGCTGATATTATGTTGAGAAGAGTTGAGTTGAGTCGATTGGAATTGATATAACTTGAACTGGATGGGTCATAACTCCCTAAATGTCGTCCAGTCATCTCAAACAGAGTTAATCCCGTAAACGAGTGGTCAACGCTATGAAAAGTTTGAACAAGATCGAATGACACAGTTTCCAGTTAGTCTGGGTTAGTTTTGTTCAGAATATATTTGTATTTAAAGTGGGTCTCTTGATAGCTGCCCTTTTCGTAAGAATGTGGAAGGGCGACTTAATTTTATATTTCATACGAAATACCTTATAGTTTTTGAATCACATATTAATTTATAAATTCTAGAAATTTTTTTCCAGATTTTATAATATGAAAATTTCACGTTGGAAAAGTTATCTTTTAAAAAAAAGCGTTTGAAAAGTTCTTCACATTATTACGTGTATTAAGTTTTAACATACATTATTTGAAGTCAAAATAAAATTATTAAATTTTAGGTAAATGCAACTGTGGACAGTCCGTAATCATATGCACCCCCTCCCAATGTCCCGAGTCTTTCTTCTGTATTATACTACTACTAGATAATATCAGTGCCAATGCTCAAATTTATGATTTAAAATCTAAAATATAAGATAATTTATTAATATAAAAATTACTTATTATATATATATATACACACACACGAGAGTGCACGATTTAGTGTATAAAATAAAAAAATATATTTTAAATATATATTTTATTAAAGAAATTGACTCAATGTTGTTTGATATGTAATAATAAATTAAACTTATTTAAATAAAATTAATGTAAAAATGGCAGATATGGAAGCATAAATCTTTCTAAGACGTTTATTTGGTGTTGAGAAGAAGTCATATATATATGAGATATAATGAACAAAGAACAAATATTCATTACTTTAGGCAGCGCTAAGTTACTTATAAAGGGATGCTGCATTGAATTGAATTTTAAAAACATTGTATAGGAGCTTATTAAATAGGAGAATATCATATTCAATATTTTTATTTTCTAAACTAAAGTGACAAGTATTAGAGATGTCACTTGTCAAAATGGTTGCTCTTTTAGTTATATTTATAGATTTATTTATAGATATACTGTTTGAGCAACTTCATGATTGAATGTCAGTTTGTAAGTCCGGTAGACAAGTGGCACCCCCGTAGAATTTTACCACTCGACCTTTAAAAAAAAATAATCCAAGTGACACTTCCCACATTTGCCACATTAATTGTTCAAAAGTAATTGCAAAATAAATACTCTTTAAAGGTAATCAACAATTTCGATGAAGACGAGACCTGCACCCCGATATTTTCAATCCTTTTAATTGATGTGTAATCAGTACTACACATTGTTTAATATTTCTGAATTAATTCAAAATGAATAAGCCTGGGAAGCAGAATAGGTGAAGTTGTTCCCGCCAATTAAGTTCTTCTAACCCCTGCCCATTAGTTAACTCATCTAGAAAGCCCCAAAAGACTGTCAACACGCCTTCATCTTTACGAAGACTGTTCTGTGCTCCACTATCAAATCAAACCCACTACAAACTCAAGAGCTTGACCTCCTCCCACCTAACAATCTTCAAACATACTCCATCAAAGAAAAAACCCCCCATAGCCTAACTCTGCAAATGGCAAGGTCAGTGTGGGATTTGGAAGCCCAGTCTGTCATGTCCAATGAAATCTGCCAAAAAGGTACGCTTTCTTTGGTCCGCACCAACAATACAATTCATTTTCTTGGGTTTTTTTTCATCTTTATGTGAATAACTCATGTAATGCATCATAATACAAATTATTTTTAATTACTGCTGCATATGAGAGAACTGGTGATCTGTTACACCATATCATGTTCGAGGAGCGCACTATGCTCCAGTACAAATCTTTGATTGAAATGCTACAGAATAGCGATGTAATATTGTATGGATTTTTAACTTCCTGTTAAAGTAAACACTAGTTTATTGATCTGAGGTTATAACCATTTCTCCTTTCCGGTGGAACAAGTTACATGCTACATAGCATGTTGTAGGAAGATTAATAACATGCCTGAGACAACAATTATCGAGGGGGAATTCGTCTCATTCCCCACCCCCTCTTTTTAAAGGCTGGTCTTTTCTTACTCATTGAATGAACTTATTTTACCCAAAGATGGAGAGGCGCTTGAGTTAAGCACGTGAAAATGTGGTGGTGGCTGAGATGGTTGTGGCTCAAGTAAAGCTCCTTAGAGCTGCTCATGCAAATGGAAATAGATCAGGTCAATGAGGCCTGAGGGTATGGGATTTTGCATGTTTTATTTTGGAATAGTTAGTTTGGGTAGTGAAGTGCAGTAGCTATATAATTCGCACTGTAATATTACGCAGTTGCACTGTAGCACATGCTGTCCCCTGTCTATAAAATCTAACTTGATCTAATTTCTTCAGATTTTGTATGAACTTCACCAGTACTGTGTATGGAATGTTCGTAATTGGTGACAACATTCGACATATTGTGTCGATGGTAGTGTCACAAATCTTGTAAACTGGTCATTTAAAACCATTTGTGTGGTCATTTAAAACCATTTGTGCGAAGGATGCTCGTTTTACATGCTTAATGATCATTCATAATCTGTATGTTGCAAAACACTCCAGATATCTCTTTGACGAAAGTAAACGAAAGAGGCAAAAATTCTTATATTGTACTAACTATATGATGGTTTCAGGAAAAAATCTCAAATAGTTTAGGTTTGAATATGATTATTTAAACCACCAAAATCCTAAGATATAAATTGGTCGTGATAACCGGTGAAAATGATACTGAAGGATGAAAAGACAAATGATAGTACATTCCAGAATTGTGGGTGGAAGAGGCTATATAAATAAATTCTGTTAGACATTACAAATCAGCGTCACTTAATTAGGAGTAATGGATATGTACGAAATATAAATCCGAACATGTTGTCAGCTTTAGCTAAATATTATTCCATTTAAAAAAAAATAAATCTCCATAATATACCGTGTTTAACTTATTGTGTCTCAGATCATTGGAAGACGGTCAACCTGTAAGCCATGTAAACACCAAGACTTATATAATACAAATTAGAGTAAATGAAGTTCAAATGTTAGGGTTGCATTGATCGGGTCATAGTAGTTGTAAATAATGCATGTTTCATAATACATTTATAATATTGCAATTGAAACATTTTCTATTAGATTAATTTAGTTAAACACCGTATTTTCATAAGCATATGGATATACGGACTTTCTAAGACATTCCTTCGTAATGTTATACGTTCATCAATGCTAATGTAATATAATCTTGTAAAATGTCTAACTTAATCTTGTTATTCGTAGGATTAAGTTAATCGAATTTAACTTGGTGATGTGTCCATTTTATATGCATTATTTAGTAGTATTTAGGATCACTTTTGTGCTCTTTTATTATTGAGAGCTTGTGTTTTACCTTGAAATTCTCTTAGGAGAGGTAAGAGCAACTTTATGCTCTTTTACCTCTTCTAAGTGGACTTTGTGTGACGAGGGAAGAACACGGAAGCAACGAAGACCGGAGGACATTGAAGACTACACTTTCAAAGAATTTTGAATACTCACTTCGAAGACATGAAGACCGGAGGCCGTTGAAGACCATTTTTGGAGCCGTTGAAGACTTGAAGATTGAGAGGGATGACTATGAAGAAGAAGAAGACAACATGCAAAATTCTGGCACCCGTCGCGAGTCGCGACGAACCCGTCGCGACACAGTCGCGAGTCGCGACCAACGGGCGGCCAGAAATCCACTTTATCTTCTTTGCACTATAAATACCACTCTCTTTCCTCCTCTTCTCCAGCTTTGCCCAGCCCATTTTTCTCTGGTTTTAGGGCTTGAAAACCCTTGGTTTTCTTCTCTTTCTTTTCTTAGTTTTTGTAGTTTAATTATGTCTTGTAGTTCTATAGCTTAGTTCTATCTTGGGAGCAAGGGATTGAAGCTTCCATTTCTATGTAGTAAGGACCATTTATACCTATCTATTTGTTGTTTTTGCTATTGTGCATTTATTGTGCTTTTAATGTGTTTGTTGATTCATTAATGTTGTTGAAAGCTTGAGCATATGAAATACTTGTATTAATTTCTTGCTAGGGTTTGGGGGATTTGGGTTAATTTCCCCCCCGTTCTTGTTAGGAATGTATAAGTATGATTTAGAGCTTTTGATTGTGTTGGTGTGTTGATAATTGCTAGATGAATGTGATGATGTCGAACTCTTCGTCATGTTTGTGTTGGGTAGCAAACGAGAGAGGTCTATGAGTGGTCGCTCTTGACTAATCCTGTGTAAATGCATGAATCTGTTAAATGCTTAGTCACGGTGTAGTGGTCATAAGTGTTGCCGAGCTTATTGATCCTTCATGCTAAATGCCATCAATGGGATACCTTGAGTCGTGGTCTCGACAACGGGAGTCATTGGTGAGGTTTGACAAGAGATGTCGAATTCACTCTTGCAAACTACTACCTAAGAAGGATAGAAGTTTAGTCTTCACAACAAGTAGTTGAAGTAGTGAATAGATGGCTTTATTCATCCTTGAAGCATTTGTTATTTAGCATTTGTGTATTCTTGATGGTGTGTTTCCCTTCATTTATGCCATGAGTTGTTTGAGAATAGGGAGTGTTTGTATGATTAAATTGGTTAGGTGTTAGGAACTTGACGAATTCCGTAGCTCCTTTGCATGAAAATCTATGAATATGAACTTAGAACTTCTTGTGCATAATGTGTTGTGATTCTTGCTAGAGAGGTATGTTAATGTTAAGCCAAGTAACGAATGAGATAGGATGAGTGAATGGTTCAATGATCTACATTAGGTTTGGAAGTGGATATCCATTGCCCCCAAGGCTTTATCTTTGTAGTTTTAAAACTCCTTTTCTTTAGTTTTGTTTGATGATTAGCATAGTCACTTGACCTTGCTAGTTATCGTGTCTTTTTACTTTCATAACTTAGGACAACCAACCAACCAAACCCCCCCATTTACTCGCTTTTATGTGTGTGTACATATGTCTAGTACTAGCCTAATAACAACCATTTGTGCTTAAACGCTTAGGAAGATCCCCCTTCTTCGTGGACGATCCCGACTTGCCGCTATCTACTTAGTTGTAGATAGTAAGCATTTAGGGCTTATAAATAGTAACTTTGAGAGGTACGGCGATGGCCTCCCACTTGGAAAGCTTAATTAGGCAAAAAATGGACAGAAATTGGCGGGAAGAAGGTTGTCCTGGTGTTTGGTTCAACTCGGGAACAACCACTGGGGGAAAACCCTAAATGACCTTGGAAGGGACGAGCCATCAGTTAGGGAATGAGCCGGCAATGTGACTTGTCTAATCAGCTCCATCGAGCCAACCACCAAAATAATTACTTTTCCTTTCCAAGATCGTTTTTCTGTCGCAAGTAATTTTCAACCTCCGACAGACTCCCGCCTCCACACACACCCAATTCCAATCCGGTTCGTTAGCGAGCCATATTCTATGTAAACCGAATTTTGGTTAATGCGTGGCCAGATGAAAAATAAAAGCATGGTAGAGGTTTCAATCTCTGACCATAATTTCTGATCGGACTCGCACAGACTCGACCTAACTAAACCCAAATCCATTCTTGACTTTCAAAATAATGACAAGAAACCGATCTGAACCCGAACAAACGTAAACCTGAACAACCGAGTTCACAGTTCTACGCCCTGAACATCTAGACTAAATCCACAGGTGATCCTTCATAGTACATAATACATCAATTGAACATGGAACTTGAACGAGAAAAAATTATGAACGATTAATCAACCAAATGACCCAAGATTTTATTCGATCGCAGGTCATTGAATCTAACAAAAATACAAATTTTGGAATTAGAAATGCAAATAATAAGTAGATAATAGTATCAGGTTGTTAATATGATTTTAAGAGTAAATTTGTTTTATTACATGTAGACATTGCCAATTAGTGAGCACTTCAATGTCCGGAGTAGCAAATGTCTAGATATCAAATATGCTATATCAACAATTTCTTATGGCATCTCCAAGGGTGCACTAAATTTGGTGTAGTATGTGAGTAACGAGTGTATTATAGTGCAACACTATATTTTTTGGCATCTCCAACGGTCATATGCATTACACTATATATTTTTTTTAAAGTAAACCACCCGAGGATGTGGGGAAAATATATTAGGCTCCCCTAACCCAAAGAAATGGCAATTATGCCTGAAAGTTCATATATGTGTACAAAAGATCATCCATATGTTGATCCAAGAGCAGAAAGAAGCTCCTGAAGCAAAAGAATACTTGCTTTCAAAAGAGATGATACAACCAAGTAATCACCTAAACTAAGCTATTGGTCACCAGAGATCGAGGAGAAGTTACTTTCTATATATTCCTTATCGGTGTTTTCCATAAACAGGTCGGCGAATCGAAAAATTGAAACCCCAGTATGTCAGTGGAAAGCCAGCCGAAATGAATATAGAAAAAGACCCATAAGACGGCAAAGAACATTGAAAGTATTTATGTGAATAGCAGGTCAGCATAGGTATCGTGCGTGAAAGCCATTGGTGAGAATGATGGCTTGAGTGTAATCTCATGTTGGTCAGTGATAGTAGAGTCACGTCTGAGACCAAGAATCTGCGGTCATCCAGAAGCATGCCCATCCAACCTGATGCAAATCGAAGAAGAGCATAGTAGTTTCCATTCCAGAGAATTGAATGCAAATGGATAAAATGAGGATATATCTACTAAGAATGATCACAAAATCAAGTACCAATTCTAATAACAGGCAAACCGAGTCTATTAAGAGATAAAAGTCCTCTGAGAACAGGCGGAGCAGACAGGATATCTATATTACCTTGGAGATTGTTTTCTAGTGAATATTTAGCGAGGAAATCTGCAACGCAGTTAGCCTCCCTATCAAATGTGTCTAATTGGATATTTAAGATGCATAGAGCTAAGTGAACTGCAGATAGAAAAATTCCTCCAAGGGGAGCTCATAAGATTATGAATACCTTTGACAGCGACTAAGCAATCTGATTCCAATTCACAATTTTCAATATCCATTTCTGAACATATTTTATATCCATATTGAATAGAGATCAACTCAGCATGTAGTGGTGTTGGGGATTGGAAAATTTTAGTTCTCATTGTGACCACGTTCCCAACCTTATTCCTAACTATTACAGCCGAAGAGGACGAACCATCAATTTTCCATGAAGCATCTGTGTTGATCTTATATCCTAAGTATGGTTTCTTCCATGTTACAGCAGATAAAGGTTTCCTCCTCTTGGGATAAATGTGAGGGATAATATTAGACTCAATCCAATACTTATGCTTATCTAAATTACTAAAAAGGTGGTGCACAGTGAATATTTCAGAGATGATTCTTTTAAACTCTTGTAAACAAACTGTTGTGGAGAAAGGTTCATTTTCATAAATGATTTTGTTCCTCTTTACCCACAGGATCCATATTGTAACAAGAAGGGAAGCAGTGATAATATTAGAGTGAATCTTAGTTTCAGCCTTAAAAGACAGGAAGAAATCAACTCTGGTCTTCAGGTTTTCGAAAAAAGGATGTTGTAGATGTATCAGATCACATACTCTATCCCAAACAGCAATAGAAGATGGGCATGGATTGAAAAAATGATCTAGATTATCTGTGTGGTTCATGCACAGAGGGCACATCGATGCTAATCGAAATCCTAACCTAGTTAATATATTATCGAAGGGGAGAATGGCATTCATTGCTCTCCACAATATGACAGACATTTTCCTAGGAATGAAAGTACTCCATACCTTGGAAAAATGTCTGATTCTAACTTTCCTCTGCCTAAAGGTGTGATATGCCGAGCGTATTGTAAACAAACTGTCAGTATTTGGGGTCCAAATATGCCTATCCTCGTGGTTATACTCCAGTTATGCTACCTGCAAAGTGGCAATTATATTGGTAGCCAAGTATGGCTCCAGCTGTGGAAGGAGATTAGATTTATTTTGTATGAAGAACCTAAGAGAAATATTCTCGAAGGGGATACTTCTCCCATCCGGCCATTCATAGAAAAGTGCCCCATCTCCAGTCCAATTAGAGTTCCAAAAAGAACATTCCCCCCATCCATATAGCACCTTAGTGTATCTGTTTGCCTTAGCAGTGATATGGAAAATTCTATTCCATGTATGTGATTTTTTATATGAATTGGGAAGTGACCATATTAATGAGGTCCACTGGTTTTTATTAGACTGCAATTTCCACCACAATTTACATGAGGATGCATCCACTATAGCTTTTATATCTCTAAAGCCAATGCCATTTTCGTCTATTGGTAGACTCATGTTTTTCCAAGACCTCTATTTTTTCCTATCAGTAATATCTACATTCCCCCAAAAGAAATTGGAAGAAATTTTTTCCATTTTTCTTAACACTATCTTAGGAGGGCTGAGAACAACAAAAGTATGCGTAGGAATCGAAATTAGACAATGGTTAATGAGTACTATCTTACCAGCACTGGTAAGCCATTTATTTTTCCAGTTGTTGATTGTCTTCTCCATCCTTTCGAGCAGAGGCTTGTAATGTACCTGTAGATTCCGACCAGAGAAAATAGGAACTCCCAAATACTCGAAGGGAAAAGAACCTTGTTCCATTCCCAGTAATCTCTTAATAGAGAGGATGGTCTGGGAAGGGGTTCTATGTGAGACAAAGAATTCTGATTTCTCAAAATTAACCTTTTGTCCAGTAGTCAGCTCATAGGCAATTAAAAAGCTTTTAAACCTCTTCAAGGTTGTAGGTTTAGCATTGAGAAAGACTGCTGTGTCATCAGCGTACATTAGGTGAGAGACAGGTGTATAAGACCGGGGTAAACTGAAATGTTGGAGATATCCAATGTTGAAAATATTTTTTAAGCCTCTAGAGAAAGCTTCGGAGAGCAGGTTATAAAGAAAAGGAGATAGGGGATCTCCCTGTTTTATGCCTCTAGAAGATGCAAAGAATCCTGAGGTTACTCTATTAATTAAAACAGAGAAGTGAGCTGAAGCTATGTTATGCATTATGATCTTGACAAAATTTCCATGAAAGCCAAAATGTAGATGTATAGAGTTGAGGAAAGACCAGGAGACTCTATCAAAAGCCTTTTGCATGTCAAGTTTCACAATTAAATTGTGAGCCTTTGATTTTCTGTTTAAAATTCTGGTCATTTCCTGCATTTGGAGCACATTATCAGTAATATCTCTACCATTGATAAATGCACTTTGTTCAGGAGAGATTAAGGTAGGCATTAATGGTTTGATCCTTTCCATTAACATTTTTGAAAACACTTTATTAATAAAGTTAGATAGACTAATTGGTCTAAAATCAGAAAAGGAGATTGGGATTGGTTTTTTGGGGATCAGAGTCAACCAGGTAGTAGATATGGCTTTTGGAATATTTCCATTACATAGAAAATCATTTGCAGCATCTAGCAAGTCATTTTTAATGGTTTCCCAGAAGGTGGTATAGAAACCACCCGAGAAACCATCTGAGCCAGGGGCACTAAATTTGTTTAAATCAAAGACTGCGTGCCTAAGTTCTTGGACTGTAAACTGTTGGAGGAGGAATATATTTTGCTCTTCAGTAATTACTTTTGGTATTTCCATTAGAAAATAGTTATAGTAGGATCCTAATTTTGGAGTGGAGTCTTCATTTAATAAATCTTTATAAAAACGAACTCCTTCTTCTTTAATCAATTGAGGGTCTGAGATCCAGTTCCCTAAACCATCTTTAATTTTGCTAATTCTTGACCTAGCTCTTCTTTCCCTAATGGTATGGTGAAAATAACTTGTGTTAGCATCTCCAAACTTAAGCCAATTTAACCTAGCCTTTTGTTTTAAGAAAGTGATCTTTTCTTTCTGAGCTCTAAGCAATAAGGCTTTAGATTTGTTCAGTTCAGCTAAGTCTAGCTCATGTTGAGATTGTTGAAAAATTATTTCCAATTCACTAACTCTTTCCTCAGCTTGGATCAGGTTCAGATTTACATTACCAAAACTGGTCTTGTTCCATTCTTTAATTTCGCACTTAAGCCTCTTAAGTTTAAAAACTAAACCAGTCATTCCATGTAGAGGGGATAGTAAGTTCCAGTTTCTGATCACTAGTTCCTGAAAATCTTATCTATTAGACCACATATCCTGATATCTAAAAGGCCTTGGAACCATTTTAGAAGCAGATTGTATAGACAATAGTAAAGGAGAATGATCTGATGTAATCCGATTTAACACTTGGATTGAACTATTAGGGTATAAATCCAACCAGTCTAGATTACTGAGTCCCCTATCTAGTCTTTGGAAAGTGAGATCTTTGCATTTATCCTTAACACGGTTATTGCACCAAGTAAAGAAGTTACCCACCGTTGAAATTTCATGCAGATCAGAACTATTAATGAAGTCATTAAACTGTTTCATGCTTTTATGAGGGGTTGTTTTCCTTCCTTTATATTCAGAAACTGAGGCCACTGTGTTAAAATCACCAATATATATGGAGGGTTCAGTAGGTGGAGTGCTTAAGTTATTCCAGAGAATCTCCCTCATATTTCTATGAACACTAGCATAAATAAAGAAGCAGTTCCAGCTAACTGAGGTAGCTACTTCTGTGATTCTAGCTTGTAGATATTGATCCGTTTCATTGATACTGATTAATTGAAAGGACTGATTCCAAAGGATCCAGATTTTAGCATTTTGAGCTGTGAGTGCATAATTAAAACCTAGGTCATGCATTAAAGTATTAACATGTTGTTTATCATGCCAGGGTTCAATCAGACAAAGGATATCTATCTTATGACTCAACTTAAGAGTTTTTAATCTATCCATTGAAGTTCCATATCCTCTAACATTCCACACTAATATGTTTCCTATGATTGTGTATCTAATCATTTGAAAACCATTGGGATTGCTTTGTGTGAGGATCTTAGCTTCCTAAGTTTGACAGTAGAGGCTTTACTGTTAATACCTATAGCCTCCTCTCCTTTTTCATTACTGTCAGTTGAAGATTTCAGGTTTGGAATACTTACCTTAGTGTGTACACTGTGTTCAACCGTTGTGGATTGATCTGCTTTGCATGGAGCATCCATTTGTACTTCAATCTGTGCATTCTGAGCAGGGTCCAGATCAGGGATTGTTGGCGATTTTGTTGCTGATATAAAGATTTGAACCGGGAGTCGATCATCCTGCTTTTTTCCTGGAGTTTGTGGTCCCTCTGTTGTGATTGCAATTTTACCCATTGTTGTTGAGGGGGCTAATTGCTCATGGGTTTCTAGAGATTCATGGAAGGCCTCCACAGCATCTCCATCCTGTTCATCTTCATTAAAGACATCTAAGGCATGAAATGCGTTAGAAATTTATACAATGTTTATTATTGCTATATCTTCCATTAGGGGAGTTCCTGGCTGTTTATTCTTTTTTCTCCAGAAAGTAGTTGTAATAGGTTTTGAGATATCATCCAGAGAGTAGAAATCAGGTCTTTTCTTATGAGTATTGGTGAAAAGGTTGAAATTGTTTTCCTGGTGAGGGCCTGATTGATTTCTTTGGTTTTGGAATTGAAGTTCTTTTTGAGACACCGTTAAGGCCGATGAACCTGCAGCATTAGCCGTGGCTATATCTTCAGAATGTAATTGCATCTGAGAATCTAATTTTTCCGGAGTCCTACTATCCATTTTCCCTGATTTTGTTTTTGTTTTCATGTACTTCTTCTTTAACTCAGGGTGTAGGAAATTGCATTTATCCTGATTATGACCTATTATCATACAGTGAGTGCAATAATATGGGAGTTCCTCATATTCTATGGGATAATCTGCAACCTTATTCCCTATTCCTGCCACTATGGATGATGGAAGTTGTGACAGAAGATCTATCTCAACACAGACTTTAATTGCAGAAGGTCTAGTCAGAGCAGCAGTTGCCGCATCCATTTTTAAAAACCTACCTATCTGACTACTCATTCCAATGATAGCAGAGGTATTATAAAAATAAAGAGGGAGTTTGTGGATCGTTACCCACGCTGGAACAATCGACGACTCAGCAGTTGGAGAGAAATCAGGTGACCATTTCTGAACTTTCATCACAGCCCCCCTGAATCATCCATTGCCCCTTCATCCAGCATCGCTGGTAGTCTTCATGATTGAAATTTAAATTTAAAGCCAATAGATTTGAAAGCAGAGTGGAGATGCTCCATCGATGGTTTTCCTCTGCATTACACTATATTTGATGTTGATGAACAGTAAAACACTATATTTGCTGTTTTACTAATCAATGCACCAAATATAAGATATTAGTACTTTATTCCAACATTTAAATCTTTTATTCGTTTCTATTTACTTTCATTAGTTTTTGTTAGTTCTTCATTTTATATTTATATTTATTCTAGTTTATTGATATAAATACATATAATATTTTTAATAATTATATATTAGATTAAAAATCTGAACAACTTAACTTTAAAATTCTAATTTCAAAATAACTATGTACATTCCATAACTAATATTTTAGTGCAAATGTCTCTGTATTAGTTTATTACTGTTACAAACATAATAAAACTCTAATGGTATATGGTCGGGTTTTAAAGGTTGTAAATTATAATTTTACGAATAAAAATATTAATTTTAAGTATTGTGTTAATTAACTATAAATTTGAAATGGAGTAAATTAAAAAATATAAAAAGAAAAGTACAATAAAGTAATAAAACATCATATTTATATTAGCATATAATGAAATATTCCTTGTAGTGTAAAATTTAGTGATGGTTGGAGAGAATGTGTGTACAGTTACTGTACAACACTAAATTTGGAGTAGTGTAACACCAAAAAGAACGTTTATGGTTGGAGATGGCCTTAGAAACGTGCACTCCTATAATTGTACTCCATATTACCTAGAGATACATCGCCAATATGAGTCTGCTTTTCTCCAAGAGCAGGAGAAAATGTTCATAAAGTGGATTACTGTAAAGTCCTCCGGAGTTGGACTTATGTATGGCATATTGTGAATACTAGTAATCTGGTGTTTTAACACCACTGAGTGACTTCTGGTGATATGGTGTTTTAACACCACTGCTATCTAGCAGTATTGCAGCAGCAGTATTACAGCAGCAGTATGGTTGATGTCCACGATTTATGGAGTGTATTATGGGATATAATTGTGCGATCTGATCAGAATATTGTGAAGATAAATGATTGATTTCGTGGTCATCTAATTCTGGTAAACGAATATTCCTGTAATAGTTAGGAATTGGTTAAGTAGTTTATTTATGGAACAAGTCCTATTGATAACAGGATTGTTCAATTAAATACCAGATTAGCATTAGATCTTTCCAGAGTCTAGAAGTCTATTTTTGGTAGAGTTAGACAAGGAAAGAAGTTGATTCAAGGCAGGATTGCGATGGGATAAAGAGAAGACGATTACAACGCAATCAATTGACGCGACCAAGATTCAATCTCTACGTGAGAGCTTTGGAGCGATCTGCCGTGTTGTGTTTGGAGGTTCGTAAACAACCGACCAAGTTCTTAAAGATCAGAAACAAGGAAGTCTTAATTCCTCGGGAGGAGGAGATCCAGGGAGACGTGTTGATCGTGAGGGGTCAACGACGTAGGATCGACAGTGAGGGGAGCTCACAACATTCACTCTGTAGGTTAGCAATGGATTAGTATTTAAGTTAAGCTTCTTGTACTAAAGACTGCTTTCTAGTGAATGGTTTCTGATCTGGGCAAGGCCCCGCAGACGTAGGTGTATTTGCACCGAACTGCGTAACCAAGTTGTGTGTGCACTGCGTATTTTGTTTTGCCTGTTAACAACAAACTGATCTTGGTGTTCCAACACCAAACTGTTAAACAACTTGGTATAAAGATTTAGAATTCAGGTGAAACAGAATTTCAATTGGTATCAGAGCGAGGCACTTGCTAACCCCTATACAGGGAGAGTGAGATCAGGTTTCACCATGGCACCAAAGGAGGGGGCCTCTGTCACGCGACCACCGTTGCTGGAACAAGGCAATTACGCCTACTGGAAGGCACGTATGAAAGTATTCATTGGAGCATTAGATGATCAAGCATGGAACTATGTTGTAAATCAGTACACTCCACCTCCCAGTGACAAAACTAAAGAATCGAGCTCATCAACGATCAAACCATATTCTGAATACTCTACTGAGGAGCATAGAGCTTACATGTCCAACTCAAAGGCATTGAATGCCATCTTCACAGCAGTAGATGAAGATCAATTTAAGATGATTTCAAATTGTGAGAATGCAAAGGAAGCATGGGATGTGTTACAGACGTATCATGAGGGAACAAGCTCAGTCAGAGAATCAAAGTTGCAATACTATACATCGAAATTTGAGGAATTGAAGATGCGGGAAGATGAAACTATCTCCGAGTTTAATGGACGAGTCCGAGATATTACAAACAAGGCTTTTCAGTTTGGTAAAAAGTACAAAGATCAAAAACTTGTAAGGAAAGTGTTGAGGGCATTACCTCCACGGTTCAATATGAAGGTCACAGCAATCAATGAAAATGGAAGGATTGGGATGATGACACTTAATGAGCTCATGGGGTCTCTGGAATCCTATGAGATGGAGATGTTGCAAAATAAAATCGGAAAGAAGGAGATGGCTTTTGCTAGCACAACCTCTGGGAAGGAAGATGAAAATAAAGATAATGAAGATTCCGATGAAATTGCTAACATAACCAGAAACTTCTCCAGATTCATGAAGAAGATGGGCAGGAAGCCACAGGACAAGTCAAGTGGGAGCAAAAATCTGAATGCCAACTTCACTCCCAGATTCGGTCAGGCAACTGGCGTTGAAACACCGAAGATCAAATCGGTAAATCCGAATCTGAACAGAAAAATCCAATGCAGAGAATGTGAAGGCTTTGGACACATACAAGCTGAGTGTGCCAATACACTTAAAAAGCAAGGGAAATCATATGCCATAACCTGGAGTGATGATGACGGAGGAGACGATATTAAGGATGGAGAAGAGTATACAAATCATGTTGCTTTCGGCGTGTCGTTGGAAGAGTCTTTTGAGATAAATCGCAGTGTGTTGAATGAAGAAGAAAGTGATAGCTCAGATGAAGAGACTAGAAGCATTAGTGATGATGACATTCGCAAAGAAAGTATGGAGATGTATAAAATGTGGTTGAAAGTAGCGGATGAAAACAAAGAGCTCAAGGTTGAGAACAAGAGGTTATGTGAAAAGGTTAGAGTGAATGAACTTGGAAAGAAAAATGCAATTGAAGAACTTGAACAACTTAAAAGGGAATTTGCTGAAGTAGTTCAACGAGCGGAGACAGCAGAACAGGCTATTAGACGTCTCAATACAGGGAAAGCTAAGCTTGAAGATTGTCTGACAATGGGACAAACTACCAAATTTGGAATTGGGTATGAAAGATCAGTTGATGCGTTGAAAAATAAGGCAGATCAAGGTGCACTTGCTCCAAGAATAACTGAGGGGAATTGCCCCATCAAGAGAATCAGGAGATGCGGATACTGTGGAGTTCAAGGTCATGTGAGAAGCAGGTGTTTCAAATTACTTAGGACACTGTCCGTCAACCCAGCATATCGGTATTTCAACACCATTCCAGGATACAACACCGTGCACCAAGTCAACACTGGAGGATACAGGAACGGATCCTTGAACACACATGCAACTCAGATATCACATCGCATCACTCGACCAGTAAGACATGTATGGGTTCGAAAGTCTCAAAATATTTGTCTTTCAAGTTTTGTATGTTTTGGAGCACATACAGGAACCTCGTGGTACTTCGACAGTGCGTGCTCAAGGCACATGACAGGAGTTCCTGAATTTCTGCGAAAATTCAAACCTAGATTTGGTGGACATGTTAAATTCGGTGATAGAAAACGAAGCAGAATAATTGGCAAAGGGGAGTTAGAAATCAAAGGGCTTCCAGTGTTCCAAGATGTGTTGCTAGTGGAAGGCCTGAAGGCTAACCTATTGAGCATCAGTCATTTATGTGATAATGATATGACGGTGTATTTTGACAAAGATAAGTGTATTGTAAATCATGGGTCTGGAGTATTCACTGGATCCAGATCAATGGATAAGTGTTATCTACTCGATCAAGATGTCACCTGCTTGAGCTCGAAAAAGGAAGTTAGTACATTGTGGCACAGAAAATTGGGGCACATAAATTATAAATCTTTGGCTCGTATTTCCAGACTAAATGCAGTCAGAGGTATTCCCGAAATCAGTGAAATCAAGGAGACTGTCTGTGGATCGTGTAAGGAAGGAAAGCAAATTCGTATTCCTCACCATGCTGTACATGATGTTTCAACATCAAGACTTTTGGAGCTTCTACATATGGATCTAATGGGGCCAGTGAGTACACCAAGTGTGGCAGGGAAGAAGTATATTTTTGTCTGTGTGGATGACTTCTCGAGGTATACGTGGGTATCATTCCTCAAAGAAAAATCAGAGGCCGCTGATGTATTCAAGACCTTGGCGCACAAGCTTCATGTAGAAAAAGGAACCGTTCGAATTGCACGCATCAGGAGTGATCATGGAAAGGAATTCGAAAACTCTAAATTTCGGGACATCTGTGAAACGCTTGGTATACATCATGAGTTCTCTGCCCCCATAACCCCTCAGCAGAATGGTATAGTAGAAAGAAAGAATCGGACACTGCAGGAAATGGCACGAGCAATGGTGGCTGAGAAAAAAATCCATTCTAGATATTGGGCTGAGGCAGTACACACTGCATGCTACACCATCAACCGAGTATATCTGCGTCTGTTTACCGAGAAGACACCGTATGAGATCTGGAAAGGAAAGAAACCAGATGTGTCGTATTTCTATGTCTTTGGCAGTAAGTGCTACATTCTGAAGGATCGAGAACCCTTGGCTAAATTTGAATCCAGGAGCGACATTGGAATATTCTTGGGATATTCTCCTACCAGCCGAGTATACCGAGTACTGAATCAACGTTCTGGGGTAGTCATGGAGTCCATTAATGTGGTGATAGATGATTCAGAGGACGACAATGCTGGAGAAGGTGATGCGCTTGATTCAGCCGTTCCTACTGGTGTTGGAACACCAGCACCATCAACCGGTGTTGAAACTCCAGAATCTGGAAATCTTGATTCTGACCAGAATCCAACGAGACATATGCAGTTAAGGGATCGAACCCGTGTAAATTACAGAGAATTAGCAGGATTATCGTGTTTCATCTCACTCACTGAACCAAGAAGTTACAAAGAGGCTTTGCTAGATGAATATTGGATCTCGGCAATGCAAGAAGAATTGCAGCAATTCGAGAGAAACAATGTTTGGTTTCTTACCCCACGACCTGTTAATGTAAATGTGATTGGTACCAAGTGGATTTTCAAAAACAAATCTGATGCAGATGGTAATGTCACTAGAAATAAAGCACGCCTTGTTGCTCAAGGGTACACACAAGTAGAAGGGGTTGACTTCGATGAAACTTTTGCCCCTGTAGCCAGATTGGAGTCCATCAGACTAATGTTGGCCGTGTCCTGCATACTAGACTTTACTCTTTATCAAATGGATGTCAAGAGTGCATTCCTGAATGGCATAGTAAAAGAGGAAGTTTACGTGGAGCAACCTAAGGGGTTTGAAGACCCTCAGTTTCCTGATCATGTTTATAGATTGAATAAGGCGTTGTATGGACTCAAGCAGGCACCTCGTGCTTGGTACGAGCGACTGACAACCTTTCTGATTAAAAAGGGCTATCGTCGAGGGGGAGTAGACCGTACGCTGTTCGTCCTGCACAAGGGGTCAAAGATTCTAATTGCACAGATCTATGTGGATGACATTGTGTTTGGATCTACCGATTCAGCCTTGGTGAAGGAGTTCGTTGACTTAATGACTCAAGAGTTCGAAATGAGCATGGTAGGAAAATTGTCATATTTTTTGGGATTGCAGGTTACTCAGGAGAAGAATGGTCTGTTTATCAATCAATAGAAATATGCTGAAAACTTGATCAAGAGATTCGGTCTTACAAGTGCAAAGGCAGTACGCACCCCAATGGCAACCACCGATAAGCTTACAAAGGATGAACAAGGGCAAAGTGTGGATCAGAAATTGTACAGGAGTATGATTGGCAGCCTGTTGTACTTGACTGCAAGCAGACCAGACATCTGTTTAAGTGTTGGTATTTGTGCTCGCTACCAAGCTGATCCAAAGGAATCACATATGTCAGCAGTGAAAAGGATTATTCGTTATATAAGTGGAACAACGGAGTATGGAGTATGGTTTTCTCGGAACAAGGACTCACAATTAGTAGGTTTCAGTGATTCGGACTGGGCTGGGAATGCTGATGATCGTAAAAGTACCACTGGAGGGTGTTTCTTTGCTGGATCTAATCTGGTCAGCTGGTACAGTAAAAAGCAGAACTCTATATCTTTGTCCACAGCTGAAGCAGAGTATTTAGCTGCCGGGAGTTGTTGCGCGCAGTTATTGTGGATGAAGCAGATGATGAGAGATTATGGGTTCAATGATGTGGGTTTGACAGTCCTGTGTGATAATAAAAGCGCCATTGATATTTCCAGGAATCCTGTGCAACACTCTAGAACAAAGCATATCGATATCCGACATCATTTTATCAGAGACTTGGTTGAAAAAGGAGAAGTCGCAGTCCAGTATGTACCAACAGCAGAACAACTGGCTGATATATTTACAAAACCACTGGATGGTGAGACGTTTGAAGGCCTCAGACAGCACTTGGGTGTCTGTCGAATGTAAGGTACTCTGATCTGTACTTTCTTTTGTATTATTTACTGTTGTGTTGTTTCTTTTATAATATGGTGAAAAAGAAAAAAAATATAGAAAAATCAAAAGTATCAAAAATATGTGAAGTGGTGTTTAAACACCAAGGACCTCAGAGGGAGAAAAATCAGCTGGCCCGACAACTTATTGGGCCTAGGTTTGTACTCAGAAGGAAGGAAAAAGAGAAAGTCTTTTGGGTTTCGGAAAAAGGGGGGAAAAAGGAGAAAGTGACAAATTGATTCCCACACAAACTCAAATTCTTGACTGTTCATCTTCTACGTAGCTCACAGCTTCCTGTTCATCAGAAAAATTTGCCAAAACCCTCGATTTTTGTAGCCCACTCAAAACCCTGTAACAATGGTGAGCTCCACGTTCCAGAAGATGGTCCGAGATTTCGTCAAGGTGCGGGTGCCGGAGAATCCGCGAATTGAAGAGCTCGATTCGGATGCAGATGTGGACGAGCTGTGTGGAGATCGAGTGCAGACGCTAGCCAAGTGGGGTGGAAAAGTTCAGAGATGGAAAGCTAGGTTTGATCATTCCTTCGTCTATGATGGAATGTACTTTTGCTCTGTTCTTGAATTTATAGAATGGATGGTGCAGAACAGAGATTATGTAGACCTTAGAAAGTATAAAAGTCTGCATGGCAAAGTTAATGGATTTAAACTTGAGGAGCTATTAACTGGTGGAATAGGAGAGATTAGGGAGATTAGTGAGTATAATGCCAAATTGGTTGGGGTTGGTTTCGGAGAACATTATAGAGTAGGAGATGAAGAGGGTCAGTACTTCACAATGTACACACGGATAGCTTCCCTGCACAGGCCGATTATCAGGAATTTGGGGGATAATGTAGTTGTGCAGCCCTGGATAAAAGTGGTTAAATCCACTGATTTTACTGTGGCTGGTGACACAGAGATAGTGTGTTTTGATGAGTCTCTGTTTCAGACTCAAGAATCACTGAGAAGGTTGCCCATTCCTGTTGTGGACATTAGTGATAGTGAAGAGGAGGCAGGGTGTGCAGGTGGCACTGATGAGGCTGAGATAATTTCAAGGGTGAATGAACCAGAGAGTGCCTCGGTACTGACTGAATCTGCGTTGAATGAAGCCATATCAGAGTTGTTTAGGTCTGAGTCTGCCCTATCAGAGTTTGTGAGGTCTGATTCTGAGAAGGAAGATGGTGAAAGAATTGCTGCGGAGAGAGCAGGTGGGGCTGATGTGCGAGGTGCTGGTTTGGTTATTACTGATGATCAAACACCAGATGAAAGCCATGCTGAGGAGGAGCAGAGTCCAGCTGATCTGGGTATTGGTGTTGAAACACCACTGGAGACAAGTCCAGCCCAGGGATTTAAGAGGAAAAGGAAGGAGACTGGTGTTGAAACACCATCAGAATTTGGAGACAGATCTGAGACAGGTGTAGAAAGGTTGGCCTCTACTTCCAAGAGAGTTAGAAGATCTAAAAGATGCAGAGTCAAAAGTACAGCCACTAGTGAGGACAGTGATGAGCCAATTGGGCTAAAACTGAAGAAGTTACGTACTGCCAGACATCAAAGACAAGCTGAGACAGTTGAGTCTAGTGCACAACCTGTACCTGAAGTGAGTGAAGCCATTAGCACTGAATTCTTTGATGATGCAAGTCAAGAAAAGTGGAAGTTTGTTTGTGACAGGAAGATTTTGGCGGAAAGGCCAGCTGATGCTGTAAAATATAAGGAATGCGGATTCACAGACTATTTGCATTATCTCAAGGTGTTTAAGGCAACTACATGTTTCTGTGACTATAACAAGCAACTTGTGATGGAATTTTACTCTAATTTGAAGGAGGAGTGTGAAGACGAAGACTCTCCGTGGTTTCACAGAGTTTATGTGAGAGGAACAGTGGTGGTATTTTCCCCGGAGGCAGTAAATGTTTGTCTGCAGCGTGGAACATCGAGGAATGTTCAGGCGGTGTTCCAACACCAAATGCCTGAGAATTTCGATGCAGTGGCAGTAGAGTTGACCGGTGGTGTGGAAAGTTCGTGGCCACTGACTGGGAGACAACAAATACCAGCATCAAACCTGACCTCCAGGTATTACTGTTTGTATATGGTGGCTGTTCATAACTGGATTCCATCGGTAAACAACACGATTGTCACCAAAGAAATGGCGACTCTTCTTTACAGCCTGGGAACGAGGCATAGGGTCAATCTGGGCAGGTTGATTTTTAATGATATTTTGGACTGTGCTCGCAAGACAAGGAAGGAAGCTTTAGTCCATCCCTGTGTGATATCGATGGTACTGCAAAAAGGGGGAGCAGTTGCAAGCGAGACCAATGAAGTATTGGCAACCCAAGCATTACGGCCAACTCTCAGAACCCTGAGTGGTCGTATAGTGAAGGACCTACCCTGGACGCCTCCAGCGACGACTGGCTCAGATGAAGGAGCAGCTCGGCTGAGAGCCATTGAGGCGAGGGCAGCTGTGTGTCAAGAACTACTTGAACGTCATCAGGCCACTATTGCAAAGATTCAGGGGGAGCTGGCAGCTTTGGCGGCTGAGCGAGAAGCATTGCTGGGAGCGAATCAAAATGATAATGGATCAGATGCTGGTGATTCAGACAATGCTGCATCAGAGGAGTCCGAGTGAAGTTTGAAATGATTGGGATTCTTGGTTTTCTTGGTTTTCTTGGTTCTTCTTGTCATATTACTGAATTCAGGGGGAGATATTAGAGATTTTGTGTTTTGAATGATTTGAATGATGTATGTTTGGTCTGGATAATTGGATATTTGTGCTAGTTGGTAATCTGGTGTTCTATATTGTTTATGCTAGTTGGTTTTCTGGTATTCTATGGTGTTTGTGCTGATGGTCTATGAATTCACCAATATGCCAAGGGGGAGATTGTAAAGTCCTCCGGAGTTGGACTTATGTATGGCATATTGTGAATACTAGTAATCTGGTGTTTTAACACCACTGAGTGACTTCTGGTGATATGGTGTTTTAACACCACTGCTATCCAGCAGTATTACAGCAGCAGTATGGTTGATGTCCACGATTTATAGAGTGTTTATGGGATATAATTGTGCGATCTGATCAGAATATTGTGAAGATAAATGATTGATTTCGTGGTCATCTAATTCTGGTAAACGAATATTCCTGTAATAGTTAGGAATTGGTTAAGTAGTTTATTTATGGAACAAGTCCTATTGATAACAGGATTGTTCAATTAAATACCAGATTAGCATTAGATCTTTCCTGAGTCTAGAAGTCTATTTTTGGTAGAGTTAGACAAGGAAAGAAGTTGATTCAAGGCAGGATTGCGATGGGATAAAGAGAAGACGATTACAACGCAATCAATTGACGCGACCAAGATTCAATCTCTACGTGAGAGCTTTGGAGCGATCTGCCGTGGTGTTTTTGGAGGTTCGTAAACAACCGACCAAGTTCTTAAAGATCAGAAACAAGGAAGTCTTAATTCCTCGGGAGGAGGAGATCCAGGGAGACGTGTTGATCGTGAGGGGTCAACGACGTAGGATCGACAGTGAGGGGAGCTCACAACATTCACTCTGTAGGTTAGCAATGGATTAGTATTTAAGTTAAGCTTCTTGTACTAAAGACTGCTTTCTAGTGAATGGTTTCTGATCTGGGCAAGGCCCCGCAGACGTAGGTGTATTTGCACCGAACTGCGTAACCAAGTTGTGTGTGCACTGCGTATTTTGTTTTGCCTGTTAACAACAAACTGATCTTGGTGTTCCAACACCAAACTGTTAAACAACTTGGTATAAAGATTTAGAATTCAGGTGAAACGGAATTTCAATTACAATCATCCAATAATAAATCTAATTCATGTACATGTTATGGGAAAAGAATGCATTAAATTTATACGGAAAAGAGTGCTCATATAACTATTGCTCATTTAAGCACATTGTCTATGTAGATTAGGTAGAAAACGCTGCAGCCCATTTCAGTTATAACACGTGATGGAGGTGGGACGCGTTATTACTTTTCATCTGCTAGGAAATAATGGATTGAAAGCAGATAACATGAGTATTTCACCGACATGGTTTGACTTTGGTTGTCTCAGGTCAAACCTTTGGTTGTCTCAGGTCAAACCTTTGGTTGTCTCAGTGCTTGTCACAAAATTTTTGTATCCCCAAGTTGGTTTAAAAGAGAATTATATTAGGAAACCAACTTGGGGATATGAAAATGTTGTAACAAGCACTGAGTATGTAATGGTAAGATCCTAAAATTTAAAAAGTGAAGTATCCATTACCACATCACAGTCTGACCTACGAATGCTGAGAAAAGCATGTTTTTGAAATAAGTTCCACATGGTTTTAAAAGAGTGGTTGAAATTAGGATATACATAAATCCTTATCACATCGAAACAAACAATAACCTAAAAAATAATGTTAAGAAACCGCAAAACACAAGCTCCACGAATCCGACTACAATAGTTTATGGAATTTCTGATGAATTTCCTTCGCCTCCCTTCAAAGATGAGCTGTACCTCCTAGTGAACTCGTCCGGGTCATCAAGGAACTCGACCAGTGTCAACAGTAGATCGCGTTGCTGGGTAACACATCATAACTTTATTTGCAACTGAACCATTATACAAGAGATCCCATCTAGTTAGATAATTAGTCTACGTTACATGCCCACAAGGAATCGGCAAACATCCAAACAGTCAATAATTGGAAATCAATGTTTACCTTCTTCCTCACCATCCCATCCTCGACCTGCTTGACAGAGCAATACACATCTGAGATGATTGTATCTGAGTTCATAACAAATTTAAATCATAATATGGCAGCGTGTACTTGACCCGAACGTTTCAACATTGGAAAGTATTTGTATAAAACCGGTGGCTAACTAAACTACCCGGTTTCCTGCCTCCAACTTCTAAGCCACGTCTAGTAGATCTTTTTTTATTTTGCAGCACACAGGCTGTGCTGCAGTATACCTTTTGACCTGCTCTGTTATCATGAGACATCCAAAAAACAAGTCCAAATTCTTCAGATTGAAGTAAGCTGATGAATGTTTTTACTATACTAAAATCTAACATGCTCACCAGCTAGTATGGATTCTTGCAACTTGAGCTTGACATCAATAACTCCTTTAGTGAAACAACTGTCCGCCATTGACACTTGTAGTAGCTAGGTCCGCTGTGAACGAATTGGAGAGTGTTTTTGAGTTATGTTGGTGAACAACTTAAAGAGTAGGAGAATGTGTTCAAAGACAAGATGAGGTGTGTTGAGGAAGATTGGAGCAGAACCCCATGCAAGTAATTAAATTGAAATTACTACTCTCGTCATTGCATCAATAATGGCATAGTTGTTTTTTCAAGGATGTGAAGGATCTTGTTTGATTGTCAACATCTCTAGGTACTTAATGCCAAAACCTAACAATTTTTTTTCAATTTGAACATATATGCTATCTCGAATTCAAAAAAAAACTTACAAGTTATATTTATTAAATATATTAATTGAGAAAGTCTCAGGAAAAGCGGCCTTTCCATAAACTTATGGATAGTCCACATGGGCTTTTACCTTAAATGTTGCAATTTTTTAATAAAATTTAAATATTGTATTTTATAAGTTAAAACAAGTAATAGTATGTAATTAAAGGTGAAAATATAAAAATATATTATATAAAAAATATTTTCAAAAATTATAAATTTAGTATTTTATAACTTTTAACAAATGCAACGTATCAGGTAAAAAATAAGTGGCATGTCTATAAGCTTATGGACAGGCCGTCTGTCAGTAGACTCACTCATATTAATTTATATTTATCGTCATAGTTTACAAAATTTATATATGAAAGAGTACATACTTCCATTGGTTCACTTGCTTTAGGCACTTGGATTTAAATTAGTTAGAATAAGTGGTGGACAATGTATTTAGAGAGAAAAAAGTAACCTGAGGGGATGAAAAAAATCTAGAACTTGCCAAATAAGGAAAATAGAGCCAATATTAAAAAACCATCCCAATATGGATAGCCAGACAATGTTAGTGAACCAGACGAAGTATGTCACCACTAGTGGGAAATTGAGTATATGATACTACAATACTGGGCACTTTCTATTTCTCCGGAAACTGAATGGATCTTTTGGAATTTCATGTTTGGATGAATCTCAAACAATGGATATTTTGGAATTTCATGTTTGGATGAATCTCAAACAATGGATATTTTGGAATTAAGGGTTCAGATGGATCCAAAAATAAACTGTTGTCACACGATATTTTTGGAATGTACTTCCTATGTCCCAATAATTCATTTATATTTCTACTTCCACGGTCTAAAACGGTCAAGTGTTTGTGGTTGACCATCTGGCCAAACTTCGGTTGGCAGTTTTACATTAACACTTTGACCAATATACAGGGTTACACTTCCACCGTCACATTTGAAATGCTTATATTATTACTTTCAACTGAAACATGGGCTTACAACGCACTTTTCAATACATATTGGCGTTGTTTGTTTGGGCCGTTTATGTTACAAATTAGTTGAAGCATTAGTGAGCGAACACTATTTGTAATTACCTAATTTAGGTATTTTGTTTGTCAAGGCCAACAAAAACTAAATATACTAGAAATGTTAACCCGCTTGCCCCAAATGTTGACCGATGAGTGTGACCTAAATTCACACATCCATCATCGCCAAACCTCCATATCGTTGTCCACACATCAACCGAAATAGTACCCACTTGTGGGTACTGTAACCCTAAACGAGATTGGTTGATTCTTATTAATTTTAAATAGATAAAAGGCAAAACAATAAACTTTGAATAAAAACTGAAGTTTGTCAAACAATACCAAAAATAAGAGGATAGCTGGTAGCACAAGGTGAAAATGGAACAAAACCAAACTTATAGATCTTGGACTTAAGAAAAATATTAAATGGAAAATACTACATCAAAATACACCAGGCCCCCCAAGTGTCCCAAATCTCTTGCTTGGATCTACTTTTCATCTATTGGTTGATCAACATCGACCTTGAACTACGACTCAAATAATTTCTTATACCAAACCCCTGTTATCCTCTTCTTTGTTTTATTTGGTGGAGAAGCTTCTTCCCCCAGACCATCAATGTTTTCTATCAACCTTTTGCTTAATCTTCTTGATGGTTCCTGCAACTCCTTTGCCTCCGGTGGCAGCTTTTGCTCTGCTGGTTCCTCGGGTTTTTGTTCTTCAACTGTCTTGTTGTGCCTTTTGCCTAGAAGACCTGTGCTTATCCTCATACTGGAAGTGAAACTTATGATCTACAAATGGGGTTTAGAAACACTGCTTTCATAGGAGAAAAAAAAATACTTTGAATGGTAAAAATACACTCACCCCTTCACATTCCATTATTTTTGAGATTTGTGTGTTGCCATCATGATGGAGCCATTAATACATTCTGTTGGTGGTTGAGTTTTTAATAACACAACATTGTTCAAGAACCTATCTACTAAAGGTTGTGTGTGTGCTTTCCACTATGCATTATTGAGAGGCTTATCTATATCCATCTAAAAGCCTACCATAGTTCAATGGCTGGAATTAGTGGCGGTGGAGTAGTGATTCCAAACCTCCATCGGAGTAAGATGATTGGACTTAGTCGTGGTGGATTGGGTAATCGATAAATTCATGTTATTTAAAGTCAGTATAATTTATAACCCCACATTTTTACTTTTATGACGTTTGGGAAATTGGGTTAAGTTTCCATGTGACCAAGTCCATTTCCGAATGTAGAACATTACTTAGGCAATATAGAAACAATCATTCCCATATTTTAGACTTTGAATAAATTATATTGGATCTTATTATCTAATAAATTGAATCAAAACCTATTTTTTTAATTAGTCAAAATAAATTTTCAATAGATTACCCATTAATTTAAATTAATAAAATAATATGAAAATAATCACATATGTTTGGTTGATTCTTATTACAATCATGTCCTATTACCTATTCCAATATTGTAATGAATTTACCAAATATGCGATAGTGTGATGAAGGGAAAAAATAATTTGAAATCTGCCCATTTTGGATTGCCTTTAAGGTGTCGAACATCTACGCAAGGGTTAAAATAAGTAAATTACGAAATAACATAGTAGTAGAAAAAGGCATAGTTAAAGACAATAGTAGTAGTAGATTAAGACCCTGATCCAAATAAGATAAGTCATGTTTGATAAACAAAATTAAACACTAAGATTTCTTAGTCCCTAAACATTGTTCTTGTTGTCATTCTCCTTGCTATATTCCATCTTCTTCCACTGCTTCTCATGCTTTATCGCCAGTTTAGTCTGCATCCATTCAACACACTTATTGTTCTCCTTCTGCTCCATCTATTTTATATTGAATAATAAAATGCGTCTAATTACGAATGTCATTCGGGTATCAAAGAGTTAAAAAATGAAAATAAAAACACATGTTCGGTTATACCCTTTTTATTGTGAAGAAATCCTCCAAGTCCTTCCAGACCTTGATTCATGCCCAAAATGTTGTCATCTGAAAATATTTTTGAACACTGTGGTTAATGAGATCTATTAATACTTTTCTAGAAGAAGGTAAACACGTAAACCTTAGTCACCTTTTGCTCGTGGAGCAGCTTGGTTACCTAGATGTCGAAGTCAGTGAGGATGAGAGCACACTTGTTCTCAAATTTTGCATTGGATAACTCCATCCCTGAAGTATGAATATGGTGTAAGATAAAGCTGCATGATTACTGTACACATGTGGAAAATAATCGAAACACACAATGGGAGTTGAATCATTTACTCTTTCTGATCATGTCTTCAGCAGAAGAGAGACTGGAATTGCCAACATGGTTTGCTCCGCTGTCCATATCACTCGTAAAAATACTTGGGTGGGAACTATTAACGTAGTGCATGGGGTTGTTGGAATATTGAGGAGGATTTAGTTTGTAAGATATGATGGGGACTTGGTGGTTAATTTATAGGAAAATGGCCGGCGTTTTAGGGGGAGGGAGTTAATGTGTCGTTTAGGAGTTGAGCTGACGGTTTAATGTGCCATGGATGAAGATCGAAGCGATGTGAGTTAATGAATGTATCTTTCTAGGTGGAATGTGAAAGGATCAAGATGAATGAGGAGAGAAGGTCAACGGTTGAAATCGGATATTCTTTTAATCCCAAATTTCACGCCACACAACACGCATGCAGGACATGTTTAAATACTCATTTATCTGATTTGAAAATTTTAAAAAAGATGACAATCCTCATCTCACGTTGAAAAGGTTTTATTCCGATTACATAATAATACAAGGATAATTATATGGAAATACCATCTTTCCATGGGTATACGGAAAGAAGGGGTTGAATTGCAATGATAGAAATGTATAAAATGATGCTTTTACATTTGATATGGTTTTCCTCATACAATTGATTAAATCTACAAATGTATACAATTATGCTTTTGCGGATCTAGTATGTAATTATGTATATGACGATAATTACAATACATGTATATGTTAGTATAAATGAAAATAACAATATTATAAATCACAATTCCACCGGTACTAATGTTTTCAGATCTTTACTTACTTATAAGATCCACTAGGTTATAATCAACCTCATGTTCCATAGTAGAACTTATCTTGTACTACGATATTTACCGTGAAAGCCGTACTCTCTCCGTCTCATTGGCTTTGTCACAATTATGTTTTTGGTTGCCCCACATAAATTGGCACTTTTCAAATTATTAATCAAAATTTACAAAATTATGCTTCTACGTTTGATATGGGTTTCCTCATACAATTGATTAAATCTGTTAGTCCACTATTTCATTACCGAATTACCCTTCAATAACTTGCTATGAATACTTTCACTTGATCTTGCACAAAATACCGACCCAAAAGTAATTGTGCCAATTTATATGGAACAGAGGGAGTATGTGAATAGTACAATATTAACTTTGTACGACCTTTTCCAATTTATACGCCCTTTTTATATTTATAATTAAGTTTACCTTTTTTTGGCAAAGTATTGGTAGTAACTACTAACTCATTCCAATAACCATAAGCCGATTTGCTTTTTCACAGTCTTCATTGGTCATGTTTGACCATCAATATATTTACATTCATTTATTATTTTGACATTAAAATATCATATTTATAAGATAGATGTTAAGATGAATTTAACAATATCTCATATGAAATTTTTAGTATACATATATTAAATTATATTAGGGTCAAAGTTGACCAAGTTTGACTTTGAAAAAGTAAGTAGACCAATAGTTATTGGAATGATTTAGTAGTGTCAAGTACATACAATCACTAATGTTAAATCGTGACATGCACATGTGTTATCTTGTACGGGGCAATAGTTTTATAGAATAAAATCCTTATTTTAACATTTTTACTTTATAACAGTCCAAGTAGAAGAACTTGTAATGTCCATGGCCATGCAGAAGTAGTGTATATTTTGGGAAGACAAAAGGATGGAAAATATTTAAAGTTAATTCACCACCTCCCCACACTTGATCTCCCTCTGTGTCTTCCCCCTTGGGAAGACATGATTCTATTGCTTCGGAGAGAGAAACTCTCAGATATAGTGACTATTACTATACGTGTTATTATTACGTCGGTCTACCCAAGATATGTGAGCATGACACACAGACCGATCAGGTCACAAACTAATCTATAAATATCATTCCCTATTTTCAGAAATGTTTTCCATCCACCACCAACCCTTGCATTAGTAATCCATCATCCCCTGCTTTCGGTTGTTTGCCACATATCAAAAGATCTGTAATGACTTACAAAGGCATTACACCAACTATGAAGAAGGGTAGCCACTGCAACTCTCTCCTACTTTTTTTTATACAATTTATGTAACCCATTTATGATTATCAATTGAGAAAAACATGGTTTTGGTGCAGTTATCAAACGGCCGAACAGAGGTTTGAAAGAAAGTTCCGTGGGTTCCTTCGGGACATGGCCGCCCAAGAGGAATACCTCCTTGAATTAGGTACATATCCATGCTTAAAGATGAAGGATTTTTATGTTTTTTTTATTTTGTCACCAACAACATTCATTTCCAACCTTGAATTACATGGTAGCTTACTGAGCTTGGAAACGGGCACGTCTGGATTTCATCGAGAGGGTGAATAAAATAAGGGTAATCACGTGTTCTAAGACGTTTATAGCGAAATGCTAGTAATAGTGTTCCATGTACCCAACGACTATTAACTACTATATAATGTCCTTCTATTGTAAGCAGATTGAGATTATCGAGGAAGAAGCACAGGAGGCTTGGGATGGGCTGGATAGGGCATTCGTCACCGACGAAATTGATCTCCAGAGTGACGACGAGACATATTTAATGGTAAAGGATAACGTTTAGGGCATATGTAGTTTAGAGATGTTTTCCATTGTGGATTGAAAACTTAGTCTTTTGTATGGTTGGTCGGTCAACAACATTCTAGAAATGTCAATGGAAATATTCCTTAGTTAGCTGCGTATTCGGTTGCTGTGATGAAAACCCCCTTAATCTATTATGAATTTCTTTTTGTTTCTTAGTCAGCCTCAGTCTGTTCTGTGAAAAACCACATCGCTACCTAGTGCTTTCTTTTTAAGAGAGTACATAAATTTGACCACATAGCTGAATGCGTCCCCTATTTTGTTTTTTTCTTTTCCAAACGTGGATGAAGTGGTTGCATTCAGTGAATGTGTCCACCAATTCCCTTTTCTTTTTAATTCTGAACCTCCTACGTACGAGAATAGAAGAAAGAAAGGAAGGAAGCGGATGAATTTAACAAATTTTATATATGACACGTGTAAAATTATTAATTTAACTTTTATATGGGGTACTTACAAATGGTTTGACGGTGACACTCTGTAGAATTTTGGTCACCATTGTTAACTAGTTAAATCAAAATTGTACATGACGTGTCAATTATCAATAGTTTCATAATATTGGATAATATATATTATTAGAATAATATATAACTATTTTATTATTTTAATTTTATTAGATAAAATTTGAGAAATTAAGAGATCGAATCTGTTTCTACTATATATATATACACATATTAAGTTTTATATTTATATAATATTAAAAAAATACCTAGATAATATATTACTGCAATTCGAGTTTATGTTTAAAATCATAATGTACTTTGTTATAATTCTACTTTCAATATTTTTATTTTAATATTTAAATATCCAAAAAAATTGACTAATACACAATATAATATATTTATTATACATGAGATCCATAAAGTATCGATTCCTTAAGCTAAATAATATTTGCTAAATCTTATTGTAGTTTTAGCCTATATGGTATATAATTCATGGATGAGAGATTTATCTTTTCGGTTAGACAAAGTCTAGGGAAAGACCATCATTCCACAAGCTTATGGAAAGATGAGGTATAATTAGAATAATACATGGTAAAAGGTCTTAGGTGCAATGCTAAAAAATTATTACGCAATGTGTAGTAATAATAAGGTTTATAACCCGATTCAAACAACCCAAAAATGTTCTCATCTTTATTTCAAATTTACACTTTAAACCCTGGTCTCGTAAGAGACGGACTGATTCGGTTATTTGTACTACAAAGGGGTTTTTGGATTTATATCATTTTGGATTCACCAGGTCTGTGTTTTTTAGGGCGTTTACTTTTTGGACGACATAGATCGTGGTTGGATAAAGTTGTATTGCAGTTGTAAAAGATCCCTGTTTGGCGCAGTGATTTTGTTGCATGATACGCTTCTCTCTGCCAAGTGGTCAATATTCTCACGGGAAGCCAGTTAATATCTCCAAGGGTGATGTTGCAGTTTTTATTGGATCTCTGATCTTTAACTGTACATATGATCAGTCTAGTTGACATGTAATTTAAATATCTTTGTAATTTATAGGTATTTCTAGAGGATAGTTAGGTTTGATGTCATTCCACTTACGGTGTGTTTGGCAGAGTTGTGCTTTTAAGCAAAGCTTGCTTATTTTGAAAGCAGGGGTGGACCTACTATTCCCCTATAATAGCTTTTGCTTCTTAAATAAGAGCTTGTTTGTGTTGTTTACCAAACATAGAACATGTGCTTAGCTTATAAGCAAATCACGTATTAGCCCTGCCAAACATTGTCTTATTGTAATCGCCATTGGACATTTTTCCTAGCATCTTCAAATGAATGATTTTTTAAAAAACAAATTACAAGTTTTAATTTAGGGGACAAAGTTACGAAGTTTTGACTAAATGAATACTCACTTAAATTGCAGCTTGAAGTGGAACAGATGGAGTACACCATTTTTTGAGATAGAGTGAGGTAATTATTATTGAGTTGGATTTACACCATATTTTAAATAGTATGAAAATGCAAAACTTAATTGTGGCGGGTCTCCCCTGATCCATTTGGTGGGTAATTGTCACACGTTTTCCAATAGATATGACCTATTTTTTCAAGATCTTAAGCTTGCTTCTGTTGAGTTTGATTGCAACATTGAAATTGACTGACCTGTCAAAAACCATTTATCTAACACTCTACCTTTTTTTGCGGCCCTTCTCATTCATTGGATATCAGCGTCCGTGCCAATGAGTGCACCTAACTAGAACATCTTGTAATTTTTCTGGTTGGGTAACAGGTCAAACAGGTGGATTACGAAACGGTGTTGGACTACAACAATTAATGTATAACAATCAATAGGGTTTCAAAGGAGGATACTTAAAGAAAACCGCATGGAATGAACCCTTTAAATTCCTTATCTAAGTGTGGGAGAGACACCAACAGTCTCCAAGCATTTTCAACACAAACTATAAGTTTTTAAATAAACCCTTGTTTAACAGGTGGACACCATTCTAAAGAAATGAGTGAAGAAAGTTCAGCGAGCCACTATGAATGGGAGAGGCGGATGTAGATGCAACGTGAAAACTCAATGGGACATGGAGAAGGAAGTTCGACAGTGAGCACAATGACGAAGGAGTTTTAATTTCTCCGTAAAGGTACCGCCCATACATCAGTGCTAATTTTGAAAATGGACAGAACTAACAATAAAGTGGAGATGAAGGGAAAATATGTCCTCCAAATATTAACTTGAGGAGGCTCGTAGATTTTGAATCAATATGGGGGGGGGGGCACGTCGGGTAATTGGACATGACTTCCGACGGTGCGAGACCGTGAAACGTGTACTTGGAATACATGTAATCAATTGCGAGCAAGAAGTGAAAGGGCAGTTTGCAGGAACCCCAGCTAAAGAAACCAATGAAAAACAAGGCCAGATCTAGGTGGATTAGGCCAGCCTCAGTGGAGGTACTACTAGTACAACTAAACGAAGATAGGGAAAATTCACAACAAATTGTGCAATCCGGTTGCACTAGTACTACCATGTTTCAGCGTTTTGAACTTGAACAATTTACGGTACACTAGAAATTTGTAAACGTAGAAACTAGATCCTCCATCTCTCTACAATTTTTGTTTCTCATATTTGGATATGCACTTTCATTCTCTTACCAACTAAAATTCAAGATCATACCCTAAAAAAATAAGATTAGCCTAAAAATAATATAGAAATAAAACCTACTACAGTGACACTAATTATGAACACAATCATCCAAACACTAAACCTAAGGTTCCATGTCCTGCAATTAGCTTCCTCCAACATAGCTACTGTTTCTTTTGCGTCTTCTTTCAACTTGTGCACTTCTTCCTCCAAACCGTTGATTCTCTTCAACAAGCCAGGAATAACCTCCACAGATCTAATACACATTTATGGATCGACCCATTCCCAAAAACCACAACCTACAGCCTTCACTTAACAACACAACAAATACAAAGACAAGTTACCTCAACATAAAAATTCTACAAAAGTACAACTACATAAATTAGAATCCCCTCTATTTTCTCACCTTCGCCAAATGGAAACATATGAATCACCTCCAAGATTTTGGCCAGTCTAAGAAGTCAAACACTTCACGTGGAGCCCACAATTACAGATCAAATTATGAGATCAACGTTCCAGGCCGGGCTCACTTTTTTCGGCCAGCCCAACTATTCCCACTGCTTCTAGAGTCAGCGTTACAAGTCATCGGAAGAAGAAACCTAAACCGAATAAAAATTTTCAGCTGAAGGAGATGGGTAACTATACTGTTGAAGGGGACGAGGGATTGAAGAGACGAGGGTTTTCGACTATCGAAAATAAATAACTGGGAAGATGTTAGATTTAGAATATTCCTTTCCCCCCGGTAAAAGTCACATTGGTTGCTTCCTAGTCTTTGTGCATTAGAAAATCCCCCCCCCCCACACACACACACACACACACATATATATATATATATATATATATATATATTCATGGTAAAAAGGTGTTACAATTAAAAAATTTTATACTCCCCCTATTCCAGCTGAATTTGCACGCAAACCATTCTCACGATTTACAAAAATCATGTTTCACTATTAATATGATTACCTACATATCAAAATGGAAAATAAAAAGTTGATACTAAGAAACTACTTGTTACGATGAATTGAACAATATCATTTCAAATATAGGGTGGGTCAAACTTTGTTGGAGAATAATGTAAAAAAGGTAAGAGTTCTAATCTAGCTGGAACATAGGCGTACAATCAGTTTAAAAGAAAAATATATGAATTTATATAATTGCAATACTATTCCTATAACATACTTATATAAATTTATATAATTACTTATACAAGAAATATATAAATAATTATTTATGATAAAATTATATTAGATTATTTGAATAAGACAATTATATAATTATAATTTTATATAAAAATATAAAAAATAGAGGTCATTAGAAAATCTGGATCAAATCACATTCTATTCATATACAACTTGTAAAGTAAAATCATATTAAAAAAAATACTATTCAAATTATCTATATACTTGTAAATAAATAACCATAAAATTGCTACTTAATTTTTTTAAAAAATTTGAAGTATAAAAATAATGCTTAATATATTATTAATTATTATTGTTAGATATATAACGCTTATATTTGATTAAAAACAAAGATGAATGTAAAACCATGTGGGACCAATCAAGCTACACATGAATGTTGTTTACCACTGTTGGAGTGTGAAGCCTGCCACTGTTTTAGCTTAAAAAGATGACATACCTAGTCAAGGTATAACCCCTTTTAGTTTACCATTGGAGACGCTCTATCGAAAACTGTATGAGATGATTAGAAAACATTAAATATTGAATTACAGGAAATTTAAGTGTTTTTATAAATTTTCTTACATATTAGTTTAAAAGGTAATTATTTATACGTTCAGTTTCATTTTTAAAAAGCCTATCTTAATTGAATGTATCACAGTGCAATAAATAAAAGAAAGTATGAATTGACCTTATTAGTTTCACTAAATCTAATATGTCCTCATTTAATAGTTAGTCGGTTTGAAATAAGATTTTATCATTTTAAAATTTTAAATTGTTATGATTGATTATATAAAGTAAAGAGTTAAAATTGGTAACATATTTTAATATTAGTATATTATTTGTGCGATAAATTGGGTTCAGGTTAGTCAAAATGAACGGCACAACATTGCAGAGGGAGTATGTTACAGACAACTGACTCTGCCTCTGTCACATGTCTACAGACATAGAATCTTTATCCTAGTTGGGTAGAACTGTGTGTATGCTAAATACATATAATAGAATGAAATAAAATATTAATTTGATTAAAATTACTGCATACGAATTCCGATTGCAATAGGGTTATGCAAAGGTTATACCCTGTTTGGTGCGGGTCAAGCCTCAGGTCCAATTTTTCCATCTCACCAGGGCCTGACCCTCCAAAACCTTTCTATTACCTTTGAACCCGATACAACATATACCCAAAACGAACAAGCGAATTTAAACGGACAAATTCCAACCATGCATACCAACCAACACAAAAATCTATACATGAACCAATAAAGTAGACCAATGGAAGCGAGCATTCATATTTGGACCAAATTAAACTAACCCTAACCGGACAAGTTGGATAGGGATGACATGCTCCCCCCGTACAACCTCAAATTGAACAATCAATCATTCATTGCCCTGTTGTGCAAGAAATATGTTTGAACGCAACTATGCTTAAGTACGAATAATAGTGATAATTTTAAAGTTTATAAATGAAAACTACCGATTACGATGAAATCAACAAAATGACGTTGCACAATGTTATTGTTACCCATGTATCTTTTCAAAATTGCAGGTAGACTTTCATACTCACTTCATCCTAGCTTAAGTTGCACACTAGCTTTGAAGACATTAATCTCTTTCAAACTTTAATCACATACTCCCTCCGTCTCAGATTACACTGCACACTTTACTATTTGACACTATTTACTATCAAATTTTGACCGCATATTTAAATAGGTATATAAGAAATAATATTATCGTATGTGAAATTGTTGGATTGTCATAACAAGCAGTTTCTAAAAAGTAACTTTTAGTTTCCCGATATTTTACGTAGTTAAATATATTAATGGTCAAATATGTTTTTTCGTAACTGTGAAAAAGATTTAATGCAATTTAATCCAGGATGGAGGGAGTATTTAAAATGATATATATATATATGCAACAATATTATTGTATGCCAATTGTTTGAATTCGTCGTAACAAGTAGTTTCTAAATATCAACACATAATATCTACTTATTATATATAGTTTAACAAATGAACCCTCAAACATGTTTCTTGAAATGTTTGATAATTATTGATGTGAAATTTTTCCAGGGACAGAGGGAGTACTACACTGTAGTGTCAAAAATGCATGTGCCCAGTTTAAGCTGGAACAGAGGGAGTAACCAGGTAGTCATACGAGTTATTCGACTAACAATCAATAATTGAAGTAATGGGGGATTTCATCTCCCCACCCGAAAGGGGATCAGACCAAAAACCAAACCAGACCCAACCAAATCATCGGGTTCCGATTTATTGTGTCCTACATTAATAAGCCCCGAGCCACATTCATCCATTATCGAGGAATACCCACACTCAAGAATTACACTTTCCTCAACAGTGTTCTAATCTCCATCCATTCACTGCCAAAATCTTTGGTGGAAAACCATTTGCAAAATAGCCAAACCATGGCAAAGTGCATAATTTTGTGCAGTAGACCATTTCCATTATGAGGATACCATGCGAGGTAACAGTACACCATTTCCCCACACATGTCCTCAATAAGTATATCCTCGCCTGCTAAAAACTCAACTTATTTCGTTACCATTCAAATCTTGTGCAGAAATTGCAGATTCAGACCAAAGGTTTGAAAACACTTGCACCCATGTACTAAAGAAGCTTGATGACATGGTAGAAGACTCGCTCAGGAGGGATGCCATATGTACTACAGTTCAACCTTTTGAATTTGTAACTTGACCGGATGAACAGTTTCTAACTGACCTCTAATTGATCTTTATTATGGGTATATTCATACGCACATTATCTCCAGCACCGTTGCGAGGTCAAGACTACCATTACAATGAAGAAGGTAAGTAAGATAGAAGGAACTGATTTAGGATAGTATACAATAACCAAGCCAAAATGGTATTCCTTTCTTATCCAAATTCTAAATCAATGGTATTGCTATTAGTGAGTAGTGTACTCATTGAAATCCATAGTCCATCACCATGATTCACATGTATTAGGAATGGTATCATACAATAGTCCAATATTCTATTCATTATTAATTAGTTGTAGAGGCAGGAACGTCACACCCACCTGAGGTTAATGATTAAGAGGAAAACCCTGTAGGTATTGTAGGAGGTAAGGGAGTTGGCTGAGAAAGATTGGGACAATCCGGCTGGTGCTTAAGGATTTGGTGACAAATCTGATGCTGTGTTATGCCGTAGACTTAAGGGTGTTTGTGTTGGTGATGTATCATGGCGACCGATGTTTTGTTGTAAATTGATAATGACGTGGTTGCCAATAATTATGCAACCCTGGATTGAATATGCATTTGGAATGGTTAGCAATGAAGACCTCATATTGCGTTTGTTCATCCGAATATCTTACTTTGTTACCATGTGTTCCTAAGGTAGGATTTCAAATATTTAACAAAGTGTTCCCAAAATTTATGCAGCTCGTCGTTCTTCTGACGGTCGCCAGCGTCTACATCTTTCTACTGAATTTTGTTATCCTCCTCAGAACCGACATACCTTCCAACTGCAAAACTTTTCTTGATGAGTCAGACCACATCGATTTGGCAGGTATTTCTCCCGCGTTATACAACGCTGGTCCTTTCTCAAGATCACAAAAAGATCTAATGCTTTGCATGTGAAATCGACTGGCCTGACACCTAGACTGCTTGAAGCCAACTAGCACTCTCTCACCGCCTATGTATTCCAACTGTGGATGGAAAACCACAAACTTGACTAATATGAGCCGGGTAATATGGGAAGTAAAAATATTATGTGTATGGCCCATGTAAACCCATTTTGTAACGAGTAGAAAAAGGGTCGGGTAAAAACAGATAACTTTGAAACCCATCCAAAATGCGGGGTAAAGACAACTCAAATTGTGGGTCACAAAAGGGTAGATAAATGGGTTTCAATCAATGTGGGTTCAAGTTCAAATCCACACAGGTTGATATATAAGTTGAAAATGTTCGACTTCTTTTTTATATTCTATTTTTCGTTAATTCTATCAGAAAAAATTAAACAAATAATATACACTTGCTCTTTCCCGTCCTATAACTATTGACGTATATACTTATTTACGGTCATCAATGATGAAGTTTGACCGTCAATATCCCTAGCTGTATGCCTACACCTACCGATTCTGTAAAACAATTTATATTTACAAAATTTATATTAGACGTTGTGATGAATCTAAAAATATCTCACATGATATTTTTATCTTATACTTATATATTAACTGGATTATACTAATAGTCAAAGTTTACTAAATTTGACTTTGAAAATGTAAAACATGAAAATAGTTGTGGGACGTAAAATGTACGAAATTCAATGCTTTACAGAATTTCATTTACTTTACACTATGCATGATTTAAGACTTCGAATTGTAAAATTTTTTGTGTATGATATGAGTGAATTATACTCACGGACATACAACCTACTGTATTATGTAAGTAAAAATTGTAAAATGAACATACTATAAATTCTCTAAAATTTTAAAATACTACAATAACGAGCTAGTATTTATGCATCAAGTGCTCTTCAATTTCACACACACTTGTATTTCATTAAGTTACCATATCGGATAACTTAGAATCCTTTCTACACAATTGTCATTAGCACACACCTCCGTGCATCTTCAAAAATTGTAAACAATAAGAAAAGAAATGAGTTACAAATAATAGAGAAATGGTTAAATTTGTGAATATGACCCACGGGTTTGGCAATTTTACCAACCCCTGGTCAACCCAATAACCCAATCCCTTTCACACATATTTTTAATCAACCATTTGACTCATGACAAATTTGACCTGTCAACCATTTCACCCATAACCATCCGAGTATAATAATAAAGAATGCCTTTGATCCGCGGCTTTCAAGCCGTAATTGTACCCCATAATTCCAACACAACCCCACCCTTGTAAGAGCGATAAAGCAATGGGAAGAACTAAACAGGTACCCTTCGTAAGCCGACCGTCCTGTTCAATAATAGCACCGGTACGATTCCGAATTTGGGTAAAGGTACGGGTACCATGACCATAATTACTATTTTTAGCGTGGTACACCATGAGTTTTTAATAAAATGGGATTTAGTTTGATAGTATCAAAGTTAAGACTACTAATTTGTAAACATTGTTAAAAAAGTAAACAAGTTAATTACTACACAAAGTCAAAAGCAAGTTACGATTATGACATTAGAGACCATGCAGCTTTTCATTAAAAATTTCTTTCCATATAACAAGCCAATCCCATTCATTCCACCATCTCACTCCCTTTTTAAACCAACAAAAAATTTAATTTCTAGCTGTAATGCATTTTTCTACATCTACATGACCGAGCCATAGTTTGTTTTATCTTCCTCTCTTTACCACCAGAAGAGCACCCACCATTCCAAGATAAAAAATACATTAAGGAGATGGAAAAAGCCATGCATGAAATTGCTGGTGAAGTAGATAGGATCAAAAGGCAGATAAAAGAAGGTTGATTGCAAAGTCTATCTTTACAAAAACTTGTGTTTATTATTCACCAGTGCCCCTACTTTGTTTTAGATTTTGTGAATTCTACTCCAATTCTAATGATTAATTCTTAAAACCAGATGAACTTAAAGATAACCTTTCCCACACGGTGTCGGCGGAGAAGAAGGTGCACCGACAGTACAAGAGGGCAAGGTGGATGCTCAAGGATGAGGTGTGGAGATTCCTCCTTTACTTGTGATATTTGTTTCTTTATCATACCATACTTGTTCGTCATTAATCTATGCATTTTTTTATGAGTGAGCAGATGGAAGGATACCACGGTTGCCTGAGAAAGATAGAGGACATCAAAGAGCTAACTATAATTCAAAAAGTGAGTTGTTTGTGTAATTCATACATTTCTATGTTTAACACAGGTTATATACATGATATAATTCTGTTTATTGTTTCAATGTTTGAAAAACATTAGTTGGAGCGATGTGCCACCAGTTTATATGCATAAGGGGATAGGGCAACAAAAGCTCATTTGGAAGTGGAGTACACGAGGGGTGTTAGGCTTGGGACCTTAGCAGATAGCGATGAACATGACTGGATTTTCTTCACCTTTCATTGTCTTTTAATGTAAGTCAAATTCATTTCGAAGGCTGTTAAGGATACTAATGGGCAGATATGAGTGTTTAAGACAGTAACAAAGCAACAAATCCTTCTGTCAAATGTTTGAATTCACATAATGTTGTTCATCGACATCAACATGCATGTTTGAACATTCATATGTTTAACTACATATAAAAACGCTGAACCCTAAAATTCTAAGACGAGTCCTTAGATATCAAATACTATGATCGTCTTATTATGCTAATATAATTGTTTTGGGGTGGACTAAGTTTACTAGTGAATAGTGTAAAATAGTAAAGTATCAAGTTTGCCCTAGGTCGGATGGAGTTCATAACTTCATACTAGCCCAATAGTTTTATTTTTTAACAAATCCAAAAACATTACATTTTATTATTATATATTAAATGGGTCAACATGGACGTCTTAAATATGGGGAAATAGGCCCTTAACGGTTAAAATTTAATTATTTTTGGCCCACGACTGAATAAACAACACAACAATTGAGCTGTATTTCTTAGCGGGCTCAGACATAATAGAGGACCAAGGCTCCTCATGTTGTAGACCCTTTGCATGGGGGCAATACCAATTACGAACCGATTAAAACTGCAAACTGAGTTCAAATGCTTCTCTAATTGAAATTCAAAAGGACATGGCGATCGTGAATTGCTGGAGGGAAATGGGAGAATGGGAATCACAGTGGGTAGCTAATAGAAACTATACTCGATTGGGTAAGGTCATTGACCTTCAAGAAACTACACATATTCACAACTCAATGTTTGCAACGAGATGGACCTTGAAGGAACATTACCATATTATGGGTTAAGCACCAAGCATCCCACATGGAAAAAACACGGGTAAACCAGGTTCTACACGATGAGATGCAATGACATAAACAATATACCTTTGGGCTTAGCCAATAAAGACTGCAACGATGAGGCATGTAGAAGATCATCAGATAGAGAATCAGCATGATGTTCAAAACATACGGTAGATGCTCATGCTAAGAAAAGATGAAGATGCAAACCTATAAAGAACACAAGGTGAAGGAGAAAAAGTAGATGCGTGTAGGAGGAGATCAGTTTTTGGTTACCGCATGAATTAACCAAGGCATTACCAGAAGAAGTTGAGGATTTGGCATTTCTGATTTCATCAAAAAGGGGAATTATTGAGACAAAATCAGATACCATGCTGATCAATATGGAACTACAAAGAAAGGTGATGAATAAATATCCTGAAAGAAAGAGTTCAGATAAAGGGATGACTACTTCAACTAGGAAGATGTAGGAGGTTGGGCACATTTTTGGGATGAATAATTCGACAGTTGTAGGGTGGTTCCTGGTTTACTGTCTCCATCTCCATATGCTAACAGGACTTAGTGACCCACACTCTATGCACCTCGACTTGATATACTCTATTACAAATTAATCGTACATGGAGGATTTGAAATAAGTTCATAACCATGCTTGCATCTTCCTATGATTATTTTCACTGAAAACTACTTGAACCATATAAAAATTTGTGCTAATGCAGTTGATGTAAGCGTTATCCCAGTTTGAAAAACACTCATGACATTAGGATGAGATGTCTAAAACATACAAGTACAAAAAATACAATGGAAAATACTAATTCTAAGGTGCTACCATCAAAGGCATATTTTATACTAGTTAGGAATGGACAAGAAATCCTATATTCTAAGGTAGCAGTACACCTCCTGAAAAAAAATATGCCAAAAAAATGTAGTCAGAGGCTCCTAATTACACACATCCGCCATATTGCCAAACAGTGGTGTTCATGGACATTTAAGCATCCGTTCTTAGCCCTGTCACTTACGAGTTAGTACAACAAAGGAGAGTATATATGGTATCAACTCCTAGGGTTCGTATAAGGGATGTGTGGGATGTTTGAAGAACTAGCATATGCTACATGGGCTCTGGAAGGGTTGTCGCCACCAAGCCAATTCCCAAAAAAAATATGCAAAACATATCCAGTTGAAGCAATCTCAATTAGCGTCCCTCTGAAGAGGAATGAATTGACATCGATATTGATGGTACCTTCATCCAATCACATTCTTTTCCAAATCACACACACACACATATATATGTATATATACCTGAGTTGATGTGTGTGTTCCCGAGCTTTGATGTGCACTGGTGCCCAGGGCACTCGGATCAGCAATACATCTCCCCATTTCCCTACCTTAGCGCCCTCTCCCACAAGGAGCACATGGTGCCGGATCTAAATACGACTTCTTCCTTTTCAATTGGCCTCGTCCACGTCCCCTTCTATCGGTTGGATCCTTCACCATCTCAGGATTCTCCTCGTCCCAAAATTGCCTTCTACCTTATTCATTTTCAGGAACCATGGAGACTCTCCTTTAATAGACTCTTCCAATACTGGCCAAGAAGTTCTTCCTTAACCCATCGGACATCTCTGTCTGTGCCTCAAGATCTGATATTAACTTATGGAGCCTCACCATTCCTTTCTGGTACATTAATTTGTTGGTCATCGACGTTACACAAATCTTGTCACAAACACCGTGCATTGCCTCGTACCTCTGGAATCCTATTGGAATTTTACCATATAGAGCTAACAATGGATAACTCTCCTTCAAATACTCACATGGGATATATTTTTTCCACCTCCTAAACAAATACTTCTCTGGAACATCAGTCACTTCCTCAACCTAGAATACACGAAGAGCATGTGTACAAAATATACCTCGGAACTCGAAGTTGCTGCATTCACATCTTATGCCCATGGAATTCCTATTAAGCATCACCGCAAAGTTCTTCTTGCGGGTTTATCCCCATCGGAATTCCTACACTAAAATATCATACAGTACCACGCCACCCACATCCGGCACTTTTTTCACGGTGTTGTGACCCGTATCCCTCAATTCTCCTTGAAAATCTATGAATTTTCCCTCATAAACACCTACTCAAAAAAAGGTTCAAAAGGATGGGTGCTAATCTCTCGAGAGTGAAGGTTCAGGCTATTGAATGCCACATTGTCCTCCTCAGCAATCCTCTTACACACTGCTTGACCGTACCTTTTTACAAACTTTGTCAGGTTGGTGTTTACATTCACAAACCCTTTGAAAAATTATTCATTCCTTCGCTCCGCTGAGTCAAGGACATCCCAGCCCATAAATCAGACCAAAAATACACAAGAACCCAATTTGCTCCCTGGGCGAATATTTCCAGCATCCACGAATTTGCCTCCAGGTTGTACTTAACCATCATTTCCTTCCACCCGCCTTCATACTCTTCGATGGATAATGAATTATGTAGAGAGGCTAAAATCTCCTTGTATATTTTACTCCAATTGCCCAAACATCCCAAATTCCTACTGCCATTGTACATTATGTTCTATGAGCACCACCTATGCTTTGAGCCAGGAAATACAATGTGAATGACCTCACCTGATAACAAAAACAAACATAACTTATATTTGATTGTAATTCAAATACACATCCGATTGGGACTGTAATTTTTAATAAATACAACAAATGACTAGGTTACCAATGGCTTTTTCCTGGTCGTCCAATATGCATTTTTGATCTTTCCCCATGCACTTCTTCCATGTGTTAAATACCCACAAAAAGCTTTCGGTATCCTCATTACCAATCAGTGCGCAACCAAACAAAATGCTCCTCCCGTGATGATTAACACCAATAAATGGTGCAAATGGCATCTGGTATCTATTAGACACAAAGATGGTGTCGAATGAAACAAGATTACCAAACTCTTTGAAAGCAGGCCTACACTGAGAATCTGCCCAGAACATGTTCTTCAGCTTCCGATCAACATCAATGTTATACTCATAATAGAAATCTGGAGTCTCTTCCTTCATTTTCTTGAAGTGAATTTCCATTCCAGCAAAATCACCTTATTTCATTAGCTCTCTTGACTGGAAATAAAGGAAGTTACTCATATCCAACTCTCTAAATGGAACTGAATAGTATCCTTTGTATCTATTAACAAATATGTTATCTATGTGAGGTATGGACATGCATGAACTACTAAGCTCTAGAATGAGCCTCTGGTGAGACGGACTAATGACGCGATATCTCGGAAAATGCTTCGAACTCTCTACTTCCATTGTATGGTTGTGGCGATGATCAACGAACGATATCCTCCAGGCCACGTTGGGCTTCTGCCTCACGTTCACTTTAAATGGGAATACCGTCTTACATGTTTTTGTGGAACGGCTGGCACTTTTTGAGCTAGATACAAAGGTCCCAGACTTTTGGCACCACATGCGGGTTTGAAAGTGGTTATCATAAGCTGAATCCATGACCCGTCCGCCACTTACCCTACACGCAGGACCTCTGTTGGGTCCTCACACCCGTCAGAGCTTCTTATGCTTGCTTGAAATCCCTCTGAATGGGCATATCGATGGATATGAGCTACAAATTCTTGTCCAGTGCAAAACTCCATTCCCACTATTGGTTTGGGCACACAAACATCACCCCTATTCTCTTCAGGACTACCACCACTAGCCGGAACCGTCCCAGGACTTCCTTGTCCTGTGACCCTAAACAAAAGGTCTCCAAAAATTCCTTCGTCCAATCGATTAGTAACAACTACATTATCGTCACTATACACAAATTCAGCTTCAACATCATCTGGGTTAGTACCCACATCCTCCACATTGGCTGCTGGTAAATTAACTAGATGACCACACCCACTTCCTTCCGGAACTTGTATTTCACTAACTACTCACCCCGATTGTTTAGCAAACACATCCTCTGCTTCATCTACAATTTCATCAGTCATGACATTTAAGTCAAAGCTTAGAAACTCACCAGCATTGTGACTACCGAAATCAACACCCACGCCATGCATCTCCACGCTATTCAGGTTAAAAGGCAATTCAATATGCATCTCCACGCCTGGGTACAACTACAACATATTGCAAACTAGAGAGCATGCATGCCCATAACTAAAAGCAATCAAAAGACGAGTGAAGTTGTTACCTTTCGTACATGCCTACATATGAGTGAACACCGCTAAAGGAAGACAGATTATCAAAGAGTTAGGAGATATTTCAAAATGCAGAGAATGTTTGTTAGAAATTTCAAATTGCAGAGGATGAGTTCAAAATGTGAAGGGTGTTAGGAAATGGGAATGTTTCCGAAGTGCGGGACAAGCTTCCTCAGGAAGCTTCGGAACTTTGTTAGTTCACTTTCTAGATTCAGAGCATGAACTCATGCAAAAAGGAGGGTTAGAGTGGGTTGTGTGCAAGCAACAAAAGAGAGTGCGGCACATGGGGGTGGACGATCCCAAGGTCTTTCTAAATATAATTCGGGTATTGCTATATCACGCCCTGTATTTTACTAGTTTACGCCCTAATACGTATATACGTGTATAATACTAATATTAAGATTTTAAAATAAAACAAAAATCAAAAACAAAAATCAAAAATAAAAAAAAACACCGTGGAAGTCCCTGAAGCTGTGCGCCACCACCGCCGCAGCCGTGCGCCACCGCCGTGCGTCACCACCGTCACCGCCGCTGACGATCTCCATTGACAATCTCCGCTGCTACCGTGCGCCAGCACTGCCACCGTTCAATAGTGCCGCCGCTGCCGTCGTGCGCCACCACCTTTTTCTCGTCTTCTCCGGCAGTCTCCGCCGTGTGCTACCGCCACCACCGTGCCTCCTTCTTCCTCAGCTCCACCCACCATCCTCATCTTCCCCAGCTCCTCCCGCCACCGTCCCTCCTTCTCATTCGCCCCGTCGAGCAAAACCCTAGCCCCTCCGTCTCTCCTCCTTCATCCCCGTCGAGCGATGCTAGCCCCTCCATCGTCCTCGTCCCCTCGAACGACACCCTAGCGGCGGTAGAGAAGCGGCGGAGAAGTGGCAGAGAAGCGGCGGAGAAGCGGGGATTTAGGAGAGAGCCCGGTTCGCCTTTGGCCGAGAGAGCGGGCTCTGGTTCGGCCGAGGAGAGTGGGAGCGAGCCCGTTTTGCCGAGGAGAGTGGGAGCCGTTTTGCCGAGGGGAGCGAGAGCCAGTTCGTCGAGGAGAGCGGGAGCCAGTTCGTCGAGGAGAGCGGGAGCCGGTTCGCCGAGGAGAGCGGGGACCGGTTCGCCGAGGAGAATGGGAGCCGATCCTGTGCGAGAGCGGGAGAGGAGAACCGAAGCGGAGAGGAGAGTGGGAGAGGAGAACCGGAGATGAAGTTTTCACCGGAGAAGAAGATCGGAGAAGATGAAGTTCGCCGGAGAAGGAGACCGGAAAATCGGGGAGAAGGAGGAGAAGGCGGAGGAGAAGGAGGAGAAGGTGGAGGAGAAGGAGGAAAAGGCGGAGGAGAAGGAGGAGGAGAAGGAGGAGGAGGAGAAGGAGGAGGAGAAGGCGGAGGAGAAGGAGGCCCAGCGGCGGCGCCTTCTTTAATTTAAATAAAAAGTAATTTTAATTTAATTTTAATTTTAATTTAATCTACTTATTTAAATTAAATTAAAATATATATTATATATTAAATAGTATGAGGCCGTCTCTTAAAAGACGATCTTTCCATAAGTTATGGAAAGACCAAGGTTTAAAGTGTAAATTAGAAGAAATTAAGATAAAATTTTCGGGTTGCATGAACCGGGTTATAAATTTTATAACTACTACATGTTTCATACTAAAACTTTGATATTGCAACTAAGACCTTTTACCTTTTATTATTCTAATCAAACCCCGTCTTTCCATAAGCCTATGGAAAGACCGTCTTTCCCAAGACTTTGCCATAGTATAAATACAGGGCGTAATCAAGTAAAATACAGGACGTGATATAGCAATCCACTATAATTCTCGCCCCTTTACGCCATATCTACTGACATATTCTTACATGCCTATTTTCTCATTGATATGCTACAAAGATCTTGATACAATCGAGATCTCTACCTTCATAACTTTCCATAACCGATCTGATCCTTAGTTGACTAAACTAAAGTTATGATACATGTTCTATTTCCACGTTCTACCCACTTAACATGTTTACTGTCCACTTACCACATTATTCATTACCCTAGCAAAATTACTTAACATGTTTACTGTCCACTTACCACATTATTCATTACCCTAGCAAAATTACTCTTAGTTAGTATGTGAGAAATCACACGCACATAGAATGTGGTTTTCCACGTACTTTACACACTTCTTTTACAACACGATTATAAATAGTGTGTCTGGAAATTGATATGGTATAATGGGTAGACGGTATGAGATGGTGGGAGATTATTAGAGATTATTGAAGATGTTTGAAGTTGAACTGAATTTAAATAAAATAATAAACTGAACTACACTAAATTTAAATAAATATAATATACCAAAATAAATTCAAATAAATTTAACATACTGTAATGAATAAAAAAGACAATGAATTAAACTGAACTGAACAGAAATAAATATAATATACTCAATTGATTTGAAATAAATATAATGCACTGAACTGATTTTAAATAAATATAAGGAACTGAATTGAATATAAATAAATATATTATATTGAATTGAATTGAAATGAATTTAAATAAATATATTAAACTGAACTGAACCAAATATAAAAAAATATAATACACTGAACTAAATTTAAATGAATTTAAATAAATATAATAAACTAAACTGAACTGAATGTAAAAAATATAATATACTGAACTGAATTTGATTAAAATAATTATAAAAAATTGAACTGAACTAAATTTAAAAATATAATATACTATACTAAACTGAACTGAACATAATATAAATAAATATTATATACTGAAGTGAAATGAAATGAATATAAATAACAATATTGTACTAAACTGATATGAATATAAATAAATATAAAAACTGAACAGAATTCGAGTACATATAATATACTGAACTGAATCTTATTTGAATATTTCAAAATGCTAAATTCAAAAAATTCAGATATACTAAATTTAAAATTTGAAAAATCAAACATAGTTACTAAACCCTAAACCCATTATTATAAAATTTTGTGAACTAAAATTAAATGATTTAATTAAATTTTAAAATATTAGTAATATTTAAAATAAACATGAAATAAACATTTACTAAAATATTAATGTTTAAAATAATAATATAAAATAAATATTTATTGAAATATTAATATTTAAAATATTATTTTTTAAAATAAATATTTAAAATATGAATTCACTAAAATATTAATATTCAAAATAAATATTTAAAATTTATATTTACTACAATATACATATTCAAAATAAAGATTTAGAAAATATATTCAAAATATTATTATTTAAAATATGTTTTTATATAAATATTTAAATAAAAATTTACCAAAATATTCATATTTAAAATAATTATTTACTATATATTAATATTCAATAAATATTATAAAATTATTTGATAGCAACCCTGACCTAGATGGTTTATCCTTTGTCTCATTGTTACAGGGTATCCCTAAACTCATCCCCGATCAGGTGAATGAGCACATTATGAGAACAATCACAATAGATGAACTTAAAGGATATCTTTTTAACATGGATGGTGACGAGTTTAGGGATACCCAGATGGATTCCCAGGTAAGTTCTATACTATTTACTGGGATATCATATTAAAGGATTTGTTAGATACTGTCAATGAATACTTATTAGGAGTTCCCGTACCCAGAACCATTGCAGCTACCTTCATAGTTTTGATACCTAAAAAATAGGTCAATTCCTTATTTAATGACTATAGACCTATAAGCCTTTCAAAAATTTTGAATAAAATTTTCTCAAAGGTCTACACAGAGAGGCTTGAGGCCATAATGGCTCAACTAATTTCACCTGAATAAGCTGCATTTGTTCAGGATAGGGAATTAACTGAAGTGTGTTGCTAATGCAAGAGATGATCCATTTTTTGAATAATAAAAAAGGGGGCTTTAATGTAAGCTTTAAACTTGATATGATGAAGGCATTTGATAGAGTGTCTTGGTCTTTCTTAAACTCTCTTCTTTTAAAAATGGGCAATACTGCTGCAACATATTCCTCAGTCCTAGTTAATGGAAAACCTTTTGGTTTCTTCAAAGCTTCAAGAGGAATTAAACAAGGAGATCCTTTATCTCATTTTTTTTGTTTAGACTATCAACTGAAACTATGGCAAAACAAGTGGTTAAATCAAACTGGTAGACTTATTTTGTTGAAACATGTTCTCTCAGCTATTCCCCTGAACATTTTAACAGTTTCTAAACATACAAAAGGGGTAATAGACAAATTACATGTCCTTTTTGCAAATTTTTGTGGGGAAACTCTGAATATGGCCAAAAAAGGATTTGGAGGAATTGAAATAATTTATATTATCTATGTATGGAAAATGGCCTTGAAGTTAAAAACCTCTATATCATAGTTAAACGTTTCTCATTAAAAATTTGGTGGAAGTTTCAAAAAGGAAAATCCCCCAGGTTTGATTTCATGTGGTCTATGTCTGATTCCTTAAAAATATCTAAGACTTGGCGCATGATTAAAGAGGTTGATGAAACAGCAGCTGAAAACTGCTATCTTCAGGTATGGAGATGTGAGGCATCCTTTTGGCACACCAACTAGTTAAAACAGATCAAATCTATTTAGTGTGTGGGATATTCAACATCCTTTGCCTTATCCTGAAATGATAATTGTAGATTTCTTTCTTAATCAGTGTGAATATATCCCCGATCTTCAATCTGGTTTAGATGATGAGTATATCCACCCTTTATCTTATGATTTTGCCTTATTTGATGACTATCCTGGCATTTTACTATGGAAACCTAAGAAGAATGCATTCTTTTCACTCAGTTCTGCTTATGAACTCCTTAGACCAAAGAAGGTTAAAATTAGTTCCTATAAACACTTATGGTCTAAGTATTTACCTAGGATTTTTTTTGTTTTCATATGGAGGTTTTTACATAGGCTCATACCACTCCCGGATGTATTAGAGGATTTCAACCTTTACTTGCCATCTATCTATCCTTTTTGTAGAAATGACTCCGAGGAAATTCATCATTGTTTTAATGATTGCTATTGGACCAAAGCTGTATGGAATCAGATAAACCTTTTCTTTGATCTGGAAGATAACTCTTTTCAAAACCCATGGGATAGGTTTTTTTTACTGGAATGTAGAAATTAAATCTAAACTACAGGAAATTATTTCAAGACTTATTCTATCAATAATTTCTTGGTTTATTTGGTGTGAAAGGAATAAATACATCTATGACAATCACACACCTGACATTCTCTACACAATTAAGAATGTTATAGATACTATCAGGACTTTGATCCATATTAGTGGCTTAAAATGGAAAAACTCATACAGAGATTAGATATATCCATCTCTACTGTCTAATGCCTCATTTGATACAGGTTCAAGATCCAGGGAGCAAACAATAGTTCATTGGAAGCTCCCTACACAGACTTTTAAGCTTAATACAAATGGATTTTCACTTAAATCCAAGACAGCTGGAGCATGAGTGGTAATCAGGGATCAGCAAGGCAAAGTTCTGATTGCAAAATCTTAGTACTTAGAGGATATGGAGAGTCGGGAAGCTGAAATTATAGCTCTGGTTATTGGTCTGGAAACAACCTACTTTCATGAGTTTAATGACATTCAAGTTGAAGTGGATTCTCTACTGCTGCTCAGCATGATCTTTTAAAAACTATAAGATCCCATAGAGATTCATCCCACTTCTTAGAACCATATGGAGACTTGCAGTTGAACTCTCTATCTCATTTTGTCATAATTATAGAGAAGCTAACTCTGTAGCTGATGCATTGGCTAAGTTAGCAAGTTCCACTAAGAATTCTTCAACCTTTACTCATGATTCTTTTCCAAAAATGGTTAAATGATTAGTTATGCTTGATTCTAGAGAGTTTCCATACATAAGAACTTCATGAAAAGCAAGAATTTTTGCAAGACACTTCTTTCTTTCATTTTGTATGGCAGGTAGAAACCAGCTGCTGAATCATGGAGGACTCGGATGCTGCCTGATCATATATTGGACTTGAATGTTGTATCATGGAGGATTAGGATACTGCCTGATCAGTTATTGAACTAGGATGCTGAACCATGGAAGATTGGGATGCTGCCTGATAAGTTCTTGGACTTTGATGCTGAAACATGGAGGTTTTGAATACAACCTGATAAGCTTTTGGATGGAAACACACTCAGGAAGGAAACTAATAGTCAAAAGCTTCACGAATTATTCTATAATAATATTTATGGGGAAATAATGTGCAAGGGGCTAAAACGGAAGGCCACAACTTTTTTATCAACATGGGGTGTGGAGATAAAAAGTGCGAGGCCGTTTTAGACCTCGAAATTGAGGTAGGGCATTACTATTGCTAACACGGGATGCGGATGCAATAGGAATGAAACTCATAGTTTATATGAACTATTTGTGCATTATACCACGATTTCCACGATGTACACATGACTTTTGATCTTCATTGATTATATTTTCCTAAGGCCCGGGGAACCTAATAAAATCTCCCCCTCACCCTTGGTGAGTTTAAATTTTGAAAAAGGGATCTTGAGATGAAACTCTAGTTAATCGGTAAATTTGAGTTTGAGTCTCGTGCTTTTGATTGGAAGAAAATAGGTCATATTGGGTGACAGTTTTTAGAAAAAGTGAGGAACTAAGGAAAAATGGTCAAAATATTTGCAGCCTCATGCTAGGGGTTACTAGCACGGTCCGTGCCAGCAACACAGACCGTGCCACAGCCTTCGGTACAAGGGAGGTTCATGCCAGGTGCCCTCAAAATGAAGGGGGTTCGTGCCAGGTGCTCTCAGCATGAGAATAAATGTGTGAGCACCCCATTTGAGCCGTGAATTGGGCCAAAAATGAAGATTTTTGAAAAATTAAAATTTCAAACTAAAAAAAAACTTTTTTTGGTTCATAAATTCTGAAAATCCCTTATTCCTTAGGTTGCTTGATGTAAATAGTACTTCAAAACCTCCCTTGTGCATAAATTGATTGGTACTTTTGTCCCCTAGATTTTTCAATTTCAAAAATGCCATTCTTATCTCATTTGTACCTCCTCTCTAAATCACATTCTTAGCTAAAGATAGAGATCCATAGTACATTCCCTCACCTATGTGAATCATTTAGCTCATTCAAGTTTTCCCAAAAACACTCACTCTCACTCCCTCTTGGTGAAACTCAAAAAATTGGAGCTTTTCACTCAAAAATTAGCATTTTTGCTTCTTCTTGTGTGGATCCTTCAACTCTTAGCTTCAAATTCCAGATAATCCTTTGAAATTTATGTTTACTTGCTTTATTTAGCATTGTGGTGATGTTATGTGAAGCTTGAATCTTGAAAGTGGGTATGTTTTTGAGGAGTTGTTTGGGTTATGTGAATGATCTTGTGTTAAAATAAGTGTGGGGGATTGATGTGATCTTGTGCTTTGGTGATATGATCTTCATTTGTTGTGGTGCTTTAGGAGGAATGATTCTTAATTTCATGATCTTATTGATGGGTTACTATGATTTTCCTTGAGTTTATTGTTTAAAGTGAATGATTCTTGATTGAATAGCCTTTATATTGAGAAAGAATGATTTGGAATGTATATGTTATTTAGGAAGATTGTTCTTTTTAAATAATATTTGATGCATGCCTTTGTGTATCATTGCATTACCACTTTCTCCTTGTGGTGATAGGATGCCTTCGAAAAGGAATAGGTGGGAGAAAGGAACAACTTCCCGTGGTGACAAAGGGAGAAAGTTGGCCAAGGTTGGAAGTAACGAGAGAATGACTTCCTGCCTTCTAATCTCGCATTCGTTGTTGAAGAATTCAGGGGATTAACCAAAATCTTTGGGAGTGCGGCCCGTAAGTGGAGGTACCTCAATAGTCCAAAGAGAAACATTCTTGAGATGAAGTTTCCTTGCAAAGAAACATTGGGAGCTCTAGGTCTACTCGAACCGATTGCTTATCTACTTAGCCGTATTGGCCTAAGGGTTTCTTGGAAAAGAATTCCAAGACTTACATTAGGTGGACACTGGAGTTCTTGGCAACATTGGAGCAAGCAATGGACATGAAGGAAAGGAGAGTCATCCACTTCCATTTGGATGACAAGGAGTACACTATGTCACATCAGGATATTGCCCAAGCATTCGGGTAGAAGTAGAGGAAAGATGTTCCAAGGACGCGCTGGCAAAGGGCTTCCATTTTCACTTGGAAATTTTTAGAGGATCCTATCGGGCATAGAGAGGAAGCATCTATGCAAGAGCACCACCATTATTCACCCAACATTGCGTTATGTTCAACAACTTTTTTCCATGGGGATATTATGTCACAGGGAGCTTTCACAATGCCCGGGTTTGGACGTTCATATCCTTTGGGCAATGACTCCAGAGGGGAACTTCTACCTCAACATGGTGGGGTTTTTTTGTGCAAGTGTTTTGCCACGGGATATAAGAGAGGTGGCAAGATATTAATGAGAGGCTTGGTAGGACTCTTGGCCCAACACGTGGGTCATCCGATTCCTACTCCATTTTCATTGGAGAATTTTTCTCGTTCGTGAATGCGATACACCGTAGAGAAGCTAGCACATGCTTCGATGATCCCCACCACCACTTTAGAAGACCGGTTCATATGGTTGTATAGCGGCGCTATAATATGAAAATTCATGGTTCTTTCACAGGTGGAGGGCACCGCTATCAACCATGACTCTCTATTGGAGGACTTGTTTCTAGCACCCAATCCACGATTTGAGAAATATTTCTACAGATCTCAAGCTCGGAGATATACATTGATGAGAAGGATGGTGAGACTCCATTCATACCGCAGACTTGACCAATTGTGCATTTTTGGGGAACAACTTGCAAGTTCTACCCAAATTGTGCAAGAGGTCGGTCACATGGTAGGGGGAAGGAAGTAGCAATTTGAGGAGTTTGGTACTAGGTTGGACTCTATGGAGGGCACTATGCGAGTTTGGGGGTCTAGATTGGACTCCGTAGAGCGAGAAGTGAAGGAAGAATTCGCTATTGTGGATGAGAGGGCGGATGCCCAAGAGGAGGCCATCGAGAAATTGATCAATAGCATTCCACATCTCAAGGCTTGATGGTTTTTGGGATGTTGTTCCCATCGAGAGACAAGAAATGCTACATGGAAAAAGGAGAAGGAGACACGAGACAAGGCACTTGAGGAAGGGCCCTTCGAGGTCACATGAGTGAGTTCCACTACTTCTCTCTTTCTCACCTATGATTCATATTTTTCATTACATTGGGGACAATGAAAAGTTCAACGGTGAAGGAGGGAGTAGTGAAACACTTAGGAGTTTTTCATCTTGAGAGTCCTTTGTATTTTTGTGTTTTTGGTGTTGATTCGTTTCATGGATGTTTTGGATGCATTTTGGTGGTGTGATTTGTTTGGTAGTATTAGTAGTTTGTTTTGGGTAGTTGGTTTAGAAGTTTTGGTGATGTAATTTTTTGTTCTTGTTATCTTCCTGTAGTATGAAGCCCATCTTTGGGGTATTTTGTGCTACACAAAAAAAAATGAATAATTTGGAAAATGGAAAAATTATATATACTCGGCTAAGTTGGGAACTTGAAAGGGAAACTTAGGCAACAATGGGAAAAGCCCAGATAGGTCGAAAGACCTAGGTAAAAATCTAACCATCTATACTACTCTGCAATACTAGTCAGTTTAAATGAGAGGCTAGGCCCAGCTAGGTTTAAGAACCTAGACAAAAATGAGAGGCCGTGTGGAAAAAGGGGAGAAGTGAGCTCAACATGTGTGAAAGCTAGGATGAAAACCAAAAAGGGCTCCTAGGCAAAATGAGAAAAATTTAGAGAAAACGGAAACTAAGTTGAGGATTCTTTGGCATTATCCTTGGTTGTAACTAAGTCAAGAATCTTGAGTTATCCTTAGTTAAAACCAATTTGAGGATATTTTGGATTTCCTTGGTGGTTTTTTGGTAACGACTCTTGGATTGCTTTTAGAGGACTATTCAGGTAGTAAGCTAGTTCAATACTCATCATTTTTGTTTTACCTTTTCTTCACAAGATTTAGGGTAGTTAGGTTACTTTAGCATCTCTAGGGAGTGTGAGAGTTGTGAGATTCTTACTTATTTAGGGGAACTAGGGTAGCTTAGGAATAAGTTTAATGCATTGGCTAACTTATCTTTGCATGCTACACTTTGCTTAGATCTTTTCTTGTTTCTTTTACTCGAGGACGAGTAATGGTTTAAGTGTTGGGGGATTGATGTGCATTGTATTGCATGCGTTAACCAGTGCATTCGACACAATAATTGTCATGTCTTACTTATTTGATTGCTAGTTTTGGTTAGGTTTGCATGACAAAGGGTTTAGACGACCATCCTTGGTTTTCTTGTCAAAATCTCGAGTTTTTTAGACTTAATTGAAGACAATGGACACATTGTATTCACAGGCACCTATATCTTCATTTATGATCTCATTAGTAGGTTGCTCGTGGATATTTTGACATCACTGTATAGAAGACCATTTGCAAGAATGGTAGAAGATACTTGAAGGCCATTCGTAAGAATGGTAGTAGATATGAAGGCCATGGACTTAAAGTGTGGTAGCAGATGGAATTAAGCCAAGACAGGCAGAATTGAAGTTCAAAGAGGTCAAAAATGGAGGAAGGCATCAACCTGCAAACCAGCTAGCAGGCCTACTGGCCGATACGAACCAGCACACATCGATATGAGAGTTGCACATGCTGGCACAAGGGCAGCTGTGCCAGCACGACCCATGCTAGGGGTGTATAGCATGGACCGTGCCACAGCCCCCAACATGGACCATGCTCGTTCATGCAACCCGTGTCCATTTTGCTCTGTTTCACTCCAAAATGTGAAGAACAGCCAATGGGGTGTGAAGGATAACATAACCTGCACCATTTTACTGATCAAAATTAGGCTCCAACCAATGGCCCACGCCAAAGAACACAAGACGTGCAATTAGAAACATCAAAATGGAGGTCCAGCCGGTGGCCCGTGTAAGACACGGTGGGGCATGCCTGCACAAGGGGTACGACCTATGCCAGACATAGCAGACTGTACCAACACAGACCAATGACCTATGCCAGATCGAGCAGCCTGCGCTAGCACGAAGGACACCTAGCCGGCACAGACCGTGCCAGTTTCCACTGGCCTGTCCATTGGGGATGTGATGTTCTTCATTATGCATGTGTTAGCCGTTGTATTCGGCATATTTTCTTTAGCTTGTTTTATTTGGTGGATTACTAGTATTAGTTAAGTTTACGAACAAGTGGTTTAGACAGCCACATTTGGTTTTCTTGTATTAGAATCCCGTATTTTGTAATCTTAATTAGTACTAACAGAAATTTTTTATCCACAGGCTCCTAGATCTTCCTTTTGATCATCTTTAATAGGTCGCCCCTGGGTACTTTTTGGTTACATTCTATGTGAAGGCCGTTTGTAAGGACAGTAGAAGATATTGAAGGACGTTTGGAAGGATGGTAGAGGAGATTGATAGCCATTCACATCTAGAATGATATTAGATGAAGGCCGCAGACATAAAAGTGTGGTAGAAGGAGATTGGAGCCAGAGATAGGTGGCAATGAAGATCAAAGTGGTCAACAAAGAAATGATGAATCGTGGTCCAATGAGTTGCACCAAATTCTGAGAATGATCCAAGAAGAATTATCCTTCAGGGCTGAATCCATTCAATTTTTCTTCTCGAGCGCTATAAAATCGACTACTAAAACTCTCAAATCGAACTAACGGTTTACTCGTAGCAAAGGAAACAAGTTCAGCCAGCCAAGGTACTACGGGTCGGCGCAGGCCTTCCATGGTTGGCACCAATGGCCCATGCCAAAGAAGTTGGCCCAAAGTGTTCAGCATGAGACTATGATGCAAACCGAGCCAAATTCACGGGCCGCGTGCATCAGTTCTTACCCTCACTCAAAATTGGCTGAGTATGGGCATAGACCATCCCATTTACAACAGCCTGTGCCATTACAAGTCCAAGATGTCGAGATCAGCTAGTGGGGTAGGAAGAATCAGGTAGCCCATGCTAAGTTTTTGAGAGAATTAAGTGTCTAGATGGCGGTCCGCAGCAAGGTCCACGTCTCGCACGATCAGAAGCTCAAATCCATCATTCTAGACGATGACCCATGCTAAATGCCATAGTCCGTGCCAAAGGTGTTGGTGCGGACCGCGCCAGATCTGGCGGTGCGTAGCAGTATGAAGTAGTGGCTCTCTCCAGATGCAGTGCCCCGTTGATGTGCCCATTTTATACGGTTATATTAGGACTTTTAGGATTCACTTTTGTACACTTTTGTGCTCTAAATGCGACATTTTGCCTTGAAATTCTCTAAGGAGGGTTAAAAGCGACTTTTACGCTTTTATTACTTTTTTTTAGAGAATTTTGTGTGACAAGGTAATTTGTTTGAAGACTTTGAAGACTTTGAAGAATACCTTTGAAGATTCTAAGACTTGTATTTGAGCTTTTGAGTATTTGAAGAAGTGAAGAGAAGAGAAGGATATGAGATAAAAAAGAGAAAGAAGAAATGGTGCTGAAATTCATGTCCGTTGCGAGCTCGTCGCGAGTTGAGACGGACGAGTGGTCTGAAATTCTTCTTGATTTTTGTGCATTAATTCTCACCTTATCCTCTCCACTTCAGCAGGTTTTGGCCTCTCTTCTTCCTGCGTTTTTGGGGCTTAAAACCCTAGGTTTTCTCTTCTTTTCTTTTCTTAGTTTTTGTAGATTAATTATGTCTTTTAGTTTTATAGCTTAGTTTTATCTTGGAAGCAAAGGATTGAAGCTTCCATTTCTATTTAGTAAGAACCATTTATATATATATATATATATATATATATATATTTATTTATTTATTTATTTATCTATTGCTTTTGCTATTGTGCAACAACTGAGCATTAACTGTGAATTGTTAATGGCACTGATGTTGTTGGAAGCTTGAGTATATGAATTGCTTGTATGATTACTTGTTAGGATTGGGAGAAAGTAGCTAATTCTCCCCTCTTTTAATATGGAATCCAAGAGCATGAGTTAGAGCTTCTTAAATAATGTTTGTGTGTTGATAATTGCTAGATGAATGTGATCATGTCGAACTCGTTGTCATGTTTGTTTTAGGTAGCAAATGACAGAGGTCTATGAATGTCGATCGTTCTTGACTAATCTTGTGTAAATGCATGAATTGGTTAAATGCTTAGACACAGTGTAGTGTTTATAAGTGTTGCTAAGCTTGTTGATTCTTCGTGCTAAATGCCATCAATGGGATACTCTTAGTATTAAGGGAGTCATTGGTGAGGTTTGACAAGAGATGTCGAATTCACTCTTGCAAACTACTATCTAAGAAGAATGGAAGATTTATTTTGACAAAAGTAGTTGAAGTAGTGAATAGATTGTTTTACTCATTCTTGAAGCTTTTGTTATTTAGATTTCATGTGTTCTTAATGCTATGTTTTACTTCATTTATGCCATGGGAGGTTTGAGAATAGGAAGTGTTTGCATGATTGAAGTGTTAGGGTGTTAGGAAAGTGACGAATTCCTTAGCTCCTTCGCATGAAAATCTACAAGCATGAACTTAGAACTTCTTGAGTATAATGTGCGGTAATACTTGCTAGATGAGTATGTTAATGTAGTTTTCTCTCATACTTATCCTATAGATGCAATGAAAGGTTGAACCTTTAATGTGGTTTGTTCTAGGTTTAGCCTAATGAATGCTATGTTTGGTTAAACGGCTATGTCTTTGGTCGAAGGCTTGTTGTTATCAAATCTATGGTCCTTCGTGTCTAATGCTGTTGATGAAATACCCCTATGGTCGTTGTTTGTCTAGGGTGATCATCAACGAGGTTTGCAAATGGTTGTTGTTTGTCTTTGCAAATTACTATTAATAAGGAATGAATGTTGATCTTCTATTAGCATTCCCCGTAGGTAATGAATGTGATAGGTTGAGTGAATGGTTCAATGATCTACATTTGGTTTGGAAGTGGATATTAATTGCCCCCAAGGCTTTATCATTTGTAGTTTTAAACCCTTTTTCTTAGTTTTGTTTGATGATTAGAATAGTTACTTAACCTTGCTAGTTATCTTATCTTTTAACTTTCATAACTTAGGACCACCAAACAACCAAACCCCCCTTTTTACTTGCTTTTATATGTGTACATATATCTACTTCTAGCCTAATATCAACCTTTTGTGCCTAAATGCTTAGGAAGATCCATCTTCTTTGTGGACAACCCCGACTTGCCGCTATCCACTTTGTTGTAGATAGTAAGTATTTAGGGTTTATAAATATTAACTTTGAGAGGTACGGCGACGGCCTCCCAAATTTTGGCGCTACTGCCGGGAAAGAGGCGTTTATTTTTAGGTGTTTAGGTGTATTTGGTTGCATATTAACTAGTTGTTTTTATTTTCCACTCCTTGATGGTTGTTTTGTTCAGAGTAGGTATTGCTTGAGTTCTTGGTGAATTTTTATCGAGAATCCTTGCAATATGATTTCGGACTTTTGAAAAAAAAATAAAAAATGAAGCGTCTCACCTTGAGGGAACTCATGATGAGAAGAGAGGCTTAACAAGCAAGGTTTTGTAGGATGTGTCATTCCAACCATCCTACCAAGTCTTGCTATTTGTTGTGGGAAGAGCACTATGAGCGGGAAGGAACCCTTGGTTTCCAAAACCAAGGGTATTATAAAGAGCGCTACCAAGATGTAGGAGATGTTGGTTTTCAAGGGCATGAAGCTCAGGAATGGTATCCATGCCACAATTCTTACAATCCGGAATGGAGTGGTAATCTGGATTGGTGGTATGAGAATGAACCGGAAAACCAACAATACGAGCAAAATAGTTGGCTATCACCACCTTATACCATACCCCAAAACCAATCCCAACAAGGAAGTTCAAGTTTGACACGTGAGGAAGTCATGAATACAATAGCAAACTTGAACAACTTTACTAGTGAGGAGCCGGACACTTGGCTCTCCTCCAGTGTTGAGGCTATTGAGGGGCATGCGAGGAGTATATTAGAAGCGTTGGCCCAGATGGAGGCTCGTGATTATGAAAATACACCATCCCAAATCGAACTCGAGGATTCGGTGAGTGAGGTCACCATGGGAAATGAGTTTGAGTTTGAAGAGGATTAGGAGTTGGTTGTTGAGGATGAAAAAATGGAGGAAGAGGTGGTTGTGCTACATTCATTAGCATCATCACCCCTTCCCCCACCTAGTGAACCAACTCCACCAATTTTGGAAGTTTTGAGGGAGATAGGAGAGGAGCCAAAAGACAATCCCAAGCCTCCTAACCACCCAACTCCCTTCAAACAATTTCCACCTCCACAAGACTTTCCTTTTGAACGTTTTGTACCCCCACCTCTCTACTTTTGGATGCTTATGGGGAAGGGGTTCAAACCTTCACCATATGGATAACATTAGGGTCGTGCCGACGACCTTAAAAATATGGAGCTTCTTGGGATGAAACCTGAGCGTTTAAGTTAGGTTAGTGTTTTTCTTTTCTTGAAAAAAATAAAATCCTCAACCATGGCCTTAAACCCTTACCCGAAACCACAAGAATACCACCACAACCCACCACCAAAAACCACTACCAAAACCACCATCTAGGAGTACTACTAGTTGTTGTCTTTTGTGAGTGTTGATCGGGATTTGCATAGTTGTGGTTTCGTAGTGGATGTATCAAAGTTTCATGTTGGGCGGTGTTCAAGAACATGGAGGAGAGAACATTTATTGAGGAGTCAGCATTGCCATCACCGGGAAGGATCTTCAAAGTCCTAGTTGTGAGTATTTTTTTTTCTTTCTCCCTTATTTCTTTATCTTGTCCTATTTACATTTAGGAAAATGTGTGTTTCAAGTGTGGGGAGGTAAAGAGGAATATATATCTCATTGTATTGTATTGTAGAGTGCATATGCTCCACTTTGATGTGTTTTGTTTGAAAAAAAGAGAATAAAAAAAGAGAAAAAGAAAAAAAAAATTCCCGCTAAGTTGAAAACTTGAGAGGGCAACTTAGGCAAAAGTGGGAGGCCCGGATAGGTCGAAAACCCGAAAGGGTGACCTATGCAAAAATTAGAGGCAAAATGGTGTGGAAAAAGGTTAGGGTAAGTATTTAAAAAGAAAAATGTGTGAAGCTAGGATGAAAACCCGAGAGGGCTCCTAGGAAAAATGAGAGAAAATGAGAGAAAATGAGAGAAATTGAACAATTATAAGCTTCTCTTGATGTGTCTATTGGGTGGCTTTTTCAGTAGAGTAAGATAGCTTGGCATTCTATGTAAACCTCACTTTTGTTATTGTTTGTTGGTTGTTTAGATTATCTTAGGCTTTGAGATGTGAGTGTTTGAGAGATTCTTATGTCTTGGGGGTTAGGGTAGTCTAAGAATATGATGTTGGGTGTTTTGGGAAAATTTTTATATGCTAGTTTACACATTGACCTTTGCTTGTTCTTGTTTACTCGAGGACGAGTAAGGTTTAAGTGTGGGGAGATTTGATGAGGCTTCAAATGCATGTATTTTCCAAATCATTTAACACATCTTTATCATATTTTTGTTGTAAGATTGTTAGATTTAGGTAGGTTTACATGATAAGGGGTTTAGATATTCATTTTCGGTTTTTATATCTAAATCCTTCATTTTGTAACCTATGTTTAGTCTAATGGACTTTTGGTCCTTATGAGCATCTAGATTCCTTTTTATAAGATTAATTTGTAGATTTCTCATGAGCACTTAGGATTGGTTTAGTGAAGGCCATTCGAAAGGATGGTAGAAGATGGAAGGCCACTCACAAAGTGGTAGAAGATAAAGTGAAGAAAGGAGAGCAAAGCAAAGGGTGAAGAATGATCTATGTTTTAAAGAGGAGTTTTGAGAATTTTCCAAGAATAACCAGTCTCCAGGATTTGTACCATTGGATTCCTCTTCTCGAGTACTATAAAATCGACTACAAGAACTCCCCAAGCGGATCAACGGTTCACCCGGAGGAAGCAAAACAAAACGGGACTTTTTTCCATCGCGACTCACGACGAGTGTGTCACGAATCGCAAAATGTTGACCTGAGAACTCAAAATTTTACTGATCTGGTCGCGACTCGTGATGGAGGCGTCGCGACTCACGATAATTGCCCTGAAACTTGCTTTTTACTCCCTTTTTTCTTGTATTATAAATAGCTTTTCACACCCGTTCTTCCCCAACCCTCTAAGCCCGACTTGGGGGCTCCAAAACCCTAGTTTTTCACCATTTTCTTCCATTTCTTCTTATTTCTTTGTAGATCTTTGTTCTATGTTATGGGTTTTGATTATCTAGCTTAGTTTTGTACGTGGGAGCAATTGATTGAGGCTTCTAAGCCATATCTTGAGAACTCTGTCTATCTATCTATTGCTTTTGCTATTGTGCATCTATTGAGCTTTAAATGTGAATTGTTTATGGCATTGATGTTGTTGGAAGCTTGAGTATATGAATTGCTTGTATGATTACTTGTTAGGGTTGGGAGAAAGTAGCTAATTCTCCCCTCTTTTAATGTGGAATCCAAGAGCATGAGTTAGAGCTTCTTAAATGATGTTGGTGTGTTGATAATTGCTAGATGAATGTGATGATGTCGAACTCATTGTCATCTTTATTTTAGGTAGAAAATGGGAGAGGTCTATGAATGTCGATCGTTCTTGACTAATCTTGTGTAAATGCATGAATTGGTTAAATGCTTAGACACGGTGTAGTGTTTATAAGTGTTGCCAAGCTTGTTGATTCTTCGTGCTAAATGCCATCAATGGGATACTCTTAGTATTAAGGGAGTCATTGGTGAGGTTTGACAAGAGATGTCTAATTCACTCTTGCAAACTACTATCTAAGAAGAATGGAAGATTTATCTTCACAAGAAGTAGTTGAAGTAGTGAATAGATTGTTTTACTCATTCTTGAAGCCTTTGTTATTTAGATTTCATGTGTTCTTAATGCTATGTTTTACTTCATTTATGCCATGGGAGGTTTGAGATTAGGAAGTGTTTGCATGATTGAAGTGTTAGTGTGTTAGGAAAGTGACCCTTAGCTCCTTTGCATGAAAATCTACAAGCATGAACTTAGAACTTCTTGAGTATAATGTGCGGTAATCCTTGCTAGATGAGTATGTTAATGTGGTTTGTTCTCATACTTATCCTATAGATGCAACTAAAGGTTGAACCTTTATTGTGGTTTGTTCTAGGTTTAGCCTAATGAATGCTATGTTTGGTTAAACGGCTATGTCTTTGGTCTAAGGCTTGTTGTTATCAAATCTATGGTCCTTCGTGTCCAATGTCGTTGATGAAATGCCCCTATGGTCATTGTTTTTCTAGGGTGATCATCAACGAGGTTTGCAAATGGTTGTTGTTTGTCTTTGCAAATTACTTTAATAAGGAATGAATGTTGATCTTCTAGTAGCATTCCCCATAGGTAATAAATGTGATAGGATGACTGAATGGTTCAATGATCTACATTTGGTTTGGAAGTGGATATCAATTTCCCCAAGGCTTTATCTTTTGTAGTTTTAAAACCCTTTTTCTTATTTTTGTTTGATGATTAGCATAGTTACTTAACCTCGCTAGTTATCTTGTCTTTTAACTTTCATAACTTAGGACCACCAAACAACCAAACCCCCCTTTTACTCGCTTTGATATGTGTACATATATCTACTTCTAGCCTAATATCAACCTTTTGTGCCTAAACGCTTAGGAAGATCCCTCTTCTTTATGGACGACCCCGACTTGCCGCTATCTACTTTGTTGTAGATAGTAATTATTTAGGGCTTATAAATATTAACTTAGAGAGGTACGGCGATGGCCTCCCAAATTTTGGCGCCGCTTCCGGGGAATAGGCGTTTATTTTTAGGTGTATTTGGTTGCATATTAGCTAGTTGTTTTTATTTTCCACTCCTTGGTGGTTGTTTTTGTTCGGAGTAGGTATTGCTTGAGTTCTTGGTGAATTTTTATCGAGAATCCTTGCAATATGATTTCGGACTTTTAAAAAAAAACTAAAAAATGGAGCGTCTCACCTTGAGGGAACTTATGACGAGAAAAGAGGCTCAACAAGCAAGGTTTTGTAGGATGTGTCATTCCGACCATCCTACCGAGTCTTGCTATTTGTTGTGGGAAGAGCACTATGAGCGGGAAGGAACCCTTGGTTTTGGACCAAGGGTATTATGAAGAGTGCTACCAAGATGTAGGAGATGTTGGTTTTCAAGGGCATGAAGCTCAGGAATAGTATCCATGCCACAATTCTTACAATCCGAAATAGAGTGGTAATCTGGATTGGTGGCATGAGAATGAGCCGAAAAACCAACAATACGAGCAAAATAGTTGGCCGTCACCACCTTATACCATACCCCAAAACCAAGCCCAACAAGGAAGTCTAAGTTTGACACGTGAGGAAGTCATGAATACAATAGCAAACTTGAACAACTTTACTAGTGAGAAGCCGGACACTTGGCTCTCCTCCAGTGTCGAGGTTATCGAGGGGCATGCGAGGAGTATATTAGAAGTGTTGGCCCAGATGGAAGCTCGGGATTATGAAAATACACCATCCTAAATCGAACTCGAGGATTCGGTGAGTGAGGTCACCATGGGAAATGAGTTTGAGTTTGAAGAGGATGAGGAGTTGGTTTCTGAGGATGAAAAAATGGAGGATGGGGTGATTGTGCTACATTCATTAGCATCATCACCCCTTCCCCCACATAGTGAACCAACTTCACCATTTTTAGAAGTTTTGAGGGAGATAAGAGAGGAGCCAAAAGACAATCCCAAGCCTCCTAACTACCCAACTCCCTTCAAACAATTTCCACCTCCACAAGACTTTCCTCTTGAAAGCTTTGTACCCCCACCTCTCTACTTTTGGATGCTTATGGTGAAGGGGTTCAAACCTTCACCATATGGATAACATTAGGGTCGTGCCGATGACCTTAAAAATATGGAGCTTCTCGGGAGGCAACCCGAGCGTTTAAGTTAGGTTAGTGTTTTTCTTTTCTTGAAAAAAATAAAATCCTCAACCATGGCCTTAATCCCTTACCCAAAACCACAAGAACACCACCACAACCCACCACCAGAAACCACTACCAAAACCACCATCTAGGAGTACTACTAGTTGTTGTCTTTTGTGAGTGTTGATCGGGATTTGCATAGTTGTGGTTTCGTAGTGGATGGATCAAAGTTTCATGTTGGGCTGTGTTCAAGAACATGGAGGAGAGAGCATTCATTGAGGAGTCAGCATTGACATCACCGGGAAGGATCTTCAAAGTCCTAGTTGTGAGTATTTTTTCTTTCTCCCTTATTTATTTATCTTGTCCTATTCACATTTAGGACAATGTGTGTTTGAAGTGTGGGGAGGTAAAGAGGAATATATATCTCATTGTATTGTATTGTAGAGTGCATATGCTCCACTTTGATGTGTTTTGTTTGAAAAAAAAGAGAATAAAAAAAAGAAAAAAAATTGTCCCGCTAAGTTGAAAAACTGAGAGGGCAACTTAGGCAAAAGTGGGAGGCCCAGATAGGTCGAAAACTCGAAAGGGCGACCTATGCAAAAATGAGAGGCAAAATGGTGTGGAAAAAGGTTAGGGTAAGTATTTAAAAAGAAAAATGTGTGAAGCTAGGATGAAAACCAGAGAGGGCTCCTAGGAAAAATGAGAGAAAATGAGAGAAATTGAACAATTTTAAGCTTCTCTTGATGTGTTTATTGGGTGGCTTTTTCAGTAGAGTAAGATAGCTTGTCATTATATGTAAACCTCACTTTTGTTATTGTTTGTTGGTTGTTTAGATTATCTTAGGCTTTGGGATGTGAGTGTGTGAGAGATTCTTATATCTTGGAGGTTAGGGTAGTCTAAGAATATGATGTTGGGTGTTTTGGGAAAATTTTTATATGCTAGTTTACACATTGACCTTTGCTTGTTCTTGTTTACTCGAGGACGAGTAAGGTTTAAGTGTGGGGAGATTTGATGAGGCTTCAAATGCATGTATTTTCCAAATCATTTAACACATCTTTATCATATTTTTGTTGTAAGATTGTTAGATTCAGGTAGGTTTACATGATAAGGGGTTTAGATATTCATTTTCGGTTTTTATATCTAAATCCTTCATTTTGTAACCTATGTTTAGTCTAATGGACTTTTGGTCCTTATGAGCATCTAGATTCCTTTTTATAAGATTAATTTGTAGATTTCTCATGAGCACTTAGGATTGGTTTAGTGAAGGCCATTCGAAAGGATGGTAGAAGATGGAAGGCCACTCACAAAGTGGTAGAAGATAAAGTGAAGAAAGGAGAGCAAAGCAAAGGGTGAAGAATGATCTATGTTTTAAAGAGGAGTTTTGAGAATTTTCCAATAATAATCAGTCTCCAAGATTTGTACCATTGGATTCCTCTTCTCGAGTACTATAAAATCGACTACAAGAACTCCCCAAGCGGATCAACGGTTCACCCGGAGGAAGCAAAACAAAACGGGACTTTTTTCCATCGCGACTCACGACGAGTGTGTCACGAATCGCAAAATGTTGACCTGAGAACTCAAAATTTTACTGATCTGGTCGCGACTCGTGATGGAGGCGTCGCGACTCACGATAATTGCCCTGAAACTTGCTTTTTACTCCCTTTTTTCTTGTATTATAAATAGCTTTTCACACCCCTTCTTCCCCAACCCTCTAAGCCCGACTTGGGGGCTCCAAAACCCTAGTTTTTCACCATTTTCTTCCATTTCTTCTTATTTCTTTGTAGATCTTTGTTCTATGTTATGGGTTTTGATTATCTAGCTTAGTTTTGTACGTGGGAGCAATTGATTGAGGCTTCTAAGCCATATCTTGTGCGGTAATCCTTGCTAGATGAGTATGTTAATGTGGTTTGTTCTCATACTTATCCTATAGATGCAACTAAAGGTTGAACCTTTAATGTGGTTTGTTCTAGGTTTAGCCTAATGAATGCTATGTTTGGTTAAACGGCTATGTCTTTGGTCTAAGGCTTGTTGTTATCAAATCTATGGTCCTTCGTGTCCAATGTCGTTGATGAAATGCCCCTATGGTCATTGTTTTTCTAGGGTGATCATCAACGAGGTTTGCAAATAGTTGTTGTTTGTCTTTGCAAATTACTATTAATAAGGAATGAATGTTGATCTTCTAGTAGCATTCCCCATAGGTAATAAATGTGATAGGATGACTGAATGGTTCAATGATCTACATTTGGTTTGGAAGTGGATATCAATTTCCCCAAGGCTTTATCTTTTGTAGTTTTAAAACCCTTTTTCTTATTTTTGTTTGATGATTAGCATAGTTACTTAACCTCGCTAGTTATCTTGTCTTTTAACTTTCATAACTTAGGACCACCAAACAACCAAACCCCCCTTTTACTCGCTTTGATATGTGTACATATATCTACTTCTAGCCTAATATCAACCTTTTGTGCCTAAACGCTTAGGAAGATCCCTCTTCTTCGTGGAAGACCCCGACTTGCCGCTATCTACTTCGATGTAGATAGTAAGCATTTAAGGCTTATAAATATTAACTTTGAAAGGTACGGCGACGCCTATCACCCATGCCAAAGGTGTTGGCACGGATCGCACCAGATCCAGTAGCCCGCGACAAGTATACGACGCGGACCACACCAGGTGGCGGCTGACCTAGGGTTACTCATTTTAGTTTATTTTGGGCCTTTTTTAGGCCCAATCTCCTACTACTATAAAAATTGCCTTAGTCTACTAGGTTAAAAGAGGTTGGATCAATTTTATTCATCATATTGTATTAGGAGAGCAACTTTAGAGAGAGAAACACTCTCTCATTTTATTTTCTTTCCTTTTATTTTTTCTTGATTCTAGATATGGAATTCAATTTTTTTTTGAATTCTATATCTATGGAGTAGTTTCCATAACATGGGATAAGTTGTAGGCATGTTTTTATTAAATGCTTTTGTGAGATTCACTAGATTCATCCTAATATTTGTGTTCAAGATATTTTTGTGACTTGTTCTTGAATGTTTAAAATTGCATGAATAGTAGACTCCATTAAGCACACACTCTAGTCTATATTCATGTTGGTGAAAATATTGATGCCCCCCTAGGAAGGGAAACCTGGATGTTTGTATTGGTAATGTGGTACGTTGGTCTGTGTGAGTGTGTGCATGGGAGACCCGAGTATTACTCTGAATTATTTACCATCTCACAATTCTTAGCTGATTACATAAAGTAGTCCGAGAGGTTACGGGTAGAGATAGCAAAAAGTATCAAGCTAGGGTTGTAAGAGGCCGTAGTGTCATAAATAAGGTGCCTACGACCATTTGCCTAATTCATAGGATTTTGGGAAGTAGCGCATTCGTGGTAGAAGCCCGAGATGTAATCGCATGGGGGAGAAGCAGATCTACAACAATGGTTAGACCCTGTTGTACTCCCCTAATTAACATGGCGGTGTCGATGGAGGGTTGCGAGCATACCCGACGTGACAGGTACGGGGAAGTGTATGCCATCGGCCACACCATGTGTTATGAACACTCTATTAAGCTTGTCTAAATCTTACATGTGAATGAATTGTGGATCGAAGCATTAAATCATTCATGTCACACAATGATTCTCCAAGTTCTTAGCTAAATAGATTACTTGCTTTATACTTTCATGTTTTGTAGTTGTTAGTTGAACAACGACCCCCCTTTTGTTTGCTTTACTAGCTATTCCTATCACTCATACGGATTGATGACCCATATGAGGTTTTGTTTTAATTGATTCTTAGGCCCTAGCATCTCTGTGAACATACCCAGAGCTTACCGCTAACTACCTTATTGGCAGCGTAGTAGTGAGTTGGGTGCAGAATATAAATTTTTATCTTTGACCTACCGTTGTCTGCTCGGGTTAATTGGCTACAATTAACGACTCCAAGTGGAGGTGGGTCAGGATGCTACAGTTTTTAGGCCTATTTTGGGCCTATTTCAAGGCCCAATTCCCTACTACTATATACATAAACCTATGTTTACTAGGGTTTAAATTTATGCTCATTTTAGACTTCAAGAGTAGGGTAGAGAGAGAAAGGGACTTTTCCTTCTCTCCAAAATCTTTTCTTTTCTTCTCTTTATTTTTCATTTGCCCAAAGGCATTGAATCCAATGAAATACTCGGGTTTAATGCTTAGGAAGTAGTTTTTTTGCTTGGGGATCTTATTTGTATTCATGACTGGTGAACGTCGTTTCACTCACCAAAATAATCTGCAAACTCTACAGATGAGATTAGCACAGTAGTAAGCAGAGTCGATCCCACGAGGAACGGAGCAAAATCTATAATAAAATTCCTACTAATATAGAGCACTTTTGGTGTAGCCACCACGCCTTAATTTTCAGATTTATTTAACAACTAATAATGCAACTATAAAATATGAAATAATAATGCATACTAAAATATATAATTGTCTATAAAATATATAAAATAATATCTATTCTAATTCTAAATAACTAATTCCTACAATTAAGGAATTTTAAATGGAAGGAGATAATACAATCCTTATCAATATGGGCAGTGAATATATTTATTTCCTTCAAATCCACATCTTTTCAATAATTCACTTTTCACCCCATAACTTCAGCAATTATGCTTTTGCCTCTCTTCCTTCATCCCTGGAAAAATGTCTTATAAAATAAGAACATTTTCCATTGGAGCACATCGCCTCATTAAAAACCTTAACCTGGAAAACCCAGTGGGAAAAAAACCGTTGGTTTAGGGAAAAAGAGTACAATGTATACCTCCCTCTCAATTCTCCGCAATCAATGAATTCCTGCACCAAAAACACCTTAAAGTGCAAATTATATCTCAATAAAATCATAATAATCACACAAAATATGAACACAATATAACACACATCAATGACTTGGTTTGTGTTTATTGAGATTCCTTAGATCTACCTATTTCTATGTGTTTATTATATTATGTTGGTTTGTTCTTGAATTTCTTATGAATTTCATGAATGATACACTAAGTTAGCACACACCGTAGTCTACATTCATGTTGGTGCATATATTGATACCCCCCAAGGAAGAGAAACCTAGATGTGATATTGGTAGCGGGTCCGGGTCCATGTGGGTGTGTGCACGCAGGTTTTTTTTGAGTTTTACCATTACATTGACAACACACTAGTCATAGCTGGCGATCGAGTTGGTCCGAAGGGTTACAGGTAGAGATAGCATTTGGTAGCAAACTAGGGTTTAGCAACCCTAGAGCCATCAATAAGGTGCCTAATCTTATTTTCCTCCGTAGGCCTAGGAATAGAGCATTCATGGTGTAGTACCCGGGATATAATCGTACAGAGGAGAAACTGATCTAAATGGTAGGGCTATTGTTGCATTCTCCTAATTACGAAGACGGTGTCGATGGAAGATTACAAGAGCACCCTACGTGATAGGCATGGGGAAGTGTTGATCATCAACCTCACCACGTGTTATGAATAATAGAATAGGTTTTGATGTCTTGTATGTGATGGAATCGAGGATCAAAATAGTTAACCAATCATGTTACACAAATATTTCCTAAGTTCTTATCTATAAAGTTTAATCTCATGTGATCTTTTATGTTCGTAGTTGTTATTTGAGAAACACCAAAAACCCAGTTTTGTAATATTTATCTATTCCTAAAAAATAGACAGATTGACGACACGCATGTTGTAGTATGTAGTTGACTATTAGTCATCTAGCATCTTTGTGGACGAACCCGATCTTGCCACTAACTGCCCTATAGGTAGCTTAGTAGTAAGTTTGGGAACATAATATAAATATAAATTTGATTATCTCTCATTCAATCTGTTTTTTTTATCACAAGCCTTCGCTCGGGTTAACTATATTAACGACCCCGAGTGGAGGTAGGTCAATCGCTCAATTGACTATCAGATTTATATTTGGTTCGATATACCCACTTGCATCCAATTATTTTCTTTCCAGGTGGTAAGCTAGAGAAATCCCAAGTATGATTACTATTAAGAGCTTATAACCTTGTGCCAATGCTCATGTCAAACTGCCTCTGAGAAAGAACAAGGTTCACGTTCGGCAATGATAGAATGGAGAAACCTAACATGATTTGCTAAAAATTTACCACAAGAGACGTAGTCAGCTAGAGGATATGGTGTACCCGAGGATGACAAAGGGGTGATGATGATGTGGGTGTGGGCAATGAAGAGTTTTGAACCACTGTGTTACAAATAATCCTGAAGACGGAGGGGTGGTTGCCGAGGGCAAGTGGGACAATTGGAGACAATGATATTTGTAGCATGGGATGAATGGGTTGATGAAAGTGTAAGCTCCGCCAAAGAAGAATAATTATGAGTTGGAAAGGAAACATGTGGTGATTTTTTTCCCACTTGCTACACTATGCTCAGAATATTGTAGGTCTGTCAAACGTGATCGTTGTAGCTCCGCCAAAGAAGAATATTTAGGAGCCTCAAATAGAGCTGGACTCAATCGTTGTGGCTCAGCCGAGGGAGAAGAATCACAAGCAGCAAATGGAAAGAAGGACTCGTAGAATATAACATCCTGGGAAACAAAATCACGCCTATGTTAAATATCATAAACATGCCAGCCGCACTGCTCGATTGAGTACCCAAGAAACACACACTTAGAGCTACGAGGATCAAACTTGTTGCTTGATTTCGGAAGGCGAGAGGGAAAACAAAGGCAACCAAATACTCTAAGATGGCCATAATCAAGAAGATGATTATAAAAGAGCTCAAATGGTGTTCGATTCTCAAGTAATGGAGTTCGATTCTCAAGTAATGGAGTTCGAGTTTGGTTAATGAGTTAGCATACTGTCTGAATACATTCATCCTAAAATTTGATCGAAAGAGAGGCTTGGAAGTAGAGTACCTCGCTATGTTCAAAATGTCGCGATGTTTCTCTCGAGGTGCATGAGCTTTCAAACAACTCCCCTTGATGAACAAAGAAAGGACACAAGGCTAAGAATTCATCCCTATTATCGGATTGAAAGTGTTGAATAGATGTTTTAAATTGCGTATGAACCATGGAAAAACATTCTTGGAGTAAACAATGTGTCTCAGACTTATGTTGCATGAAAAACACCCAAGTTGTTCTAGAAAAATTGTCGACGATGGTGAGAAATTAGGAGGTTCCAAAAGCTGAAACAACACTATACGGGCCCCAAATGTTGCAATGAATCAAAACAAACAATCTTTCAACTTTATTTGAACTCAGTGGAAAAGAGTTGTGAGTTTGTTTTGCTTAAAACAAATATCACAAGGACCACACTATTTATCACTACTAATGAATTTATTCAAACTAGCTAACGTGGACATCACAGACAATGAAAGGTGACCAAGGCAGTGATGCCAGATAACTGAAGTTGTAGAAGATGGTACAGAAACAATGTGAGCAGAAGAAACCAAAGCCGATGCGGTGCCAAAAGAACACAACCAATAGATCCATTTTTCTTCTTCACCCACACCAATCACCATCCTTGGAGTGCAATTTAGGATAACACAATGTTTGTCCATTAATGTCACCACACAATTATCAAACTTAGTAAGTTTGGAAGAGGATACTAAGTTGTAATCAAGTCTGAGAACGTATAAGACATGGCTGCGAGTGGTATTGTTAGGAAACACCAAAGTTCCTAAGTGATAAGAAATCCCAAATTGCTTATCTGGAAACTTTTTAACTATCAGATTAATAGAAATGAGATTGTGAAGAAGCGTCTTGTTACCGTTCATATGAAAAGAAGCACATGTATCAAAGATCCATAGAGACTTACCAGTGGCCTCGTTGGTTTTAAATTTGATGTTCAAGGAATTAAACATTTGAAGAACCTGGTTCCATTGCTCCTGAGTGACTGTCGGACCAAGAGTGTCCCCATCTTAAGATGTGAGGATGGTTTTTCCTGGATAAGAAGAAGGCTGGTGAATAGCGTTTGCAACTCCACAGCTACGACTTTGTCCTTGTCCAGAAGAACAACGAATAATCGATAGAGCTTGTGAATTTGAGTTCCCTCTTCCAAGAGAAAAAAACTCAGGGAACCTAATGAGCTGATAACACTTGGAAACATCATGACAGGATTTGCCACAATGTGTACATTGCGTACAAGGAGGCCGTGGATCAACTGAACACTGAGTTGCCATAGCCATGGAGTCCGGAGGTTTGAATCACGATCTCTAACCATGGTGAGATGGCATTCCTCCTGAACATCCAACGAATAAACAGAATTGAGGGATGGCAAGGGTTCCCGCGTCACGACATTGGAGTGAAGAAACAAATAGGCAGTAGTATCATTCAATCCGATAAGAAATTGATGGATGAGTTCTTTGTCACATTCTTTGGACAGCCTTTCAGTGATTTTGCTGGTGCACTTACCACAAGTACAAGCCATAGACGGTATATAAGATTGGAATTCTTCCCACAATTTTATTACGACACCAAAATAGGCTGCAACCGACTGCCTAGATTTGTGGAAACAAGAAAGATTAGCCCTGAGTTGGAGAATTCTTGGTCCATTACCAATCGAGAATCATTGAGTAATATCATCCCACAGATCCTTGACAGTCTTGGCAAAAGAGATGGATGAATGTATTGAGGAATCGAAAGACTGAAGGATCCATCCCTTGAGCATGGAGTTTATGCTCAACCAATCCTCCTCATCAACAGAATCAATGGGTTCCTTGATTCCGCTGGTGATGAAGTCAATCTTTCGTTTGGCGGGGAAAGCGTTGAGCATGGTTTCTTGCTATTCCTGAAAATTTTTGCCTCTGAGAGAGGCATAACAAATAGAGAGACCAGGATGATCGGAGGGGTGGAGATAAAATGGTGAATCGACATCAATTATTTTTCGTCTGGGATGAGATTGTAGATGGGTTGATTCTCCAGAAGCTGAATAAAAGCCTTCAGAGGAAGACGATTGTTCAGTCATAATTGGTTGAGAAAGAAGAATTTACAGTTGGAAGCCTACTCTGATGTCATGTATAGAGGAAGACTTTTGAATGAATTATATGTGTTATCTTGCATCTCAATAGTTAATCTTTATATAAAGCTATTATCTATCTAAGCAAATGATACAAGAATATACGTATACCTAAAGTACAATATCTACGATATTATGAAAATATTCTCTAATACTTGTTTCTAGTTTTACTTTTAGTATTTTGAGCATTTTCTGTACAAGTACTTCTTTCAGTCATATATTGCATTTGAAAACCCTAACTGCTTCGTACCTATCTTCTTATTATTTAAGCGTTGAATGTTTAAAATATGGCAAATCTAAGTATAGGTACTCCCTCCATCCAAACATACACTGAACAACAATCATTATCATGCTATTCAAAAAACATACGTATAATAATGATAAATAAAAAGTTGGTATTTGGAAGTACTCGTTATGACGAATTCAATAATATCACATATGATAATATTGTTGCTTATACATATATTCAAATATGCGTTCAAACTTTGATAGAGAATAATGCCATAAAAACAAGTGGACAATTTAAGTTGGGGTGGAGGGAGTAGGGAAATCTAAATGAAGGTAAATTTAATGAAGGACTTACTACATTATCCTTATTACCCGCATTTAGGTTTCTTGGACATGCATTTAAGAAATATTTCTAGCTATATAGTTTTAATCCTAAATAATTCCTAATGCTTAAAAATATTCCCCTATAATTTCAATAAACTTTATCAACTGCCTCATAATTTTATCCACCTTTAACTTGTGCTTTTTAGTAGACAGGTAGAATGCAACGACTCTAAATACAGGTCGGGTAAAATCAAGTTCAATCTCACTTCATTGACTAATGGAATCTACAAATTCAGGTTTGGCCATTGCATCAACCATATCGTTCTGATCTCAACGTAGAATACCGATACAATAGTGAGAAACGATGTTTCCTTTCGCGTTTTGCAACTAATGATTCGGTAATGCTGTCGTGCAAAATCTGCAACAGGTTCATGTTAACAACATAAGTGCAGAAAACCTAGTTTTATAGGTGATGAATCTAGGAATAGATAATGCAGTCTGTTGCCATGGCATACATGGACTTTACCGTCTTTTCAGCTGTGACATTTCTTCCTCATTGCTCAATGATGGAGACAACACTATCTTTCTAACACAATCTACGGGTGGAGATGCTCTCTATGGTATAATGTATGACTGCATTAGGTTGGAAGCGCAAAGCCTTAAAACTTCTGGCATCGATTCATCACTGAAAACATGTCAGTCAAAAGTTCCTTTGCCAAAGCAAAAAAAACAAAGCATGCTACCTATACAAATTCGAATAGCTAGGCAAAGCAGAATAACTAGGCTCCTTCCTGAACTTGATCCAGCACTTGCTAGCTATGTCGACAATGGTGGGCGGCGACTTTAGAATTGTCGTCACCATCGGAACAACAGGCGGCGGAGGAAATGAGGGGGAGTTGAAGTGGTGGGTGGAGAGACTGAGGAAATTGACCAAAATTGGGTTCTTCAGCTTTTGGAATAATAGTCGCATCTATCAGGTACAAGTACAAGTAGAGCAGTATTACTATATTGGATGGTAAATCCGTGCAAAGGATGCAGGAAGAACACTAACGTTGTGGGGAGGAAGAACACCAACGTTTTTAAAAAAAATTGAATTTTGATGATTAACTGATGAAGTATTGAGGAATGATGCTGCAGCATTATTTTTATCAGTGATGTAGTTTGTTATCAGAAATGCCATGGCAACTTTCTATAAGTTATACTTTTTGGTTTGTTTTTGTTTTTGAGATGTATGAAAGGCAAGTGGGGTGTACATTTGTGGCTAAGATTTTGTGGGATAATTCCATAACCAACTTCATTCTTCTCCTTCCTTCTCTTTAGTACTGCAATATTTCCTTTCCTTTCCAAATTGATCTGATTTTACATTATGGTATCAGAGAAAAACAGATCGTGAACATCTAGATGATAATAAAAAATGGTGATAGTTACTGGTTTATCACTGGGTGAAACCAGTACGAATCGTGAAGCTCAAATTCCCCGACAACGATCCAGATTGAAGAACAATCGAGAGGATGAAGAAAATCGCCATGGCTCAAAAGATCCGCTGGCATTGCATAGCTCCGATCATTCAGCTTTAGTTCTGACTGCTGAGCTCCTAGGTGAAACAAATTATATCACTTTGAGCAGATCTATGATGATAGCACTTGATACACGAGATAAACTGGGTTTTCTTACTTGAGAAGTGGAGGTTCCAACTGAGGGAGATTTGACTTACAAATAGTGGAGGAAGGTGAATTCTATGCTATTTTCTTGGTTATTGAATTGTATGACTAAGAAAATTGCTAGGGGATTCATGTTTTCTAAGAATGCTATAACTCTTTGGCATGATTTGAGAGAGATATTTGGTGAGAGTAATGGACTGATGATTAATCATTTGAAATGCGAATTGACCAATATTAAGCAAGAAAATGACTATGTTGTTGTATATTTTACAAAATTGAGTGGTTTATGGGATGAATTTGCATTTGTTAGACCCAAGAAGTTCTGTGATTGTTGTCACTGTAGGGCTGTAAATCCAATTATAGATCATGATGAGGATGATATGTTGCACCAATTTATCATAGGGCTTAATCCCGAGTATACTGCAGTTAGTAATTAGATTCTAGCCATGGAACCACAACCTACTGTGATGAAAGCCTATTATATGATAGTAAAGGTAGAGAGACAAAACTCTGTACATGAAAAGTACCATGATATTCAAAGAAATTCAGCAATGCTGTTAGAACACTGTTTATTTTGAAGGGAAGTTATGTTGGGCAAGAGGAAAATTACGACCTGTCTGGTTCAGTGAGTAGAGACAGAATTCTAAGAAGGCCAGTTTAACGACCATATTTGAAATGTGAATATTGTGGCACTTTAAGAAATTTGAAGGATACATGTTTCAAATTACACGATTATCTTAATTGGTGGGAAGGTAGTTGATGTGTGTTAATTATATTGTTTATTCTATTGGGATTAACTGTAATTTTACGTGATTAATGTGCACTTTAAATGTTTAATTTGTAACAGATCATAGTTTTCGGGCTCAAGAGGAATTTGGAGGAGAGTAAGGAGTATTGGGCAATTATGGCAAATGAAGTAGTCAAAGTAGAGCAGAATTGTAACAGTTATTTTGGAGCAGATTTGGACTGATATTTGTGGAAATATCCTTGAAGATATTTGGAGATAATTTGGAGATTTAATTTTATCTCTTCAATTCAGAATTTAAATTAGGAAAGAATTGTATTTTAATGGGGGAATGGAATTTTCGGAGAAGGAAGTTTTTGGGAGATTGAATTAGACTTGGTTTCTTTTTCTCGGAAGTACTGGACATATAAAATGGGGATAGGAGTTAGGCAGGAGGGGATGGTTAGCTTGGTTTGGTTTTTGTTTTATTAGGCACCAGAGAATAAATCTTTCCTTCTCCTGCTTGTTGAGGCGGAGAAAGTTTTTAGTTTCATCATTCTTGACATGAGACATATTACAGAGTTTAAGTTTAGTTCTTATTTTTTTCGGCTTCAGAAATTAAGATTGTTTCTTTTGGTTCCTGCGCAGAAGCAATACACCAACAATTATTTGGTTTTAATTATTTCGGCGCCAGGATTCAACAACAATTTGTTGTTTGTTGTTATTTGATTCGTTAAGCATGTTTTGTTTTTATATTAGTTGTTTATTTAGTTTAATTAATATGAGTACCTAATCCATATATTGGCAGAGAATAACAAATGCTAGTTTATAAATCGAGAGGCCTAATCGCATTATAATTCATTCTTGCATGTTCTCAATTGTTCTTGGTTGAATTTTATTTCTAATATGTTTAGGCCTGATCAACTTAAATGCTTTTAGAATACTGCTATCTAATTTCTGCCAATATGTAATTGTTGGATGGGATTAGTAAGTAGCACAGTCTTGTGAAAAATGCTAACTAGCTAAGACTGTAATAGCAAGATAGGGAATAATTGAGTGTGCGTTGCTATTTGCTTTTACTTTGGTAATTGCTATATCGGATTCTTTTAATACTTAATGCTATCAAAATGTGTTCTGGTTTAGCGAATACTTTCTAGGATCATTTTGGTAAGGGAAACAGTTATTTAATTATAATTAGTTGACTGTCGATAAAGTAAGAAAGAATTTGAGGGAGGGGGGTTAAGCGTACCTACTTCCCTATAACCGGTAGATGTGTAGGAATCGATTCATTATTGCACTTATGATCGATAATAACTAGTATGAGTTATTCTTAGCCGATATCATTCATTTATATATATTTATTTCTCATATTTTTAAGGTCGTCATTTGCATTTTTAGAGTTAGTAAAATTATTATATTTAAGGCGTGGTGGCATCACCAAAAATGTTTTCACAAATAGTAGAAAAATAATTATTGATTATTGCTTTTTCTCCTCGTGGGATCGACCCTGCTTACCATTATACTAATTAGTATTAATCTGAATTTGTAGGTTATTTGGCGAGTTAAACGACGCTCACCAAATTGGCGCCGTTGCCGGGGAGCAGTAAGTCAATTTCTATAAATTTTTTCTACTAATCTGTGTGTTACTGTGCTTGGTTTATGAGCAGATAATCCAGGCCGAATTTAATATTCAACCCGAAAGTTGAAAAGACAGCCAAGCAGAACAGAAAGCAAACAAAGGCGCGGAAAACAGTTTCTGTCGAGGCCCTTCGGTTTGGCCAAACCAAACCCATTGCAATTTTAGCAACTACCTCTGATTCGGGAACTAACATCGAGATGGATGGAGCTGATCAAAATCTGAATTCTGGGCAGAACCCAAACAACCCATACATGTGGGAACTTACCGGTCATAGTGAAGATGACCCCCCCACTCCCATTCAGTTGCCAGAGACCGAAAATCCTATTGAAATCAAGTTGGCGTTCCTGAACATACTCCCCAAGTTCCACGGGAGAAGTATTGAATACCCTTACAATTTTCTGAGTGAATGTATGAAGATTTTTAAGGTTTAGAAGAAGCCATCCACCGTGACGAAAGATAAATTCAAATTGGTCGCATTCCCATTCACTTTGACAGGAGTAGCAAATCAGTGGTTTTCGAGCTTGCCCCCAACTCCATTGCGACATGGGCATAATTGAAGATATTGTTCTTAGAATACTACTTTCCCGCCACAAGAATAGATGCCTTGAAGAAGGAGATCACAAGCATCAAGCAAGAGCATGATGAACCCTTGAGTATGTATTGGCTGAGGTTCAGGAAGTTGGTAGACAGTTGCCCTAATCACCGAATGACGGAAGGCCAGTTGCTCCAATGCTTCTATCAAGGGATGACATCCAGCAACAAAGACTTGGTGAATTCTTCCAGTAGTGGTGGATTTTCTCACCTTCAAGTGAATGAAGCTAGAGAGATCACCAAGAGGTTGGTGGACTCTAAAAAAGAGTATGATCAACAGGAGGTACGAATCTTGAAGAAGGTGGCACAGACATCCACTTCCGAAAAATATGAGATCAAGGAAATGATGGAAAGAATGGAGAAAATGCTATCCAAGGTCGTTGACAAGGTTGCGTCTGTACAAGAAGGGCCTTGCGATACGTGTGGAGCAGTCAACCATACGACATCGTAATGCATTCTTACTATGGGAGAGATACATGTTCAAGCAAATGCTATGGGAAATTTCAATGAGAGACAGCAAAAAGATGGAACATATCCCCAAAATTTCAATCCAAGGTATAGGGATCACCCTAACTTCCACTGGAGAGAATAAGGTCCCCCTCTGTAGCAGCCTCAGCATTACCAACGACCCTATGTTCCACCAATACAACGAGAAGCTCCGGTTTTCCCCATCCCCAGCAAGGAGGTCAAGGCAAATCTCTGAATGAAAAGATGGATATGTTGATGGACATAATGGTGAAGCAATCCAAGATGACTAAATCAACCTTTGAGGAGCATGCACGACAAATTGCCTATCTGTCAAATTCTCTTAATGAACTTAGGATGAAGCAGCTTGGATTGCCTTCTTGGGTCAATTGAACCCTCATGAGATGGTAAATCAGGTCACGCTCAGAAGTGGAAAGATAGTTGGTGCACTTTCATTGAAATCCGTGAACAAAGAAGCAAACCAGTTGCCTGACAGAGGGTCCGATTTGGCCAAACCGAACCCTGCAGCAGAAATTCATAATCAAGTAACGGAGGAAAAAGGCAACGAAACCACCGTAAAATCTGAGAATCCTGAGCATACTGAGACCAAAGATAAAGGTAAATCCAAGATACCAGCTGAGGTAAGTAAGAGGTTGAGTTTACATGATCCTTCACTTAAAATTTTGCCTCATTTTCCTCGTAGATTAGAAAAGAAAAAAGAAGAGCCTGTGGATTTTATATCAATATTTGGAAAAATGGCGATTAATCTTCCGTTCTTGCAGGCAATAAGGATACCACCAATAAGATATTTCTTGAAAAATTTTATTACAGGAAAGCCAAAGGATTCGAGCAAGATCATGATGAATGAATATGTGTCAGCTGTGATCCATTAGAAAATTCCTCAAAAGTGCAAGGACCCAGGTATGTTTTCCTTACCTTGTTACATTGAAGATAAGAAGATTGATGCTGCCATGTGTGATTTAGGAGCTTCGATTAATGTTATGCCATTATCTGTGTATCAAACTTTGAATGGAGCTGAAATGGTAGACACTAGAGTGGTAATTCAATTAGCAGATAAATCTTGTGTATGTCCTGAAGGGTTGTTGGAAAATGTGCTTGTGCAAGTCAATAACTTTGTGTACCCCATAGATTTTTATGTGGTAAAAATGAATCACACTAATGATAAGGGAACACAAGGGGTATTGTTGGGTCGTCCATTCTTGAAAACAGCAAACACCATTATTAACTTTGGTGATGGAACTATTTCTCTTGATAATTTTGGTGATAAGTACACATTCAACATTGATAAACCCATGAAGAAACCTATAGATTCTAAGAACGTGTTTGGCATCAATCATACTGACCCTCTTGTCCAAGATTCTCTTGAGACTAAAATTCTGCATAATATGATGAAAATTCCAGAAGAGGTAGATGTTCAAGTCTCAAGTGATAAGGAAATCCGCAAATTGTTGTGTTTATGTACTATCAGAAAGTGGTACCCAGAACTGAAGTAAACCATGGAGGGCCCAGCCCCACTCAATCCATGTCGGGTGTTCGAAAAAATTCTGAAGGGCACATTGGGTCCAGTTTAGCCAAACTAGTCTTATTGGATATGAAAGCCTCAAATTGGGAGTTGAAGCCGTTACCACCCGATCTGAAGTATGGTGATGATACGTTTCCAGTGGATATGGAGATGCTCAAGTGTGAGGAAGAAATTCCTCTACACACCACTCAACCAAATTGACGGCATCCACAGTCTGGCCCAAGACGATAAACAAAGGCGCTAATTGGGAGGCAACCCAATTTTCTTAGTTTTTTTTCTTTCTTTTAAGTTTTTTTTAAAAAAAATTATCTGTTAGGAATTTTAATTTCTCACCTTCTCTCAATTCTTGATCTACAAAGTTGAAGTACTTGAATTTGCACCATGGAGAATTTACACCTTTGGAGAGCTGGGACTCGCAGGGTTCCGTTTGGCCAAACTGGAGGTCTGCGATAGAACCTGATTCATATACAACACTCTCTTCTTGTTGGGAATTCCTCCAAACCGCTCCCAATAAGTTCCCCCATCCCTAATATTTTTTTTACTTTCTTTTTTCTTTAGAATTTTTTTAAAGTTTTTTTAGGTGATTTTGTTCTTTCTTACATTTTTATTGAGCTTTCTTGAGGGAAAGCAAGGTTTAAGTTTGAGGAGGATTATGTGTTTATGTGTTTACGTGTTAGTGTCATTTAATAAAAATACAAAAAGATTTTTGATTTTTTTTAGTCGAGTCAAATTCAGCATACTATTCATGATATTATTGTTTCTTGGCGGATTGAACTTGCTAGTGATAAAGCTCTTGTGTGATATGTTTGGTTACTTGATACACCTCTAAAATTACTTGGTAAATGAGCTAATATAATTGCTGTAAATTGGTCTAGAGGATACTTGGGACGACGAAAAAGACAAGTAATTGAACATTTGAGCCCAGTAAAAGTGAAGTTTGAGCTAGAGTAGAGCAGTCTCAACATCAATTTTTTTGAGAGTCATGGTATTCTTGAACTATTTGGTGTGAAAATGATGAAAGGCATTAGGATTTAACCCCACAGCTTATATTGCTTACCATACATTACCCATAGTAAACCCTTTGAAGCCTTGACCTTTTTCTTTGTTTGAGCCACAGAAAAATGTAATCAAAGCCTATTTTTATTCCCCTTTTTTGTGTCCCTTATACATGCATGCTTGTAATTATGATAGGTTCTCAGATTATTTGCTGCTGATATATCAGCGAGTACCTTGATTTTGATGTATGAAGTGACCATGCGGTACTAGATTCAAAAGTGCAGTAAAATGATAATAAAATGAGTGATTTGGTGCTGGAAATTCAAAAAAAAGAGGGCTGATGTACCCAGAAAAAATAAGAAAAAATGATGAAAAAAATCAGAAAAATCAGAAAAATCAGAAAAAAATGGAAAGAAAAAAAAGAAGAAAAAAATTCCAGCACCAACTACAGCCTGTTCTGAGCAGATTTTTCCACTTTATGATGGCTTAAAATTATCTTTTTGATTGAGGATTTTTTTTTTTGGCTAAAAAGAGCATGCATGCATATTTATATTTTTAAGCTTAGAACCCTTAGGACCTTTACTCGTTTTTATTCCCCCGTTACAACCTTGAATAAAGACCTTTCTGATTTGCATTGAAAGATTTGAGTATTGCCATGAGAAATTCATACATTGAGTGACTGTCCCTTACATCTAGAGTGAATGTGTGAACCGTGAGAAATGTTAAATGCTTGTCTGATTTTGACTAAGCTGAAGGATGGTTTGCATTAATTTGAGGATGAATTTACCAATGTCATTTGAAAGGTGTGAGGGTGTCAAGTGTGTTATACAAGAGCCTTTGTTATTAGCAAGGTAAAGTTTGTCCATGAATCAAGAAATCAAGAATTGGTATGCTGGGTTTGAATGTCTGTTGGGTTGTAGTTAGTATTTTTTTTTGTTCTTTATTTATTTTTATTTAGAGTCAGTTGGGGATACTTGGAACTTTGTGATAAACAACAGGATTTCATTATCATTTCATACTTGAGGGCAAACATGACTCAAGTGTGAGGATATTTGATGTATGTTAATTATGTTGTTTATTTTATTGGGATCAACTGTGATTTTACGTGATTAATGTGAACTTTAAATGTTTTATTTGTAACAGATCACATTTTTCGGGCTCAAGAGGAATTTGGAGGAGAGTAAGGAGTATTGGGCAATATGGCAAATGAAGTAGTCAAAGTAGAGCAGAATTGTAGCAGTTATTTTGGAGCAGATTTGGACTGATATTTGTGGAGATATCCTTGAAGATATTTGGAGATAATTTGGAGATTTAATTTTATCGCTTCAATTCAGAATTTAAATTAGGAAATAATTGTATTTTAATGGGGGAATGAAATTTTCGGAGAAGGAAGTTTTTGGGAGATTGAATTAAACTTGGTTTCTTTTTCTTGGAAGTACAGGATATATAAAATGGGGACAGGAGTTAGGCAGGAGGGGGGTGGTTAGCTTGGTTTGGTTTTTGTTTTATTAGGCACCAGAGAATAAATCTTTCCTTCTCCTTGCTTGTTGAGGCGGAGAAAGTTTTTAGTTTCATCATTCCTGACATGAGACATATTACAGAGTTTAAGTTTAGTTCTCATTTTTTTCGGCTCCAGAAATTAAGATTGTTTCTTTTAGTTCCTGCGCAGAAGCAATACACCAACAATTATTTGGTTTTAATTGTTTCGGCGCCAGCATTCAACAACAATTATTTGGTTTTAATTGTTTCGGCGCCAGCATTCAACAACAATTTGTTGTTTCTTGTTATTTGATTCATTAAGCATGTTTTGTTTTTATATTAGTTGTTTATTTATTTTAATTAATATGAGTACCTAATCCATATATCGGCAGAGAATAACAAATGCTAGTTTATAAATCGAGAGGCCTAATCGCATTATAATTAATTCTTGCATGTTTTCGACTGTTCCTGGTTGAATTTTATTTCTAATATGTTTAGGTCTGATCAACTTAAATGCTTTTAGAATACTGCTATCTAATTTCCGCCAATACGTAATTGTTGGATGGGATTAGTAAGTAGCATAGTCTTGTGAAAAACAACTAACTAGGTAAGAGTGTAATAGCAAGATAGGGAATAATTGAGTGTGCGTTGCTATTTGCTTTTACTTTGGTAATTGCTATATCGGGTTCTTTTAATACTTAATGCTATCAAAATGTGTTCTAGTTTAGTGAATGCTTTCTGGGAACATTTTGGTAAGGGAAACAGTTAATTAATTTTAATTAGTTGACTGTCGATAAAATAAGAAAGAATTGGGGGGGGGGGGGGTGGGGTTAAGCGTACCTACTTCCCTATAACCGGTAGATGTGTAGGAATTGATTCATTATTGCGCCTATGATCGATAATAACTAGTATGAGTTATTCTTAGCCGATATCATTCATTTATATATTTATTTCTCATATTTTTAAGGTCGTCATTTGCATTTTTAGAGTTAGTAAAATAATTATATTTAAGGCGTGATGGCATTACCAAAAAGGTTTTCACAAATAGTAGAAAAATAATTATTGACTATTGCTTTTGCTCCTCGTGGGATTTACCCTGCTTACCATTGTACTAATTAGTATTAATCTGAATTTGCAGGTTATTTGGCGAGTTAAACGACGCTCACCAGTAGTAGAGATAACACTGTCAGAAACTAATATTTGGGAACTCAAGTGGCACATTCAACAACTATATAGCTAACATATAGCCCTTTGGATTCTAGTTATGAGAACTTGCAAGAGATGGTTGCAAATTTGTAGGTGCAGGTTACTCAACTTATGAAAGGAAAAGGAAAGTTAGATGCTAGCAGCTCTACACCACCAACAAAGAACATCAACTTTGCTCACTACCAAGAATTTGCAGGTAGTGTTCTAAACCATTCTTGTGCTAATGATTTCAATTTTGATCGTGATTACTGGATACTTGACAATGGAGGTACTAATCATATGTGTCATTGTTCTATTTTGTTCACTGATATGCCTAGTCAGTTATGGAACACATGTGTATATGCCGAATCATTCTATTAAGTATGTCAAATCTACAGGATCTGTTGTCATAACTCCGAACTTCAGTCTATCTTCGATTTTATACATCCCACACTTCAAATGTAATCTTATTTCCATCAGTAAACTAGCCAAGTCTTCCTAAATTCATTCTAAATTTGCTGATTCATACTCCATACTGCAGGACCACGAGACTGATAAGGTCTTGATAGTAGCAGAAGAATCAAGAGGACTCTATTTTCTTAATCGAAGATCCTTCCATTCAGCCACTATCCAGAACAAAATCAACTCCATATCACTCTGTTACATTCCAAGTGAATCTGGACTCTGTTTAGTAGTTTGAACAATGAATTTTAATAGAAACTGACATTACATTTTAGAACATCCTTCATCTGATGTTTTGAGACATTTGAAATTCAATTGTAACCAGAATTCTCCTTGTTTAATACGTCCTTTGGCGGAAAAAAAACAAATTGTCTTTCCCTTTGAGCAATACTTCTTCTCCTTGTGCTTTTCATTTGGTTCATATTGATTTATGGGGTCCATATAAGGTTACTAATCTGAATGAGGCTAAGTATTTTCTTACTGTGGTGGATGATTATACCAAAAGTACTTGGACTTTTCTTTTCAAATCCAAAGATCAAACAGCTCAACCCTTAAAACATTTTTTCCATGATAAAAAACCATTTCCAGTCACTGTCAAAATTGTTCGTTCAGATAACGGAACTGAGTTTCTTAATTTAGCTTGTTTTCAATTGTTTTTTAACTTAGGAATTATCCATCATAAATCATGTTATTATACCCCTCAACAAAATGGTGTTGTGGAAAGAAAACATCAACACATTCTTCAAGTTGCCAGGGCACTTCTTTTCCAATCTCAACTTCCAAAACATTTCTGGAGAGATGCTATTTTGACAGCTACTTTTCTCATCAATATAATTCCCACCCTAGTTCTAAATTGGAGGTTACCTTATGAGCTGTTATTTTCGAAATCTCCTGATTATAGTGTCTTGAAGGTCTTTGGATGCCTTGCCTTTGCTACAAACAGTAATCCTCATAAGGATAAATTCAGTGAGAGAGTTTTTCCTTGTGTTTTTGTTGGTTATCCACCTGGTCAAAAGGCATATAAATTGTATAATTTTATAAATAAAAAGACGGTGATTTCCAGAGATGTCATTTTCCATGAAAACCATTTTCCTTATCATAATCTTTCAGCTTATTCTTTGCCTCATGGTACTAACCAGTCTCCCATTCCTTCCAATCACACTATTCCCAGTCCATTTCGTTATTCCACTTATACAGATCAAATTGATCAGTATTCTTATGGTCTACCTATTCAAATTGATCATTCTGATTAATTCTCTCCTATACCATTGTCCAATAATCACTCTTCTCATTCTGCACCTACAACTCCTAATTCTTTTTCTTCTCTATACCCGAACCATTAGGTGCCAGTAATCCCACACCTATCATTTCTCTTCCTCCCAAAGTCAGGAAACCACCCATCTGGACTAAGGATTTTGTCCTGAACTCCGCAACCGACTCTTCTTCTCTTCCTATATTCACTCCCTCTTATATGCACTTTGTTAGCAATAATTCTAATATCCAAGAGCCATAATCTTATAAAATTACTAGTCAAGAGTGGGTAAGAGCTTTGCAGACTGAGCTACAAGCCTTGGAGACTAATCAGACTTGGGAGCTCATGCTTTTACCTGCAGGTAAACGAGCCGTTGGGTCTAAATGGATTTACAATGTTAAGTGTAATCCGGATGGGGCAGTGGTTAGATATAAAGCCAGGCTTGTGGCAAAGGAATACAACCAGTTGGAAGGTATTGGCTATTTTGAGTTTTTATTCTCCTGTAGCCAAAACTATTACAATCAGGTTAATCTTAGCCTTGCCATATTGCAACTCCTAGAACACCCAGCAAATTGACATTAACAATGCCTTTTTGCATGGTAATCTTGATGAGGATTTTTACATGAAGCCACCTCCAGGTTATTCCTTGCCAGCAGACAATTTGGTTTGTAAGTTGAAAAGAAGCCTATATGGTCTTAAGCAAGCTTCTAGGAAATGGAATAAGGAGTTTACATCTCATCTGAAGTCTTTGGGGTTTACTCAATCTCCACATAACTACTGTTTGTTTCTCAAAATCTTCTCACAGACCTTCTTAGCCGTCACAATTTATTTCAATGATGTTTTGCTAGTTTGAACTTCTCTTGATGGTGTCTTGTTGGTTAAACAATCTTTGCACAAGGCTTTTACATGAAGCTAAATTTTTCTTAAGAATTGAAATTGCGAGATCCACTGATTGGCTGTATCTAGCCAAAAATAATACATTCTAGACATAATTGCAGATTGGGGATTGGGGATTAGCTGGTGCTACTGGTGCTACCACACGACTTCGAGTTTCTTGGAAGATTCATGATAAATCTTCTCCACCGCTATCTGATCCAGGCATCTTACGGAGGTTAATTGGCTGGCTGTTGTATCTGAATTTCACCCACCCTGATGTCACTTATTCCGTACATTAGCTCAACCAATTTGTTTAGGATCCTACTGAACATCAACTCAAAGGGGCTCTTCATATTGTATGGTACTTGAAGATATTTCCTTCTCATAGTCTTTTTTATTCAGTAGCTCCAAATCCTTCTTTATACGCATATTGTGATGTTGATTGGAGTACTCGTAAAGAGTCTCGTTGTTCTGTTACTGGCTTGCTATTTTTCTTGGTTTCTCTTTGATCTCTTGGAAGCCGAAGAAACAATCCACCATTTCAAAATCGTCTACTGAATTTGAACATAGGAGCTTATCCATGACAGCCTGTGAACTTAAGTGGATTAGTTTCCTGGATACTGATATTCACGTGCATCTTCAATTGCCCTTGCCTTTGTACTGCGATAATGAAGCCACATTATATATCACTGCCAATCATGTATTCCTTGAGAGCACAAAGCACTTGTGCAAATTTATGTTGTGGTGTTTTAACACCACTGCTATCTAATTTTTCCCGACAACAACTTTCTAGCCACGATTTATGGAGCGAATTATGGAAGATAATCATGCGATCAGAACAGAATATTGTGAAGATTAATAGGTGATTCCGTGGCAATCTATTTCTGGTAACCGAATATTCATGTAATAGTTAGGAATTAATTAAGTAGTTTATTTATGGTACAACTCCTACTGATAAAGGATTGCCCATTTAAATACCAGATTAGAATTAGATCTTTCCTTAGTCTAGAAGTCTATTCTTGGTAGAGTTCGACAAGGAAAGAGTTGTGTACAAGGCAGGATTGCGAAGATGATAAAAGGAAGAAGATGCAACGCAATCAGTAAGCGACCAAGAATTCATCTCTACGTGAGAAGTGTTGGAGCGATCTGCCTGTGGTGTTTGGAGGAGTGTTGATTCATCCGACCAAGTTCATAAAGATCAGAAACAAGGAAGCCTTAATTCCTCGGGAGGAGGAGATCCAGAAAGACGTGTTGTTCGTGGGGGTTCAACGACGTAGAATCGGTAGTGAGGGGATCTCACGACATTCACTCATAGGTTAGCAATGGATTAGTATTCAAGTTAAGCTTCTTGTACTAAAGACTGCTTTCTAGTGGATGGTTTCTGATCTGGGCAAGGCCCCGCAGACGTAGGTGTAATTGCACCGAACTGCGTAACCAAGTTTGTGTGCACTGCTTATTTTATTTCGTTTTTTAACACCAAACATTAAACAACTTGGCATAAAAGTATAGACTTTAGGTGAAACAGAATTTTAATTGGTATCAGAGCACGGCACTTGCTGACCCCTATACAGGGAGAGTGAGATCAGGTTTCACCATGGCACCAAAGGAGGGGGCTTCGATCACGCGACCACCATTGCTGGAACAAGGAAACTATGCCTATTGGAAGGCACATATGAAAGTGTTCATTGGAGCACTAGATGATCAAGCCTGGAACTATGTCATAAATCAGTACACTCCAACTTCAAGTGACGAAACTGAGGGATAAAGCTCATCGACGGCTAAACCATTTTCTAAATATTCTACCGAGGAGCAAAAAGCACACGTGTCCAACTCAAAGGCATTAAATGCCATCTTCACGGCAGTAGATGAAGATCAATTTAAGATGATTTCAAATTGCGAGACTGCGAAGGAAGCGTGGGATGTGTTGCAAACGTATCATGAGGGGACAAGTTCTGTCAGAGAATCTAAGTTGCAGTATTACACGTCAAAATTTGAAGAACTAAAGATGCGCGAAGATGAGACTATTTCCGAGTTCAATGGACGAGTCCGAGATATTGCAAACAAAGCGTTTCAGTTTGGAAAAAAGTACAAAGATCAAAAGCTTGTCAAGAAGGTGCTGAGGGCGTTACCTCTACGTTTCAATATGAAAGTCACAGCGATTAATGAAAATGGAAGAATAGGGACAATGACTCTTGATGAGCTTATGGGATCTCTGGAATCTTATGAGATGGAAATGCTGCAAACCAAAACAGGAAAGAAAGAGATGGCTTTTTCAAGCATAAATTCTGGAAAGTCAGAAGATCATATAGATAATGAAGATTCTGATGAAATTGCAAACATAACCAGGAACTTCTCCAGATTTATGAAGAAGATGGGCAGGAAACCACAAGATAAGTCAAGTGGGAGCAAAAATCTTAACGCAAACTCCACTCCAAGATTTGGTCAAGCAACTGGTGTTGAAACACCAAAGTTTAAATCGACAAATCCTAACCTGAACAGGAAAATCCAGTGCAGAGAATGTGAAGGTTTTGGACACATACAAGCTGAGTGTGCCAATACGCTTAAAAGACAAGGAAAATTGTATGCCACAACCTGGAGTGATGATGACGTAGGAGATGATGTTAAGGATGGGGAGGAGTATACAAATCATGTTGCTTTCGGTGTGTCAATGGTGGAGTTGGAAGACACTTTTGAGGACGGTCTCGGTGTGCTGAATGAAGATGAGAGTGGTAGCTCAGATGAAGAGGCTAGGAGCATTAGTGATGATGACATTCGCAAGGAAAGTATGGAGATGTACAAGATGTGGTTAAAAGTGGCGGATGAGAACAAAGAGCTCAAGTTTGAGAACAAGAGTTTAAGTGAAAAGGCTAAAGTGAACGAACTTGAAAAAGAAAAGGCAATTGGTGAACTGGAAAAAATTAAGAAGGAATTTGCTGAAGTGGCGCAACGAGCAGAGGCAGCAGAACAAGCTATCAGACGTCTCAATACAGGGAATGCTAAGCTCGAAGACTGTCTAAGAATGGGACAGACGACCAAATACGGAATTGGTTATAAAGGATCAGTAAATTTGTGGAGAAACAAGGCAGATCAAGGCGCACCAGCCCCAAGAATAATCGAGAGGAATTTTTCCACCAAGAGGATCAGACGATGCAGATACTGTGGAGCTCTAGGGCATGTCAGGAATAGGTGTTTTAAGCTTCTTAGGACACTGTCTGTTAACACAGCAGATCGGAGTTTCAACACCATGCCAGGATATGATACGAGGCATCGACTTAACACTGGAGGATACAGAACTGGATTTCTGAACACACGTGTCAATCAAAGTCCGCATCACATCACTCGACCAGTAAGCCAGGTATGGGTTCGAAAATCTCAAGATGTTTGTCTTTCAAGTTTCGTCTGTTTTAGGGCACATACAGGAAACTCCTGGTATTTTGATAGTGCGTGCTCAAGGCATATGACTGGAGTTACTGAATTTCTTCAAAAATTCAAACCTGGATTTGGTGGCCATGTTAGATTTGGTGATGGGAAGCGCAGTAGAATAATCGGCAAAGGTGAGTTAGACATCAAAGGGCTTCCTGTGTTCCAAGATGTATTACTGGTGGAAGGTCTGAAAGCTAACCTGCTGAGCATTAGCCATATATGTGACAATGAAATGACAGTGTTTTTCGACAAGGGGAAATGTGTAGTCAACCATGGAACTGAAGTATTCACTGGATCTAGATCAATGGATAACTGTTATTTGCTCGACCAAGACGTCACATGCTTCAACTCGAAAAAGGAAATCAGTACTCTGTGGCACAGAAAATTGGGACACATAAATTATAAATCCTTAGCTCGTATTTCCAGACTGAATGCAGTCAGAGGTATTCCTGAAATCAGTGACAACAAGGAGGTATTTTGCGGATCGTGTAAAGAAGGAAAGCAAACTCGAATACCACACCATGCTGTAAATAATGTTTCAACGTCAAGACTTTTGGAGCTACTACATATGGACTTGATGGGGCCAGTCAATGCCCCAAGTGTGGTAGGAAAGAAGTATATTTTCATCTGTGTAGATGACTTCTCGAGGTATACGTGGGTATTATTTCTCAAAGAGAAGTCAGAGGCTGCTGATATTTTCAAGAACTTGGCGCACAAGCTACATGTAGAAAAAGGAACCACTCAAGTAAGAATTGCACGTATCAGGAGTGACCATGGAAAAGAATTTGAAAATTCTAAGTTTCATGACATCTGCGAGACACTTGGTATACACCACGAGTTCTCTGCCCCCATAACTCCTCAACAAAATGGTATAGTAGAAAGAAAGAATCGAACACTGCAGGAAATGGCATGAGCAATGTTAGCCGAGAAGAAAATTAATGCTAGATACTGGGCTGAGGCTGTACACACTGCATGCTACACCATCAACAGAGTATATCTGCGTCTGTTTACTGAGAAGATACCATATGAGATCTGGAAAGGGAAGAAACCAGATGTGTCGTATTTTCATGTCTTTGGGAGTAAGTGCTATATTCTGAAGACCGAGAGCCTTTAGCTAAATTCGAATCTAGAAGTGATATCGGTGTATTCTTGGGTTATTCTCCTACCAGTCGAGCTTACCGAGTGCTTAATCAACGCTCTGGAACAGTCATGGAGTCTATTAATGTGGTTGTTAATGATTCAGAAGAAGACACTGTTGGTGAAAGTGATATCCTCAAACCAGTGAACCCTACTGGTGTTGAAACACCAGCATCGTCAACTGGTGTTGAAACTCCAGAAACTGGAACAGGTGAATCTGAACAAAATCCAGCTAGACATATGCACTTAAGGGATCAACCACGGGTGAATTACAGAGAATTGGCAGGACTATCATGTTTCATCTCTCTTACTGAGCCAAAAAATTACAAAGAAGCTCTGCTCGATGAGTATTGGATTTCAGCAATGCAAGAAGAATTGCAGCAATTCGAGAGAAACAATGTTTGGTATCTTACCCCACGACCTGCTAATGTGAATGTGATTGGAACCAAGTGGATTTTTAAGAACAAATCTGATGCGGATGGTAACGTCACAAGAAATAAAGCCCGACTAGTTGCTCAAGGGTACACTCAAGTAGAAGGGGTTGATTTTGATGAAACCTTTGCACCTGTAGCCAGATTGGAGTCGATCAGACTGATGTTGGCAGTGTCCTGCATTCTGGACTTTACTCTTTATCAGATGGATGTCAAGAGTGCATTCCTGAATGGCCTAGTAAAGGAGGAAGTTTACGTGGAGCAACCTAAGGGGTTTGAAGACCCACATTTTCCTAATCATGTCTATCGGTTGAATAAAGCATTGTATGGAATCAAGCAGGCACCTCGTGCATGGTATGAGCGACTGACAACCTTTCTGATTCAGAAGGGATATCGTCGAGGGGGAGTGGACCGTACACTGTTCGTGCTGCATAAGGAGACAAACATTCTGATCGCACAGATTTATGTGGATGATATTGTTTTTGGATCTACCTCTTCAGTATTGGTAAAGGAGTTTGTTGACTTAATGACTAAGGAGTTCGAAATGAGTATGGTAGGCAAATTGTCATATTTTCTGGGATTACAGGTTACTCAGGAGAAGAATGGTCTTTTCATCAACCAACAGAAATATGCTGAAAACTTGATCAAAAGATTTGGACTTACAAGTGCAAAGACAGTACGCACTCCAATGGCTACCACCGACAAGCTTACAAAAGATGAACTGGGTCAAAGTGTTGACCAAAAATTGTACAGGAGTATGCAGCCTATTGTATTTAACTGCAAGTAGACCAGACATCTATTTGAGTGTTGGTATCTGTGCCCGCTACCAAGCTAATCCAAAGGAATCACATATGTCAGCTGTGAAAAGGATTATTCGGTATATAAGTGGAACGGTGGAGTATGGAGTATGGTTTTCTCGGAACAAGGATTCGCAGTTGGTAGGGTTCAGTGAATCTGACTGGGTCAGGAATGCTGATGATCGTAAGAGTACCACTGGTGGGTGCTTCTTTGCTGGATCAAATCTGGTCAGCTGGTACAGTAAAAAGCAGAATTCTATATCATTGTCTACGGCTGAAGAAGAATACTTAGCTGCTGGGAATTTTTGTGCGCAGCTATTATGGATGAAGCAGATGATGAGAGACTATGGGTTCAATGATGTGAGTTTGACAGTCCTACATGATAATAAAAGCGCCATTGATATTTCCAGGAATCCTGTGCAACACTCTAGGACAAAGCACATCGATATCCAACACCATTTTATTAGGGACTTGGTTGAAAAAGGAGAAGTCACAGTCCAGTATGTACCAACATCAGAACAACTGGCTGATATCTTTACAAAGCCTCTGGATGGCGAGACGTTTGAAGGCCTCAGACAGCACTTGGGTGTGTGTCGAATGTAAGGTACCCAGATCTGTCCATTATGTTGTATTATTTACTGTTCTATTTTTTTTTCTTTTAAATATAGTTGAAAAAGAAAAAATTTAGAAAAATCGAAAATCTCAAAAATATGAGAAGCCGTGTTTAAACACCGAGGGCTGGTGGTACTGAAAAAAATGCTTGATTGGGAAGTAGATCAGACGGGCTAACCTTGGGCCAGAAAGTTATGATGATGGGCTTAAATGTTCGCATGATGGTATTCTGAAAGAAGAGAAAGTAGAGTGGCTTTTTGGTGTTCGAAAAAGGAAAGTGAAAGTGACAAGTGGTTGATTCCCACACAAATTCAAGTTCTTCAACTGTTCATCTTCCTAAACAGAGCTCCCACACTTGTCTTCCTAGCAAACCTGAAATTTTCAAAAAAAACCCAGAAATTGCATATCCCACACAAAACCTCGTCGAAAATGGTGAACTTTACCTTCAAGAAACCGTTTGGGGGTTTCTCGAGTGTGCGAGTTCCGGAGAATCCGCATTTTGAAGAGCTTGACCCCGATGTAGACGTGGGAGAATGCCCTGGAGGTCGAGAACAGAGGGTAACTAAGTGGGATGGAGTAAATCGCCGACGCCCTAAGGCCAGGTTTGACCATTCTTTTGTCCATGACGGGATTTACTTTTACTCTGTTCTGGAATTTATTGCGTGGATGGTTCAGAATAGAGATTATGTTGATCTTCAGAAATTCAAGAATTTGCATGGAAAGATAAATGGATTTGATTTGAAAGAACTGTTAACTGGTGGCATTGGAGAAATTTGTGAATTTTATGCCACATTAGTTGGAGTAGATTTTGGTGAACAGTACAAAGTAGGGGAGGAAATAGATCAGTTTTTTACCATCTATACGAGAATAGGTTCACTGCACAGGCCTATTATTAGAAGCCTAGGGGATGATGTGGTTGTTCAACCCTGGGTTAAAGTGGTTAAATCCACTGATTTTGCTAGAGCAAGTGGCAAAGAACTAGAGTGCTTTAATGGGTCTATGTTCCTGCTTCAAGAATCGTTGAGACGATTGCCCATCCCAGTGGTGGAGATCAGTGATAGTGAAGAGGAGGCAGGGTGTGTAGGGTGAGCTGATGAAGCTGAGACATTTTCGATGATAAATGAACCAGAGAATGCCTCTGTGCTGAGTGAAGCTCTTTCAGAGTTTTTGAAGTCCGATTCTGAGAAGGAAGATGATGAAAGTATTGCTGTGGAGAGTGTAGATGGTGTTGATATGCCTGGTACTGGTACTCAAACACCAGTTGTGAACCTGGCCGAGAGGGAGCAAACTCCTGATGGTCCTGATGTTGGTGTTGAAACACCATCAGAGACAAGACAGACACGTGGACTCAAGAGGAAGAGTAAGGAGGTGGGTGTTGAAACACCAACAGAGTCTGGAGAAATGCATGTCACTCAGATGTCAAAGAAGGCCAGGGATAGTGTGGCCTCTGCTTCCAAGGGTGCTTTAAGGTCGAAGAGGTGCAGAGATAAGAGTATGGCCACTAGTGAGGACAGTGATGAGCCGATTGGGCTGAAACTGAAGAATTTACGTGCAGACCGGCAGCAGAGACCAGTGAGCCTCAGGCACTACCTGCATCTGAGGTTAGTGATGCTATTAGCACTGAATTTTATGATGAAGCAAGCCAAGAAAAATGGGAATTTATCTGTGGAAGGAAGATACTGGCGGAAAGGCCAGCTGATTCCGCGAAATACCGAGACTGTGGGTTCACAGATTATTTACACTATCTAAAGGTGTTTAGGGCTGCTACATGCTTTGGTGATTATAACAAACAGATAGTGTTGGAATTTTATTCCAACCTGAAGGAGGAATGTGAAGATGAGGAATCTCCTTAGTTCCATAGGATGTATGTGTGAGGGGAAGTTTTTGAGTTCTCCCCAGAGGCAGTGAATCAATGTCTGCAGCGTGGCACTTCCAGGAATGACAAATCGGTGTTCAAACACCAGTTGCCAGAAAATTTTGATGAAGTGGCAGTGGAGCTTACCGGTGGCGTGGAGAGTATATGGCCAATGACTGGTAGACAGCAGATACCTGCATCCAACCTTACCTCCAGGTATTACTGCCTGTATATGGTGGCAGTACACAATTGGATTCCTTCAGTCAATAATACCAGTGTCACCAAAGAAATGGCTACACTCCTATATAGCCTGGGAGCAAGGCACAAGGTCAATATGAGAAGACTGGTGTTTAACGATATCATGGACTGTGCTCGAAAGACTAGGAAGGAAGCATTGGTACATCCATGTGTCATCACAATGGTGCTGCAAAAAGGGGGTGCAGCCACAAGGGAGTCTAATGAATTGATTTCTACTCAAACCTTAAAGCCGACCCTCAGAACATTAAGTGGTAGAATTGTAAAGGATTTACCCTGGACACCTCCGGAAACAGCGTGCTCGGATGCTGGTGCGGCTCGATTGAGAGCTATTGAGGCAAGAGCAGCAGTGTGTCAGGAATTGCTTGAACGCCATCAGGCTGCTGTAGTAAAGATTCAGGGGGAGTTGGCTGCATTGGAGGCTGAAAGAGAAGGTTTGTTGGCGGCAGCGACTCAGGATGCTGTTGGTTCAGAGGATGGTTCGGATGGGTCTGATGTCTAAATCATGTCTTGACATATTCATGAATTCAGGGGGAGAAATTTGGAGATTTTGAGTAGATGTTGAATGCTTTAACTTGGACGGATTTTGATGATTGATTTTGTATTCGATTTGGATGTTCTGAATATTCGTTGTTGTTTATGCTGTCCGTGTGTGCTGTTGAATTCACAAATATTCCAAGGGGGAGATTGTAAAGCCCTCTGGAGTTGGACTTAGTTGTGGCATATTGTGCGAATTTATGTTGTGGTGTTTTAACACCACTGCTATTTAGTTTTTCCCGACAGCAGCTTTCTAGCCACGATTTATGGAGCAAATTATGGAAGATAATCATGCGATCAGAACAGAATATTGTGAAGATTAATAGGTGATTCCGTGGCAATCTATTTCTGGTAACCGAATATTCATGTAATAGTTAGGAATTAATTAAGTAGTTTATTTATGGTACAACTCCTACTGATAAAGGATTGTCCATTTAAATACCAGATTAGAATTAGATCTTTCCTTAGTCTAGAAGTCTATTCTTGGTAGAGTTCGACAAGGAAAGAGTTGTGTACAAGGCAAGATTGCGAAGATGATAAAAGGAAGAAGATACAACGAAATCAGTAAGCGACCAAGAATTCATCTCTACGTGAGAAGTGTTGGAGCGATCTGCCTGTGGTGTTTGGAGGAGTGTTGATTCATCCGACCAAGTTCGTAAAGATCAGAAACAAGGAAGCCTTAATTCCTCGAGAGGAGGAGATCCAGGGAGACGTGTTGTTCGTGGGGGTTCAACGACGTAGGATCGGCAGTGAGGGGATCTCACGACATTCACTCATAGGTTAGCAATGGATTAGTATTCAAGTTAAGCTTCTTGTACTAAAGACTGCTTTCTAGTGGATGGTTTCTGATCTGGGCAAGGCCCCGCAGACGTAGGTGTAATTGCACCAAACTGCGTAACCAAGTTGTGTGTGCACTGCTTATTTTATTTCGTGTTTTAACACCAAACATTAAACAACTTGGCATAAAAGTATAGACTTTAGGTGAAACAGAATTTCAAAATCAATTGTCATTTGGTACTTGATTATTTTCGGGCTGGTTATCTCATTCCCGGGGAGGTTTCCAATCGGGTTCAGTTGGCTGATAAAATATTTTCAGATTAAATGTTCCGATTTGTTATAGTAATTTCATTAACGGTCTCCTAATATTTCGCATGCACAGGAGCTAGTTAAGGTCAGCACATTCTCATACGTCGTCTGACTTTAACATGCGGTAACCATTATGCATAGGAGGCTGGAGTGTGAAAGGTTACACCAAATTGTTACATAAAACTATAGGAACTGTGGATCAGTTAGGGCGCGGTAGGAGGCGGAGAGGAAGACCATCTTCTGGAACTGGAGCAAACACATAGAGAACCTTCTCATCTAGTTTAAGTTTCTGCAATCTGAATCTTTTCACAACATTGTATACAAATACAAGGATTTCTATTCGCGCGTAATCTTTTCCAGGACAGATTCGAGATCCTCCACCAAAAGGCACAAACGCATATGGTGCTGGTCCATTTCCTTCGAATCTCGAGGGATCGAACTTTTCTGGATCCGGAAAATATTTGGGATCTTTATTTGTTGAATGCGTGCTCCAGAAAACCTACATAACAAACAAGTTTACCATCAGTGCTAGTTTGATATTCAGGGGTCACGAAATTATCAGTGGAATATTTGTCCACTGGGCCGAATGAGGGAATATGAATTATGAGGGAATATGAATTATGCGGAGTAGTAATACCTTCCAGTCTCTTGGAACTGTGAAACCTGCATAAGTGAAATCAGTGATGGCCTTTCTAAAGTTTCCTAGGCCTGGTGATGTTAGCCTCATTGCTTCACATACAACGTTCCAACTGCACTTCATCTTGCGAACATCATTCCAGTTCAAAAGCTCTTCTGGATCTTTACTCTCAGAAATCTCCATAATTTCTGTTGATTTGCAGGTCAATATCTGAATTTCTACGTACTACTCAATCCCTTTGTCCCGGCCAAACTTGCGTCAGAATTTTTTTTACGGTTTCCAATAAACATGTTTTGACTATAAATATATGCAAGTTCGTATAATAACGTCGCATAAAAAGTTAATATTTTGAAACTATATGTTACAAAAAATTTAACAATATTTCGTACTATAATATTATTGTTCATATATTTGTTCAAACATGTGGTCAAAAATGATAAATCTGACTGAAAAAAAGATTCCGTGGACAGGAGGAGTAACAAACTCGACGCCTTTCAAGGAAACGGAGGAAACAACGAAGCAGTAATTAATTAAAGAAATGTCGATGAAAAGGGGAAGTGGTACCTCGGTAAACTTTGTTACAGATTTCAGGAAGTTGAGCAATATAGTCCAATGCAAAGGTGATTGCTGAGCTGGTTGTATCATAGCTAGCAACCACAAGTCCCAAAATGCTGTTGCCAATCTCCGTTTCAGACATGAAACGCCCATTCTCATCTGTTTTGAGAAGCAATTTGGACAACAAATCGAAACCTCGTGCATTGTCATTCCCGCGTAAATGCTCCACTTTCCTGTCTCTAATGATCCTCAAAAACACATCCTTCACCATCTTCCCTCCTTTCACAGCTTGTCTGTAAGGAGTCCCCGGAAAATCAACGGGAACCGATAGCAACCCGGATACAGTGACTTTGTAAACATTCCACAGAGATTGAACAAGTGTAGGATCTTGCACGCCCAAAAACAACTCACAAGCGAGTAAAAAAGTGTACTTCTGAGCCAGCGGATGAGCGTTAACATGCTCGAAAGGAGCCCAGTCGGTGTCGAGCTGCTCACGAGCAAATGAATCCATGACAGAAACATATCTTTTAAGCGCATCAGGCTTTAGAAGCTCGACAACATAGCCGCGATGATTAATGGTGGCGTCATCTGGTAATGAAAATGTCAACGGCTCCGCGATTGATTTAGGCACCCATCTGGAGAAGAGTTTGTTCTCGTTTGCGAATACAAACTTGTTTCCTTCTACTCCACAAATGACTGCAATTTTTTCTCCAATTAGTGAGGTTTTGAAAATTTGGTTCGAGTGCATTTTCATTCTTTGGTGAATAAACTTCTCCGGGCCGGATGATGCCCACCTGAGAGTTTCTCCGATAATCGGCCATCCCGTCGTTCCTGGTGGTAGATTGGAGGTGTTTTTCAGCTTGATATACAGGAAGGAAACAAGAATGAATATGATTGACAAGCAATACAAGAGAAAGGCCTCCATGTTTATCTATTGCAGTCTTTCAAACAAGATGTGCACGTTGATATGGTTATGGTTGGTGGCCGCCGTGAATTACATTTGATAGAACCTCGTAATTGGTGTGCCTTGTTTTATGTCAAGGCTTTGTGTTGCTCGCCAATTTCTTGCTACCATTTTTGTTAATTTGTTTTATGTGATTGGTTTCTTCTTTTCTTTTCCAGGTTATGGGAATTTTCTTTTCTTCACTGCTCTTACTGTCCACAGCAAGTCGTCTTGGAGCATTTGTTTCTTACACACAAAGACATGCACAAATTTTATTATTATTATTTTTTCAATGAAAGCATTTGTAGACTTAGGAAGTTATAGTATTGGGTTTTGGAGAGAAAAGAATGTCACCACTGGTGTAATACCGGAATATAGTTTGCACCGATACTTTGCACCAATATTTAACCAATGAACCGGTGTAAAATGGTGATTTGTACACCGGTATTAAATCCAACACCAGTCTCTGTTTTATAGTCGAAATATAGTTTTTTTCATTGGAATAGATTGCACCGGTATTTTTTTTACACCAATATTACTGTACTTTATGCACCGGTATTATTAAAATAATTTAAAAAAAGTATTTAAAATGTGAATTTACTTACACCGGTACCTGCCTTATACCGGTGTATTATGTGGCTAAAATTTGCAATGCCTTATACCGGTATATTATGTGGCTAAAATTTACAATGCCTTATTTGTTTTGCGATGGTCCATCCTTGATCATTTCCGGGGCAACGAGAACCAAGATACTTGGAAACTATTATAAATTGGAAACTTTTGAATAGGTAAGAAATTTGAAACATTCTATTACGAAAATATGGCTCGCAAAACACGCAAACATTATTCCAACATATGAAATAGAAGAAGTATCTTAAACATGGAAGCAAACAAAGTAAAACACAAGTTGAGTGTAACCAAACACCATCCATAGAATTCAAATATCATTAGCCATTCAATATTAACCATCAACCTATTATGTCGTTTTTATCATCCAGAAGTTGAAACGTAGTGTTCACCTGCAGCTGGTAGTCTCCGAGCCAAGTCCCACACCATCTCTCTGCTACACCTTGAATTTCGTACACATGGTACGCCCCTTTGCCCTCTGGGGAAATCTGTTAATTTCAAACTTACACTGTTAGTTAATAATGTTGCGTTTACTAGAGATTAATAATTTCAAATTTTGAGATGTAAGGTTTACCTCCAAGATATTGTTTGTCTCTGGGTGATTGACAAATTCTTCCATGAAGAGCATGATGGAGTACCCGCATTTCCACGAACCATTCTGGGTTTGGTACTGCACGGGAAAGGTAAATGTAATTACTAACCCTAAACATAAACTTTGGTGGATGAAATGACAGAATGACTTACCATAATGTTTTTTATTTTCCAAGTGTAGTCGGGTTCTTGCTCCGTCTTTCTCTTATCCCTTTGGTATGCGCAAGCAAGCCTGTGAAGAAAGTAAATTTAAATGTTTACTTCTTCCTGTTTACTATGAAACTAGGATTTTTTTATTTGATTGATTGAAATACCTTGAAATGACCCTGAGTTCGACCAAGTTTGTTGGTTTGATACCCCCTAACAATGTGTCAAGAGTGAAAACCTCCTCCGTTCGAGGACGGATAATGATAAGGTACCGATGATTGCTGTCGGAAAATTATGTTAACAAATTAATGAAATGGAAGTGGTTTGAAATGGAAGAAATATTTACATTCTTATGTAGGGTACGATGTAGAACTCAACATCCGTTGCTTTCATTGTTTCCCAAATTTGTTTGAAATGGAGTTCGACCTCCTCCTCGAAGTTGGTTAGGTTGCCACAGCTGAATGGCCAGAATTGGATGAGGCGTGAATTAGTTGTTGATCGTATATTGAAAACAAACATGTCGGAAGTATGCAAACAATTTAACATCAGTAACAAATTTGGAATATTACTAATGAACAATTTAACATCAGTAACAATAATGGAATATTACTAATGAACAATCAAATATTACTAATTATTCACACGTACAATTAATAATCACGTTTCAAGCAATCACATATATCACATATTGATGGAATCACGAGTACACTCGCTGTCCTTGAAACGAATGAGTCCCGTCGTGGACATCGTTCCCTAGGATAAAACCATTGAAGGTAATTTAACAAGTAAAATTACCTCGGAGTCACACAAAGCTCGAAGGACTATCACCGACAAAGACAGAGTAAGAAGATAAGACTCAAGTTTAGAAGTAGGGATGAACTTGAGAATGGTGCAAGGTTTCTGTCTGACATAAAGGCTCTATTTATAGATGTCTAAGAAACCCTATGGGAAGATACGTGAAAGATCTGATTCCCGTAATCAGAGAAAATATTCTCTAACCAACAGATTCTGGAAAGATAAGAATATCATATTCCTTATCATGATTAACCGCGTATCAAATCTCAGATTCTTAGAATATTTGTTACGCGGTTTGGGCTTTCTGGAGACTTCCACACGATCCAAACGCATTTTAGACAGTCAAAAAATTACAGAACACTTAGTACGTGCGAATGAATTTCCGCCTAAGTTTCCATTCTCAGAGTGACTCTTTGAGCATCCATATCTCATTCACCCTTTATCCGTTTTGAGAGTTTAAACAGTCAATTTTATAGTACTCGCAGAGGAGAATCCAAAAACGACATCCACTGACTCTAATTCAGTTCGAGCCCAACTCAAAACTAAGCCCAAAAGTTGACGAAATTCAACTTATTTTACAATCATTTTCCAACAATCCCCCACATGAATAGATATTGATGTGGAATCAGAACAATCACGCCAGACACGGAGTTTGACTTGGTGATAGATTCATTTCGACGGCATAGATGCTGCATAGGATAAGTAGGTGTCATCCTTTGAACTTTCCCTTGAGAAAGTACACTTAGCCCACTGGTTAGGAAGTAGACGCGATGTCCTTGAACTTCCCCGACCGCTTATGTGAACGACAATGCACTTCCCACAGACATCTTTCCTAGCCTTTGTGCTTTCCTCGGTTGTGTCCATTAATCAGGCCATGGCACACGCCTAGTTCTGTAAGGTTTCTAAAGAATTGCGTCCCAACAATTCCCTTTCGAAGCGGCCACACTTCTCGCTTACATAGGTGATTCTTGGCGTAAGAGCAGTTTCGTAAACTATTGCGCTCTTTCGAGTACTACATACTCGATGCCTTGAATCATTAAAAGAAATTTAATGCTTAACCTCCATTCACATCACTGTTTCTTCATCATAGGAATAAGACAGGAGGCATGAAACCCCCACAGTGATCGCGATGGGTCTTTGCAGTTTAGTTGTCCCTTTGAACCTAGATCTTGGGATCTCCAGTCACATAGGTTGGGTGTCCACGTACGTAACCCACCATTTATTAGACTTAGTCATATTCCTTTCGATGAGTTCTCAACTAACTCTCGATTCAATTTCTTCGTCAAGAAATTAATTCAATCCTTTCGTCAAAGAATCACAACTCTTATCATATTGACCTTACGTAGTCAACATCGATAATTCTAGTAGAGAGTAGTCATCCAATGGTAAAGTGTCTTTGTCGAGACACACCATCATCGATATGGCTTTACGCTACACCAATAAGCATACAAGCTCTTTGGTTATCCTAGGGTATATCTTTCCCAATTTTTGTCCAACACGATGGACTTAGATTCCTCTATGAATCTAGCAAGAGAGAATCATTTCTCTACACAAATCAAGCCATATCCACGAGTCTCTCATACAAATTGTTTCCAGTGATCATTTCTGGATTACTCATGTATCATCTTACTATCCATTATAAGAATTGTCTAATGTGCACTTTAATAAGTACAACAGACTATCCATGACTCTTGAGTTCTCTTCTTAAGAGACACCTCACCTTTACAAAAAGGTAACTCATAATGTTTAGAGTCATTCCATTGAATAAGACATATCTTCAAGAGACTCAATCATCGTATCAATTTTTCTATCAATGAGAAAATCATCAATTCAAAGACATCAATGACATGGTCATTTTCCGTGTCTCTTAGCATATCTGCCTTCATCAAACTCATTGATTTAATATCACTGGCTACAATAATTAGTTTGGTCACATGATGGGTCATTTAGGAGCATTGAGCTTTTCATTTTGCTCTATTCAGATTTTAATTTCTAAATCTCCAAATAACCATTTAGGTCCATTAGATGTACTTCTAGCTTTCACAAAGCCTTGATAGCAAGTACCATCACCCTTGGACTCATTCTCACGTCTAGAGAACACCCATCAAGTACACAAATATACTTACTAATTGTTCAAATATACTAGTACTCTAGTGATTTGCACTCATGGTAGATCAATCTCTCTATTGATCACCGCTTTCCACAAAAGTCATTTCATGGAATCTTGTTTCCTTCATTGGTTTATCTCTGATCCTTAATGATTCCATCTATTGACTCTTAAGTCCATTTAAGATAAATCAGGATCTTCCACAGAAACTTCCACAAAATACACTTTCCATCAAGATATATTTCTAGTTTCTGTATAATATTTCTTGTGAATTTCAAGAAATTGATAGCACTTCAACATTGTGCATATCTAGTAAAGATACTGTTTAAGTATTCCTTTTACTACGTTCGCAATACGCCAACCCACACATTCGAAAGAACTTTTAGGATGGCTCTATGAGGAGCTTTATTTTTCCTCCTTCTTGGGGTATCTTATTTAAAAGATCGCCAGCCAACTTAAAGGCTCCCCCACAACGCTTGATCATTTCTAGCAATGACCTTGCAAATGTCTACATTGTGAATCACATTTCCCAAAGGATTCTATGTATTCACATCATGGTCACAGATAACCTCATATGTTTTCTGTGCATCACGTAAGTGGTTTCATTAATATACAAACCCAACATAATAAAAGTCCGTGTGTTCAATAATAAATCAAACACTAGGTTCTTACCCATGAAAGTTCTTTTAGGGCTAGATCCTTTCAACAATCAAAACACCTTCATGTATTGATCTTTTATCGTGAAAATCTCTCTTATTCCTTCAACTCCCTTGGGATTAGAGATAACTAAACTTCCCGATCTCAATTAATTGTTCTTCCTCGCATAACCAATACCACCACCAATGTAGTATCAATCAATCGAGGTTTCAATTAACTCTCACTAGGGCGCAGTGTGAGTTTACCAACTCCACACAATTTCATGCCCATTTTAAAGTCAAGTTTTAGTACAACTGCACTTTACTTTCAGACTACTCAAATCAAACTTGAGTGCCTTTATGCTCGAAACACATTCAAGTCCATTGCTCGATTCAAGTTTGAGAGCATTGCTTGACTCAATTACTGGTTTACCCTTTTTGGTTCGAGTTAAATTCCTCCCGACTTGAACAACTTGATTCAAGTCTCTCGTGACGACTTTTCATCTCAAGTACCTATCAAAATTCATATGGTCGTTGAATTTTTAGGTTTTTCGTCTACCCCCCACATTGGGCTGGTTTTATTAAACATCCACACACGTGTTAAGTTTCTCAAAACCTCGTGTCTTGGGGTTCCTAGACCAAATGTCTTAGGATTCCTCATCTCAGAATTCTAAGGTTTTCCAACCAAAAATCTAGAGAATTGACCAAATGTCTTGGGATTCCATATCTCATGATTCTTAGATTTTTCAACCATAAATCAAGAGATTTGACCAAAAGTCTTGGGATTCCCATTCTCAGGATTCTTAGTTTTCTCAACCAACTTCTTGAAATTTTCCCCTCAATTCTTTGATTACAAATAATCAAAGATTTTTAGCATAGTCATGATAACTCATGCTTTAGGGTTTATACCATGGTTCACAAGAACCAATACCCTAGACATAGTCGTAAACTAATGCCTTCACGTTCACATTTATCAGGCCATACAAAATAACCAGAATATGTCAAACTTCGAGCCCATATGCTCTATCTATGCAATCTAATAATTGTCACTCGTGAGTCATATGCTCGTAAGCGATCAATCAAGATAGTCAATTATCGGGACAAGCCTTGTCAAACCTTTCATTGCATCAAAAAAGGCATTTTCCCAAACAATAAATATAATCATAGCATATAAAAGCATAACACAGTTTTAGACACATCATAGATCTAAAATTTCCGTTTATGCAGCTAAATCAAGTCCCTAAATGAACGAAAATACATCATGGATCAAATAACCCAATGTCACATCCTTCATTCATGCACAAATATATTACACTCTTGCCGAGAGATGTCATGTTTAAGTGCAAATGAAGTTTACCAATTTTATCGCATGCGATTCTCAGACCAAACATATAAAAGTCATGAATCACTAGCAGCACATTCTCATACAAAATGTGGTTTTAAATCTTTTAACCAACACGAGCAGCCCACACAACCAAATTACTATACCATGCATAATAGGTATTTCAACATTTGATCAAATATTTAAACAAATACTATAACATTTTGAGGGCTCAGGAAATTTAAATGTCTCATAATTTCCAACACGCATGCACCGCTTTCATGTAATTTCATAATTAAAAGGAATAGTAATGCTCGATTCAATATTCCAAACTCATGACAAAATTTTTTTTTAAAGCTATTCATGCAAAGAATCAACTTTGATTTATTAACATTTAATCTCATAAGCATGAATATCACGGAATTAAATTATTTCCCTAATTACGACATACATGCTCAACTCATTTCCCACATAATTAAGGGACTAATATAACAAAATCCATTTACTATCAAATTCGATAGCCTTAGTGTACTGGACATATATGTGCAAATATTATTCACATAACTCTCTTTGTAACAAAGTCATGTTCACGTCCAGATTCACGCAAATGGTTATCAAATATAATCCAAACAAGATACACACATATGCCATGATTCACTTTAATTAACGTGTATACTTATCATAGTTTGCAAAACCGTGGTTACAACTCTTGACTCTTTCATGTTGTCAAGCAAATCCTGTTGTATCTCCATGCCAAGTTTTTCTTCCACGAGAGATACCGCCGTATATACTCGGATTCACCAATGTGTACATACAAAAAAAATATTCATCGTTAAATATATGTACACATCAAATATTGTAGTATAATATTTTAAACAATTATACATAACAAATTGCTTAATATGATTTTGTTCTAATCCTCCCCGAAAAGTAAGAAAGTCCGCATATTTTGACCAATTCAAGGTAAAAAATGGAGTTGCCCCTTCCGCAAAACTCGGATAAAGTTGAGCCAAAAGATCCTGATTCAATATGATTTTGTTGTAAATAACCAAAACCATTAGCATGCATATTTACGCAATTAGCCTGCGTATTAATCAATCCGACGAGCATATCAATAATATCAATATTTGCGCAGACATGCACCTCAATTTTCAGCATGCAATCTCGTCAATTTCGTGGAAAAATTACGTTACAATCATGCATGCAATTAGCATAACTACATAAATTTCGTAAGGAAACATAAATTTCGAAACATGAATTTCGAAAATTCTAATTACTTACGAAGTATACTACATATATACTATTAATCCACACTAGGCATATAATTCGCATACGACATGTATTGAATATTTGCGTACGACATGTATTGCATATGCATATACTTTGCATACGACATGTATTGCACATGCATATAATTTGCATACGACATGTATTGCACATTTGACATGTATGTATATCCACACAAGGCATATAATTCGCATAAGCATTAATATATATGACGTGTAAATTTTTTTTTTCCAATATAACCCAACAAATTTCATTCGTTTCAAGACTGTTTATCGTATATTGAAAACAAACATGTCGGAAGTATGCAAACAATTTAACATCAGTAACAAATTTGGAATATTACTAATGAACAATTTAACATCAGTAACAATAATGGAATATTACTAATGAACAATCAAATATTACTAATTATTCACACGTACAATTAATAATCACGTTTCAAGCAATCACATATATCACATATTGATGGAGTCACGAGTACATTCGCTGTCCTTGAAACGAATGAGTCCCGTCGTGGACATCGTTCCCTAGGATAAAACCATCGAAGGTAATTTAACAAGTAAAATTACCTCGGAGTCACACAAAGCTCGAAGGACTATCACCGACAAAGACAGAGTAAGAAGATAAGACTCAAGTTTAGAAGTAGGGAGGAACTTGAGAATGGTGCAAGGTTTCTGTCTGACATAAAGGCTCTATTTATAGATGTCTAAGAAACCCTATGGGAAGATACGTGAAAGATCTGATTCCCGTAATCAGAGAAAATATTCTCTAACCAACAGATTCTGGAAAGATAAGAATATCATATTCCTTATCATGATTAACCGCGTATCAAATCTCAAATTCTTAGAATATTTGTTACGCGGTTTGGGCTTTCTGGAGACTTCCACACGATCCAAACGAGTCAAAAAATTACAGAACACTTAGTACGTGCGAATGAATTTCCGCCTAAGTTTCCATTCTCAGAGTGACTCTTTGAGCATCCATATCTCATTCACCCTTTATCCGTTTTGAGAGTTTAAACAGTCAATTTTATAGTACTCGCAGAGGAGAATCCAAAAACGACATCCACTGACTCTAATTCAGTTCGAGCCCAACTCAAAACTAAGCCCAAAAGTTGACGAAATTCAACTTATTTTACTATCATTTTCCAACATTAGTTTCATATATTTTCTCCCACGGGTACCTGTAATGTTAATCGTACATGAAAATAAATTCTAGATAAATTTAAGAACATAAAGGCTGTAAGTTTTGAAACTCACCCCATCCACACATCGATCTGCACATTATCTCAATCTAGGTCATCGAACACATGTTTCCCAGTTTTTTCCCAAACTCAACAAGAACTTCTATTCCAACACCGCATCTGTAATGGTGTGCGAATGTTGATGGTTGGAACACTAGGCAACACTTCCTTGTTGGACATCCCGACGATGAGATACCTGTCGCAGGCCATGGGTGACCATTTTCTTCTTCCCGACTATGTCTTTGATTTAAAGAGTCATGCGTTCTCCCTCCTATACGTATAATAAATAAGTGAATCGATAAAATGGTTATGGAGATATTTCAAATGTGTAAATCGATGTATAAGACATGCATCGATTATTGACAGTGTATCTCTTCATCTCCTTCTCCGTTGCTGGGCTCTTCACTGGACTTTGTAGCAGCTGCAACAATGTCATTCATCGCCTTCTATATAAACTTCTTGGGATTGTCAAGGCCTGGTGGAATTTGAACACCGCTTGTAGATGCTAAGCCATTTACCAATTTCTCCAGGTATGATACCATGGCTTTCACAACCCGTTGATCGTTAGATGGTCTCCTTTGGGTTTTCTCCTTGGCTGAGGAACTGCTACCGCACTTGCTACGGGAAAGATGAGGAACAACCACTGCTGTGGGTAGACCCGTCCCTCTGTACCTTCCCAGGTGATCCTTCTTCTTGTGACTTTTATGAGGATGTCCTCACCCGACTGTAGTTCCAATGCTCCTTTTTCCTTAAGCTCGTTCAATTTCAACTGAGAATCACATAGGAACGCAATTGTGCATATGAATAATGTGAAGTACACAAAAAAATAATTTAAATGGTCGATTTTGGCATAAATTACAACTTCCAGTGCGATCTGCTCAACCTCCTTCGATGTGTATAACCCTTTCCTATTTTTGTTTGCCTCAAGGTAGACGAGAGATCTGTCATGTGTGAAGTCCCTTTGACTCAGTTGTTTCTCAATCTCCTCGCCAGTGAATCCCTCGGCGGTCTACCTCATTCTCTCCTTCTCATTCAGATCCTTACTCAATTTGTCACAGATGTATCAATTACCCCTACTGCTTGTGTGTTGCGTGTAATCCCTACCCTTGTTGCGTTCAATATTTGTCACCCTGAGCCTCTGCTGTTATTATAAATGAAATTTTAGTTGAATGGAATTTGTGGGAAACCTGTCTCTTAACAAGTATTTATTTTTTCATCATACCTGAAAATCCGGATGCCGGCACCTCTTTTCAAAAGTGCCATTCATCTTCATCCATCCACTTGTACTTCTCCCATGCGGGTATTCCTATTTTATTGATACTTTTGTCCACGTCGTGAATGAACTTATTTGCCATCTTTGTCTTCCAATTCCTATGTTGGTTTTTTGCCCTCTCTATAACCTCCCTATTCAGTATTTCTAGTTGCCCGTCTGTTACATGTGTTTCAATGGTGAAGCTCTCCTGGAATGAATCATATGAAAAGGCATGTCATTAATCACGTCTTCACTAAGACTTTACCATTTCATAAAAGTTTTAAATTACAATTGTCGAGAGTCTTACCAGAACATCCTTCCATGCCTCTTCCTTAACATCCTCAGGGACATCGCTCCAGTGTTCACATGTGCCAAATATGATTCTATGCCGGAAAGCGTAATTTCCATAAGCGTGGCACGCTGACCAATTCTTAATGCATATCGCTCGATTCCCACGGAACTCAAATGCAACAGGAGTTAGAGTGCTATGCTTTGCAAACATCTCAGACTGACACGTACTAGTTCCCCACCTCCTCAAATAACTTTTTTCCTCAAACTTGTCCCATCCTTCTCCATTTTTCCCTCCAGCTTTTGTCAAGTCGTCGTCCGCTTCATTAATAGTTGGCCTTCCTTTGATGGTGCTCTTTCCATTTCCCTTGCGAATTGGTCTTTTGGCCAATTGTTTACCGACGGTCACTCCTTCAACATCCCCTACAATAACATCACCCGATCCGCAGTTTCTTCCTTCTCTTCACTAGATGGGTCATTCATTTGAGTTTCCTTTTCCTCAAATTTTATCTTCAACGGGATCCTTTTTGGCATGGTTCTTGGTCCGCCACATCCACCTCTTCATCGACCACATCTTTCACCCCCCCTTCTTCGTAACTGGCTGTTTCCCCTTCGTGTTGAATTTCCCCTTCTTCGGGGGTATCTACAACAGTAGAATTGGAAATTCTCAATCCATGAAGGTTCACACAATAACGGTACTTAAAGATCAACATTGATAGAACGTGGTGTAGAACTTGATCAGCTAGTTTGTAAAAATTTTGAGCAAAACATGACATAGATATTGAACAATTCATAGATGAAACTACACATGTGAGGCATAAAAGTTTATATAACATGGCATAAAACTTGAACAATTAAGGCATGGAACTTGATATATAATGAAATGGAACCTTATAGAAGTTGATCGAATACCATACCAATGTCTTTGCATTCATAAATTAGGCATACAACCGAGCAATTCTCACTCCCCCCTAACATGACTATCAACATTATCACCAACAAAAATACTATAGAACTACATCATCCATCCACAAAAAAAACATTTACTCCCCACAATTGTATAAACATACCATTCAAGAGTGTCATTCAACTTTTTCCGGATTTACATATTTTTGGTCATAGAGGAAGTTGATCGAACATGTATTGTTTGTGAGGGATGGAACGGTTTTTTGAAGAGAATTTGACTTGGTAACCCATGGTAACATAAACCCCAACACTTACCTTCACCAATGGAGCGTTTTTGTTGCTACTCTGTTTTGCCGAACTCACCAAGAACGGATCGCCAAGTACTTTCTTCTCTCCACAACTTCCTCTCTCATTTTTTGTTGGTTCTCTTGTGTTGCTCCACACTTTATAGAGATGGAATGGAGGATGAGAAGTTACAATGGTTGATGAGGAGTTGTGGATTGAATGGTTGGAGTTGTTGATGGCGGTTTATAAAGAGAAATTGAAGGATTTAATGATGAGAATATGATGAGTTGCCGGAGTTATGGAACGGTTTTGATTTCAAAAGTTACATTTTTTACACCGGTAATATATACAGTACCGGTGTAAGAAGTGTGAAAATGGGCACACATTTTTGCTAACTGTTCAGCACCGGTAACAATACCAGTGTAAAAATGAAGAAAAGCAGCTACGTGCAACTGCTTTAAATTAATTTTTCCTTAACCCGAGAGGAACACACAAAATTTTTGTTTAAGTGTTGTACACCGGTATATAGTACCGGTATATGAAAGGAAAATACTGGTGTAAAAATGTGCAAAAAGAAGCTGCATGCGGCTGCTTTAAATATATTTTTGGAAAAAAAGTTCAACCTGAGAGTAATTTCTGTAATTGTTTGTAACTGTCCAGCACCGGTATATCTACCAGTGAAAAATCTTAAATTACCGATGTAAAATATTTCGCGTCTTATTAAAAATCCAAAAAATAAAAAATTTTAAATGCGCACCAAAAAGTTGTACAAATACAGCGGCACTTCTTCATTTATACTGGTGTAAAAAAAGTTTATTAGTTGTTTAAATTATCACTTATTGCATTTGCCTCCCGTGCATTTCTCAAACGACCCCAATTAATCAAATTGACGTTCAATTATTGTTAATATACATTGTACTAGTGGTTTCATGCAAATATCGACCACACATGGTCCCCGTATGGTGACGTTTCTAAGCATTGTTTAATTTAATTTTTTTTAAATTGACCCCAAACATTTTTGTTTGACCCCTTCAAGCACTTTTCCACCGGCCCAAATGGAATTTTTCAATGCTCCAGATCGAATAAGTAAGGTTTTCATACCCCACTGGTACCGAGGAACCCGCAAAGTTGATTGTATGCGTTTGTTGCAATTAGGTCCCCCTAATTGTGACATGCTGTTACGATGTGTTAGGAAACTACATAAATTATGAAATTGAATATTCCAGGATTAAATCATAATTGAAACATATTTGTGCCGGGTGGTGGTTTGTTTTGAAGCGCTAGTAGGTGTTGTAGAGTAAACGTTAAGGGTTTACTCCAATGTTTCTATATGTAATCTGAACATCTTCGAAACTAAATACGGAGCCCAGACCCGTTCGTTTCCCTGCATGTTTTACTTGGAAATACAAAAAGGTTGTTTTGTGGACCATCCGGTTCAATCAGATTTTAATTTTGATTTACGAGTAAACTTTTTACTTTTTGCAATTTAGTCCCTCTAAGAATCTTGGAAGGGTCGGAATATAAAATTGGCTCCATATATCTGCAATTCAATACACAACGATGACGTTAATGCATTTGTAGACCCTACTAGGGGATGGAAGGCCCTGTAAAATCAACAATGAATGCTTGCACTATATTTTCCATAATTACACTATTGCCCACAAATTTACTTAGGGAACCTCCATAGCCCCCAATGCTACAATTTTTTGCAATTCTAACAATTCTAGGAATATAATGCAACATATTCAGCGGTCCTGAAGTAAAAAATTAGGCCAAATACGTTTGGCAAATCTTTTTGTTCTTCATGAGTGTATTTGATGGACAAAATTTTGATAAATGCGGCGTACAAATTTTTATTCAATTCATCATCATGCATGTTTGTCAAAAGTTAGAATGTCAAACTGTCTAAGTGTAACATAGTCAATGTTGAGTACAAAATCTACTCTTCCTAACCGCTAATACAAGTTTTATACGAATAATATTGAGAAAATAGTTCTACCTCGCCAGCTGGTCCTGTTGCATCACCATCATAGGTAGTTATGCCAACGTCTATGTCCTTAACATCGCCTACACGGAAGGTTGGAAAATTTCCGACTGCTGCCACGTCATTAGGAAATTGATATGTTATAACCTTGGCCATATGTTCCTGCCAGGATCTTTTGTATTTGGATTCTTCAAGTAAGTTTGCTACACCGACCTTCAATGCAACAACTCTGGATTCAATAGTAGTAAGAAACATGTCAGTTTTCTTTCTATAGAAAGAGTTCATGCAAATCTTACCCATTGGTTGGCTATAAACGTCATATGCATGGGCACTACTCCCGCTCTTGAACAAAGCACGGAGATGATAGTGCAGTAGGCATAAGATCCCATCTGATCCCATTCCCTCTGCAACATAGGACAAATTCGACGACCAACATTCCATCGAAGCTCCCTCTTTATTGCATACATGAAGGTGAGGCAAAGTTTGTGAACTTCTGTCTTAACAGTTACTGATGGATTCTAGACGCCACAAAGCGGTACCACCCATTCATTTTTGGAGTTAGTGTTTTCTTAGGTATTTTGCTCCATTTGGTTTGACTAACTTGTCTATGTTCGTACCTGCCCTAGTTGCTGTCCCAACGATCTCCTTCTCAATTGGTAGTAGAATATAGCCGTCATCACCTAGAAAATGTAGTGCGAGAAACTCGTCTTCATCGCTTGGAACATTGGGCAACCCAAACAAGCCATTGATAGATTCTGGTGTCACAGGGACAGTTTTACCTCTACAATACACGTGATCGTAGCTTGGCCTGCACTTCAAGTTTGTGTAGAACTCACTTACAATGGTCAGGTTAAATGGTTGCGGAGTCTCACCGAATTTTTCCCATCCAAGCATCCGGATAGTTTGTTTGAATGGGGGAGATGCTTCAATTCCTCTCTCAATGTGATGAAGCCGTCCTTTGTAAGATTCGTGGACCAACCTAGCCTCCTCAGACATGAAGGTACCATCAGGGTAAGTGTGCAGAGATATTTCTGGAAATGATGGGGGCGCTGAATGGCGTATCCTTTTTGAATTGGATTTTGGAGGCATTTCCTAAGAAGCACATTAAGGTATTTCATCAAACATCGTACATGTAAGTCAAGCTATTCATGATGACACATTCTCAATGATTCTATTTCATATGCAATTGCTAATTAATCATGCTATAGAGGCATTGCAGTGGTTTGCCTGATTATATGCAAACCTACATAGGATTTCACCAAAGATGTGTAGTGATGGATATGGTATGGTGTGAGAGATATTAATTCTAAGTACTGTGAAAATGGGGTGCTGACTAGGTTTTTAAAAAGGGAACGTTTTTTATACACCGGTATTATACATATATCGGTGTAAAACAAGGCCAAAAGCAGCTGCTTTAGGCTGCTTTAAATAATTTTTTAAAATCTAATTCGACCCAAATGTAAATTTTAAAAATTAGTTCTAAGTACCCAGCATCGGTACAATTACCAGTGCAAATGTTACAAAAAGCAGCTGCTTAAAGCTGCTTTAAATGCCAAAAAATTGATATTGTTGGACCCGAGAGCAAAAAGACCAAAACATTTTCTAAGTACTGTGCACCGGTAGGAGTACCGGTGCGTTAGTACAAAACAGAGTCCTTTCCTTGTTTTTCTAAACAGGTAATTTCATCTTTACCGGTGTAAAAAATCAACACCTACTAGAAAATTTAATCTCAATTTAAACACATTTTCACTAGTTCAATTCATAAACACTCCATTGAAATCAAGGATCATACCAACCAATTCATAAAGGAGTGTCAATTAAATACAGTACACGCTAAATCGCTGCATGATCATACGATTTTTCACAAAATAAGGTCACAAAAACAACGGCCGGGAATGACCGATCTATCGTTTTGGTTTCATGACATTGTCCCCACCTACTATTTCACCTCTCTCATCAACCCACAACCCATCGCCCTAAGAACACCTTCCAACAATGGGTTCCCCAACATTTTCCAAACCGGGAAATACCGATGGAAACTTAGGACTATCAGTTATGGCGGGCTGATCAATCTTCTCATCAAAGTAAAACTTCTTCTCATGCAACACCACATGATACTTCTCATTTGAAGGGTCCTTGATGTAAAAAACATGCCGTGCCTGGGTAGCTAAGATGAACTTGTCATCTTTATATCCTACGTGATTCAGGTCGACCAACGTGAACCCAATGGGCTTCTAAACAACAACACCGGAACCGTATTCCACCCAACGACACTTGAAGACAACAACCTTGAAATCTATATAATCCAACTCCTAAATTTTCTCAATCGCCCCATAGAAAGGCATCACAACAACAACCAGATGTTTATCTCTCTTGCTTGCCCGCCACATGGATTCAGATTCAATATATACACCACTATTTTGAGTGGTGTTCTTCTCGTCCTTTGCCAATGTTGGGAAAGTGAAGCCATTAATGTTATAACCAAGGTATTGTCTAACAATGCAGTTCAGCTTCCTTGAAAATGCCCGTAGGTTACTGGGCATCTCGTCGACATTACAATGATTGTTAAACCAGTTAACAAACCTTGAAGAATGCTCAACCTGAATTTTATTCGGGGGCCAGTCTAGATGAATCTCTTCCAATAAAGAAACGAGCTCTTCAACATATGTTATAGTCTCGCTACTATTACGCAATACATACAGGTGAATAGTCATCAACTCAGCGAGATAGGGTGTATGAAACGTACCCTTAGAACGTGTAATCCTATTCCGCCTTCCACAGTGGGGTTCTTCAGGAACACCAACCGCTCTTCTTCCGACCAAGTTCGATGTACAATACTCGATGATCTCCTCAGTGACATACCTATGAACAATGGATACATCAGAACGACTATGATTATGAACATAACCCTTGAAAACAGCCATGTGATGCTCAAAAGGGTACATCCAATGCATTCCGATAGGCCTGCACCAAGTGTACCACTAAGTGCACCATGATGTCAAATAATGATAGGGGAAAATACTTCTCCAAATGGCATAGAACAATATCAGCCTCTCGATCCAGTTCATCAAGCTGTTGCCTGCTAATATTTTACCTGCATATCAAGTTGACGAAGAAACACAAACATATAATAGAAAATATAACTTCCTTTTCCAAACACCCAAGTATTTCTACGGGCAAAAGTTGTTGCATAAGGGCATGACAATCGTGTGATTTTAAAGAATTAAGACACAACTCATCATTCACAAACCGACTAACATTAGATGGGTAACCTTCATTCCTTGGATGCTCTCACACACTGATCTCCTCTCAGCAACTGGCAGATTGTAAGGAGCGGGGGGACAGGTACGTTCGCTTCCCTGTTACCTCTGGTGCAAGATCTAACCATATACCAAGGTCAAATGAATATTTCCTCACATTCAAGCTATCCTTAGTCTTCCTTCCAAACAATGGAAAACATCCAAATCTTCCCAATATGGAAAATCAAAGAAAATTGACCCTTTCTTCCACGGTCTGTCTAAAGCCCCACCACCCTTTTGATAACTTCTTACCTAGAACAACATTCAATTTCTTCACCTTGTTGTGAATAGCTACACCAGTCAAAGGTTTGGCCTTTCTCCTCTCCTTCCAACCAACGAATGCAATCGTGTTCTCCCGCAACTTGTGACCTACAGGCAGGAATTTACGGTGACCCAAATAAAAAGTCTTTCGCCCATTCCTCAGCTGATGGTAATCTGTCTCATTCTTGCAAACCTGGGCAAGCCTTGTGACCCTTGACCACATACCTAGAAAGGTTACCATATGACGGGAAATCATTTATGGTACAAAAAAGCATCACCCTCAAAGTAAACTCTTCACCACTACAACCATTAAACATTAAGGTGCCTTCCAACCAAAGCACCTTCAAATATTCTATCAAAGGGGAAAGATAAGTGTCTATGTCATTTTCAGGTTGTTTCGAGCCTAAAATCATGATGGGCATCAACACATATTTTCTCTTCATGCACAAATGTGGGGGAATATTGTAAATGGCAAGCATAACCAGCCACGAACTGTGTTTCAAGGACATATTCCCAGATGGGTTCATACCATCAGTACACAAAGAAAATCTCAAATTCCTAGGTTAGGATGCAAAGTGTGGATACATCATTTCAAATTTCTTCCACTGGTCTGCGTCTGTCGGGTGTCGAATTATATTGTCATCTTTACAACCTCCCCTGCCAAAGCACCACATCAAGTTCTTTGCATCCTTTTCATTCTTAAAAAACCTTCTCAACCTCGGAATAATGGGAAGATACCACATACATATGGCGGGCACCCGCTTCCTCGCTTGCACAACATGCTCTCAACTAACAATCACATTTATCTTCTTCTTATAACGCGACACATTACATAATGGACAAACAATCTTATCCTTAAGGTCACCCATATATAGGTCATAATCGTTCGGACAAGCATGTATCTTTTCATATTCCAATCCCATCGGACACAGAATTCTCTTAGCTTCATTAAGGTTATCAGGAAGCCCGTTACAAGGTGGAAGCTTTTCATTCAAAAACTTAAGCAATTTATTCATGCTAGTATCACTCCATGACCCTACACCTTTCAAGTTAAACAACTCCATCAAACACGTCATGACCGTGTCCTTCTTCTTTCAACCGGGATACAATGGTGTATCCTTCTCACCAAGGAAGTTAGCCAAAACCTCGGGCCTCCCTCTAAACTCATTAACAACCTCCTCACATATGTAATCCAACTTAACATCCCCAAAACACTCTCTCTCACTACTAACTCTCACTTCCGGTGGTGATTTTTTCCCATGAAAGATCCACACAACATAATCTTTTGCAAACCCCGGCTATACAAATGGAGTTTCAGGGTGTCCTTCTTATAAGTACGAAATTGATTTCACAATCATGATAGGGACATAATATTCGCTTCTCTCGACTAAAAGCATGCTCCAAGAACTCATCCACAAACATAATATATTCATCGCTCACCCTACTAACGTTGGCATACACATGCTTACACCTCTCGATGATGCGATACAACTCTACATATCAATATATGTCCAACAATCAAACTTCAACACATGTAATACAATAGAAATTTTCATTATGACTTCCTAATCATGCAACATCATAAATGCACAATATACACCAAAATTACAATTACAACATTCTTAACATGTCCAACACTATAGGAATAAAAAACCATAGCCTTATAACTACAACAACCACCAGAACAAATCTAAAACTAATATCTACAAATCTACCTCATTTAACACCAAATGATCAAACACAAAATGTAAATATCTCTACTAACCAAAACCATACATGAAATCTTTAATATCCATAAATGTAATTTAAAAAAAGGTACCTTCAAGGGTCTTCATTGTGGAGAATTCAATGCCTTCATCAACCTAAAAACACCATTATTGAACCTCTTCTTCCAAAAATCCCATTTTTAACCCACTAAAAAAGGGGGTAGGTGAGCATTTAATGCTATTTTCCACACTGGTATTTATACTTTACCGGTGCATTTGAAGCATTTTTCACCAATAAAATCCGTTACCGGTGTAGATTTTCAGCAAAAATGAGCATATTTTCATATGCTGCACCGGTACAATCACAATAGCTGTGTGAAAACTAATAGTTTTGGCGCCAAAATTCAAGAATAAGAATTTATTTTTGCTCCGGTATTAAGAAAATACCGGTGCGTGATCAATTCCTACACCGATGCTAATTGTAACCCGTGTACAAATACAAATTTTTCCCATTTTAAAATTTTTCTGCACCGGTAATTTCCCATTACTGGTTTAAAAATTTTACCTCTTCGCTCCAAATTAATAAAAAGGGTAAATAAGTACACACCGGTAATCCTGTACCGGTGCACATGTTAGGAATTACATCGGTACAGATACCTATTTGAATAATATCGGTGCAATATATTTGACATTGGTACACCAGTAGAACCAACACCGATGCAAAAATAGGTGAACTGTACATCGGTTGACATGATACCGGTGCATATGTACTTATTTGCACCGGTACTGATGTTAACATGATAAACACCGGTGCAATTGGTTACATATGCACCGGTATACCTGTACTGATGAATTTATATCGGTGTGTATGTACCTGTTTTCCTGTAGTGATAGATTCTTGAGAGAGTTCAATGTGTCCATATTTACAGGTCTCCAGAAAATACATAAAGAGAACTCTAAAGCTAATATATAAAAGACCAAAAGACCCTTAACGAAATAGCTAAAATCAGCAGTTCGTATTCAAATGCAATTACGCCAATAGTTTGGAAGGAATTCAGGCGACATTAACACTAGGAACATTCTCCTCAACGAGAGAAATTCGGGCATCCAAAACTGACATTAAATCTGTCGGATCTGAAGCCCTGATTTTGAAGAAGAAGAGGCGGATAAGCGATTACTGGAATTCACTCTGACGCCTGAAAACAAAGATGGAAAAAAAGAAGAAATTATTTTCTCCTTGGCTAAACGTTCGATATGAAATCAGGTCACTCACCGAAAAGTTTTATTTCAGTTGGAAAAGCCCAACATCAACATTATTGGACCGTCCACAAGGCCTTCTCCACCGAAGAGGTCCACAGCCGGGATTCAATGGCCACGCAACCGGGTCAAATTTTTCTCTAAAAATTATTAACAATAATAATACTTTGTAGGAAGAAGTGGGTATCAAGGGCCATTAATTGAAGAAAATCTGGCCAAGCAGGGCCAAACTTTGCCAAATTCTGCAGAGATTACTATCATAAAAGTCGCCACTGTAACAGCGGTACATGTTACCACTGAAACACATAATGGAACAAGCCAACGAGAAGAACCTGTTGGAGAGTCAACGAAGAAAAAGGCAGAATTGATAGAAATAATTGATGATGCAAAAAGAAGAAAGTGAAGACATTATAGAAGTTTATCTTTCCTTTGGGATTGAATTTCAACATGGGGACATCGACAAAAGGACCAACAGCGGCGACTGGCATCCCGACAAGAAAACGATAGGGCTTAATTGGAATTTCTAAGGACTATCCAGTTCTCGCGCAGTACGACATTTTAAAAGTTTATTTCGCAAGTTTCGTTCACATTTTATTTTTCTTTCAAAACAAAATGTTCTTCATTTGAATTGTCAAAAATCAAAGATCACATGGAAATTCATGGAATTTATGTAGATTCCAATAAAAATTTGGGGGGGTCTTACTTTATTTTGGAATAAAGACATAGGGATTACTGTTTTGTCTCACTCTATTAATTTTATTTATTTTAAAATAAAAGATCCAGTTACTCTTGCACTTTTCACTTTGCCATTGTACATGTGTTTATGGAAAACCTGATTCGAGTAAGTAAAAAAAATTACGGGAAAATAATCCAAACATAAGTGCAAACTCGCAACTGCTATGGCTATGGATTGGGGGTTTTAATAAAATTTTACACCATGAATCGGAGAGAGAAAATTGAAGGCCAAACTGGAAAATTGAAGCCTTCTGAAATGGTTGAATGAGCGTAACCTTAGTGACTCGGGATACATGGGAAACAAATTTACATGCTGCCAGAATTGGAGAAATCCACACACTGTCAGAGCAATGCTGGATAGAGCAGTTGCCTTACCAAATTGGATAAACTAATATCCTGCATCTGAATTCAAGCATCTCTTTAGTCACAGATCCGACCATTTCCCTATCCTTTTGCAAGTTCGAAAAGCCAATACTTTTCCAACAGGTTATAAGAGACAACGAACATTTTGATTTGAAAACTATTGAATGCAATCACTCGATTGTGAGACAATAATCCAAATGAGTTGGAATAAAGGTGATGAAGAATTTACAACCACAATTAAAAATTATACATGTCAGATTCAAAACTGGGCCAGAACAGAGTTTAAAAATCATGGAAAGTTAGAAGCTTTGTCTAAACAAATCCAAGGATTGCAAGGGGGTATCATCACTGAGGACATTCAATTGCATATATCATCTTTAAAGCGTGAGATTAAATATCTTCTTGACCTTGAAGAATCTAAATGGAAACAAAGAGCAAAGTAGCATTGGTGTACCGAGAGTGGAGAAATAGAGATTATTATCTGCCACCATTTTCAGGAGTTATTCACTATTCAGAATATGGACCCAAACATTATGAAGCAGACAACATTGAGAATACTACCTGGGGTATCCAGTAGTGGCGAAACCAGACCAAAGTTTTAAAAAGGGGCATATTTTACATTAAAAAATTAATTCATCCAACAAGGCTTATAGAGGTTGAGCCCAAGAAGGGCATTGGTCTTTAGATATGTCAGTCCAATTAGGGTATTATTTAATAATCTAGAGTAATTACCGTATTCATGAGTAATTAAGGGTGATAATTAAGAAAGACATTATTTAGGACACAGAGTATAAATACAAGGTACGCATTTATTCATTATTCATTTTATCTTAATTGCATTGGACTCTTGGGCTGACTTAGGCATCAGATAGCTGACCCTTGGAATCCCCAGGGACAGTTTTAATGCAGGTTGGTTCGAGAGGAGCTCAAGCCTAAGAATTGGTTAGTCGTTTGAGACACTATGAAGTGGCGCCATCTTTGGGGATGGCTAAGCTAGATCAAGGGTCACGAGGGTTTTTGTCCACGGTTATTCAAAGGAGTGAAAGGTTAAGGTTGATAGGTACGGGGATTGGGTCTCTATAAAGGTTAAGAATAAAGGATTCGGAGGTAGGAAACGAAGCCTGTGTCGAGGATATCGACTTGGCTAACCTTTAAAAGTTAGGAATCAAGTCGCGTACGGTGGTATACCATGAAGGAGGGGAAACTTTAGTAGCATTCATCGTAAATACCATGGCTCCAATCCAGGATGATGCACCAGGGCCCTCGAGGAGATTGGAAGTGACATGAGAGTAGGAACAGAGAAACCCCAATCCCTTACTCGAAGAGGTAGCTGACCCGAGGGACAAAAATTTTACGGATGTTTTGGAAGATTTGTATATGTAAGCCTATGGCTAGAACATGCAAGGAAATCATAATTTGGGGAGGGTGACCCCAAACTAAGATGTAGAATGGGATGCTCAGGTCCTGTCTATGGCGTTCTGATCGAGTTACCCATCCTCTGAGGGATGACAAAGCCACGCACGGAGTACTGCCACAAGAACCCCCTTTCACGCATGGAGAACAGGGGGGCAACAGCAACCCCCTTTGGATTCAAGCAAATCGTTAAAGAGAGAGTTGAATAGGTTGATCATACCCTTGAGCCAAGCTGCAGGGTCTCCTTTAAGCTCGGTGATTACGGGGGTTCTATGGCCAATAGAAGTGAAACCTCTGGAAGAATTTCCCATGTACAGTAGTGAGATTGACCCTCAAGAATTCATCCTGGCGTTCCTGGGCTTGATGAGTTTGAAGGATTTCAATGAGAAGTTGACATGTAAGCTAGTAGGAAGCTACCTGCTAGGAAAGGCACAAGAGTGCTTCAATAAGTTGCCAAGAGGCTCGCTTCGATCGTACCGAGACTTTAGTGGAGTGTTGTTGAGCTAGTATACACAGGAGAAGAAGTTCACAAAAAATCTATTAGAACTCTATCAGACAAAGCAAAAGACAAGGGAGAGCACTGGGGCTTTCTATCCTCGGTACGGGGATGAGAGCTTGGGAGTGATAGAAAAAATGGAGAACAAAGTAATCCAAGGGTACCTGCTGGGGATACATGACCTAGAATTATACAAGAAGCTGAGTACTAATACCCCCAAGACTTTGCAGAAACTCCAGGAGGTTGTAGAACAATACTCGAGGATAGAGGAAGCAACTAGAAAGAAAATAGATAGCCTTATAGAGAAAATGGGAAGAAATGTAGAAATTAGAGGGAAAAGGCAAGTTGAACCCATAATAACACCATTCGAGAGATACGCTACATTGCCACCAACACTCGGAGGGAGAACTCCTGCACAGATCTTAAGCATACATAGAGGGGTTTTTTATCACCCCCACCTTTGCAGAATTTTCATAACTCGGTGGTGGACAGAGAGCAACAAATTGGTTTTGCAATCATCATTGGGATTATGACCATAACACAAATGATTGCATGCAATTGAGGATAAAGATCGATAGGTGTGTGCGGGAAGCACAATTTCGAGGGCAAGGACTTAAGAACCAGGCTGCTCCCTCGAGGCCTCGAATGAACCAATGGCAACCTTATAGAATAAATAATCAAAAAATGGTGGTAGGGGAGATAGAAGGCCTTGAGAGCATGCAGTTCGAGATAGAGGGTAAGAAAGAAGGCTGGAAAGACCCCAGGAGTAACATGGGGGTAATCAAGATAAACAAAATAGGGAAAACCCACCCATTCGAAGAGTGATTAATGTTATCAATGACATGGTGGGAGAAAGTTCTTCGAGTGTTGTGATAAAAGCAGAGGCTCGAAGGGTCCCTGCAGAAGAACCCAACCACAAGAGGTTTCGATCGGACAAAGCAGTCACTTTCTCGGAAGCGGATGCAGTGCCAGCCAAACACCTTATGCGGATCCTATGGTAATTTCAGCCATTATTGGAACATCTTTGATAAGAAGAGTATTCACTGATGATAAAAGTGGGGTAGAAGTGATATTTGATGATTGCTTTGATCAGTTGGATATAAGGCATGACAACTTAAAAAAGTCAGCTTCCCCTTTATCCAGATTCATAGGAAACACAATATTACCCCTAGGAGAGATAACCATGTTTGTTTGCGTAGCGGATGGTGACAAAGGGGTGACTATTAGGTGTAACTTCATTGTCGTTGATTCCCCTTCCCCTTACAATGTGATTTTTGGAAGGCCATGGATGTGCCAGGCTCGAGCGGTCTGGTCACCCTATAACCTTATGATGAAGTTTCCGACTGAAAATGGAGTGGCATCCATTTAAGGAGATCAGACGGTGGATAAAAAATGTAACCTTACTGTGGTATGAGAAGCGAGAAAGAAAATAGATGTAGCAACGGTGCATGTAGATGTGGGATTAGCCGATACAATACAGATGCCTATTTGAGATGTGGGATCAGTAGCTGTGGGGAAGCTAATTACTGAAGACATTAAGGAAAGACTAAATGACTTATTGGGAGAATATGGGAACATGTTATCATGGGATACTTCTGACCTAACGGGAGTAACTTCGAGTCTTGCATTGCATAGGCTGAACATTGACCCCTCGATAAAGCCAGTGAAGCAGAAGAGAAAGGTGTTTGCTCCCAAAAGAGCTGAAAATTTTTTTAAGAAGAGGTGGAGAAGTTGTTGAAGGCATATGTCATCGAGGAGTTGTTCTAACCTGAATTGATTGCTAACCCATTCATGGTTCTAAAGCATGATGAGGCCCGGAGAATGTGTATACACTTCATCAATTTGAGTAAATGCTTCCCCAAAGATAGTTACATGTTGCCACCAATCGACAAGTTGGTGGAAGCTATCACTGGGTATCAGATTCTGTCCTTCTTTGATGCACATAAAGGGTATCACCGAATACTCATGGCAGAAGAAGACAAGATAAAAACATTGTTTATTATAGATGTGGGCACATATTGTTATAAGAAGATGTCGTTTGGGTTAAAAACATGCTGGCACTACTTACTGGAGGTTGGTTGATAAGCTGTTCAGGGGAAAGATAGGGAAGAATATGGAGATTTATGTGGGTGATATGGTTGTCAAAAGTAGAATTCATGGAAGAAACATTTGGCAGTCTTCGAGGGGCTAGCTTGAAGTTGAACCCGTCTAAATGTGTTATCGGTGTAGGAGCAGGGAAGTTCCTCGGATTCATGGTCTCAGAGAGTGGTATTGATGTAAACCCAAAGAAAGTTAAAGCTTTGAAGAGAATGAAAACCCCACAATCAATAAAAGATGTACAATATCTTACAGGGTCTCTAGCATCGTTGAGTGGGTTCCTATCAAAGGGGGCGGAGAAACACCTACCTTTCTTCGATGTCCTTCAAAGGGCAAATAAATTTGAGTGGAATGACAAATGCGAAGAGGAATTCAAGCAATTGAAGGATCACTTGGGGACACTGCCTACCCTGATGAAGCCGGATAAGGATGAGACTATATCGGTACATTTCTATGTTGCCTTTGGCAATCAGTGTGGCCTTAGTAAAAGGGAAAGGAAAGATGCAGCACTTAATTTACTTTGTTAGTCGTGTCTTGCAAGGGCCGGAGATGAGGTATACTATCCTGGAGAGGTTGACTCGAGCCCTCGTACATACAGCCAGAAGACTGAGACCATACTTCTAGGACATAAGATAGTGGTGCTCACGAACCACCCAATTCGACAGATCCCGTTGAAACCAGAGATTTCAGGAAGAACGATGAAGTGGGCAGTGGAATTGGGGGAACACGATATCCTGTATCAACCACTAGTTTCAATTAAGGCTCTGGTGCTGACAGACATCATAGTGGAAACTACAGAGTCCCTCGAGGTGTGTCTGGACCCCATTTGAAAAGTGGAAGAAAGCCAAAAAGAGTATGGAAGTTATATATGGATGGTTCATCACATCAGGAGGAAGTGAAGCTGGGGTTCTATTAACAAGCCCCAACGACAAGGATTACCCTTACACGTTCAATTTTGCATTCAAAGCAACTAACAATGAGGTTAAGTACGAAGCATTGATCACAGGACTGCGTCTGGCATGAGAGCTGCGGGTGGAGGAATTGGAGGCTTTCAGTGACTCTCAAATCGTGGTTCAATAGGTGAACGGGGAATATGAGACCATAGAGCGTAACTTGCAAAGACACCTCGAGGTAGTGAAAAACCTGTTGAAATCTTTTAAATCTTACACTTTAACTCAGGTCCCGAGGGAAAGAAATCATAAAGAAGATGTTTTAAGAAAGCTCGCTTCTTTTGATTTGGGAACCCAATCCTAGAAGCAATTACTCATGGAAACTTTGAACAAATGAAGTTTTGAAGAACTTGTATTTATGGTGGTAGAAGCGGAAGACTCCTAGAAGATACCATTCGTGGCATATCTTTGAGAGGGTGTCCTACCAAAAAATGAAGTGGATGTCAGAAAGGTAATGTGGAAAGCTCCAATGTATTGTTATAGGAAGGAGTGTTATACAGAAGGGGTCATTTGCAACCATTTCTTCTGTGTGTTAACCGTCATTAAGCTAATTATCTCATAAGGGATGTCCACGAGGGAGTATGCGGCAGCCATCAGGGAGCTAGATCTGTGGCAAAGAGGCATATTTGAGCATGATTTTACTGGCCAACAATGTTGGATGATGCAAATTGATACATTCAGGCTTGCCACAAGTGTCAGCATGCCCCTATAACATATATCCCCCAGGAGGAGATTAGAAGCATTTATAGTTCATGGTCATTTGATAAATGGGGGATTGACCTAGTGGATCCTTTTCCAGAAGTGCCAGGAAAATTTAGGTACGTAATAGTGTTCATTAACTATTTCACGAAGTGGGTAGAGGCTGAGCCCTTAACGAACATAAGGGGAAATACAGTTATTTCCTTTTGCTGGAAGAATATTGTATGTCATTTCGGAATCCCAAGAACAATCATCACGGATAATGGAACACAGTTTGCTCAAGATCCCTTCATGAAGTGGTGCGAGGAGTACTAGATTAAGCAAAATGTGACATCAGTTTACCACCCCCAAGCTAATGGACATGTGGAGGTGACCAACATGACGATAGTAAATGGCATACGAGCATGGCTCAAGGGAGCAGAAGGTAATTGGATATGGAAATTGCCTAATGTTTTGTGGGCATATCGAATATCTGAGTCTTCCACTACTGGTGAAATGCCTTATAGCCTAGTATATGGCTCGGAGGCAGTGATCCCAGCGGAGATAGGTGTTCCTAGCCCAAGGATGATGGCTGCTGAAGATGAGATAAGTAATCAACGAAACCGATGTCTGGATTTGGACATGGTGGAAGAAAAGAGACAGCTAGCTTCTTTACACGAGACTGAAGTTAACGAACAGGTCAGAAGGTACCATGATAGTAGGTTAAAGAAGGTGTTGTTTACCCCGGGAGACTTGGTAATGAGAAAAAAATTAGAAAAGCAGAAGGGAACCTGAAGAGAAGTTAGCTACAAATTGGGAAGGACCTTACAGGGTGATCGAATCTTTCCTGGGAGGAAGCTACATCCTCGAAGAGATGAATGGGATTTGAGTACAAAGGAGGAGAAACATCTCCAATCTGATAAATTACTACGAGCTATGATGAGTGGGTTGCTCTTAAGCAGCTCTCTAGATTCAAGTGGTTTGCTATCAAGCGGCACTCTAGATGATGTTTGAGTGGTTTGCTCTTAAGCGGCACTCTACATGATGTTTAGGTGGTTTTATCTTAGGAGGCACTTTAGATGATATTTGAGTGGTTTTCTCTTAAGCGGCGCCCTAGATGATGTTCGAGTGGTTTGCTCTTAAGTAGCACTCTAGATGATGTTCGAGTTGTTTGCTCCTAACCGGCACTCTAGATGATGTTCGAGTGGTTTTCTCTTAAGTTTAACCCTAGATGATGTTCGAGTGGTTTGCTCTTAAGCAGCACTCTAGATGATGTTCGAGTGGTTTGCTTTTAAACGACACTCTAGATGATGCTCAAGTGGTTTGCTCTTAAGCGGCACTCTAGATAGTATTTCAAGCTACGGCTGATGTTCGAGTGAGTTGCTCATAAGTAACACTCTAGGAAATTCTTCTAGCCAAGGCTGAGTTCTAGTGGTATGCTTTGAAGCAGAACTTGTGGGCTACTTCCGTAATCCTGAAATCATGAACTAGTGGACAAAATTGGAAAGATATAGGTGGACACACTGAACCTGGGTAAAACCCTTGTGTCTTTAAACTTTTTAATTCCTACTTATCGAAGGTGTTCATAGTATCTTTATGTAAGAAAGTTGCACGTCACACTAATCTTTGGGACAAAATTTTTCAAGAAGTATACGCATGTGCAACTCAACCCGCTAACAATAGTGGGTTGAGAAACTCGACTTCCATTTTCTAAGAGCGAGAAGTAAACATGCCTCAACTTCTTCAGTAAATAGAAGTACATTTTTGGTGCCAAAAGGTACGCAAATTCATTCATTTAAATAGGAGGAAACCCCTCCTGAAACAAATCTTCGGTGGAATGAGCTAGCCCCTTCACCTTTGCCTTTAGTTATTCGAGCTCTTCCAGCTTGATGGTAGTGGCTCTCTGAATATCCTTTATTTTTTCTTCCACAGGATACTCGGAAGGGTCCCGAGGAGTAATGGTCTTATCCCACTTCTTCATTGGGGGGATTGAATGGGCCCTTCGAGGAAGACCCAATACTCTTATGACATTTTTTTGAAGATCCCTTAGTAGCTTTGCTCGAGGGTGCAAGATGATTTTCAACTTCTTCAATAGCAGATTTTTGTGACCAAGGAGCAGAACGATAACTCAAGGGGGTGAATCCCTTTACCTTCAATTCCGCCAACCAATCAAGAATAAGGTCAAAGGCCTTTTTCTGGCGAGGGGTTCCATTCGGTATCGAGTGGCTTTGAGTGGAAGATGATCATTTCCAATTAAATATGAGGAAGAAATGTCATGAGAAATCATGTGGGCACAAAGGCTTACTTCGTGGGTAGCCATTTTTTCTTCAAAATTGCCAATGCGCTCCTCGACATCTTTGGCCTGTACCTTCCAGGCCTCAATCTCCCCCGCGAGTCGTGTATTCAAGGATAAGAGATATTTTACCAAAGAACCATTCTCGGTTAGGGTGTTCCTCACTGGGGGCTCACTCGAAAAGAGGGGTTCTTCGCTAGCTATCATCCAAGCGAGCCGTTCCTCTTCAAGACTGGTAATTTTACTTTGAGCCACAAGATGTTGCTCTGCAATCAACTCCCTTTGGGACACTAACCTGTGATTTTCTCCCATGCAACCTATTAGGTGCCTTTCCACTACTGGAAGCCTAGTCGCATTAGCAACACATGACTTCAGAGAACCAAATTTTAGATATATTTGATGCATTAGATCTTCAAAGATTTTATCTGTGGGATCACTATTTTCGACCACCTCTAAAGGATATGTACTGTTAAATTCTTTGGTCAAGAAATCCCTAACGAACCCCTTAAATGTTGGATGGTCTTTGGATTGCCACAACTTCATCTCAGCTTCGAGCTGATTAATCTTATCCTTAAAAAATTCCTTCTCTTGGTTACAAATAGATAAATCCCATGTGGCTTTCAATAACTATTTGTGTGTCTCGCTCAATTCATTTTGAGCACTCGACACAAGCGCCTTCTAACACCCTTTTGAATGAGTTAAAATACGAAAAAACAACAAAGATAAAACTAATAAATATGTCATAAAATTCCAAAAAGTCTTCTTATATTGAAGGTTCAAAAGGTTACATTAGGAGGCCTTAATTGGCAGAATTACAATCAAGAAAGTACCCTAGAGTTCTCCTCCTTCGAGGTGGATGCGATCATTCCTTCCATCCGGGCATCAATTGAGTTCTGCTTAGGGGATGCGTCTGTGGCCTTGGGTAGGGGGATTGCTATTCTTGGACTTTATCCATCATGGAAAAAATGAAGGCCATCATTCTTGATCGCCTCGTCTCATTTCGCATCCAGAGTAGCCTCGAGCTCTGGCTTAACCAGCTTGTTCACCTGCTTAGCGAGTTCTTCAGACATGAAGGTTTAGGAGACTCAACTAGCAAGTCCCAGTTCCACTGGGGGACTCGATACCTCCTGCTATCAAACAAAATCTATTTCTTCCAACTTCTCCAGTCACCCGAATTACCAAGAACTAGTAAGAACCTTGTGATGTGCCTCCCGGCTAGTAAATGTGATAATCATGTCAGTGGATTGCTCACTATAAGACATGAAGTACAACAAGAAAAACAGCATATACCTTGGCTTAATACCAAACTCATCACATTATGTCAAGAACATCATAATAATTACCAAGACGTTGGGAAGAACTTGTGCAGGGCTCACCTGGAATTGCTTAAGAAGTTTGGAAAAGAGAGGTAGAAAGGGAAATGTAAGCCCGCAACGAAGATGTCTAAAGGAAATAACTGATCTCCCCTCGGGGAGGTTATGGGGGGTATCTTCTTCTTGAAAGGGTTAAAAATCAGCATATGGAGCTATTCGTTGGCCAAGAGGGATTGAGTCCAAAATCTTTGAGATAACCTTCCCTAATGCTGGGGCCAGGGGCTCCTTCCCAAAATCTCTCAACCTTACCCCTCGAGATATCTTCTCTTTCTTCTTCTGAGAGGATTTAGCTCTAGAAGATGCCTTTAGTGCTTTTGAGGGTGATTCCTTCTCCTCGAGGGATGTCCTCTCTCTCAAAGGAGATGCTTTCTACTCCTCCTCTATGGCTTCGAGGGACACTTCCTCACTTTTAGGAGATGTATTTGCCTTCCCCATAGCCTCAATTTCTGGATTTGGGAGAGGGTAGAAGCCAATTTTTCCACTGGTAGGGGATCTCCTTAAATAAGGCTTGCCCATGCCTGGTGGCCAATTCTCAACAAGCCCTCAAGAAGGCATATAAGTTTTTGAGAAAACCCTCCCTTTCCCAAGACTGTTAGTAATATGGTTAGACACTCCTCCTTTGACTTCAGAATCACACTGGGATTCTTCAGAATAAGTGCATTCCGAGTCAATAATAGCCGTCTTTGACGTACTAACCTCTGCCCCACCTACCCTAATCTCACCAGGAAATCTCTCGGAGGTGGAAACCTCATCAAAATGGGGTACGATTGTAAGGTGAGGAAAGAAAAAGAGTATAATAAGGAGAGAAAGGAAGTTACTGATTTTCAAGGAAAGGCAACGAAAATTAGATCGCTCGAGAGAGAAAGGGAAAATGAGTAGATATGACGGCCCAATTAGGGTATTATTTAATACTTTAGAGTAATTACCGTATTTGTGAGTAATTAAGGGTGATAATTAAGGAAGGTGTTATTTAGGACACAAAATATAAATACTAGGTACGCATTTATTCATTATTCATTCTATCTTAATCGGATTGGACTCTTCAACTGACTTAGGCATCAGAGAGTTGACCCCTGGAACCTCAAGGGACAGTTTTATTGCTGGTTGGTTTGAGAGGAGCTCAAGCCAAAGAATTGGTTGGTTGTTCGAGACGTATCAAAGACCAATATAATTAGTTTCAAAATTCATAAACAAAATTAATTTTAACTAATAAAATAGTCTTAATAAAAAATTAGTTCTTAAAATAACTACTTCTGAACACTAGGACCAGATGCATAATTAATTGGGGAGAGTTGTATTCTACGCAACTACATCTTTTGATAATTTTGAAAAATCATTTTCTCGATGTATTCAACACTAACACCTTTTTCTCGATGTACAAAACTATGCTATCAGTCAACCATTCATCTCCCATTTTGTTGCATAAATCAGTCTTCATATTTTTCATTGTAGAGAAAACCCTTTTAACGGAAGCAGTTGCAACAGGTAGTACCAATGCTAACTCAATCAAACAATAGTCAATGAGAAGATCAAATTTCTACTTTTTTCAAACCATTTTCTTAGCAAGATATCCCAAGTTCTCAATCGCTAAATATCCTTCATCGGCTAGTACATTATCAATGTAAACTTAAAGTTCATGCTCAAGTAATGCAAGGTCAGTAAGTGAGAAGTCATCTGGATAAAAACTTGCAAGTTTGAGCAACATACCAATGTCGAATTTAGAAAAAGAATCCATGGGATCAAGACACAGATAAATAATAAACAACTCTGAACTTGATTCTGGAAAGCGTTGATTCATCTCTCGGATCATCGTATCAAGTACCCAATTATAACATACTTACAAAGTTAATAAATATTTAAGGAAAAATTAACTAAAAAGTAAAGTATAACTAAAAAAGGTAACGAAAAACATACCACAATATAAATATCGGCACAACGTGATGGAGATTGGTAACTATTTGCTCACTTCGCTTGCTAGAGCCACGAGTTACCCTATTTTCTTCCATATTTGGCACCGATATAGCATACTTGTCACAAAAATTGCTCACTTGATCTAAACATTTCTGCCACCCTTCATTTCTAAATTTTGCAACTCCTTCTTCATTGTTTGAACCAGACTCACAACTAACAATATGTTTCGGTCCTTTTATTGAAAAGAAAGAGAATGATTTGTAATTACTAGTATGTGTTTCATCAAGTACATCGCAAATACAAAGTCAAAACCCTCCATTTTTTCAATCAAACTTGAACCTAGACCACTACCATCAACACATTCACTATCTTCATGCACATTTTCTAGCACTTGTACAATCGAAGGCCACACAGTTATCAAACAAATAATAGTAATGTAATGTGATCACCAACGAGTATCCCCTGGCCGCTTCAAACTAGTTTCTTGATTTTTCCCCCTGCCAGTAACAATCTCTTCCATTTCCACACGTTCCAAGAGTCCATCTTGTTCAAACTCCATAGTGAGATATTTTCTTTTACATGAAACCCTAGTGACATTCACAATCATACCAAGGTAAATGAAAAATTCAATTACAAATCTATTACTCTTAGCAGATGAAACAACAACCAATTGAAGTTGATGAGCAAAACAGTGGACATACCTTGCAACTGAATTCTCTCTGACTATTTCAGACTTCAATCAATTATACTCACCTCGCATATTGAAAGCTGCATCATATCCTTAGCCTCTCAATTTGGATATAGATAAATTGTGCTTTGCAAACAAACAATCATTAGCATTTTTTCAAAAAAATGAGGTAGGGTTAGGAACATGAACCACAACAAGAAATCGCTCAATAATATCACCTTGACCGTTCACATATCTCAAGGAAATTTCCATTTGTTCCTTTACTGATACATCTCAAGACTCATCTACCATGAGAGCAAATGCTTTATCCCCTATATCATCAAGAGTGACTTTTGTTACTTCATTAGCACAAGCACTTGTAAGTTTCTTTTGAACTTTTGGAGATGTCATTTTACTGTATGCCAGAGCATTCTCATTCATTGTCTTAGCAGTATTCTTATTTTGTTGAGTATACCACTCAAGTAACTCAATATAACTTCCCTTAGAGAATCACACGACTCATCATGACTATGAAAAGCCAAACCATGCTTGAAAAGATACTTTGTCACATCTAGAGCTATAGTTAGGTGGGTATGATAAGCAACCTTTGTCTCACTTGAATGTCCTAGTGCCAAGTGGTGTACACTTTGTCTTTGATTTTAAAAAGACTGAACTTGTACCATAGTATCATTGTGAGCACTGCCCACCTCACCATGTGTGTTAAATATTTCAATAGCTTTCATCCAATTGGTCATCCCAAACTTAGTGAATGTTTCATCTCCATCTCGACCACCCAAAGTCCTGAAAAGATAACACCAAAAGAAATATATGCCGTATCCTTTGAAATACTATATTCCAGCCAATTATACATGTCAAACCAAGAAGTTTGGAAACATCTTTTATCCTTACCAAACTGTCTCCGTGGATAACTATGACTGGTGGGTCGACAAGGTCTTCTCAATAAATACTCCCTCTGAATTTAATCCCTAATAATTACATCAAATTCAGTAATAGGTTGACGCATTCCAAGATCACTAATAACATCATCAAATTAACCACCACACGAGAACACTTAGTACTGCTACTTTCTTCATCTTTCTTTTAGAATAATTTTGGATTAAAATTTTATCCATAATCTATCAAAGAATAAAATAAATACATTGACAAACCACACAAAGAAACCTATCTCAGAAGTAATATCAATTTTTAACACACAAATATCAACTTTGTTAATTTATCAAATAACCCTAAAATCCTAAATCAAATAAAAGTTTTTTAAAAAGAACTTAGTCATGCTGGTCGGAGCTTACATATTAAAAATATCAGCTCTTAATCAAATCAACCCACCATAAGAACACAAAAAACCCCATTCATAAGACTCCTTTTGGCCTTAGAGTGTAAAGACAAATAATAAAAATGATAAATAATGAGTACTCACTGCAATTGCGACCCGATCCCCTATCGTGCCACCGCCGTTTGGTCATCCTTTGCCGCTTTGTGGTTGCGCAGTGCAACAGAGTTGGTGTCGCCATTGCCCGTCGGTGGAACTTATGAAGTGAAAATTGTTGCCTGCTAGAAATTGAAATATGAAATGTAAAAGTAGATATTGGGGCAAAGATTAGGCTTTACTTAAGAATATAGTTAATTAGGAATAGAGCTACATTGGGCATTTTAATTTTTAAAATAGGTCCAACAATTTCATAAATTAATTAGGCCAATTTTGAAAGGTCTCTTCTTGTCTTCTACGACTCGGAGGAAGCTTTCATCGTCTTCTACGATGCGTCGATGCCTCTGTTATAGATTTCCATTTCCTAGCGACTCGGCGAGCAGCGATGAAACTAAAATAAAAAGCTTGTGGCGCTGTTCCATTATCACCTCCAATCATTTCCAGGGCAGGTTGGAGTTTAGCATTTTGGATATTAATTTTGCCAGGGGGACGAAGAATATATATATACCTACTCTATTTGTTCACCAGAATTTGGTGGTGACCGCAATGGCTTGACCCCCCCAATTCCGCCACTAGTCTCAAAGAAATTGATCTCGGATTTATGCAAGTCATATATGAGATATGAGGTTAATCAGGAACTAAAGAAAATGGCCCAAAAAGGAATCACTTTGTCCTAATGGTATGCCACCATCTTTCTTCCAAAGATACTGAATATAGTTAGCCCTAAAGTATCATCAATTGTCCTCCAATTACTAAACCACGAGATACCAATGGACTTGATATATGAGATGACAATGGTCTTAATCCCAAAGGTGAAGAAACCGACATAGGTTTCGTTATTCAAACCAATCAGCTTCTACAATGTCATGTATCGCATACTTGCAGATTGTGTGTTTAATAGGTTGAGGTGAATGATAGGATCAATCATCTCGGAATTCTAGAGTGCACTTTTTAAAATATTGACTAATTTCAGGTAATATCCTGGTGGCCCATGAAGCACACCATTATATCAAAGGAAATAAATCAAGAAAGAAAAGATATATATCTATCAAGCTAGATATGAGTAACATTTTTAACCAGGTCGAATGGCCTTTTTGTAGAGGTTTAAAGAAGAATGAGCTTTCAGCCACAATTCATAACTCTTATTGAAAAATCTATTTATTCCGTTAAATTCTCCACCATGCTGAATGGTAACAGATTTGGATAATTAATACCTTTGAGGGGTATCCGACAAGGTGATCATTTATCACCATATTTATTTACTATATTCGGTGAAGTCCTCTCAAGCATGCTATGTTTCTTATTTGGTATTCGATAGGGTGATCTAAATTCACACAAGGGGTGACAAGAGACTATACAACGTTTTTGTCCAACGATAACTTAGCTCTCTGGCTATGTTTCTTATTAATGCGAGGGACCCTTTTGAATATGCATAGTTCTCGAAATCAGTAAGAAGAAATTACTCTCTTCGAGTACCTGCGAGAAAAAGTCCCAGGGATAAAGATAAGAAGCTCAAATTAGGGTTGTTATTCATATCAATATTTCATTAGACAATAATTACTTACTTGGTATGTTGCCCTTTGTCCTTCATTCATAGAATTTGGATCATGTGATTGTGACCTACATATTGGGCTCCTCCCTCCTAGATCGTGGTCTAATGGGGGGTTCTTGTGCTGAGTGGTGCTTTTCAATTTTATCTCAGATCAATAACTTTTGAGTGAGGCATCATACGGGTTCAACAAACCAGCTCGTTCTTGTGGATTCTAATGCTAGACTATGCTTGAATGAGATTGAGTAAGTTATGTATATACCACTTATCCAGAGGCACAGTGTAATTCCACCTAGGTATCCAAATGTCATTCGCATGTGAACACTTAACAAACATATATCAATCCTTCCAAACTCTACCAATTACAATGGAAACTTTCAAATAATTGAACCATAACAATATTAGGGTAAAACGTGAATTGATTATCACCATTCTTTAGTTTGCAAAGCTAATAAAATGTTTGGAATAAATTTACACTAAACAATTTCCCATCCCTCATACAATGATATCCATACCCTTGGGATTAAACAACGACATCACAATCTTATAACTAATTATAACTTTAATAGCAGATTGAGGAATGGGTACAATTAACCCATACAATAAGTGATTCTCATAAATTGACATATACCCAAGAAGAGGATTGTGTACCTCCTCATCCAGATAGGGGACCCTAGCCTCACACCCATTCAAGAATGGGAACTTTTCTTTTAAAGAAACTAGTAAGGTAACACTGCGCGCTGCGCGGTGAGCTTGATAACAAATTATAGAAATTCTATAGGAATGTTAAAAAAAGCTGTAATTTAAGCTACAAATGTACCAATTTTACATGTAATTGAAGCGTGGAGAAGGTGAGATGGTGGTGTGGTTGAAGAGGACGATTTGAGTGGTACGGATTCGCAAGGTGGAGGTTCAGGTGAAGAGGTCTATGTGGAGGGTTTCGAGTGGAGGGGTTCGAGAGGAAGTGGTTCGAGTGGAGGGGTTCGAGGGGAGTGGTTCGAGAGATACTGATTCACGAGGTGAAGCTTCAGGTAAAGAGGTCCAGGTGGAGGGGTTTTAGTAGAGCACTTCGAGAGGTACCAATTCGAGTGTCCAATGGAACCTCCAATTGAACCTAGACCTCTCCAGTCTGTACCTCTCGAACCCCTCCAATGGAACCCCTCCACTTGAACCTCTTCAACTGAACCTTCACCTCTCGAATGAATACCACTCGAACCTCTCCACCTGAACCTTCACCTATCAAACTGGTAACTCTCGAAGTGGTAACTCTTGAACCATTACCTCTCTAACCCCCCCCCCCCCCACTCGAACTATCACCTCTAGAATCTTCACTGGAACCTTCACATCTCAAATCCTTACATCTTGAACCCCTCCACCTGAACCCTCTGAAACTCAAACTTCACCTCTCGAATCACTACCTCTCGATCCCCTCCAATGGAACCCTCTCCACCTGAACCTTCACCTCTCGAATTGGTACCTCTTGAGCCCCTCCAAAGGAACCCCTCCACTTGAACCCTCTCTAACTGAACCTTCACCTCTCGAATCATTACCTCTCAAATCCCTCCAATGGAACCCTATCAAACGTCTCCACCTGAACTTTCACTTTTCAAATCGGTAACTCTGGAACCCCTCCCTGCCACTTGAACTCTCACTTCTCGAATCTCCACTGAAACCATCACATCTCGAATCCTTACCTCTTGAATCCCTACACCTGAACCCTCTGAACGTCAACCTTCACCTCTCGAATCGCTACCTCTCGAACCTCCACTTGAATCCTCCCCACCTGAAACTTCACCTCTCGAATGGGTACCTTTTGAGCCCCTCCAGTTGAACCTCCTCAACTTAAACTTCACCTCTAAAATGGTTACCTCTCGAACCTCTCCACCTGAACCATCACCTTTCAAATCGGTCACTCTCAAACCATTAACTCTCGAACCCCCCCCCCACTTGAACTCTCACCTCTCGAATCTCCACTGAAACCTTCACCTCTCGAACCTCCAATGGAACCTTCACATCTCGAATCCTTATCTCTCGAACCCCTCCAATGTAACCCTCTCCACCTAAACCTTCACTTCTCGAACCCCTCCAATAAAACACAATCGAACCTCTCCACTTGAACCTTCACCTATCGAATCGTCAACTCTTGAACCATTACCTCTCGAACCCCCACTCGAACTTTCACCTCTCGAATCTCCACTGGAATCTTCACATCTCGAATCCCTACCTCTCAAATGCCTACACCTGAACCCTCTGAACGTCAACCTTAATTTCCCGAATCACTACCTCTCGAACCCCTACACTGTAACCCCTCCACTTGAACCTTCACCTCTCGAATGGGTACCTTTCGAGCCCCTCCAATGCAACCCCCCCACTTGAACCTCTTCAACTCAACCTTCACCTCTCGAATGGTTATCTCTCGAACCTCTCCACCTGAACCATTACCTATCGAGTCAGTAACTCTTGAACGATTAACTCTTGAACCCCTCCACTCGAACTCTCATCTCTCGAATCTCCACTGGAACCTTCACCTCTCAAACCTCCAATGGAACCTTTGCATCTCAAATCCTTACCTCTCGAACCCCTCCAATGGAACCCTCTCAACATAAACCTTCACCTCTCGAATGGAACCCCCTCCACTTGAACCCTCTCCAACTAAACCTTCACCTCTCGAATGGTTATCTCTAGAACCCCTCCAATGGAACCTTATCGAACCTCTCCACATGGACCTTCACCTATTGAATATGTAACTCTCAAACCATTACCTCTCAACCCCCCCTCCTCGCTCAAACTCTCACCTCTCGAATCTCCACTGGAACCTTCATATCTCAAATCCTTACCTCTCGAACCCTTCCACCTGAACTCTGTGACCTCAACCTTTGTCTCTCGAATCGCTACTTCTCGAATCGCTACCTCTTGAACCCCTCCACTGGAACCCCTCCACTTGAACCCTCTCCACCTGAACCTTCACCTCTCGAATAGGTACCTCTCAAGCCCTTCCAATGGAACGCCCCTACTTGAACCCTGTCCACCTGAACCTTCACCACTCGAATGGTTACCTCTCAAACCCCTTCAATGGAACCCTATCAAACCTCTCCACCTGAAACTTCACCTGTCGAATTGGTAACTCTCGAACCATTACCTATCGTACCCCCCACTCGAACTATCACCTCTCGAATCTTCACTGGAACCTTCACATCTCGAATCCTTATCTCTCGAACCCCTACACCCGAGCCCTCTGAACGTCAACCTTCACCTCTTTAATCGCTACATCTCGAAGCCCTCCACTTGAACCTTCGCCACCTGAACCTTCACCTCTCGAATGGGTACCTTTCGAGCACCTATAATGGAACCCTCCACCTGAACCTCTTCAACTGAACCTCTTCAACTGAACCTTTACCTCTCGAATGGTTACCTCTCGAACCTCTCCACTTGAACCTTCACCTTTCGAATCGGTCAATTTCAAACCAATAACTCTCGAACTCCCCTCCCCCCACTCACAGTCTCACCTCTCAAATATCAACTAGAACCTTCAACTCTCGAACCTTCAATAGAACCTTCACATCTCGAATCCTTACCTCTCGAACCCCTCCAAAGGAACCCTCTACACCTGAACCTTCACCTCTCGAACCGCTCCAACGGAACCCTATCGAACTTCTCCACTTGAAACTTCACCTATCGAATCGGTAACACTCAAACCATTACCTCTCGAACCCTCTCCACCTGAACCTTCACCTCTCGAATGGGTACCTCTCGAGCCCTTCCAATGGAACGCCCTTACTTGAACCCTCTCCACCTGAACCTTCACCACTCGAATCGTTACCTCTCGAACCCCTCCAATGGAACCCTATCAAACCTCTCCACCTAAACCTTCACCTATCGAATCAGAAACTCTCAAACCATTACCTGTCGTACCCCCCCTCCCACTCGAACTCTCACCTCTCGAATCTCCACTGGAACTTTCACATCTAGCATCCTTATCTCTCGAATCCGTACACCTGAACCCTCTGAATGTCAACCTTCACCTCTTGAATCTCTACCTCTCGAACCCCTCCTTGGAACCCCTCCATTTGAACCCTCTCTACCTGAACCTTCACCACTCGAATGGTTACCTCTCGAACCTCTCCACCTGAACCTTTACCTAACGAATCTGTAACTCTCAAACCATTAACTCTTGAACCCCCCCTCCCACTCAAACTCTCACCTCTCGAATCTCCACTAGAATTTTCACCTCTCGAACCTCCCATGGTACCTTCACATCTCGAATCCTTACCTCTCGAATCCCTCCAATGGAACCCTCTCCACCCAAACCTCCACCTCTCAAATGGAACCCCTCCACTTGAACCCTCTCCAGCTAAACCTTTACCTCTCAAATGGTTACCTCTTCAACCCCTCCAATGGAACCCTATCGAACCTCTCCAACTGGACCTTCACCTATCGAATCTGTAAGTCTTGAACCATTAACTCTCAAACCCTCGCGCTCGAACTCTCACCTCTAGAATCTCCACTGGAACCTTCACATCTCGAATCCTTACCTCTTGAACCCATCCACCAGAACTCTCTGACCTCAACCTTCGCCCCTCAAATCGCTACCTCTCGAACCCCTCCATTGGAACCCCTCCACTTGAACCCTCTCCACCTAAACCATCACCTCTCGAATGGATGCCTCTCAAGCCCTTCCAATGGAATGCCCTTAACTGAACCTTAGCCTCTTGAATGGTTAACTCTTGAACCCCTCCAATGGAACCCTATCGAACCTCTCCACCTGAACCTTCACCTATCGAATCAGAAACTCTCAAAACATTACCTTTCGTACCCCCCTCCCACTCGAACTCTCACCTCTCGAATCTCCACTGGAACTTTCACATCTAGCATCCTTATCTCTCGAATCCGTACACCTGAACCCTCTGAATGTCGACCTTCACCTCTCGAATAGCTACCTCTCGAACCCCTCCTTGGAACCCTCTTCTCCTGAACCTTCACCTCTCGATTGTGTACCTTTCAAGCCGCTCCAATGAACCCCTCGACTTGAACCTTTTCAACTGAACCTTCACAACTCGAATGGTTACCTCTTGATCCTCTCCACCTGAACATTCACCTATCTAATCGGTTACTCTCAAAACATTAACTCTCAAACCCCCCACTCGAACTCTCACCTCTCGAATCTCCACTAGAACCTTCACCTCTTGAACCTCTAATGGAACCTCACATCATGAATCCTTAACTCTCGAACCCCTCCACCTGAACCCTCTGAACCTCAAACTTCACCTCTCAAATTGCTACCTCTCGAACCCCTCCAATGGAACCCTCTCCACCTAAACCTTCACCTCTCGAATGGGTACCTCTGGAGCCCCTCTAAAGGAACCCCTCCACTTGAACCCTCTCAAACTGAAACTTCACCTCTCGAATGGCTACCTTCTGAATCCCTCCAATGGAACCCTATCGAACATTTCCACCCGAACCTTCACTTTTCAAATAGGTAACTCTCGAATCTCCACTGGAACCTTCACATCTCGAATCCTTACCTCTCGAACCCCTCCACCTGAACCCTCTAAAACTCAAACTTCACCTCTCGAACCCCTCCAATGGAACCCTCTCCACCTGAACCTTCACCTCTCGAATGGGTACCTCTCGAGCCCCTCCAAAGGAACCCCTCCACTTGAACCCTCTCCAACTGAACCTTCACCACTCGAATGGTTACCTCTCGAAACCCTCCAATGGAACCCTATCGAACGTCTCCACCTAAACCTTCACTTTTCAAATCAGTAACTCTCGAAGCCCCCCACTCGAACTCTAACCTCTCGAATCTCCACTGGAACCTTCACATCTCGAATCCTTACCTCTCGAATCCTTACACCTGAACCCACAGAACGTCAACCTTCACCTCTCGAATCGCTACATCTAAACCGCTCCACTTGAACCCTCTCAACCAGAACCTTCACCTCTCGAATGGGTACCTTTCGAGCCCCTCCAAAGGAACCCCTCCACTTGAACCTCTTCAACTAAACCTTCACCTCTGGAATGGTTACCTCTCGGACTTCTCCACCTGAACCTTCAGCTATCGAATCGGTCACTCCCAAACCATTAACTCTCGACCCCCCCACTCGAACTCTCACCTCTCGAATCTCCACTGGAACATTCACCTCTCGAATATTCAATGAAACCTTCACATCTCGAATCCTTACCTCCCAAATCCCTCCAATGGAACCATTACACCTGAACCTTCACCTCTCGAATATTCAATGAAACCTTCACATCTCGAATCCTTACCTCCCAAATCCCTCCAATGGAACCATTACACCTGAACCTTCACCTCTCGAACCCCTCAAACGGAACCCAATCGAGCCTCTCCACCAGAACCTTCACCTATCGAATCGGTAACTCTTGAACCATTAACTCTCGAACCCCCCCCCCACTCAAACTCTCACCTCTCCAATCTCCACTGGAACCTTCACCACTCGAACCTCCAATGGAAACTTCAAACTCGAATCCTTACCTCTCGAACCCCTCCAATGGAACCCCCTCCTCCTAAACCTTCACCTTTTGAATGGAACCCCTCTACTTAACCCTCTCAAACTAGACCTTAACCTCTCGAATGGTTACCTCTCGAGCCCCTCCAATGGAACACTATCGAACCTCTCCACTCGAACCTTCACCTATCAAATATGTAACTCTCGAACCATTACCTCTCAAACCTCCCGCTCGAACTCTCACCTCTCGAATCTCCACCAGAACCTTCACATCTCTAATCCTTACCTCTCGAACCACTCCACCTGAACACTCTGACCTCAACCTTCGCCTCTCGAATCGTCACCTCTCGAACCCCTCCACCGGAACCCCTCCACTTGAACCCTCTCCACCTGAACCTTCACCTCTCGAATGGTTACCTCTCGAACCCCTCCATTGGAACCCCTCCACTTGAACCCTCTCCACCTGAACCATCACATCTCGAATGGGTACCTCTCGAGCCCTTCCAATGGAATGCCCTTAACTGAACCTTAACCTCTTGAATGGTTACCTCTCGAACCCCTCGAATAGAACCCTATCGAACCTCTCCACCTGAACCTTCACCTATAGAATCAGAAACTCTCAAACCATTACCTGTCGTACCCCCCCTCCCACTCAAACTCTAACCTCTCGAATCTCCACTAGAACTTTCACATCTAGCATCCTTATCTCTCAAATCCGTACACCTGAACCGTCTGAATGTCAAATTCACCTCTCCAATCGCTACCTCTTGGAAACCCTCCATTTGAACCCTCTCCACCTGAACCTTCACCTCTCGAATGGGTACCTTTCGAGCCCCTCCAATGAACCCCTCAACTTGAACCTTTTCAACTGAACCTTCACAACTCGAATGGTTACCTCTCGAACCTCTCAACCTGAACATTCACCTATCGAATCGGTCACTCTCGAAACATTAACTCTCAAACCCCCTCCTCGAACTCTCACCTCTCGAATCTCCACTAGAACCTTCACCTCTCGAACCTCTAATGGAACCTCACATCACGAATCCTTAACTCTCGGAACCCTCCACCTGAACCCTCTAAACCTAAAACCTCACCTCTCAAATCGCTACCTATCAAACCCCTCCAATAGAACCCTCTCCACCTGAACCTTCACCTCTCGAATGGGTACCTCTGGAGCCCCTCCAAAGGAACCCCTCCACTTGAACCCTCTCCAACTGAACCTTCACCTCTCGAATGGCTACCTCTCGAATCCCTCCAATGAAACCCTATCGAACGTCTCCACCAGAACCTTCACTTTTCAAATCGGTAACTCTCGAAACCCCCCCCCCACTCGAACTCTCACCTCTAGAATCTCCACTGGAACCTTCACATCTCGAATCCTTACCGCTCGAACCCCTCCACCTGAACCCTCTAAAACTCAAACTTCACCTCTCGAATCGTTACCTCTCAAACCCCTCCAATGGAACCCTCTCCACCTGAACCTTCACCTCTCGAATGGGTACCTCTCAAGCCCCTCGAAAGGAACCCCTCCACTTGAACCCTCTCCAACTGAACCTTCACCTCTCGAATGGTTACCTCTCGAATCCCTCCAATGGAACCCTATCGAACGTCTCCACCTGAACCTTCACTTTTCAAATCAGTAACTCTCGAAACCCCCCCCCCACTCGAACTCTCACCTCTCGAATCTCCACTGGAACCTTCACATCTCGAATCCTTACCTCTCGAATCCTTACACCTGAACCCTCTGAACGTCAGCCTTCACCTCTTGAATCGCTACCTCTAAACCGCTCCACTTGAACCCTCTCAACTCGAACCTTCACCTCTCGAATGGGTACCTTTCGAGCCCCTCCAAAGGAACCCCTCCACTTGAACCTCTTCAACTGAACTTTCACCTCTGGAATGGTTACCTCTCGGACTTCTCCACCAGAACCTTCAGCTATCGAATCGGTCACTCCCAAACCATTAACTCTCAAACCCCCCCCCCTCGAACTCTCACCTCTCGAATCTCCACTGGAACATTCACCTCTCGAACATTCAATGAAACCTTCACATCTCGAATCCTTACCTCCCGAACCCCTCCAATGGAACCATTTACACCTCAACCTTCACCTCTCGAACCCCTCCAACGGAACCCTATCGAGCCTATCCACCTGAACCTTTACCTATCGAATCGGTAACTCTCGAATCATTAACTCTCGAACCCCCCCCCCACTCAAACTCTCACCTCTCCAATCTCCACTGGAACCTTCACCACTCGAACCTCCAATGGAAACTTCAAATCTCGAATCCTTACCTCTCGAACCCCTCCAATGGAACCCCCTCCTCCTAAACCTTCACCTCTTGAATGGAACCCCTCTACTTAACCCTCTCAAACTAGACCTTAACCTCTCGAATGGTTACCTCTCGAGCCCCTCCAATGGAACCCTATCGAACCTCTCCACCTGAACCTTCACCTATCGAATCTGTAACTCTCGAACCATTACCTCTCAAACCTCCCGCTCGAACTCTCACCTATCGAATCTCCACTAGAACCTTCACATCTCGAATCCTTACCTCTCAAACCACTCCACCTGAACACTCTGACCTCAACCTTCGCCTCTCGAATCATCACCTCTCAAACCCCTCCACCGGAACCCCTCCACCGGAACCCCTCCACTTGAACCCTCTTCCCCTGAATCTTCACCTCTCGAATGGGTACCTCTCAAGCCTTTCCAATGGAACGCCCTTACTTGAACCCTCTATAACTAAACCTTCACCTCTCAAAAAGTTACTTCTTGAAACCCTCGAATGGAACCTCATCGAACCTTTCCACCTGAACATTCACCTATCAAATCGGTAACTCTCGAACCATTACCTATCGCATCTCCCCCACTCGAACGTTCACCTCTTGAATCTCCACTGGAACCTTCACATCTCGAATCCTTATCTCTTGAATCCCTACACCTGAACCCTCTTAACATGAACCTTCACCTCTCAAATCGCTACCTCTCGAACCCCTCCACTGGAGCCCCTCCGCTTGAACCCTATCCACCTGAACCTTCACCTCTCGAATGGGTACCTTTCGAGCCCCTCCAATGTAACCCCTCCACTTGAACCTCTTCAACTGAACCTTCACCTCTCGAATGGTTACCTCTCAAACCTCTCCACCAGAACCTTCACCTATCGAATCGGTAACTCTCGAACCATTACCTCTCGAACCCCCCCCCCCACTTGAACTCTCACCTCTCAAATCGCCACTGGAACCTTCACCTCTCAAACCTCCAATGGAACCTTCACATCTCGAATCCTTACCTCTCGAATCCCTCCAACGGAACCCTCTCCGTCTAAACCCTCACCTCTCAAACCCCTCCAATGGAAACCTATCGAACTGAAACCTTCACCTCTCGGACCTCCAATGGAACTTTCACTTCTCGAATCCTTACATGTCAAACCCCTCCAATGGAACCCTCTCCACCTGAACCTTCACCCCTCGAATGGGAACCTCTCGAATGATTACCCAAAACGACGTCGTTTTTGGCAGCCTCTTGACAGCACCTGTAGGCGTACATGGTTATGCAGCCATTTTCAATTTAAAATGCCCAAAACGACATCGTTTTGGGCAGCCACCTCACAGCGCCTACAATGTTACGCAACCATGTTCATGAACAGTAGCCTGTAAATTTACAGGCTTCAGCACTGACGACGGTTTGTGTCAACCATGCGGCTGGCAGGATTTCTTTTAATAAGTATCTGAAGAAATAGTCACACTCAGTCAAAACACGTTGATAACTATCCTGAGCCTTACCCGCATTTTTGGAAACAGCCTCTCAAACTCATATGCATCTAAAGGAAGATTATTGGAAAAGTTACTCTCACCATCATGGGCCAAGGACAGAGTCTCGTCGTTACCACTCCTAAGGTCAATATGAACATCATAGTTGGTTGCTTAATGTTATACCCATTCTTACCGGGGAGGTTCTTCGGGAAGATGACAATAGTCATACTTGTAGAAATGGCAATATAGATGGGTTACGTAGGAAGAAAATTTAAGTAGAAATAACATGGTAGATTTGTAATAACAAGAAAATAGGGTAAAACATAACTTTTGGAGATACTGGTTTAGCCTGCAAATGAAAAGGTCAACTAAGATAAAAATTAACTCACTAGAGTTCATCATCAACTTTTATTAAAAAAAACTCGTGGAATTCAAAGCATAAAGCGGGTTTTTAGAAAGCAAAGTACCTTTTTCGGTAAAAAAACAAACACTGGCTTTGAGTGTTAGTTGAGAATAAGAACCGCCAAGCTTTAACATTGGAAAACACGTAGAATGATGAATACGAGATATATAAATATATAGTGCACAAATCCCTATATACGCGGGTCGTGAGAAATTGACACACATCATTATCGAAATGTTAAAACAAGAACATAAAAAATTGTAACTAAAATCATTATTTAAAACATCCGGCTAATTAATAACACAAAGTTTCAAATAACGAACTAATTCTTCGGCTAATCACCAAGTCTTAGGGTCGGATAAACATACCTTGCAGCGACCCTCTTTGCATTATAATGACCGCGAATACCGCACAATACTCACCGGCCCGCACTACAGTTATGCTGAATTCCATGACTTCATGGTTGGGGAGTTTATGGTATAAATGACCCGCTCGGTCTAGTCTACTTAATGAGGCAAAACAAACAAGTGAATAAACATGAAACGACCACTTTGTTAATGCGTGAATGAGGCAGTTCGCTTGATAAAGTCATAAACATAGCGATCATGTCAATATCACACCTAACTAGGCGTGTCACTGATATAGAAAAATACTAGCAAGGAAACCACAATACACTACTGGAAAACAGATACTTAGGCACCAGTTCGTGTCCTGGAGGCCTCCAGAACCGGTGTTGACTTTATGTATGGCAGTAGACATAATTCAATAAAATCGGGGCTGGATTTTATTTCCAGCACCTGATTTTTGAAATCGGTGCCCCAAACTAGTGTCGTGCATAAGAAATAGCACCGGTATCATATATTGGTGTACACATAACCGGTGCTTGAACTGGGAAACTGCTACTGAAAAGTTTATTTGGCGCCAAATAAATGAGGGAAACTAATAGCACATGTATTGATCAGTGTGTCGATGCCCACGTTAATTTATGTCACCGATATCCATAAAACGGGTGCCTAGAAAATGGGACCCATTTTTGGGGATAAAAATTATTTTTTGGATTCAGCACTGGTTTATCTGTAACAATAAACCAGTGCTCAAAATACTGATGTTTACGGGTACTATTGAAGGTTGAAAAATAAAGTATGTGCATTGTGCATTTAAGGCACCTGTTTATGTATTAATAGGATCGGTTTACAGACCGGTGCTAAGTACATAGACAAATTCTCATATTAGCTCTTGGGTTGAGAAACAAATTTTTAAAAAAATCAATCGAGGCAGCCATAAGCAGATGCTTTTTTTGTTGGCGGCACCGGTTTTGATACATGTCAGCACCTGATACTGGCCCCTTAGAATATATTTGCAAGTTTGTTCTCGGGTTGGGAGAAAAGGCCAAAAAATTAATTCAACGCAGCCTCAAGCAGCTGCTTTTACTAGTTTTAGCACTGTTTTATGGGTTTTGTACTGGTGCTAGTAAATTTAAGTTCTAAAATCTATAAAGATCCACAACAAGCTGTTCTTCCTTTCCTAAATTTTGGAGAGCAAAACTAACCTATCTTCCCCTTCAGTTCAGACTCCCAAGATCTTTAAAGGATTGAGGCGAGTTCTCTTTCAAATATTGCTCTTATATTCTACAAGATTATTAATCATGAACCCAATGTTTTTGGAAAAATAACAAATGTTTTCAATGTTGGTTCACTTTGCTCTCCAACTTTGTTCGATGTTACAATCATGTACATAGGATTAATGTGTAATAACTACATATATGTATATGTTGGATCTAATTTGACTCACATGGAGGGTTTGTTGATGTTAATGAAAGCAAGTATTATATAGGTTTTTTGGTTGCATGGAAGGTGTTTATTGAAATGCCTCATTTGTCATTGTAGGATATGGCAACAAAAACTCCCTACCAGAGAACACACAATGAATCCCCTTTCTCCAGAGGTGCAATCCAATATTCAACAACAGGATAAGAGGTTTATTTCGCAGTAAGAAAAATTAATTGTACAAGTGTACAAACAAGGTGACATTTTCCAGAGAGAGGAATAAAAAATGCTCCCCCCCCCCTTTCAAGAAACTATTCGGGCACTTGGGTGGGAAAAATTTTGTGACACGCCTCCAATGTTTAACCTTAGCATAGTGAGTGAGGTCTATGCTAATTTGCGGTGTGGTGGAAGGTGAGGCGTTCTGTCGTGGAAAAATGGTGAAATTGACTGATGAATCCATAAACGAGTTTTACGGGTTGCCAAATGTATTCAACTACTATTCCAATGAGGGTTGGGATTTTGACAATCCCAGGGGATGGGAGATTGTAAGGATGGTAACTAGGGAGGGAACCGATATCGAGTCTATTATGAAACCAGGTTGGAAAAACATGCCAAAGAAGCTACTCACTCCCCAAATGAATGGATGGTACTACTTCATAGCATTCAGAATTGACCCCGTCACGTTGAACACTCGGGTTCACAGTATGAGGCTAACACATCTTTACACCATTAAAAAATCTACGATGGAATGTGGGTAGGAAAATAGTGAACGAGTTGAGACATTGTGCACAGAGAACAGGTTGTTACGGTTTTTGCAGCCTAATCTTCGAACTGTGCACAAAAGCCGGTGTCCCCCACTATTCGTACGACATATGCATGTATCCAATGGGTAAGATTACAACAGACTCTTTCTTCAAATTTCCTCAGGACAATGTTGGTCCTACTTTGGAGTCTAAAGTTGCGGTGTTGGAGGTGGTGTACAAAGTCTGCTGATGGAATCACAATATCTAAGGTTGTGGTACGATCACATGGTAAAGGTTTTTCAATACCAGTTCCCAGATGCCATGAAAGCAATTGACCTTTACCTAAATATCCAGGCCTGGGCGTTGGGCAGAACGACGTTAGGACCGGATCAAAAGATGCACATATGTTGAATGAAGAGTTGTTTGCTAGATATTAGTATGGTTTGAAACAATTCTATGTTATTTTACAAACAAAATATAATTACTATCCACTACTTCAAGGATTATCATTCTTTTACATTAAATTTATGGTATTAAAGAAATATAATTTTTCGATTATATTTCCAAACCATTTTCACAATTTAGTCTAGGACATGTACTAATGCTTTAAAATTTATACAATAAAAAAATCCATCATTTAGAATTCATTTATTTAGGATATAAAAATAACAATCAAGTGTTTCAAATCAATGCTTAAGGTGAAACACAGTTTTGGGCAACACTGCAATTCCTGAAAATGTAGCAATTGTTTTCTATGATCAGTTTTGAGGATGTTCCATTTACCCAATCAAGTCGTAATCACGTAATTATAATCATACAATACTCAATTGCACTATTGAATCATCAATTTCATGTTTCAACAATTCTAAGGTTCTTGGAGGGACCTAAGTGCAAAAGGAAAAAACTTCACTCGGACCTCCAAATTCCATTTTGTTCAGATGCAATCCTACATTCTGGGACCCAAAAGTATATTCCTAGAACGAATCTGAAAAATGCTTCATATTTAGTGGAAATAACTGACAAAGAAAACTTCTTGTTTGGACTTCCTAACTTCTAAGTCATCTAGAGTTAGATACTCTAGCACATATACTAGCGCTTTACCAAATTATATTAAAACATGAAATTCTTTTTTTAAAACATATACTAACCCTAGAGTACACAATATGGGGATATTTGGCTATAAAAAAGAAGTTGTAGTTGAGTTTTGGGCAACAGTGTTATTTTAACAAATTTATGATCGGATGGTTTTCGGGTATCCATCAGACACAATTTTGAAACACAAGCTCTACTGAATGTTGAATTGAATATTTTTTAGTCCAATTGCATATAAAAAATAATGGACAAAACTATCCCCCTCGTGAGGGAGTTGAATTGAATATTGCAAAATAGTATAATCGAAAACCAACACCGGTTAGCTTTGTTGATGAACCAGTTCTAAGATTTTTGGGTGTACAGCACAAAAACATTGGTCTATTCTTGGGCAGGAAATTTAATATTTTGTCATTTCATTTTTGGCACCAGTTTTTCTATTCCGTAGGCACCTATTTTTCTATTCCGCAGGCACAGGTATCATGAACTAGTGTTGGTATTATACTGTGCGTCGGGAATGAGCAGCTCCACGCAACTACTTTATTGTTGTGTTAGCACTGGTTGTCCTTAACCAGCACCAATCTACTAACCGGTGCTACCGAGTTAGACCTAATTTTGTAAGTCTGCTCTCGGGTTGAAAACAATAATTATCCATGCAGCATCAAACAGCTGCTCTAACAAAAAGTTAGCACCAGTTTTTGGTTGAATGAGTACTATTTTTTGGTTAATTAATAAGAAGCTTATTTTGGTTTCATCTGAACCATTGATTTCTATGTGTTGATTTAATCTAAAATATTCAAAATTTGTTTATAAAAAGTAAACTTAAAACCCTATGTCTAACCCTCCCTCATTGTCCTCCCATCATCCCACTTCTACTCCCTTTCCATCCTCTCCCTCCTACTCCACCACCTCTCCATAACCGCCGCCGCCGCCATTGCTTAACACCACCTCTTCATGTCCGCTTACTAACCCTTCCTAACACCACTTTTCCATATTTGCTGCCTAACCTACCTAACACCACCTCTCCATATCCGTTACCTAACCTACCTAACACCACCTCTCCATATCCGCAGCCTAACACCACATCTCCATATCCGATGACGATAACCCTCTATCCACCCTCTCTGTTGCGCACTATCCCCGAGGCACAACATCCTCTCTGCGTGGGTACTATATGTTTTGGATTTTATTGTTTTTCTGATTTATTGGGCATGTTGGATTTTGTTCATGTTGTCTTTCAAGGGGTGTGTGGAATTCATTCCATTTTGGTGATTTTTGATGTGTGTGAAATTTTGTTCATTTGTGTGCTTCAATTGAAAGTGTATTAGATATATTAATATAGTTCATTGTGTATGGTTTGATGTTTAGGTGTTTGTCCTAAAATATGTTTTTCTCAAGTTTGACATTGATGATTGTGTGATTCTTAGGTGCTTGTCATAAAATTTGTATCATGTTATAAAATGTATAACATATTGTTGATTGTATTATGTTGAATTGTGATATAGTTGATTGTGTATTTTCTAGTTGATTGTGTATGTGCGATGGTGAAGGTTTTTTCTAAAATTAATGTGATATAGTGGATTGTGATATGTTGAAGTGTTTATGATATATTTTGATTTGCTCAAACAACTACAATGTTTTGATTGAATGACGAACTAGATTAGCGTTTACAAGTCAATATTTTACTTTTTTGATGATTTCAAGTTAATGTTTGATCTGTGGAAATGTTGCAGTCTATCAGCACCAAGGCAATGTGGGGTGTTTAACATGGTTTGTTTATACACGCCATGTTTCCTTGGTGTTGAAACACTGCATCAATTTGACATTTTAAATCATTTTCTATGACAAATTGTACAGTGCACAAAGTTAACAGAAGAAACATTCGTTAATGGGCACTGCGCATACATAACTTTTGCTTGCTTTGATGATTTGAAGTGCTCTAACATTTATAGAACTCCACAATTTAAAATGTGGAGATTTTGTAGTGTATGAGCACCAAGTAGACATGGTGTGTTTATCATTAAGTGTTTAACATGGTGTGTTTAACATTAAATCATTGTTAATGTCAAATAGCTATACACATCATGTTTCCTTGGTTCTTAAATGTTGCATCATTTCAATATTTTAAATAATTTTCTATGACAAATTGTAATGTGCACAAATTTATTGGAAGAAGCATTCATTAAAAGGCATAGCATGCAAAAATTTTGTTTGTTTAGATGATTTGAAGTTAATGTCTATGCCTAGTTTGTGATGAATCTTTGGTGTATTGGTTGCTTTCTATTCATGTAGTGCCCTCTAAGTGATATTTTTTCCATTATGAAAGGTGCTGTAATATTTGTAGAAATCTACAATTTAAAATGTGGAGATTTCGTAGTGTATGAGCACCAAGTAGACATGGTGTGTTTATCATTAAGTGTTTAACATGGTGTGTTTTAACATTAAATCATTGTTAATGTTAGATACGTAGTTAAAACATAGTTATACACACCATGTTTCCTTGGTGCTTACACTACTAGGAAGACTCCCTATAGGCACCAGTTTTTTGCCTGTTGGAATACCAGTGCATAAGTGACCCGGTGCAAAAGGTCAAGGTAATAGCACAGGTAAGACATACCAGTGCTAAACATTAAAATTGGTAAGTTACGTACCGGAGATAAAAAATTTAGATACCAGTGCACAAATCTGCCGACCAGGTATAGTTTTTGAGCACCGATAACTAGTATGTTATAGACTGGTGTTCAAAAATTAATTTACCGGTGCATAGATCAACATGCTAGGTACAATTTTTGAGCATTGGTAGTAAGTATATGTACCGATGATCACACCAGTAAGGAAAATTTTCTGGTCCAGGTAAGTATAATGTATAAAACTAGTACTTTTAACAATCTCACCGGTAGCAGTAATGATTTAGGCACCGGTATCCATGATTGGTTTTAAATGATAGCACCGGTTCTGAATTGGCAACCGGTGCTGATTTTAGAAAAAAATTGCATGGGTAATTTTTAAAATTGTTGTGACGTCCCAGATTAACCAAGGGGTAAAAAGATTATAAATAATCCCTTCAATAAGTTGGGAAAATTACTAGAAAACTAATGATGTAAATAACAATGAACAAATTGTACAACAAAAGAATTAAGGAAATCAATTTCAATATACCATCATGCCATATCAATCCATAAACGATAAATTCCCATCACCCATCCACAAACATTAGTCAACAAATTGGTCCGGATCATTCGTGGCCACTGTTTCATAAATATCAACCCATGTCTCGCACCATTTGGCTGCCACCTTTTGAAGTTTGTAGGCATTGTACGGGCCTTGCTTCTCCGGAAAAATCTGAGTTTCAATAAAATTAAAAGTTAGTTTGTATGACTCGGTTACTTCAATATAAGCTATACACATATTATGTTATTTATGTTGGAAGTTGTCTCGAGTGCAAGATCCTCAAAGAATCGCATGACATAGTAGCCACATTCTCAGCTACTTCTTAGTCGTCAATGCTAAGATAGAATGAAAGAATCAATAATGAAATTAGTGTACGTAAAGTAGAAAACGTGCAAAGTATGTTTAACTATTTATGCTTACTACTTACCTTGATGTTTGTTGTCTTCCAACTAAAATCCGATAATGGTTCATTCTTCCTCTTCAACCTCTCATGTTGACACACAACCCTATGACATGTTTGAGTTATCGCCTATGAAAATACTATTATTGGAAAATGTAGGGTTAATGGTGCTAAAATTATTACATGGAAATAACTTGTGTCTCTATGTAACCCTCAGGCTGAATTACATTGGTGAGTGTGTCCAATGTGTAGACATGGTTTATTTGGGGACAAACGAGGAAAAGGAACCAATGTGAACTGCATTAATAGTTTTAAAGTTAATTTATCTGTTGAATTATACAAAATAGATATCAATAAAATTTAAAATTCCTGACCTTCTAAGGTATGACACCAATTACATGGCGGCGTCTAAGTTAATCATCGAGTCCCAGATGAGGTGAACCCGGGAAGTTATGTCTTCTTCCTGAAGCAAGTTGTCATTTCTTCCAGTGTTGGAGCCACATAACTGGACTATGCCATTGTTTGTGGCCTTTATTTTACTCAATAGGTTTCTGTTATAGCAGAAGTTATTATTTGTCACGAATATGTTAAAGAAAAAGACACATGAATTAAATTTTTTGGAACTTACCCCATCCACAAATCCATTTGTGCATTTGAGATCCATGTCATCCCATGACTATTCCAGAGCTTGTCTCCAAAATCTAATAGTTGCTAGATGCAAAGGCCAGATTTGCACGGTTTGGAAAATGTGGATACAAGAAAATTCTTGTAAAATATAACCTTCCCATTAGCATTCATTTTTCATTTCCTTCTCATTGTAATGGTTAATGAACTCCTTCATAATTGGATGCTCCTTTAAGGCGCGCCAGTTTTCAATCTACACGTAGTTGTTAAAAAACATGTGTTAAATGATAAGTAAAATTTACAAGTATGTGTGGATGATTTAGTCCTTAGCTATGATAGCATTACAAATCTCAGTGGTGAAATCTCTGTCTTGTCCATTTTTTCCCCGGCTTGCAACTCGTGGTCGAATCCTCAAGCTGTGTCGACAAAGTAGTCGGATTTTAATTTTTAAAAAATACATTTAAACACTTAGAATATGTTATTAATTAAAATTATATTTGTAATGGTTAATCAAATATACCTCATCATTGGTGGCCTCAAGGAAGTCACAATTTTTTCTGCAGATTCTTCGATTGGCTCATCCTTCTGTTTTTCAGCAGGGGTGTCTAAATCATGGTCTATCAAAGACTTCAACGACATGTCCAAGAGCCTCTCCCACATCAACGAATGTGTTTTTTATAGAGGGCCATCTTGCTTTGGCATGGATAACTGGATCAATCACCCAAACACGAGCGATTCCCCTTGTTGATGTACGGTCGTGGCACTTTCTTTGGAGAAATCCCTTCGCCACTAGGGCCCTTGACCCGTCCAATTGCTTCAAAAACAAACTCACCCTCTTCCCATCCTATCATTAATCATGGAACTTTGTAATGATGAAATATATGAAATGCAATCTATAATAGACCAAGTGAAGAAAGAAAGAACGACGAATGATATCCCCTTTTTTACCTCCTCATCGCTAGGAGGGCCATTTGATTTTTTCTGCGCCATGCTCACTTCGGCCAATACCTTTTCTATGAAAAACTTGGGATCATTCAGGCCAGGTGGTATTTGGACCCCTCCCGCTGATGTGATCCCCTTGACAAGCTCGGAGAGGTATGAAACCATTGTTTTTACCACCGGTTGGTCCTTTTCTTTCTTCTTTTGGACTACTGGAGCTGGGGACGAGCTGCTACCACATTAGCTTTTGCATTTTCTTGACAGATGGGGTATGGAAACCTCTTTACGAAGGCTTGATAGAGTACCCCTATACCTCCCTAGGTGATCCGGCTTACCGGTCGCCGCTATCAGTATGTCCTGGCCTGGTTTGAGAACCAATGTGCCCTTAGCGGCCTTCTCATTCATTTTGATATGTGGGCAGGCATAAAGTATAAACAATGAATTGAATTTGCAAAAATGTCAAGATCATTCAAAGTGGAATTAATAAACACTGTTATGATCAATTAATGTGGAAAAACTTAAAATGTACTCTGCAATGGCCACATCTGTCGGATCAGTATATTTGTCTTTGTCTGCCAGCTTGATGGAATCAAGGTAGACTAGGGACCTGTCCACACTAGACTTCTTGGTCTCGAGCTCAGTCTCAATCTCCTCCTCCGTCAAGCCCTGAGCAGCCAGTTTCACTCGCTCTTCTTCCTGATTATTTTTTCTGTGTTACCCAATGTCCGCTCCGCCCAGTCCGATGTGTGTAAACCTTTTCCTTTGAGTGCTCGCTGTTAGTATAACTTATTTTCTATCCATAGGAAACAAATGGAAGTTAAAATAATAAATTTAGAAGTAAACCTAAATGACGCACATGTTGATTTTGGCTAAATGTTGATATAAAGTCTACCTTAAACTCAGGTGTTGTTCTCATCTTCACAAACTTGTACCACTCCTCTTCGTTCATCCATTTGTACTTGTCCCAAGGTTTGTATGGTAAATATTTCTTGGTTTTTCCCACTTGATGAATGCATTTCTTCACCACTTTTGATTTCCAGTTACGGTGGGCTGTTTCGGCTGCAACATACATACTGTTTCAACTTTTCAAGTTGTGATTTGGTCAACTTTTGCTCGAACCTAAACCTTGCCTGCATTTTGGAAATTTAGCATAGAAACTAATGTTAACATGTATTCATGTAAAAAATGGGAATTTATCTTAGCTACTAAATTAAATTTAATAACGTTAACATATATGAGTTGTGAAATTCTCTTACCAAAATGTCTTTCCAAGCCTCCTCCTTGGGGTCATTGGGGATGTTTTTCCAATGCTTATGTGTCCCAAAATATATTCGCCGACGGAATGCATAATGTATGTATGCTGTCCACTCCTTCCAATTCTTCGTGCAGGACATGTCAGAAAGTTTGAACCTGACTGAGACATGGGCATTATTCTCCTTGGCCAGCATTACTGACTGGCATGTAGTTGTACCACATTTCTTACACTAACCGTTTATTTCAAACCTGTCAAAGTCTTTTCCATACTCCCTCCCTCTGCCTTAGAAACATCACCTGTCCCATCCTTATTCAAGGTCCCAGGTACGGCGGACGGAGACTCTTCATCAACAGTGAAGGCCGGGGCTGTTCATTGTGAGGATGCTCTTAAACTCTGGCATCGGGCTCCTCAATCTTCATAGTAGTGGAATGGTGGTCTTAGTGTCATCCAGGGAGGACGTAGTTGTGTCTTTTTCGCCCACAACCTTTCCCACTATAGCCTTCCCCCTTTTTCTCTTCTTCCCTCTTGTAGCCGTTTTGTTACCCATGGGAGGCATCTAATGCAGGCCAATGAAATTGAATGTTAGAGATTCAATGTTATGAAGCAAGAATCATAAACCAATATTTAAAAAAAGAGTAACCACATCTGGCAATATCCAATTCACAATCACAACTCAACATAATGAATCAAACATCCCAATCACAATTAACAATCAGAATATAAGTGTTGAATGGGGAATCACAAAGCACAATCACAACTCAGCAACCACTACTCAACCATTCAAACCTCGCAATCACTTTTTACATTGACAATGTAAGTGTCAAACCAAAAATCACAAATCTCAGTCACATCTCAACAACCAGAGTTCCAACAATTCAGACATTTCATTCACAATCTAAGTGTCGGAAGGGGAATCACAAATGGAAGTCACAACTCAAGTACCACATTTCATCAACCACAACTCAACTAATCGAACATAGAAAATAAAAATATAACAATCGAAATGGGTATTCCCAAGCACAATCACATTAAAGTGTTTGGGTACACAACGACATTCTCAACAATCCAAAATACACATCCATATCACATTTAACATAACAATCCATAAAAAAAGGCCTTAACTTTATGACCAAGATAACTGACCTTGATTTACCAGCGAAGGTGGCGAACCGACATGCCGACGGAGGTGTAGAGAACCAGCCGGCGAAGGTGCGGAGGAATAGGGGGCAAAGGAGCGGCGGTGGTAGGGAGTGATGGCCAGTGTGGTCAACTGGTGGTGGGGATTTATGGCCTGTGGTGGGGATTTATTGCCAATGGTGGTGGATATTTATGGCTGGTGGTGGGGATTTATGGTCGGAGATGGTGGGGGTTTTGGCTGGGTTGCCTGATGAGTGGTGGTAGTGGGGCTTAAAAATGGAGCAGCGAGGGAGATGATAGTGGATGAGTGGAGCTAAGTTCAAAGATGGTGGAAGAGTGGGGATGAAAGAGTGGGAGTGGAAGCGACCGCCTTTTATATGCTATTTGATAGCACTAGTACCAAACCAATACCGATGCCTATAATCAGTAAACGTACCTGCGCACACCTGCTATGTATTTATTTTTTACAACTCACATTTGGGCAGAGAGAAAGTTGAGTAGAAGTATTCTAAGTCTTGAGCACCGGTACATAAAACCGGTGTTATAGCTTAAAAATGCAGTTGCGTGCAGCTACTTTTCCTGATTGTTTTATTCTTTGAGCTGGACAGAGACCGATATATACACAATTTGAGTAAAAATATTCTAAGTATTGAGCACCGGTTGGGAAACCGGTGCTCACATCCACATAACGCAACTCCGCGCAACTGCTTTTCAATTATTTTAATTCTTACAGTTGGACAGAGGGGAAATAACCTGTACTTTTTCTAAGTGTTGAGCATTGGTATATTAAACTGGTGCCTAAACATCCTTGTACCAGTGCTCAAAAAATTCAATTTCCTCACCTAGCCAGTTTGAAAATTTCAAATTATTTTCATTTTCCGCAAAAAATTGAGCACCGGTAAGAAACATAACGTACCAGTTCTAACAATTCCTACAAACTTTGATTTATTAGGTTTTCTACCCCCGAACTTTTTAGGATTTTTTTAAACTGACCAAATGTATGTTTAATTCACAATCCAAAACCATGTTTGTGATGGTGTACATGTAAATTTGTCATTCCAGCACAACGGATTATATACTATAGTAAAATTACATTAGCGCCCAAAGATTTTTTGAAACGTTTATGACCACGTAGTCCCCATTGATGAGTATCAATTAGGTTTATGACATACCTGGGAATTGATAGAAAAGATTAATTTTAACTGATTATAGTCCCAAGGGTGAATTTAATTTTTTTTTTTGCAAAGAGGCCCTCCAACTAAATGCCCCAATTACGCTAACTTACCTGCGCAATACACCCATGACATTTCATTTCATTGGATTAATGATTAAAATAATTTTACATTGCTGGCACATGACCAAAAGCGCTAGTGTGTGTTGTAGACTTACCAAGAGGTGCTTAGCTAGTGTTAACTTTGAGAGTTTGGGAACTTTTATGGAGACTTGTTACGATCCTCTGAGTAATAATGAATTAGATTTCTGATTGTAGAACACATCAGAGAGTATAAATGTACGATAATGTTCGAGCGGATTTCAATTTGGAGTTACGAGTAAACTTTTTCTTTTTGCATTTTAGTCCCTATAAGAAAATTGGAACTGTCAAAATACAAAATTGGCAATGAAGAAACGAAATTTAATGTTGGGAAAATGTACTTTTGCAAATTGGAACTAAGTGAATGGATTGACGTCTTCTGCGAGATGGGAATCGTCTTGGAAAATTACGAAATGGCCCCAAATGTTGTTTGAAGTGTTCCCACAACTCCAAAACATTTAAATCTTGGTATTCACAATTTTATATGGTTGTTTGTTATGTGACAAATTTTAGATTATTTTTTACATTAATAAAACATGGAATTGTATTAAATTTTGTGATAAGATGGTGCTCAAATCTTCTATACCTGTGCCTTTAGGATGATGTACCAGTGCTAAAGATAGATAAGAGATCTGTGTACAACTGTGTTGCGCCGCCATAATTTTTACAACTTCTACTTTTGAATAACTAACCAAAATCAATAAAGAAATCACCATTATCCATGTGTCTATCAATCACAGTCTTAGTACAAAACCAAATGTAAATGCCAAGTTCCAGTATTTCTAAATAGGGCATTTCACGAATAATAATGGGAGAATGGTTCCACTTCCTCGCTGTCGGCTACATTCTCCACATCAAATGATGGGAAATGACCGATCGCCTTCACAGCTTTAGGAAACTGGTAGCTAATCACTTTCCCCATGTGGTCACACCATCTACTCTGGAATTGGCAATCCTCCTGCAGAGTTTCAACCGCACTCTCGAGTGCGGTGACCCGAGATTCAATCGACGTAGTGGAGATAGGAGCAACATTCTCACAAAATGATTCTACAACAATTTGTGTTATAGGATAACCCCATGTGTCGTTGTCATAGTTAGGCACATATGGAAATCCACAAAGTGAAGAAATCAGACTGCAAAAAACCATACGAGCTAGACTTCTCCTTGTCCTTGGTAAGGGCCTGATGAATTCCCTCTCCTAAATTCCAATAATGTTTCTTTTAAATGGCATACAACTTGATTATCCTCATCTTGTGCACTTCAGTATTAACCATGACAGGGCCGATACGGGGGTCCATAAAGTGATACCAGGCGTTCATTTCTGGAGTTAGTGTTTTCTTCAGAATTTTTGTCCACCCCGGAAACACGAGAGCACCCACATTGATATCTTTAGTTGCGATGCACTGGACCAATCTCCTTGATACTTTGTCATTCATATCACAATCCTCATTGATCAGCGCCAACATCTCATCCTCATTATCTTCTACATTGGGCAATCCATACAGTTCATTGATGACTAGGGGGGGTGAGGGGGACATATTTTCCATGGCATAAAACCTTTTTTGTGCTCAATCCACACCTTATATTTCCGTAGAACTCGGCAACCATGGTCCAGTTGAACGTAGGTGGTGTAGCACAAAGCTTTTCCCAAACCATTTTTTCAAATAGTGTCTTGAAAGGGTGGATTTGCTTCAATTCCACATTCCGGAAAATGCTTCCTTGTTCTATAACTCTAGGCCAGAGATATGGCCTCGTCGGACACTAATCTTTCTCTGCCACCCCCAGATATAAGCCTTCTGAGGGTGAAGAACACCCTTCCTTCCTAGGCCTCATTGTTTTTTATTTAGGGGCCTACTGTACATTGTCATAGAGGCATTTTATCAAACACCTTGTTTGGATTGGCAATTTACCACAATTTCAACAATAATCTAATTATGGCATTGTACATTTGTACATAAACAACAAGGATAGCATCACATTGATTATAAAAACACAAGTAATTGTAAAACAAGGTGCACATATAACAATCCAAAATGATCATTTTTTTGGAATATCCACAATCTTGATATGAAAATTTGATAAAATAAGAACTCATTCACATAAGTAATAGATTTCCACTTCACTGCAGTGTTTTGAGTGAGAGAATAGTACCTTTTTGAAGCTCTATCGCTTTTAAGGAAGGATATAGGGTTTGCTCTAAGAAGATGTCAACAGGGGGTTATAAATGTTTGGTAAAATATTGACCGAGAAGTTCGATTATAGCAGATTTTGTTAGCACTGGCACCTGAAAATACCGTTGCTATAAGATAAACGTAACCCCATGCAGCTGTCTGGGAATGTATTTTTCTTATTTAGAACGGGACCAGAGAGCAACTCAGGATATTTCTGACTAAGTGTTGAGCACCGGTACAATACCGGTGCTTTAAAAATATAAAATACTGGTTCTCCATATGAAGGTAGCCTTACGCAGCTGCTTGAACATCAATTTCATATGAAACAGAGAGCAACGCATATGTTTTATGAATAAGTATTGAACATCGCTACAACAATCAGTGCTCAAAAAATGACCCAATACAAGTGCTTGTTATAAAGTAGCCCTACGCAAAGGTTTAAACATCATTTTATTTATTTTAGGATGGACCAGTAAGAAACCCTTATTAATCTTGTCTAACTATTGAGCACCGGTACATTATCTGATGCATAAAAGCCGATGCTCAAGCTTTGTTTTCAAGTACTCTGCCTAAAAACAAAGCATGTTCCTAAGTCAATAGCACTGGTATTAAAAAAATTTTACGGTGCTATGAATAACCATACATTTTGATTTTTGATAAACATTAGTTGAGAAACCTAAATTTTTCAAACATAGGTACATAATTCCACTAAAAATACTCTTTTGGCCAAACGAAACGGTCCTGAAGAGTGCAAAAGTGATCAAATACAAATGGATCAAACTATCTCTTCCTCTTAAAGACAACATCACCACCCACAACATTTCCATTCTCGACCACCCATAGTCTATCCCCATGTGACCGCCTAATTATAGATGGTCCACCAATGTCCTCCAAACTAGGGAAAGCAGACGGAAACTCTGCAATATCGGATTTGACATTAATTCCAATTTTATCATACGAAAATTACTTACCGTGGACTACAACGTGTCACTTCTCATTGCTAAGGTCTCTTATGTAAAACCCCTGGCGAGCTTGAGTTGCTAATATGAACTTGTCATTCTCAAAGCCATTGAAAAACTATATCCTTTGATATCATAGCCCTGGTATCTCTTAATCGTGCAATATGATGTCCTTGCAAACACACAAAGTTTAGACAGGATCCCCTCCACATTACAACGATTACCAGTTAACAAACGTTGCAGAATCCTCAAATTGCAACTCTTTCAACAGCCATTCAGGATAGAGTTCTTCCAACATTTACATGTGCTCATCAACATAAATAGCAGTCTCACTACAGTTACGCAAAACATAAAGATGGAGTTTCATCAACTCAACATTAAATTGTGTGTATAGAGTACCTTTTGAACGTTGAATACCATTCTTCCTACCACTGTGGACATGTCGGGGAACTCCAACTGCCATTTTCCTTGGCAAATTTGATGTGCAATACTCAATGATCTCCTCTTTAACATACCTCAGGACAGTGCTAGCATCGGCATCGATTGTGTACATAACCCTTGAAGACCCCCATGTGATGCTCAAATGGGTATATCCAATGCATCCCAATGGGACCACATATTCCAATTTCCCTAACAGCGTGGACTACAAGATGGACCATAATGTCAAAGAATGCCGGGGGAAAATACTTCTCAAACAAACAAAGCAAAAGTATCCCCCCGCGCTCCAACTCATATTGTTGTTTTCTGCTAATATTCTTATAGAAAATGGAGTTGAAAAATAAACACATGCGCATGTTGCAGAATCTCACCTCTTCCTCAAGGACCTGACAGATAGCCACATGCAAAATTTGTTGCATCAACATGTGACAATTATGGGATTTTAATGCATTAAGATGAAATTCATCATTCACAAACCGACTTATATTTGAAAAGTAGCCAAATGGTACCTTCTCCCCCAATGCACTCACAGACCGACCTCCTCTCGCTGATAGAAAGATTGTTAGGAACTGGTGGTAGGTACGTCCATTAACCTTTCACCTTAGGAGCTAAATCAACTCTTATACCAAGCTCAACTAGGTCGTTCCGTGCATTCAAGTTATCCTTCGTCATACCTGGAATGTTTAGTAGAGTACCAACTAAACTCTCACACAAATTATCTGTATATGCATCACATCCAAACAATGGCGAACCTCCAGAGTCTCCCAATACGGCAAATCAAAGAATATTGATTTATTCTTCCAAGGTCCATCATTTAAGGAAACCACATTTCATATCTTCTTTCCTAGAACAACATTGATTTTTTTTTTCACTTTGTTGTGGATGGAAAACCCACACAATATTCTTGGTGCCTTCCTCCTCTCCCTCCCCCTAACAAAAATGAGTCGTATTCTTGTCACTTGTGCTTCACTGGGAGGAGTTTCCTATGACCGAGATAGATAGTCTTCCAACCATTTTTAAGCTGTGTAAAATCACTTGCTTCCTCACACACAAGACATGCCTTGTGACCCTTAACCATGTAATCCGAAAGATTACCATATGCTGGAAAATCATTAATAGTGCAGAACATCATCACCTTCAGAGTGAACTTTTTCCCACGATGACCATCAAAAACCTAGACACTATCTGATCACAACAACTTCAAATATTAAATGAGTGATGCTAGATAAGTGTCAATGTCATTTCCTGGTTACCTAGGATCAAAAATCATTAATGGCATCAAAGTATATTTCCTCTTCATGTATAGATAAGGAGGCAGATTGTAAATACAAAACATAATAGGCTATGAGCTATGTTTCGATGACATATTACCAAAGGGATTCATACCATCAGTACACAGAGCCATTCTCAAATTCCTGGGTTCTTCGGAAAACTTAGGATAACTGTTGCCAAAATATTTCCATTGATCCCCATTTGCTGGGTGACTAGTGATATCATCATCAACACAACCCCTATCCTTGTACCATGTTATGTTTTTCGCATCCACAGCATTCTTGAACAACTTCTTCAGCCTGGGAACAATAGAAAGGTAGCACAGCCATTTTGCAGGGACACGTTTCCTTACTTCACAATGACCACTTCATCAACATCATTTCTTCTTTGATTATAACAAGATACCTTGCATACAGGGCAAGCCACTTCTTGTTCCAAAGCATCCTTATACAAAACACAATCATTGGGGCATGCATGTAACTTTTTATACTCTATTCCCATTGAGCACAAAATTCTCTTTGCATCATACATGTTGTCTGGTAAACCGTTTTTGAGGGGGGGGAGCTTCTCAATCAAAAACTTCAACAACTTATCCATGCTAGCATCGGTCCACGAACCAACGCCTTTTAGGTTGAACAACTCAATCAACATGACATAACAGTGTCTTTCTCCTTGCAACCTGGATACAACAGTTTGTCTTTCTCATCAAGAAATTTTGACAGAACCTCCGGCCTCCCCCTAAATCTATCCACCACCTCCTCACACATGTCATCCAATTTAAAATCCCAAAAATATTCCCTCTTGCTACCTACAACCACATCCGACTTTAATTTCTCCCCATGAAAAGTCCAAACTGAATAATTCTTCGAGAACCCTCTCATGTACAAATGGAGTTGCAATAAATCTCGATCATCAGTACACTTACAGTTCTTACAATCACGACATGGACATAGGATGCGCACTTCATGACTAAAAGCACAGTCCAAGAAATCTCAAACAAAAGCAATAAATTCATCACTCACCAAGATAATGTTGTGATAAACATGCTTACGCCTCTCAATGGCATAATGTATGTCTACAATGTAATCAATTTGCAACATTTAAACATCCAAAGCAATATACAACTACACAATAAACAATAAGCTCATTCATAACACACCCTATAAATATGCAGCATGGATGATCACACAATACTACAATCCTACCATACCTTATACTTCAAATCACAAGTAATCAAAGCCATACATTACATCAACAACATTTGCAAACTAAACCTATTCATCAAGAGTGTAGAGGAACATTAGAATGTTTAAACTCACAAGATATTTGTAGAAACATATCATTCCACACATATTCCACCTTAAATGATGATTTTGAAAAAAAAATGAAGTACTTTCAAGAGAATTCATTGATGAGCATTCAATGTCTTCTCCAACCCCAAATTTCCATTAATGACATCGAAAACCCCCTCCTTTCATCTTTTACCTGATCAAAATGGTGGTAGGTGAGCATTTAATACATCAATGACACCGGTCAAAACATATAATACTGGTGCTATTGATGCAACTGAAGTAATAGCACTGGTATTTATACCAGAGCTAAAAATAAATGAAAGAACCGGTGCTCAAAATTTCCCCATTTCCCACATTTTTCTGATCTTCACTCAAACACACTTATACAAATAAGCGACACTCTAATATTTTCTGTATTTTATAAATTTTAGCAACAGAACAAACAGACTGGTGTTTATCGTTATACCAGAGCTCAAATATTTCCCGCCATTTCTTCCCAAACCGCACCGGTACCCAAGCATTTACCGGTGCGATTGATACAAATTCCCACATAAATATTTAATATCACAGCTTTCGATCACCAGTATCAAACATACCGGTGCTCAAAATTAGCCAAAATAATCCAAATCCTACTCATAAGCACCGGACCTGAGCACCAATATGTTTTTACTGGTTCCATTACCTCCTAGGCACCGATTTTTCATACACAAACATTTACCCAAGTGCAATAGGTGTTTAATAGCACCGATACATGTGTACTAGTGCCTATGTACTTGATTTCCAGTAGTGTTAAATGCTCCCTCATTTTGACATTTTAAATCATTTTCTTCGACAAATCATAGTGAGCACAACTTAATGGAACAACTAAGGTTGAACAGTACCTCTACAAATCTTATTATGGAGGTTAGTTGACATATTAAAAATTAAACGTTTCTTATGCTTACTTATTGATTACTTTTACGTTATTAATCATTGATTTATTTTGTACACAATAGATATTTCCCCCAGCAAGAGGAGCGTACAATGGCAAGGAGATAATAGATTTAACAGACACAAGGTGTGAAGCTTGGGTTAACGTGTCTTCCTAACAATCCAAGACTCCGGCGGACCTAATGTATTTCAACATGTATTTGATTCATACACATTTACCTTTTTTCTTAAATTATATCATATGGATAGATTTCTTTTTTCACTTGTTAAGATTCTTACTTTTTCAAATGTTCTTGCTTAGCATCAATTTAATTTTTATATTGTGTTCTTGTCTTGTCTAAGTTTCTTCTATGATTTTCCCCCGAGTTTCGATTCCGGGAGGGCCTGGAAAAATAAAAATAAAAAGGAAATTACAAATTGAAAAAGTAAGTACCAATTTTACAAATATTACTACTGGTGTTGTAGACATCCATCCCTCAAAGTCAGAGCACAGCCAATTAAAAAACACACTAGTGCTGGTATTTATAATCTGTCCAGTTTTAGGCACCGGTTTGTGTTCGTACACTGTTTCTACGAAAGAACCAGTGATCATTATCAATGTGCCTAAACAACAATTCGGCAGTCAGCACCGATATCTTAAATACCGGTGCTGAAATAAATATTTTCAGCACCGATTTTATTTACCCTTTCCATGGTAACTACGTTTCAACACCACTCTACTTAGGCACCGGTCGACTGTAGGCACAAAATACCGGTGCCATTGACCCCAACGACCAATGCCATAGAGGGGTGCCTGTAGTAGTGATACTCCATACTCTGACGTGTCATGTACAAAGTGGAAACATCATCCAAGGGCAAGACTGCGATAATCGGACCATAATCTCGTGTCTTGGACAAACTATAAAAAAAGGATGAAACACCAGCACCTGGTCTGTGAAAAAATGTGGAAAAAAAATATACACTAAGCTATCATACTGACTTAAGCATTGGAGCCACTTTCTCTAGATCATCCCATGGATCATTGGAGGTACATGAAGAATGTAAGGATGGTGAAATTTAGTTTTACCTAATTATTTTAATTTATTTTACCATGTTCCAATATATCCTAATTAACGAAGTACGTAATAAAGTAAAAACTTAAAGACACACGACTTGATTTAGCAGTTCGATGAATGTCACCTACATCTACGGAACCTAACCCAGTTCAAAATGAATCCACTAAACAGAAAAATAGTACAAAGTACACCATACAAAATACTTATCTTTTCTAATTAAACGTGTGAGTTCTACTAGCTCCCCTAGTTGCCAACCAGCCTCTCTTTGACCTCGAACTCATTAATGCTCGATCTACTTCTCCCGAAGAATTGAGGCTTACGTTCTGAACTTTAAGATTAAAAGGGTTTTGATCATGTTGGAACAAGAGTGTATAGCTCTCAGCTACTTCTAAATTACGAAAACCTGGATGCATATTTTCTCAAAATAAATATGTGAGTAGTTTAGCCAGAATGTCCACCCTTTATAGCTCGGTCACACTTCTTTAGTTACTTGTGCGACTAGAATTCTATCTCCACAAGATATTCTGATAACAATCAAATCCCTTGGAGATAGAATTACCAAATCAAATCCTTTTGAGATAGGAATTAAAATATTTCGTCCTCATCCACCCCATAGCCAAAACTCCCATATCAATTCCAATTCTATAACTCTAATCCAATCCCACAAATATAGGAATTAATATATTCACCAAATCAAATTAGCTAGACAAAATATATAATTCTCGGATTTTATCTTCAACCATTCCTTATATCACCGAAATTTCTTTTTTGATGTTACAACAAACTAATTCAATATATCACTACTGCAGGACAGGGGTATTTGCACCGGTAATTTAGGGCAATAGCACCGGTATTTTGGCCCCCCAAAATACCATTGCATGTGTATAAGGGTGTAGAAACGCGACAAATTTACACCTGTAAAATGTACCAGTGTAGAAAATTATTTGCACCGGCATCTTAGGCCGGTGTATAAATTTGGGAATCACAATATATCTGCACCGGTATTATTTGGAACACCGGTGTAGCCATTTTGCACTGGTATTTAACATATGAACCGGTCTAAAACCGTGATTTGTACACCGGTCTTTCTTTGTAGTCGGATTATTGTTTTCTTGCACCGAAATAGATTGCACCGGTATTTCTTTTACACCGATTCTTTTACACCGGTATTTCTTTTACACCAGTATTACTATACTTTATGCGCCATCATTATTTAAATAATGTAAAATAAATTATTTAAAATGTGATATTTTTTACATCGGTACATGCATTTTAGACCGGTGTAATATTTGGCTAAATTTTGCAATACCCAATTTTTTTTTCGATGGTCCCTCCCGAATCAATTCCGAGGCAACGACAGCCAGAGATACTTGTAAACTATTACAAATTGGAAACCTTTGAATCGGTAAGAAATTTGAAACATTCTATTACAAAAATATCGCTCGCAAAACACACGAACATTATTCTAGCTATGAAATATAAGAAGTATCTTAAGCATGGGATGAAACAAAGTAAAAAATCACACAAGTTTAGCATAACCAAACACCATCCATAGAATTCTAATATTATCAGCCATTCAAAATAAAACATCAACCTATTATGCCGTTCTTATCATCCAGAAGTTACAACGTAGTGTTCGTCTGCTGTTGATAGTCTCTGAGCCAAGCCTCACACCTCTCTACTACAACTTGAATTTCGTACACATGGTACAACCCTTTGCCCTCTGGGAAAATTTGTTATTTTCAAACATACATTGTTATTCAATAATGTTGCGTTTACTAGAGATTAATAGTCACAAATTTTGAGATGCAAGGTTTACCTCCAAGATATTGTTTGTCTCTGGGTGATTTACAAATTCTTCCATGAAGAGCATGATGGAGTGCCCACATTGCCACGAACCATTATGGGTTCGGTACGACACAGGAAAGGTAAATGTAATTACTAACCCTAAACATATAATTTGAGGGATGAAATGACAGAATGACTTACCATGATGTTGTTGATTTTCCAAGTGTAGTCGGGTTCTGGCTCTGTCTTTCTCTTCTCCCTTTGGTATGCGCAAGCAAGCATGTCAAGAAAGTAAATTAAAATGGTTACTTCTTCCTGTATATTACCAAACTAGGATTTTTAATTTGATTGATTGAAATACCTAGAAATGACCCTGAGTTCGACCAAGTTTGTTGGTTTGATACCTCCTAAGAATGTGTCCAGAGTGAAAACCTCCTCCATTCTAGGACGGATAATGATGAGGTACCAATGATTACTGTCGGAAAATTATGTTAACAAATTAATGAAATGGAAGTAGTTTGAAATGTGAATGTAATTATCAGGAAGAAGTACTTACATTCTTACGTAGGGTATGATGTAGAACTCAGCATCTGTTGCCTTCATTGTTTCCCAAATTTGTTTGAAACAAAATTCAACCTCCTGCTCGAAGTTGTTCAGGTTGCCACAGTTGGATGGGCAGAATTGGACGCGGCTTGAATTAGTTTCCCATATTTTCTCCCACAGGTGCATGTAACTTTAATGATAATGAAAATGAATTCCAGATAATTTTAAAAACATTAAGGCTGAATGTTTTGAAAGTCACCCCATCCACACATCGACCTGCACATTATCGATCTAGGTTATTGAACGCATGCTCCCCAGTTTCTTCCCAAACTCGACCAGAACTTCTATTTCAACACCACATGTGTAATGGCATGAGAATTACGATGGTGGAAAACTAGGAAGAACATGTCGTCCTTATTCTTTATCATTTCCAGGAAAGCGACATTTGCTTCCTTTATGAATTGCCCCATGATAGGCCAATCTTTTAGGTCTCGTTTGTTGACAGTCTGCTAACGTGAAATAATACGAAATGATCACTTGAGAATGTAGTATTGAAGTGCCATTGCTAATGAATAATAATGGTACTCGTTTTAGTGCATTACCTATTTTGGCAGCCTATTTAATCTTGGTCTTGTAGATGGCCGAAAATTAGACGTCGACTTGGATTTTTGCTCACCAGTATCTGTTACAAGGATTAATGAATACATTTATGCAAAAGTACTTGGAGGAATTGAAAAATAATATGTTACAAGAATGTACCATCGTCGCTGGTGAGAATTATAACCCCCTCGTCATCGTCGTCCGTATCACCTCCGGCATTGACATCATCAATGTCACTCGGTTTTTCATCTTCCTTGCCTATTAAGGACACCAGCCAATCCACGATGCTATTTAGCATCTCTCCAAAATTATCGAAGTGATGGTCCGTCGAGGGAAATCTCGCCCTAGGATTGAGAACTGGCTTGCATACTCTCAATCGAGCACACTTCCTTATTGGGCATCCCGACGCTGAGATAGTTGTTGCAGCCCATGGGTGACCTTTTTCTTCTTCCAGAAAATGTCTTTAATGAAAAGAGTTGCGCATTCTCCATCCTGTGTGTATAATATTTTAGTGAATAGATAAAATGGTGATGGAAATATTTCATATGTGTATTTCAATGTATAGGACATGCATAGATTATTGAAGGTGTACCTCTTCATCTCCTTCTCCATCACCGGGCTCTTCATCGAACTTTGCAACATGTGAAGAAATGTCATCCATTGCCTTCTCTATAAACTTTTTAGGATTGTCAAGGCTTGGTGGAATCTGAACACCGTTTGCATATGCTAAGACCTTCACCAATTGCTCCAGATACAATACCATGGCTTTCACGACCGGTTAATTATTAGATGATCTTCTCTGGGTTGTCTCTTTGGCTGAGGAACTTCTACCACACTTGATACGGGAAAGATGAGGAACAGCCGGCGTTGTGGGTAGACCCATCCGAGTTCCCCTGTACCTGCCCAGGTAATCCTTCTTCTTTGTCACTTTTATGAATATTTACCCGGATGCAGTTCCAATGCTCCTTTTTCCTTAAGCTCATTCAATTTCAACTGAAAATCACATAGGAACGCAATTTTTTAAATGAATAATGTGAAATACACTTAAAAATTAATTTAAGTGGTCAATTTTAGCGTAACTTACAATGCCAGGTCCGATCTTCTCAACCTCTTTTGATGTGTATAACCCATTCTCATCTTTGTTTGCCTCAAGATAAACAAGAGATCTGTCAGGTGTGAAATTCGTTTAACTGAGTTGTTGCTCAATCTCCTCGTCAGTGAATCCCTTGGCGGCCAACCTCATTCTCTCCTTCTCCTTCAGCTCCTTAGTCAATTTGTCACGGATGTATCGATTACCCCTTCTGCCCATGTGGTTCGTGTAATCTCTGCCCTTGTTGCTTTCAATATTTGTCACCTGGAGCCTCTGATATTGTTATAAATAAAATTTTAGTTGAATAGAATTTGTGGGCAACATAGCTCTTAACAAGTATTAATTGTTTCATCATACCTAGAAATCTAGATGCCGACCTCTTTTCAAACAAGTGCCATTCGTCTTCATCCACCCACTTGTGCTTCTCCCATGCTGGTATTCTTGTTTTATTGATACCTTTGTCCACATCGTAAATAAACCTATTTGCCACCTTTGTCTTCCGATTCCTATGTTGGTTTTTTGCCCTCTCTGTAATCTCCTTATTCAGTAATTCTAGTTGCTTGTCTGTCATAGGTGTTTCAATTGTGAAGCTCTCCTGGAACGAATCATATGAAAAAGCATGTCATTAATCATGTCTTCACTAAGACTTTACCATGAATAAATTTTTTAAATTACAATTGTCGAGAGTCTTACCGTAACATTCTTCCATGCCTCTTCCTTAACTTCTTCAGGGACAATGATGTAGTGTTCGCATGCGCCAAATCTGATGAGGCGCCATAAAGTGTAATTTCCATAAGTGTGCCAAACTGACCAATTCTTAATGTATACCACTTGATTCCCACAGAACTCAAACGCAACTGGAGTTGGAGTGTTATGATTTGCTAACACCACGGGCTGGCATGTTCTAGTTCCTCACCTCCTCAAATAACTTTTTACCTCAAACTTGTACCATCCTTCTCCAGTTTTCCCTCCAGCCTTTGTCAAGTCATCGTGCGCTTCATTAATAGTTGGCATTTCTTTGATGGTGTTCTTTCCCTTACCCTTGTGAATTGGTATTTTGGCTAACTATTTACCGGCATCTATTCTTCAACATCCCCTACAATAACATCAACATATTCTGCGGTTTCTTCCTTCTCTTCACTAGTCAGATCATTTGTTTGCATTGCATCTTCTTCAAACAATATCTTCAACGGGATCCTTTTTGGCGGTGGTTCTTTGTCCGACACATCAACCTCCTCATTGACCACATGTTTTACCTTCTCCTCCTTCTTCGTAACCGGTCACTTCCTCTTCATTTTTAATTTCCCCTTCTTCGGCGATATCTCAAACAGTAAAATTGAAGATTCTCAATCATTACAATAATGGTAATTAAAGATCAACAATGATAGAACATTGCAAATAACTTGACCAACAAATTCATAAAACATTTGAGCAAAACGTGGCATAGAAATTGAACGATTCATACCTAAAACTACATTACTTAAGGCATAAAATTTTATATAACATGGCATAGAACTTGAAAAATTAAGGTCTGGAACTTGATATAGAATGAAATGGAACCTTATAGAAGTTGATAGAATACCATACCAATGTATAGGCATACAACCGAGCACTTATCACTCCCCCCTAACGTGACTATCAACATTATCACCGACCAAAAAACTATAGTACCACATCATCCATCCACTAATAACGCAAAACATTCTAACCCCACAATTGTATAAACATACCATTCAAGTTACCCATTCAACTTTTTGTCAATTTACATGTTTTTGTTCATAGAGGCAATTGATCGAACATGTGTTGTGCATGAGGGTTGGAATGGTTTTTTGAAGAGATATTGATATGGTAACCCATGGTAACATAACCACCAACACTTACCTTCACCAATGGAGTGTTTTTGTTGCTATTCCCTTTTGTCGAACTTGTCAAGAATGGAATGGGATGATGAACTTGCCAAGTACTTTCTTCTCTCGCCAAGTTCATCTCGTGTTTTTGTTGTTTCTCTTGTGTTGCTCCACGCTTTATAGGATTGATGATGGGAGTTACAATGGTTGATGAGGAGTTTGGTGGTTCAATTAAGTGTAAATTGAAAGGGGTGAGTGGTGGATGGCGGTTTTGAAAGAGAATTTGAAGGTGTTTGATGAGAATATGAGGAGTTGTGGGAGTTATGGTTGTTTGAAATGGGTATGAAACATTTTTTTACATCAGTAATATATACAATACCGGTGTAAAATTAGTGAAAATGGGTACAAAATTTGGCTAACTATTTGGCACCGGTACGTAGACCGGTGTACGAAAGGAAAAAAAGCAGCAGCGTGGAGCTACTTTAAATGATTTTTTCACTGACCCAAGAGGAACACATAAAACTTTAAGCTAAATGTATTATACCGGTAACAAGTACCGGTGTAGAAAATGTTGCCGTTGTAATACTTCACGAAAAGCAGCTGTGTGCGGCTGCTTTAAATTTTTTTTTGGAAAAATATGTTGAACCTGAGAGGAACTTCTGAAATTTTAGACTAACTCTCTAGCACCGGTATATTTACCAGTGCAAAAAAAGAAATTACCTATGTAAAAATGTTTGGGCCTTATTAAAAATTAAAGAAATTGAAAATTTTGAAATGCATGCCAAAAAATTGAACACATACACCGGTACTTGTTTAATATTAAAGATTGTTATTTACATAAATTCCCACTTATTGCATTTACCTCCCGTGCAATTTTCAAACAACCCCAATGAATCAAATTGATGGTTAATTATTGTGAATAGAATTTGTACTAGTTGTTTCATGCAAATATTGACCACACATGGGCCCCGTACGTTAACGTTACTAAGCATTGTTTAATTTCATAAAATTTGCATTTTGACTCCAAACATTTTGTTCCACCCCTTGAAGCTCTTTTCCACCATCCGAAAGGAAATTTTAGGAAGCTCCAAATTGAATAAGTAACATTTCCGTACCTCAATGGTACCGAGGAACCCGCAAAATTGATTATACGTGTTTATTGCAATTAGGTCCCCATATTATGACATGCGATTACGACATGTTAGGAAACTACATAAATTACCAAATTCAATATTCCGGGCTTAAATCATACTTGCAACATATTTTTGCCCAGGTGGTGATTCGTCCTGAAGCGCTAGTAGGTGTTGTAGAGTAAACTGCAAGGGTTTACTTCGATGTTTTTATGTGTAATCCGAACAACTTCCAAACTAAATAAGGAGTCTGGACCCATTTGTTTTCCCGCATGTGGAACTTGGAAATACAAAAGGGTTGTTTTATAAACCATCTGGTTCGATCGGATTGCTATTTGAATTTACGAGTAAACTTTTTACCTTTTGCAATTTAGTCCCTCCAAGAATCATGGAAGGGTCGGAATATAAAATTGGCACCACATATATGCAATTTAATACAATATGATCGTGTTAATGTATTTGTAGACCCTACTGGCAGACAGAAGGCCCTGTAAAATCAATAGTGAATGTTTGCACTATATTTTCTAAAATTATACTATTGCCCACAAATTTACTTGGGGAACCTCCATAGCTCCTAATGCTACAATATTTTTTAATTCTTACCATTCTTGAAATATAATGCACCAAAATTTGGCGGTCCTGAAGTAACCACTTAGGACAACTACGTTCGACCTATCTTTATTTGTCTTCATAAGTGTATTTGTCAGATAGAATTTCAAAATATGCGGTGTACACATTTTTTTTATTCGATTCATCATCGTGCATGTTTGTCAAAAGTAAAATTTTCAAACTGTCTAAGTGCAACACAATCAATGTTTGGTACAGAATCTACTCTTTCTAACTGCTACTACAAGTTTTCTTCAAATAATAACAAGAAAATGGTTCTACCCCATCAGCTGGTCCTGTTGCATCACCATCACGGGTACTTGTGCCAACATCCATGCCCTTGATATTTCTCTTCTTCTTATAACGGGACAAATTACATACTGGACAAACAATCTTATCCTTAAGGTCACCCCTATATAGGACACAATAGTTCGGACAAGCATGTATCTTTTCATACTCCAATCCCATTGGACACAAAATTCTCTTAGCTTCATAAAGGTTATTAGGAACCTCATTATTGGGCAGAAGCTTTTCATTCAAAAACTTAAGCAATCTATTTATGCTAGTATCACTCCATGACTCTACACCTTTCAAATTAAACAACTCCATTAAACACGACATGACCGTGTCTTTCTTCTTGCAAACGGGATACAATGGTGTATCCTTCTCACCAAGGAAGTAAGCCAAAACCTCGGGCCTCCCTCTAAACTCATTAACAACCTCCTCACACATGTCATCCAACATAGAATTCCCAAAACACTCTCCCTCGACTAAAAGCATGCTCCAAGAACTCATCCACAAACATAATATATTCATCGCTCAACCTACTAACATTGGCATACATATGCTTACGCCTCTCGATGTGTGATACAACTCTACATATCAATAAATGTCCAACAATCAAACTTCAACACATTTAATACAATAGAATTTTTCATGATGACTTCCTAATCATGCAACATCATAAATGCACAATATACACCAATATTCCACATTACAATTACAACATTCTTCACATGTCCAACACTATAGGAATCAAAAGCATAGCCTTATTACTACAACAACCTTGAGAACAAATCACAAACTAACATCTACAATTCTACCTCAGTCACCATCAAATTATAAAACACAAAATGTAAATATCTCTACTGACCAAAACCATACATGAAGTCCTTAATATCCATAAATGTAATTCAAAAAATGGTACCTTCAAGTGTCTTCATAGTGGAGAATTCAATTCCTTCATCAACCAAAAAACACCATTAGTGAACCTCTTCTTCCAAAAATATAATTTTTAACCCGCTAAAAAAGGTGGTAGGTGAGCATTTAATGCAATTTTCTACACTGGTATTCAGACTTTACCAGTGCATTTGTAGAATTTTATATTGGTAAAATTAGTAACCGGTGTAGATATTTAGCAAAAAACCCACATATTTTCTTCTCCTGCACCGGTAGGATCACAGGCCTGTGCAAAAACAAATAGTTTTGGTGCCAAATTTAAAAAAAACAATTTCACATGTATTAAGAAAATACTGGTGCGTGTTCAAATCCTACACCGATTCTAATAGTAACTGGTATACAAATGCAAATTTTTCCTGCATTTTTTAAATTTTCACTGGTAATTTCCCGTTACCGGTTTAGAAAGTTGTCCTCTTCGTGCCAAATTAATAATAATAAAAAGGAAATATGTACACACCAGTATAATCGTGTACCGGTGCCCATGTAAGCAGATGCATCAGTCAAAACACCTATTCGGATAATACCGATGCAAAATATTTGACGTTGGTACACCGGTAGAACCAACACCAGTGCAAAAATAGGTGAACTGTACAACGATTGACAAGATACTGGTGCGTAAGTAATTATTTGCACTGGTACAGATGTTAACATAATACTGGTGCAATTGGTTACATATGCACCTGTATACCTGTACTCATGAATTTATACCGTTGCGTATGTATTAGTTTTCCAGTAGTGTATGCATAATTTCCATAAATTGCCAATTAACAAATCTGGACTTTACAATCTCCCCCTTTTTCATTTTATAGAGCCATCAACCTTTTTGGACTTTCAATGCAAATAAAGATATCAACTGAAACCAGTATTGATATTGGAACATGAGCTTAACAAAAATTTAGCTCCCCCTGAATACCAAAACTTAGATTCACTAAGACCTCAAACTCCATGTTGGAACATGAAATAAAACTCAGTACTTAACTTCTTAGGAAAAACCATGTTGGAACACACAACGAAAACAGACACCCATAAGTACTAGAAATCCGAGACTTAAGAAACATTCATCATGCCCATAGCTTCCAGCTGGGCCCAAAATAGTACAAACCAAGAATCCAGAATTCCAAAAAAATTCTATGCCAGAAAATATACAAAAGTACTCTCCCTTGGAGCCATGCCAAAATGAAAAAAATTTAGAGTATCCAGAAAAAAAATCATGAATCATCAGTAGCCTCCTCAAGATCTTCATCTACAGCATCCAACTTCTTCAAATCCTCTTCAAGTGCTGCAATTTGAACCCGAAGTGCTGCAATCTTAGCCTTCAGTTTCAGCTTCTTGGCTTCTTTGGCCTTCTTTGTAATTGCTGCAGTAGATGAAATACATGTCTCAGATGTAGTCCAGGGCAGATCATCAATTTTCCTTGTAGAGAAAGTCCTAGAATTTTCCTTGACCACCTTGGGTATTATGATCTCATCATCACTGTTGACCTTCACCATCCCTGCTCTAGCCAATGTAGTAATCACACATTGATGTGGCATAGAGTTCTTCTTCCTGGATAACACAGCCTAAAAACAATATTCTCCTGAATAATCCAGCCCAAATTTACTAGTATTTTCTTCCCATCATAGTAAAGTAACTTGGCCATCTCTCTGGTTAAGGGTGAGGTAGTAGTGAATGGAATCCAATAGTTAATGGCTATCTGAGAAAGGAAAAAAAACTTGCTGGCCAAATTAGACATGGCAGCATTCCTTTGAGCTGACCACTCTGACACAAAGCCTCCTAAGATCTCTTTTATAATCTGGTCATTTTTCAGCTCCAAATATTCTCCATATGGCCTATCAAACTCGGGAGTTGGAAAATTAAGAGTCTAATTTATTTTGCCAGCTGAAAACTTGATAATATTTCCCCGTATGTAAGCCCATCCATACCAGCCAGACTCAATATCCTAGTTTTCTTCAATGACATTGGCATAAAACTCTAACACCATCTCCGTATTGTATTCCTCATAGACTGTGGTATCCTTGGCATAGCCCAAATCCTCCAAGAAGGGTACAAATCCACAATTCCTGTAAGTCTCCAAATCCAGTGGCCTTTCTGAGATAATATTCAGCGGTCTTTCTGAGATAATATTCCTAACATTTATAAATCCCAACTATCTTGGCAATCTTCATTGAAGAAATCTGCATTAAAGGCATTTCTTGCCAATGATGCTATGACCGGCTTCTTTCTTCACTTTTCTTTTCTTTTTCTAAGACTGAATTGATCCTAATTCAGTCTCTTGCACCTCCCTCTTTGATCTCCTTGTTCTTGTTTGCACAAACTCCTTTAGAACTTCATCACTGCTATATGCCAAATCCTCAACGAGGTACATCCGGTGTTGGAACACCAGTTCCTCCTTCTTCAGCTTCTTGTTGGCCTGATGTTGGAACATCATCAAGGCTAGGTTCTTCAACCTCTACAACCTGCTAGTATGATGTTGGAACATCATCAGCAGCCAACTATTCTTCTTCTTCCCCTGTCTCCATCTCCGGGGTCATAATGTGTACATTCAGTGTCATCTCATCATCATAATCCTCTAGATTCACAGGGACATATCCTCCTCCCATATCCTCCTCAATCTCCATATCAATATAATCTCCCCCTGTATTCTCACCCAGTGTTAGAACATCAACACCATCATTGGCTTCCAACTCTTCATCATTAGAAATCACAATCACATATGGGACATCACTCCTCACTCTTTGACCTCTACCCGTCTTTACATCAACAAACTTCACAATTTTCTAGATCTCACAGTTGGTTCACCTCGTACAAAGTTCTCATGTACTTCTATAATTATGTTTTTGGCCTTACTGGATTTAGTAACTTCTATGTATATGCAAGAAACTTCTTTTCCATTATACTCAGTACATCCAACCTCTGTTAGTCTAGGGTTCAAGTCCTTCATTAACCTAATGTCTCCTATTCTACCCCTTAATACTGTATTCAGTTAGACCCTGAACACTTCACCAAACACAAACTTATACCTCCTTAAATCCTTATTCTTCCCAGTGTCTCTAAGCCATGCAATACACTCTCAAATAGAATTTTAGCAATTTCCATTAATGCTGAAAATTTTACCTTCATGATTCTTCTGACATATGTAGGAAGAAGTATAAACCGGTGGAGGTGGTAACTTTCCAGTTTCATAGTAGAGTTGCAATTTTTCTGAGTCTGTGATAATCATAGCTCTGGAGATTCTGATTATGGGGATTTTTGGATTGTGGTGGATATGGAGTTTATGCTCTGGAGCTTTAAATCTCTTAAATCTCTTTGTAAATTGAAATCCTAATATCTCGAACACAGGATAATTTGATGTTTGAGTAGTGGGAAGGAGATAAGTAGAGATGGTGGGTCTCTAGCCAAAAAGAAGGGAAGTTGAAGAGATAAAAAATTAGAAATATTTCCTTTCCCTTTCTCAATAACCGCATCACCATTTTCTCTTTCCAAGACCATAATTACTTCTTTTCATCTTCCAGCCGTCAAATCAACCTCTCTCTCCACTAATTGATTAGTCTTCCATATTTCAACATACAATACCACTACCATTTTGTGTCATTTTTCTTTTTTCTTTTTTTTTGTGTTTTTCCATTTTTCTGCACACAAAAATAATAAGCAAAAAACAATTTACAGCTACTAAAAATGCTCGACTAAAAAAATACCTCAGATATGACACACACCTACATGTTGTCTGAGGAGCTCAAATGTGGTTAAATCCAATGGCTTTGTGAAAATATCAGCAAATTGCTCTGATGGTAGAACATAGACCACCATTACTTCTTTTCTCTCAGAAGATCACGAATAAAGTGGTGCCTCATATTAATTTCTTGCTAGACTGGATTCTTGGATATATCTATAGCACTTTTGTTGTCACATAATATTTTTTCGAGGAACTTGATGAATTCCATAATCTTTTAGCATTTATTTCATCCACAATAATTATGCACAAAAGCTTCTAGCAGCAAGATATTCAGCTTCAGCAGATGATAAAAGATAGAATTTTGCTTCTTGCTATACCAAGATTCCAAATTCGTGTGAATAAAGAAACAACCACCAGTAGTAATTTTTCGATCATCTGCATTACTAGCTCAATCCGAATCACCATAGCCAAATAGATCTGAGTCTTAATTTTTAGAATACCAGATACCATACTCAGAAGTCCCACTAACATACCAAATAATCTGCTTTACTGCAGTCAGATGAGTTTCCTTCGGACCAGTTTGAAATCTTGCACATACCCCAACACTGAAACATATATCTGGTCGACTGGCTGTAAGGTATAGTAGACTTCCAATCATGCTCCAGTACAATTTCTGATCAACTGAAATACCTTTCTTCACCAACTTATGTGTAGCCCCCATTGGTGTTTGAACTGATCGAGAATTGCTAAAGCCAAACCGTTTCACAAGATTCATGGCATACATACTCTGATATATAAACATGTTATTATTTTGTTACTTCACCTGAAGTTCTAGAAAATAAAATAGTTCACCAACCATACACATCTCGAATTCATCCTGCGTGACATTTACAAAATCTTGTACCGTAAATGGTAAATTAGAGCCAAAAACAATGGCATCTACATAAATTTGAGAAATCATAATTTTTGATGACATGTTTAACACAAATAAAGTGTGATATAATCCCCCTCGACGATAACCTTTCTTAATAAGAAAGTTAGTGAGTCACTCACACCAAGCCCTTGGCATCTGTTTCAACCCATATAGTGTCTTTTTGAGTCGATACACATAATGTGGATAGTGAGGATATTTGAAACATTTTGGCTGTTCAACATAGACTTCTTCATTCAGATAGGCACTTTTCATGTCCATTTGGTATAGTGTAAAGTTCATAGTACAGAAATAGCAAGTAAAATCCGAATAGATTCTAACCTAGAAACTGGTGCAAATGTCTCATGAAAATCAACTCCTTCTACTTGAGTGTACCATTGCGCTACTAGTCTTGTTTTATTTTGAGTAATCTGACCATTAGCATCTGAGTATTTTTTGAAGATCCACTTGGTTCCAATAACATTTACTCCTTTGAGACGAGGAGTGAGATACCACACATCGCTCCTTTGAAATTGTCCAAGTTCTTCTTGCATAGCTACAATATAGTACATATCTAGTAGGGCTTCTTTGTAATTCTTTGGTTCAACCAGTGAAATGAAACATTGTATCCTGCAAGTTCCCTGTAATTAACCTATGGTAGAGTTCGAGTTCTCTCCACACTTAGTTCTGGTTCAACCTTGTGTTAGAACATGGGGTGGTAAACCAGAGGTTGATGTTCCAAAATCGATATCATCAGGGTCATCTGAATTCTCAGAAGGATGTGGTGTTCTAACATCGGCTTGCTGGCTAGTCAAAGTATTCTGTGTTGGAACATGAGCGGGAGCTGGCATATCGTCTCTCCTTTTCCTGATACTTGCTTGTCATCTGAATCATCAACAATCACATTAATTGACACCATGAGGGTATTAGTATGAGATTGAATACTCTATATGCACAACTATTCACTGAATAACCCACAAAAATTCCCTCATCACCGTGGGTGTCAAACTTGCCCAAACGTTCATTTTCCCTGAGAATGTAACACTTGCTTCCAAACACATGAAAATAAGCAACATTAGGGTTTCTTCTCTTCCATATTTTGTAAGACGTCTTGCTTGTGAGTGGACGCTGATACACCCTGTATATAGTATATCACGCTGTGTTGATTGTTTATGCCCACCATTTCTTGTGAATTCCTTTTATGGTCAACATAACTGAGCTATCTCCTGCAGAGTCCTATACTTCCTTTCAACAATCCCATTCTGCTAAGGTGTAATAAGTGCAGAGAAGTCGTGATTGATGCCTAGTTTATCATAGAAATCACTGAATTAAGATTTTTTGAATTCTCTGCCATAATCACTACGGATCCTCACAATCTTCTCAACAAGACTCCCTTTTTCAGTTTGTAACTGGGTCACCAGACTTCTGAACAGCTCTACCGTATCTGATTTTTCTTTGAGGAACGCCACCCAAGTATATCTAGAATAGTCATCAACACATACAAAAGTATACTTTTTTCCAGTCATACTAGGGGTGTTAACCGGACCCATTAAATCCATGTGAACTAATTCAAGGTTTTTTGAGGTGGTAATACACTGAACAGATGAATGAGGAGATAGAATATGTTTACCTTGTTGGCATGGTCCACGCACAATTCCCTTCTTATTAGTTAGAGTAGGCATACCTCGAACTGCTTTAGTATTTGCAATCTTCACCAACGTTTTGTAGTTGATGTTCCCAAGCTTCCTATGCCACATGATTCTTTTATCTTCTTTTTAAATTAAGACACCTTACTTCTTGTTCCAACAAATAACAGATTTCTAAAGAACGAACACTGGAAAGTACTTTATTTTCTCCATGCTTCACAATGCATTTTTCCTTATGAAACTCAACTGTCATATTATCATCACACTACTAACTGATACTCAATAGATTAGCTTTCAAATCTTCTACCAGTAGAATGCTTGTAAAACTGGGAATCCCTCAACCTGTAGTTCTTCTTTGCCAACAACACGACTCTTTTTTCCATCACCAAATATAATAAAGCCACCATCATATGGTTTGATGTTGTTCAAGTACTCTTGAGTTCCTGTCATATGCTTAGAGCAACCACTATCAAAGTAACAATAATCTCTAGAATGTGCAATAAGAGATGTGTGAGAAACAAGACACATAGTACTTTGTTTAGGGATCCATACCTTCCTGACCAGTCTAGCTCGTTCGGCATTGTTCATGTTAGAACATGCTGACAGTTGTCGCCCATTCATAATGTCTCTGCGAAGCCTTAGACATTGTTCTTGTTTGTGACCTTGGTAGGCGTAGTAGTCATAAAATAAGCTTGCGGTGATGTGTCTTCATTATCCTTTTCTTCATAGCTTGTACCTCTGCTTTGAAATCAATCGGGACTTTTTCATCCTTGTTATACCCAATTCCTTGTCTATCTCCAACGTACTTTCCCATTGCCAGTATATCATCAAGCTTTACCTTTCCAGCGTTCAGCTTTGTGATTGCAGCTTCAAGCGTCTCAGCTCTGACAGTTGCTGATTTTAGATTCAGTTTCAGCATATTAATTTTATTCTCCAGTTTTTCAACTAGATCTACCAACTCCGTCTTTCTTTCCACAAGCTGGTGATTTTCATATTTTAGAATTTTTTTGCCTCAACAACTCTGAACCACATTGCATACATATTCTCATACTCCTGGTAGATATAATCATCATTCACTTCTTGACCATCATAGTCTGAAGAGTTTCCACTCAGCATCTATGTGTTAGAACACCTCAACTTCTCAGCCTTCTCGGTGTTGGAACATGCACTTCCAGATTTGGCCATATCAATAATCTTTGCTCTAAATGCCACAGTTGCTAGTGAGTTATTCTTCTTCCTCATCTTCCTCATCTTCCTCATCTTCCTCATCTTCCTCATCTTCACTACATGAAGTAACATAAGATCTCCCTTTCTTCTTTCGTGTGTTAGCACATTCAACCTGGATGAAACCAAAACCTTCACATTATCTGCATTGAATCCTTCTTGACTGCTTTGATTTGTTGTTCTGATTTCTCAAAAATTGCTGATTAAGGGGGGGGCTCGAGAGTTACCAAACTCTTGTGAACGAGGTCTACTTCCAACAGATCTGTCTTGTGACTTTCTATTCACCACTTTCTTTAAAATATTTGAAAACTTCTTAGTTATAAGAGCAAGTTCTTCAGCTTCACTTTCAGTGTCACCTTCATGATCATTCCTTGAGGCTGGGGCTTTGAACGCTAACTCCTTATGTGCTTTCGTTGATGGTTGGTCAAGTGTCATCTCATATGTCTGCAATGATCCCATCAACTCATCTGGTGTCATGTTTTCCACGTCTCTTGCTTCTTCAATGGAAACAACCTTCATAGATAATTGTTTAGGAAGGGATCGTAGTGTTTTCTTCACTAATTTTTCTTTCTTGTAGGCTTTCCCTAGTTGGTATGTCATATTGGAGATGTCTATTAATTTCCCATTGAACATAACAATAGTTTCATCTTGCTCCATCTTCAAATCCTCAAATTTTGTGGCTAACATTTGTAGGTTAGAATCACGCACTCGACTTGTTTCTTCATGCACTGTTTGTAGTATATCTCATGCTTTCTTTGCATGGTAACAAGTTGATATGATTCTGAACTAGTTTTCATCCACTGCTGTGAAAATAGCATTTAAAGCTTTGGAGTTTTCCATCGAGGCCTTCAGCTCATCTGGAGTCCATGTTAACTTATCTTTGAGTCTTCATTTCTTTGCACTTATTTCTCTTTCCTTCTCCTTTGAACTAGATTCGACATTTTCCATGGGGTGAAATACCAGGCAAGTTCATCTAGTGAGCTGATAAAAACTCTCATATGTGTCTTCCAATAGGTGTAGTTTGTTCCTTCTAGCAGTGGAGGCCGAGACACCAAAGCTCCTTCTTTGGTCTTCATGGTAAAACAAGATTAGCACTTTCCTTGACACAAACAAGGTAAGAATAAGTGACTCAGCTCTGATACCAATTGAAATTGGTTTTACCTAATTACTTCAATTGAGTTTACCGTATTCCAACATAACCTAATTAACCTAGTACGTAATAAAGTAAAAACTTAAGGACTCGCGACTTGGTTTCGCAGTTCGGTATATGCCACCTACATCTACAGAGCCTGGCCCAGTTCAGAATGAATCCACTAATCAGAAAGATAGTATAAAGTACATCATACAAAATACTTATCGTTTCTATTTAAACGTGTGAATTCTACTAGCTCATATAGTTGCAGATCTGCCTTGATCAGACTCCCTCTGACCTCGAAACTCGTGGACGTTGGATCTCTCCTCCCGAGGAATTCAATTTTATGTTCCGAACTTTAAGATCAAAAGGTTTTGATCATGTTGGAACACGGTGTATAGCTCTCAGCTACTTCTCAATGACAAAAACCTAGATGCAGATTTTCTCAAAATAAATCCGTGAGTAGTTTAGCCAGAATGTCCACCATTTATAGTCCGGTCACTTGTTCGACTGGAATTCTATCTCCACAAGATATTTTGATAACAATCAAATCCCTTGGAGATAGAATTACCAAATCTAATCCCTTGGAGACAGGAGTTAGAATATCTCGTCGTCATCCATCCCATAGCTGAAACTCCCATATCAATTCCAATTCTATAACTCTATTCCAATCCCACAAATATAGGAATTGGTATATTCACCAAATCAAATTAGCTGGACGAGATATATACTTCTCGAATTTTATCTTCAACCATTCCTTATATTTCACCAAAATTCCTTCTTTGATGTTACAACACACTAATTTCATATTTGCATAATTTCCACAAATTGCTAATTAAGAAATCTAGACTTTACGGATAGTGTAGAATAATCTCAAGGGTGAGGAGAGCATGATTACAAATGCCCCCATGATTCAGATGGTTTTAAAACTTCTGCTTTGTTTGCCCATACGTTAGATCCAATTTAATTCGTTCTTTGCTCTTGGAGTAGTTTCGGAGCCAGCTGCGTCTATTTGGTTGTGAAGAAATTTTATTATACGAAATTACCTGTCGTTCCATTAGCTTTGGTTTCAACAATGATTGCTACGTTTTTCTTATAAATAAACTACACAAAGAGGATTATATAACACACAAGTAAACTATTGTTTCAATCCTACTTAGCACATAACCTAGCTTTCAGGGTAGATAAAATGGTTTCCACAGTGGAGATACAATCAAAGGAGATGATAAAACCGTCATCCCCAACGCCCCATCACCTTCGAAACCTCAAGCTTTCGTTCCTTGACCAAATTCCACCCCCAAACTACATCCCTCTCATTTTCTTCTATGATCAACTGCCCACTAAAAACAATCAATCCCTTAAGGATTCATTGTCGAATGTTCTGACTCGATTTTATCCTTTGGCCGGGAGGCTTTCCCCGGAGAACTACATAACCGCCGATTGTAACGATTCCGGCGCTTTGTTCGTGGAGGCTAAGGTTCATGACGCCAATCTCTCGAGCATTGTCCAAGATCCAAGCATGGATGAACTGGAAAAGTTGTTACCTCTTGGGCCAACTGGCACCCGAAGCACTATGGCGGAGGCTAACACTCTCCTCCTAGCTGTACAGATCAACCACTTCGATTGCGGAGGAGTTGCAGTTGCTGTCCAAATGTCACATAAAATAGCCGATGGAAACTCTCTGGTGAATTTCATGAATGCTTGGGCCTCCGCCTCCAGAGGGGATGATGATCATGACTGTGAAAAGTTTTCCCCCACATTTGATATGGCGAGTTTCTTTCCCCCGAAAGATATGTCGGGTTTCGCGATCAAACCAACAACCGCCACGGTTACAAAGCAAGACATGGTCACCAAGCGCTTACTGTTCAACAAGGAAACGTTAGCAAAACTCAAGTCGGCTGAATCAACCGTCCAGGTGAAGAACCCCACCCGAGTGGAAGCCGTGACCACGTTTCTTTGGAGGCATTTCATCCATGCCTCCAGAGCAAAAGGATCCAAGAAAGCTGTGGCGGTATTCCATGCGGTGAACTTGAGGCCTAGAATGGATCCACCACTTCCCAATCAGGCCTTCGGAAACGGGTGGGGGAACGCGTTAGCGATACCAGATGCTGCTGAGGAAGGGTGTCTTGTTGGTGAGTTGAGGGGGGCAATAGGGAAGATTAATGGAGATTATGTTAAGGAAATACAGAGTAGAGATGATGGGTATTTAAAGGATTTCAAGAAGAATTTTGCACTGCAGTTGATGGGAGAGATAGAATGTAGCATTTTTAGTAGTTGGTGCAGGTTTCCAGTGTATGAAGTTGACTATGGTTGGGGGAGGCCAATATGGGTGAGCACGACTACATTTCCTTACAAGAATCTTGTAATCTTGATGAGTACTAGTTGTGGAGAAGGCATAGAAGCATGGGTTAACATGCTTCAAGAAGATGCCTCCTTGGATTTCAGTATCTAATTGAGAGTGCTTTATTTTACTATAGATGATCTCAAGATTTTGGATGCAATTGTGCATCTTCTGAAATTGTACAATTGTGCTTCTCCGAATGTGTCCTCTTGGACTTTTAAATTTTTTTTACGCACCCTTTAGAGGACGCAATCAGCAAATGCGTCCTCTGTATTTGCTATTTTTTTCTGTGCTCCTTTTAGAGGAAGCGTTCGTTGAATGCGTCCTCATTGTCTAGAATTTTTTTTCGTGAAGAGGACGCATTCTGTGAATGCGTCCTCAATATTGGCTTAAAAAAAATTTCTCTGGATTTTATTAAATAAATTTTGAGTTGCATGTCATTAAAAATGTGTCCGGAATTTAACAAATAATTATTTTTAATTCGTCATTTTATGAATGCGTCCTCAATATAAAATCAATATTTTAATCAATCTATTATATAATTTATCAATTATTGTTTTTCATATTTTTGCTTTTGGTGAAAATAGCGCATAAGAAAACTTGTGTTTGTTTTATGATATTTTAAAATTTTCAGTAATAATAAATTTTGATCGTGGGATTTGCAATTTTTTAACTAGTCTTGAATATAGAGTAAGAATGAATTATTTATAGAGTAAGAATGAATTTTTTGAATTGTAAATTGGGAGTTTCTTATTTTTTGTTCGAATTGTGCACATTTTCCACTGTTAACGAATATAAATAAACAGAAATGTACAATATCACAAGAAGACGTGCCAAACGTAATGAAATGAGTGCTCAATGTCATGTAATGTACTAATGACGACCTCTGCAAAGCTTTCCACCTGTTCCACATGGGGGAGGATGTATGATGCGGGATGTGCGTCGTGGAACAGTCATCTCAGTAGAAACATGTACGTCGTCATGCGAAGCTCCTTCTGTAAGATCCGCCTCAATATCATCCCTGCAAGATTGAATTATTATTCTGGGAATCAATGAACTCGGGGATTTGGCTTAGGAACTGTGACTCAAAAAGATTTGAGTTAACTTTGAAGTCATCCATCCGTAAGTTCTGGAAAAAAAAACTGAATTTACTATAGTTTCAATTTCAGTTGGATTGTCAGTATATACTACTTGTGTAGTTTTAATTTTATTAATTTTTTGTTTAAGGCTTCTTTGCTTAATTGAGGCATGAATGAGTTTGGTGTTTTCAAGAAGCATCCATTTTCAGTTTAGCATTCTGTTGCTAAAATAGTTTTTCTTTATTCAAGTCATTCAGGAGAACATATTTTTAATGTTTTAGACCAACTATACGATGGAATTGCTTCATTCATATGAAAATTCTTGAAATCCGAGGTATTTATCTGCTAATTTATACTTTCATTTATGTCCCCAAAATACTTCTTATTCCATTTTTAAGGCCAATTTTTAGCCTCTTAAGTTTTAGAAACATTCTAAGCATGTTTTTTTTCTGAAAAGGTTAGTTCCAGTTATGTGAGATAAGTTATTAAAGGTCTGACCTAGTCTTCCACACATCTAAAAATTTGGAAGGTTTTGGGACAAATGTTATTTTATTGCCTAATGTCGGAATAAGTGGGCAATGACCTGATGTGAGTTTGTTTAAGGTATGCATGGATCTATTAGGAAAGTTTGTTAACCAGTCACAATCTACAAAAGTTCTATCCATCCTTTCTAAGGTAGAGATTTTTCTTCCATTAATCCAGGTATAAGAGTTAACCAATATGTATAGATGAGATAGCTGGTTTGATGATATAAATTTTATAAAAACTTTAATTCTTCTTAAATTAGGTTTTTAGGACCCTCATATTCATTAATTATGGCCAACGCATTAAAATCACCAATCATTAGTTTGTTATTGTCTAGTATTGACTTTTGTTCATTCCACAACACTCTCCTTATAAACCCGTTAGTAGATGCATGAACAAAGCATGTAATCATTTGGGTTTGGAAACAGGATGTACATAATTTAGTGGCTGTGAAATTGGAAGATTCATAAAAAAACATGTATCCTCATGTTAGAATTCCAAAGGGTCCAAATGTTATTATTATCCAAACAGAAGAAATTATCGAATTGTAATCTCTGTCAGTGTTTTTAACCTCATTCTATATATTTTTAGGTTAAAAAGTACACGGGAATTGGATTTTGTGGATCCATAGAAGTGTCATGGCTTCCTAGGTTCCAAACTAATCCTTTAATGTTATGGTTTTATCATTCATGATAACTATTTATATTTGATATTTGAAGTTGATCTAGGGTCCAGTTTATTAAGCCTATTAAACAATGTTAATTTCCTTGCTGATGTAGGTAAAAGCTTTAGAGATAAGGAGTTAGTTTTACATACCTCTTCCAGATGATGCACTGTAGAACTTGAATTTGAGCTTTCCATAAGGTCTGTTTCATCAGCATTTCTAAGCCGAAGAAAGTGAGATTGAGATCAATTATTTTTCTCGTTGATTGAGGCCGGGGGGGGGGGGGGGTGTTCAGAAGAATACATGTGTTTCCATCCAATGCATACTCCTATGTGTGGGAAATATTTGGAGATGAAGCTAATAGGAGTGGGGTGGGGGTGGGGGTGGGGGTGGGGGGGAGTTCAGAAGAATAAATGTGTTGCCATCCAATGCATACTCCTTTGTGTGGGAAATATTTGGAGATATAGCATATAGGCTATTTGTTTCACTCATGTTAGCTTCATCTGTAACCAGTTCCTTGCATATTGTCTCTTTGGGAACCATGTCTATGTACTCAAAAGTTCAATTTCTTTTTCTCCATTTAGCGGGGTGGATTTCAGGGATTGATGAGGTTAATTAAGGGCTTGGTCATGATTTAATTTTAGTTCAGCTCAATGTTGAGTGTGTCAATTATTGTATCTACATGATGAATTCCTAGGTTGTTATTGGTTTGAAACTGCAGTTTTACATCCCTTTGTTTCTAAAAGACATTTATATATTCCAGAAGTGTTGAGATGAATTTTTTTCGTGTACCAGATTTCTCAGTGTCCTTGGGTACAACATTCTCCTTAGAGATGGGTTTAATAGCAAGCTCTGGATTTTTATTTTTAAAATTTGGCTATCTCGTTTCCTAGTTTCCTAAAAAGGGGTAGTAAATTAGGAAGTTATTATGCTCAATATTGAATTTATCATTTTTAATAATAGGGCCTAACCTGATGAAAGTTGGTGTAAGGCTTTGGAGGGTGATTTCCAACACAGATTTTGAGGGTTGGGGGTCTTGTAAGCTTCTTTGTGGGTAAGTCAATTTTGATGTATATCCCAATATGATTTCCAATGGATTAGGTTGATGGAGTATTGCAGTAGTGCAGTGAGACATTTCTTATTGTGACCCAGATAGGAACAATGGACAACTCTGTGTTTGGCTTGAATTCTGAAGTCCTTAAAACCGTCATTTTCTCGTCGTCGAATGATTATTTTTCCTTTATCTTGCACCTTTAGAAAGCCACATTCGTATGAAATCTGATTAAAATGTTTTTGAAGTCTACTCGGATTTGAGTCGGCCAACTCAAATTCGGTAGTGGCCAGCTCGGTCTAAACTCAGGAAAGGTTCAACTCAACTCAAAACCGAGTCAACTGCGAGTCAACTCAGGTAAGCGACTCAGCCCAAACGAGTGGTTATCAAAGTCAAATGCTAAGTTATTTTTCCGGAGATAGCAAAATTACGAGTGGTTATTCTCCACTTTTATTATTTTTAAACCTTTTAGATTCTATTTTGGAGTGGGAGGCTTTTAATTTATTACAGTGTTTAATTTATTTTGTTTTCTCTTTCACTTTTTCAGATTTTAGAATGGGATTTTTTTAATAAGGTTTTTTTATTATTTAAAGTGTTGGAAGGAATTTTTTCTGTCAATGTATATTTTTCTGGCTGCCTAAATCGTTAGAATATCATTGATTTTAGATTTGATATCCATAGGAGACGGTGAGGAGAAATCCAAGTCAAAGTTGTATCATACGAACTCTTGGTGATACTGTTTTCTCTATGGAGGCAAATTATATTTATAGACTTTGGTCTAAAAGGAGATTTAGGGCATCTTTAAGTTGGTCCCTAATATCTTTTGGAGTCAAGTTAGGAAAAAATATATGCACTATAAGTGATTTCACTACACTAAATGAGGATATTTTTGGAATTTAAAATAATTCGTCTTAGTCGTCTACATTAGGGGGTGATGATGCCGGACTTGCTCTTTCGTTGGGGGACATTATTTATTTCATTTTGATTGCAATGGGTGTTTGATCAAAGGTGTTGATGGCTCATTTTAGATGTGTATCTTGTGATACTTCACTGTGTTTGTTTCTTATGGTAGCCTTGGGTCGATTATTGTGGCTGCACTATGGGGGCACGGTGGAAACCACTTACTTTACATGTCCCCTTATCATTGTCACATAGGTTTTTTCTCACTATTGTAATAGCGACTAGGACCTATGCGTATAGTTTAGTTGATTTTCATTCCAATTTGCCACGGGGTCTAGATTTTAATGTTTCATTTTTCGTGACCTCTCTGTAGAAGATCCTAATGATCTTCAAATGTTCTGATGTAAGCCTACGGCCACTGCTTCATGTAAGCCTTTGGGCAACAATTGATCTTTAATAGAATAGTGTCGGGAACTCTATAAACCCGATCAACTAAAAAAAAGAAGACATGGATATAGGTCCGAAATTAGAAAAGGTATAAGGGACCTCTTTTTTAGGGATCAGACATATCCATGAGCCTACTATGATGGGTGTGATCTTTTTCCCAGACATGAATTCAGTTGTGGCTTGTTACTGGTCAAAGCCAATGATATCCCAATATTTTTTGAAAAAGGGGAATGTCAAGCCATCATGACTTAGGGAGCCATTTTGATTGAGTGAAAATATAATGTCCTTAATGTCTGAGAGAGTGGGGCTCTGTAACGTTGAATCATTAGTCTGGGAATCAATGAACTTGGGGATTTGGCTTAGGAACTGTGACTTAAAAAGTTTTGAGTTAACCTGGGAATCATCCGTTAGGAAGTTCTTGAAAAAAAATTGAATTTACAATAGTTTCAATTTCAATTGGATTGTCAGTACATACTCCCTGCTTTGTTTTAATTTTATTAATTTTTTGTTTAATCCTTCTTTGCTTAATTGAGACTTTAAAGAATTTGGTGTTTTCAGGAAGCAGCCAGTTTCAGTTTAGCATTTTGTTGCTAAAGCAGTTTTTCTTTTTTCAAGTCTTTCAGGAGAAGATCTTTTTTATGTTTTAGAGCAACTATACGATGGAATTGCTTCATTCATATGGAAATTCTTGCAATCCGAGGGATTTATCTACTGATTTACATTTCATTTATGTCCCCGAAATGCTTCTTATTCCATTTTTAAGGCCGATTTTTAGTCTCTTAAGTTTTAGAAACATTCTAAGCATGATTTTTTTTTCAGAAGAGGTTAGTTCCAGTTATGTGAGATAAGTTATTAAAGGTCTTGCCTAGTCTTCCACACATCTAAAAATTTGGAAGGTTTCGAGACAGATGTTATTTTATTTCCTAATGTCGGAATAAGTGGGCACTGACCAAATGTGAGTTTGTTTAAGGTATGTACTGATCTATTAGGAAAGTTTGTTAACCAGTCACAATCTGCAAAAGTTCTATCCATCCTTTCTAAGGTAGAGATTTCTCTTCCATTAATCCAGGTATAAGAGTTAACCAATATGTATAGATGAGATAGCTGGTTTGATGATATAAATTTTATAAAAACTTTAATTATTCTTAAATTAGGTTTTTAGGACCCTTATATTCATTAATTGTGGCCAACACATTAAAATCACCAATCATTAGTTTGTTATTGTCCGGGATTGACTTTTGTTAATTCCATAACACTCTCCTTATAAACCCATTAGTAGATGCATGAAAAAAGCATGTAATCATTTGGGTTTGGAAACAGGATGTACATATTTTAGTGGCTGTGAAATTAAAAGATTCATAAAAAAACATGTATCCTCATGTTAGAATTCCAAAAGGGAAAATGTTATTATGATCAAAACCGAAGAAATTATTGAATTGTAATCTCTCTCTGTATTTTTAACCTTGTTCTATATATGTTTAGGTTAAAAAATACACAGGAATTGGATTTTGTGGATCCACTAAAGTGTCATGGCTTCTTAGGTTCCGAACTAATCCTTTAATCTTATGGCTTTATCAATCATGATAACTATTTATATTTAAAATTTGAAGTTTATCTAGGGTCCAGTTTATTAAGCCTATTAAACAATGTTAATTTCCTTGTTGACATAGGTTGAAGCTAAGCTTTATAGATAAGGAGTTATTTTTACATACCATTTCCAGATGATGCACTCTAGAACTTGACTTTGATCTTTCCTTAAGGTCTATTTCATCAGCATTTCTAAGCCAAAGAAATTTGTTCAACCTTTTTAGGTTTAATCTGAGAGAGTGAGATTAAGGTCAATTATTTTCCTCGTTGATTGAGTGGGAGGGGGGGGGGGGGGGGGGTTCAGAAGAATACATGTATTGCCATCCAATGAATACTCCTTTGTGTGGGAAATATTTAGAGATGAAGCTAATATGAGTGAAGGGGGGAGGGGGGAGTTCATAAGAATAAATGTGTTGCCATCCAATTCATACTCCTTTTTGTGGGAAATATTTGGAGATATAGCATATAGGCTATTTGTTTCCCTCCTTTTAGCTTCATCTGTAACCAGTTCCTTACACATTATCTCTTTGGGAACCATGTCTATGTACTCAGAAGTTCAGTTTGGAGATATAGCATATAGGCTATTTGTTTCACTCCTTTCAGCTTCATTTGTAACCAGTTCCTTACACATTGTCTCTTTGGGAACCATGTCTATGTACTCAGAAGTTCAGTTTCTTTTTGTCCATTTAGCGGGGTGGATTTCAGGGCTTGATCAGGTTTATTAAGGGCTGGGTTCCAGTCGTGATTTGATTTTAGTTCAGCTCAATGTTGAGTGTGTCAATTATTGTATCTACATGATAAATTCCTAGGTTGTTATTGGTTTGAAACTGCAATTTTACATCCCTTGGTTTCTAAAAGGCAGTTATATATTCCAGAAGTGTTGAGATGAATATTTTCATGTACCAGATTTCTTAGTGTCCTTGGGTACAACATTCTTCTTAGTGGGTTTGATAGCAAGTTCTGGATTCTTATTTTTTTACATTTGGTTATCTCATTTCCTAGTTTCCTACAAAGGGGGTAGTAAATTAGGAAGTTATTATACTCAATATTTAATTTATCATTTTCAATCATGAAGCCTAACTTGATAAAATCTGGTGTATGGCTTTAGAGGGTGATTTCCACACATATTTTGAGGGTTGAGGGTTTTGAAAGCTTTTTTGTGGGTGAGTCCATTTTAATGTATACCCCAATCTGGTTTCCAATGGATTAGATTGATGGAATATTGCAGTAGTACAGTGGGACATTTCTTATTGTGACCCAGATAGGAACGATGGACAACTCTGTGTTTGGCTTGAATTCTGAAGTCCTTCTTAAAACCCTCATGTTCTCATCATCGAATGGCCATATTGCCTTTATCTTTCACCTTTAGAAAGCCACCTTCGCATGAAATCTGATTAGAATGTTTTTGAAGTCTACTCGGATTTGAGTTGGCCAGCTCAAATTTGGTAGTGGCCAACTCGGTCAAAACTCAGGAAAGGTTCAACTCAACTCAATATTGAGTCAACTGCCAGTCAACTCAGGTAAGCGACTCAGCCTGAACGAGTGGTTAGCAAGGTCAAATGCTAAGTTATTTTTCCGGATATAACAAAGTTACGAGTGGTTATTCTATACTTTTATTATTTTTCAACCTTTTAATTTCTCTTTTGGAATGGGAGGCTTTTAATTTATTTCAGTATTTAAATTATTTTCTTTTATTTTTCACCTTTTCAGATTTTAAAATGGGCTGTTTTAATAAGGTTTTTTATTATTTAAAGTGTTGGAAGGAATTTTTTCTGTCAATGTATATATTTCTGGCAGCCTAAGTCGTTAGAATATCATTGATTTTAGATTTGATATCCATAGGAGATGGTGAGGAGAAATCCAAGTCAAAGTTGTATCATACGAACCTTTGGTGATATTGTTTTCTCTATGAAGGCAAATTAGATTTGTAAACTTTGGTCTAAAAGGAGATTTATGGAATCTTTAAGTTGGCCCCTAATATCTTTTGGAGTCAATATAGGAAATATTCTATGAACTATAAGTGATTTCACTACACTGAAGGAGGATATTTTTGGAATATAAAATAATGGGTCTTAGTCGTCTACATTAGGGGGTGATGGAGGCGGACTTGATCTTTAGTTGGGGGACATCTTTTATTTCATTTTGATTGCCTGGGTGTTTGATCAAAGGTGTTGATGGCTCATTTTAGATGCGTATCTTGTGATACTTCACTGTGTTTGTTTCTTATGGTAGTCTTGGGTCGATTTATTGTGGCTGCACTATGGTGACACGGTGGAAACCATTTACTTTACATGTGCCCTTATCATTTTCACACAGGTTTTTGCTCACTATTGTAATAGTGACTAGGACCTATGTGTATAGTTTAGTTGATTTGCATTCCAATTTGACACGGGGTCTAGATTTTAATGTTTTATATTTCGTGACCTCTCTGTAAAAGATCCTAGTGATCTTCAAGTGTTCTTATGTAAACCTACGGGCACTGCTTCATGTAAGCCTTCGGGCAACAATTGATCTTTAATAGAAAAGTGTCGGGAACTCTATAAACCCGATCAACTAAAAAAAGAAGAGAGGGATATAGGTCTGAAATTAGAAAAATTAATAGGGACCTCCTTTTTAGGGATCAGACATATCCATGAGCCTATTATGACGGGTGGGATCTTTTTCCCAGACATGAATTTAGTTGTGGCTTGTAACAGGTCAAAGCCAATGATATCCCAATATTATTTAAAAAAGGGGATTGTGAAGACATCGTGACTTGGGGAGCCATTTTGATTGAGTGAATATACAATGTCCTTAATTTCTGAGAGAGTCAGGCTCTGTAACATTGAATTATTATTCTGGGAATCAATGAACTTGGGGATTTGGCTTAGGAAGTGTGACTTAAAAAGATTTGAGTTAACCTGGGAATCATCTGTTAGTAAGTTCTTGAAAAAAAAAAGTAAATTTACTATAGTTTCAATTTCAGTTGGATTGTCAGTACATACTCCCTGTGTTGTTTTAAATTTATTAGTTTTTTGTTTAAGCCATCTTTGCTTAATTGAGGCATAAAATAAATTGGTGTTTTCAAGAAGCATCCATTTTCAGTTTAGCATTATGTTGCTAAAACAGTTTTTCTTTATTCTAGTCTTTCAGGAAAAGATCTTTTTTATGTTTTAGAGAAACTATACGATGGAATTGCTTCATTCATATGAAAATTCTTGCAATTCGAGGGATTTCTTTGCTAATTTATATTTTCATTTTTGTCCCCAAAATGCTTCTTATTCCATTTTTAAGGCAAATATTTAGTCTCTTAAGTTTTATAAACACTCTAAGCATGCTTTTTTTTTCCTGAAGAGGTTAGTTCCAGTTATGTGAGATAAGTTATTAAAGGTCTGGCCTAGTGTTCCACAGATCTAAAAATTTGGAAGGTTTCAGGACAAATGTTATTTTGTTGCCTAATGTCAGAATATGTGGGCACTGACCTTTTGTGAGTTTGTTTAAGGTATATACTGATCAATTAGGAAAGTTTGTTAACCAGTCACAATCTGCAAAAGTTCTATCCATCCTTTCTAAGGTAGAGATTTTTCTTCCATTAATCCAGGTATAAGAGTTAACCAATATGCATAGATGAGATAGCTGGTTTGATGATATAAATTTTATAAAAACTTTAATTCTTCTTAAATTAGGTTTTTAGGACCCTTATATTAATTAATTGTGGCCAACGCATTAAAATCACCAATCATTAGTTTGTTATTGTCCAGGATTGACTTTTGTTCATTCCATAACACTCTCCTTATAAACCCGTTAGTAGATGCATGAACAAAGCATGTAATCATTTGGGTTTGGAAACAGGTTGTACATATTTTAGTGGCTGTGAAATTAAAAGATTCATAAAAAACATGTATCCTCGTGTTAGAATTCCAAAAGGGCCAAATGTTATTGTGATCAAAACCGAAGAAATTATCGAATTGTAATCTCTGTCTGTATTTTTTACATTGTTCTATATATGTTTAGGTTAAAAAATACACAGAAATTGGATTTTGTGGATCTGCTGAAGTGTCTTGGTTTCTTAGGTTCCAAACTAATCCTTTAATGTTATGGTTTTATCAATCATGATAACTATTTATATTTGATATTTGAAGTTGATCTAGGGTCTAGTTTATTAAGCCTATTGAACAATGTTAATTTCCCTGTTGATGTAGGTTGAAGCTTTAAAGATAAGGAGTTAGTTTTACATACCTCTTCAAATGATGCACTTTAGAACTTGAATTTGAGCTTTCCTTAAGTTCCGTTTCATCAGCATTTCTAAGCCGATGAAATTTGTTCGACCTTTTTAGGCTTAATCTGAGAGAGTGAGATTGAGATATATTATTTCCCTTGGTTATTGAGGTGGGGGAGTTCAGAAGAATACATGTGTTTCCATCCAATGCATACTTTTTTGTGTGGGAAATGTTTGGAGATGAAGCTAATAGTAGTGAAGTGGGGGGAGGGGGAGTTCAGAAGAATAAATATGTTTCCATCTAATGCATACTCCATTGTGTGGGAAATATTTCGAGATCTAGCATATAGGCTACTTGTTTCACTCCTGTTAGCTTCATCTGTAACCTATTCCTTGCATATTGTGTCTTTGGGAACCATGTCTATGTACTCAGAAGTTCAGTTTCTTTTTCACCATTTAGCGGGGTGGATTTTAGGGCTCAATCAGGTTTATTAAGGGCTGGGTTCCAGTCGTGATTTGATTTTAGTTCAACTCAGTGTTGTGTGTGTCAATTATTGTATCTACATGATGAATTACTAGGTTGTTATTGGTTTGAAACTGCAATTTTACATCCCTTTGTTTCTAAAATGCATTTATATATTCCAGAAGTGTTGAGATGAATTTTTTCATGTACCAGATTTCTCAGTGTCTTTGGGTACAACATTCTTCTTAAGGATAGGTTTGATAGCAAGCTCTGGTTTTTTTTTTTTTACATTTGGTTATCTCATGTCCTAGTTTCCTACAATGGGGGTAGTAAATTAGGAGGTCATTACACTCAATATTTAATTTATCATTTTCAATCATAGAGCCTAACCTGATGAAATCTAGTGTATGTTTTTGGAGGGTGATTTCCACACATTTTGAGGGTTAAGGGTCTTGTAAGCTTCTTTATGGGTGAGTCCATTTTAATGTATATTCCAATCTGATTTCCAATGGCTTAGATTGATGGAGTGTTGCAGTAGTACAGTGGGACGTTTCTTATTGTGACCCAGATAGGATCGATGGACAACTCTGTGTTTGGCTTGAATTCTGAAGTCCATCTTAAAACCGTCATGTTCTCGTCATTGAATGACCATATTGCCTTTTTCTTGCACCTTTAGAAAGCCACCTTCGTATGAAATCTGATTAGAATGTTTCTGAAGTCAATTGCCCTAGCTGATATTTTCCAGTGAAGCATATAGTTCTTAAATCCGCCTCAATCATGTCCATTTCTTATCGTTACTTTGGAAAATTTCTTGTTAACACATTGCTGCAATGGGCTGAAAGTTGGTTGATTTGCTCCTACTAGTACAAAATCTAGGGTTCACCTTTTTATTGAATTGTTGGAGAGTTTGGGAGTGAAGCTTCCATGGGAGGATTCTTTGCTTCGAGAGCTTGAGCAAAGGTTATGGCTAGCATAGCTGCCATAGCAGTGGTTTTTAGGGTTTCAGCTAGTAGACGGTGGTGGTTCAGTAGGTTATTTTCATTGAGAAGTAGGTTTGAAAAGGAACTCAATTCAAATATAGTGTAGAGTAGAGTGACATGAAAACTTGAGAGACAAAACACTTTTTGATGAACCCCATATGATTATTTATTTAACTTACAACTTGTACTGTTTACATTAAAACATGCATAAGTTAGAATACAACTAGTATTTCTTATAGTACAACACAAATTCTACATAAATTTGTAATTCTTCAAATCTCCATATAGAGTGTGAATATGTTACCATCCAACATGTATTTTTGTAAACTAAAACTTGTATTTATTTCCAAACACAGGAGTATATTTCCCCAATTTGAATCAAATAGATATCACAGAAAGTTTTACCGAGGTGAAAGCAAAAGATTTGGAAGCACTACATGCCTTGTATAAAAAGCATGCAAATGCTACTTGATTTTGCTACAAGAAGGACTCTCAACGACTTAACTAAAAAAGGAATATACAGGAAAAAAAAACTACAAATGATCTTGAGCAGGTGATGAGACGTGAATATGCTCTCTCTTTAACACAATTGACACTCACTTTTGTATGTTTTATTGGTGGTTAGCTAGAAAATTAGATGTTATACTGAATAGGCGGTTAGAATCATCTTGTATGGCTATTCACCCTAGTTTATATATTTTTTAAGCATTTAGTTAACTATTATGTTTTCCTCTATGATTTGATCAATATTGGAATATTTTGTATGATTAGCGGAGATCAAATAATTGGAAAAGGCCATTCACCGGGATGGTAGTAGATTGACGGCAATTTGTGAGGATGGTAATAGATTGAAGGCTACTTAATCTAGTGGTAGAAGATTGCTTGAAATAGGAATGAAGAAGAGAATAATTAGAGTAAGAAAAGGAGAAAATGTTAAGTTGAAGGCTAAAAGGCATTGTTTGTGCAAACCGACACAGACCATATTTTATCAGCATTTTAGTTAACAATATATTTTCATATATCGCCGTCCACTTTTGCTGACTACCTCATTCGAGAAGTCCACTGAGGGGTATGTGGAAGTCGCTAGGGGGTCTGTTCAGTGGCTAAGATGCTCCTTTTAGCAGGCTACTGTTGGCCCACGATGTTCGACGATGCCAAGAAGCACATTCAGTCATGTCACCAATGCCAAAAAAAATGCATTGATCACCCATGTTTCTCAGGAAGAGATGATGAGCATCCACAACTCATGGCCCTTTAATAAGTGGAGAATCTGGTTAGACCTTTTCTTGAAGCACCTGGGAAGTTTCGATACCTCATTGTCACTATCGGCTACTTCACTAACTGGGTTGAAGTAAAGACTCTGACGAACAAGGAAGGAACAATGGTGATTGCGTTTTGCTGGGAAAACATTATTTATAGATATGGCGTACCCAAAACTATCATCAGCGGTGATGGAAAACAATTTTACTGCGTTCCCTTCAAGAGCTGGTGAGGAATACAACATTCAACAAAAGTTGACATTGCTTTATCACTTTCAAGCCAATAGTTATTTTAAAGTCACTAATCGGACCATTATAAATGGCATCAGAGCGAGACTCAAAGGGTTCAAAGGTAATCAGATAAGTGAACTTCAAGTGTCCTCTGGTCTTATAGAACGGTCAAATCATCCACCACGAGAGAAACCCCCTTGTAGTCTAGTCCACAACTCAGAAGCAGTAATTCTAGCAGAAATTGGTGTGCCCAACCCAAAGACGATCACAATCAATGGTGTTAACCATTTGACCAAATAGGAGAACCTTCACCTAGATCTCGAATGGATAGATGAAAAGTAAGATAAGGCAACTCTCTACAAAGCCAAGGTGATAGAGAGGGTGAAATACTACCATGATCCAAGGGTCAAGAAGGTGCAATTCAGTCCAGGAAACTTTGTTATAAGAAAGAACAAGAAACATCAACAAGAGCTCGATGGAAACTGTCGAAGGGGAGAAAATCTACATGAGGTTGAACGTGGTTAACCTTTGAAAGTATCATCGATCTTAATTAGGTCGAGAGTATCATTGAATGGCACTCTTCCCCATTCTTTCAATACCCCCTCCCAGCCTCTTATTCTCTTTCAACATTAGTCTAGTCAGGAAGTAGACCCTTAAATAGCTATAGACGATGACTAGTGCTTTTTCATCAGGCAATACTGCACCCTCACAAATACGCTGCTATAGATCGCAGAGTAACCCTTCCCTTTTGTAATCTGAATCCCCTTGACAAGCGCCTCTTAATTTTGTTTTTCAAATTTATGCACATGCCTATAGCATCTTTTTCCATATTCTCACAAATACATCGAACCGTTAAAAAAGTTGGATTAATCTAAATCCCATCTATAATTAATTACTCCTTCCTATATCGGGCCTAAATGCTGAACAAAGTAAGCAGAGCTCTGAAAGCTCAGTCAAAGAGATCAAAAATTTTATTATTAAAATGTAACAAGTACATCTTGATTACGAGTAGATAGAAAAATAACAATATATTACAACTAGGATGAATCCTAACATCATTAGTCTATGGAAATTCCTGCCCATAAAGCACCCAAGAGAAGGAATGAGAACCTTGGCCCCTTCCAGAGACACCCCTCCTACCTCTGCTCCTACCTGAGCCTCTTGAAGATCCCCTCGAGGTTGATGACTCTCCAAGGGTCGGAGATCCCAAGGCTGAAGGCACTATTGGGGTCACAGTTCTTGGGTAATTCAAAGCTTCTATTGGGGTCGAAGCTCTCAAAGACAAAGCTCCACCTGAGGAATCCCTAGCAGTTTCTCAAGGTTGAAGCTCTTTTAGCCAATTTTTTGCTTCATATTAGATTTTATTATGCATTCACTTTGAAAATGGATCATCTCCAAAGTTTTTATCAAGGCAGGCAGGAAGGTCATCGATAAGCCTAGCATGCGATACCCACAACCAAGGCCATAAGCACACAAACTATTGAATTGAGCCCCGATGGTAACATCCTACTCAACAACCATCTTCTCGAGATGAGTACGTTCATTGAAGAGATCGTTATACAAAGCCCCGTTGTTAGGATTTCCTTTTGGAGGGAAGTGTTCAACTCTTGAACACGATTGTTCAAACTAACAACATCACCGATTTGGAATTTCAGCTTCTTGATTTCCCTCTTGTAATATTCAATCACCGAGAAAGACTCTATACCCAGGTCTCGATGAGCCCTAGCCTCAGTGAGGCATTGCCTCAAGGAGCTGAATTCCTCTAGGATCTAGTGGAGAATCCCTCGATGCCGCCCTTCAAGGAGTTTGTAATCATCTTTAAGAGTCTTTAGAGCAACGACAGTTTGATTCCTATCATCTCTTAGGTCATCCAGCTCATTCAGAAGGTTGAACATTTTGGGATGAAGCCCCTTACGCCATAGATCCAACTCCGCCATGGCACGCTCTAACTCTTTCCTCAACTGTGAGGTTTTGATCATATACTGGTCGGGTCTTAAGTAATGATTGAAGGCTCATTCATCAATCTCCTTATAGCAATTCATCATGATCCACATTAAGAGATAGGGGTAAAAGCCCATCGAAGGGGGAGAGGTGAAGCATTGAATAAGAGGCATACACTACGAAGCACAAAGGAAAGGAAAGGAGATCAGATAGAAAGAGCGGAAAGCATTCATTAAAATGGTTAAAAGATTAACAATTTTTTTAGGCAAAATGCCAAGGAGATGGGGGATCTTACAAGGTTCCCTATGCTAGTATCTCCATCGGCCTTGTCATGTGCAGCTCCATCGATCACAACTGGGTTTTGAACAAGTTTCTCATTAGCCCTCAGACTCGAGCAGTCTTTAAGGCCTCGTTCTCCTTGTTGAAGTGGTCGTATGAGGAGTAGCCTCGATTGCAATCACCTCGACCTCTTTAGCACGTACGTCAGGATCAACGACCACTTCTTTCCAATCCTTCCTTTCGTCGTAGTTGATGGCTCAGAGCTCCTCGATGGTGTAAGTTTTCTTCGAAGACTTTATGCTGTCTAGGAAGGGAAACTTTATTCCACCATCTTGGACCGACTTGGACTACAGGAAGTTTAGTTCTCACTTTATTTCACCATCTTGGACCGACTTGGACCACAGGAAGTTCATCTCCTTCTCAGCTTTAGGGCCGATGTGCGGATCATTGATCGCAGCGTGCTTCTTGGGTAGCTTCCCAACCAACCCCTCTATCATCGAATGATGAGTCATTTCATTAGAAGTCTCGAGAAACTCGTAGAAGAGATTTTGGAAGTCCTTCATTTTCACCATCTTGTTCTCAACAGTCTCAAAACCACCACAACTGGGCCTCAAATGAGCAGAGCTTCTTCGTTGCGTCATTCTCGACGGATAGAGTGTCTACCTCCTTGCCAAGAATCCCGTTTTTCTCCACGAGGTCTTTTTTTGGCTGTTTGAAGATCTTTGTTAGCCTTTTGAAGATCCCAATTAATATTTCGAAGATTTGTTCTTTGACTGAAGACCTTCGCAAGCCTTTTTATAGTCCTCGAGGAAGACCTCTAGCTCGCTAACTCGATGAGTCTTTGCCTAAAAAGCATTGACTACGGTCATTAACCTCCCAAAATTAAACAAGTGGTAAGAATTTATCGCCGACCTAAAGAAAGTGCCATCGAGATAAGAAACATGTAAACGCAGCCAACTCCTCCCCGGTAGAACTAGATGGGTGCCCAGACAAGGCGCTAACCTCTTTCGAGAGTGGCTTGAAGGTCACCTCGTTCTTAACATCAACCACGATAGTCTCCCCTGTTTCAACCTTCTTAGGTGAAGGGGTGGTTGATCTGATCCCTCCCGAATCCTATTGGATCCTCGATCGGCCCCGGGATCGACCGGGGGCTTCGTTTGTGGAGGCTTCGATACTTCCCCCCATTGAAGAGTGTTGCTTTGGGATTTTGCGGTCCTTGTTGTTCCCTTCAATCTGCTAGAGAAACTCACTGCAAATCAACAAAGAAAAAAAGGGATTTAGCATAAGACAAGAAAAAATGACAGAAAGAAGATACAATGCAGAATAAATTCAATGAGACCATAAGGGCCCTCGGTAACCCCTCCTGAGTAGAGCTCGAAGGAGCCCTTGGCGGGACACTTACATTAGATGGTCCGCCCTCTTGCAAACCAACCCCTAGATGCTTTTCAAGGGGGGCACTCACTTGGCGGCTGAATCATCAGCCTGTGAAACCCTTTGCTCGTCTACCTTGCCAACACAAGGGTGGATCGAAGACCTTTAGTGTTTTATCTCCCTGGGCCCTTGAACCTCTTGTTCATCTGGCCTGGAAGACTTTCCGGCCTCATCCTTTTTCTCCTTTTTCTTCTTCTTACGAGCCCTAGAAGACTCCTCTCCTTTGGGACCAGATATCGAAGGCGCGAATGGCCTTAAACCCTCGGTCCCTGAAGGCCTGATCATCACCAAGGGTTGATGGTACAGCCACTTGGTATATACCTCCTTCGACCATGTATAACCGGTACCCTAAGTGTTATATGATTTAACATTCATCGATTAGGCCAACAACTTTTCCACGTCATCAATGCACTCCATTGGAACCTCATAACCCTCAATTCCAAGTGAGGGTTCCACTGACGGACCTAGTAAGTTGAGCTATTGAAAGTCAGCGACTTCTCATGCATTTTGCCGTGTTTGATAGAGTCTTGATGGCTCACTTATTTTTGTGACAATTGCTGAAAGTAAACACTCGGTCAAATTTGCCATCCCTGGGCTTCTTAATCTTCCAAAACTAATACAAGGATCAAAGAAGCTGATAGTTGAAGACTGAATGAGTTTTTTTAAGTGTGGAGCAGGTTTCAAAGTTGGCGGGTGCTCAACTTTTAAAATCATGGCGCCAGTTTTAAACTCAATGAAACGTAGGCATTAGCTGTCGTTTCCATTTTTTTCTGTTTCCTGTTATTGATTGGAACACGTGTCCACTTGTAATTGATTGAGCTATTTTTGTTGGTCTGGTATAAACCAAACATTCCAGCTCACTTTTGTGTCGAGAATTCCTGAACCAATTTCCATGGTTATGGTGAATCAAAAACTCGGCTTCTTCTGCTTTCATTTTTTCGTTTTCTTGTTTTAGCCAAAATTTACATGGTATTAGAGCACACTGGGTGGATCTGGTGCTGTATCTTCAATTTTCAAAATCTTCTGCTTCTTCTGAAATCCGTAGCTCATGTCTTCATATTCTGAGTCTATGAATTCAGTTGTGAATCCATTAAGGACTGGTGGAGGTTTTACCAGATCTAGAAGGAATGAAATGAATGATCATTTCGATCTTCAAAGCTCAGACAGCTCGAATTTGGTACTTGTTGCAGAGCCGCTCAATGAATACAATTACATTACATGGAGCAGATCTATGGTTGTGGCAATCAGATACAGAGGAAAGCTCAAGTTTCTGACAGGAGAATTAAAAGCACCTGATATGGAAGATCCACTATATGAAAGATGGAATAAGGTAAATGCAACCTTGATCTCATAGATTTTGAACTCAATTCTAAGAAGATAGCTAGAGGGTTCATGTTTTGTGAAGATGCACATATTTTACGGAATGAATTGAAGGAAAGATTTGGTGAATGCAATAGACCTTTGATCCATAAATTGAAGAAAGATATATGTGAATTGAAACAAGGAAGTGATTATGTAGCTGTGTATTTTACTGAATTGAAAGGTTTATAGGATGAATATGCATGTTTAAGACCTAGGAAGAGATATAATGTGGATTGTATAAACTATACATGTCTGCCAGCTAAAGATGATGATGATAAACTTCATCAATTCTTGATGGGATTGAATGAGGAGTATAGTTCTATCAATCATCAGATTTTACTGATGGATCCATTTCCTAGTTTGGTAAAGCTTGTCAGATGATCAGTAGGATTGAGAAGTAGAAAACAATACATGGAGGCTACCAGGAGATTCAGAATAGTTCTGCAATGACAGTCAGAGTATAAAGAGATACAAAGATACCTTATCAATTCAGAGATGGAACCACTGAGCAGCATGAAGATGCAAATGGGATAAGAAAGAGAAATGTTAAGAGAACATATTTAAGATGTGATCACTGTGGAAAGCTAGGGCATGTTAATGAGATTTTTTTTAAGATCAAGGGTTATCCAGAATGGTGGGAAGGAAATCGAGACATGAAAGTAAAGGTTCAACAACCACAGAAATCAAAATTCACTCAACAGCCTTATCAGAAGCCATATTAGCCTAATCATGCATATCAAATATTTTCTGCACATGCAGTAACTGAGGAGGAAGAAATTTCAATCAGTGATGTGGATGGAAAGATTCAGGCTCTCATTGCAAGAATGGTGGAGGCTCAAGTGGAAAAGAAGCAGAAGGCAAAGGATCCTATACAGAATCAAGGTGGAATGGAAAACTTTGCTCATTATCATGACTTTGCAGGTAATATTACCACTAATTTCTCACTTAATGTGTTTTCTTTGAATGATGATAATTGGATTGTGGACAGTGGGGCTTCAAGCCATATGTGCATAGATATCTCTTAGTTTACTTCTGTTTCACCTGTAGCCCATATCACTCCATTTTTTTTGCCAGATCATAATACCAAACTAGTTAAAGCCAAAGGAACTGTCAGTCTAAGCCCATCAGTCACCTTGCTTGATTGTTTGCATGTTCCAAACTTCAGGTATAATATTCTATCTGTTAGTAAGTTGTCTAGGTCAATGCTAGTCTTGTTCACATTCTCATCAAATTATTGCTTACTATAGGACCTCGGGACTAAGAAAGTCTTGGCAGTAATCAAGGGAAAAAATGGTCTATACAAACTTGATCCTCACTCTTTTCAATCAGAAACCATTCATCAAAGAATTCAATCAGCTTGTTCCCAATCAATTTCAAGAACTCCTGATATTAGTGCAGCAGCTATTCAATCAGTTGTATCTTTTGAGTCTTGGCATTATAGATTAGGACATCCTTCTTTTGATGTATTAAGGAATTTTGATGTAATTAAAGAACTTCCAGATGACAATATCTGTTCTGTTTGTCCTATGGAAAAACAACATAGATTGCCTTTTCCATCTAGTGCCTCTTTCACATCTTCTTCTTTCACTTTGTTTCATGTTGATCTTTGGGGACCATATAAAGTAAACTTAACTACAAATTTCAAACATTTTTTGACAATAGTAGATGATTTTACAAGATGTACATGGACTTATCTTCTTAAGACCAAAGATCAAGTACCATTTCTGCTGAAAAATTTTCTGATTATGATTAAAAACCATTTTGATGTTTCTATTAAATTTTAAGAACATATAATGGAAGTGAATTTGTAAGCCATGAATGTGAAAAAACATTTCTAAAAATATGGTATTCTGCATCAGAGGTCTTGCTTTTATACTCCACAACAAAATAGAGTTGTTGAGAGAAAGCATCAGCATTTACTTCAAGTGGCTAGAGCTCTTATGTTTCAATATCATCTACCAAAAGTCTTTTGAGGTGATGCAATTCTTATAGCTACCTATCTCATAAATAGATTTTCATCTCCAACTCTCTCCTGGAATTCACCCTATCAACTTCTCTTTAACTTTAGTCCAGATATTCACAGTCTTAGATCTTTTGGCTGTCTAGCCTATGCCACAAATACTTCACCTCTCAAAGACAAATTCACTGAAAGGGATTTCCCATGTATTTTTATTGGCTATCCCACAGGGCAAAAGACTTACAAGCTATTTGATCTTCATAATCAAAGAATTGTCATTTCCAGGGAGGTGGTTTTTCATGAGTCTGTCTTTCCTTATTCTAACCCTACTCAGTTTTGTTTTCCTCTCTCTTACTTAGATTCAGAACATTCTTCATCTCTTTATGAATCACAGGTATTCATCCTCTCCAATCAACTTCATCATGATACTCCTTCTTCTCCATATATTTCACATCTGAGGCACAGTACTAGAGTCATTAAGCCTCCAGTCTGGTCTAAAGATTATGTATCTTTCTCTTCTCTTCAACATGTCCTCCCTCAGTCTATTATCACTGCACATATTGCTTGTAACTCTTCACAGATTCGAGAACCATCTACCTATCATCAATCAAAGAAATCACTTGAGTGGATCAAAGCTATGGATGATGAGCTTGTTGCATTGGAGCAGAATCATACTTGGGATCTGGTCACATTGCCTCTGGAAAGAAATCCATTGGATCTAAATGGGTGTATAGACTCAAATTTAATGCTGATGGTTCCCTTTCCAAGCACAAGGCAAGGTTGGTTGCCAAAGGGTTCAATCAAATTGAAGGAATTGACTTCTTTGATGTCTTTTCTCCAGTTGCTAAAGCAGTCACCATCAGGATGCTTCTTGCCTTAGCATCTACTCTCAGATGGCACATTCATCAACTGGACATCAACAATGCTTTCCTTCATGGCCATCTGGATGAGGAGGTTTATATGAAGCTACCAGATGGCTATGCTGCTTATGATTCTTCACTGGTTTGTAAGCTGACCAAGAGTCTTTATGGCTTAAAACAGGCCTCTAGACAATGGAACAAAGAATTACACAGCATCTCTTATCGGTGAATTTCACCCAATCTCATCATGATCATTGTCTCTTCCTCAAATTCAACTCTACTTATGTCCTGGCTTTGGTGGTCTATGTTGATGATGTTCTGATTATGGGAACTTCTATGGAAGCTATATCTGAGATCAAGCATTCTTTGCACCAGAAGTTCACCATCAAACATCTTGGAACTGCACACTATTTCCTGGGCTTAGAACTACACAGATCTACCACATGTCTTCATCTACATCAGAGTAAGTACATCTCTGATATTGTTATAGATTGTAGTTTTGCACAGTGCAAACATATTTTCACTCCACTTCCTACCACTTGGATTATCCATGATGAATATTCCCCTTTCCTACCTGATCCAAGTGTACATAGAAGACTGATTGGCCGATTGCTCTACCTCAACTACACAAGGCCTGATGTAACTTTTGTTATGCATCAATTAAGCCAATTTGTGCAGTCGCCTACTCACCATCACCTTACTAGGGCCTTGCATATAGTCAAGTATCTTCACCATTATCTAGATCATGCTCTCTTCTATACTACATACAATGATCTTAGGCTTCATGCCTACTGTGATACAGAATGGGCCATTGCAAAGTTACACGACGATCTATTACTGGTTACACTGTTTTCATGGGTTCAGCTTTGATCTCTTTGAAGTATAAGAAACAATCCATTGTCTCCAATCTTCAGCTGAGGCAGAATACAGAAGTCTGTCCATGACTTCTTGTGAACTCAAGTGGATCAATTACTTAGCCCGAGATCTTCATCTTCTAGTTCATTTTCCCATTCCCTTGTTTTGTGATAATCAAGCCACTCTCCACATTATAGCCAACCATGTAATGCACCAAACACATGGATATCGATTGCCATTTGGTTAGGGATTAGTATATTGAAGGGTTTCTGCTTCCATTCTTTGTTTCTTCTCGGCTGCAACTGGATGATTTACTGACCAAGAGTTTGCCTCCGGCTTCCTTTCATGCAAATCTTTTCAAGCCCAGCCTTTTGTCTTCCAAAGTTGATCTTGAGGAGGGGGTGAAGATTGAATGAGTTTTTTTCATTTTGGAGCAGGTTTTAAAGTTGGCAGGTGCTCAACTTTCAAAATCATGGCACCAGTTTTAAACTCAATGAGGCAGTAGTTGTCATTTTTATTTTCTTCTATTTTCTATTATTGACTGGAACACGTGTCCACTTGTAATTGGTGGAGCTGTTTTTGTTGGTCTAGTGTAAACCAAACATTCCAGCTAACTTTTGTATTGAGAATTTCTGAACCAATTTCTATGGTTATGGGTAATCAAAAACTTTTCTTCTTCTGCTTCCATTTTTTTGGTTTTCTTGTTTTAGCCAAAATTTACAATAGTTGGGCTTAATGTAAAGGTCCTCGCACTTGGTCATAAATGCCATGATTAACATGACCACATTAAGGTAAAACTGAGTTAGGTTAGCATTGGACATCGAACATAGAGGAAGAAAGAGAAAAAAAACCTCAATTTGATATACCGCCTATAGATGACGGAGTTTCCCAGTGGCAGGTTATTTGAAAACTCCTCGTCCTCAAGTGTCGCCAACCTGACGTGCTCATGAACGTTGAATGGAAGGATCTTGATGAATTATTCTATGTCATTTGTCATTCGATAGGCCTCTCAATTTTCTACCTCAACATCTGCTTCAGACTCCTTGGCATCCTCAATATGCTGAGCCCAGTAAAACGATTCCCAGGCCTCCCTCTTGGCCACAAACTTTCGCAGCCATCCAAGCTTCACCGGCCATCCACTGCTCGATATTTGCCTTGAAGAATTCCCCGTCTAATTATCGGCCAAGATTTGGGGGACGTCCTCGTGAACCTCTGACACTGAACTGCCACCGTCCGATAGTGGATTAGGGCTTTGAGAGCTGGCTTGTTCATCTTCACAGCCCCTAACAACCAAAGGAACATGCCCCAATCTTTCTTTCATCTGAGCATCTAGCTTTCCCTCTAAGTTCTAATTTGAATACTAATTATCACCATCACCGAGGGTGCCTGAGGAAGTTCTTGGGAGCTTATGGCTCTCCCTTGAGGACGACAATGACATGGTCGGAAAACAAGTAAGAAGTAAAATATTTGGAAGGAGTGGGAACTTAATTACTTGCTTTCTTTTTGGCCGAGGTTGAGAAAAATGGGTAGGGTGAAAAACATAAAATGGCTCTGAGAATTCTAGAACTTTGCCTCAAACACCTGAAAAAATATGAAGTAAAAAGGTGAGAGATGGGGAGTTATGGAAGTATCAGAGTGGTTTCAAAAGTGCAATCATTACCTTGGAACTCGGATAAAAATTGGAGAGGTATAATGACGTGGGGGATATTTTTCTCTATCCGCTTAATGAGGTCCTACAATTGGTCAATGGCCATGTAGTTTATTCCTGACGTGCGTCATTTCTAGCTCGAAAACCCAAAAAAATAATAAGTCAAGAAAGTAAAACATCACACTCGACAGTGACTCTCTGAGAAGTCGCTTTCATGTCAAAGGTCTCTCTCAATGAAGACCCTTTGAAAGGCATTCTCACTTCTCACTACAGTAGGCCCATTCGCATCGAAAGGGTCACTCTCGATGAAGACCTTTCAAGGACTCCTTTGGCTTTCTAGTGACTATTGATGATACATGGGCTTTAGGTTTAGTCGATACTTTGGTATGAGGCCTGATTGATCGTTAATAATCAGGCCTCCTCTCGATGTACCTACAAGGCCCATTATCCGAACACCACACTTAACATCCTAATAATGGCCAAACCCTACTATATATATATAGTATTTACTATTTATACAAGTATTAACCATTCATACTCTCTATACACTTGCTAACTCAAACATTGAAATATTTATCCCTTGAAACATTCCAAAAGATCGTTCTTATTGATGACGTTACTTAATGGTATCTCACCTCAACAAACTAAGTGTCTTTCTATGAGTTACGATCACCGAAGAAAGCTATGCGACTGGAAGCCTGTTGGGAAAAATTAATTCCTTTTGTGTAGAATCAAGATAATAGAAAGAAAGTCGAAAAGGAAGAAACACATATTTTAATGTGGTTCACCAATTTTTGGTTACCTCCACAAACAGACTCAGATTTTATTACCACAATGGGTTTACATAACACAGACTCAGAATACAAACTCATAGGTGAACGTTAGACCAGATCAAATGTCTACAAGACTCACACCTATTACATAAGCTAATCTTACTACTAATAGCGTTCAAGAGCAGCTCTTTAGTTGCTAGCCATTAACAGACTCTTGAATAGGTCATTAACCTAACTGATGAATAGCTCACCATTACAAACTCTTGAGTTTCTGAACTGATTCCATAATTGGAATTTGAGGAGACCCTAATAATTCCCCCTAGACTCAAAATCCAATATACGGAACAGAGAGCCAAAACAAAATAAGATTCAAACAATCCCCCTTGACTTGAATCTTCTAACAGCCAGGTGCAGACAGACGGATGTACCTGACGTACGATGATTTTTCCAGACGTACTAGATGCACGTTAGTCATGCCAGGTGTACTAGAAACAGATGAACTAGGAGTCGTTTCAGACAGATGTACCAAATGTACCAGAAACCATCATAAAAACAAATTCAATCAAGGAAAAAATTTGCTAACAAAACAGCAGATGGAACACCATATTCCCTTCAGAATTTGTGTCAGTATCAACCACACTAACGAAACCTTCTTCTCAAATTGCATCTTCTTTAGTGAATATAAAAAAAATAGCCATATAAAATGCAGAGTCGAAACAGAGAAGCAAAATTACCAAAGATAAATTACCAAAGATTAATTAATCAAAGATTAATTAATTATGTAACCACGACTATGGACCTCACACGAAACAAATATTAGCCACACAGTGACTAATTATGCAAGCCAATAGGCGGAATCAAATTTTGATTAGCAGAAAATGTTGTGCAACAGATCTCCATGGCCAACACTTCGAATTATGCACGCCACCGATTCGAAGCCAAATATGCCAGCAGACTAAGGTTGTGTTTGGCAGGGCTGGGCTATAAGCAAAGCTAACTTCTGCTTTTATGTGGAATAAACAGCTGAAAAGTAAAGCACTTTTAGTGTTTGGTAAAAGTAGCTTACAAGTGTTGATAGAATGATTTGCCGTAATGAATTGTATTATTGATATCTGAATATATAGAGAAAGTACAATAGAGGTGTAATATGGAAAGAACTCTAATCATAATAAATCATAATCTAATCAGGAGTCTGATTTATTCTAACACCCCCCCCCCTCAAGCAAAGTGTCGGATGCTTGCCGACGCATAGCTTGGACCTGAAGAACATGAACAGATGACGAGAAAGCCCCTTGGTGAAAATGTCTGCAATCTGAAGAGAAGTCGGAACATATGCAACGCACAGCTTTTCGGATGTCACCAACTCACGAACAAAATGGCGATGTGCTTCGCCCGCTTGTGCGCCACCGGATTCTGAGCCAAGAAGATAGCACTACTATTGTCGCATAACAACAGTGGAGAACCAGAAAGTGGAACTCGAAGATCATGAAGCAAATGAGTGAGCCATACCACTTCCGAGGCAGTGTTAGCGAGAGCACGGTATTCAGACTCAGTGCTAGAGCGAGAAATAGTAGGCTGTTTCTTGGCACTCCAAGAAACCAAATTCCCACCAAGAAAAACTGCATAACCATAAGTTGATCGACGAGTCTCCAGACAGCGAGCCCAATCAGTATCAGAGTACCCTAACACATCAGGAGTACTAGCAGAACAAAACCTGAGACCAAAATGAAGAGTGCCACGAACATACCACAAAATTCGAGTAACAGCAGCAAAATGGTTATCTCTGGGATCCTGAAGATACTGACTCACCGTGTTGACCGAGAATGCCAAATTCGGGCGAGAAATGGTGAGATATTGAAGAACACCAACAAGAGAACGATAAAGTGTAGGATCCCGGAATGAAGGACTGGTAGAGCTGTGAAGCTGAGAACCAGCGGCAAATTGAGTAGAAACAGGTGCCGCATCAGACATACAGGCCCGATTCAAGATATCACGAGCATACTTAGCTTGGCCAAGCAGTAACCCTGAGGAGGTAGGCGAAACTTCAAGACCAAGAAAGTAATGAAGAGTACCAAGATCTTTAATCGTAAACTCTCTGTGTGTCCGATCAATGAACTGGCGAAGAAAAGTCGAGTCATTGCCTGTAAGAATGATATCGTCCACATACACAAGTAAGTACAGTAACGATGACCCTCTAGAAAGGACAAATAAAGAAGTATCAGCTGAGCTGCACCGAAAACCAAGCTGTGTCAGATAACTGCTGAAACGCTGGAACCAAGCCCGGGGAGCCTGCTTAAGACCATAAATGGCCTTTCGCAAGCGACAAACATAGTCTGGATGGACAAGAACCTGATAACCAATGGGCTGCTTCATGTAGACTGGAACATCAAGAACACCATTAAGGAAAGCGTTCTTGACATCCAACTGATGAAGTGGCCAGGAACACATGGTGGCTATGGCGAGAACCACCCTAACAGTGGAGGTTTTTACCACAGGACTGAAAGTGTGGTCAAAATCAAATCCTGGAATCTGCGAGAAACCTTGCGCCACAAGTCTAGCTTTGTGACGCTCAATAGTGCCATATGGTCGATACTTGAGCCTATAGACCCATTTGAAGCCAACAATTTTGACATTCGAAGGTCAAGGCACCAAATCCCAAGTGTGTTGACCACGAAGAGCGGTCATCTCATCATCCATGGCTGAAACCCAGGCTGGATCCTGAAGGGCAGAGCGATAATCAGTGGGCTCTGTTTGAGAGAGGAGTGTGGCAGTGAGACCATGAGCAATAATATCCGAATAATCCCGACGCTGAATGGCACCAGTAGAAGGCCGAGTGGCTATCCGATGGGTACGAAGCTGGGGCAGCAAAGCTGGAGGGGTCGAACCAGCTGACGATGCCGAGGAAGATTGAGATGCGCTGACCGGAGAGTGGCCGTAGGAAGTCGCCAGAGAAGGGATGGCCGACACTGGCTGAGACGTGGTGGCCGGTGGCTGAGGAGTGATGGCCGGCGGCTGAGGTGTGGTGGTCGTTGGCCGAGGTGCTGGGTCCGGGTCGGCCATCCAGATGGAAGATGGTGGTGAAGGAGGGACGCCTGGAACAGGCACATGCGTGGTGGCCCCAATCGATGAAGTAACAGCTCCATAAAAAAATGATGAAATCTCCAGATCTGAAATAGAGCGACTATCCGCGGAAGATGAGACATAAGGGAATAAGGTTTCATCAAAGCAAACATGGCGAGAAATATAGATATGCTAGAAGTGGAGTCGAGGCACTGGAAGCCCTTATGACGAGGGCTGTAGCCAATAAAAACACACGGAATGGATCACAGTGCAAACTTATCAGTAGCAGTGGCACGCAGACATGGAAAAGCACGACGGCCAAATGGATGAAAGAGGGTTTAATCAGGCACATGACCAAAAATAATCTCAAAAGGTAATTTTCCACCAAGAACTGAACTCGGCAGATGGTTAATGATGTAAACCGCAGAGGAGAATGCTTCCACCCAATAACAGTGTGGCACGGAAGAGTGAAAAAGCATGGCAAAATTGGTCTCTGTGATGTGATGATGCTTCCGCTCAACTCATCCATTCTGAGAAAGTGTATAGGGTGATGACATCTGATGATGAATGCAACATGATATGAAGTGAGCCTGAAGTCGATGATTAGTAAACTCTGTGCCACCATCAGTCTGAAACATTTTAACCCTAGTAGAAAATTGGGTCTCAACGAATTTTTGAAACTGGATAAATGTGTCATAGAAGTCTGACTTATACCGCATCGGGAGAAACCATGTAAATCGCGAAAAGTCATCGATGAAAATGGCATAATAAGAAAAACCATCTACTGATAAGACAGGGGCTGGTCCCCACAAATCACAATGCACCTTATCCAACAACCCAGTAGCGCGCCTGTCACTAGTGGAAAAAGGTAAACGACTACTCTTGGCCATCTAACACGGAGAGCAACTAACAGATGCCGGCATAGCGGAACTGACAATAATATGGCCACGTCGACTTAACAACTGAACAGTATCATGAGACACATGACCGAGACGAGAGTGCCACTGCTCAAAAGAAGCCTGGAGCTTTCCAGAGCCTAATTCGCCTAAAAAGTTGGAATAACTAGTCTCAATAATTTAAAGACCTAAATTGTTACTGCCTTTACCAATTATCTTCCCTATATGCTTGTGCTTAATGGAGAATGCGTTGGCATCAAATATAACAAGGACAGGTAAATCACGAGTAAGCTTACTAATGGACAATAAACTTCTAGTAATCTTAGGGACCACAAAGACATCATTAACAGAGGAACCAGATAAATGGCATTGGCCGATGTGAGAAATAGATAATGATTCACCATTTCCAACAAGAATAGAATCAGAACCACGATAACATTGTACCTTATCAAGGTGACTGGTGCGAGCAGTGATATGAGATGTAGCACCTGAATCAATGATCCACTGATTCGACAAAGAATGACAGTTGGGACCAATCAAAATAGCCTGAAACAACGCCTTGTCCGCAATCCAATTAATGGAGCAATCTTCCCGAGATGTAGGACCCAAATAAACCATAGCAAAAGACCAAGAATTGCACAAAAATTGATTGGGTACTGATTAGAATATGAGAAACTCATGAGAAAGGACCTCAACTCGCGATAAATAGATTCAACTCTCGATAAACAGCTTTAACTCGCAATAAAATGGATGACGCGATAAATTGGAAAGCTTCGCGAGTCGACTCGCGCGTGACCTTCACGCACTGGAATCTCAGGAATGCGTTGGAATCTTCTTCGCGCGTGACCTTCACGCGGGCGCGTGGATCTCGCCTCAGGAAACTCGCCGCTAGAAACTTGCCGCTGAAGTTCGCCGCTGAAGCGCGCAGCTGGAAGCTTGCCGCTGGAAGATGGAAACTCGATGGGCAAGACAGTTGCCGGAAGATGGAAACTCGACGGGCAAGATAGTTGACGGAAGATGGAAACTCGGCGGAAGTTGCCGGATTTTGACCAGAAATTCTCCGGGAACAGTTGCCTCCGGGAAAATAAATAAATTTATGATTAATGATGTAGGATCAGAACTTGCTCTGATACCATGATAGAATGATTTGCAGTAATGAATTGTATTATTAATATCTGAATATATAAAGAAAGTACAATAGAGGTGTAATAAGGAAATAACTCTAATCATAATAAATCATAATCTAATCAGGAGTCTGGTTTATTCTAACAAGTACTTTTTCAGTGTTAAAAGCAGTTGAAGCATTTGGGAAAAAAAATTTAAGTGCTTTTAATTTGTAAAATGATCAATTTAGACATGTATTTTATGTTTACTAAATGATTGTGAATCCTATTTCAAATTGATATTTTCACTTTCTAGGTGGAACAAACAAACAGAACACGCAACAAAAATTAAACAAACAGCAAATGATTGTAACTGCATTTCAATGCTCGACTGATGAAAATGTATCCTAAATGTGAATGTGTAATTCAGAATGATTTCATTGATGCAAGGGTGTTACAATTTATAGAGTACAAGAGCTATACATTCATTGTATCTAGCCTACTCTAAATATAGACAAGAAATATTACAAATAAATACAAGAATATCTTAATATCAATCAAGATATTCTATCAATAAATACAAGAATATCTTTATATCAATCAAGATATTCTATCACCCCCCTTCAAGCGAAGCGTCTGATTGTTGGAGACGCAATGCTTGGAACAAAACAACTCGAAGAGCGGGCGAGACAGTCCCTTAGTGAAAACATCAGCCACTTGAAGAGAAGAGGGAACATGACTAACACAAAGCTTCCCAGAGGTAACAAGCTCACGAACGAAGTGGTAGTCAATGTCGATGTGCTTAGCCCACTTATGGGCAACTGGATTTTGAGCCAGAAAAATGGCACTACTGTTGTCACAGAGCAGTAGCGGAGTGGAAGATCGAGGGACCCGAAGCTCACGTAGCAGTTGACACAACCAAGCCAACTCAGCCGCAGTATTGGCCATGGCACGATATTCGGATTCACAACTGGATCGAGAAACAGTAGGTTGCTTCTTAGCACTCCAAGAAACAAGATTTCCACCAAGGAAAATGGCATAGCCATAGGTGGAGCAGCGAGTCTTGAGACAACGAGCCCAATCAGCATCAGAGTAGCCAAGAATGGGAAGACCAGCAGGCGAAGGATGAAACGAAAGTTCATAGTGAAGCGTCCCATGAACATAGCGAAGGATGCGAGTGACAGCTTGAAAATGATCATCCTTAGGAGACTGCAGAAACTAGCTGACAGAGTTAACAACATGAGATAAATCTGGGCGAGTGATTGTCAAGTACTGCAGTGCACCAATAACTGAGCGATAAAGCTTGGCATTTGAGAAGTCAGGATCACCAGAGGTGACAAGCTGCGAACCAGGCACAAATGGTGTAGAGACAGGTGCAGCATCCGTCATACCAGCTCACTGTAAAATTTCCATAGCGTAAGAACAGTCCAAAAGAAGATCGAGTAACTTCAATGCCTAAAAAGTAGTGAAGAGAACCAAGATCTTTGACGGAGAACTCTCGATCAACGGACAATTAACCTTCGAATGAGATCGGAGTTATTTCCGGTGAGGATGATGTCGTCAACATACACCAACAAATATAGCACAGTCGATCCTTGACCATAAACAAACAGTGTAGTGTCAGTCAAACAGCACTTAAACCCTAAATGGAGAAGAAAGGAGCTGAAGCGCTGGAACCAAGCCCGAGGAACCTGCTTGAGCCCATATATGGCTTTTCGAAGGCGACAGACAAAATCCAGATAAACAGGATAAGAAAATCCAGCTGGTTGCTCCATGTAGACCGGAGAATCAAGAACACTATTAAGGAAAGCGTTCCTGACATCGAGCTGATGAAGAGGCCAAGAGAAGGTCGTGGCAAGACCAAGGATGATCCGGACAGAGGAGGCTTTAACGACAGGACTAAAGGTATGAGTAAAGTCAAACCCAGGCAGCTGAATAAATCCTTGGGCAACAAGACGAGCCTTATACATGTCAATAGAGCCATCGGGATGATGCTTGAGACGATAAACCCATTTGGATCCAACAACATTAGCATCTGAGGGTCGAGGAACAAGATCCCAAGTGTGTTGCTGGCAGAGAGCTCGCATCTCCTCATCCATAGTAGAAGTCCAACGGGAATCTTTAACAGCGGAACGAAACCCTCACGGCTCGGTCTCGGCAAGCAATGCAGCAAGAAGTCCAGTCATCTCATAATCAGCAAACTGACGATTAGTGGTAAGACTGTCTGTTTGCAAACGGGTAGTCATGCGGTGAATCGGTCGTGGTAGTGAAGGCGACGGAGAGGAAGCAGGCGGTGCTGGAGATTGAGACGGGGATGGCAGTGATGACGGTGCAGGAGTTGATGTCGGCGACGGTGTTGGAGTCGAGTTTGCCGACGGTGTTAGAGTTGGGTTTATCGACGGTGCTGGAGTTGGGTTTGCCGATAGTGCTGGAGTCGGGTTTGCCGATAAGATAGGATCATCCGAGTCTGCAAAGACAGAAACATCCAAGGTTGCTGGAGCAGCAGAAGTAGAATTAGCAGCTGCTGGAAACGAGGTCTCATCGAAACGGGCATGGCGAGTGAGGTAGACCTTCTTGGATGAGGGGTCAAGGCAGTGAAAACCTTTGTACTGCGCACTGTAACCAACAAAAATGCATGGAACACTTCGAGGAGCGAGCTTATGGGGTGCAAACGGTCGTATATAAGGATAAACTCTACACCCAAAAGGATGAAAGTTAGAGTAATCAGGATGACGGCCATGGATCAGAAAGTAGGGAGACACATTGTGAAGAACAGGCGTAGGGAGACAGTTGATGGTATAAGTGGCAGTGGCGAAGGCAACATCCCAGTAAGATGGTGGTAGCTGAGAGTGCATCAACATTGACAGTCCCATTTCCGTAATATGCATGTGTTTGCGTTCTGCTCTACCATTCTGTTATGGTGTGGCTGGACAAGAAATTTGATGAAAAATTCCCTTAGCGGAGAAATGAGCCCGTAAACGCGCATTAGTGAATTCAGTGCCTCCATCACTTTGAAACACCTTAATCGAGCAGGAAAACTGATTTTCAACCAAGTTCTGAAACTGCACGAATGTCTCAAAAAAGTCCGATTCCGCTTCAACGGATAAAACCAAGTAAAGCGCGAAAAATCATCCACAAAGATCGCATAATGAGAGAAACCAGTTTCTGATAAAATAGGAGTAGGACCCCATAAGTCGCAGTGTACTAAAGCAAGTAAAGAAACAGCCAGTCTGGGATTTTCCATAAATGAAAGCCTTTTTCCCTTAGCTCATTCACAGGAAGAACATAAAGAGGGTGTAGGCGAAAAGAATGTAACCTTAACTAGGTTGAACTTATTCAATAATGAAATAACTGAAGGGGAAGTATGGCCTAGTCTAGCATGTCATATGTCAAAAGATGCCCTATGTTTATTTGCTTGAATATAAGCAACAAAAGCAGCACCACCTTGTTCTAGCACATAAAGACCTTTGTCACATCGTCCTCGGCCCATGATTTCCTTTTTGGACCGTGTCTGAATAATAAACGAATTTTCATCTAATGATATCACAGCATGTAAATCCCTTGTCAGTTTACTAATGGAGAGAAGGTTTTTCATAATATCAGGTACCACCAACACATCAAATAAGCATAAATCACTAGAAAACCGACGCTGACCAATATGAGCAATTTTAACAGATCTACCATTAGAAATAGCGACAGAACAGTTATCGTTATAGGGAGTGATGCTGTTAAGACCAGACGATGTGGAAGCCATGTGGTTGGTAGCACCAGAGTCTAGATACCAGTCAGAAGCATTGTCGAGAGACACCGAGGACTGAAAAGCATCAGTAAGATTTGCAGACTCCGGATTTGGGTTGGTGCAAGTGCGAGCCATGTGACCAAATTCATAACAAAGTTGGCATTTGGGATTCCACCTTCGTTTACTACGACGAGCACCGCCACCATCACCAGCAGGTTGACCAGAGGAGCCACCACCACCAACTGCACGAGCGCCCAGAACCGCCGCTAGATCGGCCGTGCGTGGGGTTCGATGCGCCTGTCGGTGGCGCGTGTTGGCCATGCGCCTGGGAGTTCGAGGAAAAACCACCTGAAAACGCCTGTACAGAGGCTGCAAAAGCGACGGAAGCAGGATCAGAACCCATGTCAGTGTGAGAACCACCAGAAGCGAGGAAGATCTCGTGACTTCTGGCCCTTGCGACAATGTCGGCATGCGCCGGAATCTGGGGTTGCGACATTTGCACCGCCTGGAAATTGGAGAAGGCTGAGCCGAGACCGCAAAGAAAAATCATGATGCAATCCTTGTTGCCGACTGGAGATCCAACAGAAGCAAGGCCGTCGGTGATGGTTGATATTCCATGACAGTGGAGGAGCCGCGGCAGATTGTGTGCAGCTCGTCACGGAGTTGCAACTCTCGAGCGTCGGACGTGTTGTCGAACGCCGCCGCCAGAGCCTCCCACATGGCCTGAACAGTCTCGCAGCCGATCGTTTCTAACATGGATTCTTCGGTGAGCGACAATCGGAGAAGAGCCTGAAGGACCTTGTCCTGCGCCATCCAAGCCTCCGGCGTGAGGGCTGAGGGATCCGACAGTCCAGCAGCATAAGCGTTGGGTTTTGGCAGAGATCCGTCGAGGTACGCAAAAAACACAGCAGATTGAAACAACACCTGCACCTGAGATCGCCACACCATGAAATTTCCGGTGTTGAGCTTGATCGGCAACATATGGATCATGGTGGTGTAGGTCAGAGATTTTCCGGTCTCCATCGGACGACAAGAGCACACCGGCGGCAGGATTTGGTCTGGATCAGAAGAGCTTTAGACACCTAGCAGTGGGCTAGGGTTTGTAAGGTTAGGGTTTGAATAATGCACCTAACGAATGTGTATGAGAACCAAATATGATACCATGTGAATGTGTAATTCAGAATGATTTCATTGATGCAAGGGTGTTACAATTTATAGAGTACAAGAGCTATACATTCATTGTATCTATCCTACTCTAAATATAGACAAGAAATATTACAAATAAATACAAGAATATCTTAATATCAATCAAGATATTCTATCAATAAATACAAGAATATCTTGATATCAGTCAAAATATTCTCTCACTAAACTACCTTCCCAAAATTTTGCAACATTTCTGCAACATTGTCAAATTTGTCTTGAAAAGTTAGCAAGTGATCAATGTTTTAGCAGCTTTAGCAGAATACATAACCACGTCTCAAGAACCATGGTTGGCAGCTTCACGCTAAAGGCAGCGCCGAAGAAAGAAATGCAGCTCCACCACACAAAAATCTGAGCATTGCAATTCCTACCAAGGCAAACCATTCTTCATTATTAACGTATAAGTTCACTTACTGTAGTTTTCAATTTATGGGTGAAAAAGTCAATTTGGGTGAAAAAAAATTCCATTTCATACAGTTGGGAGAAAAGAAAAGAAAAAGAAAATTGCTGGATGGACATTTTATAAGAATTATTAAACAATATGAGTAGTATAGTTCATGTTCAAGAGAATCTAGAAAAGAAGATAAAAAATCGTGCATAAAAATGTCATTCTAAATTTTTTCTAAGATGAAATAATCTGAAGCACGCCCACCACGATGCGATCTCATCAAACTTTGAGCAATTTCATTTCTTAGCGCATCCATTTCTTGTGACTCATGGCGATTGTTCACTTCTTCAACATCATTCTCATCCATCCCATCATTGGATATGTCAACCGAACCTTCATCAATGTCAAAGTGTCTATTATAATCAGCATATTTGCGAATACAATTATGAAGAGTGATAGTTGCAATGACAATCTTTACTTGCTTCGCAAATGAGTAGCCTTCCATCATGAGAATGTGTCCAATCATTCAAGGTAGTTGCATAGTATCTGCATCAAAAAACTTTTCAGTTCCTAAATCCAAATTCACGAATCTCCAACTACGAATCTACCTTGCATTCAATAAGAATCTTATAATCTCAGTACTATGTTGGGCATTTAACAAGTAATCTCATAATCATTGAAACAAAGCTGCAACAATATTTCGTTCAATGAGTGGGAGGAATGATTTCTAGCTCGAATTTCACCCCAGATTAACATTCAACCACCCTTAGAAAAATGCATAAGGGAAAATTACAGATTGAATTTGAAAACTTAAATATTGTCTAGTCTAAGAGACAAAAGAAAAGCAGGAGAAAAAAGAGAAACTTACAGCAGTGAGAGGTTAAGGGGCGAGCAACACTTGGGGAAGAACACTATCAAAGTGAAGAAAATAACAAAGATGATCGATTGAAGAAACTGATGTCGAATGTGGAAGGTGGAGAAGACGAGGGGAGAAGAGAAGGCGACATGGTGTTTTTAGGGATTAGCGGAAAAAATAATACCGGGCTTTTTTTAGAATTTGGTCTACCCCACATTCTATGTTTTCCTTACTTTTAGCTTCTGCTTTTTTTAGAAGCTCCTTATTTAGTACATACTAAACACAAAAATGTCTGGGCGTTTAAGCAAACACACCCTAAATCAAGTCCAACTCCAAAAATTAATTCAGCAAGCCTCGAATTTAATCAAGGTAGAAATGCAAACGAACGACTAGGCCACCAGGAAGAAAGCGAACCAAAATTGTACTGATTTTCACTCGAACACCGCAGCAGATGAAAATGCGGCACACTACTCCAGAAGCAGGGTAATCAACCCCACACACAACAACAGATTTTTTTTATTATCTTGAAATAACCTCCAAAGAACCATCAGTTCTAATACCACTTGTTGGGAAAAATTAATCCCCTTTACGTAGAATCAAGATAATAGAAAGAAAGCAGAAAAGGAAGAAACACATATTTTACCGTGGTTCACCAATTTTTGGCTACCTTCACGAACAGACTCACTCTGAGTTTGTGAGTACAAACTCAGAGGTGAACTTTAGACCAGGTCAAATGTTTACAATACTCACACTTATTGCAGAAACTAACCTTCCTATTTATAGAGTTCAAGAGCAACTCATTAGTTGTTCGTCATTAATAAATTTTTGAATAGATCATTAACTAGACTAATGAATAATTCACCGTTATAAACTCTTGAGTTTTCAAACTGATTCCATAATTGAATTGTGAGGAGACCCCAACACAGCCCGCAAGATCGAAAAATACAAGTATTCTTAATCTGATGGCAGTATCGAAAAATACAAATACTCTTGATCTGATGATCCTCTGTCCACTGGTAGCACGTGAAGTACGAGGAAGAGTATTTGTTTTTTCTGGTTTATCTTTTTGAATTAAATTCACAGGATCCATTTTTCGGTACAGCCAAATTTGTGACTCCAAAACTTTATAATGCCGATATTTCATAGGGTGCATATACATGCAAGCAAATTAAGTGATATCAATATACCATCAAACCAGGAAACCATCGACAAGAATATTTCCAGCTGGAGGATATGAGGTAGGAAGTGAGGTGGAAAAAGAAAGAATTTGTCTCTTTAAATACGATTTTTGCATAAGTTTTGATTATAGAAAGATCAATGTTTAAACTATAAATTATAAGAAATTAAAGGTAAAATTTTTGGGTCGCATTAATCGATCATAAACTTATACATATTGTACGCTGCATAATAAATTTTTAATATTACAGCTAAAACCTATAATTTCAATTCAACTTCATCTTTTCGTATGCCTATGGAAAGACGGTATTTCATAAAACTTTTCTAAAAAATCGAAAACTGAAAAATCAAACTTAAAAATTGAATAATTTAAATTTGAATAATTTGAATCAAATTTAATATACGGATATTGAATGCTCAAGCTGATTAAATAAATTCTAAATACAATTTTTAGATTGGTCTTGGATCGTAAAATTATCTGAAATTCAAATTGTGTAATTAATTAATTAAATACTATATATTATATTTACAAATTTATAATAAAAGTATAAATGTATCTTAAAACATTAAATAATAAATATTTTCTTCTATACGTACACCTCTAGTGAATGGTAAAAGTGAATCTGAAGTGATTGAAGAGTGAAGGTTTTGATTACGAACGATCATTTCAATTTCGATCTAATGTGAGATTGCTCCGTCCATTTTGGATCGCCGATCAATCATACGCTCCTTCCTCCTCTCTTCATCGCCGCCACTGTGATGGCATAGCCACCTACTGCTCCCAATCCATCCTTTACCTATGTCCAAGCCCTAAAAGATGAACTCCGTAAAGCCCTAAACCTCAATCCACCCAAAAACATCGTTGAAAATATCGCTCCCTTCATTCCAAAATTGAAAATCGAGCACTTGGGCGAACCAGGTCTACACTTTACTGATGAGGCCTACTCGAAATTGGAAGCCCCACTCCGTTGGACGTTGGTAAGGAAGTTCTCTCGAAGCCGACTGCAAATGGAAAAACTCAGGAAAACTGCCATATCGCAGGTTTTAAGGGCCACATCAATATCACTTCGCTAGATAATCAACAGGTTCTTATATCCTTTTCTTTGCCTGATGATTATTATCATTGTTGGCTTAAAAAATTTGGAACTTCGGTTCGTATTTAATTTGTATGACAAAATGGGTTCCCAATTTCAACCCTAATGTAGATTTCCCTATTGCCCCTATTTGGATTGCCTTGTATGGTTGACCACATCATTTCTTTGATTACTGGGTGTTAACGTCAATTGGTCATCTCATAGGTACTCCTATTAGGGTAGATAAAGAATCACACAATAGGACTAGACCACATGTTGCAAGAATATGTGTGAAAATTGATGTTACTAAGCCTATGTTGGAAAGAATATGGTTAAGTTTTAGAGAAATAGGCTTTTGGCAATACATTGAATATGAGGGGGTTCCTATGTTGCTATAACTGTCTTAAACTAGGGCATACAGCTACTGTGTGCAGGTTTGACAAAAAAACCTCCAAATTCACCTCTTGGAGGCCAAGAGAATTAAACATTCAGACAGGTAATAAGGCCATTCCCACAGATGAACAGGGAAGAGCCAAAGGTAAAGGGAATAGTACTTCTACCTCTGGTTTTACATCTCAAGAAAAAGTGTATATCCCTGTCCATAAAAACAAAACTGATACCCTGTCTAAGTAAATGGTGCAGGATAAGGATACTGAGAGTAGTACAATGAAGGACAACAATCCAGCAAAAATGCATACAAGTACTGAAGTGTTGATCCTTGAACAAGGATCCAGGTTCATTCTTTAACTCAAAAGAACTCAGCTATAGTGAACTCTGTGGAATAAATGGGATTGGTTGACCTTCCATCTGTTCTCCCTAATTTGTTTGCAAGGAATAAGCATTCAACTCAGGAAACTAATATACCAAAAACTGTTGTGCCAATAACCTCCCTAAATGTTGTTGTTAGCCCTAATCGTGCTGTAAATCTTTCTACTAACACTGAGTTGTTAAGAGGGAACAAACAATTTAATAAAGATTCATCTAAAAATAATGAAGCTAGTCTAGAAAATGCTCGGGTTAACTTTTTAAAAAACACACAGGATCATGGAAAGAACATTGTTAACCTAATTAACTCATTAGAGAATAGTCCTAAGGTCATTTATTGGTAAATGCTTCTCCAGTATTAAATAATTATCCCAGTAAGAAGCAAAGCAACAATGATCTCTCTATTGAACAAGAAGAGGATTATATAGAGATTAATGGAGATGATTCCTCTCTATTATCCTCTGATAGAAAAAACTCTAAAAATCTTGACTTGCTTAACGCAGAAGCCTCTAACAGACAGAAAGAACAACTTTTTAACCAAGAAAGATTGAACTTTGAAGAAATTAAGGCCAGTCTCACTGATGCCCAAGTCAAATTTAATGCTCTAATTAAAAAACCATACTGAAAACCTTTTGGGTCTGAGCTCAAAATTAAACAGAGGAAGTATAATAAGAAGGATTACTCATCCACTCCCAAAACGGTTTTTACATGTTCCTCTTTTACTCAATCCAAAACACATTTATGATAGGTCTAAATATTTGTGTATGGAATATAAGAGGAGTAGGAAACAAACCTACTCAAATCAGATTAAAAAAAATTAAAAGAAGTGATTTCATCAAAATTTGTGTCTTAATTGAGCCACTGCTAAATTGTGTCTTAATTGCAAGAACTTGGATTCAGTAACTCATTTGCAAGTGAAGATTGCAAAATAGGGATTTTATGGGATGAACACATATCAGAGATAATCATTTCCACTGATGAACAACTTCTTCTGACCAAAATAAAACCACATAACTTATCAAAAGAATGCCAGGTGGTGTTTATATATGCTAAACATATCATCCTTGAAAGAAATAAACTTTAGCAACTCTTAGTACCACTGAGTAATGAACCTCTGTCTCTAATTATATATTTTAATGTGATTTCGAAGAATGAAGAGTAATTAGGCAAGTCCATACCTGACCATAGAGCTATTAGAAACTTTAACAAGTTTCTAAATACTCAAAACTTATCAGAAATACCTACCTCTGGAAGCCTATTTACATGGATTGGAATGAGACCAAAGGGCAGGGTTTGGAAAATATTAGATACAGCTGTATCTAACAATCTATGGTGGTCGCATTTCAGAATTCTAAGATTAAAACTTTAGCAAGGGAAGAATCTAATCACACCCCCTTAATAATGCATATTTCAAAAAATGCACCAAGAACTAATCCAAAGCCATTCATGTTTCAGGAGTGTTGGATCAATCATCCAACCTTCATGAAAACCATTGAAGATGCTTGGAGTATTTGCACTCATAAAAATGGAATCAACAGATTGACATTCAAATTTAAGAACTTTAAAAACACTTTAAAAACCTAGAATAAAACCACCTTTGGAAACATCTTTGACGATGTTAAAAAATGTGAGGAGATGGTTTTCAAAGATGAAAAGGATTTGCAAGAATCAGAAACACCTGAAAACTTGCAATCTATCGAATGTGCAAAAGCAAAATTAAAACAAACCCTAATTAACCAAGAAGTTTTTTGGAAACAAAAAGCCGGATTAAAATGGATGAAAGAAGGAGATGCTAATTTTAAGTTCTTTCACCAACAGTCCAAAGAAAACACAAAAAACAGATCATCTCCTCAATCAAAAACACTGAGGTGGTTACAACAACCAGAAGAAATCGAGGATGAAGCAATCAGATACTTCTCCAATCTCTTAACTGAGGAAAATCAAGATCCACCAGGTGTTACTACTACATGAATTCTAGAAAATATCCCAAAAATGGTAACTGATGACATGAATTCTCTCCTAATTAAACCAGTGACAATGCAAGAACTGGCCGAGGTAGTAAAATCCATGGACCAGATGGTTTTTCGGGGATTTTCTTCCACAAATATTAGGAAATCATAAAACCTAATGTGTTGCTAGTAGCTGAAGATTTTTTTAATGGAGAAGATATACCAAAAGCCATATCATCACCTCTAATTATACTAATCCCTAAAAAAGATGTGTGTTCCACATTCAAAGACTATAGACCTATAAGCCTTTGCAATTTTACAAACAAAATTTTTTCAAAGATAATCTCTAACAGATTAAAAAGCTTTCTTAACCTAATAATAAGCCTTGAACAATCAGCTTTGTTTCAGGCAGAGAACTGGCTAATAATGTCATTTTAATGAAAGAATTAACAAACTACTTACACACAAAAGTTAAAGGACATAACATGATTATCAAATTGGATATGATGAAGGCATTTGACGGAGTTTCATGGACCTTTCTATCCAAAGTTCTCATTAAACTTAGATTTTCAAAAAAATTGGTTAATTTAATAATGTTGAACATAAATCAACATTCTTCTCACTCCTGATTAATGGAAAATCAATTGGCTTTTTTTCAGCATCTAGAAGTCTTAGACAGGGAGATCCCCTATCACCTCTTCTTTTCATTTTGATGGCTGAAGCTTTCTCTTAGAATTTAAATTTCCTATTCAATTATGGAAATATTCAGGCATATAATCTTCCCTACAAAATGAAAACATCTACCCATATTTCTTTTGCTGATGATAAAGCAATTTTGTTAAAATAATCTAAGATTTCTTAAATCTTTTGAATTAGCTTCAAGGAAAAAAAGTAAATTTTGAGAAATCATCCTTTTACATATCAAAACACACACCTAATAGAATCATTAACTTAATCAAACAAGAAACAAGCATGATAGAAGGCTCCTTGCCCTTTAAATGCCTGAGATGTCCTATCTACACAGGAAGAATAAAATATTCTTTCTTCCTAGGGATGTTAACCTCAATCAAATAAAAAATTAATCACTGGCATAATTAACTTTTGTATCCCCTAGGTGAGGAAATGTCCATACAACATGTATTGGCAACAATACCAATACATCTAATCCCTGTCCTAAAACCAACAAAGCAAATCATAACTCAAATCCATAGAATACTTGCCAGATTTTTTTGGAACTCAGAGTCCAATTCTAAAAATGAAGCAAAGAAGAAAACATGGAAATCATACCCTAAACTATGCTTTCCATCGGATGAAAATGGATTAAATTCTAAAAACTTAAACACTTTAACAAAAAGTTTTTCTGTCAAACTCTGGTGGAAACTGCAACAAGGGAAATCTTTTTGGGCCCAAACCATGTGGTCCATGACTGATACTCATAAAACCTCCAAAACATGGAAAATAATTAAAGAAATTAAGCAAATAGCATATGAAAATACACATGCTCATACCGGAAAGGGATCAGTCTCTTTCTGGTATTCAAACTAGACTGAGAATGACCCTTTCATAGACTACATTCATAACAATTCAGAAGTGTTAATTTCAAAAATCACCGTAGCTGAATTCTTATCAAAAAAATCCTTGTATTTAAAGCATCTCAGAACCAGCTTACCAGATAACATAATTAATGTTATGAATTTGGATCATAGGCTTTTCTCAGAGTATGAGGATAAGTTATTCTAGAAACTCACTCAAAGTGGCTAGTTCACACTCAAATCGGCTTATGAATTAACTAGACCAAGGAAAACAAAGATACCTTCATTTAAACATTTGTGGTATAACTTAATTCCAAAAAAAATAAGCTACATGAATTGGAAGTTACTTAAAAAATTAATTGCACTCCCTGATGTCTTGGAAGACTTCCAATTTCATCTTTCATCTAGATGTTGCTTCTATTTTAAGGAATCTGAATCTATACATTACAGTTTTAACAACTGTGAACAAGTGCAACATATCGGGAATGCCATAGATAGAGTTTTCAACCTGATCCCTAACCATTTTCAGTACCTGTGGGATAGATACTATTTTTTACAGGAACTTAGATACCACGGATGCCATCTTTGCTAAGCTGGTTAGAATCATACCATGTGTTGTTATCTGGTTTATCTGGTGTGCCATATTTACTGATAATTTTGATGGGATAAAACAGTGACAAGAAACATCATCAGTAGAATACTACATCATTTTAATGACACTCTATTGGCTTTCAAACTGAACTTCAAATGGGATTTATCCAATGTTCCAAAACTGTTATATCAAAAAGAAAATATTAAGAAGGCAATAAGGATTGTCAAATGGTCTTCACCTACTAGGTTTAAGTTGAATACTGATGGCTCATTCCTAAAGAATGGAAATTGAGGGATTAGATGCATTATTATAGTTCATATGGGCAAAATTATTGTTGATTTATCTAAGATTATCAAGGCTAACTCTAGTTTGCAGGCTGAAACTATGGCACTGATGCATGAACTTCATTTAGCCCAAAATCACTAGATCAACAACATTGAAATTGAAACTGATTCAGAGATTCTGACAAGAATGGTCCATAAAGAGTACAAAATACCTTGGAAATTTCTGAATCAGATGAGAATATTGTGGTAGATTCTCCAACAGATGGACTATACTATTCAACACATCTTTAGAGAGGCAAATGGAGCAGCTGATACACTATCCAAAGTGGCCAGTAAAGATCAGGTAAATCAATATTTTCATACAGCAAATTTTCTAAAAAACATTCTTAGTCAAGTTAAACTTGACTCTGAATTTTTTCCATACATCCGAGTAGGCTAAGATATTATGATGACTGAGCTTAAACTAATGCTAATTAGATGGAGGTTCAAGCTTCTCTTTAGAATTTTTTATTGCAGTTTGCCTTTGCTTATGACAGGTACAAATGACAGCTACTGGAAGCATAAGGTTGTGAGACAACAGACAAGCTGGTCCATGCAACAATTCAGAAAATGTTGGACAAGGACATTGATGATTCTTCTGAGCAGATTGCAGCTACTTCTACTTTTTCCAGTAGCTAGCTTGCACCTGATCTTAGCTACTTTTCTGCAAAGAGGCACTAGCAGTGAACCACTTCTGGAGAAGTAGTTTGCAATGAGCTCTTACGGAAGGTCATCCCTTTATGCCAACACAGGGTGTGCAGGCATAAAAATAGTAAGCCGTATCAGACTCCAACTTGGGTTTAAAGGGACGAACCTTTTGTTTGCACGGGAGTGTAAACAAAGGTTTTTGAAATATATCTTAGAGTACATATTCTTCCACTTGTATCTTGTTTATGTACCACGAATTGAGCGTTTTTCGCAATAACTATTTTAGGGCTTGGGGAACCCAATATAATCCCCACACCACGGTAAAAAAAAGAAGAAGAGTGAGGGTCTTGATAGTGAATTTTAAAATTTACTAAGTTATTAATTGCGAAGATTTGATCCTTGATTTTTTTTCCCTTTTTATACTAGTTGGGTTCTTTATTTAGTAAACATTCATGAAATATGTTGGTGAGTTAGTGAATTCATTGTATTGGTGCGTTAGTATGTAATGGGTTTTTGTAGCTAGCTTAAATCCTAGAATTGGGTTAAATTATGTTAGTAAATTAGGAAATTGTGATTTTTTTTTCTCGCTTCAGGTAGTTAATTTTATTAGGCTTGCTTGGTTTCAATCCGCAAACGAGTTCTGAATTCGGTTTTGGTTTATTTGATTTTTTTTGGTCATGTGGTTCGATTTTGGTTTCAAGTTTATAAAGGTCAAATTGATTAAACAAACTGAATAACATGAAAATCCGATTAAACCGATTTGACAACCATCCCTAGGTGGAAGATAGTTTTAGAAGCTTAAATGAAGAATATAGCTCATAATTTAAATGATAAACAACAAACACAATTCCTAAAAAGAGTGGGTCTCTTGATAGACGGTATGTCCATAAGCTTATGGATAGTTTATGTATCTTTTACCTTATACAGTGCATTTGTTAAATTACACACTCCCTCAGTCTCAGCTTAAATTACACAACAATTATTATCACGTTATTCAAGAAATATGTTTGACCCTTAATATATTCATCTACATATAATAACGACAAGTAAAAAGTTGATATTTAGAAACTATATATTACGACGAATTCAACAATACCACATATAATAATATTGTTGCTCATATATCTATTCAAATATGCAATCAAACTTTAAAAGAGAATAGTGCTAAAAAAGCAAGTGGACAATTTAAGTTGGAATGGAGGGAGTACTAAATTTAGAAATTTTTAAAAAAATTATATTATATACTTTTATATTTTCACATTAAAAAACGCATTATTACTTGTAACTTTTAAAATACCATATTTAATTTTTATAAAAAATTATAAAATTTAAAGTAAAAAGTGTTGTGAACTGTCCATATGCTTATGGACAGACTGTCATTCCTGAGACTTTCTCTCCGAAAAATACAATGCAAGAAAATAAGGATTCACTACTGGAAAATAGGTACATAGACACTGGTAGACTTGTACCATTGCCAAAATACCGGTGCTAAATATATCATTAGCTTCGGTATAAACATCTGAAAATGAAAATACCAGTGCCTTTGTAATCTACTGCACTGATAACCCACATACTAGTGCTCCACATTGGTGCCTAAGTGAAAATAACTAACAAATATGAAAATTTTGAGCATTTGTAAGGCACATACGGTGCATAAAACTGGTTTTACAAAAATAATTATGCGGGAACTTATAATACCTACACCATTAGAATTTATATTACCGGTGCTGATTAAAAAAGTGTGGAGAACTGGAAAAAGTCAGGACCAGTTTGATAGTTTCCATTTATCATCGATTCTGTTAACGATGCTATTTTGTACATGCTATATTCAACAAGACTCAAATTTGGGCAATTTTAGCATAATGTTGAACAAGATTTCTATTTTCAATTTCGCGAATGTTCCATTTATCCAATCATGTCCAAATCGAACAGTGGTGAACTTCAACTCTTAAATTTCAATATGGAATCACCAATTTCGGAGGGAGCTAACTGCAAAAAGTAAAAAGTTCACTCAGACGTCCAAATCAAAATTCGCTCAAATGTAATGCTACATTATGAATCTGTAGAGTATATTCCAAAACATAATCAAAAAATTTATTAATATTTCTAGTGAAAAAACTTACCAGTAATCCTCTTCGTTATAACTTCCTAGCTTTTTAGTAATCTATAGTAAAATACTATAACGCATGTACTAGCACTTTATTAAATTTTATGAAAAATTAGTTTTCTATTCTAAAACTTCAATTAACCCAAGAATACCCAATATGAAGTGAATTCGATAAAAAAAATGAAGGTGTAAGGCAATTTGGGCAATAGTGAAATTTTAGCAATGTTTCATACATATCCATTTCGGAGACCCGCTATACACAATTTCTGAACACGGGAAAGACAATGTATAATTAATTTTTTCAATCCAAATGCATAACTACATTAACAAAAAAAAACTATCCAACATTTTGGGACAGTGGATCAAACGTGTGGGGTGAAATTTAAAATTTTTGGAAATTTCAACATGGCACCAGTTTATATACCGGTGCTGTAAGAAAATTCCTACTTCCCGCCAAAAATTGGTTGGGCTGAAATATTTTTGAAGCCCATAAAAAATACAACACCAATATATTATGTATACGGTATCTGCTTTTGCTACCGGTGCTACGTGCTCAGTCAATCTTTAAAGATTTCCTCTCTACATCTGGAAAAAAGTTTAAAGCAGCCTCAAATAGTTGTTTTAACTAATTTTAGCACATGTATATTAGTTTTAGCATCGGTATGTTTATTGGTGCTACGGACTTAGAAAAAGATCTCCTGGGTTAGCTCTCGGGTTCCAAATATTATGAAAAAGGGCATGTAAAGCAATCCAAAACACGTGTTTTATATATATATATATATATGCACCGGTATTATCCAATTCATACCGGTGCTAGGTGTTTGAGTTCATTTGAACCATAATTTCTTCCTTTGATTTAATCTCAACCGTTACAACTTTTTACTGTGTCTATAAAACCTAAAACCCTAATTCTATCCCCACCTCATTATCCCTCCCACACTTCACCCGTACACCCTCTCCATATTCACCCACCCTACTTTCTCCATATTTTCTTCATCTATGTCCATTTTTTCCCACCCTGCATACTTCTTTCATAGCCGACGGGAAGCACCACATCGCCCGATTGAGAGAGTAAAAAATGGTGACCAGTTGGGAAAGCCAACTACGGCATCCGACGACCTATCCTATGACGACTGGCGACCGGTGACCAATCCTACGGTCACAAAAGAAACCTGGTCCACCGCCCTAGACTCATTGCTTTTTTGAGGTCGTATTCCAACACCGACCTAGCAACTAGCGACCTCAAACCATACAATAGGTATTCCTTTTCTTCCATGTTTTTCCTCTCCAGTCAATTTTCGATCACTTAGACCAACCAATAGCTCCGGAGTTTTCATTTCGCTAACAATTATTTCATTCCATTAACAATTGTCTTTATTATTAGATTACATATTGGGAGACTCTCATTGAAGCATTATATTGGAGGTTGGTCTCAACTCTCTTTCTTTGTATTTTTGCAAAAAAAAATTAGTGTGATTAATGTTTCTAGCCATTTTTGTGTTGTTACGAATTAGGGCTCTCAGCCTTCTTTTGATTTAGAAAAAACTAAAGTCACATTGCACCCTTAACTCTTGACTGGAGGGGCCCTTCCTGGGAAATCATTGTTGGGTAGCACTTTTCGTTATCTGTATTATAGTCACCATTTTTAGACTTTACAACGTTGCGGTATTGTGTGCGGATAACTTGTATGATTTTTAATGTGAGAATAGCGTATTAGTAGCTGGAAATGTGCTAGCTTGAAAAATAGGGTTGGATAGCTTGCTTTGGATTGTGTCATCGATGGTTTATTACAAGGTTTTGCTTGTTTTGATGATTCTAACTTGATCTTTATGCCTTCCAAGGACCGCCTCATGGGATTCAAGTCGAGAGATTTTTATAATTATACTAAGTCCTATCTTGTTTTTTTATTTTTATTTGCCCATATTCCGTCGGGTGGGCAATTGGGACGTGGATCACCGAATTCAACATCCTTACTATCCATGGTAATACCAAACATGGGACCCCTTTAGATAAGAACGACTACCTTTAACGATAGATACAGCTGATCTAGATACCGTTAGGGCATGCGGGGAAGTGCCAACACCAATAAACGAAATCCAAACGGGGAAGCAGAAAACCCTAACCGCCAGTCAGCTATCATTTTGTGGTTTTTTAAAAGCTGCCAAAAGTCGCCACGAATAGATCTAGTGGAGACTTGGTGGGGCCTGTAGCTTAGAGGATTAGAGCACGTGGCTATGAACCAAGGTGTCGGGGGTTTGAATCCCTCCTCGGGATCAATATCTTCACTATCATCAATATTTATATCATCAATAAGAAAACTCCAATAAAAGGAACCCAAGGGCCATATTCTTCTCCAATTTGGGTTTTACTAATATCACGAATAAATTCAAGAATATATTCAAAAAAATTCGGACCCCAGTCGGAATGGTTTGTGGATTCCAATCTTGGATCCTTTCTCCCAAGAAAACAAGAAAAGCATATACCAGATTTCAATAGATTGACGTAATTTTTCTACCACAAGCTTTTCTTGTCAATTTGTAAGTAAAGTTTTAAACGTGTACAAAATAAATTTTGTAGTTGAGTATAGACGTTTTTTTCTCCCCACATAGATAGTACGGCAATTTTGGAATGTAAGAGAATGAATTAATTTATCCTTTTCAGCGAAATTCAATTTGTCATAGTTTGGGATGAATTTTGTTTTTTCCAAGTGTATTGGTTGCCCCTCTATTCATGTGCTGCCCTCTAACTAAGTTTTGCTTCTTCCATTATGGAAAGTGAAGTAACATAATTTGCAGAACTCCACAATTTAAAATGTGGAGATTTTGCAATATATGAACACCAAGTAAACATGGTGTGTTTAAGATTAAGTGTTTAACATGGTGCGTTTAACATTAAAACATAGTAAATGTTAAATACATAGTTAAAACATAGTTATACACACCATGTTTCCTTGGTGTTTAAACACTCCATAATTTTGACATTTTAAGACATGTTGTACTGTGCACAAACTTAATGGAAGAAACATTAGTTAGAGCACCCAAACCCTAATAGAGCACCAAAAATGCCAGATTCAGCTCAGATCCGCTACGCCTTAGCTCTCAGCGCCACCACCACGTTCAACCACGCCTTTGCCCTTGCGTCCGACCTCGCCTTCACGGTTCTAGTTCCTTGATGTTATCTAGGGTTTATGGAGATTGCGTTCTAGTTTTTATGATAATTGATGTTGTTAATCTATGTTTAGGTCTATTTTGTTTCATAAATTCAGGGTTGTTATGTATTTTCAGATGTATATAATGAATTTTTGGGTTGTGGTTATGAATTTTTCATTTTTTACATGAATTCATATTTTTGTTGTTGTTTTGTTCGGCCTATTGTTCTTTATGAATTTCTAGGTTTAACATTCCGCCCGGTGAGTTTATATCAGTGGCAATTTTTTTATTGATTGCCTATTTACTAGCACAAGTATTATACCACATAGGCACCAGTATTTTGAGAATTTCCCTACTGGTGCCTAAGTGATCTGGTGCAAGAATGTAGTTACATAGGCATTGGTAAGTGGTACTGGTGCTGGATTAGATTTTAGCACCAGTACCGCATACCGGTGCCTCTGAAACTACATTTCTTGCACCGGTATGAAAATGCTCAATATACAGGTGCCCATGTGGTAAACTACCGGTGCCTATGGGGGTATCTTTTAGTAGTGATTATTTGTAAGGTAATACATGCATCGTTTTCATTTTCTTGATTTATAAAATGGAAACTAACAGTAAGGATTCTAATTCTAATCAATGGTAACTAAACTTTTCCTAAAATAAAACTTTGTAATCTATTATATAAAAAATTAAATTAACTCATCAATCTACTTCTTAAATTTGGTGTTTTCAATTGATGATTCAAAAACCAATATTTTCTCTCATCTCCATGAACTTCAACCTTCAAGGAGAATCTGTACTACTGCATGAAAGAGGTTTCTAAGATGATTAAATTGGCCATAGAACAGTATTTATGCTCTGCTGTCCCTGGCACCGTTGTGGTATAGTGTAAATCACGACGTTGTGTTGCACCATAGTACCCTTCTTTTAATGCTATCCAATTCTATAGCATGGGACGTTCCATCCTATTGTTTCAGAAATTAGTGTGTCACTACAACTGTTATACCAGTGCATCTGATATCAGATATCAATTTGGTAGTAGGTGATTCGAGTTTGGAATGGGGATAGGTTTGTTCGTGGTGATTTGTGTAGTTGCAGGGTTTAAATTGGAACAGATGATAGTTTCATTTGGAAACTTACACATGATTTTTTTAATCCAAGCTAGCCAAGTCAGTTGCGATATTGAATCACATATCAAAAATTGTCCTCATTTACCAGTTTACGAATTAGAATCGGTGTTCGTCTACAACGGTGTGGCTTTAAGCACATGTTCGTCTCGAAACTAAAATCATTTCCATTACACTTTGTGCACTACAACTAAACAAAAAGAGTACATGTTCGTCTTGGAACTTAAATCATTTCTATTACACTCCGTGCATTACAACAAAACAAAAAACAAGAACAATATCTATAGGAAGAGCTAATGACTAGAATTTATGAAAAACCTGTTAGCACTTAATCCGGAATTGACTACATAGCATGTAATATTGAATTGAAAATGAACCAAATCATATGGTATTGAAGTAGATTATAATGGACGTATCAAGAAAGTCATCCTCCAAACTATTGTGACCAATTTCATCATGTTCCCTTAACTACGAAGTGGTCTTGGAGCGATCGATGTGTCCCACCATCATCTCGAAACATATGTTTCCTAGAATACCTAACATATGACAAAAAAACAAGGGGATTGTTAAAGTTAGAATTTTATGTCAACATAACGAGGTCACGAAAAGATAGGGCGTGATGATAATTATTAAATGAAAACATACCTTGTATTTCAATCACAGTTCTCCTAATCCCGTTATGCCTATTAACAACTTGTGTTGGAGAAATCTTGTAGTCCATCGTTAATTATTTTGTAATTGCATCTTGTATGGAATGATCGACACTTACAGAAACCTGATCAAATGCAATTCATATTAATAACAATGGACCCATCAAGAATTATGCTTTAGGATTTTCGGTAAGAACCTAAATTTTCACACAATATATACAATTAGAATCTTATGAAAAAATAAATTTACGACATTTGAAACTCTAGAATAAGCTAACTCCATTAACTTAACATTACAAAGTGTTCATTAAAAACTTACCCCAATCAACCTCTTCTTCATAATTGGGGGGGGGGGTTAATAGATATTCAATTTTGGTTGGGAGGTTACACGACGGTTATTCGTCCTGCATTGACAATAAAATTTAAGTCTAATACTTTTGAAGATATTACATTAGTTGTTTCGAATTCAGAGTTGTGTGTGGCAGGTGATATCACAACAATAGTGTTCTTCCTTAACACTTTCTTACTCCCAAAATACTTTCAAAATGCCCATCCACCACACCTTGCAGTTTATAAAAACAAAGATCAATATTCAAAAATCCAAACTATCTTGAATGAGTCATTCTCGTGGTGCATCTAAATCAAAGAGAGGGTCGACCTCGAAGGATCCTTCTCTAGAACAACTCACTTTACTATTGGAACTCGTGGTGGATCAAGAAGAAAGGTCTCCAGTTTGCAATTGAAAAACAAGAAGACGACGTGATCACGAGCATCCACAGGAGGCCAAAGCAAGCCGTACGTTCTTCAATGCGGAGGAATCGAATCACTATGAGGATTGGCTAGACCATAAATCCATGACTACTGAGGTGTTGAAATCACCCTATGTCTCAGATCTAAATTTTGACTACATGTTAGACCATTTCCATCATTCCTATTTACACAACCTTATAAGAATGGATTGCCCAATTCATCATGGTGAAGTTGTTCAAGTCTATGCTAATTTGGGGAAGTGAAGAGAGAACTGTAACTTAACCGTGGTTAATGGAATAATGGTCCACTTAGTGAATTCACAAAGAGTGTGTTAGGGTACCCCTGGACCGAGCATAGTTTTTTGCATCCCAACGTCCCTGACGACCCTTATGATATATATCACCAACAATCGTGGCCTAGTAAAAATGGATCTCAACTCCTTTGCCCGGTAGAGATGGAGCTTAAGTAATAAATATTTCTAGGATATAGGCATGGCCAAGCCAAAAATATATATTTCTTGTCGACGTCGAGCATGAAGCAAATGTTGGTTTTCGTGTGGGTGTGAATGAATGTACTTCCTAGTGGAGGAAATATTTGTGAACCAACAATCGAAATCCTCATGACTGTATATTACATAATGGAAAAGAAAGATCTCAATCCGGGGTTCACCATATTCTCCAACATGAACAAAGTCGCAGGAACAATGGAGAAGAAGTTCCTCTATGGCTGTTTTATCATTAAGATAATCCGAGAGAAGGGAATCGGGCCCATTGAATAACCTTATAACAATGGATTATCTTACTCATCATGCTAAATTTTTTTTCAATCTATGCTAATTTGGGGAAGCGAAGCGAGAACTCTAACTTAACAATGGTTAATGAAATAATGGTCCACTTAGTGAATTCACAAAGAGTGTGTTAGGGTGCCCCTAAACCGAGCAGTTTTTTTTTTGCATCCCAACATCTCTAAAGACCCTTATGAGGTATATCACCAACAATCGTGGCCTAGTAAGACTATATCTTAACCCCTATGTCCGGTAGAGCTGGAGCTTAAGTAATTAAGATTTCTAGGAGATAGGCCCGACCTAGCCGAAAAATATTACTTGTTGGCATTAAGCTTAGAGCAAAGGTTAGTTTTCGAGTGGGTGTGAATGAATGTATATCTTGGTGGAGAGAATGCTTGTGAACCTACAATTGGAATCCTCATGACTTTATATCACATAATGGAAATGAAAGCTCTCAATCCGGGGTTCACCATATTCTCCTACATGAACAAAGTTGCAGGATCAATGGAAAAGGAGTTCCCCTATGGCTTTTTTTCCACTAAGAAGATCCAAGAGAAGGGAATCAGGCCCATTGACCAACCTTATAACAATGGATTATCTAACTTATCACAGTGAAGTTGTTCAATTCTATCCTAATTTGGTAGAGCGGAGTGAGAACTCTAACTTAACCATGGTTAATGGAATAATGGTCCACTTAGTGAATTCACAAAAAGTGTGTTAGGGTGCCCCTAGACCAAGCATACTTTTGCATCCCAACATCCCTGACAACCCTTATGAGGTATATCACCAACAATCGTTGCCTAATAAGACTGGATCTCAAGTCCTTTGTCTGGTAGAGATGGAGCTTAAGTATTTAAGACTTCTAGGAGATAGGCCTGACCAAGCCGAAAAATATTACTTATTAGTGTTGAGCATGGAGCAAAGGTTGGTTTTCGAGTGGGTGTGATTGAATGTACTTCCTAGTGGATTTAATGCTTGTGAACCTACAATTGGAATCCTCATGACTTTATATTACATAATGGAAAAGAAAGCTCTCAAGCCGGGGTTCACCATATTTTCCTACATGAACAAAGTCACAGGAACAATGAAGAAGGAGTTCCCTTATGTTTGCTTTATCACTAAGATGATCGGAGAGAAGGGAATCATGCTCATTGACCGTCTATTGCCTTGTGAATCCTACAACAAGAAGTGACTAAACCTCAAGCAACTAGAAGTAGATTTAGAAACCAAGAAGCCGAGGTTGAAGATCACGTTGGGGAGAGCCGCTAAAAGTGCGCAGAGAGGCCGTGATGCAGAGTATGATGCTTCTTTATCAACGGGAATCAGTAAGTCATAATGAAGTAATGTAAATTTGGTTTGTTAAATGAATGTTGTTTGTTGAATTGTATTTCATGTATGAATGTCCATGGAGTGACATAGGGTTCATGCAAAAGGTCAAGAGAAAGTTTTTTCATGCTTCGTTAACCAAATGGAATCCTTTGAAACAAAGGTCGATGATATTAGGGCCGAACATGTGAAGATAGAGATCGAGATAGAGATAAGTGAGGATAAAGAGGAGGATACATTTGGACCTGTTACATTGTCCAACGATGATGAATATGATGAGGAATCATCTGAAGATGATCTAATAGTGTACCTTCTATCGCCTTAAAATTGTGCACCAAAATTACATTGTCGTCATTACCATTTTAAGTTTCTATGAAATAAATTTTGACTTTATTTCGTGGGGTTGATGTAATAATTTATTGTTTTTATGTAAGAGCATCTCCAATGGTAAGCTACAAGGGGATGTAGCTTGACTTGCCATGTCATCTTTTCAAACTAATGATTTGGCAAGTTACACACTCTCACAATGGTAAGCTACATTTATTTGTAGTTTGATAGGCCTCACATGTTTTTAATATAATTTTGTTATATACATAATTTAATATAATTTATTTATATGAGTAAATAAATTACTTTATATTACTTTCTCATAAAAACAATATTACAATAATTTAAATTTATATATATATTTCTTGTAAAATAATAACACATTTTAACCATGTATATATGTGTTAAATATATATATATATATATATATATATATAGAGTGTGTGTGTGTGTGTGTGGGTTTTTCCATTGTACAATGACTAGGAAGAAAATGAATACGTTATAACTTTTGAATTTTCCATGCATAGTATTTCATGGATCGATGTGATAATGTCTCTTCTACTATTGAATGTATACTACTGTTTGAAATTGGAATGCATGTATAATGTATCTATAAATAACTCTTTTACGAGTTGAATTGGTATCGAGATATAATATCAACTTTAAAATGGTAAATTCTGATGAACAATTTTTCCAGTATCTTCGGTATTCAAATGAAGATTATACTACACGATTCAAACAAGTGATATATGAAATACACTTTCTATATTTGAAGCATTAAATGCAGCAGACATTAAGCAACCTGCTCCTACAAGCTACAGCGACTTGGAAGCTACTGATGTGGACTGTGCAACAACGGTGGTCAGCCCTTACAATTTGTTGAATTTTGCAAGCAGGTTCAAAAACATCACCGTTGGAGATGCTCTAAGAGTTTTTCTAGTGTTCTCGAACATGGAGTACTTGTTCATATACTTTTCTACCTTTAGAGTTTCGTAGTTTGAATAAGTTGAAACCAATCTGGACTTGCACAATTTTTCGAAGAAGGTTCTGATAACAGAGTATGTAAACCTGTTCGATAAGGGAAAATTGACATCAGTTTTGAATTTGGAACCCACGAGTTCTAAAACATGTAACCAATTCGGGATAGGTGTTGTGTTAGTAATTTTTTTAATTACCAAATAAATTGAACCTCTTGTAGGTTCCGATTGCGTAACATATCCCGACAAAATATAATGATTTGTGGGGCCAATTTTTGAAATAGAGGATGGAATATTGTCATCCACTTTTCAATAAACTTTGCTTTCGGTGGCTGAAATCAAATCGGCAAAGATTTGACGTAAAGTATTGTTGAGTTCCAAGTCTGGCGCATGTTTTGAGACAAGGCTTGCAATGCTATTAAAGTATTTTATTTTAAAATACTACACTCGATCAAATTTCCAAAATCAAAACAAGTTTCGAGACCCTAAAAATAGTGTTTTGAAAAACCTCACGAAATCAAAATTGGGTCTATATAAATAACCCAAACGTTGCACACATAAATATTCAAATCTTCTACAAATTACCCCCGTGTTCCACACAATTTACTTTGCAATTCCTTTCCCCGTGAAGATTGCAATAGCAAAATCCCTGTGTGTGAAGTGTAAAGTGGAAGGGGAAGAAGCAACCGGCCAAGCAAAAGAAGGATCCAGCATTTGACGCTTTGAAGTTAGTGTCACTCAATGACTAAGAGAGGTATCAATATTTGTTACAAAAATCAAGGCTATTAGATTAATATGTATTAAATTGGATAATAGCATGAGGTTAGGGTTAAATAGTATAGGTGTATTGTTTGAATTCCAAAGTTGTGACGAGCTTCTAGTCATTACCAATGCAACACACTTTAATGAAGTGTATCAAACTAATTTCATGGATATTGATGGAGAATGTTTCTCTACTATTGTCAATTGTTGATAGTTTGAGGTTGATCCTTGGGAAATCATAGAAATATTTGGTTGTCCCTATCGGGGTCTCGAGGACTATTATCCGGCGGTCGAAGATAGTCCCCTAAATATTTATCATCATTCGAACTAGTCAGCAATTGTTGAGCCTCCGATGTTGAATCCTACTGAGCTTGGATAGTTTTACTTCAGCAGGTCCCAATACGAACCCCATACAACCGAGAGCTATAAGCTAAAACATTTGATAATAGAAAATAGAACTTTGTACGAGATGGTGGCAATGGGTTTGGTTCTAGCTGGAGGTCACATCTATGAACCAACAGTCACTAGTATCATGTTGTTCTACTATTTCATATTGGAAGTGGAGATCAATCCCAACTACACCAATGTGCAACACATGTTATCATTAGTCGTTCACTAGAACAATAAGACTCTCAAACTCCCGTATTGTTTGGCCATTTCAAAATTCCTTGTTTCCATAAATAGTTGTTTCCTTGTTTCCATAAACAACTATTTATTTACATGTGCTGGTTTCTTCTTCGTTCACTTGGTGTTGGTCATTCATCTCTCATGCACCTTTGTTATAGTTAAACAACTATTCACATTGCAGAAAAGCATGTTTTCCATAAGCGTACAAAACATATTGAATTTGATTATCATTTTGTTCGGGATCTTGTTCAGTTTGGTGAGGTTGTCACTTATCACATCGGCCTCGCAAGTCAACCAGCAGACATTTTCACTGAAGCTCTAGTCGTCAGCATTTCATCATCTTCTTTACAAGTTGGGCATTCTTGATCTTCATGCTCCAACTTTAGGAGGAACATTGAGATGTATTACTCCCCATGTCCCAGCAAAACTGACACAATTTCTTTTTTTTCTATTCCAACAAAGATGACATGATTTGAAAACTAACCAAAATAGCAAACAATATGGTGTTAAACTCCCACAGTGTCATCTTTTAACGTTAACAACTTTCAGATTGGACCCCCTACTTTCCCAAAAAATCCCTACTTTTCCACAATATTTCCTTGCCATGTCAATTTGAATATAAGAGCAAGCAAAAACAAATTTTCCATTTCTTATGCGTCGGGGGGAGTAGGATATTTTGTAATATTCTATTTCTTGTAGATTAAGGAATATAGACTAGCGGAGAAAGCTCTAAAAAAAGTAGTGTTAGAATCAGGATCGCCTTTAATTGAGGTTCGAAATAGGTTTTGAGTTCGGAAGTACTTCCCAGGTCACCTGTTTAATTTTAAAGGCGATTCTAAATTAATTAAAAGTTGTTCCACCTTTAACGAAAATAGGTTAAAAGCGATTTTACTTGTAGAACCGCCTTCAATTAAGGGTCTGAAAACACTTCTTAGTTCGAAAGTGCTATCCCAGGCCATCCTTCCATTTTAAAGGCAGTTCTACAATTAGAACCGCCTTTAATGGACAGTCTTTTAGGCCCACATGTTCTCCCCCTTTATTTTTTTCTCCTTAATTTTTTCCCCAAACCCTCCCTTCCAGTTTTCGATCCCGCCTCTTTCCCTTTTCTCCTTTTCCTCCCGCCTCACTCCATTTTCTCTTTCTTCTCAACCTCCCCCCCCCCCGTAGCCTCTCTCCCTCATCCACCGTGGAGTCTGTCCACCGCTCATCGCTCGCTGTGAACTTAGGAGGTCATCGTCGTACCTCTCAAAGTTATATTTTTAATCTCTAATGATTCATATATACAATTAAGTAGATAATTGCAAGTTGGGGTCGTCCACGAGAAGATGGATCTTTTCAACTGTTTAAACATATATAGCAGAAGACAAACTAGATATAAGCATATATATATAAGCATGAAAATGGGGGTGGGGGTTTGGTTGGTTTTGGTCCTAAATTATTAATTGAAAACAAGTTAACTAGTCAAGCAAGTTAAATAAAAGGTGATTAAACCACCAGTTTACGAAACCTTGGGCGCAACTGACTTCCACTTCCAAGCCTCTTATCCATCATCGAACATGCAACCTATTTTCTACTTTCACTACCTGTTTTGAAGACTAAACTTCTATCCTTCTTAGTTAGTGGTTTGCAAGAGTGAATTCGACATCTCTTGTCAAACCTCACCAATGACTCCCTTAGTCGAAACACGACTAAAAGTATCCCATTGATGGTGTTGAACACGAAGAATCAACAGGTTTGGAAACACTTATAAACACTACACTGTGTCTAAGCATTTAACCAATCTATGCATTTACACAAGATTAGTCAAAAACCTTCAATGTTCACAAACTTCTCTCATTTGCTACAAGAAACAAACATGACAAAGAGTTCATCATTATCATATTAATCTAGCAATTGTCAACCCATCAACACAATCAAAAGTTCTAAATCATACTCTTGGATTTCCTATCATGAAAAGGGGAAATCAACTCATTTCCCCAAACCCTTACAAGCATATCATACAAGTACTTCATGTACTCAAGCTTTCAAGAATATTGACATTTACAAATACATTCAATTCTCCATAAATGCATAATAGTAAGAGTATTAAATAGGTTACAAATTGTTCTTAAGACATGGGCTCGGAAGCCTTGGTCAATTACTCCCAAGAACTAGATTTAGCTACTAGTGTTCATACTAATTAATGCTAACAAACCAAAAATAAAACAAGAGAAATCAAAGATGAAAATGGTGAAAAAGTAGGGTCTGAATAGTACCAAAATTGGGTGGAAGAAGAAGATCCGTAAGAGAGGAAAAAGAATGCTATTTATAGTACAAAGGGATAAGGTTGTGTGCTGGCCACCCGTACGTCACGAATCGCAATGAGTTCATCGTGACTCACGATGGGTGCCAGAACAGAATCTTGTCTTCTTTTTTTCTTCTTGGATCAAGCACTCTTCTTCACAATAATTCCTATCATTCTTCAAATCTTCAAATCTTTGAAGCAAGTCTTCAAAATCTTCAAAGATGATCTTCAATAGCCTCTGGTCTTCAAGTCTTCTTATTCTTCCTTTGTCACGTAAAATCCACTTAGAAAAGGTAAAAGAGCATAAAGTCGCTCTTACCTCTCCTAAGAATTTCAAGGTAAAACATAAGCTCTTGATAACAAAAGAGCACAAAAAAATCCCAAAAAGTACCAAATTATGCCCATAAAATGGACACATCAAACCTCCCCGCATTTAAACCTTACTTGCCCTCGAGTAAGAAAAGATCCAAGCAAACGAAGGAATTGACGTATCCACCTCCTAACTACTATTCCCCCAAGTAAATACCTCACAAAACTCTCAATATCACACATCCCACCGTTAAGATCAAATGAGAAGTTTCTCACAACCCCCATTCCTAAGTCTACCCAAACCATATCAACCTATCAATTCATTGATATCTATAAAACATCTCTAAATATTAAATTGACAATCCCAAATCCAATGGTACAAGGTGAAGCTAAAAGCATGCATAAATTTCAAACACATATTCCACTTTATACCAATATATCATCCTAAAAATGAAGTATATTAACAATTAATAATTTTATAACTTAATTCGTTTTCCCCGCTAAATTTCCCAATCCCAGGAGGTCTCAAGATGTCAAGCTATCTGATCCATCCATATGGCTACTGCAACCTTATGACTCCAATACTGGGAAATGAGTGAACACATAACATTTTATTCCCTTTTATTTTTCTCTTTTTCCCTCATTTTGCCTAGGAGCCATTTTGGGTTTTCATCCTAGCCAGACATCATGTTCCTTCGGCTCACATCTCGCCTTTTTCTGCACATTTAGCCTCTCACTTTTACCTAGGTCTTCCTTTTTGTTTTTCGACCTATCCGGGTCCCCCAATGTCGCCTAAGATGCCCTCTCAGGTTTTCAACTTAGCGGGATTTTTATTATTGTTATTTTTTCATTTTCTTATCTTTTTTTTCAAAGTTTTCATGTTTTTCCAAACAAAAAGTATCAAAGTGCTTTCCAAATGTTAAGGCTAAGAAAAATATCAAAGCTAGTATCATCCAAGTACATTAAAAGGAAAACATCCCCCAAATAAAGGGGGAAAATATCCAAAACAAAGAAAAAAATATATCCCAAAAGCATCAAGTCTAAAAAAAATCCAAACGCAAAACGGTAAATATAGTACTACCCCTCCCCACACTTAAACCACTACATTGCCCTCATTGTAGTCAAAATAGGGCGAAAACATATAAATCAAAGCATGGGAAGTGTAAAACAATCAGCTCACAATCAAGAGTAAGATGGCCTGGCACCATCGTAGCGGTCCCTGCCATATGTCTGCTGATACTGCTCCATCCAGTCTACGTTCCTCTGATAGCGCTCTCTCCACCTCGCTGCTCTGCTAGGATCAGCCCCCTGGGACTGCATCTCTGAAATACTAGATGAGAGATACTTAATCTCCTCATCCATCTCCAAAAATTTATGCAAAACGAACAGGTTGTGTTCAACCTGTCCGTGGAAACCGTGCTTGATTGTCTGCATCAGTCTGGCATAGAATTCTAGTAGGGCCTATGGAAACTGTGGTGGCACATGATGTTGATCCTCCTGCATGGGCTCGGTCTCTGGTGGAGGCTTTGGAGAATGCTGCTGCTGTTGCTCGATGAAAGGCAAGCTATTATTGTCGGGCTAAACAGGGGATGAACCAAGGTCATTAAGATTACGCTAAAATTCCTCTCTGGACAAGGAGTTGGGTGGATTCTCGAAGTCTTCCAAGGGTGTATCGAACTCCAATTTCGTCTTGTTGAGCTGAGGAAGTGTCAAGAAGGTGATCTTCCTGGCGCCATATAACCGATGAAACATCCCTGTGGTCCGCGTGGTGCTAAGCATCTCAAATTGCACCAACCTATTTGTAGTGATGAGGTCGGAAGTATGCATCCCAAAGCATGAAAAATCAGCCGGTGGGACCAATCCTAGGTACTCAGCTAAGAGGTCGATCATGCCTCCAACCATAATCTTCCCCTTTGGCTTCCCAGCCACCTCTACGGCTCGCTTCATCCATAGCTCATCCCATAACCCGTATCCCAACCCCTCACTCATCAAGTGCTCTAAGAAGTGAATGTCGTTGTTCGACACATTCGTCGGCTCCGCCAACCAAAGCACTGTGTCGGCCAAAAGTCTATGCACATAATGAAGTGCAAGATAGATGATAACACTGCTCTTGTTGTGGGAGTTCTTTGCCCTCATGTTGATGATACTCTAGAATTGAATGTCATCCTCAATCGATCGGTCCTTATCTTATGGGTTCAGCCTCGCCCGGATCTCGGCCGTGTCCCATCCAAAGGTTTCCTCAACCTACGAGACGGTCATCTCTCGGGGTATATCATCTAAGAGGAAAGTGATGTACCTCTTACATGGTTGATCATCCCTTATGCTCCATATTCTTACTGTGGACAAGAACTCCAGTGTGTATTGCCGGTAGGAGGGGGAACTCTTGCCAGTGAAACCCTCCAACCCTCCTTTGGCGAGGAGGCATAAGACTGGCTAGGTTAGCCAAAGAGCGTCCAGTGTGGGCATGTCAACAAATCTTATCTCCTTGAGCTGGCGGTTGACCAAGGCATCCCACCTCTCTACATAGGGCTATGTGATCTGGATCAAACCCATGTACCTATTAGGAGGAGGGGGTACAGGGCTCGATTCCAGAGCCAGCGGTGGAGGTGGAGGTGGAGCAGCGGTGCGCCCACCTCGTGGAGGAGCCCTGGGTCTCTTGGTAGGGGCCATATTTAACAACCATAGCAAACAAGTCAAATGCACAGGAATATACATATATGCAATATCAAAAAATCATACTCAATCTTAAACTAGTTTTGCCAACATTACAAACCAAATCAAATCCAAGCCAACTAGTTTAAATCCTAACCACAATTGCATATACAATCCATGTCACATTCAACATGCCCATAATTTCAAGTCTATTAAATTGTCACATAGTCAAAAATCAAATATGCTATATCCTACAATCACAGTCATGCCTAACTAGTTTAGCTACCATTAGTACGTTCATAATGTCAACATTCAATTGTTCATGGCAAAAATACTTTAAGCATGGTAACATTGTACACAAATATCAACTATGTTTAATCAAGCCAATGCGCCAAATTTCTAGTACAAACCACAACCAAACTCTCAACCAAAGCAACAATGTAAACACAATGCAAGCACAACACCAACATGAGCAAATCAACACCATCAAAATGAGCACAATGCTATCCCACATCCAACCAATTTATAAGCATAATATATTCACAAGATCTCAATAAAAAAAATCATGAGCACAATGTATTCACAAGAATCTACAATGTTCCAACAATTTAAATCCCTAAGGTATCATACATAATCCATACAATATTCAATAAAATAGATTATACAACATAATCACAATTCAATCTCAAGAAAGTGAGGGAATGTACCACTTAAATGTTTAGGATGAAGAAGGAACTAAGCCCGCAATCATATTAAATCCGGATTGCTCAAAAACACAAAACCTCCAAATTCTAGGGTTGTGTTCTTCAACAGACTAGGCCGGTTTGTGGGTAGAGATTGGGTATGATGGATTGGGGAGTGGTGATGGGTTGATTTAGGGTGGAGCGCCAGTGATTGGTGGCCGGAAAATGGTGGAAATTAGTGGAGTGGTGGAGGAGATGAAGGGAAGAAGGTGGAACTTTTGCGGGTTGAAGGGGTTCTGCCCAATTTTAAAATAGGTCAGTACGTCCATCGTAACATGCGATGTGTTTGTCGCAACTCGCGATGGGTGGGTCAGAAGGTACCTCCGGTCAAAGCTTGCATTGCAAATCATGACCAATTTGTTGCAGCTCGCAATAGATCATCGCGACTCACAATTGCACTGTCGCGACTCACAAAAATTGGACCTGGCAGTTCATTTTTTCAGCAAAATCTTTTTGATTTGGTCATGATCGCGACCAAACCATCTCAAATTGTGATGGTTCATCACAACTTGCAATGCAGCCATCGCGGCTTGCGAAAAGTGGAGCCTGAGGGCTCCAAAATTGTCAAAATTTCTTGATCATGTCGCGACTCGCGACGGGTAACCTACCTGGTATTTAGAAAACAGTTTTCAATCTCATCCCTTACCCAAGATTTCCTTCTTGACTCCAAGTATTTCTCCCTTTATTCATCCAATGCCTTGGGTTCAAATTTCTACAAAACCATGGAAAAATAAACCATGAAAAACACAAAAGAAAATAATGAATCTAATCGACAAAAACTCATAACCAAACAGCATCAACGAAGAGTCACAGCTGATGATCGGGATGATCAAAACCAAGTATATTTAATGTTGTCAGCATGACTCACCCCCTTTCTTGGAGCTTACTCACAAAATGAACCGAGATGATCGGTCCCCTTTCCTCGATCCCGGTCAAAACAATCGGGATTCACATCACCCCCTAACAAAACCTTCTTCAAATAGCTTAGGATTTCTTCATGCTCCCTCAACATTCCAACAACTCACCTTTTTGTTCCATGGTGATCTCAAGAACGTGAGCCTTCGGGGGTTTCTCTCCTTCTCCAAGGGATGAATGTTTTAGAGCTTTCGGTGGTGGGTTGCACTCTTTCACCAAGGTCTTCTCAAGAGAAGGAGGGAAAACCACCCTTATTGGCCTACCTATGGACACACGAAAATTGTTGAATGTTGCTTTCCCAAGAGTGTATTCGCCATTGTTGTTTCCCTTCAGTTAGTACTAACAACATTTGAAATCAACGCATCACTCAAAAAATCATCTATACCATCTTTGGGCTCAACTACATCTTGCTCTTTATCATCAATAACATGAATAGCTTGGCAAGAATGGTATCTACACGGATGATCAATAGAATTATTAGTGTCAAATTCTACCTTCCTCCCATTAAATTCCATGGTCAATGGTCCTTTATGCACGTCAATTATGGTCCTTGAAGTCTTTAGAAATGACCTTCCTAAAAGAATAGGTTTAGCACCATTATCATCTTCCATTTCAAGAACATAAATGTTCACAAGGAATGTCAAAGAATCCACATTCATGAACACATCTTTCACAATACCTTTCTGGTATGTGCTAGAGTGATCGGCTAGTTGGATAACAGCCCCAGTTTTATGCAAAGTTCCTAGATTTAGACTTTTATACAAGGAATATGGGATCACATTCATTGAAGCACCTATGTTTAACATGGCCTTGTTAACACATTTGTCTCATATCTCACAAGAGATTGTAAACATTCCCGGATCATCACATTTAGGGGGCATTTCATCATCAAACAAGGCGGAGACATCACTCTTCACACACTTTTTCTTACTTTTCAATTTTTGTTTCATATTGACGGTACACAATTCCTTAAGAAATTTAGCATATTTGGGAACTTAATTTAGAGTATTTAAGAGTGGAATATTTACCTCGTATCTACGAAAGACTTTGTAGCTGTCCTTGGTGTCCTCCTTGGTCCTCCTATCCTTTAATGCCTCCGGAACGGTGGTTCTTGCACATAGATAGGGATCTCTGCCCATCTTGACTTCTTGTGCGGTGGGGATGAGGTTTCGGGTTTCGATCCCGGTCTTGGCACAAATGTCTCCACCTCAATTTCTTCTTCTTAACTCTCTTCAGCCAACACCTCGGCCTTTTTTCAAGGTTTCTTCTTTTTCAACCATCCGCTCAACAACAACTCTTGCTTGGGGCTTCTTCACTTCCCTTCCACTTCTCAATAAGATTGCACTCACATTTTGTCCAGGGTTAATCTCCGGTTGAGAGGGAAGTTTGCCCTTTTCCCGGACCTCCATCTGATTCACCACTTGAACTATTTGGCTCACTTGAGTTTCCAAAATCCTGATGCTCGCCTTGGCTTCATCTTGGAATTTTGCACCTTTCTCTACAAACATGCTCAACCTGTGAATGGCTTGCATCACCTTATCTTTTGTTAAACCTGAGCTCTACCCTTGGTCTCGGGGATTGTCTTGAAGCCTTTGAAATTGTAGTTGAGGTGGCCTATATTTTTGTTGACGAGGCTGATACAGTTAAAGGTTTTGACCTCTTTGTGGGTTTCCAAACCGGAGATTTGGGTTATTATGATTGCCCGAATTGTACGGCCGATTTTGGTACCCTTGATAACCTTGCTAGCCTTGATAGCTTTGGGTGCCTTGATACCCCATAGCACTCACCTCCTCGACATAATCATATTGTAAAGTATGGCAAGTGTCCGTAGGATTCACCGATAAACAAATTTCACAAGATTTCACATATGGGACATTTCCGGATTGGTCATCAAGGATTTCACCATAGATGCAAGGGGCCGAGACTTGGTCCTCAAGCTTTCCACTATTTGAAGGGTCACTTGTGTGCATTAGATTTCTTCTTCTCAAATCGGCCCTCGAGCTAAAGTTCCTTGACTCCTCCACAAGCTCCTCGTATAATTGCATAGCCTTCGTTGAAGTTTTGTTCCCAAGGGTACCACCACAAGAACTCCTCACTAATATTTGGTCCATCTCAAGAAAACCATTGTAGAAATAGTAGACCAGACCTCCCTCCGAATAGCCATGGTAAGGACAACTCGTGAGAAGCTTCTTGAACCTCTCCCAATAGTCAAAAAGAGACTATTTATGACATTGGAGGATGTTGCTTATGTCCTTCTTTAAAGCGGCAGACTTCGAGGCCGGGAAGTACTTGGATAGAAATTTTATCTTCATGTCAAGCCAACTTTTGGTGCTCTTGGGTTATAGGTAGTGAAGCCATCTCTTGCACCATCCCTCAATGTGAATGTAATTTCCTTCAATTTGTAAAAGTCTTCATCTACTCTATGGGGGACCGTACCACCACACAAAAAATGGAACTCGGTGAGATGCTTGTTGGCATTCTCACATTGCCTACCAAGGAAGATAAGTATCATGTTTATAAACCCAATCTTGAGCTCGAAGTGCCAATTTGGTCCAACCAAAGGATACTCAATGCACATCGGTTGTTGATCAAGGTTGGGAGCCATAATATCCCTCAACAAGGCTTGCCCTAAAGTAATCTCCCTTCCTTGGAGAGGAGGAGCTCTCCCTTAGAGAGGGGAATGTTGAGGCCCTCCTCCCAGATGCTCATCTTCGTGCTCATGTTGAAGCTCCATAGAAGTAGAAGTATCCACAAAATGGTCAATAGAAGGGGTGTTATTCACACTTTCCAAAGAAAGCCTCGTAGCCCATCTCAAATTCAACTCTAACTCGGGGTCGTAGTATACGGGTTCTTGTGAAAAGGATTGCGCATGAACCATACACCAAGAACTCGAACAATACGTTTCCAAGCCAAGAGAAAATGGTAAGTCAACTAAGAAATAAAAACAAAAGAAAACTAAAAAATATTTACAAATAACACATAATCACACATAATATGCCCAAACACTTAAAAATAAATGCCTCTTCCCCGGCAGCGGCGCCAATATTGGGGAAGTCATCGTCGTACCTCTCAAAGTTATATTTTTAAGCCCTAATGCTTCCTATCTACAATTAAGTAGATAAAGGCAAGTTGGTCTCGTCCACAAGAAGAGGGATCTTTCCAAGTGTTTAAACATATATAGGAGAAGACAGATTAGATATAAGCATAGGGGATTGGTTGGTTTTGGTCCTAAATTATGAATTGAAAAAAAAGTTAACTAGTCAAGCAAGTTAAATATGGAAAGCAACAACAACTAAAAGGTGATTAAACCAACAATTTACATAACCTTGGGCACAATTAACTTCCACTTCCAAGCCACTTATATATCCATCATTGAAAATGCAACCTATTTACTACTTTCACTACTTGTTGACTATCACGGGTCGGAATTGAACACAAGAAATAAACAAGCTTGGTAACACTTATAAACACTACACCGTGTCTAAGCATTTAACCAATCTTTGCATTTACACAAGATTAGTAAAGAAAGTTCAGCGTTCATATACTTCTCTCATTTGCTACAAGCAACAAACATGACAAAGAGTTCATCATTATCATATTCATCTAGAATTATCAACCCATCAACACAATCAAAAGCTCTAAATCATACTCTTGGATTTCCTATCATGAAAAGGGGAAATCAACTCATTTCCCCAAACCCTAACAAGCATATCATACAAGTACTTCATGTACTCAAGCTTTCAAGAATATTAATGACATTTACAAATGCATTCAATGCTCCATAAATGCATAATAGTAAGAGTATTAAATAGGTTACAAATTGTTCTTAAGACATGGGCTTGGAAGCCTTGGTCAATTACTCCCAAGAACTAGATTTAGCTACTAGTGTTCATACTAATTAATGCTAACAAACCAAAAATAAAACAAGAGAAATCAAAGATGAAAATGGTGAAAAAGTAGGGTTTAAATAGTACCGAAATTGGGTGGAAGAAGAAGATCCGTAAGAGAGGAAAAAGAATGCTATTTATAGTACAAAGGGATAAGGTTGTGTTCTGGCCACCTATACGTTGCGACTTGCAACGGGTGCCAGAACAGAACCTTGTCTTCTTTTCTTCTTATTGTAGCAAGCACTCTTCTTCCCAATAATTCCTATCATTCTTCAAGTCTTCAAATATTTTAAGCAAGTCTTCAAATTCTTCAAAAGATAATCTTCAACGGCCTTCGGTCTTCAAGTCACCATGTTCTTCCTTTGTCACGCAAAATCAAGTTAGAAAAGGTAAACGAGCGCAAAGTCTCTCTTACCTCTTCTAAGAGAATTTCAAGGTAAAACACTAGTTTTTGATAACAAAAGAGCACAAAAGTAATCCCAAAAAGTACAGTTGCTTAATTTCCTCTGCCTATGCTGCATCGCTCCTTCTCCGCCGCATCACTCCTTCTCTGCCGCATAGCTCCTTCTCTGCCGCATCGCTCCTTCTCTGCCGCATCGCTCCTTCTCTGCCGCATCGCTCCTTCTCTACCGCATCGCTCCTTCTCTGCCGCATCGCTCCTTCTCTGCCGCATTGCTCCACCTCCACCTCCGCCGTGTCGAAGCTCAGCTCTGCTGATGATGATGACATTGTTGTTGTACATTGCTAATTATGTTTTTATGTATTCCATGTGTTGATGTCAATGTTGTACGACACTGATGACCTCTGCTACATCAAAGCTTGATCCCAATTTTGCTTCCGGAAACCTAAGGTTTTTGGAAACTATTTGTTTTGGAAGCTCAAAAAAAAGGTTTCGAGTTCTGAACCTATTTTGGACCTTGATTAAATGTGGTTTTTGAACCACCATTTTATCATTTTTTATTAAAGACGAGACTAGAGAAAGCACTTTGAAGTGGCTTTAATGGTCCGATATAATCGTCTTTTAGTTTCGCCTTCCTCCGCTAGTGAGATTAGAATTCTTACGATAGAAGGATTTGATTAGTGAAATGAGAAAGACAGATGATTTGGGAATAATGATCTGATTGATATTGACAGAATGAATTGGAATATTTACCCAAATGTACATGATGTGACTAAGGTAGCTACGTAACCTATTACAACACAGACACTGTAACTCTATTACTCCCCCACAAGTTGGAGCATGATGGTTGAGAATGCCCAACTTGGAACTAAGATGAGTAAAAGTTGTCAATCCTAGTGCCTTTGTGAACATGTCTACCAACTGTCCCAAAGTGGAAATGTGATGGGTAGATATAGTAAGCGAAGACACTAGATCACGAATGAGATAACACTCAATCTTGATATGCTTGGTGCGCTCAATAAAAGCTAGGTTTGCTGCAATGTGAAGAGCAGCCTGACTGCCGCAATAAAGGCAAACTGGATCAGAGTGACAAACATCGAGAGAGCAGAGAAATCGAAGCCAAAGAATCTCACAACAGACATTTTCCATAGCCCTGTACTCTGCCTTTGCTGACGAGTGTGACACCGTGTGTTGCTTCTTGGTCTTCCAAGAGATCAACGACACGGACAGAATGATAAAATAGCCAGTGACAGAATCACTAGTGATAGGACAGGTGGGAAAATTGAAATTGCAATAAGCTATCAGAGCTAAACTACTATCTCGTGAAATAAATAGACCTTGACCCAGGCTGCCCTTGACATAGTGAAGAACATGCAGGGTTGCAGTCCAATGTTCCAACTATTGCTACTGCATGAACTGAGATAGAGTGTGAACCACAAAGCTGAGCTCAGGCCAAGTGATTGTCAGATAAACTAACTTCCCAATAAGATGGTGGTATTGATCGGGATGAGCATAATCCAGACCAGAGGCCTTAGCAAGGTTATGCATGGGATCTATTGGTGAAGCAACATGTTTTGAACCAAGGAGACCTACTTCAGCAACCACCTCCAAAGCATATTTGCGCTGGGAAACAAAAATACCTGAGGTATTACATGCAACTTCGAGGCCCATAAAATACTTGAGAATGTCGAGGTCCTTCATGTGAAAGCAGGAAGACAAGTACTGCCTGAAAGTAGAGATGGCAGTGGGGTTATCACCTGCGATAATAAAATCATCGACATACACCAAGACATGAAGAGTGTGACCAGCTCGGCTGAGGCTGAATAAAGAATAGTCTGCATAGCTCTGCCTGAAACCATACGGATGAAAAGCATGTGCGAGCTTAGAAAACCAATTACGTGGAACCTGTCTACCATAAAGAAACTTATGTAGTTGACATACCTGACCAGGCAGTGCCTTCGAGTAACCCGAGGGTGGCATCATAAATACAAGATCATCCAAGTCTCCGTGTAGAAAGGCGTTGTGTACATCCATTTAATGCAGTTCCCATCCTTAAACAACAGCAACAGATAAAAACGTAAGAACTGTAACCATCTTCGCAACCGGAGCAAATGTTTCAGTGAAATCAATGCCTTCAACCAAACGATTTCCCAACACAAAAAGACGAGCCTTATAGCGTTCAATGTCGCCATTCGACATGTACTTGATGTGATATACCCATTTGCAACCAATTGGTTTTGTGCTAGGAGGAAGAGACGTGAGAGACAAAGTTCCATTTCTCTTGAGGGTTAAAGTTCGGCGTGCATGGTATCTCGCCAACAAGCCTGATGTATGGCTTCTGAGAAACGAACTGGCTCATGGCCGGAGATGACAACTGCCAAGAAGTGAGCATGGGCTGGAGTAAGCTGTGCCAAAGAAACAAAATCAATGATGGGGTACCATAGTGGATGAGACAGTCGTCTTTACATCATCACAAACCATGGAGCGGCAAACAAAATCCTTGAGCATGACACTTGTTGACGTTGGCGAGAGCTGCGTTGAATGTCAACCTGAACGGGCTCATCCGAGCAACTGTCCGCAGTTGGTGAGCTGGGAGACGCCGCTGGCCTAACGTCGATAGTAAAAAGGGGGTTCAACCATAGAGGTCGATAACATAGTGGATGCATCTAAGGATGAATCGCCGTTCTTCGATGAAGCACTCCCCCTTGCTTTGAAGGGGGGAATATCCAGTTGATCAAATACAACTGGATGAGGTAGAATACTTGGCGAAGTAGAAAATGGCGAAGATGACTATACCCGAAATGGAAATTGATCTTCAAAGAACACCACATCTCGAGAGAAGAAGAACATTTTGGATTCAATATCATACAGATGCCAACCTTGCTGCCACTGGGGTATCCCATAAAGGCACACTTACGATCACGAGCTGCAAACTAATTTGTAGGCCTCGGAAGAGCCGGGGTGAAGAAGAGATAGCCAAATACATGAAGATCTGAGTACTTTGGATTTTTGTTAAAGAGCAAATGAAATGGTGTCTGATTCTGAAGAACCGGCGTAGGAGTTTGGTTAATTAGAAAACAAATTGTAAGCATATGGAAGAGCAGCCTGAAATCGCGAAGCACCTGCCACATTCAAGAGATGGTGATGCTTGCGTTCCACCTTGTCGTTCTGCTGAGGGTTGTAGGCACACAAAGTTCCGTGAAGAATACCATGTGTAGCAAAATAATCCTTAAGACCAAAAAACTATGTACCATTGTCCGAACGAAAGTGACAAACTGAGGTATGAAACTAAGTAACAGTCAGGGCGCAGAAATCCATAAATAATCATGGAACTTCAGACTTATATTTAACTAAATAAACCAAGGTACCGCAAGAGTAATCATCAACAATAGTAACAAAATAAGTAGCACTATACGAAGCAGGGATTCTCTACAGACCCTAAATGTCGCAATGCACAAGTTTAAATAATTTTGTTGCTTTATTAGAACTTAACTGAAATAGAGATCTTGTTTGTTTGGAATGAAAACAAGTGTCACAAGGAGTAGTACTCCGTACAGAATCACAAGAAATAGGTAAAGATACTAATACTTCAAATGAAAGATGCCTCATCCTTCTGTACCACAGCTCGACCGAGGTCAACTGCTCGGACTCGGACGCATAACCACCATGTGCGGCTGCAGAGAAATTTTGCAACCAGTAAACACCCTGACTCTACTCACCCACACCAATCACTGTCTTTGTAACGCTTTCCTAGAAGACGCATAACTTATCGGTTAAGAAAGCAAAACACTTGGCATTGAGAAGCAACCTAGCAAAGGAGAGGAGATTGCATTCCAAAGTCGAAAAATATAGAACATGATCAATCCTAGAATACTGAGAGAAAACCAAAGAACCTTCCTGAACTGCTATAACAACACAATTGTCTGGAAGTTTAATAGGAACATGTGCAAAATCAATAATATCACGAAGCAAGGTCTGAGTACCCTTCATATGAAAAGATGCACTAGTGTTAAGAATCCTTAAAGAATGCTAACCACGGCGGCGACCAGCTCCACGCCCGGCCGACTGGTGGACGAAGCCTTAGGGGATGCCATGAATTTTCCAGCAACGAGAAACGTCCTTGTCGAGCTTTCCGCAGTGAGTGCATGATGGATGGCCGACGGTAGAATTTTTTTGTGCCGATGGAGCTAATTGGCGCGGTGGAAAATGGGCTTAGTCTGAGCAGCGAACGCCATACCATCAGACTTGGTGTCGCGTTCGTGCATCAGGGTCTTGTGACGCTCCACCTGAATAACCAAAGAATAAACCATGTTGAGAGAGAGCAATGGTTTTTGCGCCATCGTCGAGACCTAAAAGAAATTGATTGAGGCGCTCGACATCACGTTCAATCTGAAGCTTGGCTATGATGTTACAAGAACAGTTACTGCAGAAACATGCCTGAAGAGGGACATAGGTTGTGACTTCGTCCCAAATCTTCTTCACCAAAATAAGAGGCGACAAATTTTCCACCTTGGTGACAGTTCGCCAAATCTGCGTGAAGCTGGAGGAGACGAGGGTCATTGCTGATAGAAAAGCGATGGTACAACTTCTCCCATAGCTCAAAAACATGTTCGGGATAGGTAATAAAAGATTGCAGCGATGGGTCAATGGATTGTACAACCCATCCGATCAACATGGAGTTAACACTATACCAGTCATCTAAATCAACAGGGGCAATATCGGATTGAGAAATTCGACCTTTGATAAAGCGTAACTTACGCTTAGCCTTAAGTGTGTTCTTCATCGAGGTGGTCCATTCTTGATAATCATCGCCCTTGAGAACAACCGGACAGAGAGACAAGCCCAGATGATCTGAATGAATGTAGAATGGAGACGAATGATCAAGAGAATGCGAAAGCGGCTGAGGACCGAGATTTTCGTCGGCAGACGGTAAAGAAGGCAACGGCAGCGGTGTGTCATAGCCGGTGGGAGTCTGATGGGGAGGGGGTTGATCGTGCTTTCTGCGTCGCTCATGTTGAGTTGGCGGCGGTGGAAATACACGGTTGTGGGGTAGGGTTTTGGTCGGAAAATTTTCTGATTCAGGGAGTAGGCTCTGATACCATGAAACGAGAAAGAGAGACAATTTGGAAATAATGATCTGATTGATATTGACAGAATGAATGAGAATATATACCCAAATATACATAATGTAACTAAGGTAACTACGTAAACTATGTAATCTATTACAACACAAACACTGTAACTCTATTAATTAGAATTTTTTTTTTCTTTCTGTCTTCTTTACAGAGCCCTACATATATGAATATTTTATTATGAATACAATCAACCGTGGATATATTAGAAAGAGGTAGAGAGAAACGAATATATTAGTGCATCCACTGATATGAATTATGATGCCTTTACGTGGTTAGAAAACCTTTCTAGGTTGAAATCTCTATGCAAATAATCAAATAAAAAATGGATATCATTATAGGACATCTGCAATAAAGATATGGCAGCAGCTTTTGTAACAGGGTGTAATAGTATCTACAATCTGCTCTCAGTTAAGCAACAAGCTATTGTCGTTACTGGAGTCAGAATTTACGAAGAAAGCCATGCATATGAATGTGGCATTCGTTATGCGTACCGCCAGGATCGAAAAAACATTCACCAGTTAATTAGCTTTTCTGTTCATTGGTCGCGCGTGAAGAACGAGGAAAAGTATTTGTTTAATTTTTCCCGTTTATCGTTTTGCATAAAATCCGTACAGGATCCATTGTTTGGTAAACCGTAAGTTTGAGCTGCCAAAAATGAAAACGCTGATGCAAAAGAATATTTATAGGGTCATCAAACAAGAAAGCCAATAAGAACATTTAAGGATATTAATATCATGTGGAGGCTTAAAGTTTCCGGTACCAGTGAGGAGGATGATCCATGGATCACCTCCTCAAACAACCATTTGGGAAGAGAGTTTTGGGAGTTCTGTCCAAACCTCGGGAGCCCGGAAGATCGGGCTCTCGTGGAAAAACTTGGACAGGATTATTACGCGAACCGATTCAAGATCAAGCAAAGTTCTGACCTGATCATGCGACTCCAGGTTGGTTGCTAGGGAAAGTCATGATCATCATTCATTAGTTAGTCTTCGGTTCACTAACCCTAGCTATATATATGTATCTTGATTTTGAAGTATGCTAAAGATAATGGGTGTAAAAAACCTGAGTTGCCGCGGGTGAAAGTTGATGATGGTGAAGATAAGGTGAGTGAAGAAGCTGTGAAAACAACATTGAGGAGAGGGTTGAGGTTCTGTTCAATGCTACAGGCGGAGGATGGGCACTGGCCCGGTGATTGTAGCGGTCCACTCTTTCTGTTGCCTAGTTTGGTGCGTAAACCAGTTTTTTTCTTTTTCGGCGAGACACTTTTCTTTATGAATTATTTTTATGGGGTTGGCTCACTTACTTTCTTCTATTGCAAGATTTTTCTAATTCATCCACTAAAATTTTTTTTTCCTTCTAAATTTAATTTCATCCATTCATTTCATTTACATTCTCAATCATATTTCGATCTGCACATTTTAACTTTTATCAGTTGGATTGAAAATTGTTTGATCCTTAATATCTTTGTATTAAAGATAATTGTGAAAATTTAATATATTGAAAATATATATTATAACGAACCTAACAATGTCTCACACAATAATATTTGTACTTATATATCAATTTAGTTTTAGAATCAAAGTTATGAACTTTTGACCGAATAAATATTTAAATTGCATCTTAAAATGATACATAGAGAGTTCCATAAATCCAATCGTCTAAACATTCTGTCAGAAAAAAATCTTATATGGTATCAAACTCATATAAACGGAGGAAGTTACATAAGCAAAAACTATCCTAATGCGTGCTATTTCTTTTAATGTTTTGATCAAAACTAATTTTATAAAATGATCCTAAAGAATTTATGTAGGTGGGTGGGAGATGAAAATCACCTAGGGTTGTAACCGGGAGCATTTGACCAAAAACTAAAAGTTTGATCAGTCAATCCTCAAATTTTGATATTTGAAAAAAAATGGAGTGAAAAGATGGAGGCCAATAACTTCATTTTCATAAGGCTTATTTTAGAAAAAACTCAATTAGCTTGTTCCATATTTGTTTTATGGCATATATATTGTTAGAGAAAGTCAAACTGATTAACCATTTGACCAATTATAAAATATCATGTTTCAATAATTTTTAGGGTTAAATAATTATTTATAAAGTACGATACATTTTGAAAGTGTTTCAAAGATATAGAAAACTTGTCGCAATAAAAAAAATTATAAACATTAAATCACTCTATTAGTTACATCATTTATAAAATGACCTCATTTCTAATAGTTAGTCAGTCTAAAACAAGACTATGTGTTATTCTTACACCATAAAAATATTTACATCATTCACCTATATTTTCATACTGTTTTATGTTATTATATAAAATTATAATTGCATACAATTATTGATGCAGAATATTAAATATTAAAAAAAGTGATTGTTGTCAAATCATCTAACAGCTAGATCAATCATGAAAAATCTCACTCCTACCATTTTTAAAATTAGACTCTAATTATTTATATTTAGAGATCTATTTCGAAATATTTTTAAAGTTATGGGAATTCATTGAAATATATAGAAAAAAATGTTAAACTATTCATTGGATATATTATTTGCAAAAAGGACTCCTAAGATCTAAAACAAACTTTGTGTCATTAAATTTTTTATATCAAATCATTTTTATAAATTTCATATATATAAAAATTAAAATATTATTAAAGCTATATACTCTCTTTGTATTTTTAATTTTGACACACTTTCTATTTTTGAATATTTTTCTAAAACTATCACATTTTCTTTTTGGGCAGAAGATAAATAATTTAACCACTCATTGTATATTCTAGCTATTCTCTTCATTCAATTGTCTCCACACATTTCAACTTAAAAAATATCAACATTTAAAACTAGTACTATGTCTATTTCAAACAAAAATAGTACTATGTCAAACATAGTAAAACGGAGTAAGTAAAGTATTAATTTATTTTTTAGAAAATACAAAATAACTTTGAGTTCGTCTCTTGAAAGAAGATCTTTCCATAAGCGATGAAAAGATTAATATTTAAAGTACAAATTAGAAGTAATAAAGATAAAATTATTGGGTTGCATGAATCGGGTTATAAACTTTATAACTACTACACGTTGCAAAATAAAATTTTAATATTGCAACTAAAACCCTTTATATTTTATTATTTAAATTAAACTACGTCTTTCCATACACTTATGGAAAGATGATCTTTCCCAAGAATTTGCCAATAACTTTATCATATTGTTTTCTAAAAGTAAACTCTCCATTATATATACAAAAAGGAGTAAACTCTCCATTAATAACTGTGCCTTTTGAATTACACACTGTAACTTTTAGTTTTAACTATATATTTTTTAAATTTTATATACCAATTTTTAATAAAATATTTATTATAATTTTACATTCAAGTATGACTTATTGCATGCTTATTTTATAATGTAAAATATTTATATTTAAAATATATCGTTCAACTTTAAAAGTAAAATAATTACTTTATCACCAGCACAATATAGTAGAAATTCTTTCCTTTTCGTGGTGGTGGTTTGGTGGTTTTGTTTTGGAATATTGAAATCATTTCGACTAATCTATAGCCAAGTTTTCTAAAAATAACATACCAATACTATTATATGTTACTGATTTTATTTTTTTAACTGCTAAAACATATAACTTCTATAAAATATATTTAAAACTATAAATATCTCATTGTACTATATCTAAATATATATACTACTGAAGAAAATACAAAGAAATACATAATCCAAAATAACAAAAGGTTCTGATTTTTTATACAACGATAGAACACTTTTGATAGAAATGTGTATATGTGTATATATATATATATATATATATCACAAAATATGATTTAGACCGGCTAACTGTTAGATGAGGGTATTTTATAATTAGAGAGACTAATAAAATCATTTGATTTTTGATTTTATTCAATGAGATATACATAATTATGATTTTCTTTGAAATAAGCTCAACATATAAATAATTATTTTTTGAATAATTTAAATGGAATATTATAAAATAAAATTTTATTGTATTCAATAAAAAATGATACTCCCTCCGTCCCAGGTGAATCTGCACACTTTTTGGTTAACTTTCTCATACTGACCATAGATAACTTTAGTTACGGATATTAATAGTATATTAAAATTTGATATTTAGAAACTATATGATGCAGATAGTCTAACAATATCTCACATGATGATATTAGTGCCTATAAACTAATTGAAATTTATGGTCAAACATATATTGAGAAAGTTGACTAAAAATATGCAGGTTTGGCTGGGATAGAGCTTTCACTTCATAACTCATATAATTTTCCTTAAATTACTAAACTGTAAATTTGTGACTAAAATTCTTTGTTTCCAATTTACATATAAAACACAAAAAGACAAAAAAAATAATCTTAAATTTTAAATTAATAATACCGCGCAATGCACTGGAACTCCACTAGTAATATTAAAAAATATCATCTATCCTAAAATTTAACCTTTGTATAATAATTAATATGTAAAAATAAATTGTACATATTAGGAATAGTTATTTGACGCAATCAAATTAAGAAGTAACTCTTCGTTAATCACCAAACCCTCTCTTTATAGAAAGCAAATAAAAATAGTTGGCCAAATGGGAAAGTCTCAGGAATGCAGCTTTTCCATAAGTTTATTGACAGTTCTCAGGGGCATTTACCTTAAATGTTGTAATTTTTTATAAAATTTAAATATTGCATTTTATAAGTTAAAACAAGTAATAATATGTATTTGAAGGTGAAAATATAAAAACACATGATATAAAATTTCAAAATTTTATATGTAATTTAATAAATGCAGTATATAAGGTAAGAAATAAGTGGCATATCCATAAACTTATGGACAGACCGCCTGTCATGATACCTTCCTGGCCAAATTAACTTATACGCACAATTAATTAGCTAGTCAGAAGTTGTAATACAATAAATTATACAAAGTTATTTTTTAAATTGCCTGACTGTTAGATGAGTAATCAGTGATTAATATAATTAATGAGATGATTTGATGTTTGTTTCCAATTATTATAACATAATTGTAAAGATCATTAAAATATATATCAAAATACAACTATTTAATTATAATATAATCCTAAAAATTATAGAAATGAAGTTTTTCATTATTGACCTAATAGTTAGATGGTCTAAGAAAAATATTTCTCAATAAACTAACATTAATTAATGGATCAATCAGATATTATTTCCTTAGAATTCAAATTATATGGAGGTAGTTGAGACAAGAGAGTAAAAAGTTTAATCATTGGTTAAAAATAATTTATTTTTAGTTATAAAAGGAAATGTGACAATTTAAAAAGAAATATAAAAATGAAAAGTGTGGAAAATTTAAGAAAGTGGATGAGTGTAAGTTTAAAATGTAAATCTAACTTTTATATATCTCCCATACTTTTAATTTTTTAATATAAATGTTTTAATATTTTCTACAAAAGTCTTGTTGTGGATCGATCAACGATTAGATGAGATTATTTTATAATTGATGTTACTAATGAGGTGATTTGATATTTATTTCATTTTTTGTGACGGGGTTCCTATATAACTTTAAAAAGACTTCTAAAATGTATTGTAATGTAAAATAATAATTATAATGTAACCATATTGAAATAACATTTTGTTATGATTGGTCTAACCGTTAACCCTCGTTTTTCTAAAATTTAATAATATTTATTTATATAATTTAATTAATATGCCCTTTATTATTAGTTGTTAGTCACGTGTCCTTCTTTTTCGTGTATTGTTGAGCTTTACAATCTAGATAAAATCTTCTTTTACACCGATTAACGATTAGATTAATCATGAAAAATCTCGTTTCGATCATTTTTAGGGTCAAAATAAAATCATTTGTACATTTTGATACATTTTAAAAGTTGTTTTTAAGTTATACGAATTACCCTATTAATTACATCAATTATGAAAAGAGTTTGTCTAATTGTTAGTGAGTTTAAAATAATATTTTGTGCATAATCTAATATATATAGTCAACAAATTAATTTTTTTGTGTGAGATATAGAATCAACGAACAAAACTTTTCCAGTAAAGAAAATAATAGTCTTAAATAGACACCAGCATTAACTTTTGAAATAAATGAACCGGTTGCACTTGTATATTTGAGTTTCTCTTAATTAACTATGCTGCTGCTTTTTTTCTTCTTTTTTTTCATTTTGGGACAGATTATAGGTTTATATGTGATGGGAATGACAGAAACAGCATTGTCTAAGGAACACCGGACGGAGATTCGAAGATATATCTACAATCATCAAGTGAGTACAGACAAGGGTCTATTTATTTGAAGCCTTCTTTTTGGTTTTTATCCCTTCATTACAAAAATAATGTAATAGTGTAATTAAGGGTGGATGATTGAATACAGAATAGGGATGGCGGGTGGGGTTTGCATACGGAAGGGGAGAGCACTATGTTCTGCACTGCCCTAAATTATGTTTGTCTGAGGCTTATGGGAGAATCTAGAAACTATGGAGCTATGGACAAAGCTAGAAACTGGATTCTTCACCGTCGTGGCTGCACTTTCGTTCCATCATGGGGCAAATTCTGGCTTTCTGTAAGACATCCCCACATATATATACCACCTTCATTCCTCTGGCATTGGCACATGAGATGTTTTTTTTGCAATATGATATCCCAGCCGGGGATACCATCCACATCGGATCCCCAATAGTATAAAAAAATGTTACTGCGGTTAAATTCCTTAAATTAATTATGGTGAATTTCCATTTATCTCTTATTTTTGAGCACATAAACTGATGATTAGTTACCATACTTGACTACAAGGGGTAGGGCGAGTATTGTGTCTCAGGTGTATATTACAGTGAGAAATACTCAAAATAAACAGCCAGTGTCTCAGTGGAAACAAATGGAGTGGCAAATTAGTTATTCAAAATGGGTGTTCTCATGGGGGCGTCCGTATCTATTTAAATAGATGGAGTTTTATGATTCACTAAGATTTAACAGATTCAATGGCGGTGTCTCTTAGTTAGGTCCTAGATTAGGATGGTAATACTATTCCGTCCCAAACTAAATGGTAAGGAATCTTTTTCACGGTTATCAAGAATCATGTTTGGCCGCTAATATGATTAATTACGTATAATATCGGCAAATAAAAAGCTACTTTTTAAAACTATTTGTTATGAAAAATCAAACAATATAACATATGATGATATAATTGCTTATATACCTGCTTAAATACGCGGTCAAAGTTTGATAGTGAACAGTGTCAAATAGTAAAATGAGCAGTTTAATTTGGGACGGAGGGAGTATGTAATTTGGTTGCTCGTGTATAAGCTTTCAAAAAATAAAATAAAAGAGGCAAAATTTAGTTTTAAGCTATGAAAATGAAAAGGAATTTCGTTTGAAGCAAAGGGAGCGTGTATCGTGGGTTTTAGTTTGAAACAGTTTGTTCTATTTAAATTTACAAGTGAGTGACTGAGTGTAGCCGGTTTGACTATTGTTCAGGTACTTGGAGTATATGATTGGAGTGGCATTAATCCTCTACCACCGGAAATATGGCTTCTTCCTTACTTTCTTCCAATACATCCAGGTTTTTATTTAATATTGCTTTCTACTTCCTTTTCCTTTCTGTTTGCCTTTTTTCTGCGTTTTTTTTCACATCACAATGTCCAGCGAAAATCTGATTCTTTTTCCTTGACAACATCAACCATTTACATGGTTCCTGCCGAATTGAAAGTGACAATATAGCTAGATTAATGGAACCAAAAATCATAAAATACAATTGCTAGACTCCAAGCAAAACTAGAAACAAATTGCCAATATATGTGACAAACCCCAACTTTGATCCGAACTTTGGTTCATAAAATAAAATTGCTAGACTCCAAGCAAAACTAGAAACAATTTGCCTATATATGTGACAAAACCCAACTTTGATCCGAACTTTGATGCCTTGATTACAAAAGTATAAAACAACCACGAGGAAACAAGGGAGATCGATCACAAATAATGAAGAAATAAACAACAGTGGGATTGCACTTGTTTTTTTATCCAAAAACAAACTTTACTATTACTTTATCTTCACATTACAGACGAAGTATTTTATTTAGGGTTTTGATGCTTTCTTTTGATGTGTTAGGGCCTAAATGTCCGGAACATCATTCTTCTCACCCCAAAATTAGGATATATTTTTGTAATATTGGAGTATTATTACTCTCTCCGTTCCAGATTTATTTGCACTCTTACTTTTTTGACACTATTCTATGTAAAAATTTGGCCGCATATTTGAATAGATATAAGAATAACAATCTTGACGTATATGATATTGTTGAATTCGTCGTAACAAACAGTTTCTAAATATTACATTTTTATTTGTGTTATTATATGTAAGTAAAAATATCAATGGTCAAACGTGTTTATTGAACAACGTGATAATGATTGTAATGCAAATATAGCTGGGACGGACGGTAGAAAAAGTACTTCTGATTTCAGCACTAGGAATGAAATTTTTTTATGAATGTGTTGATTTAAAAATAAGAGACAATCGTACAACTTCAAATATGGAAAAGTTAAAAAACAATCAAATCAAGAGGCAATTCATGCAATTTCAGGTCGTATGTGGTGCCATATTAGAATGGTGTATCTACCCATGTCATACTTATATGGAAAGAGGTATGCAGCACCGATGAACAGCCTGATTATATCGCTACGAAAAGAACTCTATGTACAACCTTACTACAACATTGATTGGAATTTAGCCAGAAATCAATGTGCAAAGGTGAAATTTCAAACCTTAACTTTTCTTTCGTATTTTATTTTATTTTTTGTCATAAAGATAGTCAGTATATATGTTAAATAATCATTGAGCAATGCAGGAAGATTTGTATTGTCCACATCCGTTAGTACAAGATATTTTGTGGGATGTTTTGCACAAGTATGTAGAGCCTCTTCTAACAAGGTGGCCTTTTAATAAGTTGAGACGTAAAGCTTTGAGTACAATTATGGAGCATATTCATTATGAGGATGAAACGACTCATTATGTTGGTCTTGCCCCTGTTAATAAGGTACATCTCCTTACTCATATAACATAATTCCTCAGTTAAGTATGAGGATGAAATAACTCGTTATCAATCTTCTTTCTATAAAAAGGTACTCCATCGGTTCAGTCATATCTTTACACTTTTTGATCAACATTCTATTTCATATTGGGACACCGACAACTTTTGTTGCGTATACTTATGCTTATATACTAACTGAAATTTATGGTCGAACGTGTTTTGAGAAAGTTGATCCAAAAGTGTGGAGATTCAACTAAAATGGAGGGAGTATGATTTTTTTGCTCAGATTTCCTTTGAAAATTATCTATGGATGCCTACTACTCCCTCTATCCCAGCTGAAATTACACTCTTGCTTTTTTTTAAGCTATCATCTATCAAAGTTTGACCTCATATTTGAATAAATATATGAACAACAATATTCTCATATATGATATTGTTCAATTCATCGTAACAAGTAGTTTCTAAATATAAAATTTTTACTTGTCATTATTATATGTAGGTAAACATATTAACGGTCAAACATATTTTTTGAACAACGTGCTAAAAATTGCAATGCAATTTTAGCTGGGAGTAAAATTTATTCTAGTGCAAGTGTAATTTCACAAACAATCCTGTGTGCAGGTTCTAAACATGATATGTGGTTGGGTGGAGAATCCAAATTCTACAAAAATCAAATCTCACCTTTCAAGAATAAAAGATTACTTGTGGCTTGCAGAGGATGGAATGAAAATGAAGGTCTTAAATATGTAATTATGTAATCATGATTGAATTGTTAAGACTTGTTGAAAATATTTTATAATAGTTTTCTACCTATGACAGGGATACAATGGATCTCAATTGTGGGATGCTTCTTTTGCAGTTCAAGCAATACTATCGACCGATCTTCCAGATGAATATGGTTTGATGCTCAAGAAAGCACACAAATTTATCCAACACTCTCAGGTAATTCACCCAATAAAAGAGCTTTCTTTGATTCTTTTGTTTTACAATTTATTTTTTAAAGTATAATACTATAGCGTAAAATATTAAATACAGATAACAGGAAATGGCTCAGGAAATTTAAAATCGTGTTATCGGCACAATTCCGAAGGGGCGTGGCCTTTCTCTACTCAAGACAATGGATGGGCTGTATCGGATACTACTGCAGAAGGACTGAAAGTTTGTTTTTCTATCATTGCATAAATATGAAGACTTTGACATAAACCTTCTTCTAATTATTTCTCACACCATTAAATTAGGTATTCATTTATCGGAACATAATTCCTGAAACAATAAAAGTTTCTTATATGGACAAAATCCCCTAAACATAATCCAAATATGTTTAGTTTAATTATTTTACGTATTTAATTTGAGTTGTCTAACTGCTTCATCTACTAATTTTAAGGCAGTATTATTGCTATCAAGATTGCCACATGATGTTTGTGGACAACCCATGGCAAAAGAAATGTATTTTTATGCTATTAATGTACTTCTTTCCTATCAGGTATGTTTCTCTTTCAATCAGCATTCACTGAATAATGCAAATTATATTAAATAATATGTGAAAATCAAATGCAATTTATCTTAATTTTCCAACATGTAAATCAATGAGATAATTATTTAAAATATTTAGAAGAAAAAAATTTACTTAGTAGATAAGAAATAGCTCGTGGAAACATGTTACTATTCTTGAGAGAAACCATTCAACATTCATTCTTTTAAGTGAAACTCATGGTTAAGTGTCCTATTTTAAAACTTGTCCGGTGGCACCTATATTTTTATTGAAGTCATAAAAAGGAACTTTTTGCATAGTTTGGGTACTATTTTTAATCAATAAGGTATCAAAATGTTACTCTTCTCTTTCAATTGAAAAACACATTTTCATAACATAAATGAGGAAGTGAAAACCGTGTAAAAGATAAGTTTAAAAAATATGGTCCGAGACCATAAATATTTATTCAAAATGGTATTTTTTTTGGCTAGTCACAACCGAGTTTGCGAGACATGTTGGATATATAAACTCTCGAAGTATTCCTTCTCGACCAAGAGTTTGTATCTCGTGCTCAATCGCTTGTTGCATGTCATGTGAAGAGGCTCGTTGCTTTTTTCTAAAGGATTTTACCAATAGGTTGACATTGAGGTTGTTTTATGGTACAAGGGTTGTTGTCGCCCCATTACCTGGACTGACTAGGCAAAACCATTCTTATGCCGCTTCAACGTTATAACAGGTTCTGGCAAGAACTTTCCCATTATGACTTCTTGGGTGTGGTTGTCACAATCCAAGCTGATGAGCTTCACTTCCTCTCCGAAGTCGATCCTAGTTTGTTAGTTTTCCGACCTTGGTTGATCGAATGAATTATTGGTTGACTCTTGTTTAGGGTTGATGGTTTAATTGCTATGGGCATATATTGCCTTGATGAATGCCGGTTCCCTTTTACCATTGTGATTCCTGTAGGTGCTGGGAATTTCATGACCTAGTGGTACAGGAACTAGATAGCCTTTGCAATGCCCATCCACAGTATTTCGATAGTGGCATTGAATGGACTAAGGGCATCAATTACGAGAAAGCCGCACAGGATCGTGCACGCTGTCTCCTTTTGGCCATGGTTACTGGCAATTGTTTGTTTCCTAAGGGAATTTCTAATTTCCCTGTGAATCCTACTATGGAGGATGTCGACTTCTGAATATCCGAACGCTTGAAACATAGTTTGTCGAAGCAATCATTGAACAATACTTTAATGCCACTGCCATCATCCACGAAGACTCGGTATACTAAAAAATTCTATATCTTGGCCAATATCACCAAAGGGTAGTTGTGTTGTGTTGCATTTAGGACCGCATCTTGCTCACTGAATGTGATGTCTCAGTGACATGCAACCTCTTCTTTGTAGGTTCCTGTAGTGGCCGGTACCTTATTTTTTGCTTTCCAAGAATTGTTGGATGGGAAATCTGTTGACCCATGGATGGAAAATATCACCCTATCCATGCCTCCATCCATTGTGTCTTTTTCTTGTTCAATTGTCACTGCCATATTTTATTTTTTTTATTTAATTGGGATTGTGCTCTGCTCTAACCTTTTTCTAAGACATAGGTGCTCATCTTTGATGCTGTGTAATCCTCATTTTTTTTACTGAGTGAGTTGCCCCAGGAAAATATACTCCTCTATATATTTGTAGAGGTCGTTGCGATTTTACTTGTCATGGTCACGGTCCCTATGGAAATTACTCTAATAATTAGTTGATCTCTTATCAGTTAGCACTCCCATGGGAGCGAGTTCTCGAAGTACTCCTTATGGTTCTACTAGATTTCTTTCCTTGACTTTGTGAGGAGCGTCTCCGAGTATGTTGTGCTACTGGCTGCAATGTTTTTTCCCTTTATGGCCATGCTTACTTTTCCTTATTTTTTTTAGTTGATGCCTTGCTTAAGGTGTCTTCTCTAGCTCATTTCTCCCCTAGCTCATTCTCTAGCTTCTTGTTGTTCGCATCCTCTGTTTGGACAAACTTCTATACCATTTCTGGAGGTCCCATAGATTATCATGCATTTTCGCCGTGATTTTTTGTTTTGTAGAAGTCTCATAACCACAATGTCATTCATAATTGTCTTTAAGGACACTTGGTATGTCAGATCTTTCACCTGCAAACTTTCTGAAATAAAGCAACTATGATACTCCGCTATGATCTCTCCAATTTGTTGTGCTACATTCATTAGGTCCACAAAGGTCTTTCTAAACTTCTACTTTTGGTAAAACATGCCCATGAGCTGATTTGCCAGCTGGGCCTAGGTCTAAATGCTCCTTATGGGTAAACTAACATACCATGTGATTGTAATCCCAACCAAGAAGATTGGGAAAGCCGTACACACAAGCTGGATAGGTGCATCGTAAATTGCATGTTGTTTCGGTAGGAATGTAAGAACTCATTGGGATCTGTTGTTTCGTTGTAGACTTTCACCTAGTTGGATAGCTTGAAATTCTTTTATCATCGTAAATTTCCGCAACTCGACTGCTAACGGGGAATGCTCCACTTTTTCTTAAATGAAGTTCTGGGTTTCTTCATTGTGCCCTTAACACTTCTTCCTTTCTTTGCCTTGAAGTATTATGTCCTTGAGTTCTCGTCGATTGTTTGCCTTATCTTTATTGCATTGATGAATTGTGCGTAAAGCTGCCCCTTATTAGCCTCAAGCTGCCCCCTATTATCCCCTATTAGCCTTGTCACGCTCATGAGGTTGGGGCTTTTCTTCTTCCTCACCTATGTCCACATGAAATTCCCGTTCATTATCTTTGTTGTTCTCTACGGCAAGGCGCACGATTGGATGGCGGTGTGTGATCTTGTGTCTGACTTTAAGCGCTCCTAGTGATCACCATAATATAAAATGAACGATTGATCCTTACAGTCGGCGTCACTGATGTGTTTGGTTCCTTCTAAATGACGGTGATAATTAGGAGTTAATGTTCACCGGTGCTTTTCTTCTCGAGTCCTTCAATCAAAGTCCCATTGGCTCTAGGGGTAAAGACTTTGATGCTTAAGTTAGTGCTTTCCTTCTTGAGACTATAATTTCATAGATGATTTTTGTGACTTACCTTGTTAGCTCAAATTCTCCTTTATTTATATGATCATCGAGTTGCAGCCACGAGGATGGCGTTTGACATGAGAGTCGTGGTGATCCGGGCCATTGTTGTGGCTCTACGATCGTCTTCTGGGTATATAGGATTGTGGCCCTTGGAGTGGCTACGTGGCGTATATTTTTCATTGTTTGTTGGCTATTTGCTTTTCTTGAGTTTTTTATTAGGGGGTAGATTCGCTAGATCTTTTGGGTTGTTGTGTGATATAGGCCTTTCATTTGGGCCTTATATGTACCGGTTATTTTTCTTGACATTTATTTTAATCACTTTAAGGAATTCAACATAGTAGAGAAGTATATAATGATAAAACATTGACATACTATATAGGAACAAAACTGTAAGACTAGTTATCAACTTAATATTTTTATAAGGTTGTATTTAAATTTCGAACTTTAAGAATTTTTTTTTGTTTTATCTCTTGGGGAAAAATAATATTTTAATCTTTTTTTTTTTGATACTCAATGACCATGGTAAAATGATACTTATTAACTATGCCCCTAAAATGAGTTATTTAGTCCTGGGATCACTTATTATGTTGCAGAACGAAAATGGAGGATTCGCATCTTTTGAGCTCACCAGATCTTATACTTGGTTGGAGGTAATAAAGATGAATACTTTTATGTACGCCCTTATCTACATTTATTTACAGTTGGGATTGTTTTCTTGTAGATGATTAATCCCTCAGAAATATTTGCGGACGTAATGATTGACTATCCGTAAGATTAATACATTGTCATAAAATAATATTAATTTGTTCTCTCAATATCCTCTTGTATCATACTAGAATGGAGTTTTTTTTAAAAAAACTACTCAGGTATGTGGAATGCACTTCTGCCGTTGTTCAAGCTCTTAAGTTGTTTAGCAAGTTATACCCAAAATATCGGAGATTAGAGATCGAAACATGTATAGAGAAAGCCGTAAACTTCATTGAGAGTAAACAACTTCCTGATGGTTCATGGTAAACCATTACTACCCTAATTTATTGCAACAAAAAATGTAATGTGTCATTTTATCTTGATAATTTGATTATTATTTCTAGGTACGGATGTTGGGGAGTTTGCTATACATACGCCACATGGTTTGGTATAACAGGATTAGTGGTTGGAGGAAGAACCTACAAAAATAGCAATAGTATTGAAAAAGCTTGTGCATTTTTACTATCTAAGCAACTTGTATGTGGTGGTTGGGGAGAAAGTTATCTTTCTTGCAAAAACAAGGTGATTCTTTTTCAAAACACGCTAAATTAATTAAATTATATGTACTGAACTGAGATTAAATTTTATTATTTAAATTATTCTTACAATAATGTACTTGTCATTGGTTGAGTTTAGGTATATACAAACCTCGAGGGAAACAAACCACACAATGTAAACACTGCATGGGCAATGTTAGCCCTTATCGAAGCTGAGCAGGTACTTTTAACTTCTTTTCAAAGATGTTCTCAGCATATTAAAAAGTAATAACATTGTAGGTAGACGTGTCACTTCGAGTTGGTGAGTCTTAATCAAGTCAATGCCATATTAAATCATACAATTCTTATATTGTACCCCTTACCTACCATACATTTGCATCTTATACATGTAGAATGTGCATTTCAATATTATTATGTTTGCATTTAAATATTTATATGGTAACACAAAAACTCACATAAAAGAGTGCAAATTCTTACAATTTCAAATACACAAAATATCTCCAGGGATACGATGAGCATGGTACCCTAAGAATACAATATAATTTATCTATATCACATGCAAGTTCTTTATAATTATGTTTATGTGTTATTTTCTCAGTAAATTAGATTTTCGGGTCAAAAATTGGCACTACTAACTACAGGAAGAATTGGAGGTTGACTCATATACTTAGGTGGTAGTTTATTTTCTAAAAAGAATCAATTGAGTCTCTCATTTTTTTTTGAGAAGGTATAAGATATAATAAATTTATCTGATTGATATACATTTTCTATGAAAAGAATATAGAAATTTACTTATATATAATTTTAAAAAAACTTGGTTAAATGCGCCAACGGTAAATTCATATTTAGGGGTTATATTAATAAACCTTGAACCATTAAGTTACACACCAAACTTGTATTACTAATATTATGTGATTATAAACTTCATGATATATTGTCATCCTGTATATAATGAATCAGGGTAAGCGAGATCCTATTCCCTTACATCGTGCGGCAAAAGTGTTGATTGACTCACAACTAGAATCAGGAGACTTTCCTCAACAGGTATTAACTATGTATTGAATGTACATTTACTAATGTCCGCAATTGATAAAGTTCACCTATTCCATTAACTTTTGTGGCTTTGTTTTTTAAGGAAGCCACTGGCGTATTCAACAAAAGCTGCATGATAAACTACTCTGCATACACAAATATTTTTCCAATTTGGGCACTCGGAGCATACCTTAATAGAGTATTGCTACTTGGAAGAAAAGACCATTGACAGAAATTGAATGTAACGAAATAGTTTGTGATACTTAGACTAGTCTTATTGAAATAGTTTGTGATACTTGTCATGTTTAATATCTTAAAAACTACACTTGTTTTAATTATTTTTAGATCACCATTTTGTACCCCACATAACTTTAATAAGCTATTAGTACGCCTACATATACAAGACACTAGAGACCAAGATGGTATATAAATTAATATTTTCTTTTAAAAAAACAAAACAACAAAGACATAAGTTTTCAAAAACATTTAGTCTCCAATCAATTCCACACCACCTCAATTATTTGGATCCACGGCAAAAGACAACACATCAGTTACAAGTTTCAAACATGATTATAATGGTGGCTTACTTATGTTATTTGACAAAAATAATAATTAAGATAATAAATATAACATTTCAAACAAAAACTTTCATACGATCAATTCCATACTAAGTTAATTGTCATGATTATCGATTTCATGTATTATTCGACACATGCAAAACAAAAGTTAAATGTGCCCAAATATTTCTAAAATTGTCTTATTTTTATAGTTTTTATAATTGGAGAAGATGATTAGTGGGAGTAATAATGTTGTTAATCATGGAAATAGAGCCACATGCTCTTGCACGTTGTACACTTTTGTCTTCTTCATATTTTTAACTGTAGAAACTTGATCTAGTATAATTTTCTCTCTCTAAGTAACTTTCTCCTCCTTCTCTTTTACTTTCCCATTCTGAAAATGGCTAACCAACAGAAACATCCACCAAAAGCAAGTGAAAACCACCACCAATAACCACCTCTGCATGGCTGGGACTAACCCCCACCATGGTGGCCCAAAAAATGTTCGCACAAGCTTTACAACATAAAAACCCCTTATCGTAGAATTATTGCCATCCTCCCCTGATCTAAAACCTACAACTCAATTCAAGGGTGAACCCTCAATCATGTGCACACTGGAGCAAATTCAGGAGCTCTCAATCCACTGCTCCAATGCCCTAATAGGAAACTTTCCTAAGGGCATCCCGACAATAGAAAGAATCGAAATTGAATTCAAGAGAATCAGTTTTGCTGGTAAATGCCAACTGGGTGCAATCGACTTCAGAAATATTCTCATTATACTCCAGAGCAAAGAGGACTTTCATAGATGTTGGATAAAAGCTGTGTGATCTGTTGTTGCAGGCACAAAGAAACGAAAGAAAATTTTGAAACCAACAGTTTGTTGCAGAAACAAAACACTAAAGAAAGGCAAGAGGAAAATGATTTTGGTGCAGGTATTGTTACTGCATTTTCTGATCCCAATTTATAACCAAAAACAACCTACAAAGATGAAGAACATGGCCACGTAACTCCTATCTATATGCCACTATCTAACTAAATCACATGCAACTTTTCTTTCTCCTAAATGCATGCAACTGACCAACAAACTACATACCAAGTCTAATTTGCTGAAAATAAACTTAGCTAAAAATAGAACTAGCTAGCTGCAGTAATACTGCAGTACATACGAGCTTAATTACCAACAAATCTCCCCCTTAAGCTCGTTCCTCCACACCGATTCGAACAACACCAAGCTTGTGACGCATCTCAATGAACTTATTTCGTGCCTAAGCCTTGGTCAGAATGTCTGCTAGCTGCCCATCAGTGCCAACGTGATCAACATCTATTTTTCCGGTTTCAATACACTCCCGAATAAAATGAAACTTTGTGTCAATATGCTTGCTCCTTGAATGTTGCACCGGGTTATTGCAACGAGCAATAGAAGATTTGTTATCCACCAACAGCTTGAAACTCAACTCTTGGCGCCCAACCATTTCACCGATCAAATGGCTAAGCCAAACACCTTGACACGCCGTCGTTGCCGCTGCAACATACTCTGCCTCACAAGATGAAAGAGCAACAATCTTTTGCTTTTGTGAGGATCACGTAACAATACTGTTCCCAACAAAGAAAGCTATCCCGGAGGTGCTTTTCCAATCATCGATGTCGCCGGCAAGATCACTATCACTGTAACCAAGCAAGGCTACTTCCTCTGCACTTGATTTATAACACAGGCCATAATTCAAAGTACCCTTAATGTACTTGAGAATCTGTTTAACTGTAGCCCAATGTTGTGTGCTCGGAGCCTCCATGTATCGACTAGCGATTCCCACCAAATGAGTAAAGCCTGGCCTTGTATTAACCAAGTAACGAAGACTGCCAATCACACTACGATATTTGGTTGCATCGACCGCATCGCTACCATCATCCTTGCTTAAACGAAGTCGACTTTCCATTGGAACATGACACGGATTACAGTCACTCATGCCTGCAAATTCCAAAATCTTCGCTGCATAAGCTCTTTGAGAAACCGTGATTTCACCATCTCTTTGACACACCTCAAATCCCAAGTAGTAACTAAGAAGACCAAGATCGGTCATCTTAAACATCTTCTGCATTTGTGCCTTGAACTGATGATTTCTTGAACACTTGTCCCCGTAATAATTAAATCATCCACATAAATACCCACAAGCAAGAAAGATTGAGCTGTACCTCTCCGATAAACAGCGTGCTCAAGCTGGTTTTTCACGAACCCAAGTGAGGCGAGGGAAGCATCCAGCTTGGAATTCCATGCACGCGGTGCTTGTTGAAGCCCGTACAAAGCCTTATGCAGCTTAAGCACCTTTCCATCATATGCACTGTCTTCAAAACCAAGTGGTTGCTGCACATAAACATCCTCCACCAAGTTGCCATTCAAGAATGCCGATTTCACGTCCATGTGGTGCACCTCCCATTTGTGATGTGCGGCTAATGCAAACAACAACCGAACCATTTCCATTCTCACCACCGGAGCTAAAACTTCTTCAAAATCCACCCCTTGACGTTGAGCATAGCCTTTTGCCACAAGTCTCGGCTTGTGCTTCACGATGTTCCCGGCGGGATCCTTTTTCACTTTAAAAACCCATTTGAGACCAATGGCTTTGTAGCTTGCTGGAGGTGATGTGAATTCCCACGTTTTGTTGTCATTGATCGACTTCAATTCGTCCATCATAGCACTCCTCCAAGATGGATCAGCAAGTGCTTCTTGCACGCTCGTCGGCTCCTCCGCTGCCAAGAAGCAATTACCACTTTCTTCAACATCGTTCCTCTCAACAGTGGTGTTGTACACATCTGTGACCCATCGATATCGCGGAGGACCTGAATCTGAGTCAAGATTGTCATCGTGTGTTGGTGGCGTAGCAAACTGAACATGGGTCTTCATAGGTGTGGGTGTTTTCGGCTCAACTTCCGGTGCGGTCACCTTTGTAGCAAGCATACGTGAGGCACCATTTACTCCTTGGCTGGTTTCCATCGAGTAAACCATCGTGAATGAAGTCGGAGCTGCTACTTTCTCCATGCTTGCTACCTCCTAACTCCAAGCATGACCCTCCTCAAAGGCAACATCTCTAGTCACATACAACCGCTTCTCAACCTGGTCGTAGACCCGATAAGCCTTTGCACCATCTTCATAATCTAAAAATACTCCCAACACCGAGCGATCTGCAAGTTTGTGCAACCCTGGTCCGAGTTTCTTGACATGAGCAACGCACCCAAAGATTTTGAGATGGTGCACACTCGGCTTCTTCTTATACCAAGCTTCGTAAGGTGTCATACCATCAAGACTCCTTGCCGGTGCGCGGTTGAGAAGATACACAGCAGTCTTCATTGCCTCCCCCCAAAACATTTCGGGCACCTCCATCGACTTTATAAGACAACAAGCCATTTCAACAACAATTTGATTTCGCCTCTCTACAACACTGTTTTGTTGTGGCGAATAAGGTGTTGTGGTGTTGTGGTGAATCCCATTCTCCTCGCAGAACTCAACAAATTCACTAGAGTTGAGTTTACCACCACGATCGGAATGAAATGCAAGCAATTTGCATTCACGTTCAGCTTCGGCCATAGCCTTGATTTTCTTAAAACACCGGAATGCCTCGTCTTTGGTCCTGAGCAATTCAATCCATATATATCGACTAAAATCATTGACTATGAGTAAGAAATACCTCTTGCCACCCGCGGTTGTTGGAGTTATAGGACCACACAAGTCACTGTGCACTAACTCCAATGGACGCTTTGCACGAAACTTCGAAGGTTGAGGAAATGGGGTCCTGTGTTGCTTCCCCAGTGAACATCAATCACAAAGCTCCTCCACATGCTCGATATAAGGAAGACCCTTCACCATTTTAGTTCGGGATAGGTTGTGCAAAGCACGAAAATGGAGATGACCAAACCGTGCATGCCACAACCACTTTTCATCATCCTTTTTCATCAATAAGCTCACCGGAGTCGCTAGATTCAGCTGCAAAGTATACATCCAGTTGCGAGTTTGCCTAACCCGAGCCAACACCTTGTGAGCTCGATCAAGAATGCATAGAACTCCTCCTTCGATGACAATTTTGCAACCATTTTCATCAAGCTGCCCAAGTGAGATTATGTTGCTCCGTAGGCTTGAGATGTAGTAAGCGTCGGAGAGAATATGATGCTCACTGGTGAGACATTGGAACATCATTGTACCTTTACCATGAATGTGCACAACTGAACCGTCATGAAATCGAACTTTCCCATGCACCGTTTCATCAAGGGTTCTAAAAACCTTCTTGTCTCCGGTCATGTGGCTACTAGCGCCGGTGTCGAGATACCAAATGCCATCTCCCACATCTATAGGAACCACCTTCTCATCATTCAAGTACACCTCTGAAGTCACATTATCCAACGCCTCAATCTGCACCATGAGTAGAGCTGGATCATCGTCACCTTCTACCTTGACTTGAAGAAGATTTGCATGATCTTGTTGATCACGGTCGCATTTTGCCTTGTGGCACTCCTTTTTCCAATGCCCTAGAATCCCACAATAGTGACAATTCCCTTTCTTACGTTCGCCACCACCACCATTGCTTGGTGACTTTTCTTTGCTCCCAGCCGGTGATTTTGGCTTGGCCGGAGACTTGTTCTTCTTGTCCTTGCCACCGGAAGAATCTTTCCCTCGTTGCCGAGATTCCAACTCCTCCTCCGTGAGTAGTAAATGTCCTCCAGTAGGTGTGGAGTCCTCAAGTTCGCCGCGCTCTTCCACCACCAATAGCCGATCGGTGAGTTCCTCGATGGACAAAGTTTTCAAGTCCACAAGTGACTCTATTGCCATTGCCATCTGCTTGTATTTTCTTGGCACACTACGTAAGAATTTCAGCACCACCTTGTGCTCCGATACTGGATCTCCCAGTACTTCTAGATCGTTCATAATGGCCGTGAGTCAAATGCCAAAAGACTCAACCCCTTCGCCATCCTTGAAAGCCAGCATCTCGAACTCCGTCCAACGCGTTTGTGCTTTCGCTTCTCGAACACGCTCCACCCCAACTCGCATCTTTTTAAGTGTATCCCAGGCTTTCTTTGTTTTTGCCTTGATTCCCAAGGTAAGCACCAATTCCAGTGGAACTACTCGGAGCAGTGCCGACATTACCCGCCGATCAACACGTGTATCACCTGGACCATCCTCGATCACAACCCACAAGCCTAGTGCTTGAAGTTGCACCTTCATGAGGATCACCCAATCTGCATAGTTGGTCTGTGTGAGAACCGGAAAGTGTGCGGCACCATCGCTCTCCCTTATGGCTCGCTCTACTATGCGTGTCTCACTTCCTTCGCCTGTCTCGTTGCCTCGACCAAGTTTTAGCCATGCGATGGTTGTGGTGTGGATGCTCCTCCTTTATTTTTGTCAAAAACTGCTCCTGCTCCTCGTCCTGCCATTTTTATCGAAGCAGATCAAACACCAAACGACTACAGAGTCTTGGATCAAACACCAACGATTTGATACCACTTGTTGTTGCAGGTACAAAGAATCGAAAGCAAACTTTGAAATCAACAGTTTGTTGCAGAAACAAAACACTAAAGAAAGGCAAGAGGAAAATGATTTTGGTGCAGGTATTGTTACTGCATTTTCTTATCCCAATTTATAACCAAAAAAAACCTACAAAGATGAAGAACATGGCCACGTAACTCCTATCTATATGCCACTATCCAACTAAATCACATGCAACTTTTCTTTCTCCTAAATGCATGCAACTGACCAACAAACTACATACCAAGTCTAATTTGCTGAAAATAAACTTAGCTAAAAATAGAACTAGCTAGCTGCAGTAATACTACAGTACATACGAGCTTAATTACCAACATGATCGTTTAGTGGTGTCAACATGAGGGTTCTTTCGTGGAAACTCAATTTCAAGTCAAACATAGAGTCTTCCATAGTCCCGGTATGCCGCTCATAAACTTTATTCTGTACTACTAGAATGAGTCATCGATTGTTGCTATTAAGAATCAAACTGGAATCTATATCAAGATAGATAATGCTATGGAGAAGCTCACCAGGCCTTCAGCCATGAAACTGTGTTGAGGTGGATCTCCTAAGCCAGCTACTGGCTTTTATCGGGTTAGGATCCACAACTGATAATGAAAATTATTAGATCGAGTACGAAAAACTACTTGTTTATTGCCCCCAATGTAGAAAAAAAGGCCATGAGCTCACAAAATGCATAACACACACACCCCCCAACCCCCCAATCATACAGATCAACTATTTCCCACCACACAAGAACTTGGAAACAAAAAAGAAGCACCACAATGCCATATCACTGATGATTCAGTAGTTGAAAGGCTAGATGATACTCGGAAGGAAAACTCTGAGCTCAATCCTCAGAGACTTCAATAGATAATGTTGACACCTGTTATTGACCAACACCACAAGCTGCATGATATGCTATGGATGATAATATATGTATCACTCTCAAACCTCCTAATAATGACAATGATACTAACATTAAAGTTTCTCCATCTCTCAGGTCTAGCCCATAGATTTCAAATATGTTTTGAGGGAAGCAGAGGAAACACACTCTGAAGACAATTCTGAAAAAAAGCTCTCAAGTGACACAATTTGACAAGGTAAGTTCCTCTAACTATGATAAAATAAATCTTAAACCTCCTAAAACAATAAAATAACACTTTTCAATGAGTTGGACTAAATAAATCTTAGATCCTTTAAAAAGAGCAAGAAAAACCATTTTTAATGATTGATAAAACTAAAAAGGCCAAAAAATACTGGTCAGGAATGTTATTATTTTTTTAAAAGGAAAATAAACAACCGGACGCATGGAAAGTAGAGAGTCGTAGTCAGAGTAATGGTTTTTACACGAGGTTCATTGAGGCAACATAGTTGCCTCCAAAAGAATTCCTATCATCTAGTAATGAAAGTGAGATTTTTCGGATCTAGTGCATAGCAAAAAAGGTTAGGAATGGTAGTTGCGATTCCAAAAGAAAGAATCTCCACCCCATGTGTTAATTCTTTCCTTTGTCCAGGAAACTTCATTCTAGCACGTCAAGATTAAGTGCCTAAAACAAACAAAAGCTTTGCTGCCATGTTGCAAGGGGGCTCTAAAATTGAGCATTCCATTCTGGGGTCGACAACAGCCTGAGAAGCTGTGATATGGAGATGGATTTCTGAAGGTGGAGAGATCAGAACCAGTAGAGGTTTTGAGATAGAGATTGGCACGAGTACCTGTAGAAAACCAAAAGACAAAACATCAGCGGTATCAATCCTACTTAAAATCATACCTATGTGTTCTTATGTAAGGTGTATACTCCCCATCCCGTGTGATGAGTCCTCTAATGTGTGTAGGTATATTGGAACATTGACAGTACAATATCATGAATCAACTATAATCCTAGGGATTCCACATCTGTCTAGATAAAGAAGTCCTTTAAGGAAAGAGGGGGCTGCCTGTAAGTCTAGATCACCAGAGAAGTCATTTGCTAAAGAAAATTTTGCAAGAAAATCAGCTGCATTGTTACCTTCTCTAGGGGTGTGTTGAATTGGGTATTTATGTTGTTTCAAGTTCAAGGTGTTGCAGATGGAGAAGATCCTCCATGGGGAATTATTGGGGTTTTGAATACCCTGTACTGCAATTAAACAGTCTGATTCCACCACACATCTGTTTAAAATCAGCTCTGAACAAATCTCATAGCCACATTGAATGACTTTGATCTCTGCCTGTAAAGGGGATGGAGAGTGGAAAGATTTTGCCCTGATTTTAACAACATCCTCATCACAGTTCCTAACTATCACAGCCAGAGAAGAGAGACCCCCTCTAATCCATGTTGCATATGTATTAATCTAATATCCGGAAAGGGGTCTCTGCCAATATACTGCACTGAAAGATTTCCTTGTCTTTTGTAAAATATGAGGAATGATAATAGCCTGTGTCCAGTATATATGTTTGTCTAAATTGCCTATCAAATTATTCACTGAGAAAATTTGATATATCATGCATTTTATTCCTTGAATACAAGCAGCTTGGGAGAAAGGCTCATTATCAAACAAAATTTTATTCCTTCTAATCCAAAGAAACCAAATTGTGACAAGAAGAACAACAATGGTAATATTGGAGTGGATTTTGGATTCTGCCTTAAAGGATAGATAAAATTCAACTCTACTCTTCAAATTTGCAAAAGATTTTTGTTGTAGCTTTAAAAAATCATTGACACAGTGCCACATAGCAATAGATGAGGGGCAGGAGTTGAAAAAATGATCTAGTGAGTCACTGTGATTCTGACAAAGGGGACATTTAGAAGCTAATTTGAACCCTAACCTCGTTAAAATGTTATCAAAAGGTAGTAAACCATTTAAAGCCCTCCACAAGAGAATAGACATTTTTTTGGGGATAAAAGAGGACCAGACCTTATGAAAATGTAGGATCTTTGTCTTTCTTTGTCTGAAAGTATTGTACGCTGACTTGATGGAGAAAATTCTATTCGTAGATGGCATCCAGATGAGCCCATCTTCATGAGTGTGTTCCAATTTAGCTTCCCACAACAGGGAACACAGATTGGTCGCCAAAAATGGCTCCAGTTGAGGAAGGAATGAGGCTTTGTTGTTAATAAATGACCTAAGTGAAATATCCTCAAAGGGGATGTCTCTTTCTTAGGGCCATTTATAAAACAAAGCCCCATCTCCAGTCCAGTTAGCGTTCCAAAAGGAGCAGTCACCTTTTCCGTATAGTACTCTAGAGTTACTGTTTGTTTTAGCTGTAATAGAACAGATTCTGGACCATGTATGGGAGGATTTATAAGTCTTAGGAAGTGACCATACGAGAGTAGTCCACTGAGTGGAATTGAGTTGCAATTTTCACCACAATTTACATGAAAAAGCATCAACAATGGCCTTTAAATCCCTAAAACCGATTCCATTTTCTTCTACAGGTACACTCATATTTTTCCAAGACCTCCATTTTTTCTTACCAACATTTTTAGAATACCCCCAGAACAGGGCAGAGGCCATTTTCTCCATTTTTTTAAGACTATTTTTGGGGGACTCAAAACAGCAAAAGTATAAGTTGGAATTGAGAGAAAACAGTGATTTATCAGGATGATTTTACCTGCAGAAGAGAACCATCTGTTCTTCCAGTTATTGATGGATTTTTCCATTATTTCCAGTAAAGGTTGGTAGTGTACCTGCAAATTTCTACCAGGGAAAATAGGAACTCCCAGATATTTAAATGGAAAATATCCTTTTTCCATTCCTAGAATCCTTTTCACAGAGTGAACTGTAGAAGCAGGGGATCTATGGGACACGAAAGAAATCAGATTTTGAGAAATTGACCTGTTGTCCTGAGGTTTGTTCATATGCATGCAGAAACATTTTGAACCTTTTCATGTTTCTAGGCTTAGTGTTCAGGAAAACTGTTGTGTCATCAGCATACATTAGATGGGAAACAGGAGCACAGTTATTAGGGAGACCAAAATTCTGAAGGTATCCTGTGCTGAAAAATTTCTTTAAACCTCTAGAAAAAGCTTCTGAGAGCAAATTATAAAAGAAATGGTGAAAGAGGATCGCCTTGTTTAATGCCCCTAGAATATGCAAAAAAAACCTGAAATTGCTCCATTGATTAAAACAGAAAAATGAGCAGCAGATATGTTATGCATAATAAGTTTGACAAATTTCCCGTTAAATCCAAATTGACGAAGAATGAAATTCAAAAAGGACCATGAGACTCTATCAAAAGTCTTTTGCATATTTAGTTTAACTATCAAATTAGAAAATTTTGATTTTCTAGACAAAATCCTGGTCACAAATGTTAGAGGTATTGACACATCATTTAATAGATTAAAGAGGCTAATAAGGATTCATGACATTCAATTCATATGCATATTTGAACCGAAACATAAACATCATCAGCTAGAATGCTACATGATCAAACTGAACTTTGATAACAGTCACAAATCTCTAATCAATAACATTTTGTAACTTTGGAATAGCACTTTCCAGACAACCACTGAATCTCAAAACTTACAATTCATGGTAACTAGAATTAATAACTCTAGCTTTATTAATGAAATGAAAGTTGTTTTCATTCATGTAGCCACTAATATCACAGGTAGGAACAAATCTAGATTTATTTACAATCAATCTTAGGTGGAAATTATGAACTCAATTTCTGAATATAAAGGTCCTAACACTACCACATAGACCCCCCTCTAGCACCGATTATTAAAATCGGTGCAAAAATTGTAATAGCACCAGTTTTTTATTTGTTAGCACCGGTTTCTAAACCGGTAAAACTGTAACACCGGTTTTTGTAATTATATCACCGGTTTTTGTAATTGTATCACTGGTTTTTTTTTCTAATAAACGGCGTGAATTTAACACCGGTCAAAAAACCGGTGCTAAAAATGATGAACCTAACACCGGTAAAAAAATCGGTGCTAAAAATTACAAAAACCGGTTTGAAATTAGCACCGGTCTAAAAATCGGTGCTAAAAATCTCTAAAACTGGTAAATTGAAAATTTTGGCACCGGTTTTTAAAACCGGTGCTAAAAATTTACAAAAACCGGTGCTAAATTGGCATCGATTTGAAAACTGGTGACATTTTTAGTATTGTGTAGCAAATTGATTGCATTTATTTTTATTAGTTTTGAACAATGAATATTTGTGAAATGGTTTGTATTATTTTGTTTAGATACAATGGACCGAGAATCGATGTTTGCGTGGAGACAAAAAAAGGTTAGCTATCCAGTGTAGCTAGAGGGAGTGATGAACATATTGCATTTATTGATTCGTTTCTTGATTATGCCTTTGGTCGGGAGGAGAGGATACTTTGTCCATGCAAAAGATGCTTATGTCATGAACAGTTTGATGATTGTGGGTTTGTTAGATTTCACTTGCTGAGGAACGGATTTGACGGAGGTTACATTGTACGGACATTTCATGGAAAGGTTGAGCAATGACATAATGGTGGTGGGTTTAACAAGGTAGATAGAAACAAATGTATCGTTGATGCTATGTTCGATGACATTGTAAGAGATTTTCAGGGGAAGCCTAAAATGTTGAGTGCTTTGCACAACGAAAAAGAGAAGCCATTGTATCCGGGATGTAAAAGTAAGGATACCATAATCTCCTTTTTTATGGAGGTTTTCAATTTGAAAGCTACAAGTTCTTGGAGTGATACAAGTGTGAATTCACTCCTAAAGCTTCTAAAGGATAAGTTTCCGGAAGGGAATACCGAAAAACTTTTACGAGGCTAAGAAAATATTGTGTCCACTCGGTTTGGAATACAAGAAAATACACGCATGTCCTAATAATTGTGTGTTGTATGACGGTGATTTGAAAGACGCGGTTGAATGTCCCGTGTGCAAACATTCAAGATGTCAGGGTGTGAGGAATGATGATGATGGGTGTTTGGCTAAGAAGAAGAAGAAGATCCCATTGAAGTGTTGTGTTATCTTCCTTTAATTCCTAGGTTGAAGAGGTTATTTGCAAATTCAAAAGATGCAAAGAACTTGCAATGGCATGGAGAGCGGGAAAGACCAAGTGACGACAAGATAAGACATCCGGCAGACGGTGAACAATGGAGAAATTTTGACAAGCGATATCCTTCATTTGGTTTAGAAGTTAGAAATTCACGCCTTGCATTATGTATTGATGGGATGAATCCATTTCATAATATGTCATCGAAGCATAGTTCTTGGCCCGTGATGTTGGTTATATATAATTTGCCCCCTTATTTGTGCATGAAAAATGGGTGTTGGTATTTGATGCCCATATGAATGTGGAGTTTCAATTGCGTGCCATGCTTTTTTGCACGATCAATGATTTTCCAGCCTATGGAAATTTTTTGGGGTATATTGTGAAGGGGCACAAAGCATGTCCTATTTTTTAGGAGAAGACATAATTCAAACAGCTAAGACATAGAAGAAAGACAGTGTATCTTCTTGGTCATAGAAAATGGCTGCAAGGAAACCATAAATACCGGGATGATGTGGTCAATTTTGTTGGGGGGGGAAAGAACGAAGGAAATCCCCTACACCACTAACTAGTGTGCAGATTCACTACAAGGTTAAGAAATTGAGAGTGGTGTTGGGAAAGTATAAAGGCAAGGACATAATACATTGTGATGGTTCATGGAGGAAAAGGTCAATATTTTTTTATCTACCGCACTAGGAGAATCTTGAGGTTAGGCATTGCCTAGGCATGATGCATATTGAGAAAAATGTTTGTGAGATTTTGATAGTCACCCTCTTGAATATTCCCTGGAAGATGAAAGATAGTTTGAATTCCCGATTGGACGTGGTAGATTTGGGAATCAGAAATGACCTCGCTCCAGAAGTGAAGGGTGAGAGGACTTACTTGCCCCCCCTGCACCTTGTACATTGTCAAAGGATGAGAGAATCTCAGTTTGTGATAGTTTAAAATCAGTGAAGGTCCCAATTAGTTATTCATCGAGTGTTAGTCGAGTAGTTACAAAGGATTGTCGAATGACAGGGTTGAAATATCATGATTGTCATGTTTTGATGCAACAAATTCTACCTATTTCTATTTGCGAGGTAATGGAGGTCGACGTAAGGTACTCAATCGCTAGACTTTGTTTATTTTTTGGTTCCATATGCCGGAAGTCTATTGACCGGGACCATTTGAACGTCCTACAAAAAGAGGTTATTGTGCTATGCAAGTTGGAAATATATTTCCCTCTATCTGTTTTTGATATAATGGTTAACTTAGTTGTTCATTTAGTGCGGAAGATAAAGATATGTGGTCCAGTTGGTATGCATTGGATGTATCCTTTTGAGCATCACATCAAAGTATTCAAGGAATATGTGAAATGTATGAGTCGGCCGGATGCTAGTATTGTTGAAAGGTATGTTACAGAAGAAGTAATTGAATTTTGCTCTAGCGATTTGGAGGAACATAGAATTTTTGGGGTGTCCCAGAATCGATATGTTGGAAGGAAGGTGGGCAAACCTAGGTCAAGGGGAATGTTATTTACTCCATTGAATAGTGATCTGATGTCAGTTCATTTGTATGTCTTGAGGAATTGTAGGGAGACTACTGCTTATGTGACCAAACACCTTAATTTGATCACAAAGTCTCATCCCACGTGGCCCCCAAATAAAGTTTAGTTGGAGAACAATGACAAGTATGTGAATTGGTTATATGATCGATGCAATGTAGGTGATTACGACCAAAAAATTAGAGCATTTGCAAGGAAGCCTAACTTCACGGTTTTGAGGTATTCCGGATATGACATGAACGGTCTCTCTTTTGCTACTAGGGACCAAGATTTAAAGAGCACAACACAAAATAGTGGGGTATACAGTGAGTAGGAGACAGTGTGGCAAGAAAGTAAGAAAAACAATAAACCTATCCTAGATGTGATGTCATTTTATGGTGTTATTGATAAGATTTGGGAGCTTGACTATGGAGAATTCAAGATTCCGGTTTTCAAGTGCCAATGGTTTGATAACAAAACTAGAGTTCGAAGTGATGACCTAAAGGGATTTACCCTTGTTGACCAGAGTCGTGAAGCATATGACAATGATCAGTTTATTTTGGCCAGCAAGCAAGACTAGTTTTCTACGTTAATGATTTGTGCAATGTAGGTTGGTCTATTGTGTTACATGGTAATCAATACTCTTTCCATGACGAAATTGATTTTGAAGTAACAAGTGAAAGGTTAGAGTTCCTCTCTATTTCCCCCCTACTTATTTACGATGGGAATGAGGTGGGAGCAATACAGAGGAAACACAGAGATGGCATTTAGATAGATGATGATGGCCAAGAAATTGGAGACTTTCAATCCAAAAAGAGGAAAATGGTTGAAGATTAGCGGTTCAAGAGCAATGAATTCAAGAAAAAATTTATGTATTTTTGTAGTAAGTTGTGTTTTGTATGACTGTTATTTATTCTACAATTATGTTCTAATTGGTACCTATTTTGAGCAGCTTTGAGAGCGGCAACACGCTGCCGCTCTTTTGGTAAAGCTTGGACAAAATAAGCTTCATTTTCCTATGGTTGCGGCTGCCAGCTGCAACTCTTTTGGTTCAGCGCGCTGCAGCTCTTTTACACACACATTACCTATTTTGAGTTGCTCGTGAAGTTTTTCTAAGACAAAAACATGAATATGTTACAAGCCTAGAACTGTCAACTTCCAAAATAAGAGCAAATAGATGCCCACAATTAATAGCATCAAAATTCAACAGTCATAAACTACCAAGTCAAATCCACAGAGAAGCAACATATATTTTGGAAATCAAAATCCCGATAAAACATATATCCATATAAACCAAGCAAAATAAACAACTTGAGAAAGTCAAGATGTGCGCACAATGAAGGTAGTCAATCCTCGTGCGAGCTGTCCTCCCCAGTGTTGGAAGATGGCAAATCTATATTAGGGATTTGACCCAATTCCTTGATTCTCCCGCCACACATGGCTGTCAGGATCTTCCCAATCTGCTTAGCCCATTGCACTAAGTGATCCACCTTCACTTTCAATTGTGCCATGTCCCCATTCGAATTCTCCTTAGATGATTTACTTGTTGCCGGCCTTGATGACACATCAATTTTCTTCTTCTTCGAGAATATTTGAGGGTTGATGTGAAACTTTGGCATCAGTGTGTAATAATCATCTTTAAATTTGCAACTTGCTTCCACGCATAAGGTAGTGATGAGGGACGAGAAGCCTATACAGTTGTAGGCATTGACACAATCCCAGATGTACGCTAGTATCGTACCCCCAACATTGATGCTCAAGTTCTTCTTGATCTTGTACAGAAGTAACATATGGGAACGATGAACCTTAGTATTCATTTTCATCGAGAGCAGGGCAACTATGAAACTGTACCACACATTTATGTCGTCACTCAAGTATTTCTTCTCAATGCTGGACCATTCAGGTGGTAGGTTCTGGACAACTTCATCACCATCATCACATATTTCTCTTATGATATGTTACCAAGAATCTTTTTCAGCAGCTTTTTCTGCGGCTTCGTACACACTTGTGGGCTTCAGTGGGATCTTGTAGAACTTGTTGATCACATCCGGTGCGAGCACAACGAACTGGCCACGGAAGAAAACCTCTGTTGAATTCTTGTACTTCATCAGGGACAAGAACTCACATGCTAGGGTCTTGTTCGTATGATCCGGTTGGGCGATGAAGCCTTCACACCCGTGCAAGTTGACATAGTCCTTGTAAGGCTTTTCCAGTCTCAACCCTCTCTCTTGTATGAGGCCCCGGCTAATGAATTCTTTGTACACATTTATTGCCTCATGACAGTCCACCTTTGTCATCGGTATTGCAGAGTTCCCTTGCACCATCTGAGACCCATTTTCTCGCTCCTCCATATCGCCATCTCTGGCCTTTTTCCTTGAGTTATAGCTATTGGTCTTCCCTTTGGGTGCACTTTTTTTGGGACCATACCTGGTAAAATAAATGTTGTATGGTACGAAAGGCGCTAGCAAAATGTTCACACAAGTAAAATTTGCATCCAGAATGTTAGCACATGGAAAATAAATGTCAGCCCATGAGAAAAAGAAAAACTTGGCGAACAAAATATTAACACAAGAAGAAAAAAAATTCTCCATCCAGAATGTAAGGATATGAAAAAAAAAGGCTCGAGGGGCTCGAGGGGCTTGAGGGGCTTGAGGTTCGAGGGCTTTAGGGTTTGAGGGTTTGAGGGCTCGAGGCTCGAGGGTATGAGGGCTCGAAGGGCTCTAGGGGTTCGAGAGCTCGAGGGGCTCGAGGTTCAAGGGCTCAAGGCTCAAGGGCTCAAGGCTCGAGGGTTCAAGGCTCGAGGGCTCAAGGCTCGAGGGCTCAGATTGAAGTTTTCAAAAATCCCCACATTCGGGATCGAGGGCTCAAGGGCTCAGGTTGAAGTTGTCTAAAATCTGAGGGATGATTTCCAAAAAATATATTATGTATAATATATTCGTAAGTCAAGAAATCAATTTACATACTCCCTCCATTTCACTAAGAGTGTCACACTAGGTTTAAGCTCTTGGATTAATGTGACGAAAATGAGAGGTTGAAATTGAGTGTAGAAAGTAAAAAGTAGAATGAGTGGATGAGATTGTAGAAATCTTTCCAAAACTAGAAAGTGTGCCATTTAAAAAAAATCTCAATAAGGCAAGTGTGCCACTCTTAGTGAAACAGAGGGAGTATTAGTATTTTATATACACTAGTTAACTATATATGATCGTGTTCAATACAACTAAGGGTTGGTCAAACCCTAGTCAACATACACGTGCACCAACTTCATCGTATCCATTACTTGATAACCCATACGGTTATTTACAAGTCGGCCGTAGTCAGTGAGCATTCCATGTACACTGGTTAATTGACTATAACTTAATTGGTGATATGTATACCCTAGTTATAACTTAACTAACGTATCCATTACTTGGTAACCCATTAAGCTAACTAAGATCGTCCCTAACTGCTGTGGCGATGAAAATACAGTCTTCCTCAAGTGCAACTAAATGAGCCTACATTAATTTCATTATATTATCACATAAACATGTTTGAATTGACTCATACTAATTCCTGGTTAAACTCTATTACTCTGGCCATTCTATGTATACAAGTAATAGTATGAGACACTAAATACACAATTCTAGATAGTAGCGTCTATTGTAATTAAACAGTATTCAGACCTTAATTAATTTGTTTAGAAATATTATTCAAAATTCTTTACCTAACTCAATACGAAGTAGGATAAAAATCTCATGAAAATGAGCAAGTTGGCCAACAAAGGAGCTTGACAAATGTAACTCCAAAGTGACCCAACAAAGCAGCAAAAATGGTCAAATTGAACTCCCAATTGGCCTAACAAAGCATCATTTAGCTTTCCTCCCAAATTTTCCCTCTTCCCTCCATAATCTTATCCCCAAATTTTGGAAACTCCCACCCCAACACACATGCCCTTCTACCAATTTTTCCCAATTATATGCTCATCTTCACCATTTCGTCAACTCCCAACGGAGCCATTATCGCGATTCTACTTCCCCTTCTCGTTGTTTGCAATTTTGGTTGTGATTCTACTTCACCATTGCTTGCAATTTTGGTCGGGTAAAGCTGGTGCATAGTCGGCCGGTGGCAAAAAATATTGCTGAGAGTGTGTGCAAATAGGGTATGAGTGATTGGTTTTTGGGTAAGTCCTCAAGAACTCATTAAATGGGTGGTAGTTTGCTTTTTCCTAGGTTTAATGAATTGATATATATTTGTGGGTCTCTTAATTTGTGAGTTTGTATTTTAATTTGTTGGGTTATTAGTGTGGGTAATTGTTCATGTGGATAGATGATTTGTTTGCTAATAATTTTAGACTTTGTGCCTACTTTGTTTTTGCCCCCATACGATTTTTTCACATATTATGTTGATAGGTCAATATGTTCTCGATTGATTGTTTGTGGATATCCGTCTTTGGATGTGTTATGTTAAGATTTCATTTTCTTGATTGACCCATACAAGCGAGTGAATGGCGAAGCCAAGGAAGAAATTGTTTGACTCCGGTACTAAAGTGTAGAAGACAATTGTGTTACCCCTACAAAAGATGACAATTGTGATGTCAATAACGAGAAGGTGGATGATGCACCCGAATCATGCTCGGGATCTGAAAACTCAGGGGAGGAAGAAGAAACTATATCAAAAGATGACATGAGTGGGAGCTTTGACAAGGTTGAGATTAAAGAGTATTGCAAGCGTAGAGGCGCAACCACATGCAAGTCCATGTTTCTAGCAAAGTAAAAGTAGCCCCTTAAAATATTCTTCGACGATGACTTTGAACCCTTGGTTATGCGTAGCCGGTGATCGATGTGTGTTGGCTATGCTTTCCGATGAAGAATCTGCTTCGGGACATGGCATGATTGGAAAGAAGTCCCAGACCATTTAAAGATAGATGCATGGGAAGAAATTCTCGTAAGTGTGTTCTAATACTTTATTTTCATTTGTTCATTTCAACTTCATTACATTTTTCACTAACAACACTTATCTTTGTCCGCTAGATTAGCTGGGATATACAAACCAAAATGACATTCAATGAGATGAATAAGTTCTGAAATAAATGGACAGTTTATGCAGGTGAAAAGTGGAGAAATTGGAAGGCTAAGGTGGCTCACAAGTACATCGTGCAAAAAAAAAACCAGGTTCTCGTGCATGGATAGATTACCAATGGATGGGCAAAAAAGAATGAGAGCTATTTGTGGAACATAGATCAACCCCTGAATTCAAGGCTATTCCTTAAAAATTCTTAATTTCTAGTCATTACTTTGTGAGCATTTTACAAATCAAAGAACATATAGGCATTAACTGACACAACAAAAGTAAGTGCCTCACATAAGGAGTACATCCTTCACACGGGCAGTGGAGGGAATCGTAGGCTTGCTATAGAACTCGAGAAGAGGAAAAGAAGGGCTAAAATTGACGAGCTTATGGATCAAGGTCAAAGTGCAGAAGAAGCAGAGGATTTAGTTCAAATTATGGATTTCAAACCGGATCGCTCGGAGGTGTTCCTAGAAGCTAACTGGGACAAGAAATTATCGACCTACACCAACGGCTGAATTAAAAGAGTAGCCCCCACTATTTTGAGCCAAATCCATAATTGATTCAATCTCTATTAATATTCTCAGATGGAATGCATAGTAATGGCTTGCATATGTTTTGTTTAGTAGAAAAACCTTTTGGATAAGAAGCAAAAGGGAGAGTTGGTTATACAAGGAAAAGAAGATATTCTCGTTCAAGCAATGGGTAAGAAGGATCATGGGGGTCGTTGGAGAGGTTTCCCCACAACAGCCAAGGTGAACGAGGCCCTACCACATATTGATGTGAGTTGTTATGCATCTAGTCGACGTGAGAGCACAAACACAAAACCATCTGAAGAAATCTCAAATTCAAACAAACTACCAACAGATGTTATCGAGCTCAACGAAAGATTTATTGCCTTATAAGAGGCCCAAAAAAATTGGCTGACTGGACAATTGGGTAAACCTATTCCCCCGCACTTGGATGCCCAAAATTTCCTTGCAACATCTTCCAACCCCGCGAACAAAGACAACCGGGTATTCATTCCTTCAGCACCTGGATGTAGTGACCCATAAGGAACCGCTGCGAATGAAAAGGTATTCTATACCATGAACCTCGTCGTTAGCTGCTTTCTTGCTCCGTGATTATTAGTTTCTGTATTTCAATTTCCTGTCAAATTGATTTTGGGTGCTTTTAGTTGTGGGGATATATTTACTGCTATCACGTTCATTTTGGATGTTGGTAGTTCGGGCCTACTAACATCTTCATCTTGTTATTTTCTCAGTTGAACTGAGAAAGTGTCTCTTTTCCAATATAGTTTTAATTGAGAGACAGTTTATCCCAGATGAATTCTGAAAGCTATATATAGAACTCATTTCTTGTTATAATCAACTTTCTGGGCCAATTACATCTTCAATGAACCTTGGCCCCTATTATGATTGTTTACATTTATGGCATTATTTAATTTTGATTACTTAATAACACTTACTTATTGTCTAACTGATATTTTTTCCCTTTTTCTGAATTTTGTTCTCAGAAAGGTAAACAGTGCTGCCTATATGTTTTTGAACCATAATGGAGAAAGAGATGTAGCTGCATTTGGTATCTTGTTTCCAAAGGATAAGGAAATAGACTTACCCATCAAGTGGGAGCGAGTAAAGCTTTGTGAACCTATGATCATACCCAAGGTACCTTTACCGAGTGAACACGAAGAATTTGAGTTTGTCACTAAGGCCATTGGATATAACATTCTATGGCCGGGAAAGCTGATAAGTGTTATTGGGCAACAGGATGATGAGGTGTGATGATTGAATTCTTCTTCGGATCCTATCATATATATCTTTCTAGATATTACTAAAACATAATTTCTTGTTCATCTGCTTACGTAGGAAAACGAGTAGCATTCGCCTCGGAAACAATTGGTAGTTGATGAAGATGGAAGTCTTGAAATAAACCTCACACCAAAAACTACCATGTAGAAGGAAAAGGTTAAACAAATAATTATACTAACTAGGTATGACATCCAGATACATATTAACACACTCTCCCTTATAGGAGGCGGTGGCTCAAGAAGATACTCCGAATGGAGAGGTGGTCGCTCGATCAGTAAAAGGAGAGGTCAAACATACCCCCAGACTTTTTCATTCCGACCTATTTTTTTCCAATGCCCGACTAACATTTTTCCTATTAGCAAGTAGCCAAAGAGAATACTACATCGACGGAGAATGGGCAACCAAATCCTCCCATGTCGGTTTCTAACCATTACATTTTTGTGAGAACTCATTTTAGCCTTTATAATATGATCCACTACTGACTTATTTACATATACTGCTCAACTAACATTATTAGATTCTCAATGTAATTAGGGGGTCGCGGAAGACAAAGAATGCATTGCTGCTGTTCAACAGATTAATGATGTTTTAAGGCTATCTACACAAATATGTGGACCTAACAAAGTTTTCCGCATCAATTTCAATCGGAGGTGTTTGGATCAAAAGAAGTCTACACAGCCATATTTACTCACAAGCTAAAGTTGTTCATGAGAAGCTTGGACGTAGAAAATAAAATGGAGTGGATTAGTGGGTGCCAACTTGATATATGGGCATCGTAAGAATTGCATAGTTACATTATTTATAGATGTATCATTATATTTGTTTCACTTACAATATTATTTTTCCAGATACCTATGTGATGGGGTAATTGATCGAGGCCACGTCCAGTTTATTCCAGCCGCTTCAAATTCAATAGCTCAAAAGGCAAATCAGAGGGTCGAATTGATTGCAAACGAGGTTTCAACTGTCATGTGCTGCACTCAAGCAAGGATGTACGTCTTCACGTACAATCGAGCGTAAGTTGTTTTCTTTTTTTGTGTTGTTTGACCCGGCCGCATGGAAGAAATAGCAACCATATGCTGTGTTTTATTTTTAAAAAATATTAAAAGTATTTTGGTGTTTCTTTTTTTATATAGAAGCCATTGGTTTTTGCTCGTCTTCGTACCGGAAATCGATCGAGTATATTGTATCGACTCGATGAGCGGGGGAATTTGCAAGCATAATAGGCTGTGCCTTAAATTGATTCATTTGTAAGTGGAACACATTTTTGTCATTCCTTCTACTTTAATGTTTTACAACATTGTTTGTTCCCGTAAACGTGTTGTTGTAGGTTTCTCACTTTCTTTGCCCGATTATTTACAATTAATGTTAATAATCGGTACAATGACATTCATTGTTCTACATTACTTATGCTCATCATTGCATGTTGGAAAAAGTTAGACCTAATTAAACTATTATGTGTGATCCCCAATTTCTGAAAATATATTTTTATAAATTGATATAAATATATTTTCATCGATTGTAAGATTGCAACAAAATATCGACGGTTCAATTTCGACCAAAATAGACCCTACCCTTCGAACTATACATGGAATGTCATAAATATCAATGTATGTATTATCCCTTAACGTTATATTTCCTTTGTCATTTTAAAATCGGTGCTATAAAATAACCGGGGATAACAATACGCGAATAGCACCGGTTTTAAAACCGGTGCTAAAAAACCGTTGCTAAAAATACACATTTAGAACCAAATAACCGGTGCTAAATATACACTTTTAGCACCGGTTTTAAAATCGGTGCTAAAAATACACTTTTAGCACTGGTTTAAATCCGATGCTAAAAATAACCGGTGCTAATAATACACTTTTAGCACCAGTTTTAAAACCGGTGCTAAAAAATAACCAGTGCTATACACGTTTAGCACCGGTTACAAAAAAATTTAGCACCGGTGCTAAAAATACACGTTTCGTGACACAAATTTAGCACCGGTTACAAAAAACCGGTGCTATTTTGGTACATTTTTGCACCAGTTTTTCTAAATCGGTGCTAAAGAAAATCGGTGCTAGAAATAGAAATTTAGCACCAATTTTTTTCAACCGGTGAAACCGTTTCATCGATTAGTTAGGCATCGATGTTTTTCACGAAAAAACTGGTGTTAGAAACTAAAAAAATCGGTGCTACAGGGAGATTCCTGTGGTAGTGTAAAAAACTAACACACTGCATAAAAGACTTCTCAGAATTCGTAACAAACAATCATCTGACGCACCTTTTCACACTAAGAAACAATTTGACCTGGACTAATGGAAGAATAAATCCTAAGGGAGATTAGATACAATACCAGCTGATGAGAATTGGTTTAATTACTTCACAACTAGCTCTATTCATACAGTGAACAATCACACTTTTGATCACTGTCCACACCTACTAACCATACGCAGTAAAATCACATCCTCACCTAAACTATTTACATTCCTAGATTTATGGAGAATTATAACTGAGCTTAAACATGTGATAAACAATAACTGGAACTTACCCCTAAATGAGAAAGGTATGCTTAGACTATTCCTCAAACTGAAAAAGTTAAAACTGGACCTTTAAAATGCAATAGAGAAAATTTTGGTGTATAAATGCAAACATTAAAGCTGCTAAAGAGACTTGAAAATCCAGGAAATTACCTACTAAACCAACAACTCATCAAAAGACTACATTGACATGAAACACAACAATGCCATGTTTCTAAAAACATTTAATGAGGAAAAACTAATTTGTAAGCAAAAGGCAAGGTAAAATGGCTTAAAGATGGTGATGAGTATACTAAATTATTTCATGCCTTAGTTAAACATAAAAGACTGAAACAAAACATCACAAAAATTATAAACGATCAGAGAATTTGGTTATATAATGCTTAGGAATTGAGAAGGAAACTAATCTTTTTTATCATAACTTACTTTTTGAGAAAACTAAACAAAACTTAGAGATTTTTCAATCTCACTTCCAAAGTAAAATCCCTAATGTAATACGAATCTTAGACAATTAGTCCCTCAAGGAACCCATATTCTAGAGCTTAAAAACACTGCCCGCTCATTTAACCAAAACAGTTCCCCTGGACCATATGGCTACACAGCCAGCTTTTAGAAGGCTGACTGGGAAACTATAGGAACGACAAAGAGATGCTATGGCCTAAGAAACAATATGTTCGATCTGTTTCTTCCCGGTGCGATTACGTCCCGGGCATTCCACCATGGATACTATACTCCTCAAGGCCTATGAATGAGGCAAAGGGTCGTAGGCACCTTATCTATGGCACTAGGGCCTCTTACAACCCTAATTTTGTTACTTTTCACTATCTCGCAACCTATCGGATTACTTTACGTAATCAGCTAAGACTGGTGTGAGGGAAAATAATCAGAGTATAACTCGCATCCCCCGTGCGCACACCCACGCAGACACGTACCCCATTACCAATTAACACATATGAGGTTTCTCTTTCTAAGGGGACATCAATATTTGCACCAACATGAATATAGACTAGAGTGTGTGCTTATATGGAGTGTACAATTTATGCAATTCTAACATTCAAGAACAAGTAATATCATAAGCACAAATACTAGGATGAACTAAAAAATCTCACTAAACATTAATCAACCACGAATGCAACTTATCCCCAATCTATAGAAACTACTTCCTAGACATGAAATTCAAATAGAGATTTGAATTCCACATCTTAGGATCAAAGCAAAATAAAAAGAAAGAAAGAAATGAAGAGAGAATGTTTCTCTCTCTAAAATGCTCTCCTAATTACAAGAGTAGAGTTTTGAAAAAAAGAAGGATTCCCTTAACCTAGTAGACTAAGGTTAATATTTATAGTAGTAGGGGATTGAGCCTAAAAATAGGCCCAAAATAGGCAAAAATTACGTAAACTCTAGTTCAGCTGCCGCCTGGCACAGATCGTCGCGGATGGCGCGGTCCGCACCGTGTACTACATCCATGCTGGCGTGGGCTGTCTTTTCTGGCGCGGTCCATGCATCTCCCTTTGCGCGGTCTGTGTCACCCCCTTTGGGTCGTGTCCATGCAGCCCACATCGTATGGTGTGGGCCATCATCAGAGTCATCATTTTTGGCACTTCTCATCTGCGTGACGCGATGTTTGGCACAGACAGTTATTAGAAACCTTGTTTTGGTTAGTAACTTAGCACGGGTCGCTTGATTCTTCACTTCCCACCTGCTGGTCTTGACATTTTGCACTTGGAATGACGCAGGCCGTTGAAAATAGGACGATCTGCGCCCATACTTAGCCGATTTTGAGTGAAGCTTAGAAGTCATGCGTGTGGCCCATCGTGTTTCGTGCAGTCCACACAAACACCTTGGCACGGTCCTTTCCAAAGGCATTGGCGCGAACCACGTCATCTGGTGTGGGCCATTAGTGCCATCCATGAACGTTCCATGCCAACCTGTTTGTACTTTGGCCAGCTGAACATCTTTACTTTGCTACGGGTGAACCGTGAGTTCGTTTTGAGAATTCTTATTGTAGATTTTGTGGTTCTTGAGTAGACGAATCTAATAGAATCAATATTGAAGTCTAATTCTCCTTGGAACGTTTCCAGAAGTTGGCACACTCTTTCGGACCATGATTCTCCATTTCTTATTTGGCCGCCTTGAACTCCAATGCCGCTTATCTTTGGCTCCAATCTCCTTCTACCACGATTTTATGTCAGTGGCATTCGTCTACTACCATCCTAGTGTGAATGGCCTTTGATCTCTACTACCGTCCTTGCGAACGACCTTCACATAGAATGTAACAAAAAGTACCCACAGGCGAGCTACTAAGGATCATCACAAGGAAGATCTAGGTGCCCGTGAATGCAAGATGTCCATTAGTACCAATTAAGTTTATAAAACATGAGATTTAGACAAGTAAACCAAACAAGATCATCTAAACCCCTTGTCACATAAACTCAACTAATACTAGCAATCAACCATATAAAACAAACCAATTACAACACTGAATGCATTGGTTAACACATGTGTAATGGTGCACATCAGACTCCCCACACTTAAACCTTTTCTCATCCTCGAGTAAATAAAAATAAGAAAAGGATTAAGTGACATGTAGCATGCAAACATAAGTTAGCCAATGCATTCAACTCATTCCCAAGCTACCCTAGTTCTCCCAAAGAAGTGAAAATCCTCACAACTCTCACACTCCCTGAAGATCCTAAAGTAGCCTATCCACCCAAAAGTAAAAATGTGGAAAACGATAAGCCAAGAAGATAAGTGTCAAGCTAGCTTAATTTTCCCCAAACAAACCCCAAAAGAAATTATTGAGTTATCTCCAAAAATAATCCACCAAGAAAATCCAAGAGTTGTCGACTTGATTGTAATATAGGGATAACTCGTGATTCTCGACCTCGTTACAACCAAGGAGGCAAATGTGTAATCAACCTATTTTTTTGTTTTCTCTCAATTTCTATCATTTTAACTAGGAGCCCTTTCGGGTTTTTCTCCTAGTTTTAACACACAAAGGGTACTCACTTCTCACCTTTTTCCACATGGCCTCTCATTTTTACCTAGGCTCGTAAGCCCAGCTAGGCCTGGCCTCTCGCTTTTACCTAGGTCTTTAGACCTATGTTGGAGTTTCCCAATGTTACCCAAGTCACCCTTTCAAGTTTCCAAGTTGTCCGAGTTTTTTTTTAATTTCAATTTTTTTTGTGTAGCTTAAAACTGCCCCAAAAGTAGGCTTTCAAACTAAAAAAGATAAGATCAAAAAAAAGTCACACCACCAATGTCCAAAAAACAACCATACCCATGCAAACTAGGAACCCTAGCTAGCATGTCATGCCACCAAGTATCCATCCAAAAGCATCCCACGACAATAAAAAAACCAAAATCACCATACAATTAAGAAAAAATACCAATAAAAACATGAAATTGCACCAAGGAATTCCAAGAAAGAAGACTCCCTAAGTGCTCACTACTCCCTCCCCACACTTAACTAATGCATTGTCCCAAATGCAACCAAAACCATGTCAAAGCATAAGTGAGGTTGGGAGCAATAGTGGCACTTACTCTCGCAGCCCCGAAGAGCCTTCCTCCTCGTCGTGCCTAGTACTGCTACTCTCAATGTATCATGATTCTTTAATCGCATTCTCGATGTAATCTAACATACCTCCTCCCTGGGTTGTTAAAACATGTAGCTTATAAGTCTAAACCCGGTTGGAGGCGGTGCAGTCAGAAGATAGAAATTTATAGTTCTGCACCCGTTTCTACTACTAGGCTACCTATAGAGTAGTTAGCGGTAGGCCCTGAGTTTTTCCACAAAGATGCTAGTTCTATTGTATCAACTCAAAACACAATCTCATATGGGTCGTCAATCCGTACGAGTGAAAGGAATAACTAGTAAAGCAAACAATCAAATTGGTAGGGGGGTTGGTTTTTATATCGAACAACTACAAAACATGAAAAGTAAAAATAGAACGACAATATTAGTTAAGCCCTTGGGGAAATCATTGAGAAACTTCGTCAATCTAATGCTTTTATCCTCAATTCTTTCACATAGAAATCTAAGCAAACATAATAGAGTGCCCATAACACGTGGTGTGGCCGATGGCATACACTTCCTTGTCCCTGTCACGACGGGTGCTCTTGCAACCCTCTATCGACACCGCCATCGTAACTAGGGGAGTACAACAAGGTCCGACCGTTGTTGTAGGTCTGATTACCCTCCTTGCGATTACATCCCGGGTTTCCACCACGAATGTGCTACTCCCCTCGGGTCCTATCAATTAGGCCCAAGGATCGTAGACACCTTATCTATGATACTAGGGTTTCTTGTAAACCTAGCTTGCTACTATTTAGCTATCTCTACTCGGAACCTCGTAAACAACTTTATGAAGTTAGATAAGACTGGTGTGATGGTAAGTGGATCAGAGTGACCTCGAATCTCCCGTGCACACACTCACGCAGATGCGTTCTCCTCCACCCATACAAATATCCAGGTTTCTCTTCCCAAGAGGGGCATCTGTATTTGAACCTAGCATGAATAAAACCCAAAGTGTGTGCCATATATGTGGTGTAATATTCATGTATTCAAACTCAAAAGCAAATCACAATAATATTATGAACACAAAATTAGGATGAACTAGAGAATCTAAAAAAGCATAAAGATTAAACCAAGTCACTACAATTATCCCCAAGATATGGAAACTACTCCCTTGACATGGAATTCAGATAAAGATTTGAATTCCACATCTTAGGATCAAAGAAAAATAAATAAAAAGTTAAGATAAGGTTTCCCAGGAGAGAAGCTCCCAACTACTCTTCTAAAAGTGAAATCTAAAGGATAAGGTATCAAAACCTAGCAGACAAAGGTTCTATATATAGTAGTAGGAGATTGGGCCTAAAAATAGGCCCAAAATAGGCCAAAATAAGGTAAACCCTAGCTCAGCCACCGCCCAGCCCCCTGTGTCACGGATGACGTGGAATGTGGCATGTACTTAGCGAGGGGCATGAGAACTGGCGTGGGTCGCATTGCTTCATGAGCACTGGGCACCTATTCTTGAGTGTGGTATGGATCATCATCTTGGCGTGGGATGGGTGGGTTAGCACATGTTGCATCGTTTCTTGGCATGGGCGCTGGAACTTGAAGTCTTGATTCGCACCCGTGGTTGTTGGCGCAAGGTCAGAATGGGTGCTTTGCTTAGAAACTTAGGTGCGGGCTGTGTGATTTCTCACACTCCACTGGCTAGTCTCGGAATAATGGACATAGGATGGCGCGGGATGCCCAAAATGGGACGTCCTGCACCCTACTTAAGTGCACAAAGGGGTCTTTAATTCGTGCTTGCAGCCTGTGGCCTTTGGCGCAGGTTTCGTCATTGCTTCGTGTTGGTCTCCTTAGCACGGGGCATCTCCTTTGGCACAGGCCATTGGTGCCAAACCATGCACGGCCTGCGCCGACCGGTTGGTGCCATGACTGGCTGAACTAGTTTCCTTCACTATGGGAGAACTTTTAGTCCAATTTGAGAGTTTTAATAATCAATTTTATAGTGCTCGAGAAGACAAATCCAATGAAACCATCCTTGAAGGAAAACTATTCTTAGATCGTTTTCGCACTGAAGGACAACTCATCAGGCAATAATTCCTCATTTCTTCTTTGGTCGCTATGAACTCTATAGCCGCCTATCTTTGGCTTCAATCTCTTTCTACCATGAATTGATGATCGTGGCCTTTGTCTACTACTATTATAATGTGAATAGCCTTCGCCTCTACTACCATCCGTCTTTACGAATGACCTTCAATATCTTCTACCGCTCTTACGAATGGCCTTCACGTAGAATGTAAAGAAAAAGTACCCATTGGCGACCTACTAAAGATGATCACAAAGAAGATCAAGGAGCCCGTGGAAACAAGATATCCATTATTACTAATCAAGTCTACAAAACACGTATGTCAAATGCATCAGTTAACACATGCATAATGAAGCATATTATGCTTCCCACACTTAATCCTTTACTCGTCCTCGAGTAAATAGAAGACCGGAAAAAGAATTAAGAAAAATGTAGCATGCAAGCATAAGTTAACCGAAACATTCAACTTATTCCAAGATTACCCCATTTCCTAAAAAAAGTAAGAATCTCACAACTCTCACACTCTGGGATTAGAGGGGCTCTTCCTTGGAGAGGAGGATGTTGAGGCTTTCCTCCTGGAGGTGTCCACAAAATGGTCACTAGGAGAGGTGTTATCAACAATTTCCAAAGAAAGCCTCCTAGCCCATCTCAAATTCAACTCTAACTTGGGGTCATAGTGTAGGGGTTCTTGGGAAGAAGATTGCGTACGAATATTTATGAATAGCACATAATCACACATAATATGCCCAAACACTTAAAAATAAATGCCTCATTCCCTGCAACGGTGCCTAAATTTGGGAGGTCGTTGCCAAACCTCTCAGTAATATTTATAATCCCTAATGCTTCCTATCTAAAATTAAGTAGATAATGACAAGTTGGGGTCGTCCACGATGAAGAAGGATCTTTTCAAGTGTTTAAACACATACAGTGGAAAACATACTAGGCATATATATAGATACATATAAAAGCATGTAAAAAAAAAGGGGGGTGGGTTGGTTGGTTTTCGGTACTAGTTTATAAAATTGAAAGAAAAATTATCTAATCAAGCAAGTTAAATATGCAAAGCATGCAACAAAAACTAAAAGGGGATTAAACCAACAATTAAATGAACCTTGGGTGCAATTGACTTCCACTTCCAAACCTCTTATCCATCATTGAACATGCAACCTATTTTTTACTTTCACTACTTGTTGTGAAGACTAATCTTCTATCCATCTTAGATAGTAGTTTGGAAAAGTGAATTCAACATCTCTTGTCAAACATCACCAATGACTCGCTTAGTCAAAACATGACTAAAATTATCCCATTAATGGCGTTGAAAAAAAAGAATCGACAAGTTTGGAAACACATATAAACACTACACGGTGTCTAAGCATTTAACCAATATATGAATTTACACAAGATTAGTAAAGAACGTTCAACGTTCATAGACTTCTCTCATTTGCTACAAGCAACAAATATGACAAAGAATTCAACATTATCATATTCATCTAGAAATTATCAATCCATCAACATAATCAAAAGCTCTAAATCACACTCTTGGATTTCCCATCAAGAAAAGAGGAAATCAACCCATTTCCCCAAACCCTAACTAGCATATCATACAAGTACTTCATATACTCAAGTTTTCAAGAACATTAATGACATTAACAACACATTCAATGCTCCATAAATGCATCTTAAATAGGCTACAACTTGTTCTTAAGACATGGGTTTGGAAGCCTTAGTCAATTGCTCCCAAGAACTAGATTTAGCTACTAAAACGCATGCTAATTACCAACAACAATTCATACATGATCAAATCTAAAACAAAGATAAAAAATGGTGGAAAATTGAGGTTCAAAAGAGAGAAAACGAGCTGGAAGAAGAAGTGAGGAAAGAGAAGAGATAAAGTGTTATTTATAGTACAAGAAAAAGAAGGTGGAATTCTGGCCACCCGTTCATTGCACAGTGTGATGGTTTCATCGCACAGTGCGATGGCTCCATCGCATGGTGCCATGTTTTCATCACATGGTGCGAAGGGTTCCTAGAATCCTCAAGTGATTTCTTTCTTCTTCTTGTATTCTCCTTCACTTCACCACAACAAGTTTCTTTCCTTCTATATGTCTTCAAATCTTCAAACCAAGTCTTCAAAGTCTTCAAAAGATGATCATCAATAGCCTCCGGTCTTCAAGTCTCGATGTTCTTTCCTTGTCACACAAAATCCTCTTAGAAAAGGTAAAAGAGCGCAAAAGTTTTTTTTACCTCTCCTACGAGAATTTCAAGGTAAAACACAAGCTCTAATTGACCAAATAACACAAAAGCAATCCCAAGGGTCTTATGCCATCCGACGATCCTAGTCTTTGTCTCACCCCTGCTTACTCTTCTTCTTTGAAAAGACAAATCAGGTAAATAAACTTTACTTATCATCTTCTTCTTCATTCAATTTCTACTTTGATCGCTTATAAATATACACATAAAATGGACACATCGAACCTTCCTTCACTTAAATCTTACTCGTCCTCGAGTAAAAAAATATTCAAGCACACACAAAGGAATTCATGTATCCACATCCTAGACTACTATTCCCCCAAATTGATACCTCACAAAACTCTCAATATCACACATCCCAAAGTCAAACTCAAATGTGAGTTTATCCACAACCCCCATTCCTTAATCTACCCAAACCGTATTAACCTATCAATTCATTGATATCCATGAAACATTTCTAAAGTCCTGAATTGACAATCCCAAATCCAATAGCACAAAGTGAAGCCAAAAGCATGCATGAATATCAAACATATACTTCACTTTTTACCAATATATCATCCTAAGAACGGAGTATATCAACAATCAATAATTTCACAACTTACTTCATTTTCCCTAGCTAAATTACCCAATCCCAAGAGGTCTCAAGATGTTAAGCTACCATATCCATCCATGTGACAACTGCAATTATGAGACGTCAAATGCATGTATTTTCCAAAGCATTTAACATCACTTTTGTCATATTTTTGTTGTAAGATTGCTAGATTTACATAGGTTTACACGATAAGGGGTTTAGATGACCATTTTTGGTTTTTATATCTAAATTCTTCATTTTGTAACCTATGTTTAGTCTAATGGATTTTTTTGTCCTTACGAGCATCTAGATTCCTTTTTGTAAGCTTAATTTGTAGATTGCTCGTGAGCACTTAGGAGTGGTTTAGTGAAGGCCATTCAAAAAGATGGTAGAAGATGGAAGGTCACTCACAAAGTGGTAGAAGATAAAGTAAAGAAAGGAGAGCAAAGCAAAGGGTGCAGAATAATGTATGTTTTGAAGCAGAGTTCTGAGAATTTTCCAAGAAGAATCAGCCTCCAAGAGTGGTACCATTGGATTCCTCTTCTGGAGTACTATACAATCGACTATAAGAACTCCCAAAACGGATCAACGGTTCACCCGTGGGAAGCAAAACAAGAAGCCGCGGGCGAGGCCATTTCTGAATTTGTGCTGAGACCTCTCCACCTGGGCGAGCCCAATTCCGCCTGGGCGATACTTGCTGCGTTTTGACCTTCTTTTTTACCAACTTGGGCTATAAATAGCCCCCCTTCTTCCCCATTTGCCTAAGCCCGACTTGGGGGCTCCAAAACCCTAGTTTTTCACCATTTTTCTTCCATTTCTTCTTCTTTCTTTGTAGATCTTTGTTCTATGTTATGGGTTTTGATTATCTAGCTTAGTTTTATCTTGGGAGCAATGGATTGAAGCTTCCATATCTTTGTAGTAAGAACCATATCTATCTATTTAGTGTCTTTGCTATTGTGCATTTATTGAGCTTTGAATGTGAATTGTTAATTGCATTGTTGTTGTTGGAAGCTTGAGTATATGAATTGCTTGTATGATTACTTGTTAGGGTTGGGAGAAAGTAGCTAATTCTCCCCTCTTTTAATGTGGAATCCAAGGGCATGAGTTAGAGCTTCTTAAATAATGTTGGTGTGTTGATAATTGCTAAATGAATGTGATGATGTCGAACTCGTTGTCATGTTTGTTTTAGGTAGCAAATGAGAGAAGTCTATGAATGTCGATCGTTCTTCACTAATCTTGTGTAAATGCATGAATTGGTTAAATGCTTAGATACGGTGTAGTATTTATAAGTATTGCCAAGCTTGGTTATTCTTCGTGCTAAATGCCATCAATGGGATACTCTTAGTCCTAAGGGAGTCATTGGTGAGGTTTGACAAGAGATGTCGAATTCACTCTTGAAAACTACTATCTAAGAAGGATAGAAGATTTATCTTCATAACAAGTAGTTGAAGTAGTGAATAGATTGTTTTACTCATTCTTGAAGCCTTCGTTATTTAGCATTCATGTGTTCTTAATGCTATGTTTTACTTCATTTATGCCATATGTTGTTTGAGAATAGGAAGTATTTTTATGATTGAAGTGTTAGGGTGTTAGGGTGTTAGGAAAGTGATGAATTCCTTAGCTCCTTTGCATGAAAATCTACAAGCATGAACTTAGAACTTCTTGAGTATAATGTGCAGTAATCCTTGCTAGATGAGTATGCTAATGTGGCTTGTTCTCATGCTTATCCTATAGATGCAATGAAAGGTTGAACCTTTAATGTGGTTTGTTCTAGGTTTAGCATAATGAATGCTATGTTTGGTTAAACGGCTATGTCTTTGGTCGAAGGCTTGTTGTTATCAAATATATGGCCCTTCGTGTCTAATGTCGTTGATGAAATACCCCTATGGTCGTTGTTTGTCTAGGGTGATCACCAACGAGGTTTGCAAATGGTCGTTGTTTGTCTTTGCAAATTACTATTAATAAGGAATGAATGTTGATCTTCTATTAGCATTCCCCATAGGTAATAAATGTGATATGATGAGTGAATGGCTCAATGATCTACATTTGGTTTGGAAGTGGATATCAATTGCCCCCAAGGCTTTATCTTTGTAGTTTTAAACCCCTCTTTTCTTAGTTTTGTTTGATGATTAGCTTAGTTACTTGACTTTTCTAGTTATCTTGTCTTTTTAATTTCATAACTTAGGACCACCAAACAACCAAACCCCCTCATTTACATGCTTTTATATGTATGTATATATATCTACTCCTAGCCTAATATCAACCTTTTGTGCCTAAACGCTTAGGAAGATCCCTCTTCTTCGTGGACGACCCCGACTTGCCGCTATCTACTTAGTTGTAGATAGTAAGCATTTAGGGCTTATAAATATTAACTTTGAGAGGTACGGCGATGGCCTATGGGGCTTCTTCATTCAGTTTCTGCTTTGATCGCTTATAAATATACACATAAAATGGACACATCGAACCTTCCCTCACTTAAATCTTACTCGTCCTCAAGTAAAAAAATATTCAAGCACACACAAAGGAATTCATGTATCCACATTCTGGACTACTATTCCCCCAAATTGATACCTCACAAAACTCTCAATATCACATATCCCAAAGTCAAACTCAAATGTGAGTTTATCCACAACCCCCATTCCTTAATCTACTCAAACCGTATTAACCTATCAATTCATTGATATCCATGAAACATTTCTAAGTCCCGAATTGACAATCCCAAATCCAATGGCACAAAGTGAAGCCAAAAGCATGCATGAATATCAAACACATACTTCACTTTATACCAATATATCATCCTAAGAACGGAGTATATCAACAATCAATAATTTCACAACTTACTTCGTTTTCCCCCGCTAAATTACCCAATCACAAGAGGTCTCAAGATGTTAAGCTACGCTATCCATCCATATGAAAACTACAACCTTATGACTCCAATGCCCGTAAATGAGTGAAATCATAGAACACCCCCCCCCCCCACTTTTCTCATTCTCTCATTTTTCCTATGAGCCCTTTCAGGTTTTCATCCTAGTTACACATTATGTTTCTTTGGCTTACATCTCACATTTTTCCTCACATTTAGCCTGTCATTTTTTTCTAGATTGTCCTTTCAGGTTTTTGACCTATCCGGACCCCCAATGTTTCCTAAGTTTCACTCTCGGGTTTTCAACTTAACGGATTTCTTTTTATTTTTGTTCTTATTCATTTATTTTTATTTTTTTTCAAAATTTTCAATTTTTCTCATGTTTTACCAATCAAAAGTAGCATAAGCTTTCACATGTAAAAGAAAAGAGAATCAAAATACATCCAATGTGAAAAACATCCAAAAAATAAGAAAAATATCCAAAGCATCCAAATCTAGGAAAAGAAGTCCAAACGCAAACGGTAAAAGCAGTACTACCCCTCCTCACGCTGAAAATGCTAAATTGCCCTCAATGTAGTCAAAACATGAAAAAACATATAAATAAAAGCATGGGGAGTGTAAAACAATAAACTCACAATCAACAGTAAGATGGCCTGGCACCATCGTCGCAGTCCCAGCCATATGTCTGCAGATACTACTCTATCCAGTCTGCTATCCTCTGACGTTGCTCTCTCTACCTCGCCGCTCTACTAGGATCACCCGCTTGTGCCTGTATCTCTGAAATCCTACACGAAAGATAATTAATCTCCTTGTCCATCTCAGTAAGGCTTTGGGAGAGGAACATGTTGTGCTCAACCTGTCCACGGTGGTACTGATCTTGCCTGAAAAAATGCTCGTCCTGCCTGCGAAAATGCTTGTCCTACCTGAGAAAACCATGCTCGACTATCTGCATCAATCTGGCATAGAAGTCTAGTGGGGGATGTGGAAACTACGGTGGCACATGATCCTTCTGCATCGGCTCTATCTGATGAGGGCACTGCTCAACCTACAGCTCACTAATGGTAATGCCCCCTCGTTTGCTGGAACTGGGAGTGAGGGTTAGTCGTGGAGTTCCCACTCAAAGTCCTCCCGACAAGAAGTGTCGGGCTGAATCGCCGAATCTCGAATCGGTGTGTCAAATTCCAACTTGGTCTGGTTGCACTGCAGGAGTGTTATGAAGATGACATTCCTTGCCCCATACAACCAATGAAAGTAGCCCAGGATCGATGTGGTATTAATGAGGCCAAACCTCTTCATCCTCCCTAAAGTGATGAGGAATGAAGAGTTCCGGCCTACACGTGGAAAATATTTGGGGGCCTCATGGCCTAAGTGTTGTGCTAAGAGGGTGATCATACCGCCCGGAGAGATCTCTCCCTTCTCCTTCTTTGCCATCTCGATGACCCTAGTCATCCACAGCTCACCCCAAAATCCATATTTTGTTCCCTCACTCATCAGCTACCATAGAAAGTGAATGTCATTGTCAGGCACATTTTTCGGCTCCGCTGAACAAAGTAGGGTGGCTGCCAAGAATTAGTACACAACAGAGATGCTATCATTGAAAAGGAGATGGAAGCTATCAGTGGTGGAGTAGTTTCTTTGGGCCTCATTGAGAGACATGGATGCGTAGTAGAACAACTTGAACAAAGGAGATGCTATCATTAAAAAGTCTTTGATAAACCGGCGGTAAAATCCTGCATGGCCAAGAAAAGATAGCACTTTGCACACATTAGTAGAATAAAGAAAAGTTTGAATCGTGTCTATCTTTGCCTTGTCAACCTCAATACCCTTAGAGGAGACAACATGGCCTAAGACAATGCCTTGCTCTACCACAAAATGACACTTCTCATAATTTAACACAAGATTAGTATCAATGCAACATTTAAGAACTTGTGCTAAATTTGCTAAACAGTTGTCAAAAGAATTATCATGAACGGTGAAATCATCCATGAATACCTCAATAAAGTTTTCAACAAATACTGAGAAAGTGCTTCCCATACATCTTCGGAAAGTAGCGGGGGCATTACATAGCCCAAAAGGCATACGCCTGCAAGCAAATGTACCAAAGGAGCACGTGAATGTGGTATTCTCTTGGTCTTCCACGGCAATGGCTAATTGAAAAGATCCCGAGTACCCATCCAAAAAGCAATAGAAGAGGTGGCTTTCTAACCTCTTGAGAATTTGATCAATGAATGGCAATGGGAAGTTATCCTTCCGGGTTTCCACATTTAGCCTCCGGTAGTCAATGCAAACGCGCTACCCATTTTGGACTCGGGGGGGCACCATTTCACCATTCTCATTCTCAACCACTATCACCTCACTCTTCTTGGGTACCACTTAAGTTGGGCTCACCCACTTACTGTCTTAGATTGGATAGATCATACCTTCTTGGAGAAACTTGAGGATTTCTGCCTTCACCACCTCCATCATAGGTGGGTTTAATTGACATTGGGGTTGTCGTACGTTCCTTGCATCTTCTTCTTAAAAAATTGATGCATGCAAGTGGATGGACTTATGCCTTTGATGTCAGCAATAGTCTATCCAATTGCATCTTTATTCTCCTGTAACACCACCATTAACTTTTATTCTTGCTCTTGGGTGAGCTTGCTTGAAATGATAACCGGTAGCATCTCCCATTCCCTAAGAAATGCATACTTGAGGTCAATTGACAAAAGCTAGTATTAATGTAACGTTTAAGAACTTGTGCTAAATTTGCTGAACAATTGTCAAAAGAATTACCATGAACTGTGAAATCATCCATGAATACCTCAACAAAGTTTTCAAAAAATTCTGAGAAAGTGCTTACCATACACCTTTGTAAAGTAGCGGGGGCATTACATATCCCAGAAGGCATACGCCTGTAAGCAAATGTACCAAAGGGGCAAGTGAAGGTGGTCTTCTCTTTGTCTTCCGGGGCAATGGCTAATTGAAAATACCCCGAGTACCCATCCAAAAAGCAATAGAAGAGGTGGCTTTCTAACCTCTTGAGCATTTGATCAGTGACTGTCAATAGGAAGTTATCCTTCCGGGTTTCCACATTTAGCCTCCGGTAGTCAATGCAAACTCGCCATCCATTTTGGACTTGAGTGGGCACCATTTCACCCTTCTCATTCTCAACCACTGTCACCTCACTCTTATTGGGTAACACTTGACTTGGGCTCACCCACTTACTGTCCGAGATTGGATGGATCATACCTGCTTGGAGCAACTTGAGGATTTCCGCCTTCACCATATCCGTCATAGGTGGGTTTAATTGACATTGGGGTTTTTGTACATGCCTTGCATGTTCTTCTTAAAAATTTGATGCATGCAAGTAGATGGACTTATGCCTTTGATGTCGGCAATAGTCCATCCAATTGCTTCTTTATTCTCCTGTAACACTACCATTAAATTTTATTCTTGCTCTTGGGTGAGCTTGCTTGAAATGATAACCGGGAACATCTCCCCTTCCCCAAGAAATGCATACTTGAGGTCACCTAGAAAAATATTAAGCTCTATCACCAGAGCTTTAAGAAGTTATAGAAGGAATTTCGATTCTTTGGATTCCTCTAATAGTAGAAGAGGAGGTTTGACAGGCTTTGTTTCGACTCTTCAAGCAAATTCAAGTCCTCAAAGCTTTCCTTCAAGTTAGTGCTCATAGAATATACATTGTATGCATCCTCACTATCTCATTGCAAAGCAACTAAATGGGAATCATTGCCACTTAGCTCAAACACATCTTACACAACATCTGAGACATGGCAAGCATATTCTTCACTAGGATACTTCATTGAGTCATTTATGTTAAAATCTACTTTTATCCCATCAAATTCCATGGCGAGGGTACCCTTATGCACATTAATCATTGTCCTAGAAGTTTTCAAAAATGGCCTCCCCAATAAAATTAGGGTGGCATTTTTATTATGCTTCATGTCTAGGACATAAAAATCCGTGGGGAAAACTGAAGAATTCAACTTAACCAACACGCCCTCAATAACACCCTTAGGGTATGCACTAGAACGATTGGCCAATTGGATTATCACCCTGGTTTTGTGCAAAGTACCCAAGTTGGAGCTTTTATACAAAAGAGTAACTAACCACATTTATTGATGCACCTAGATCAAACATGGATTTTTCAAAATGTGTGTTTCCTAGCATGCAAGGGATTGTGAACATGTCAGGATCGCTATACTAGCTCTTTTTGACACAAGGCGGAAACATGCTTTTTTCCCATTTTTCAACTTATCTTTGGTTCTTCGCTTTCTATTCAAAACATATAACTCCTTAAGAAATTTAGCATATATAGAAATTCATTCAATGACATTCAAGAGTGAGATATTTACCTCACATCTACGAAAGACTTCGTAGATGTCCTTGTTGTTCTCCTTCCTCCTCTTGTCTTTCAAAGCTTCTGGAAACGGTGGTTCCAACACATATGGAGGAATCTCCACCATTTTTGGATTTATATAAGGAGGGGATGAAGGTTCCGGAATGGAGGTTGACTTCTTAACAATAACCTCCTCCTCCTTCTCCTTCCCATTCCTTGCTTTCTCATTGGCCAAATTCTCGGACCCTCCTTCAACCTCATTCTCTAACACCTCGACCCTTCTAAGCTCCTCTTCTACAGTTTCATCACCCGGGGGAGTTCCAATCTCACTATCACTTCTCAAAGCGATAGCAATAGCATTTTTTAGGGTTGATCTCCGATTGGGAATGCAGTTTTCCCTTTTCTCGGGACTCCATTCGATTCAACACTTGAGCTATTTGGCTCACTTTAGTTTCCAAGATCTTGATGCTCTCCTTGGCTCACTTTTTATTCTTAACCTTGATCGCTCCTTGATCGAGCACCTTTGTCACTTCATATAGCCCTTCCCATCTTGATCATAGTTTTTCTAGAAAGAGATGGAGCTTGGACTGGTAAACGAGGAATCTGTCCCACAAAGAAGTTCTTCTTCAATATACCCTCATCATGTCTAGCTTTCATTCTCTCTTTATAGATCAACGTGGTGTCATAGGAGCTGCATTTGAGTTCTTCGAGTTCTCGTAACTGTGACTTTCTTTGCTTCCCAGCTTTATTTAAGTCTAGGTTAAGGTGTTTAACTGTCCAGTGTGTCTTGAATTCAAGCTCAACAGGGAGATGTCATCTCTTGCCAAAAAGGATCTTGTAAGGTAACATACCAATTGGAGTTTTGTATGTAGTATGGTAGGCCCAGAGAGCATCATCCAACCGAGCACTCCAATCCTTTCTAGATGTATTCACTATTTTTTCAAGGATGGCCTTGATTTTACGGTTGGATATTTCTGCTTGGCCATTGGTGTGTGGGTGGTAGGCAGTGGAAGTCCAATGGGTTACTCCATATTTTTCAAGCAATGTTCCCATGACCTTGTTGCAAAATTGGGTTCCATTATCGCTGACCAGGTGTCAGGGTAGACCAAATCGTGAGAAGATATTGGATTTGAGGAAACAGATCACGGTCGCTGCTTTATTTTTCTTTATGGCTATGGCTTCTACCCACTTGGATATATCGTCTACTAGCACTAATATGTAGTAACATCCATTGGATTTTGGAAATGGTTCAATGAAATCTATGCTCCACATATCAAAAACCTTTATTGGCATCGAAAAGGTTTAGGGTATCTCATTTTTGGATGAGATGTTCCCTATCATTTGGCATTGGTCGCATAATGACACCAATTTTTTTAGCATTTCACAGTATGGTAGGCCAGCAAAGATCGCAGTCTGTTACCTTTTTTGTGGTTCTTTTGTATCCAAAATATCCCCCAACTTGGGACGAACAGCACATCTTAAGAATGTGGCTTATCTCATCATTGGAGATGTATCTTCTAATTTCTTGATCTGAGCAACGCTTCCACAAGTAAGGGTCTTCTCAAAAATATTTCTTTTCTTAATTCATTAACCTCTCCTTCCTTGATTTGCCAAAATATGAGGGAAACTCTCCTGTGGTGAGGTAATTCACTATGTTGGCATACCAAGGCTGGCTAGTTGTTATCCTGAATAGTTGCCCGTCAGGGAATTCTTCTCAAATGGGTTCTAACCTTGTTTTTTCCTTGGATGGTTCTGAGTCCTTAAGGACTGGTAGTCTACACAAGTAGTCTGCGACTATGTTTTTGGTGCCCTTCTTGTCCCTTACCTCTAGGTCAAACTCACTTAAAATAAGTATCCAACTGAACAGCCTCGGCTTAGCTTCCTTCTTCATCATCAAATGATGAAGTGCTGCATGGTCTGTGTATACTATGACCTTGGTTCCTAAGTGGTATTGGAAGAACTTTTCTAGGGCAAATACTATGGCTAGTAACTCCTTCTCGGTGGTAGAGTAGTTGCATTGAGCGTCATGGAGAGTTACTGATGTATAGTATATGACTTGTGGTGCTCTACCAATCCTTTGGCCTAAAACAACCCATATAGCATGATCACTCGCATCGCACATAATTTCAAAGTGAAGAGGCCAATCTAGGGGATGGATGATTGGGGCAATCACTAACATGTTTTTCAAGGTGTCAAAAGCCTTTTTGCACCCTTCATCGACAATGAAGTCGGCATCTTTTTGCAGCAATTTGCACAGGATATTTTGGAGAAATCATTAATGAAACGATGGTAAAAATTGGCGTGACCTAAGAACAATCTAATATCATTGACATTGGTGGGGTAAGGTAGGGATTTGATTACGTCAACTTTAGCTTTATCAACTTCTAAACCGTGAGCCAACATAACATGCCCTAGGACTATACCTTTTTCCACCATGAAATGGCACTTTTTAGAATTTAGAATGAGGTTCGTGTCCATATATCGCTCTAGAACAAGTGCTAAATGGTGTAGACACGAATCGAAGGAATGCATGTGGATGGTGAAATTATCCATGAAGACCTCGACAAATTTCACAATATATTTTGAGAATATGCTGACCATGCATCTCTAAAAAGTGCTTGGGGCATTGCAGAGACCGAAAGGCATTTGCCTATAAGAGAAGGTGCTAAAACGGCAAGTGATAATAGTTTTCTCTTGATTCTCTGGGTCAATAGCTATCTAGAAGTATTCTGAATAACCATTGAGGAAATAACAATACGCATGGTCGGCCACCCCTCAAGCATTTGGTCAGTGAAGGGAAAGGAAAAATGGTCCTTAAGAGTCACCGCATTTAAGCGGCGATAATCAATGCATACTCACCACCCGTTTTGAATACAAGTGGGTACCAAGTTCCCGTCTTTGTTCTTCACTACTGTAACCCCACTTTTCTTTAACACCACTTGAGTGGGACTCACCCAAGTGCTATCAGAGATAGGATATATCACCCTAGCCTTAATTAATTTAGGGACTTCACCTTTCATTACTTCCATCATAGGCGGGATTAATCACCTTTGAGATTGGCGTACGGGTCTTGTACCTTCCTCTAATAGTATACTGTGCATGCAAGTTGAAGGGCTTATACCTTTAATGTCAGCCAAAGTCCATCCTATTGCTCCCTTAAATTTTGTAAGCGCATTGAGCAGTTTATCGTCTTGATCATCTGTCAACGTGCTCGAGACAATCACATGCAAGGTTTCCTTTTCACCTCAGAAGGCATACTTAAGATGTTCGAGAAAGGGCTTATGTTCAATTGTCGATGGTTCCTCTATTGAAGGTTTACTCTCTGGTATAACTAACTCATCTAGGTTTTTGGGTAGAGATTCCACACAATCATTACCATGAGGGTTAATCTCTTCCACACTCCCCACTAGATTAGCTTTTGAGGTATTAACAGGTATATCACTCAAAGAACTATCCTCTAAAGCTAACTTCTTAAAGATATCTTGCACAATCTTGTCATACATATAAACCAAAGGGGGGTGACACTTCACATTTTGATCAATCGATTCATGCTCAAATTCATATTCTAGGTCACCTATTTCATTAACAATAATCTACACTCAAGAAATACCTTGCTAGTGTTGAAGGAAATAGGACCAACCTTGTCGTGGAAAGGTGCATCGCATCTTGGTGGAGGTGCTTCTTCATCGGTAAGCTTACGCTTTCCTATCAACCAATTCACCGCGTCTATTAACTCATTCATCTTTCCACTAATCTTGTTTTAAACCCCACAATTTTTTATACAAGAAAATACTTGATTTTGCAGAGTTTCGCTAGTCTTTACAAAATGCCTAAAGAATTGAGAGCTGAGATCAAGGCAGGTGAGCAGGGGTATGTGCACAACTTTTTCTCCCACCGAGCTAGCTGAACCGCAAGCTCAGTGTCTCTCCCATAGTCACTTAACCACATGCAACATTCTGTAGGGTGGTCAAAATGAAACACCATACATAGTTTTATCTGCTGAGTGGTATCCTTCCACATCAGTAGAATTTAGCTACCAAAAACCTTAACAAATGAATTAAGCAACAAAAATAAAAGAAATTACTAACTACTCTACTAATGCGTTTTGCCTAAATTAATACCTAGACTAATAGCATCCCCAGAAGCGGTGCCAAAATTATGACATGCCTCCCCCTGGGGTCGTTAAAACCTGTAGCTTAGAAGTCTAAACCTGGTTGGAGGCGGTGTGGTCAGAAGATAGATATTTATAGTTTTGCGCTCGTTCCTACTGCTACGCTACGTATAGGGTAGTTACCAGTAAGCCCTAAGTTTGTCCATAGAGATGCTAGGTCTAATGTATCAACTTAAAACACAACCTCGTACGGGTCATCAATCCGTACGAGTGAAAGGAATAGCTAATAAAGCAAACATGCAAATCTGGGAGGGGGTTGGATTTTCAATCTAACAACTACAAAACATGAAAAGTAAAAACACAACTACAATATTAGCTAAGCACTTGGGGAAATTATTGAGCAACTTGGTCAATCTAATGCTTTTATCCTCGATTCTTTCACATAGAAATATAACCAAACCTAATAGAGTGTCCATGACATGTGATGTGGCCAATGGCATACACTTCCCCATCCCTGTCATGGCGGGTGCTCTTGCAACCCTGCATCGATACCGCCATCATAACTAAAGGAGTACAACAAGGTCCGACCATTGTTGTGGGTCTAGTTCTCCCAGGTACGATTACATCCCGGGCTTCCACTATAAATGCACTACTCCCCCCGGGTCCTATCAATTAGGCCCAAGGGCCATAGGCTCCTTATCTATGATACTAGGGTTTCTCGTAACCTCAGCTTGCTACTATTTAGCTATCTCTACCCAGAACCTATCGAACAACTTTACGAAGTTAGCTAAGACTGGTGTGATGGTAAGTGGATCAGAGTGAACTCGAATCTCCCATGCACACACTCAAGCAGATGCATTATTCTCCACCCATACAAACATCCAGGTTTCTCTTTCCAAGGGGGCATCGATATTTGCGCCTAGCATGAATACAGCCCAAAGTGTGTGTTATATATGTGGTGTAATATTCATGCATTCAAACCCAAAAGAAAATTACAATAATATTATGAACACAAATTAGGATGAACTAGAGAATCTCAAAAAGCATAAAGATTAAACCAAGTCACTACAATCATCCCCAAGCCATGGAAACTATTCCCTTGACATGGAATTCAAGACATGGAATTCAAATAAAGATTTGAATTCCACATCTTAGGATCAAAGAAAAATAAAAGAAGAATATATAAGAAAATTTTTCCTAAGGAGGGAAGCTCTCCACTACTCTTCTAAAAGTGAAATCTAAAGTGTATGGTATCAAAACCTAGTAGACAAGGGTTCTATATATAGTAGTAGGAGATTGGGCCTAAATATAGGCCCAAAATAGGAAAAAATAAGGTAAACCCTAGCCCATCTGCCCCTCGGCGTGGGGCATCACGAATGACGTGACTTGTGGCACGTACTTAGTGTGGGGTGTGGGGACTGGCATGGGTTGCATTGCTTCATAGATGCGGGGTGCCTGTTCTTAAGTGTGGTGTGGATCATCATCTTAGCGTGGGATGTGAGGGTTGGCACGGGTCGCATCGACTCATGGCGCAAGCTGAGTCGTCTCCAACGGGGCGCTGTCAGGAAGCTGAAAGTTGAAATCCTTTCGAGTAAATAGGTAAATAGTATAGACGGTGGAACCCACGGTCCTAAAAGAGCCCTACCAAATACAAAACATAATAACCCTAGGCTAAAAACCTAGGGAAAAAGAAGCGGGGGGGGGGGGGGGAGGGGGGTACCCAAATGAGTACCCCCCTCCCCCCCAATTATTTTTAAAGAAATGCTAACCCTAAGCTAGAAAGTACTAAGCCTAGGGAGAAAGAACTGCAAGTCCAGATGTGTGAATCTGGACTTATACATAGCAACCAGAAATGTGTACTGGCTCTTCATAGGAAAACCTCATCGCAGCCGAGACTCGGGTCTCAGGTCTTGAAGAAAAATAATGAAGAAGACGCCAGTGGTAGACAAAAAGCACAGCCGAGTGTGGTGTACTCGGGTCTTGAATGGTCGCTATGATGTGCTGGTGTTGCTGAATCCGAATGAAGCTAGGACCGCCAAAGGAGGAGCAGCTTCTACCATATACACCCCTAAGGTGAGGATAAAGGGGTGTTATTGGCCTTCAAACGTTCTCGTGATATGAACTGAGGCTAATTTAGAGGGCAAAAGTGTCGTAGGCAGTGCCAATAGCTCTTGTGAATCCCTCTAAAAGTAGCTCTCCTAAGGCTGGAGAGAACGGACACAACTTATACGGCGTGTGTCAAGTCTGGCGATTATGTAGTCGCCCACTCCATTTTGAGTAAATGGACAGCTTTATGCTAATTTAACACAAAAAGTGTAGCGCGAGCATAGGGCGCGTAATAACCGTCAAGTCCAAGTACCAACTAGCAGTGGATTAATTAATTTCGCGTACGCTAATTAATTAACCCACTACCCAACTCCTATGATCGGGCAACCAAATGTAGAAAGGAAGCTCTCCGACCCTCCAAGGAAAAATATGCAAATATCAACCCAATACAATTTTAGCCCAAAGAGAAGGCTAAAACTCAACAAAAACCACCAATTAGAGCCCAAAAATGGAGCAAATTCAGCCCAAGAATAATCCAAGTAGGCTGAAATTTCTCTAATAAAATAGAGAAATAATTCGGCCCAATCAGAAAACCACTCGCTTGGTTTTTTACTCGGCCCAGCAGCTTCTTATTTCAGCCCAGCAGCTTGGCCTAGTACCGCTAGGGTTTCAACTTGACCACAGCCGCCACCTAAGCGCTGCCCTTGCCGGGTTAAAAATGGGTTATAACCCTGCCCGTTTCTTCATCAAATTAATCCGCATTGGCCCAGCATTGGCATCAGTTTGTTTCGGCCCAGCAGTGCATTTATTTCAACCCAGCTTGACCAATGTCCCTTTCTGCGTGACCCGGTCCTTCCTCAACCGGTTTTCAACCGGGTTATAAGAGGACCCGAACCTCAGTTCCTTATTTGGCCCAGCAGAAAAATAAAACGGCCCATCTGCTATGGCCCAACAGCTAGGGTTTAACCCTTGATCCGAATTTACCTTGAGCGGATCATGTGACCCGCGCCTCCACTTCTCGGGTCGAAACCCTAGTTAGCCTCTAACCCGTTTCTCTTTGGTCGGGTATGACGACCCGACGGCGCCCAAGCGGGTTCCTCACCAGACTCGCTGTTTTCCGGCGCTGGAGAATCGCCAGAATTTGGAAAATTTTGCCGGAATCCGCAACAATTTTGCAAACAAATTCTATCAAAATCTGGGCATCTTCCCTTGTGCAATTTCGGCCGGAATTAGCAACAACAACATGGAGCTTCCACGTCCAAAACCGAGCATGTGCAATCTGGCCAAACAAACACCTTTCTCCTTGCCGGAAACGCTCTTGTTCGGCGAGCAAAAACAACACAATCAACACTCCTTAATTCTCTTTTCCACCCGTAAGATGCATCCCAAACATGAACAAATACGAATCTGAATCTAAGGCCAGAGAACCAAGGCAATTTCATGCTTTTCCATCGCCGGAATATCATTTTTCCAGCGACCTCCGATCGGAAAATCCAAAAAATCAACCTCCAATTTTACTTCAAATCCGAAATTTCCAACAACTTTTCCAATCGAATAATGCATAACAAAATGAACCGAATCCTTCAAAGCATAACAAGCATTATAACTCACCGGAAATAAGTGTTTTTTCCTGCGAACCCGATCGGAAAATTCAAACTGTCATCTTCCAAAAAATCCATCTTTTACAGAAAATCTGCTCCTCCATTCATCTAGATCTGAATATTATCATGAGATTGAAGCAACGGGGAAAATACCTTAGGCCTATGGTCGTTAATGATTTCGATTAAACCGATTATCTCCAAACATCTGTCTTGAATCCGACTAATCCCAAGCCATCAACCTCATCGAACAATAACATTCAAACACCCAAAATCTTGAATCCCACATGAGTGTTCATCAGTCAAGAAAATAAATTTAAATTCTTGGCATGCAACATAGCAAACTGGTCAAAGTTCCAATTAAAGCAAACAATCATGGACAGTGTGCCATCTGATCACATGAATGCCCTCTCAACAGATCTATCATGAACTCTTCCAATTACTATAAAAAAATGCATGCCTCAAATTCATCTCTACTCCCAATCCAACATGAACATCACATTGACTATCCACCATAAACAAATAATCTTCCATACAAATCCACACAGATTCATCAAAAATAAATCCCTCATCAATCATCCAGATTAGATCTATCAACAAAAGATTAAAACTTACTTGGAACAATGATAGATCTTCATCAAATACGCTCCATCACCAACTTCAAGATCGAAAAGTCTGATCTTCACCCAAAATCCCCAGATCCAAAGATCAAATCTTCAAATTCAAGCACAAATCATACCTCGAAAGATGCCGGAGAGAAATGTCGGATTCCTCGCCGAAAAATCTGAATCGTAGGAGAGAAACTGGAAGAAAATCGGCCCCGGGAAGTCCGGAGAAGGGCTGCGCCCTTTTTTCTCTCCAGAGAGAATTTTCTCCTTTCTATTGAGATTGAGAGCTCTTTCTGAAAGTTGAAATCCTTATTAGCGCATGTGGCCGTTAGCGCGGCTCATGGTCAGAATGGGTGCTTTGCTTAGAAAATTAGGTGCGGTCCATGTGATTTCTTACACCTTGCCAGCTGGTCTCGGTATAATAGACTTGGGATGGCGTGGGATGCCAAAAATAGGACGTCCCGTGCCCATTCTTAATTGCACGTAGGGGTCTTCAATTTGTGCTTGTGGCCCATGGCCTCTGGCGTGGGTCATGCCATTGCCTCACACTAGTCTCCTTTGGCGCTGGTCGTTGGTGCCAAACCATGCGTCGTACACACCGACCTGTTGGTACCTCGACCAGCTTAACTAATTTCCTTCACTACGGGAGTACCGTTAGTCTGATTTGAGGGTTTTAATAGTCAATTTTATAGCACTCAAGAAGAAAAATCAAATGGAACCAGCCTTGAAGGCTATTTCTTCTTGGATTGTTCTTGGGCTGAAGCAGAACTCATCGAACCATGATTCCCCATTTCTTTGATGGTCGCTATGAACTCTATAGCTGCCTATCTTCGGTTTCAATCTCCTTCTACCACGCATTGATAATCGTGGCCTTCGTCTACTACCATTCTAATGTGAATGGCCTTTGTCTCTACTACCGTCCTTGCGAATGGCTTTCAATATCTTCTACAGCCCTTATGAATGGACTTCACATAGAATGTAAACAAAAAGTACCCATGGGTGACCTACTAAAGATGGTCACAAGGAAGATCAAGAAGCCCCTAGATACAAGATATCCATTAGTACCAATCAAGTCTAAAAAATGTGGGATTTAGACAAGAAAACCAAACATGGCCGTACAAACCCCTTGTCACATAAACTCAACTAATACTAGAAATCCACCAAGTAAAAGTAACTAAAAAATATGTCAAATGCATCGGTTAATGCATGTATAATGAAGTAGATCACAATCCATCCCCGTGCTAAGCTCATTCACTTGCGTGCTCACCCCTTCTATCACTTGGACGACCTCTTGCAACACTTGGGTAGAGATTGAAAGTTGATCCCCAAATGTGTGTAGCCGATTAATGATATTCGTTGATAAGCAAGAATAGCTAGGAGGTTCTCTCGAAGAGTAGCTAGGAACTCTAGGGTCCACCTGATGTAGGTCTTAGAGTGTCTCTCTAAGAGCCCCTCTAGACCTACCTGGCCCAATAGATAGGACACAGAGCTGCCAGTGTGTCCTTGCATGAGAAGCCGGTCTCTAATATACTCCTCCTTGGTTTTTTTCAAATTCCCCCACCTCTAAATTGCAGTCACAGAGATGTTGGTGAATCCCATAAACTCTTTGGTCACGAACACGGGGCTGCGAAGAATAGGAGTCACCGGCTCATGGTTTGCACCCTTTACCGGTTTCTTCCTCTTCTCACCCTGTGAGAACTTTCCCTTCTTCGACGCATTTCTTTTAGGAGGCATCCTAACAAAATGAGGTAGAGAGTGGTAATGTGATCTCAAAAAAGGCATAGCTCACACTATCATTTAACAAGTAGATCCTTGGTAAATAGCCCAAACATTCAAAACATGATAATCCAAACATGAAGGCTATTTAAACAAGAACATTATCATTGAACAAGAATCTCATGTAAGTCATCACCAACCCATTAATAGGACTATGCAATCAAGATCCATATCCTCCAAAATCATCCAACACATGGAGAACATAACATCCAAGCATAGTAGCACATCAACCCACCCAATTTCCATCACCACAAGATCATGCATACAAGCCCAAACACATATCTCAAAATTATTCAAGAATCATTCTTTTCATAACACCACCACAATGTCAATAAAGAATATAAACAAAGAGTTCAATGGATTACCTGGAATTTGAAGCTAAGAGTTGAAAGATCCACACAAGAAGAAGCAAAATTTGCTAACTTTATTGGAGAAAAGCTTCAAATTTTCAAGTTTTACCAAGAGTGTGTGTGAGTGAGTGTTTCTTAAGAGTTAGAACGTGTCAAGTGATTCATTTAGGTGAAGAATGTACCATAGATTTGGAATTTCAGCATAGATAATAAGGGAGAGAGGTACAATTAGGATAAGAATGGAATTTTGAAAATTGTAAATTATGAGACAATAGTACAAATTAATTAATTCCAAGGAATGTTGAAAGTACTATTTGCCTAAAAAATCCTAAGGAATTAGGGAATTTCAAAAATTTTGAACCAAAAATGCATTTTTAAGTTCAAAACTCGGAATTTTCAAGAATTTTCATTTTTGGAATGATTTGACAGCGGAAATGGGGAACCGGTATTGATACATCCGCGTGGAATACACCTGACACGAAACCCCCCCCCCCTCGTGCCAAATCTTCTAGCATAGACCCCCTCGTGCCGATGGTACGTGCAAATATTTTCGGCATGATGCCCCTCGTGCAATGCTCCTTGGCACAGTCCGTGTATCTCTCTTGGCACAGACCGTGTCAGGCCTTGGTATGAGGTTGCCACAATTTTTCACCTATTCCTTAGTATTCACAATTTTTCACCTATTCCTTAGTATTCACAATTTTTCACCTATTTTTCACCCATCAAAACTAATTCCATCCAAACACTAGCACGAGACTCGACCTCAAATTTACAAATCAAACATAAGTTTCATCTAAAAAATCCTCAACAAAAACAAAATCATACAAAAACCTATCTAATAACTACTCAAAGCATGAAACAAAATAAGCACCGTACATTTATTATCATCCTCATGACTTATTTCTTTTTCATGCAATTTCAGTGAAAAACACCTACATGTGGGTCTCCATAATTGCCATCTGCGACTCCACCCACAATGACATTGTTGTGGAGAGGTCTCCACTATGAATCATCCTTACCTTCGGACCCCTTGTCCATGATAGGAAATGAATATTTGTGTTTTTCAAAGGTTGATTCTATGAATGTAACTTTGGGGTGACAAGGAGGTCGAGGGGGTTTTAAACCCTCGACATTGTTCCTTTACCACTACAAGTTATGGAAAAATAGCCTAGCACAGATATTATCAATCGAATCATGCAATTCATCGGACTCACAAACAATATCATCAACACAAGAAGTTTCATGGTAATCATACTCATCACAAAAGATTACACTTTTGCACATAAAAGAAGAATTAGTCAAATCATGCCTACATTTATAGATATTAAATTCCACTTTGTCCACATCATCTTCTAGAGTCAAGGTTCCCAAATGTACATCAATTTTAGTCCTAGAAAATTCAAAAAAAGGTATCCCTAAAAGTATTGAGGTGCACTTCCCTAGTGCGCCATGTCTAGAACATAAAAGTCCACCGGAAAAACCAACTTGCCAACTCGCACCATTACATCATTTACTAGTCCGCGGGGGCTAGCTTGGGAGTCATTAGCAAGTTGGACAATCACTCTAGTTTTCCTAAGCTCACCTATTTATAGGCATTCATATAGACTAAATGGGATCACATTGATGGATGTGCCTAAGTCTATCATGGAATTTTCAAAAAGTTTTCCACTTAAGGAGATAGAAATAGAGAACATTTCGGGGTCGTGGCATTTCTTAGGAAAATTTTTATGCTTTAAAACATCGACTCCCCCCAATTTTAAATGTCCTAACTTCTTTGTTGTTCTACTTCTCTTTTTTGTGCATGCAACTTTAAGAAACTTGGCATACGATGGCACATTTTCAATTAATTCCAAGTTAGGGATTGTTACCTCGACTTTTTCAAAGACTTTTTGAATGCTTGCATCATTGGTCGCCACCTTTGGCCTTCCCTACAAAGCATTTTTAAATGGAGGTGGGATAGTAACTTGTGCCTTGGGTGGTGGAAGCTCTTTGGAAGGTGCTTCCTTTACCACAATCTCATCCTCTTCGAAGTGTGCCTTAGTAGCCTCTAATACCCTATCATCCTCTTGCATCACCTTCTTCTCAGATTCACGAACTTCCTTCCCACTTCTCAACTTGAGTGCACTCACATTCCTTGGATTGGCCTCCGGTTGGGAAGGGAGTTTATCAGACTCCTTAGCTTCAAGTCGGCTCAACGAGGTGGCGATTTGCCTAACTTGAGCTTCAAGATTCTTGATACCGGAGAAAGCTCTATTGCTAAGGTCTTTAATCTCACGCCTTATCCTTGTCGCAAAGACTTCATGTTTCTTCCCCAATTGACCGATGGCTTCTAAGATCTCTTCTCATTCTGATTTGTAGATCGAGGCATGATTGTTGGAAGGGCCTTCACCTCGAGGGTATGGTTAAGGTGGGGCTTGTCCACCCTGATATCCTTGAGGTTGATTATCCTCCCTCCATTGGAAATTTGGATGATCTCGATACCTTGGGTCGAATGAGTTTGCATAGGGTTCTGGACTTGCATCGCCTCGGTTTCCCCGGAACATTTATGGTTGACCCCTAGCAAATTGTGGTCTCTCTCGGTTGTTGTACTCAACGGCCTTCACCTCTTGCAAATTGTCTACAACTTTGGGATACACCTCGGTATTGTGGTCTAAGTTGCACACCCCACACACTTTGACTTGATTCACTTTTCCTCGCAAGAGCGGCTTCATCATAAAATTAAGAGCTTGAACTTTCTCCTCCAACTTAAGTGATTGTGCGGGTTCATCCAAGACCTTAACCTTTGACCTTCTACCAAACTATCGTATACCATTGGCCATTTCTTCAAAGAGGGCCAGTGCATCCTTAGGGCTTTTGTTTTCTATCTAACTATTGCAAGTGGCATTCACTATTCACATATCTTTGTCACATAGCTCCTCGAAGAAATGATATACTAGATCCCTCTCCTTGAAGGGATGGTAAGGGCAACTTGCTAGTAATATCTTGAAGCGCTCCCAATAATCATACAAACTCTCGGTAGCCCCATGGGTGATGTTTGATAGTTGTTTCTTCAGTCCTGCAGATTTAGACCCCATAAAATACTTCTCTAAGAACCTATGCTTCATGTCCATCCAAGAACCTATGCGACCTGGGGGCAAGTAGTAGAGCCAATTCTTAGCTCCGTCTTAAAGGGAAAATGGTAAGGCTCGTAGTCATCTTAAGAAACTCTCGGTGGCTTTAACACCAAATGGAACTCTGATAGATTCTTGTTCGGGTCCTCTCCTGATATACCATAAAAGGTGGGAAGACAATGGATCATTCCACTCTTTAGTTCACAGCTCACATTTGGTGGTAATGGGAGGGAATGCGATGCATAGTGGCTAACTCTCTCGATTAGGGGACATACGCTCCCTCAAGGTTCTGTTATCCTTCACCATTATATGTGGTTCATCTACCAAAACTACCGGCCTTGGTTGAACTTCTGCCCTAGTTCTTCGCTTCATTATCCTCCGACCACCTGTGTTATCAGTTGGGAAGTGTAAAACACTTGGGGAATGATTGCGTAACATGGTTGATTTAATGCTTCAATCCTTGATTCATTCACATATGAGATATAGAAAAACCTAATAGAGTGCTCATAACACGTGGTGTGATCGATGGCATACACTTCCCCCTACCTGTCTGGTGTGCTCGCGACCCTCCATCGAAACTGCCTTCGTAATTAGGGGAGTACAACAAGGTCCAAAAATTGTTGTAGATCTATTTATCCCCCGTGCAATTACATCATGGGCTTTCCACCAAGGATGCTATACTTCTCAAGGCCTATGAATGAGGCAAAGGGTCGTAGGCACCTAATCTATGACACTAGGGCCTCTTACAACCCTAGCTTGCTACTTTTCACTATCTCTACCCGCAACCGATTGGATTACTTAATCAGTTAAGACTGGTGTGATGGAAAATAATTACATTATTCTTCGCATCTCCCGTGCATACACCCACACGGACACGTACCCCATTACTCATTAACACATCCGAGGTTTCTCTTTCCAATGGGGCATAATTATTTGCGCCGACATAAATATAGACTAGAGTGTGTGCTTATATGGAGTGTACTATTCATGCAATTCTAACATTCCAGAACAAGTCACAATAATATCATAAGCACAAATAATAGGATGAACTAAGAAATCTTACAAAACATTAATCAACCATGAATACAACTTATCCCTAGCATATAGATACTACTCCCTAGAAATAAAATTCAAATAGATATTTGAATTCCACATCTTAGGATTAAAGGATAATTTGAAGAAAGAAAGAAATGAAGAAAAAATGTTTCTCTCTCTAAAATGCTCTCCTAATTACAAGAGTAGAGTTTTGAAAAATGAAAGATTCCCTTAACCTAGTAGACTAAGGCTTATATTTATAGTAGTAGGGGATTGGGCCTAAAAATAGCCCCAAAATAGACCAAAATCGTGTAAACCCTACTTCAGTCTCCACCTGGCGCGGTCTGTGCCATGTACTACGTCCGTGCTGGCACAGGCTGTCTGCTCTGGTGCAATCCATGCATTCCCTTGGTGCATCTGTGTCACGCCCTGCAGGTTGTGTCCAGGCAGTCCATATTGTTTGGCCTGGGCCACCATCAGAGTCATTGTTTTTGCAATTTTGATCTGCAGAACGTGACATTTCACACAGACCGTCATCAGAAACCTCGTTTTGCTCAGTAACTTAGCACAAGTTGCTTGATTCTTCATGTCCCGTTGACTTGTCTTGACGTTTTGCACTTGGAACGGTACATGCCATTGAAAATAGGATGGTATCTGCCCATACTTAGCCAATTTTGAGTGAAACATGGAAGTATTGTGCCTGGCCCATCGTTTTTGGCGTGGTCCACACAAACTCCAAAGGCACAGACCACGTCATCTGGTGCGAGCTGTTGGTTCCATCCGTGAATGGTCTGTGCCAACCCATTTGTACCTCGGTCGGTTGAACTTCTTTCCTTCGGTATGGGTGTACAATCCATTTTAAGAGTTATGTAGTTGATTTTATGGTTCTCGAGGAGTAGAATCCAATGGAATCAACCTTGAAGGATGATTTTCCTTGGAACGTTCCCACAAGTAACACACTCTTTCGGAACATGATTATCTGTTTCTTCATTGGCCTCCTTAAACTCCAATGACACCTATCGTTTGCTCCAATATCCTTCTACCACAATTTTATGTCCATGGCCTTTGTCTACTACCATTCTAGTGTGAATGGCCTTCGTTCTCTACTACCGTCCTTGTGAACGGTCTTCAATATATTCTACCTCTCTTGTAAATGGCCTTCACATAGAATGTAATGAAAAGTACCCATGGGCGATCTCCTAAGGATGATCACAAGAAAGATCTAGGTGCCCGTGGATACAAGATGTCCATTAGTACCAATTAAGTCTACAAAACGTGGGATTTAGACAAGAAAACCAACCATGGTTGTCTAAACCCCTTGTCACGTACACTTAACTAATACTAGCAATAAACCATGTAAAACAAACAAATTATTATGTCGAATGCATTGGTTAAACCATGGATAATGGTGCACATCAGAAAACTAGGATTCGATGGTATTTCCTCTCAGCCACACTGTTATAATTTGGTTTTAGCAGTCATTTTGCAAATAATATCATGTTAAATATTTCCTCGGCTTGGTTTTCTGTTATTGTAAATGGTAAACCTGCGGGTTTTTTTCCAACCAACAAGAGGTGTTAAACAGGGATACCCCTTTTCTCCACTTCTTTTCAATATCTTTTCTGAAACTTTTGATAGAAATATTCAGTTTTCTTTTAAAAACTATAAACTTAGATACTTTGATCTACCAAGAGGTACATTTGCATATCACACATCAGTTATGCTGATGACATTGTCCTTTTTGTCCAAGCGACACCCCTCATACTAACAAGACTTAAAGTTTTCCTCTCAATTTTGAAGAGACTAGTGGTCAGAAAATAAACCATAGTAAAAGTAGTTTCTTTTTTAGTAAAACTACCACTAAAACATAGACCCAGCTCATAGAACTGAAACTAGGAATAACTAAGGGGACCTTCCCATTCAAATATTTAGGTTGTTATATATTCAAAGGTAGATCTAAAGCTCACTAGTTCCATCCATTATTATAAAAATATAATAGCATGCTTCTCAGCTAGAAAAACAAATGGTCGAGCCTTGGGAAAAATTGACACTTGTAAAATCTATATTGTACTCCATACCCAGCACCTTTGGGCTATTTTTGCTCCTCCAAAAATAGACATAACACAACTTAAAAGAAAGATGACCAAATTCTTTTTGGGGGTGGGATCAGAAAGTGGTAATAAAAAGGTTTGGAAAAGTCTCAAAAACCTCGGCTATCCAACAAATTAGAATGGACTAGGACTAAGGAATTTTACGGACATCATTGATACCTTTTATCTCAAATTGCGGTAGAAATTCCAATAAAGAATAACACCATGGTCTTAGTTTGTGTGGCATGAACCTCTAAACTAGAGGAAATCACATAACTAGAAGATAATCACTAGGATTAAGACAATAGCTGAGAATAACACTAGGGTCATACATGGTAATGGTTTTTCCAATTTTTACACATCTAACTAGACTGGATATGGAAATCTAATACAGTCTAGTCAAAATCTAGCTAGTATTTTACCAGTGTAAGCCGCAATTGTATACTTTACTAATGATAAGCTTCATCTTATAAATAATTTTCAAGACCTTCCAACTGATACTCTGAATTTTCTGCAGTAGTGGGAATTAATCACATAGGACAAGATAGACTCATATGGAAATCTGCTCAGATTGGACAGTTCTCCTTCAAGTCAGCATACAACACCGTTGATGGAAAAAGAACTGAACTAAGAACTTTAAGAAAGGTTTGGCATAAAAATATTCCTAAAAGGTAGCCATGTTTATGTGGAAATTGGCTAATGTTATTTTACTCTTTGATGACATCAATATCTTTTCCGCCATTAGCCTTGCATCGAAGTGTCCTATGTGCTTACATAATGATTCACTGTCACACTCTTTTAATGATTTTGATTGGCCTCTAAAATCCAGGATTACTTCCAATGCATATTAGAATCCCATCCACTCAGTTTCAGTCTATTTATTCTATTGGTCTAAAACTTTTCATATTACACTGCACAACAGACAAATCACGCTGGCATCATCTTTTATATGTTAGAATCTTTGGAAAGTGGGGAACAAATTGCTACATGAAAATCAGAAACCTCATCTACCAAAAGATTTAGAAAACACAAAAAGAACATCTTCTATATTTTCTATACAAAACCTGCATGCAGCAAAAAAGCTAGATGACTATATATGGGCTCAAATGGGGTTCATTCCTTTCCTAAGGCCACCCTCTAAGCCCATAATCAAGATCATAGCATAGTAAAAACCATATTTAGACTTTAAAGTGAATGTAGATACTTCCTGGAACTCCACTTCACATACATATGGGATAGAAGTTGTTATACGAAGTAAAGCTAGGTATTTTAGGAAGGCCTATGCTAAAATTGGTAAAACATCAACTAGTCTTCACTCTGAATTACTTGTTATAAGGGAAGATTTCTTATTTGCTGAAAATTTTGACTTGTCCCATTTTAGAATTGAATCTGCCTGTGAATTAGCTTGACTGCATAAGAAAACCTGAAAAATCCCCATGGATTATTATTGATTTAGTTTAAAGATTTCATGAACTAAAGAAGAAATAGCTATAACACACACTAAGACAATGAAATTCGGTAGTTGATCATATAGCTAAAATGACTGTAAGCAACAAGCCAATTCTCATGCCATCTCTTTTAAGTATCTTGACCGAAAAATCTAGAGGTCTATTATGTCTGGATGGACTAGCTATTTCGTCAAGTAGATTAGATTCTGGGACTAGATGCTACTGATTTGCTATGTATACATTATACACTTATGCAGGTTGAAGGATGGAAAATAAAAGACTACTCTGAATTGCAAATAATGGAGTGCGACAAACATGGACCTACATGATTAGTACACATCAAAATATTTTTAAAGCTTCCAAGGAAAGCACTAGATGAAGCATCAATGCAACATAGATGTCAGATCCAAGGCAAGGTTGAGAAGACTCCAATTTCTCAAGAGCAGGCCAACCTAGGCCAATTTTTGCATAGGTTTCAAATCTCTAAATTATAAAATCAAAATGTTCCCCAACACACTTAGATGCTACTTATAAAATTATCAAAAGTCTTTCTAAATGTATAACATTAACATAGGGTTAGAGGTGTTATAGTTGAAAACACTATAAAAAAATCTTAAGTAGCGATAGCTTTTGGAATAGGAAATTAGGTTGCCTTTTCATAGATCAAATGGGTCAAGTTTGATTTTGAACCTAATCATGAGTTAAAAAACTCACATTTGAAGGTGTTGGGAACCTTATGAAGAACACCCCCCCCCCCCTCCCCCCCCCCCCCCCCCCCGTATATGATGGGTAATAGGATTCCTAATCCTACTCTAGTTAGGCCTTTGTTAACTCGTGTTAGGCGTAATAAGGAGAGTATCTAATTCTATCATATTTGGGAATTTATTAACCATTTATTTTCCTGTTTAGAAACTTATCCACATAAATGCCTATGAAAGGATGCCAGGCTCCTATCTTTTCAATTATCAATCCAATAAACATATTTTCTTTGGTAGTCGAATCTCTAATCAAATGATTCAAAGATTGTTAGATCACAAATCGAAAGATCAATTCCCCATATTGAGCTTTGAGGAATCAAGTCTCGACATTTGGTATCCAAAGCTAGTTTGTGATAATTAATCAAAAATAATTCTCCTCAACCCCATGACGATGAAACATAGGAGGAAATCATAGCCCGCAGCGAAACCACCCTCAATGAGCACACCACCATGCTTGCTAACATTCAAGCATCATTGGACCAACTTATTGATCACCTTGGTGCACAACCGCATCTGCAACCACAGCCACAACTGCAACCTCAACCATAGCCCCAGATTCAATGACGTTCTCCACTTCTTGATTTCCCTAAATTTGAAGAGACCGAACCTAAAAGTTAGATTTTTCAAGCAGAACAATAATTTTCCCTACATTCTGTTCCCAGTGAACAACGGGTTAAAGTGGCGTCAATCCACCTTCGAGGCGATGTAGTACCTTGGTATCGTTGGTTACATTATTCCATGAGAAACTTCACATGGCGCTAACTTTCAAAACTTCTTTGTAAAAGATTTGGCTCCCGTAAGAATTTGGATTTGATGGGTAATTTATCTAAGCTTTCTCAAACGGATTCCATTACCGCTTATATTTCTCAGTTTCCTATACTATCATGTCAACATCATGTAAGTTTATTTGTGTCGTGATTGCGGGCTGATATTCAGGCAAGCGTTCGTCTTCTTACTCTAATAAATCTATCTGTTGCCTTTGAAATGGCCATGAATCAGGAGGAGGCGATTGCTACAACTACGAAATTCTACACTTCTTTCGGCAATCCTCGTTTTCCTTTTTAGGGACTTCCCCAACCTAGCATTCCAAGTTCAAGTCCAAAGCCAATACTAGGAAATTTAGCGCTTCCTCTAGGTGTGAAACTTCTCTCTTATGGTGAACAACAAAAATAAAGTGAAAAGGGCCTTTACTTTAATTGCGATGACGTGTACAAACTAGGACATTGTTGTACTTGTTCACAATTACTTCTATTGGATGCCTACTCAGCTCATGTAGATAATGAGTTTGAAGTGAAAGAGTCTGGTGACTTAGATCAGCACATGCATACTTCACTACATGTGCTCACTAGATATATTAGCTCTCAAACAATGGGTACTACAGTTCAACTCAAGAATATTGCACTTTTTGTCCTTGTGGATTCTAGTTCCACCCATAATTTCATGCATCCTCACATTGCTCGTAAATGTGGAGTACCAATTCAACAACGATTGGGCTTACGAGTTAGGGTTGTCAAAAAGAAATATGGTTCTTGGTGTATGCATGTAAATTATAGGGCTCTCAACAACATTATAGTAAAGGATTGTTTTCCAATTATAGTAGTTAATGAATTGTTGGCTGAACATAAGCATGCCACAATTTTTTTTGAAACTATACCTCTGTGGTGATTACCATCAGAATCGTGCTCATACTGTCGATGTCCACAAAACTGCTTTTCGAACTAATGGTGGCCATTATGAGTTTTTGGTCATGCCCTTTGGCTTGGCTAATGCCTCGGCTACCTTTCAGAGTTTGATGAATGGTGTTTTTCAGCCATATCTATAGAAGTTTGTATTAGTTTTTTTTATGATATCCTGATTTACAGTAAAGATGGAGCTTCTCATGTTCAACATCTTACCACCACCTTCACGGTCCTACGGCGACATTCTCTCTTTGTCAAATTTTCTAAATGCTCTTTTGGTCATTCTTCCATTGCTTATTTAGGACATGTTATTGATGTTATTGGAGTTTTGATGGATCCCGATAAAATTGTTGCGGTAACTTCATGGCCTTCCCCAAAAAATCTGGAGGGTTTACGGGGTTTTTTGGGTCTTGCTAGATATTATCGGAAGTTTGTGAAGGATTATAGAACGATCACTGCTCCTTTGACAAAATTATTGAAGAAACTCATTTGCTTGGTGTCATGAAGCTACAGTCACATTTAGTGCACTGAAGAAAGCTTTTACTACTACACCGGTTTTTGGCTTTGTCAGATTTTTCGGTCAAATTTTATATCATATCGATGCTTCTGGGTTTGGCATTAGAGTTGCTTTAATGAAACTTGGGTGTCCCATTGCTTATTTTGGCAAAGATTTATTGGGATAAAGCTAAATCTTTCAATTTATGACAAGGAAATACTTTTCGTGATTGTTGCAGTTCACAAATGGCGAGCATATTTGCTGGGTCGACACTTTAAAATTTACACGATCATCAAACCTAGTAGTATTTTCATAAGAAACGATTGTCTTATGTTTAGCAGCCAAAATGGGTGTTGAAATTACTAGGATATGACTATGAGATTTGTTATACACCAAGAAAACATAATCAGTCTGCGGATGCATTATCTCGGTCACCTCGGCTGGAGCTTTCTACCTTGTTTGGACCTATCATGGATAGCTTGACTAAGATCACAAAGGAATGTTTTTTTCCACCATGCCATGTAGTCTATCATCACTACTTTACAACAAGATCCTACTTCCAAAACGTTTTATACACTGGAAAATGATGTGATGTGGTACAAAGGGCGTATTGTAGTTGCACCAGGCTCATCTTGGTGTGCAAAATTGTTGGAAGAATACAATGCCTCCCCTGCTGCAGGTCATTCGGGGTTTCTTCGTACGTATAAACATTTACAAGGTGGTTTTTATTGGTTTGGAATGAAGACATCCAATAAGCAATTTTTAGCTCATTATGCTGTATGTCAACGTAACAAAGTTGAATCCATCGCTCCTCCCGGATTACTTATTCCCCTGCTTATTCCCGAAGATGTTTGGGTTGACATTACTATAAATTTTATCGAAGGATTGCCATGTTCCCTTCACAAGTTGTAATTTTGGTTGTGGTTGATTGCTTGTCTAAATATGCCTATTTTATTGCTCCTGCCCATCCATATACCGCTTGTAAGGTGGCTAAAGTTTTTGTTTGTGATGTCGTTCGCCAACACGGTCCTCCGAATTCCATTTTAGTGATCGAGATCCCATATCCATCGGAAATTTCTGGGAGTCCTTTTTTGCCCTCTAACAGACTAAATTATGTAGTAGTTCCACCTATCATCCACAATTCGATGGTCAGAGTGAGGTTACTGGTAGAACTTGGGAGTGTTATCTACGTTGTATCGTTGGGGAGCATCAATCTTTTTGGGTGAATTGTTTGCCTTGGGCTGAATGGTGGTATAATACTTCTTACCACTCTGCCATTAAAATGTCACCATTTCAAGCAGTGTACAGTAGGCTGCTCCCTCAAATTTTCTCTTATATTCCAGGGTCTACAGTGGTGCATGCGATGGATGTGGATCTTCGTAGTAGGGATCAAACTTTGGCTTGTTTAAAAACAAACATGGCTAGTGCTTAAGAACGCATGAAGCGTTTGGCTGACTCCTATTGTACTAACGTTCATTTGAAGTTGGTGACTGGATTTATCTCCGTCCACAACCGTACCGTCAGATTATAGCAACTAATCAATCTTACTCTAAACTGTCTTCAACATTTCATAGGCCATTCCATGCGTTGTAGCGGATCGGCAAAGTAGCTTATAAGTTGTTATTACCATCTCACAGTCGAATTCATCCAGTTTTTCATGTGTCTTTGCTAAAGAAATCCCTGGGCTCTAATGTTCAGGTTTCTCCGTTTTTATTTATTCAACCGGACCGTGCTACATGGATACCATCTAAGATATTGGATGAAAGATTGTATGTCATTGCTTCGTCTCCAAAATGATTAATTCAGTGGGAAAGATACACTAAAGATGAAGCTATGTGGGAGAATGTTGCGGGGCTACAAGAGTGTTTTCCTTTCTTTCTCGTCCACTCAGGGGGGTGCGGGGAGCACCTCTTCAAGGCTTGTGGACAAGCCTTCTCTCAAAGGTGTGGGGATGATAGGATTCCTAGTCCTCCTCTAGTTAGACTTTTGTTAACCTACGTTAGGCGTAGTATGGAGAATATCAAATCCTACCATATTTAGGAAGTTATTAACCATTCATTTTCATGTTTAGAAAGTTATTTGCATAGATGTTGGGCTCCTATGTTTTTAATATTCGATTCAATAAACACATTTTCTTTGGTAGTCAAATCTCTAATCAAAAGATTTAAAGGTTGTTAGATCTCAAATCAAAAGATCAATTCCCCATATTGACCATGAGGAATCAAGTCTCAACAATGGGTTTTAATTAAAAAACAAAAGAAATTTTTATCTACAAATCCACAATTTATCACCCTTTTCCCCTTTTTGATCAATATAAGATCAATCAATCTCTATTAGGTTTATACACTGTCATTGAGAGAATATCATGTTTCTGGGCAAACCACAAACACAGAAGCCCCTTATGGGATCTAATTTGTGTCTGTTTTGTCTTGATCCAGAAACCAAAGCTACGTTACCTACGTATCTTGAAAATAATGTAAGAAAAATGCATGTCCAAAGGCCTTCAGAATTTCTCCATAATGATCTCCCGCATGTAATCTTCAGGCGCTGCAACGATGGAGGCCCGAAAAAGATGATGAATCAAGTACTAAGATGCAAGAACTTGGAGACTAATATGTGTCTACTTTCAGACACACAAACAATCCTTGAAGGATCAAAATTTCAAGGAAGAATCGAGTCATGTACCTTTGCCCCCGGTGAAAAGATTGCATTGGCCAATGGCTTGTCGTAAGAACATTTCAACTCCACTAACAATTATGGCTCCGGCAGCCTCAGCATCTTTTAGCAATGTGGTTTTGCGAGGGTTATACACAGCATCAAACACAACCTTGTACAACCGAAAGGTCATCTACATGAGGCGAAAAATTAAGTTATCAGCAACAACATGGAAAGGAAATGGTTGATTGAGGCACTGAACTAGAGTACCTCGGCAACTGGAATTCTTGCTTTGTTTGGATGCATTCCTAGAGGTGTCGCGTTCGCAAGTATTGCACCATTATCAGGTTGGAAACTAACTAAATCTTCAAATGGAAGGGCATCACCTGACACAGCTTCAGCAAGCGATTTCGCTCTGTCTGTACATATATAAATTGAAAACATAGGTTCATGCCTGAGAGCAATTTTAAGTCGGACAACATTATGAACTGATTTCCTATAGAAAGAAAGGTCCAATTCACACAGAACAACAAAGAGGCTGAAAAATAACAACAAAGAGGCTGAAAAATGAGAAACATATCATACCATAGTCGATGTCAAAAATAACCACCCTAGCTCCCCTGCTTTTGGCACCAAAAGCTAAAGCTCTTCCTGCGCCACCAGCACCTACCAGCACAAACATTCTGCCATTGAGCGGCGAAAGGAGTGCATCCCCTTTCCAGTATCCCCCTATGATAAAGATAGCGCTATTAACATGTTTCTGTCATTCTGATGTACCAAACTAAGGCTCAACGAAAGGAAATTCAAATTAACAAATTGAATAGAGAACGGATGGAAGTTAAGTGTTTTACTGAGGATGCATGGTACCTGTGAGTGCATCCTCAATCGCGGTTATAGATGCCTCACAATCTGTGTTATAACCAATCAGCCTACCATCCTTGCTGCTCCTTATGATTGTATTAACAGCCCCTATTGACTGATAAACAAAAGAACAAAATCAGCCATGGACATGAAAATGCATCAGGAAGAACTTGTATCTGTATTAACCAGGATAGAACACACGTAGAGATGATGAAACGCGCATGTCTATGAAAATAAAAACTGTATATGCTGGGAGTCCTGTCTTCAATGTCAACACAAACTAGACCCTTGAAAGCGACGATATTAGCCAAATGACAAGATTTAGCTATGCAGGGAATTGTCTACAATTTTGAAGTGCACGCATTATTTTCCCTTCATCAAACCATGTCAGGACACTTCAATTGACAGCATTCATGCAAGCACCAGCCTCAAAAAAAAGTAGTCTCAGTTATCTTACCCGTGCAAGTGGATGGACTTCATCGCAAAATTCCATCACTGGTTCCTTGTATGGGATCCCAACACTGCATCAAAGAAACGGATTTTTCGTTTTACCCTAGTTATCTTAAGGAAATCGGCAAGGTATATCATATTGGAAACCCCACTGCCACATACCTGAAACCGGCAAAATCAGGACTTGAGTACACACTAAAGAACTCCTTGAGATCATCTACAAGCATTGGGACGTAAATTGCATTGCAGCCAACGCGTCTAAATGTTGGATTGTGCAAAATAGGGCCCTTGCTATGACTCACAGGCTTTGAAACAAGTCCGAAAACTTTAGTATCTGCATCTATGCATTCAACTTGATAAGCTTGCCTAAGGCTACTTAAAGTGGGCAGACCCGGCACCGTGTACCCTTCAATGGTTCCATACACCATAAATCCACCGAATTTTGGACCAAGTATCTGGCTTATAAGACCTCTCTCCCCCGCAGCATATGCAATGAGCGGAACCTTGCAGAGGTGAGCAAGAAGAACAATATCAATCGTTATGTGTACTTGAACGCTCACATTGTATACACCACTTCTACTGTATCGCTCAACTTGCGTGTCAAGCATCCAATTGAAGCCTGCTCTCGAGTGGATATATTATAGGCAATGAGTTGATCTTTTGTATGAAAACTATACCTGAGTGTGTGAAAGGAGCTGCAAAACTTTAGCAGTCTCAGTAAGATTAGCTGCATCGATAACAAGCTTGAGTATATCAGCCCCCGTGGACTGCATCTCGGTGATTAGACGGCTGATGTCTTCTCTAGGTGAAGCTATGTCACCAACATAGGATGACACAATCACCTTACTTCTGCCGCTGTGGTGGAATTTATCTTCGTTTATGAGAGCGGACGCAACCTGATGATGAAGAAACAATTGGACCAGCATGTCAGTCGTTAGTAGCTTATGCCATCAAGCAAGCGGAATGTTCTGGTATGGTATTATGCCAAATGTGACTATTGTTAGAGAAATCATAGTTTGAACATGAAACCTCAAAGTGGTTGATCTGTAACCACCTTTAGTTCGAACTCAACATAATCGCTCGCCAAATTTGAAGCCAATTGTAATGTGTCCAGCCGGATTTGATCGTTGGCACTTTCTGACGTTCCCCTGCGATGACAAGCAGTTTTTTAAGTGCGGGAGAAAATGTGATCATCATATTCATCGGCAATATAAAAACAGTTCCACTTTCCAGCAATACCACATCCGGCACTAATCATTATATACCTACTAGGATTTCATGATAAACGTTCAATGTCTCTGCATCACACCATGATAATATTTTTAGCTGTATATTCGTGTGGTTTTATAATTATCAGATTCAGTTTTGACTTTGAAGTGTGTTATGAGAAAGCTCTTCCTTTAAGAAGAGGTTCGGGAATAAGGTGAATAGCCCGAAGAATGGATTTTTGTTAGTCCCAATTCGACGAGCCATTATGTTTTGATACACAATTTTTCCAATAAAGCTTTTCCTTTTAAATGTCTTGATATTTATGCGGGGTACAAGAATTCATTATTTCTTTATTCATTTTATGTAAATGTCTAACGATGTTGAAAGAAAATTTTTGTGTATCACTATTTGTTACATCAGTTACATTCTGCCACGTGTTCCTCCTAAATTAGCTAAAATTAGATAAAAATCATTAACCTAATTTTAGCTAATTTAGGAGGGGCACGTGACAGAATCTAACTGGTGTAACATACAGTGATACACAAAAGTATAACAGAAGATCTTGAGCCCATCAAAGACATTGCGAAAAATGAATGTGACATTCCCTGATATTAGATTTATATCCGAATACTTCCAATTATTTTGTAATAGGCAAAGTCTTGGGACTTACTCTTTGTAATATATCGTAATTACCCATATGCAATTCCTAATCCAAGTATTCAAATCTCATCAACAAATCCCACCAACCCTTTACCAGCCGCCTGCCGGAGAATTCGTAATAAAAGGTAATTTCCTGTACTTGTTTGTCGCAATTTTCCCACTTCTTACAATAATTGGACAGGACTAAAATTTAAATATGGGACTTAACGAAAAAGTAGGTATGCTTACACCTGTTCACTAATATTGGCTCACTTACTTTTGATTCTTAAATTTAAAAAATGTAAAATTAGTGGTGGAAAATGCATTGAAAGAGTAAAAGGTAAATTGAATTGATAAAAATAATATAAAATTTACCAAATATGAATGGTGCCAATATTAAAAAAACAATCTCAAAAAAAAAATGAGCCAGTATTAACAAAAAAGAGAGGAGTACATTTTAATTGATTATTAAGTCAAAGTAATAATAACCATTGAATAAGAAAAACACTATCCAAACTCTTGCCAACCCCGTCCCACCTACACCTACCACATGAATTTTGTCCAAATGACCTCGTAACCTACGAGTAAAATGAATTAATTATTTTTATTTTCTTAAACATACTACTAACTGTGTTTTATTAATATTGACACTATAGGCATAGATATTTCGATTTAGGTGAAAAAAAGAGTGAATGTAATTGAATTTACAAAGTAAAAAGTAAAATGAATGAATGAAATTGAATGAACCTTACCAAAAAAAAATGAAAATTGTGTTAATATAAAAGGAATAGTCCAAAAAGAAAAGTATGTCACCAGAGCTTGAACTATGAGTTAGATGTATACTTTAAAATAAGCTGAACGGATTAGAAAATGAATTGACAACAAATTATAAGATCAGCGAATCAAACTTGCAGATTTATTCATTTTTATTTCTCCTAAATATGTAATTTGAAATATTAGAAAAAATGGTTTAAAAATACATTTTTCAATCTGTATCTTTGAATTTAAAACAGTTTAATAATATTTAAAAATATATAATTTTAAATTTACATTTCAAACTAGATGGATTGACATATAAACTCAATAAATTGAACTCACATGTTGAATAATTCTCAACTTACAGATTAGTTAATTTTAAATTTATGAATTTCAACCCACTCCAACCTAGAAATGAACAATACGTTTAGATTATATCTTTTGAAATATGGTCTTTTCATAAATATGAAAAAATTAAAGTTTAAAGTGTAAATTAGAAGAAATGAAGATAAAATTTTCGAGTTGCATAAACCTAGTTATAAATTTTATAACTACTACATGTTACATACTAAATTTTTTATATTGCAACTGTTACGGAATTAGTATTAGTGTTGTTATGGAATTGGTGTTAATTAGTATTGGCATTGGAATTGGATTTGTATTCCTACCATAATTGTAGATATAATTGTATTCTGTTACCTTCTCCTAGCTGGGATAGGTATCATGTACTACTATATAATGTATCATGAATTCATGAATAGAATACAGATTATTACCCTTATTTCCTACATGGTATCAGAGCCTAAAATTCTGAACCTGAAATAGAAAATTTTCCGTTGCCCTAAATTTTTCCGAACTGCCGCCCGTCGCCCCACGCATCGCCTCCAAGCCCACGCACCACCGCTGCTGCACTAGTGCTGCCACTGTCCACCGGTTTCCGACGACACCCTTCGACGCCGTTCGCTGCTCGAGTTTTTGTTCCGCCACCACCGGCCAAACTCCTTCACGCGCCGCCGATCACCGCCGGTGTGTTCTGATCCGTACCTGATTTTACAATATGTCTGGTTCTGAAAAAGAACCTCGTTTGGATATTCCTGAGTCGAAACTTCAGGATATGAGTGGTTATGACGTGATTACAGCTTTATTTCAGCAGCTGCAATTGTAATCTGGCCCTCGTCCTGCTTTACCGATTGGTCGTGTGTCGACTGATCCTTACTTCATTGGTCGTGGGGATGGTCCAGGGTTACAACTTGTACCAATCATGCTGAAAGGTCAAGAAAATTACAATGAATGGTCTAATGCTATTTGTCGCGCATTCTTGGCCAAACACAAGATTGGGTTCATTACTGGATCCATCACCAAACCCCAGGATGATCATCCTGATGCTCCTGTTTGGCCTGGGGTTAATGCTACTCTTGTCTGCTGGATCTTGCAAACCCTGGATCCGGTGATAAGATCTTCTACAAGTTCTTTTTCGAAAGTCAAGGATTTGTGGGATGATCTTAAAGCACGATTTATTTTCGCCGATGGAATGAAGCTTTTGCAGACACAAGACGCCATTCAAGGTTGCAGGCAGAACGGTCAGCCCATCGACATCTATTTTGCCACACTAAAGAAGTTGTTTGTAGATTATCACTGCATGCGACCTCCTCTGGTTTGTATCGATGAAGATTGCAAGGCATTATGCCAGTGCAATTTTCAGGTGAAAATCCTCCAAGAGAGAGAGGACGATTTGATCTACCAATTCATCTCTGGTCTCGACGAAGGTTTTCACACCTTGCGATCCCACATCTTGAGCATTGAGCCATTGCCATCTGTCATGAAGGTGTATGCCCGTGTTACTCAGGAGGAGAATCATAGAGCTATCATTCGAGCTTGTGAGTCTTCTTCTAACTCCATGGCGTATGTTGCACGACGTTCACCACCTGCAAGTTCTTCGCCAGTTGTTCTTTTTGCAGCCGACCGCAATCTTGTTTGTACCCATTGTCGTCGCAAGGGTCATGATAAAGACACTTGTTTCAAGATACATGGTGTCCCAGAGTGGTTCAAGAGGGGCAAGAAATCGGCACCACCTGACTGACCATTAGTCAACGCCGGTCAAACGAGTGGTGCCACCGATCTCTCACTCCTGTCGCCGTTCACCGGAGCCGCCTTGTCGCCACCCAGCTTAGCGGCGGCGGCTTCCTCTGTTGTACCTGCCCGCTTCGATTTTGGCCCTGATCTTACTACTACTATTGATGCTGTGAATATCTTTCTGCCCGACGGCTCAATGTTCTCGGCTACTCAATTTGGATCTATATGTTTTGATGGTTTTATACTGTCGCACGTGTTATATATCCCTACATTGCGCTGCAACTTACTATCATGCTCCAGATTGTTATCTACCCTAAACTGTCTAGCTTTGTTTACTAAAAATTATTGCATTTTACAGACTATCAGTACGAGGAAAGTGATTGGCGTGGGTGAACATAAAGGGGGGGTGTTTTGGTTTCGTCTGATGGATGCTCGTGTTACTAGTCCTGTCCTGTAGTCTCTTCCTACAGTTGCTTCACTGTCCTCTTCTGATTTATGGCATCAGCGTTTTGGTCATCCATCTTCCACGGTGTTGTCTTCTATTTCTCCTAGCAATAATAAACATTTTGTACCTTGCTCTATATGTTATAGAGCGAAACAGCCTAGACATAATTTCCTTTAAGTACTACTAATGCTACTGCATTATTTCAATTAATTCATTGTGATGTTTGGGGACCTTATCATACACCATCTTCTAGTGGTGCTTTTTATTTCTTGACAATAGTAGATGATTTTTCCCGAGCTGTTTGGGTTTATTTGTTAGTAGCTAAATCTGAAGTAGCTTCTAGATTTTTAGAATTTAGTGATTTAGTTAAGAACCAGTGGGGAAGAACAATTCAGCGAGTTCGAGCTGATAACGGCACTGAATTTTTGCCTCTCCGATCTCACTTTACTGCACCTGGGATCGTTTTTTAGACGTCTATGGTTGATACTCCGCAACAGAATGGTCGAGTTGAAAGAAAGCATCGTCATTTACTCAATGTGGCGCGAGCTTTACGGTTTCAAGCTAATCTTCCTATTGATTTCTGGGGAGAATGTGTTCTTACTGCTGCCTACCTAATCAACTGAACACCGACTCAGCTTCTCAACGGTCGTACTCCCTTTGAGTTACTCTATGGCCAGGCGCCAAATTACTCTTCCTTACGAGTATTTGGATGCTTGTGTTTTGCTGCTCGTGTTCCAAGATACCGTGACAAGTTTGCACCAAGAAGTCGTCGGTGTTTGTTCCTTGGTTATCCTGCTGGAAAGAAAGGTTATCGTCTTCTCGACTTCGACTCTCGAGTTATCTTTAATACTCGGGATGTTGATTTCTTCGAAGACCAGTTCCCGTATTCTGCATCTCAGCAATCTGCTTCTTCTGATGAACCTGGCGGCGCCACCACTACACCGCCGGTTTCCTCCTCCTACTCGCCGGAACCGTACGGTTTTTCTGATCAACCGACGGCTGCCCTTCCGCCATTCGATGGTGGTCCACTAACACCGGCTGCCCTTTCTCCGGTCAATGCTGACCAGTCCCTGCCGATCACCACCGGTAAGTCAAATCCGGTCAACGCCGGCCAGTCACCTCCGGTCGACGATGGTGGGCCAATACCAACGAGTCAACGTCGGCCCGTCATCACCGGTCAATGCCTTCCGTCCAACTCCGGTCAACACCGACATCCCACCTTCGATCGACAAACTCCCGTTGGTGGTCTCCGGCAAAATGCCGTCGACTCCTCCGCCCAACGCAGGTTCTTCTCCGCCAGTTACCGTCGATCCACCATCCACCATCCACCAGACACAGTGTTCATGCTCGACGTCCACCATCGTATTTGGCTGATTATGATTGTGATGATTCTGCTTGTGCTCCTATTACTGAAGACCCCCTCTTCGACTACGTTCCCTCATGCGTCATCACTGTCCTTAGGTGTTCTCTACCCTCTTACTGATTTTGTAAATTGTGATAATTTTTCTAGTATGCATTCTAGATTTTTGGGTGCTGTAACTTCTAGTGCAGATCCCACTACTTACTCTGAGGCTTCCCGTCATTCTCATTGGCGAGATGCTATGGTTGAGGAACTTACTGCCCTAGAGCGAAATCAGACTTGGACTTTGTCTCCTTTGCCTGCATATAAAAAGGCCATTGGATGTAAATGGGTTTACCGAACGAAGTTTCGTTCTGATGGTACCATTGAACGACACAAGGCTCGTCTCGTGGTTCTTGGAAATCGTCAGGTTGAAGGAATTGATTACACAGAGACTTTTGCTCCAGTTGCGAAGATGAGTTCCGTTCGATTGTTCCTGTCTGTTGCTGTTATATGTGGTTGGAAATTGCATCAGATGAATGTTCATAATGCCTTCCTGCATGGTGATTTACATGAAGAAGTGTTCATGCGTCCTCCGCCTGGCTATGCAGTTCCGCATGGTCAGGTTTTTCGCCTTCAGAAATCCCTTTATGGTCTTCGTCAAGCTCCTCGAAATTGGTTTGCTAAACTGGCTCAGGCTTTACGGACATTTGGTTTTGTTCAAAGTAAGGCAGATTACTCTTTATTTGTCTATTCCCGTGGATCAAAGTCTTTACATGTACTGGTTTATGTGGATGATTTGGTCATTACTGGTAGCTCTTCTTCGCTCATCTCAGAGTTCAAGAAATACTTGAGTTCTTGTTTTCACATGAAGGACCTTGGTTTGCTTAAGTATTTTTTGGGCATAGAGCTAGAAGACCGGAGGGGATGTTTCTCTCGCAAAGGAAATATGCTTTGGACATCCTATCTGATACAGGCTTATCTGCTTCTAAACCAATTGATTTTCCAATGGAGCAACAGCATGATTTGGCACGTGTTGAAGATCCAGCTTACCATGACCCAGAGCAGTATCGCCGCTTAGTTGGGCGCCTGATTTATTTGACGATTACTCATCCTGAGCTTAGTTATTCAGTTCATACTCTTGCGCAATTCATGAAGTCTCCTTGTGTTCCTCACTGGCAAGCTGCGATTCATGTTTTGCACTATCTGAAGAGTCATCCTGGTCAAGGTTTATTTCTTTCTTCCCGTAGTACTCTACAATTGACTGCTTATTGTGATTCGGATTGGGCCGCCTGTCCAATTACTAGGAGTTCCTTATCTGGTTATTTTGTTATGATTGGTGATTCTCCAGTTTCCTGGAAGACTAAGAAGCAACCTACTGTTTCTCGGTCTTCTGCTGAAGCAGAGTATCGTGCTATGGCAGTTGCCTGCTGTGAGTTATTATGGATTCGGTCCTTGCTGAAAGACTTAGGGGTTTTGCACTCTTTTCCTATGAAATTGTTTTGTGACAGTTAATCCGCTATTCACATCGCGGCCAACCCGGTTTTCCATGAACGTACTAAGCACATTGAAGTTGATTGTCATTTTGTTCAAGATCTTGTTCAATCTGGCGCTATTGTTCACTAATTCACTAGTTCCTATGAAATCTGGTTACGCCAACTTGGCGCCCAACTTACTGATTTGTTCACTAAAGCTCTCGGACGTAACCAGTTCCATTCCTTACTTGGCAAGTTGGGCATTTCTGATTCGCATGCTCCAACTTGAGGAGGACGGAATTAGTATTAGTGTTGTTATGGAATTAGTGTTAATTAGTATTGGTATTGGAATTGGATTTGTATTCCTACCATAATTGTAGATATAATTGTATTCTGTTACCTTCTCCTAGATGTGATAGGTATCATGTACTACTATATAATATATCCTGAATTCATGAATAGAATACAGATTATTACCCTTATTTTCTACAGCAACTAAAATCTTTTACCTTTTATTATTCTAAGTAAACATCATTTTTCCTTAAACTTATGAAAATATCATCTATCTATAAGTTTATTGAAAGACAATCTTTCCCAAATACAAAATTTTAGTTGGGGTTATGGCGTTATAGGTTGTGATGTGAAGTGTTGGTCAAATTGGGAAACCCCAGTCTACGCGGAGAAAGGGATATAAAATCCAAACCTAAACGGATAAGAATTGTAATTAAGTACTCCTTACATTTCTTTATTAACAGCACTTCTTCCTTTTTTTTATTTATTTTATATTGGCATATTTTTCATTTTTAGTAAGATTCCTTTAATTTTATCCACTCATTTTACTTTTTACTTTCTATATTCAATTTCATTCACACATTTTTTTCAGCTAAATCCAAGTACCTAAACCTATAATGAAATAAAGGAAGTATGTTTTATTAGTTTAACTTCAAGTTGTTGGCTACTAGACATGGGACCTGGACAAGTCACACTGACGTGGCTGTTGGGTCCCAGAAGGCTAAACTGACATGGAGCATGGGTGTTTAAATTACCCGAATCCGTAATATTAGATCCGCATAAAGTAACATCCACGGGTATATTTTAGCGGTTGGGACAAGTTGATTTAGGGGGAAATTTCGAGTTCGAGGCTTGCAAGTGACCGTGTGGGATGTCCTTACTCAAAGCATGGCCTTCTGGGCCATGTGGCGGGTGGGCTCCTGGTATGCGGTGAGTACGGGCTCCAGCTTGGGTCCTGGCATTGGGTTACCGTGACTTACCTCTCACATGTTGGCTATGGTGTCGGCTGGTGTGGGCGGCCCAGGGCTAGCCGAAATAGCCTTTTAAATCCGCATAAAGTAGTTGGGTACTTTTATAATTTTTTGGGTTGGGAATCCATTCCGTAAATTTTATATTTTACCCGGTCTGGGTTCGGGCCTTAAAAATCTTATTTCCGGGTATTCAAAATACACGATATATTTTTATATTTATTTAAGATAAAGTTTTGGAAAATATCATTTGATGAGTTTATGGAAAAACGAAATTTAATTAGAATAATAAAAGGTAAAAGATTTTAGTTACAATATTAAAAATTTATTATGCAACGTGTAGTAGTTATAAAGTTTATAACTCCATTCATACAATCCAAAAATTTTATGTTTATTTCTTTTAATTTGCACTTTAAACATTGGTCTTTCCATGGTTTATGGAGGCTGTTTTTCAAAAGATGAACTCATTTTCCAAATGGTCAATGAGCATTTTTCACCATAAATATATTTAATTATCTATAATAATGGTATATAAAATTAGCAAAGTCTTGGGAAAGATGATTTTTTCACATTTTTATGGAAAGACGTGGTTTAATTAGAATAATAAAAGGTAAAAGGTCAAAGCTGCAATATTATAAATTTATTATGCACCGTGTAGTAATAAAGTTTATAACCCAATTCATACAACCCAAAAATTTTATTTTCATTTCTTCTTATTTACACTTTAAACCTTGATCTTTCCATGATTTATGAAAATACCATCTTTTAAGAGATGGACTCTATAAAATTTAATATTTAAAAAATAAATATTAAGATAAATTTCATAATATTTTACATAATATTTTTATTATTTAACATTAATTTCATAATATTTTTATAAAATTAAATTATTAAAAAGTAAATAAGTAATTTAGAATAATACGGAAATATGTACATGAGCCACCAAACCAAATATGGACTAAATGAGCCACTCAAAATAAACCAATTAAAACATATGACCATCTGCTAAGTCGTGGAAGGTTAGATATCATGCGTTTAACCAGTTGATTATTTTTTAGTAGGGAAATTAATTTCTCTCTTTCGCAATTTTATTTAAAGCAACGTTTTGGAAAAATTATTCTTGCATAAGTTTATGAAAATACGTGATTTAATTAGAATAATAGAAGGGTAAAAAAATTTAATTACAATATAAAAAATTTATTATGCAATTTGAATTAGTTATAAGTTTATGATCCAATTAATGTAATTTAAAATATTTATATTAATTTCTTCTAATTTTTCAATTAAATCTTGTCATTTCCATAATTTTTGGAAAGGTAAATTTTAAAAAAATTATGACCGGAGAGTAAATTTAAAAAAATAACAAATTAATAATTGAAGTAAAGTTTGGTAAAAATTAATTATTTTAAAAGCAGAACCTATTTTTTTAAAAAAAATAATAAATCAGTTTTACTTATAACCGGGTTCTACCGCAGTCGTAGCAAGACTAAGAAAAATGGGATTTGCAAGTCGCCACAAAATACGAATAGTGACAATCTGGAAGAAGAAAAGACGGCGAGAGAAGTGACCTGTAAAGAGTTATAACCGGGAGCAATTTGTTGGTCAAAAGGACACGAAGGTCTGTGTGAGGACGGAAATCCCGAATGCAATCCACCCAAATCTCAACTACATCGGCACCTTCTTCTTTGGCCCTCTTCATATCCCTCAACATTTGCTCCACCGTTTCACCCATTATCGGCGCACAAACCAGGGTTGAAATCTTCAACAATCCCTCACTTCCCATTTCAATAAAAAAAAAGAAAAGAATTCTCCCAATTCAATGAACGAATGAATGAATGATTAATGGATTCAAATGGCCATTTTGGAGAAATGGTGCAAATGTTGGTTGCTTATATATAGCATACGTGCATCTGGGAATGGAGGGATAGGTATAAATGGGTTTCTTATTTTGGATACGCTCATTTCAATCCAACTACCTCTGATAACAACACCACTGGATGTATTTTTATATTTATTTTCAACAAAAGAAAATTTAAAAAGCAAGAAATATGCAGAGGCGAAAACCGGGAGAGTTACTGAGGCGTGGCGGCGCCCAACACCATTCCACTTTTGAGTTTTAACCAACCAAACCACTCAACTACTACTCAATCGGGCCATTTTCTTAATATATCAATGTAAACCCACCCACCTGATAGAAGTTGGGCCCAAATATTACAATGGGCCGTATTTAGTATAAGCCCAATTGGGATATTTATGTGTTAAATAATGCTGCATTTATAGGCTATTAAAGGGGGCAAAATTAAGGTGAACCATTACTAAAAATATACGGTATAAATACTAGGTACGTATTCATTTTTGGTATTCATTTTATCGGAATCCGTGCATATACTCTTTACTGACTTAAGCATCGGAGGACTGGATCCAGGGATCCCCAGGGACAGTTTTATTACAGGTCGTAATAAAGGAGCTCGAACCAGCTGACTGTTCGGTTGTTCCATACGCATCAACCGGCGCCGTCTATGGGGACGACTAAGCCAAATTCGGGTTTCTTGGTTTATGTCTATGATTACTCGAAGAAGTGAGAGTTGAGGTTGAAAGGTACATGAGCCGACAACGAAGAACAATCTAGGAGAATAGATATATTCAATCCCCATGAGACGTAGGGTATCGAGACGGGGAAGGTCTGGGTATCAATGGTTTAGTCGGGAATGAAGCCTGTCCCAGCTACAGAACATGAAAGGGTACAGATCTCAAGCGGGCCTAATCTGCATGTTGCTGAAGCTACTCGAGTGGGCATTGCGGGGTCATCAAGGCACCCAAAAGTTAACACGGAGCCGGGAATATCAGACCGGCTCAGAGCAGGCCAACCGGTTCGAGGGATGACAGAGATGGAAGGTTCACGGAGATATCTGTTGATTCTTATATGGAAGCTTACGAGCGGACTATGCAAGGGAATCATAATATAGGAATAACAAGGCCAAATCAGGACTTAGAGCAAGCAGCGCATGCTTTAGCTGCAGCAGGATATCGAGTTACCCCTCTCTCGTGGGGTGTAAGGGTCTCGCATGACGTGATGTCATCCTTACACATAGGAATGACAGTGGGGTTGACATCTCAACCCACGATAGCTTATTCCTACATAGCGTATACTGGAGAGGTATTGTAGGCAAAACCTCAACCTTCTCTCCCAGGTTATCCATAGAGAGTAATGTACTCGATGCCTCCGCTAGTCCCATTCACCTCAGCAGTTACACTTCCAAGAGCTAAGACAAGATATGGGATGAAAACTTCTTCAGGAGTCCAGGGATATGAAAATACAGGGCTACATGGTGCGATGGCCAATCAAGGGCTTTATAATCCCTATGGGCAGTTACCGACCTATCTAAGGTTCGGGCAGCCTTGGGCAAATTCTGGGTATATGGGAGCCCAACCTACTTACCGTTTACAATTTGGAGGAAATGAACGAGGACTAAATCTGATTCGAAGGCAGTAAGAATCAGCAACAGATGTAGGAGATTCACTCAAAAAAGAGTTAGATAGATTGATTGGGCCGATGGGCCAAGTAACGAGATCGCCTTTTAGCTCGGTGTTAATAGGGGTTCGTTGGCCGATGGATGTCAAGCCTTGAGAGGGACTTCCTACTTACAATGGTGAGATAGATTCTCAAGAGTTCATCCAAACAATCTTAAGTCTAATGAATTCGAGGGACTTTGAGGAAAAACAAACGTGTAAGTTGGTAGGGAGTTACCTTCGAGGGAAGGCCTAAGAGTGGTTCAATAAGCTACCAAGGGGTTCGCTACACTCCTATAGAGACTTTAGTGGAGCTTTACTAAGTTAGTATGCACAAAAGAAAAAAATCACAAAGACTTTGTCGGAGCTTTATCAAACTAAGCAGAAACCGGGAGAAAGCACAGAGGCTTTTTATCATCGGTATGTGGATGAGAGTTTGGAAGTAATAGAGGCAATAGAGAATGAAGTAATTCAGGGATATTTGTTGGGGATGTAGGATTTGGAATTGTACAAGAAATTGAGCACGAATACCCCTAAAACCTAGCAAAAAAACATCAGGAGTTAGTGGAACAGTATTCGAGAGAAGAGGAAGCCACTAAGAAGAAGAGAAAGCCTGATAGAGAAGTTTGACCCTTGAGGGAAGAGACCAATGGATGCAACTAGGCCTACGTTTGCGAGATATACTTCCATGCTGCAAACACCTGGAGGAAGAACTCCAGCGCAGACCCTTAGTATACATAAAGGACTGTTTCAACCACCCCCACCTATGCAGAACTCACCAAATACAGTGATATCCAGGAGGGAAACGAACCAATATTGTGATCATCATAGGGATTATGGCCATGACACATACGATTGTATGCTATAAAGGATGAAGATTGAAAGGTGTGAGAGAGAAGGGCGGTTTTGAGGCCTAGGGCCCTAAAATAATCATGTTGGGCCCCCGAGACCCAGGAATGATCAGAGAGAATGACACCTGTATAGAAGGAACAATCAAAATAATTGAGGCAGGGGAAATAGAAGGCCTCATGAGCCAATGATTTGAGATAGAGGGTAGGAGGGAAGAAAAGAAAGACAATAGGAGCAACAAAGAGGTAACACACATAATAAGAATGGAGAAAATCCACCAATTCAGAGATTGATTAACGCCATCAATGAAATCGTTGGAGAAATATCCTCGAGTGTTGTAATGAGAGTGAATGAAGAAAAGGCCCCTGCAGGAGAACCACGCCATAGAAGATTTAAACCAGACGAGATTGTGACGTTCTCGGAAGCAGACACATTCCCAAATTAGATGTCTTATGCTGATTCTACGGTGATTTTGGTAGTGACTGGAACTTCTTTAGTAAAAAGGGTGTTCATCGATGATGGAAACGGGGTAAAAGTATTATTTGTCAATTGTTTTGATCAGTTGGATATAGGGTGTGGTAACCTGAAGAAATCAACCTTGCCTCTATCTGGTTTCACAGGGAATATTTCCTCTAGAGGATATAACCCTTCAGATTGAGTGGCAGATGGTGATAAAGGGGTAACAATAGATTATAACTTTGCTATCCTTGACGCCCCTTTTGGAAGGCTGTGGATGTGCCAGGCTCGAGTTGTTTGGTCACCCTATCATCTTATGATGAAATTTCCAACTGATAAGGGGATAACTTCTATTTGAGGAGATCAGGCGGTGGCTAGAAATTGTAACCTCATAGCAGTGAGAGAAGCGAGAAAAGAGAGGAATGTGGCATCGATACACGGGGAGGTTGCCCCTGCAGATACAGTGCAAATGCACATTCGAGATGCTAGAACGATAGCTATTGGGAAATTGATGCTCGATAGTGTTAGAGGAAAATTGAATAACTTGTTGGAGAAATATGGTGATTTGTTTTTTGGAATACTTCTGATCTCACAGGAGTGCCCTTAAACCTGGCGGTGCATAGGTTACATATCGACCCTTTGATAAAACCAATGAAACAAAAAAATGAGAGTGTTCGCGCATGAGAGGGCTGAGGCCACCAAGGAGAAGTTGTGAATCTATTGAAAGCAGATATCATCGAAGAGGTGTTCTATCTCGAGTGGATAGCCAATCCAGTTATGGTCCCAAAACATGATAGAGCTTGGCAAATGTGCACAGATTTAACCGATCTGAATAGATATTGCCCCAAGGATAGCTACCCCTTGCCACCAGTTGATATGTTAGTGGAAACAATTACTAGATATAAAGTTTTAGCCTTTTTTATGCACATAAAGGATACCATTAGATACTTATGGCGGAGGATGATAAGGAGAAAACATCGTTCATTACAAATATGGGTACTTATTACTACAAGAAGATGCCATTTGGGCTCAAGAATGTTGGGGAAACCTAGTGGATAAGCTGTTCAAAAGACAAATTGGAAGGAATATGGAAATTTATGTAAATGATATGGTGATAAAGAGCAGAAGTCATGAGGAATTCTTAGCATATTTGGAAGAAACCTTCGAGAGGCTTCAAGAGGTGAACTTAAAATTAAATCCGTCTAAATGTGTTATTGGTGTAGGAGCTGGGAAATTTCTTGGATTCATGGGGTCCGAGAGGGGTATTGATGTGAACCCTAAAAAAGTTGAGGCTCTGATGAGAATGAGAACTCTGCAAACATCAAAGGAAGTACAAAAGCTTACAGCGTCTTTGGCAGTGTTGAATAGGTTTCTCTCGAAAGGAGTGGAGAAGCATCTCCCCTTTTTTGATGTTCAGTAAAAAGCGAAGAAGTTCGAGTGGATAGAGAAGTGTGAAGAGGCATTCAAGCAGCTAAAGGAGCATTTGAGGGTGTTACCTACCCTCATGAAGCCCGAGAGAGGGGGAGACATTGTACTTATACATTTCTACCTCACCCCTGGCGATCAGTGCATGTATGATAAAAGAAAGGGTGAAACACCCTATTTACTTTGTTAGTCAAGCCTTACAGGGGTCGGAAACTAGGTATACAGCTCTTGAGAGGTTGATATTAGCTCTAGTACATGCAACTAGGAGATTGCGTCCCTATTTTCCAGGGCATAAGATAGCAGTGCTCACGAATCGTCTAATTTGGCAGATTCTATTAAAACCAGAGGCTTCTGGGAGAATGATGATGTGGGTTGTGGAGTTAGGAGAACATGATATTCGATATCATCCTAGAGTTGCGATCAAGGGCTAGGCGCTAGCAGATTTTATAGTGGAAATCTCGGAACCCATCGAATACGAAGATTCTAATCGAGAGGAAGAAGTTATAAAGAAGGAAATATGAAGGTTGTATGAAGATGGTTCATCACACTCGGGTGGTAGTGGGGCTAGGGTACTACTAGCTTGTCCTAATGGTAAAGACTACCCTAATGCGTTGCACTTTGCGTTTAAGGCTACCAACAACGAAGCCGAGTATGAAGCCCTGACAACTGGATTCTAGTTGGCCAAGGAATTGAAGGTGAACGATCTAGAGATTTATAGTGATTCTTGTGGTTCAACATGTGACTGGGAAATATGAGGCCGGAGAATGTAATCTACAGAGGTATCTAGAGGGGTAAAAAAATATTTTGAAAAGTTTCATATCAAATACTCTAACATGGGTCCCAAGATAAAAAAATCACAAAGCAGATGCTCTTAGTAAGCTTTCCTACAAACCCGAGGGTTCAATCTTAGAGACAGTTGCTTATAGAAACTCTGAACAAATGAAGCTTCGAGGAACTATTGGTTATGGCTATCGAGGAAGAAGACACTTGGATGCATTCTACTGTAAAGTACCTTCGAGAGGGAGTTTTCCTAAGAACAAGGTCAAGGCTAGAAAGATAAGGATGAAGGCACCAAGATACGTTCTACAGGAAGGAATATTATACAGATGGGTCATTTACAACCATTGTTTCAGTGTGTTACCCCTTATGAATCAAACTATCTAATTTGGAAGGTTCGTGAAGGAATATGCGGTAGCCATCAAGGGGCTTGATTGGTGGCGAGAAGGCTCATTCGAGTGGGGTACTACTAGTCAATGATGTTTAATGACACAAACAAGTACATACATGCCTATCGCCAGTGCTAGAAACATATTCCCATAACCCACATTACCCAAGAAGAGATGCAAGTATTTACATTTCGTGGCCATTCGATAAGTGGGGGATCGATCTGGTAAGACCTTTTCCTGAAGCCCCATGGAAGTTCAAGTACCTCATAATGACCATTGATTATTTCATAAAGTGGGTCGAAGTTGAGCCATTAACAAGCATAAAGGGAAAGACGATCATTGCATTCTGTAGGAAAAGTATTATATGCCGCTTTGGGATTCCAAGGACAATAATTACTGATAATGGAATGCAATTTGCTCAAGATCCATTCAAAAAGTGGTGCAAGGAGTATAAGATTAAGCAAAAGGTGACAGTAACCTATCATCCTCAGACCAATGGTCAAGTGGAAGTAACCAACCGAACGATAGTAAATGGTATCAGAGCTAGGCTCGAGGGGTCAGAAGGTAATTGGATATGGGAGTTACTAAACATTTTGTGAGCATGTCAAACAACTGAATCATCTACCACCGAAGAGACACTATATAGCCTGGTATATGGCTCGGATGCGGTAATTCCTACTGAGATAGGAGTTCCTAGTTCAAGGATGATGGCATCCTTAGATAAAATAAATAATCAGGAAAATCAGTGCCTAGATTTGGATATAGTAGAAGAAAGGTGAGAGCTGGCATCCTTGCACGAAGCCAGGGTAAAAGAATGGGTCAAACGGTATCATGATAGAAGGGTGAAGAAAGTATTGTTTAGTCCAGGAGATTTGGTGATGAGGAATATTGAGAAGAATCATCGAAAACCTGAAGGAAATTTGGCTGCAAATCGGGAATGACCTTATAGGTTGATCAAAGCACATCTAAGAGATAGTTATGTTCTCAAAGCCATGAATGGAGTTCAAGTACCTAGAAGGGGGAATATTACCATTCTGAGGAAATATTATCAGCTTTGAAGGCAGAAGTGATATGCTGATAAGCGGCACTTTGTGACCTATCTCCAACTAAGGCTGATGATCGAGTGATATGCTGATAAGTGGCACTCTGTATGATAATTCCAACCAAGGCTAATGATCGAGTGATATGCTAATAAGCGGCAATCTGTATGATAATTCCAGCCAAGGTTGATGATCGAGTGATATGCTGATAAGCGACACTCTGATGTTAATTCCAGCCAAGGCTGATGATCGAGTGATTTGCTGATAAGCGGTACTCTGTACTTAATTCCAGCTAAGGCTGATGATCATGTGATATGCTAATAAGCGGCACTCTTAGAGTACCCTTGTAATATTGATTGGTTACCTAGTGGAGCTATTTTTGCAGGATCTAGGTGGAAACACCGAACCTGGAAATATTTCTTGTGTTTTGCATTTTACTCCTTGATCCAATAGCGGGAAACCTTAAGAAGAAATTTTGGCATATGTTGGGAATCTATCAGATATAGAGTGGGGATACCATGGGAAAGGCAATGAGCTCGAAGGATCATGTCATATAAAGTAATCCTATCCTCGAGCTCCTTAGCTTATACCTTCCCGGCTTCAACTTATCCCAGGTATCGAGCATTTTAAGTAAGGATGGAGTTAAATAGGGCAGGATCTTCATTAACAGACAGACCCTTTGTTAACAATTCTTCCTCCAGCCTGGCAATTTCACCCATGGCTACCACATAGAGTTCAACTACTTCCTCTAGTTGCGACCTAAACTTATATGCCCCACCCATGCAAGCAATTAAGTGACCTTCGAGGACTGGAAGTCTATTGGCATCGGCAAGGCATCTTCTTAAAGATCCAAAATGGTTGTTTACTTGATGAACTAACTCTTGATAGCTTCGTTCAACAGGATCACAGTTTTCCACAACCTCGAGTAGAACTACTCCATTATATTTTTAAGAATTTTTCACAAAATATTTAAAAGCAGGATGTTCCTTGGACCGCTACAATTTCAGCTCCTCCTCGAGTTAATTATTCTTATCTTGTAAAGATATTTTCTCCTCATTACATTTGGCAAGGTTCCGCGTTACCTTCATTAGATGCTTGTTGGCTTCATTCAGTTCTATTCGAGTACTCGAAAGCTCTTGGTAAGCACATTCCAGACGTTTTTCAATGAATTACACTACGATGAAAAGTATGATAATAAGTAAATAGTTAAAAAGCAAAAAATCTTTATCATTAAAGAGGAAGAAAGTTACACGAAGTGACCAAAATTTGGCAAAAGTTATTTCTAATCACACTACCCTAGAGGTTTCCTCCTTGGCAATGGTTGGATTCTGCTCTCCCATAACCTGTCCAGCCGAAGTTGGCTGCTCGATGACTTCTACTACTAGTTTCTCAGGGGTGAGTGCTTGAACCCCCCTAGTTGTGAGAAATTGCTCATTGGACTTAAGGTATTCTAGTAGGGCAAAACTCAAGCCACTAGGCTTGATTGCCTCATCCCATTTCATATCCAAAAGATTCATGAGCTCAGGTTTGATGAGGTCATCCAAAATTTTGACGTCATCCTTGGACAAGGAGGAGTCTAGTTTAGGTTTTAATGTTTCTTCAGCCAGAGTGTTGCACCCAAGTTTCTTGGCCAACTTGAGGAGGTCGACGAAAAATTTGAACAACTCAGTGATGTTCTGCAATTTGTCTTTGAAAGCTTCGAGCAGATGAATCTGGACACTGGGGTCCTCGACTGCTTCAACCCTCTTCTCAAGGACCTCTTTGTCAAGGATGAATTTTTGCTTCTCAGCCTCGAGCGTTTCAATCTTCTTTTTCTGAACTTCGAGAGATCTTTTTAGCTCAGCATTCTTGAAGTCCTTTTGCTTCAACTACTCTTGCTGCCTATCATGACCTGAAGTTACAGTTTGCAAAAGAGTGGCCAAGGATAGGGTCACTTGGCCGAGTTGTTAGGGAACCTGGAAAATGGTTGAAGTAACCCATTAAAATGATTAGATATATAACAAATTAGCAAATCATACAAAACTTTCACAAAATGTATGCAAATATATATCAGCTAACCTGAGGATCGGCGGTCAAGGTAGCGAGGACCTACTCGTTTATAGTAAGAACACTTGGTGTAACCACCAAAGTGTTCGAGGAGGATGCATGTGGGTTTGGTTGTTTGGACATGTGGGAGGTTCGATCACCATCGCCACATACCTTTTGGCACCGATTCTTCGAGGTAGAAGTATGACCCTCTGGCCTCTTGTTTTGCACAACTTTTCCAGCACCCACCGGAGGGGTGGATGTCTGATTCGAGGGGTACCCTTAGGGTCATTCTTCCTGGGAGCCAAAGCTGAATCAAGACCCACTGAAAAAGTCACGAGAATAAGATTAGCAAGGGGGAAAGGAAAAGTAAAGAAAGAGAACAAACCAACAAAACTCGTTAAACATTTTTGGAGACCTCTGAAGGTCTAAAATCACCAGAAGAGCCCTTGAGAAGGATCTCCTAAGAGGGGTCTTCAGGGATTCTTTTTCATTTCTTGCAATCTTTTCAAAAAAAATTTATATATAAGCTCTTCATAAACTTCCGGTGGCCAGACAAAAAATTCAATATTCTTATCAGGATTCGAGAAAAGGTTGTAATCGAGGGATGTAGATGTAAGCCGCCTTCTATCACCTTCGAGGGTTTCAGGGCATGGGTATTCTCCATTCTTCAAGGACTCGATCTTTATTTCGAGTTCCATTAAGGAAATTTATATCTTCTACAATCGAATGAAATCCCCTTTCTCAAATTCCTCCAATCACCCGAATGAGAAGGAACAGTAAAGGTTTTATGATGCACCTCTCTGCTAATGAAGGCGATGACATTTTCTGTTGACTTACCACTATAGGACACACTATACAATGAAAGAAGTAGACTATACCTGAACTCGATTCTAAATTTGTGACATCTATACAGAAACATCATTATGATCACTTGGGCGTTTGGATGAACCTGTGTAGGGCTGACCTTAAATTCCTTATGTTCGGATGAACCTACGCGGGGCTAACCTTAAATTCCTTAAGAAGTTTAGAGAATAAAGGAGTAAAAGGAAAGCAAGGCCCTGCACGAAGATGTCTAAGAGAAATTGAGGATCTCCCCTCAGGAAGACTATCAGGGGTATCACCCTCTCAGAACAACTGGAAATCCACATCCGGGGCTATCCTTTGGCCTAGGGGGATTGAAGCTAGGATCCTCAAGATAGCTCTTTTTGCCTTCGAGGATGGGGGCTTTTTAGCATAAGTTCCAATCCCCCCCCAAGGCACCTTCTTCTTCTCCTGAGGCACCTCTATTGTTTCTCGAGATATCTCATTTTCTCCACTCACAACTTCTTCTCCCTTTGGAGGCGAATTATCTCCACCCCCACCTCGAGGGTTACATTTGGTGGAGGGTAAAAAACCCACTTTACCAGTAGTAGGGGACCACCTCACATATGGTTTAACCATACTCGACGGCCAAATTCCAGTATACCCTTAGGGAGGCATATTTGTGATGGGTAAAACCTATAAGTTATAATCCATGTGGCTGAGGATATCTTCTTCCATGTCAGACTCATAATGTGACCCCTCTGAATGGCTAGGCTCAAAACCAAAAACTCGCCCCCTCCGGTGAATTAACTTGCTCTTCGTCCATCCCAGCCTTGCCAGAAAACCCCCTCTCGGTAGGACCCTCACCCAAAATAGCCATTAAATTAAAGATAGAAGGGAGTGAAAAAAGAAGAAGGGGGAAACTTACTGATTTCAGGGAAGAAGGAGATGGAAGCGAAGTTATTGATAGGAGAAGGAAAGAAGAAATGGCCTTGGGATAAAAACTCCTTTGTAATAGCACCTACAAATGAATAAGAGTGGAAGTTGAAGAAATATGGGTAGTTAATAAATCCAAAATGGTGCCATGGTAATGATAACTTTTAAAAACTAAAAACTTCGAAAAGACTCAACTGTCTTTTCACCTTTTTTAGGCACACTGCTTTGGATGCAGTGACACGCGCAATTTCTATACATGTGAGCCTTTTGGTATTTAAGCGAAACAAGAAAGCTGGGATCCCATTTTCGAGACCTAAAATAGTATGTGAGGAATTTCACCTTGAACTCCTAGATCATCAAATCATTATCGAATAACAAGGTCTCGAATGCTGCTAGGTAGAGATCCTCACTTCATTATTTGAAGAAAAAAAAGGTTCTAGAAAGCTAATAAGCACAAGCCTTAAAATAGCTACAAAGGAAAAGGTCCTCGAACCACTAACTTGATACTCCAGGGTCTCGAACATGAATCTAGTTTTCTAGGGGCTTTTGATATAGGTTGGGCCCAAATATTACAATGGGCCGTATTAATATAAGTCCAATTGGGATATTTCTGTGTTAAATAATGCCGTATTTATAGGCTATTAAAGGGGAAATAATTAAGGTAAATCATCACTAAGAATATACGGCATAAATACTAGGTACGTATTCATTTTTGGGTATTCATTATATCTTTGAAACCGTGCATATACTCTTTACTAGCTTAAACATCAGAGGACTGGGATCCCCAAGGACAGTTTTATTGCAGGTTGTAATAAAGGAGCTCGAACCAGGTGATTGTCCGGTTGTCCCATACGCATCACTACCTACTTAGTAAGACTTCATTTGGTATTAGCATTGTTCTTGGATTTTGACTGTTGGAATTTTCACTTGGTCAACCCGCCAATGAATACAAAAAAAGTGTTTGGTTGCTTGGCTTTTTCACATTGTGTTTCCGATAAATACGAAATGCTATAGTAGCATTTTCTTTAGCGTTTAACTTTTACCTTTAACAATTATTTTTTAACATTCTACCTTTTTATCCTAATGTTATTCCATCAGCAACGATGTATATTCCATCAACAAAAAAATTGCAGTGTATTTGCAGTTTACTTCTAAGGCAGACGTAGACCCTGGAGCGTATCACCACCATACCACTATTACAAAGTAAGTATCCATAACATTACTAGAGTATGCAAATTTCTAATGGTATTTTATATTGTTTTGAAATTTTTATTTTATCATTATCTTAGATTATAATAGTTAGCTGAGTGTGATTATTTTTATTGAATATTTATATGAATATTTAGACAACTGAAGTTGGACATTTATCGAGTTTAATTTTTGGTTAGAACTCACCTAAGTGAGGGGATTTTATTTGGCTCCCAAACCATAAAATGAACGATATTACAATGAAGATCTAGAGAGATTGTTATACAATGAGAGTAGAGTATTTTTGTAATATACGAGAAGGCTATATAACTCTCTATTTCAAGTACCCTTTCTTTTTGTCTCCGCCCCTCATGTTAACAAAAAGAAAGGCCTATATCTCGGTTCGAGGAATAAATGGCCTACCACTTTTTTGCCTCCGCTCCCAGTGTTAGCAATAGAAGTGGCCTCCCGAGCTATCCCCTTGCATATTACTTCCCATAAGTAATACACTAAAAGAGTTACAATTCCAGCCACTTTTGTTGATTCTAAGACCATCCTAAGCCTGCTATCTTTCTGCAGTAACTTGGGCAACCTGGCATAGTCCTTAAGGCAGTGATGAAGGAATGATGTAAAGAAAGAGTAGCCCTTGAAAAGCTTTTTCCCTTCTTTCCAGTCCAGTGAATGAGCAATCATGTGTATGTTTATGTCCATCCATCGCATCCTGTACCTATCATAAAAAAGAAACAACAGTAGCAACCATACTGGAACTAAAAATTCATCCCTGCTATCTTCTAATATATGGAAAAATAATAACATCAAGCTAGATAAGGCCTTTTATAGGTGATGGAATATCAGAGGCTAAGTTAAAGAGAGAAGAGACCGTTGTGGAGCTTGCTAACTTAGCCAATGCATCTGCAACACTATATGCTTCCCTGAAGGTGTGGGAAATTGAATTTTCAATCCTATCAATCAGCTTCCAGATCGATCTTATCTCCATCGTAGTTTCCATGGAATCCTGAATTCCCTTCATATCATTTTACTAGAAGTAGGGAATCACACTCAATCTGAATGTGATTAAAGCCAAACTGTACTGCTAATTCTAATCCATACTAGAGAGCTAAAATTCCAGAATTCAGGTTATTACTCCGTCCCAAAAACTTTGAAGCAGCTAGCTATACCTCCCCCTGAGAGTTTCTGATTATAATACCTGCACCTGAGCCCATTTCCTAGAGTAGATCCATATGTATTTAGTTTATGGACAGAAGGCAGATTCCAACAAACTATCACATCTTTCTTTGCTTTTCAGATACTGCTGGTGTGTGAATATAGCAGTTGTTGAAAACCAGACAAAATGGACCAGTTTTGGGCGTTAATATTAGTTTTTTAAGAATTTAGTAGTTTTGTTTTGAAATTTGTGTTGTTTGGAAAACTAAGTATGTTTTAATTTCATATATTTCTTTATATTCATATAGTATTGAAATTTTCAGTTTTAAATATAATTAAAATTTCTTATATCTAATGAAAATAAGTCAACTAACATGGTTTATATTTATTTTCATATATTAATGCTCATAATGAATAATAGTAAAAAAATATTTGAAATGAATTTATAAATATATAGTTTTCAATATTTGTGAATATGTTAAATAATTAAAAATAAATTATATTAATATTAATAAAAATGTAAAAATAAGTTTATAAATAATAAATGGTCGTCATGTCTATAAGTGTCATTTTGCATAAAACCGCTAACAACTAACGGTTACATTGGCAAACACTTTTGTGAATAGCTAACAGTTAAACAACTAACACAAACATCTGGTCAAACCAGCTAAATGAAACAGCCAACAACCAACTGCCAACAGCTGATTGCCAAATAGGGCCTAAGTGTCATTGTAACCCTCAGATAATTTTTAATGCAAAATATTTCTAACTAGTTGATGAAAGTGCAACACAACCCTAAGACACCATTTTCGGCATTGACCACACATAAAATGATTAAAATGCCCTATGGTCTAAAACCTAAAAGTTTTAGGACAATTTTTCCCTTATGACACCACCACCACCACATGGTTGCCGCCACTACCACCTCCCTTTCCAGCCAGCCTCGCCATTACCCCTAGCTCCTCCACCACTAACCCCCACCCAAAGCCACGCCGTCATGAAACTCAATCCCGCTTCCACCACCCTCCCCCCCAACCCCGCCACCATGAAACTCTATCCCACCACCACCCACTACCCTACCGCCGAGAAACTCAATCCCGTCGCCACCACCCTCACCCTCAGCCCCATCACCGTCAAACATAATCCCACCACCACCCACACCCCAGCCAGATCAGCTCTGGCAACATCAGAAAATGTCACGCCGGTTTTTGGAACCTCATTGAATTTGAATTTTGATCTCCCGAATCCATCAGGCCGCCAACACCGCCAAGCTTTCTAAGACCGCCCTGAGATCACCGGAAGAGGAAAAACAGGCCGAAAAAAGCTATAATTAGGAAGATCAAATTCCCGATGAAACTGAGAAGCCCATTTTTGGTGTTTCCTTTAGAGATGGAGATATCCACTCTGTTCATTGCTAAAATACTGATCAAATCTGGGTCGTTGGGGGAAAATCACGGTGGCTCTCCGCTCGTCCACAATAGTGAGCTGTAGGGTACTTCCGTCTTCCATCCAGGAGATCAGGAGATTGTTGGGCCTGAGACTTCAGATCGTTTAAGATTAGATTCTGAGCAAAATTGAGTACACAACCTCATATTTCTCGGCTTCAGCTTCAGTCACTATGTGTGTTGAGGGTGAGTCCGACGGCATGTGGAAGAGAAGAAAAGAAGAAGAGAATAAATAAGAAGAATAGGGCTTTGGGGGTTATAATTTTAATTTCTTTCTATTTGATTTTTTAAATTTTTCAGAGGGGTAAAATCATTTTTTAAAATCAAATTTGGCCTTAAACTGCTGGAATGGATAAAATTGCACATACATCAACTATCTAGGGTTATATTTGCATTTTTAATTATCAAAAGGTTATATTGGGACTTATGTGAAGTAGGCAGGATTATAAAATCCCTTTTCTCTTTTATTTTTAAAAACAAGGTGGGCTACTTCTCATTAAGATGGTAAACTATGATTACAACTCATCACAACATGTGTCGTATTGTATACATCTGTTACTTTTAACCTATCTACTTTAACAATTGTACAATGTGGGAACACCATAGCTATAAACTTAAATTCCCTAACTATTTGCCTGATGTCTAGGGGTACCTCTAAAAGATTACTAACAAACACATTCAATCAACAAAAATAGAAAAAACAAAAAAATAAAAACAAAAGTGATACTAACTACTCACCTATCGTGTTATGCCAATTGACAATTAAACTTGACTAGTATCCCTAGCAGCGGCGCCAAAATTTAACCCGCCTCTACTCGGGGTCGTCAACAGTAGCTAATTAAACTCGGGCAAAGCCTGTGTAAGGTCAAAGATAAAATTTATAGTTTTACTCACTGCTAACCTCCTATGGGATAGTTAGTGGCAAGCCCGGGTATGTCCACAGAGATGCTAGGGACTACTAGTCAACTAAAACACAACCACGTACGGGTCGTCAATCCGTACGTGTTGCTAGGAATATATAGTATAGTAAAATGGGGGGGGGTGGTCTTTCATATAACAACTACTAACATGAAAGTTAAAAAAACAAGTAAACTATATAGCTAGACACTTGGGGAATATTTGCATAACATGGTTGATATGTTCTAATCCTCGATTCAATCACATTTAAGACTTCAACAACCTAATCTAGTGCTCATAACACGTGGTGTGGTTGATGGTCAACACTTTCCCATACCTGTCACGCAGGATGCTCTTGCGAATCTTCCATTGGGACCGTCTCTGTAGTTAGATGAGTGCAACAACAATCTGACTATTGCACAAATCTATTTCTCCCGCATACGATTACGTCCTGGGCACTACACCATGAATGCTCTACCCCCTAGGCCTATAAATTAGGCAAAGGGAGGTAGACACCTTATCGATAACACTAGGACCTCTTACAACCCTAGTTTGCTACTATTTGCTATCTCTACCCGTAACCCTTCAGACTAACTCGCTGGCTATTATATTGTTATTGCAACAGTAAAACTCAGAAAAGTCCTATGTGCACACACCCACGTGGACCCGGGGGGTATCGATATTTGCACTAACATGAATGTAGACTAGAGTGTGTGCTAATGAAGTGTACCATTCATGAAATTAAATATTTCAAGAACAAGAAATCATAATATCATAAGCACATAAATTCGGAAGATATAACGAATCTCACAAGAACATGATCAACAGATGAATACAATTTATCCCCAGGTTATAGAAACTACTCCCTAGAGAGAAGAGAGAGTGTGTTCTCTATCTAAGTTGCTCTTCAAACTACAAAATATGATCCAAGACTAAAAATCTTCTTCGAAACCTAGTAGACTGAGGATATATTTATTGTAGTAGGGGATTGGGCCTAAAAATAGGTCCAAAGTAGGCTAAAATATGTCAAAACCCTAGCAATCACCACTGACACAGACCGCAACAGATGGCGTGGTCCGCGCTGCTGATGTGGCCTTATGCTGGAGCGGTCTGCTAGATCCTGTGTGGGTTATTAGCCTCGTGCTGGCATGGGGCATGCAATCTGGTATGGGCTGTTTGCCTTGTGCTGCTGCAGGGCATGCTATCGGGCATGGTTTGCATTATCTGGCATGGCCCTTCTTCAGGATGGTTGTTTCTCGCACTTCTGATCTGCGGCCCATGTTGTTTGGCACGGGCTGTTATCAGAATCCTCATTTTCTCAGCCTTTTGGCATGGGTCGCTTCATTCTTCCCACCCATTTGGTCGGTGTCAACATTTTGCACTTGGAATGATGTGGGCAATGTGAAACGGGATAGTCTGCACTCATACTTAGCCATTTTGAGTGAAAATGCCTTTTGAGCACACGACCTGTGGAGATTGGCTTAACCCGTGCTGGGATTTGGCACGACTAGTGTCAGAAGCCCTTAGCGTGGGCTGTATGGTGTGGCATGGGCCGTATAATGTGGCGTGGGACAGTGGTGTGTGATCCCGTGCTGGCCATGAGCGGTTCATGCCTGCTCGTTGATGTTTTGCCCGAATGAATTTCTATGCTCCGCTATGGATGAACCGTTAGTTCTTTTTAAGAGTTCTTTTGGTCAATTTTATGGTGCTCGAGAAGTCAAATCCAATGAAACTAACCTCAAAAGTTGATTCTTCTTGGATCGTTCCCAGGACTTGGCTCAACTCACAGACGACGATCCTCCGTTTCTTCCTTAACTGTTTTGAACTTCAATGCCACCTATATTTGGCTCCATCCTTCTTCTACCATGATGTAATGTATGTGGCCTTCATCTTCTACTATTCTAGTGTGAATGGCCTTCAACATCTTCTACCACCTTTGCGAATGGCCTTCAATACAAAATGTAACGAAAAGTACCCACGGGGATCTACTAAGGATGATCACAAAGGAAGATTTAGGTGCCCTTGGATACAAGTTGTTCATTAGAACCAACCGAGTCTATAAAACGTAGGATTTAGACAAGAAAACCAAATATGGCCGTCCAAACCCCCTTTGAAGTAAACTCAACTAATACTAGCTATCAGATATGAAAATCAAGCCAATTATTACGCCGAATGCATCGGGTAACACACGCATAACGAAGCACATATAACCCCCCACACTTAACCCTTTACTCCTCCTCGAGTAAATAAAGACATGAAAAGGACAAAGCAAAATGTAGCGTGCAGGCATAAGTTAACCGAGACATTCAACTTATTCTTATATTACCCTGTTTCCCCCAAAGAAGCAAGAATATCACAACTCTCACACTCCCAAAAGAACCTAAAGAAATATAACCCCCCAAAATAAAATGAACAAAAAGGTAAGCAAAGAAAGATAAGTGTTAAGCTAGCTTAATTTCCCCAAAAAATACCCCCAAAAGCAATCAAAGAGTTGACGCCAAAAACAATCCACCAAGGAAACCCAAGAGTCAACGACTTGGTTGTAACTTAGGGATACCTCTAGATTCTCGACCTAGTTAAAACCAAGAATGTGCAAATGTATCGTCAACCTAGTTTTTTATTTTCTCTCAATTTATCTCATTTTGCCCAGGAGCCCTTTCGGCTTTTCATCCTAGCTTTCACACATGTTGAGCTCACATTTTCACTTTTTTCCACACGACCTCTCATTTTTGCCTAGGTTTGTAAACCTAGCCGGGCCTAGCCTCTCACTTTTACCTAGGTCTTTGGACATATCCGGGCTTTTCCCAATGTTGTCTAAGTTGCCCTTTTGGGTTTCCAATTTAGCCGGGTATATATATATATATATGTATATATATGTATATATATGTATATATACATTTTTCATTATTTTCAATTTTTTTGGTGTAGCACAAAATGCAACAAAGGTGGGCTTATACTACATGAAGATAATGAGCCACAAAAAAATACACCTCCAATATTCTAAAAAATCTCTCCCAAGACAAGCTAGGAACCCTTTCAAGCAAGGCATACCACTAAGTAAGCCTCCAAAATATCCCAAAACAACGTAAACACCAAAAAAAATCAAAGAACCAACAAAAACTCAAAAGAAGAACACCAAATGCACCGAGGAATCCCAAGAATGAAAATTCTCTAAGTGCTCACTACTCCCTCACCCACACTTAAACTACGCATTGTCCCCCAATGTACAAAAAGCAGAAACACACAAGTGAGGTTGGAAAGGTAGTAGTACTTACACTTATGGCCCCCGGAAAGCCCTCCCTGTCTTTCCAGACCTAGCCGGCCTACCCCTCTTTTACCTAGGTCTTTCGACCTATTCGAGCTTTTCTCAATATTTCCTAAGTTTCCCTTTTGGGTTTCCAACTTAGCCAGGTATATATATATATAGGGATGGGTTCCATTAACACCCTTATATTTACAAAAATCCATACATAAATTATAGACCATTGGATTTTATCTCATCTATTCAAGAAATTTTCCAAGTTTACTCCATATTCACGGATTAGAGTCGAGCCATCTTCATGTCTTTCGTAATTTACTCTATTCACAGTACATGCATCCTCCTTTAACATCTCCTTTCTGTATGACTGCACAACAAACTAGATTGCTCGTTTTCCTCTTGTTCTCTAGCAATACCTACATCCATAAACATCTTCCTTCTCTTTTTCTTGAGGATCATGTTAAGTATTTCCTATATGTACTCTTAATTGGGAAAGCAAAGAAATGTAGGGATCGTAAACTCTATTGTAATTTCATATTGATTGAATTAGTGTATTTTTTTCTGCTTGATTAAAAAAGTAATCAAGTTTTTTTTTCATAGGGACTTTAGAAACTATGGAGTCACAAAATTTGGATGTAAGTAATATACAAAGTGATTCCGAAGTAACTCCTGGAACTGAGGTAGACGGTACGCCTACCAAGATTGTAGGAGATATGGTAGAAAATCCTTATGTGGGAAAAGTTTTTTGTTCGGCTAAATCTGCTAAAGAGTATTACGAGAAGTATGGATTTTACAAAGGTTTTCATATTGTCAACAGAACTTCTCAAAATACAAGGAATGAATATGATGGACCCACATCGTTTCTTTTTGTTTGTGCTCATTATGGGTCTCATGAAAAGAAAATTGATGAAAATGTCCCAGTACAAAAGCGTCGTCCAAATACATAAACTATGAGAGGAGGTTGCAAAGCTCAGATGCGGATACTCCTTGATGTTAAAACTAATGAGTGGATGGTTCGAAAGTTTGAGGATAACCTCAATCATGTCTTTGTTCCATCACCCAACAAAATTCTTTTGAAAACAAGTCATGCCAAAATCCCGGAAGGAGCAAAAGTCATGGTGGAATTTTTCAGTAAAGAGAATCTACAAATAAAAAAAGTAAATTCTATTATGGGAGGAGATGTGCTTGTTTTTAATGATCGTGTTTGCTGGAATCATCTTCGTGATGTTCGTCAAAAGCTGGATGTTGGAGATGCTCAATGGATGTATTTGAATTTTTAGAAAAGGCATGGCAAGAACCATGCTATTCAGTGTGATGAAGAAGGAATAGTGGTTAATTTCTTTTGGGTCGATGCAAGGTCAAAACTATCATGTCACCAATTTGGAGATGTGGTGACATTTGACACCGCTTACAAAATAAACAAATATTGTTTGCCATTTGCTCCATTTACAGGTATGAATCACCACTTTCAGACTATTCACTTTGGATGTGGATTGCTACAAGATGAAACTGAAGCAAGCTTTGTCTGGTTGTTTGAAACCTGGAAAGAAGCAATGGGTGGGGTTGATCCAACATCTATGATCACTGGCTCAGATCCAGCAATGAGAGCGGCGATTCCCAAAGTGTTTCCAAATACACGTCATAGGCTATGCTATTGGCCTATAAAGATGAAGTTCAGAGAGAAGTTGGGACATTTTTACTTTAAGAACTTATCTTTTAAAATGGAGATGAAATAATGTCTCAAGTATACATACAGAATTGAAGATTTTGAGAAAATGTGGAAGGAGTTGATGGTAAAATATGAATTAGAGGATAATTCTTGGCTTACAGGACTATATGATGATCGTGAAATGTGGGTTCCTATGTATAATAGCACTACGTTCTTTACTGGTATGCACACTACAAGCAGAAGTGAGGGGGTTAATACTTTTTTCAAAGATTATGTTAATAGCAAAATTAGTTTAAAGGAATTTGTCAAGAAGTTTGAGTAGGCTTTGAAAATGATAGAGATCAGGGAGAGAGAAGAGGATTATAACTCTGAACAGAAGTATCGTTTGGCGCCGGATAAGAGTTTTATATTGAAGCATGCTAAGGATATATACACAAGAAATATTTTTAACAAGTTTAAGTCAATATGGATTAATGTTGACTTGTATAGGGCTAATGTTGGTGATTCTGATTCCAACACACATACCGTGAGGTTTAAGCGTGGAACGAGTACTGATCAATGTGTGGTGAAGTTAAATTCCAGCACTTTTGAAGGGGTGTGTGAATGCCACTATTTTGAGTTTGTTGGAATTCCGTATGTTCATGTTATGAAGGTGTTTTCTCATATATATTGGAGTTTTCAATTTTTTTGGTGTAGCACAAAATGCTTCAAAGTTGGGATGCATACTACATGAAGATAATGAACCACAAAAAATTACACCACCAATATTTTAAAAAATATCTCCCAAGACAAGCTAGGAACCCTACCAAGCAAGTCATACCACTAAGTAAGCCTCCAAAACATCCCAAAACAATGCAAACGCCAAAACAATCAAAGAAACACCAAAAACTCCAAAGACGAACACCAAATGCACCGAGGAATCCCATGAATGAAAACTCCCTAAGTGCTCAATACTCCTTCCCCCACACTTAAACTACGCATTGTCCCCCAATGCACAAAAAGTAGAAACACACAAGTGAGGTTGAAAAGGTAGTAGCACTTACACTTGTGGCCCCGGAAGGCCCTACTTGTCTTGTCTCGCCTTGTCTTCCTCAAAGTACCCCATCACTTGAATTGTGACCTCCAATGACTCCAATATGGCACGAAAAACTTCAAATTGTGATTCATGCTTCCTACCACAAGAGCGAATTCTTGCATAGCTTGGTTAGAACTAGAAAGTTGTTCCCCAAGCATATGTAATTGGTCTAAGATGTTTGCGGGTATGCTAGCTCAGCTAGGTGATGCCCTAGAAGAAGTTGCACCATCGGCATGCTCGACCTCTATCTATGGGCTGGACAGAACTCTGTAAAATTCCCTCTCAAATCATGGGTCGGGATCTGGGCTAGGCGGCGCCCCAGAAGGAATCTCACCATCGGCCTGATGGCTAGAACTCTGTCATCCAAACTTGTGTCGTGGGTGATGGCAGTACGTTCCAGCTGAGGAAGTATCATGAAACTACAAGTGCTCGCCCCGCCATAAAGCCACACAAAATGGTCCTCAGAAGTCGTAGGTGCTATCATAGAATCCTTGGCCAACTTCTCAATGGTGTACTTCATTCCCAATCTCCCAAAGTTGGCTAATGCAAGCTGAGTGACAGGGTGTCCCAAATATTGTGCTAGAAGCCCTACCATGCCACCCTTCAGAATCTTCCCACTTTTTCTCTCCCCCATTGGCCCACACTGTTGTACAAAAGCCCCTACCAGGTTCAGGTAGAAGTTACCCTCAGTAGTCATTGCCCATAGGCAATGAACATCTAAACCCGGACACTTCGTTAGCTCACCATGGAAAAATACTCCGAATACCAGTAACCAGTGAACATAACGCAATGTCGGATGAACCAAGGCAGTGCTTTTGCACAAGATCTTCCGGTCAGTCCCTGTCAGCTGCCTCCATATATTCCCAAGGGAGATGGCATCCCCTGTCGATGTGTCTATGAAATGTCTCTACCGTACCTCCACCCAAAAGCACAATCCACCTCCTTGTGTGTCATTGTATACTCTTTGTCATCCAAATGAAACTTGATTGCCCAATGTCCATCCTCATCCATGACTTGCCATAGAGTAGCTAAGAACTCTAATATCCATCGGATGTAAGTCTTCAAGAGCTTCCCGAGGAACCCCTTTATGCCTACCCCTCTTAATGGATAGGTAACGGGCTCGAGTAGACCTAGAGTCTCCAAGGTGTCTTTGAATGCAAATCCAGTCTCCAATATGCTTCCATTCGGCTTTCTCAAATGCCTCCACCTCCAGGCTATAGTCCCGAAGATGTTGGTCAATCCCATGAATTCTTCAGTCATGAACTTGGGGTTGCGAGGTAGGGGGGTCACCGGTTCGTGGTTTGCACCCTTTGCCAGTTTCTTCCTTTTCTCGCCCCGTGAAGACTTTCCTTTCTCCAACACACTCTTTTTCAAAGGCATCCTAACACAATGAAGGAAAAAGTTGTAATGTGATCATAAACAAGGTCATGGCCCCACAAAGTTATTCAACAAGAAAATTCCTCCTAAATAGCCTAAACATTCAAACCATGATATTCTTCAACGTGAAGGCTATTCAAACACGAAAATTCTCATTAAACAAACAAACTCATGTAACTTCATACCAACTCATCAACAAGATCATGCAATCAAGATTCATCCCTCCTAAATCACCCAACACATGAAGAACATATCATCCAAGCATAATAGCACATCAATCCACCCAAACTTTCTTTAACACAAGATTATGCATACAATCCAAACACATTTCTAAACAACATACACTCATTCAAGAATAATGCTTTACATAACACCACCACAATGTTGATAAAGCAAATAAACAAAGATTTCAATAGATTACCCAGAATTTGAAGCAAAGAGTTGCAAGATCCACACAAGAAGAAGCAAACATTGCTAATCTTTTAGAGAAAAGCTTCAAAATTTTAAGTTCACCAAGAATGTGTGTGAGTGAATGTTTCTTGAAAGCTTGGATGTGTCAAATGACTCAATTAGGTGGAAGAATGTACCAAGAATCTAAAAATTCAGTAAAGGTGATAAGGGGAAGAGGTACAATTACGATAAGGATGAAATTTTGAAAATTGCAAATTAGGGAACAATAGTACCAACCAATTAAATCTCAAGGGATGTTGGAAGTACTATTTGCATAAAAAATCCTAAGGAATAAGGGAAATTCAAAATTTATGAACGAAAAATCTAGAAATGCATTTTTAGCTTAAAATCTAGAAATTTCAAAAATTTGCATTTTGGGAATAATTTTGCAGCTCAAATGGGGTGACGACACATATACCCTCATGTCAGGGGTATCCGTGCGGACCCCTTTGTGCCAAGGTCGTCTGGAATAGACCACATCGCATGGTACATGTCATGCCAAAACCTAGCACGAGGCACCTCGTGCCAATTCCTGTGAGACGAGCTGTATCACTTGGAACGACTCGTGCCAAAATCCAGCACGAGGTTGCCAAAATTTTGACCCATTAAAAAATTCATTTTTTATTTATTTCATCTATTCCTTGTCCGGAACATGGGAGGATACACATTACACCACGATTTTGAATTAGAAGAGAGATTTCAAGAAATGACAGATCTATTCATTCTATTAATAGCCGAGCCGGATCTGGTGTATCATAAGGGATTTTCCTTTTCTATTGATTCCTACGGATTTGATCAAAAACAATTCTTGAATGGTTCTTAGTTTTCCCCTCTTTTTAAAAAAAAAAAAAAACTATGTCACCCATCAAACCTAATTCCATCCAAACAAAATCACGAGACTTGAGCTCAAATTTATAGATAAACAAGAGTTTCATCTCAAAATCCTCATCACAACTAAAACATGCAAAATCTATCTAATCACTAATCAAAATCATGAAATCAAAGCAAAAAGAAGCACCGTATATTTATTGTCGTCCTTACGACTTTTTTCTTTTTCATGCATTTTAGTGTACCGGTATGTCAGTGTTGGGAGAGAAATACCGGTGTTAGGAATATTATAGGCACCAGTATTATGTTAAATGAACTAAAACACCAGTGCCTATGAATAAATCCAGCACCGGTACACTGAATACCGGTGCCTATGAAAAGATTTAGCATAGGTACACTGAATACCGGTGCTAGATACTAGTGCCTTTGAAGAAAAATGTCTCAGTTAAATATATTTCAACACCGATTTTGAATGAATGACATATACCGGTGCTAATACCAGTGTCTATGACCAGAATAGAAATTTTGGGGGGTAAAATTTTGGTGGAAAAATATTCAGCACCGGTATTGACGAATGGCACATGTGCTTGATACATAGGAATTTTTTTTTAAAAAGAAGTTTATGGTTTAATTTACTCTTGAAAATGGGTTTATGGTATAAGTTACCCAAGAACATGTACTAACGCTTTCAAACATTTCACCAAAAATATAATTTATTTAATGTTTCTATATTTAGGCAAGAATAAAAAAATCATGTATTTTAGAGCAATAGATAATGTGGTAACATAATTTTGGGCCATAGTGTAATTTTTCAAGACTATGTAGAAGTAATTAATGTTGACTTTTGAGGCCCTTCCGTTTACCCATACATGACCAAATTGCCAATTCACAGTTGTATATCATTGAATTGCATTTTTGTGTCGCCAATTTCGTGACTCGACAACCCCAACTTTCTTGGAGGAACCTAAGTGCAAAAAGTAAAAACTTTACTCGTAACTCCAAATTGAGATCTGCTTGAACGTGAAGCTACATTGTATTTTTCAAGTCTCTAGTGGAATATTTATCAACAATCGGGCATAAGAACATATCCGTAATCCTTTCCAATTTTCATTTCTTACTTCTAAGTATTCAACTCTAAGTTACTCTAGAACATGTACTAATGTTTTCAAACATTTCACTACAAAAATAATTTATTTTATATTTTTATATTCAAGAATAACAAAAATCATGCATTTTGGAGCAATGAATAGTGGGGTATACAATTTTGGGCCATAGTGTAATTTTCCAAGATTGTGCAGATGTAATTAATGTTGACTTTTGAAGCCCTTCCGCTAACCCATACATGCCCAAATCGCCAAATCGCCAATTCGCAATTGTATATTATTTAATTGCATTTTGGTATCGCCAATTTTGTGATTCGACAACTCAAACTTTATTGGAGGGACCTAAGTGCAAAAAGTAAAAAAATTACTCGTAACTCCAAATTAAAATCCGCTCAAACGTGATGCTCCTGTATACACCTCCATTGTATTTTCCAAGTCCGTAATGAAATATTTATCAATAATTGGGCACAAGAACATACCCATAATTCTTTTGGATTTCCCTTTCTTAATTATAATTAATCAATTCTAAGTTACTATAGAACATGGACTAGCGTTTTTCAAATTTTCATCAAAATATCCCTTATTTTCTATTTCTATATTTATGCAAGAATACCAAATATCATTTACTTTGGAAAAAAGGATAATGTCGTAATAAATTTTTGGGCCATAGCATAATTTTTCTTAAATGTGTTTGAATCTCTTCGTTCACCCACTGTATCTAGAATTTCAAAGAGACAATCGTCTCTTATTTAATTGAATTTTGGTGTCTTCAATTTTGTGATTTACCGCCTCCAAATTTCTTCTATGGACCTAATAGTAGTATTTAAAAAATTAACTCAGAGATCAAATAATACTAGCACTGACATTGCTTATATTCATACTGGTGCTAAGTTGTGGCAGAAAGATGAATTTCCTAAATTTTCTTTCATAATCTTGGAGGGATTTTTTTAAATTTTGAAATATTGGGATTAGCACCGGTATGAGTTACTTAGGCACCTATATTTGTACCAGTGCTACATACTTAGAATTTTTTCCCATGTTTGCTCCCAGGTCCAAAAAATAATAAATGTGCCACACTTAAGCAACCATAAGCAGTTGCTTTTCATAAACATAGGCACCGGTATGAGTTACTTAGGCATCGGTATTTGTACTGGTGCTACATACTTAGAATTTTTCCCCCATGTTTGCTCTCAGGTCCAAAAAACAATAAATGTGCCACACTTAAGCAGCCCTAAACAACTGCATTTCACAAACATAGGCACCGGTATGAGCCATTTTGGCACCGGTTTTTGTACAAAATTCAGTGCTACAGAGTTTAAAAAAAGAGAGTCCAACTTGGTTTAATCTGAACCCTTGATTTCTTTTGTTGATAGAATCTCAACCATTACAACTTTGTATATATAAACTAAACCGAAAACCCTAAATCTAACCCACCCTCATTTCCTTTACCTCATCTCCATCCTTTCTCTCCTCTTCTTCATCATCTCTGCCCTCCCCGTAGTGCATCATCCCCGAAACCATCTCATCGTGACATCTCCCCGAGCTCCACCAAATTTTTCGGGCTCAGCTCAGATCCATGACGCCTAGCTCTCAGCATCACCACCACGTCGTCCCTCAGCCCTTGCTTCCGAGCTTACCTTCACGATTTTGGTTTCTTGATGTTATCTAGGGTTTATGGATATTAGGTTCTAGTGTTTATGATAATTAATGTTATTAATCTATGTTTAGGTCTAGTTTGTTTCATGAATTGTGGGTTGTTATGTATTTTTAGATATATGTAATGAACTTCAAAGCTGTGGTTATAAATTTTCCAATTTTCTTACATGAAATTCTGGTTATTTTGTGTTTTGTTTGTCTGGGTTCATATTCCAGCGAGTGAGTTTATTCTCACCGGATGAATTTTTTCTATTGATCACCTATTTACTAGCACCGGTACAACCGTTCATAGGCACCGAGTAGTGGGTGTTGGAATGTATATTTTTAGCTTCTGTAGTGTATACCAATGCTGGAATCTATATTCCAGCACCGGTATACATTACCGGTGCCTTTGTAACAACGTTTTAGCACCACCCTACTTAGGCACCGGTAGGCCAAGGGCCCAAAATACCGGTGCCTATGTACTAAAATACTGGTGCTATAGGGGGTCCTTGCAGTAGTAACCGTTGGGTCTCCGAAATTGCTATCGGCGACTTCACCCACAATGACATCGTTGTGGAGAGGTCTCCACAATGTGTCACCCTTACCTTGGGATACCTTATCCACCATATAAAATGAATCATTGTGCCTTGCTAAGGTTGAGTCTGTAGATATCACTTTGGGTTTAGGAGGAGGTCGAGGGTGTTTTAAGCCTTTGACACACTTCTTTTCCCGCTAGATGTCAGTTAGCATGGAAAAGCATTCTAACACAGAGATATCATCACTAGAATCATACAGTAAAGGACCATCGACACTATCACCATTAACAAGGAGTTCATCCAAACATTCATTTTCATGCAATAAGTTTCACTTAAATCATGCTCATCACATAGGGTTACACCTTTGCACACAAACGATGAATCAGACAAATCATTCCTAGACTTATAGATATCAAATCCTACCTTGTCCATATCATCTTCTAGGGTTAGGGTTCCCAAATGGACATTGATTTTAGACCTTGACATTTTTAGGAATGGTCACCCCAATAGGATTGGGGGTGCACTTCTGTCTTGTGCTACGTCCAGGATGTAAACATCCGCAAGGAACACCAACTTGCCAACCCACACCATCACATCCTTCACTAGCACACAAGGGCTAGCTTAGGAGTGATCGGCGAGTTGGACAATCACCGTATCCCTAAGTTCACCTATGTCTAAGCGTTCAAAAAAACTATATGGGATCACATTTATGGATGCTCCTAAGTCTATCATGGCATTCTCAACTATTTTCCACCTAAGGATACAGGAATAGAGAACATTCTGGGGTCATCATATTTCTTAGGCAAATTGTGGTTCAAAACAGCGACTCCCCAAAATTTTAAATGTCCTACCTTCTTAGTTGGTCCACTTTTTTTGTGCATGCAAGTTTAAGAAACTTAGCATACGATGGCACATTATCAATTATCTCTAAGATAGGGATTGATACCTCGACCTTTTCAAACATCCTTCGAATGTTTGCATCATTGGTCACCACCTTTGGCCTTCCCCTCAAAGCATTTGGAAATGGCAGTGGGATAGTCTCTTGTGCCTCAGGTGGTGGTAACTCCTTGGAAGGAGCTTCCTTGACCACAATTTCATTCTCCTCATAATTTACCTTGGTAGCCTCCAATACCCTATCATCTTCTTGCAACACCTTCTTCTCGGACTCACAAAATTCCTTTCCACTTCTCAACTTGAGTGCACCCACATTCCTTTGATTGATCTCTGGTTGAGAAGGGAGTTTGCTGGACTCTTTGGCCTCAAGTCGGCTCACCTAGGTGGCGAGTTGCCCAACTTGGACTTTGGAAATTTTTATGCTCGAAAAGGCCATATGCCAAGATCTTCAATTTTGTGCCTTGTTATCTTTGAGAAAACTTCATGCTTTTTCCCCAATTGACCGATGGCTTCCAAAATATCTTCCCGGTCCGACTTGTAGAGAAAGGTGTAGTTGTTGGAAGGACCCTCACCCCTTGGATATGGTCAAGGTGGAGCTGGTCCACCTTGATACCCTTGAGCTTGGTTCTCCTCCCTCCAACAAAAATTTGGATGGTCCCAGTTGGGTTGAACGAGGTTTCATAGGGAACTTGCCTTGCTTTGTATTGGCTCCCCCAAAACTCTTGTTGTTGCCCCCTAGCAAATTGTTGCCTATTCCCGTTGTTGTTGTACTCCATGACCTTCACCTCTTGTAAGTTTTCCGCTACTTCGGGACACGCCTCGGTGTTGTGGTTAAGGTTGCATACCCCACACACTTTGACCTGATGGAACTTCCCTCTTAAGAGCTCTTTCATCATGGAGGCAAGAGCTTGGACTTTGTCCTCCAACTTAGGTGGTTATGAGGGCTCATCCAAGACCTTAACCATTGAAATTGTGCCAAACAATTGCATTCCATTGGCCATTTCTTCAAAGAGAGCCATCGCATCCTTTGGACTTTTGTTGGCAGTTGATACATTATATACGACATTTACCATCCACATATCTTCATCACACAACCCTTTGAAAAAGTAGTAAACTAAGTCTCCCTCCTTGAAAGGATGGTATGGAAAGCTTGCTAGAAACCTCTTAAAATTCTCCCAATCGTCATAAAGTGACTAAGTAGCTCCCTGGGCGATACTAGATAGCTGCTTCTTCAATCCGGTGGATTTGATGCCGGAAAGTACTTTTCTAGAAATCTCCGCTTTATATCCATCAAGGAGCATATACAACTGGGAGGTATATAATACATCTATTCCTTAGCCCTATTTTAAGAGAGAAAGGAAAATCCTGAAGATTATAGCCATCCTCCAAAACACCTGGAGGCTTCATGTTTGTACAGACTAAGTGGAATTCTGACATGTGCTTGTTCGTGTCTTCCCCTACCATACCGTGGAAGGTGGGAAGACGATGGATCATTCCATTCTTTAGCTCGCGGCTCACATTCGGTGGCAATGGGGGGAGGGGAATGTCAATCAAAATGGCTAACTCTCGAAGTTAGGGGCCATAAGCTCCCTCAGTGTTCTATTATCCTTTGTCATCTCTCACAGCTCTTCTACTAACAAAATTGGTCTAGGTTGAACCTCTACTCTAGCTCTCCGCTTTCTTCATTTCCAACTACATGTGTTATTAGTAAGGTAATTCAAAACTCCTAAGTTTATGGACCGAGTATATACCTTAAACTAGGGGTTAACATTGCCCTACCAAAGGCAACACTAGCAAACGAATTAGAAGAAACAAGATTACATACAAACATATTCAATCAACAAAAAACCGACAAAATAAACAAAGAAAAACAAAAGCGATACTAACTACTCAACTAACATGTTATGCCAATTGACAATGAAACTTGACTAGTATCCCCGGTAGCGGCATCAAAATTTGAACCGCCTCCACTCAGGGTCGTGAACGATAGCTAATTAAACCCGAGCGAAGGCTGAGTAAGGTCAAAGATAAAATTTATAGTTCTGCACCCAACTCACTACTAAGCTACCTATGGGGTAGTTAGTGGTTAGCTCAGGTATATCCACAGAGATGCTAGGGCTAATAGTCAATTAAAACACAACCACGTATGGGTCGTCAATCCGTACGTATTGCTAGGAATAGATAGTATAGTATAATTGGGGGTGGGGGGTTGGTTTTAAACTAACAACCACTAACATGAAAGGTAACAAGAAAGTAAACTATATAGCTAGACACTTGGGGAATATTTACATAACATGGTTGATTAAATGTTCCAATCCTCGACTCAATCACATTTAAGACTTCAACAACCTAATCTAGTGCTCATAACACATTGTGTGATCGATGGTCAGCACTTCCCCATACCTGTCTTGTAGGGTGCTCTTACAAATCTTCCTTCGGCACCACCTCCGTCATTAGAGGAGTGCAACAACAGTCCGACCATTGCACAAATCTGTTTCTCCCCCATACGATTACGTCCCAAACACTACACCACGGGTGTTCTGCCCCATAGGCCAAAAATTAGGCAAAGGGAGATAGACACCATATCGATGACACTAGGACCTCTTACAACCCTAGCTTGCTACTATTTGCTATCTCTACCAGTAATCCTACAGCCAACTCACCAGCTAAGACTGATGTGCTGGCATCATAACAATAAAAATTGGAAAAGACGCATGTGCACACACCCATGTGAACCCGGACCCTGCTACCCATATCACATCCACATTTCTCTTCCCTTGAGGGTATCAATGTTTGCACCAAAATGAACATAGACTAGAGTGTGAACTCATGGAGTGCATCATTCATGCAATAAATCTTTCAAGAACAAGCCATCATAATGTCATAAGCTCATAAATTAAGAAGATCTAAAGAATCTCACAAGAACATAATCAACACATGAATACAATTTATCCCCAAGCTATAGAAACTACTTCCTAGACTTGGAATTCAAGTATTTCATTGAATTCCATATCTAAGGACTAAAGCAAAATAAAAAGAGAAGAGAGAAAGGACCTGGAGAGAAGAGAGAGTGTTTCTCTCTCTAAGTTACTCTTAAAACTACAATATATGATCCAAGACTAAAAATATTCTTCTAAACCTAGTAGATTAAGGCTATATTAATAGTAGTAGGGAATTGGTCCTAGGAATAGGCCCAAAATAGGCCAAAATAGGTCAAAACCCTTATCAGCCGCCACTAACACGGATTGCCGCGAAAGGTGAGGTCTGCACCACTGATGTGGCCTCATGCTGATGCAGTCCACCAGATCCAGCACCGCTCATTTGCCTTGTACTGGCTCGAGGTGCAAAATTTGGCATGAGCCACTTGCCTTGTGCTGGGGTAAGGCGCACGATCGGGCGAGGCTGTGCTTGGCACAGTTTACGTTGTTTGGCATCACCCATCTTCAGGAAGGTTGTTTCTTGCATTTTTGATCCACAGTCTGTGTTGTTTGGTGTGGGCCATCATCAGAATCCTCATTTTTCTCAGCCTTTTGGCATGGGCCACTTCATTCTTCAAATCCCGCGGGCTGGTCTCAACATTTTGCACTTGAAACAATGCGGTCTGTGTGAAACGGGACTGTCCGCGCCCATACTTAGCCATTTTGGAGGGAAAAGGCCTCTTGAGCACATGGCATGTGGAGATTGGCATGACCCATGCTGGGTTTTGGCACGGCTCATGTCATTTAGCACGGCTCGTGCCAAAAGCCTTTGGCGCAGGCCATTCGTGCGAGTCACTGGTGCATGATCTTGTGCCGCCGTGAGCGGTCTGTACCTGCCCATTGATGTTTCACCCGACTGAACTTCTTTACTTTGCTATGAATGAACCGTTAGTCCGTTTTGAGAGTTCTTGTAGTTGATTTTATGGTGCTCGAGAAGACAAGTCCAATGGAATGAACTTCAATGGATGATTCTTCTTGGATCATTCCTAGGACTTGGCTCAACTCTCGGATGACAATACTCTATTTTTTCCTTGACCGTTTTGAACTTCAATACCACCTATCTTTGTTTCTATCCTTCTACTACCACAATGTAATTTCTATTGGCTTTATCTACTACCATTCTAGTATGAGTGGCCTTCAACATTTTCTACCACCCTTGCGAACGGCCTTCAATACAAAGTGTAATGAAAAGTACCCACATGCAACTTACTAAGTATGATCACAAAGAAAGATCTAGGTGCCCATGGATACAAGGTGTCCATTAGTACCAATTAAGTCTACAAAATGAAGGATATAGACAAGATAACAAAACATGGCCATTCAAACCTCTTGTCACATAAAATCAACTAATACTAGCAATCCAACATGAAAATAAAGCCAATTATTATGCAGAATGCATCGATTTACACACGCACAATGAATCACATCAGATGTGCACTGTATTTCAAGCATTAACCAATGCATTCGACACAATAATTCTCATGTTTTACTTGTTAAATTTCTAGTTTTACTTAGCTTTACACGACAAGGGATGTAGACACTCATTGTTGGTTTTCTTGTGTAAATCTCAAGTTTTGTAGACTTAATTGAAGCTAATGGAGACTTTGTATTCACGGGTATCTAGATTCTCATTTATGATCTTAATAGTAGGTTGCTGGTGAGCATTTTGTTGGCATTTGTAGAAGGATACTCGCAAGGGTGGTAGTAGATATTAGAAGGCCATCTGCAAGTATGGTAGAAGACTAAAGGCCACGAGCTAAAACATGGTAGAAGATAGAAGGGTCGAAGAATGAAGACAAAGAAGTGGGGAAATAGAGATCCAAGATTTGTACAGAGTTTTGGGAACGACCCAAGAAGAATCAACATCTATGGAGATACCATTGGATACCTCTTCTTGAGAGATATAAAATCGACCACAAGAACTCTAAAAACGGATTAACAGTTCATCTGTAGCGGTGCAAACAAATTTTGGAAGGAGAAGGACAGGACCATGCCATTTTACACAGTACATGTCATTTCAACTGATCAACTGATCCGCATTGTTCAACTGATCAAGAAGTGCATCCAGCTAACGGCTTGCGCCAAACAACACGGGACGCACGATTCAAAAGTTTAAAATGGATCACAAGCTGGCCGCTCGTGTCAGCCTACACTAACCGTGCTAAGGCACCCGACACAGACCATTCCTAGACATATACCTTGTGTCAGACGAGGCTAACCGTGTCAGCACAAGGCTATGGTCCGCACCAATGCACATGTCCCGTGTCAGCATAGGGCTACAGTTCGGGCCAAGATGCACAACCCATGTCAATTGCGGGTGCTAGGATTTTTTACCCCATTTTTGGGCCTATTTTAAGCCCAATTCCCTACTTCTATGTATAGGAGCCTTTAGTTTTCTAAGGAAAACTAAGCAGGCATAATGTAGATTTGTTTTTCTCTCTAGGTAGGTAGAAGAAAAACGAGAGTTTTTTCTCTCTCTAGAGTACTTCTTCTCTTTTCCTTCTCTTTTCCCACTTTTTTTCTTTTCTTTTCTGCATCTTATTTTCTTATATCTATGGAAATTAACTCCATATTTTCCATGTATTTATTTCTTAGGGCGTAGTTTATTAGCCTGGGGATAATATTTGTATTCATGAATTGACTTATCTTTTGTGAGATTCCTTAGATCTACCTATTTCTATGTGTTTATGATATTATGTTGGCTTGTTCTTGAATTTCTTATGAATTGGATGAATGATACATTAAGATTTGCACACATTGTAGTATACATTCATGTTGGTGCATATATTGATATCCCTCGGGGAGGGACACCTAAATGTGATATGGGTAGCGAGTTTTGGGTCCATGTGGGTGTACGGGTGTGTGCATGTAGGTCTTTTATGAGTTTTACTTCTACGCTGACAACACACTAGTCTTAGCCGGCAAGTTAACCCAAAGGGTTATGGGTATAGACAACATTTGGTAGCAAGCTAGGGTTTAGAAACCCTAGAGCCTTCGATAATGTGCCTAATATCCTTTGCCTCTATATGCCTAATTCGTGGTGTAGTGCTCAAAATGTAATCGTACAGGGGAGAAATAGATCTGCACAAAGGCAGGGTCATTGTTGTGCTCCCCTAATTACGGAGCCGGTGCCAATGGAAGATTGCAAGAGTACCTTACATGACAGGTATGGGGAAGTGGACATGTTGACCATCAACTACACCATGTGTTATAAACACTAGAATTGTGGATTGATCCTTTTCCTCCTAGTGATAGAATTGCGGAAAGGTACTCTCTCTATTTCAAGAATCTCTGCACTTTGAGAGATGAATTGAAGAGTATTTTGGTGGGAATACTAGTGAATTACAAGATGCAATGGCCGAATGGACAGGCTGAGCCAAATTCACTGTTTCGACCTATGAATTTCTGCACAGGGCTATTTTCCCAAACATGTATAGCTAAACAAATCAATCAAGAGAGATATTTTACAAGTCCTTGTGGAAAGGATTTATCCCGCCCAAATTTTTATTCATCACTTGGCTTGGTACTCTTAACAAGGTGCACACTAAAGACAAATATCATGATGGTGAGGATGAACCAAAAGTTTATATCTGCTCCTTATGCCACTTGGAGTTGGAAACAAATGACCACTTGTTCTTTAAATGTGATTTTGTTTGGGTGATATGGGATAGAGTGAGAGCCTGGATTGGCCTGAGAAGGAGAACTAAGTTGATTGAAAGCTCAAAAAAGTGGATAAAGAGTCAAATCAGAGGTTCTAAGCTAAGGAAAAAACTAGGCCCCTTAGCATTCGTAGCCTCAATTTATCATATTTGGAGCGAGAGGAATAAGGTGGAGCATGAAGGACATCAGCCAAACTCATCAAGGGTCTTCAAGATCATTTAGCATGAATGTTACATGGTTCTTAACCACTTATTTCCAGAGGACAACCTTTCCTAATATGGGTTTGAGTTGATTTTAGGTTAGCCGTGTGAACTTATTGCTGAAGTAATAGTTGTATGGTTGTTCTTCGGATTTGTTGTGGGGGGAGATGTGCCCAGAAAATTATGAAACATTTGTGGCGGCATAAGGTATGAGTAAAAAAGGTTTATAAGAAATTTACAGAATTTTTGAAACAGTTCTGATGCCATAAAAAAATTGAGTTCCTGATTGCGAGAATCTAGCAAAACAGTGCTGCTGCTGAAAGGAACAATAAAAATCCATGGAGGACTGCTCAGAAAATCGTGAAATTTTCTAGAAGGGGTGATCATGAATGATTGAAGTCTGCTCAGAAAGTTTGCTTTTACTCATACCTTATGCCGCCACAAATGTTTCATAATTTTCTGGGCACATCTCCCCCCACAACAAATCCGAAGAACAACCATACAACTATTACTTCAGCAATAAGTTCACACGGCTAACCTAAAATCAACTCAAACCCATATTAGGAAAGGTTGTCCTCTGGAAATAAGTGGTTAAGAACCATGTAACATTCATGCTAAATGATCTTGAAGACCCTTGATGAGTTTGGCTGAAGTCCTTCATGCTCCACCTTATTCCTCTCGCTCCAAATATGATAAATTGAGGCTACGAATGCTAAGGGGCCTAGTTTTTTCCTTAGCTTAGAACCTCTGATTTGACTCTTTATCCACTTTTTTGAGCTTTCAATCAACTTAGTTCTCCTTCTCAGGCCAATCCAGGCTCTCACTCTATCCCATATCACCCAAACAAAATCACATTTAAAGAACAAGTGGTCATTTGTTTCCAACTCCAAGTGGCATAAGGAGCAGATATAAACTTTTGGTTCATCCTCACCATCATGATATTTGTCTTTAGTGTGCACCTTGTTAAGAGTACCAAGCCAAGTGATGAATAAAAATTTGGGCGGGATAAATCCTTTCCACAAGGACTTGTAAAATATCTCTCTTGTAAATTTCAGAATTTTTTTTTTAAATTCTACTGGCTTACTGCGTGCGATTTTTGTGTGCGAAACACACACTGTTACTGTGAATCTTCTTCTTCATCTCATTTCTGCTCTACTAACGGCTCTAGACGGAAGCTGTTCCAATCCAAGGGGCAGGCTATGGCGTCTCCGGCGCCTCCTCCGCCACCGGATCCCATTCCACAAACCCACAGAAGCTTCCTTCAAGCACCTAACACCAAACAATCGCCACTTCTCTCGACACTCCCCGATACCCCAAACCTACACCCTATCACAGAATTCAAAGGAAAAATTGCTTATATCCTCCCACCTGAAGAAGGAGAACTACTAGCATCCCATTACCAAAACGCCCTTGTTGGGAAATTCATTCGTGGGAAACCTCCAATGGATTCCTTGTTGCAGGCCTTCAAATCTATAGGTTTCAAATCCAAATTCCAGCTTGGCTCAATAGATTACCGACATATTCTTATTCGATTTCAGGAAAGCGAGGATTATCAACGATGTTGGATGAAAGGGCAATGGACAATTCAAGGATACACGATGAAAGTTCAGAAGTGGTCGCCGGAATTCTCACCATCGGTGGAATCCTCAATCGTGCCGGTCTGGGTAACTTTACATAATTTGCCTCTTCATTTCTATAACAATTCTGCTATAATAGGAATCAGCTCACAGATAGGTAGATTCCTCAAAATGGATGCTGCTACCAAAGCGCTTACTAGACCATCAGCAATAAAAGTTTGTTTGGAGATTGATTTGTTAACACAGCTCCCTAACACAATTGTGGTAGGAATAGGTAACAAGGTGGCAGAATACCCTATTGAATATGAAGATCTGCCACTCTACTGCTCTCACTGCAAAATCCTTGGACATAATAACATTAAATGCAACCATTTGCACCCTGAGTTGAGGAAAACATCTCTGAAAAAACTTGAGGTACCTGAGGTATATGTTCACAAGGATAGCAAAAATATAGAACCTCAGCCTAAGGAAGTGACAAATAAGGAAAACTCCTCTGCACTAACTGTTTTACAAAAGGAGATAGATTTTCAAAATCAAAAATCACTTCTAGGTCAGCTGGAAAAGATTAGTCATAAAAAGAGAAATGCCTCCTTTTACTCACTAGATGACATATCAAAACCAATAACCACCTCATTCTGGAGAAAAAAAAAAAGCCAGTCACCTGATGTTACCAAATCCCAAGGAAATGATTTAAATGGAAATGTGGTAACTATCTCAAATGCTTTTAAATTGCTTGATGACTTACATGATGATGTGGAAGAGGAAGTAGTAGAGATGATTCATGAAAATGTGGATGAGGAAGTACTTGAGAAGCTTAATGAAAATCAGGAACCACAGGACCTTGATAAAAATATAACCCCTGCACCTAACCATCCTGTCTTTGAGATACTTCTAACAGGTGACTCAGAGCAGATCATCTCAGAGGCCAACACAGATGTTAATACAGTGGCTAACACAGAGGTTAACACAGAGGCTCTTAATCAGCTTGGATCAGAAAATGAGGAGGCAATGCAGATTAAGGTTAGTATTTCTGAGCAGATGCCTACCCCTCTAAATATAGATAAAAGTAATGGTAAGTCAGGTGACAAAAGTAAGACTTCAGCAAAGTTAGTGAGAAAACTAAGATCATCACAAAAAGCTACCCCTAAAGTTTTTAAATGATAAAATACACCATAATAGGAAATATCTTGGTTTGGAATGTTAGGGGAATAGGAACATCTGTAGAAAGATTAAAGATTCTTAAGTTAAATTATAAGATTGATATCATGTGTTTGATAGAGCCATGGCAGGATACACAGATGCTAACAGTTTTAAAGCATGAACTTGGATACTATAATGCTCTAGCTGCACAATCGGCCAAAATTTGGATTTTATGGGATCCAACTTTTAACATTATAAATCTAAGTGAGACAGACCAATTTGTTCAGGTTAACATAACTGATGTTGACTCCTCTTTTAACTGGCACTGCTACTTTATCTATGCAAGTGTGCATCGACAATTAAGGGAGGACTTATGGGATAATCTAAAAGTGACAGGAAATACCCCCTCCATTTATATAGGTGATTTTAATATTGTGCTCTCTGTTTCTGAGTATAAGGGCAGGAAGTCTACACCTAAAAAGAGCATGAAACAATTTAATGAATTCATAAACTCAAATGATTTGCATGATATTCCTACAGTTGGGAACTTCTACACATGGAGTAATAATAGATTTAAGGAAAAATGTAAAGATTTAATGTTTCAAAGGTTAGACAGAGGCTTAGCCTCCCTAGATTGGTTGGAGCTCTTTCCTAATAGCTCTATTCAAGTTTTAAATAGGCTGACTTTGGACCATGCCCCGTTATTACTTTCTGTTCAATCTTCTGAAGAACAAGCCCCTAGACCATTTAGATACCATGATATGTGGTCAAACAGACAGGAATTTAAGGATCTGGTAGCAACAAACTGGAAATTAGACTCCCCTTTTCAAGGAATGTATAGGCTGGTTTTTAAATTGAAGAGGCTAAAGATGGTAATTAAACAATGGAATAAAAATCATTTTGGTAATGTCTCACAAAATTTGACACACTATGAGAATGTGGTTAAAGAACTGGAAATCACTTTTCAGCAAAACAGTGATGACTTAACCACCCTAAGTGAGTTAAATAAGTCAAAACAGTTGCTTATGAGGGCTCAAAAAGAAAAATTCATGTTCCTAAAGCAAAAAGCTAGGATTAACTGGTTTAAGTTTGGAGATGCTAACACAAGCTACTTCCACCACTCGGTTAGAGAAAGGAGATCTAAGACAAGAATCAGTAAGATTAAGGATGGAAAAGGTAATTGGATCTCAGACCCATCTCTAATCAAAGAAGAAGAAGTAAGATTTTACAAAGAACTTTTTCATGAGGAAGTTGCTCAAAAAAAGGGGACTTTTTTTAATTATTTCCTTTCATAAATTCCTACTGTAATTTCAGACCAGCAAAATGAACAGCTCCTATCCCCTTTCCAACATCAAGAACTTAAGGCTGCAGTTTTTGACCTAAACAGATGTAGCTCTCCTGGTCCTGATGGGTTCTCAGGAGCTTTTTATACCACCTTTTGGGAAGTCATCAATGAAGATCTTCTTGATGCTGCTAATGACTTCCTAACAAGTGGATATTTACCTAAGGCCATATCTAGTACTTGGTTAACATTAATTCCCAAAAAGCCTACCCCAGTTTCTTTCTCAGATTTTAGGCCCATAAGTTTATCTAACTTTGTGAATAAGGTTTTTTCTAAAATGATCATGGAAAGGATCAAACCACTGATGGATTCGCTCATATCCCTTGAACAAAGTGCATTCATAAAAGGTAGGGATATATCTGATAACATACTTATGATGCAGGAAATGGTTAGAAGATTAGGCAGGACATCAAAAATCCCTAACCTCATAGTTAAACTAGACATGCAGAAGGCTTTTGATAGAGTATCATGGTCTTTTCTTAATTCAGTCCTGTTGCAATTCGGATTCCATGGAATATTTGTGCACAGAATAATGCAGAATATTGCTTCAGCTCATTTTTCAGTATTAATTAATGGTGTTACTTCAGGATTCTTTGCATCTAATAGAGGAATTAAACAAGGGGATCCAATGTCTCCTTTTCTTTATAACATTTTGTCTGAGGCCTTTTCAAGAGGGTTAAAAAAATTATTCCAGATAGGCTATTTACAGAACTTTAATCTGCCTAGGAATTGTCCACCATTAACCCATCTTATGTTTGCGGATGATACTGCAGTGTTCCTGAAAGGCAACCCCAAAAATCTGAAAAGATTTAAAAAATTCCTGTTGGCATATGAGCATACCTCGGGTCAGAAAGTTAACTTTGCTAAATCTAATTATTTTGCTGATCCAAAAAAACCAGAGGATAGATTGCTTTTAGTTTCCAGGACCTTAGGTATGTCAAAAGGCACCTTTCCTTTTAAATATCTAGGGACTCCTATTTTTGCTGGAAGGAATAAACAAGTCCACTACTTTCCTGTGCTTGAGAGAATGGAAAAGACATTAAACAATTGGAAAAATAAGTGGTTAAGCTCAGCAGGGAAAATTATCCTCATTAATCATTGTTTCCTTTCCATTCCAATACATCTGTTTGCAGTGCTCAGTCCTCCTAAAATAGTCTTAAGAAAAATGGAAAAGTTAGCTTCAGGTCTATTTTGGGGCCATAATGAGTACACAGGAAATAAAAAGAGATGGCGTTCATGGAAAAAAATGAGCATCCCTGTCCATGAGAATGGTATAGGCTTCAGGGATATTCAGGCATCAGTGGATGCTTTCTCTTGTAAGCTCTGGTGGAAACTGCTGCTCAATAAATCTCAATGGACCCAACATTTGTGGTCTCTCCCAGAATCATACAAGAATTCTCACACATGGCAAAGGATTTGCAAGGTAACAGAAGTCTCAAATAGTTTAACAAGAGTTATTTATGGATCTGGTTCTTGTTCTTTTTGGAATGCTAACTGGAATGGTAGTGGGGCTTTGTTTTATGAATGGCCTGAAGGTATGGAAATTCCATTTCCTGATATAAATTTGAGCTCCTTTGTTGCTAACAAAAACCACTATCTTCCATTATTGGAGCCTCATTTGGCTACCACAACCAATCTAATTTTGCAGGAGGTGGTAATCACAAACACACATGCTGATAGACTAATCTGGACCCCTACAGTGGATGGCAACTTCACCACTAGCTCAGCTTACAAGAACCTCAGACAAAAAGGTACACAAATCAGGTACCTTCATAAAATTTGGTCCTCTTTTATCCCCTCCAAAATGTCAATTCTTCTTTGGAGAGCGCTTAATGGAATTCTACCATTTGATAACATATTATGCAAATTTGGATACTCCCTAGCCTCCAAATGCCCCTTGTGTAGGAATCATTCGGATACTCTAGATCACCTGTTTAACTCCTGCCCCATTTCACTTGAAATCCGGAACAGAATTAACACACTCACTCATCTTCAATATCCAGTTTTAGGAAGCTTTAGAAACAGGGTAGAATTTTATTTATCCAAAAGAGCAGATTCTAAGATATCCTCTAGCATGAACATTGCAGTCCTCTTAGTTACATCATGGTCCCTGTGGATACATAGGAATAAGAGTATATTTGAAAATCAGGCTTTCTCAATAGATTCATGCTTCCATCATATTAAGGACCTGATCAAGCTAATTTTTGTTGCAAACCCTTTGAGAGGCAATAAAGAAAAACACAAAGAACTAATCCAAGCAGGCCTCTTATCTGATATACTACCAAAACAGAAAAGATCAGTTTCAGTGGTAGGATGGGAAAAACCGGTTGTTGATGTGAAACTTAACACTGATGCTACATGGAAGACTGGAGGTTTGTCTTCCTCTGCTGTGATAGTGAGGGATATAAATGGTGAAGTGATTAAACTTAGAACTCATGCCTTTCACTCAGAATCCCCATTGCATGCAGAACTTGTAGGCATTCAACAGGCATATCAGCTATGTTCAGAACTTAATTTACAAGGTTGCATGATTGAATCTGATTGCCTTTCAGCTGTAAAAGGAATTCAGGATCCTATGGTTAGTCCTTGGACAGTTTTTTCTATCTGTAGTTCTTTGAATGAGTTGCATAAAGTTAATCCAATTACATTCATACCTAGGGAGTCTAATGCTCCAGCTGATTTTTTGGCAAAATATGCCACTGGAAACAATCTGAAAGGTGATATTAACATGGACATGGCTCCACTTTTTTTCAAAGGTCTCATTTTGTTGGATAAAATGGGAATCAAAGGAATCCGTGTAACTCCCCGTTCTATTGGTTGATTCTATCTGTTGCAATTTCTGGTTTCTTCCTTGTCTGCAATGGAAACTGCTGGTCTTCTTCATATTTCATGCAGGAAAGGAGCATCTCATTAAGGAAGGAATGAAAGGAATACGAGTAGCTGACACTTGATACATCCGAGACGGGAGATAACTACAGATGGGAGATAACCACCTTCTATATGGGCACATCGTTGACAAATAGAAGTTCCGTTTTTTACGTTTCTTCGCCCTGTTCGCGATATGTCCTGTTTAGAGGTTATTTCGATTCATAAGAACCCTGGTTGGTTACTAGTTTCTGGAAACATCTGCTATCGGGAAACACTTACTGTCGGATTCATCCTATAGGTTGACCTTTTGTAATTGCTCCGTACTTTATTATTTACAGGCTGATTTTTGGTCTGTTTTATTGGTTTGGGGAGCCAATTTATTCCCCCCATCTCATGATGGTTTTTAATTAAAAAAAAAATTTCAGAATTTTTTGAGGTAGTGTGGGATTTATTAAGACGAAAGAAAGCTGATCATTAGATTCTGCCGATACTGACCTAGTACTGAAAGTAAATTCTAAAACAGATGGAGGGTCGCTTAGATAAATCTGAAATTTTTTGAGGAGCTGATTGTTGCAATGAGGTGGGATAATTGAACAATGAAGAGGTTTTCGTAACAACAACCAGCTTGGGAGCATATGTGGCTGGGAACTTTTATTTGGGTATTCTGATCAATATTTGGGCGTCACGGCATATCGACCAAATGCGATTGGGAGTTTTTTTTGGGGTCTGATCGGAAATTGGGCGGGATGGTCATCCTCAACAAAACTAGTTGAGAGTTTTATGGGTTTCTGATCTGCAGTGGGCAGGATGGTCATCCTGAACAAAACTGGCTGAGAGTTGTTTTATGGGTTTCTGATCGGAAAGTGGGCAGGATGGTCATCCTGAACAAAATGGACTGAGAGTTGTTCATGGGTTTACTGACCGGGAATTGGGTGGAATGGGCATACCTTTTGAAATTTGGTGTAGTCTTTGAGTCGACTTTATCTCTAATCGGTTGGAGTTCTTAGGAGGATGTACTTATTTTTCCTCTAGTCCAGCACGATGCACAGATGGAAAATAGTGCAAGTATGGTCATTCATTGACGGTGTTATTCATAACTGACAGGGGAACTAACTACTGCACGAAAATGTGATTCAGGTTGAAGAATGCATGGGCCACCTATCAAAGTTTGGTCGATAAGCTCTTCGAAAAATAATTAACAAAAAATTTGAGATATATGTTGATGATATAGTGGTTAAAAGTAGGGGCTTTGACCAATTTCTTCTAGACCTCGAAGAGACCTTCCAAAAGCTCCGAGAAGCTAATTTAAAGCTAAATCTAGCTAAGTGCATCATCGAAGTTGGGGCAAGTAAATTCCTAGGGTTTATTGTTTCAGAGAGGGGGATCGATGTCAATCCTAAAAAAGTCAAAGCATTGGTCAGCATGAAGCCCCCCTGAACAGTCAAACATGTGCAGAGGCTCACGGGATTGTAGGTGGCCCTCAGTCGATTCCTCTTGAAGGGGGCTGAGAAACACCTGTCATTCTTTGATGTGCTTCAAAAAACAAAGAAATTCTAATGGATGAATAACAATAACATAGCCTTCCAGGACCTGAAAGAGCGCTTACAAAGTTTTCCCACCCTCATGAAACCCAAAAAAGGGGAAGAAATATATTTGTACATCTCCGCATCCCCCCTGGCGATAAGCATCGTTCTTGTTAAAGAGAAGGAAAAATCTCAATTCCCAATATACTTCGTAAGAATGGCACTACATGGCCCAGAGACCCACTACACAGCCCTCGAGAAATTGATATTGGCCCTTTTCTATATTGCAAGATGCCTCCGACCATACTTCCAAAGCCATAGGATAATCCTGTTTACCAGCCATCCAATCAGGGCAGGTGCTTCTAAAGTCGAAGGCCTCCAGAAGAATGGTGAAAAGGGAAATCCAACTGGGTTAACACGACATCCAGTTTTTCCCAAGAATAGACATTAAGGGCAACGGACTTCATTGCCAAAACCACTGAACCGGTAGAAATTGAAGAGGACAATGAACCAGATGAGACATAGCAGTTGTACGTTGATGGGTTCTCTCATTCTGGAGGTAATGGGGCTGGAGTTTCGATCATGAGCCCAAATCAGAAAGATTACCCCTACCTTACACTTTGACTTCAAGAACACGAATAATGAAGCAAAATACGAAGCACTAATCACAGGCCTTCGAATTGCCAAATATTTGGGAGTTCGATCACTCGACATGTTTAATGATTCCCAAATCATGGTCTTTCAAGTCAAGGGGGAATATGAGGCTAGGGAGAGAAGTTTGCAACGCTATTTGGAAGTGTTCAAACCCTCCTCAAAAATTTCCACCATTATACCCTCAATCAAGTCCCTTGAGAAATAAATTCACAAGGTTGATGCCTTAAAAAATTGGCCTCGTCGGACCTAGACTTGCAATCTCAGGGGCATTTAATGATGGAGACGCTAAGTAACTGTAGCTTTGAGGAGGAAGCAACAATGATGGTGGTTGAGGAACAAAATTCGTGGATGATGCCTATCATGAGCTATCTTTGAGATGAGACTCTCCCGGAGGACCCATTGAAGCAAGGAAGATTGGGTTAAAGGTGCCTAAATACGTGATCCATGAAGATGTGTTAAATCGCCGAGCCATCTACAACCACTCCTCTGATGCGTAGTCTGCCCATGAAGCTGATTACTTGATATGCAAAACTCATGAAGGGGCCCGTGGAAGTTATCATGGGGCTCGATTAGTATATAAGAAGCTTCTCCTAGCTAGATACTATTGGCCGAAGATGTTCGAAGAGGTAAACAAGCACATCCAAGCCTTCCACCAATGCCAAAGGCACGCACCAATCACCCACGTTCCCCAGGAAGAAATGATGAACATTAAAAATTCTTAGCCATTTGACAAATGAGGGATTGACTTGGTGGGACCTTTCCCGGAGACCTCTGGCTACTTTCGGTACCTGATTGTGGCCATAGACTACTTTACAAACTAGGTCGAGGCTGAACCTGACGGGTGTAAAAGGAAGGCAGTGATTGGGTTCTACTGGAATAATATCATATGTATATTTGGGATCCCTCGAACGATCATAAGTGACAATGGCATTCAGTTCATCAATGACCATTCAAAAGCTGGTGCAAGGAGTACAAAATCCGCCAAATGGTCACAGTGTTTACCACCCCCAAGCCAATGGGTAGGTGGATGTCACTAATCAAACCATTGTCAATAGCATTCGATCGAGACTTGAAAGAGCAAGCTAGAACTGGATCAACGAATTATCTAGCATACTTTGGTCATTCTGAACAACAGAATCTTCTGCTACAGGAGAAACCCCATATGGCCTGGTTTACGGTTCGGAGGCGGTTATTCCAATGGAGAAAAGACTGTCCACCTTTTGAAGATTCGCTATAAGCAACAGACGATAAGAAGACAATCACGAGCAGTGCCGCTTGGACCTGGACCTCCTCGAAGCGAAAAGAGAGAAGGCAAACCTCCACGAAGCCAGTGTCAAAGAAAGGGTGAAGCGGTATCACGATCGGAAGATTCGGAAGGTCTAGTTTTCCCCGGGAGACCTCGTAATGAGGAGAAATGAGAAGAGTCGTAGAGAGCCAGAGAGGAAGCTAATAACAAATTGGGAGGGACCCTACCAAGTTGTTGAAGCCAGCCCGAGGAACAGTTATGTGTTGGAAACCCTCCGAGACAAATCAATTCCACGCATATGGAACGTCTTCAACCTTAGGAGGTATTATTATCCAAAATCTCAATATACTCGGGAAGGTAAAAAAATGCCTGCTTAGTGGTATCTTTGGGTTGAAGAACGCCCTCGGCCCAATAGCATTGTAAGCTAAGAGGATTCCTCTGCCTTTGGAAATCTTGTATCAGAACGTGTTACCTTCAAACAAGTTCTTAATTCCCACTCTCCTAAAATCGGAGTAACTGATAATCGAATACGCAACAAGCGCTCAAGACACGGATCTTGCAAACTATTCGAAGGGCCAACAAAGCCCAATCGAATGCGCAACAAGCACCCAAGGCACAGACCTTGTAAAATATTTGAAGGGCCAACAAAGCCCCAATGTGCAACAAGAGCCCAACGTATAGACCTTGTCAAATATTTGAAGGGCCAAAAAAGTCCCATAAAATGCGCAACAAGCGCCCAAGGCACAGATCTTGTAAAATATTCGAAGGGCCAACAAAGTTTCATCGAATGCGCAACAAGCGCCCAAGGCACAAACCTTGTAAAATATTCGAAGGGCCAACAAAGGCCCATCAAATGCGCAACAAGCACCCAAGGCACAGACCTTGTAAAATATATGAAGGGCTAACAAAGCCCTATCGAACACACAACAAGCGCCTAAGGCACAGACCTTGTAAAATGTTCGAAGGGCTAACAAAGCCCTGTCCGATCGTATAAACCACACAAGGCTTAAACCTCGTAATTTTCTCGAAAAAGTCAGAGAAAAAAGTTAAAGAAATTTAGCTTGGGGGCAATGACCCTACTTTAAAAAGGAAAAAATGCTTTGATAATAAAAAAAAGAAGAAAGTATTATTTCACAATATTAGGCCAGCACGCCTTACAAGTACACAGAAATAAATTACAACTAATTTTCAAAATAGGAAAACTTCCAGGGGACCTACGATATTGGCCTCCGGATGGAAAATACAGGAACCTTAAGACTTAGCGTTGGGGTCCTCTAACTAAAGGCTCTTCTTTGTCGCCAAAGGACCGTGGTCGAATTCGACTAGTAGTGTTACCTCCCTAATGGGATGAAGAACCTCTTCCTCAACCAGCGGTGGAGGGCTTCGAGTCATGTTAATTTTTTGAGTCGAAGCCATGGGAGGAGGGGGCTTCACCTGATCCTGAAGCCTCTTCATATGCTTTAAAATATTTTGGATTTTGAGTAATATGTTTCTGCTCCATGATATTGATAGTTTTTTGAAGAAAACCTTCAAAATCTTCAATCAGTGAAGCTTCAACTGTCCCGAGTTGGAGCCCGTATACTTGGAGGTTGTTAACCATTGCCTCGTATTTTGTATACAATTTAGAAATTTAGTTATCAACCATCTATTTGTCCTTACAAACGACAGCAATGAGGGCCTGATTCTCCTTAATGACTTGCTCCATGCAGGAACCAGGTCTCGGTGATATGACCAGACTTCTTCTTTCCACTGCTTGAGTTTTTTGGTAGCAGTTGTTAGGGCCGCTTCTCTCGGGCAACCTGAATCACACGATGGTAGCTTTTGATTGAGTTGTTTGGTCGAGAAGTTGATGCTCCACAATGGCTATATAGGTTTTAGCAGCCGAAAGGCATTCATGCATCGAGGTAAACTTGGCATTGGTAGTTATCTCTTTGGGAAACTTCATTATGCCGGGCTTCGAGAGATAAAAAATTTCCCGATATTTCATCCTTAGCAGCAGCTAAGAAATTCCTTTCCTCCCTCGAACGGCTTAAAGCTTTGAGGAATTCCTGATGCCTTTCATGAAGACCACTATGCCATAAGCCCAGTTCCTCGTAAGTAGCTCAAAGCTCCTCTTCAAGCCAGACAGACTTGAACCAAAATCAAAGTGCCTTGATTCAATGCTCCCAAGGCTTCTTTAATTTGGAGATACCTCTCCTTCATGATTTGAAAGAAAAAATTGAAGCAAGGCCCAAAGGGAAAAAAATTTCAAACAGTTTTTCCTACGCAAGATGTCTCCTAGGAAGAACTCGAAGGGGCAGGCCTACGCCGAGACCTTGGAGCAATAAGGGGATCCGGCTCTTTCCACTTGGTGTCTTCATCCACCTCCAGGTTATGGATCACCTCCGCTAAGAAATACTTGTTGGAAGCCTTCAAATGGTCGAGAAAGGGGAGTTTGATCCCCCCTATCTTGGATAGACTTCCACTAGAGATGGCTTAGCTGTTTGGGCTCCAAATTGTTCTTATAAACATCCATCATAGTAGCATACTCAGCCAGGAGATCCTTCGAAACGAAATGAGCCAAATTGTTCTGGGTAACCCCAACCAAAACCATGGAGATGGAGGAGAAAAAATCCCGGAACCCCTGGGTCTTCACCACCCTATTTGTATAAGCCTCAAAGGTGGAAGCATGTTTCTCAGGAGAGCAAAGGCTAGATAGTTTGGAAATTTCTGCTTGGACCTCTAAGAGTTTCAGCTCGAGCCCTTTCAAAATATTGTCTTTCTCGACAGCCTGTTTCTCGAGCTCCCCTTTGTGAACAAGAGCCTACTTCTCCAACTCTGCTCGGTGGGCAAGGGCAGTGATAGAATGCTTGGCCTCATAGTCAGAGGCCACGCTCTCCAAGTTTTCCTTGTTAGGAAGCAGTCTCGAGCAACTCCCCTCCAATCTCTTTAGACTTAGCAATAGCCTGCTCAGCTTCCTGAACCTTGTCCAAATAGGCCTGGAAAATAGATTCCAGGGCAACCGAGAAAGGTGCCTCTGGGACAAGGGTCAAGTGACCCTCCCCGTTCAGAGGAGGCAAGTTGCTCCTCCCTGAGAGGGGGCTAGTCTCCGAGATAGTGTTCCCGGAAGACCAAGTTCGATCGGATGGTTGAATGGAGGGGGCATATCAGTTCTTGGCCTTTGAGGAGAAGGATGGGGCATCGAGGCACCATCATGACCCCATTTTCTTCTGCCAATTTCATCCTCGAGCTCCGATTGAACCTCAGATAGAGCTTCCAATCGAACGGGGCTGGAAATGGGTGGCTGTGAGGGGCCTCCGGAGAGGCCTCTATAAACATTTTCTCGACCTAAATCTCATTGTCGGAGCCAAAATTTGTAGAAAAATCCACTAAATAAAAGAAAATAGGGAAAAATGAATTAGCCAACATAAAGAAAGTGAAAAAAAGACTAGATAAAAGCAAGGCAGGTAAAAACTAAGAGTGTCGTAAACACCTTTGGAGGGGGAGGAAGATATCTCAATGGGTGACTCCCCAAAATTGCTTTCCTGGGTGTGCTCTGATTCTGCCCCCACGGGCTTTGGCACATGCCCAGAAGTTTTCAAGCTACTGTCTTCTTTTTCTATTTTTTGGTTTTTTTGAATCCACTTCACCATCAATTGATGAAGCCTTCCTTGTTTCCTTTGTCTTCTTAGGTTGAGCGCCTACAGATCCTTCCCCCTTCTTATCTTTCAAACTACTCATTTTCTTCCCTTTGTCGGAAAAAGGCTTCACGGTCTCCGCCAGAGGAAGGGGTTCTATCATGACTGGCTTCTAGCGATAGATCCAGTCATATACCTCCTCTAGCTATAAGAAGTCAAAATTCCTTGAAATGATGAGGGGCTCACTCAGCAGCCAATCTCTATCAGCTATCACATCCTCCGGAGCAACATAGGCGCAGGGATTATCAAACTTGGGCTTGGATTCCAATCGGGTACATAGTACTCCTCAGCCTCTTTCTCAAATGTATAAATGGAGGATAGATGCCACCCTTTATAGTTAGAAGAAAGTTTTACAGGATGATTTAGGAACCTGCTGCACATGGTTACAATCCCTCCAAGCTTCGTATCTTGGCCCTCATCCGAATGCACCACAACTCTACTCCTGGAGAGATAGTATAGAGATCGAAAGACCTCGTAGTCAGGTTCAATGCCCAAGTTTTTACATCAAGTTAGGAAGGCCATGGTGAGGAGAATGACATTCAAATGTACTTGGGCCAGGCTTATCCAGTGCTCCGCGAGAAGATGAGAGAGGATGGGGGGTAAGGAGAAGCATAGGCCAAACCAAAGGTGACAGTCGTAGACTACGCACTGACTGGGCCTTGTATCCCTTGGGTTTTCATCTTCTCAAACCACGTCCAACCGTAAGTCCTTTGGGAGTTGAAACCACAAAGGTAGCATCTTCAAAAGTTTAGCAACTTCCGGAAGGTGTAGAGGGCTTTCGAGGCGGGAGTTAGAATTTTTTCAAAGAAATAGGAACGACCATCCTTGTCCTCCTGGATTTTGGCCCAACTTGGAACATGAGACCTCAATGAAGGAACTGGCCATTGATGAAGGAACGTCTTCGGAGCCCTGAAGGCGAGAACTCTCTATGCCATCAGCTGTAGAAGCGGCTGGGAAATAGACTGGAGTATATTTTCTCCCCGACGACGGTGTTTGCGACATTATAAAATTGAAATGGGAAGTTTTTGGAGAGGGAACTTACTAGTAGAATGGCCTGGTAAAGGGACCTAAAATTTTTTGAGAAAGATCGCCGGAAAATTGCGCGAAGTGAAAAGAGGGTTTTTGAGATTTGGGAAGAAAATTGGGGAAATCAAGCATGAATAGTGGAGAGCCTTGCTATATAAAGAGAACTTTAAAAGGTAATCATTACCTTGGCCGCCATGTAAAAAGTAACTTTATGGGTAAATGGGCCGCATGGGGGAGCCAAACCCGAGGCATTTATAGGGAAAACGACGCTCACGTGGAATTAAACAGGGGCTTCACGCACCCCAAAAGTAGAGAGTTAACTCCACCCTCGTGACTCTTCCACCTCCTTCCCTGAATTTGAATTACAAAAATTGAAGAAGTCCAATGTGACCTTTCCGCTTCCCTCTATGAGCTCAATCCCTTCAGGTTCTGAAGTAGATTAGGAGTCCGAAGGCCGAACCCCTCATTCGTCTCATAATTGGATTCGAGCTCCGGGGATGCTAGAAAATATTAGAAACCTAGAAGCCCAAAGCCTCTATGATTATACACGTGAATTCGAGCTCCGGGGAAGTTGGCACAGATTATGTCAAGGTCATGACTATCATCAATTTACGATTTGCGCGTAACTCCTGGTCTTTGACATAAAAAAAGAAGGTTGTAAAAACGAAAAAAAAAACATGTAAAAGTTTTGTCCTAGTTAGTGGAACAAGAAAGACATGGAAAATACGCAATCCTCCAAAAAAAATTCCCCTTTCTGTCTTTTTATTTGGTTTTCATAAATATGCAAGTGCATACCCTCCGAACTCTAGCGCAAACCACACGCTCGAAGGATGAATGCACTGTACCAAGGGTGTGGAATCCTTGGATTATGGTACAGTTTAGAATGTGGGAATCCGAACCCTATACAATCAGAAACAGATTTTCGGGTGTACCAAACTTCTAACGCAGATTGGAAGGTCGACTTCCAAATCTATCCTGGACTCCAGAAATTCGAGCGACCATGGGCTCTAACACAGAATTAGAGACCTGAAGGTCATACACCCCCTAGGGGTGAAAAGATAAAACTGGCATGATCTCGGGATCTAGCACAGGTTAGAAGCCCTGGATTTTGAGGCTTATTATTACTGTGTGTTTGTGGAATGTTCTTCTCTTCTTCACTTGGATCGCGTGTCTTTGTTTTGGTGTTCCCGTCTTCTTCTATTTTTGAAGTTTACTTGGCTTTTCTATTTGGTAGTTAGTGCGTATAAACATTTTTCGTGCTTGGTGGGGTTGGCTTAATGGTTTTAAACTGTAAATAAATTTTGGGATCTGTTATTTGTAGGAAAAGGGTTTTTTATTTGGTTTTTATGGCTTTGGGATGAAACTTGGTATATTAACATGAGTTCCGTGAATCTAAGAAATAGTGAGAATTCTTGATGCTGCCACACTTGTTTTCTGAATAGGTTATTGGTTGTTTTTTGGCAAGATTGGATTTGTAGCAGCAGATTTTCTGAAGTGGCTTCTTTGGTTTTGTTTGAACTAAGTGAAATTTAGTTTTACCGAATTATTTTAATAATTATTACTATATTCTAACATAACCTATTTAGCCACATATACGTAAGGTAAAAACTTAGAGACACGAGACTTGGTTACACAGTTCGGTGAATTTTACCTACATCTGTGAGGTATGGCCCAATTCAGAATGAATCCACTAATTAAAAAGATACAATACAAGGTACACCATACAAATATACTTATCTATCAAATTATGTCGTGTGTATTTTGTAAGCTCCCCTTGCTACCAATCCACCTTGATCAGACTCCCTCTGACCTCGAAACTTGTCGATGTTGGATCTTATCCTCCCAAGGAATTAAGATATACGATTATGAACTTTGAATAACATGTTATGTATGTTGGAACATATATTTGCTGGCTCTAGCAGTACTCTCAGAAAGATAGAAAATCTCTGTGCAGATTTTTACAATTAAGTTCATGAGTATAATGTAGCCGTAATGTCCCCTTTATAGTCCATGAGAAGATCGGAACTCTCCATGATTATATCCATAGTATTTTTCTTCCTTATCTGCTTCTGAAGCATATTCAAATCCCATGAATAAAGGGATTTTTCTTATCTCAATATCTCTTATATATCTCATAAATCTGATTCCATATTTGTAGAGATTTTCCATAAACCTAATATGTTTCTACCACTACCTAATGTATTTCATAATACTCAGACTTCCATAAATCACCTTAATCGCAATATTTTGTCCTTCTGTAAAACCTGTTAGGCTGCGGTTTCTACGTATATCCCAACATGGAACGTTTTTCTTTTCCAAATCAATTTACAAATTACCAATTAAGTAATCAATGCAAACAACCTAAATTTACAATCTCCCCCTTTAGCATTTATGAATCCAATCATTTAGGAAATAAGATCCCAAAAAAATTTCCAATCTTACAACATAAGTCTTCCAGAAATCCACATATGTTGGAACATATGCAAAATACTGAATCTGATTAAAGAATACCAAAAGAGAACCAAAAAATAAAATTCCAGAAAAAAAGAAATAATTCAGATTACAGTATCATCAAATAAAAAATAATATCAGAAATACTCTCCTCCTGGGGCCATGAACTGCCAATGGCAATAAAAACACTGAAATTGAATAAAATTTGCTCCCCCTGAACTCAGCACCTAACCTATGTTGGAACATAGTTAGTTCAGAACCTTCAATCTTGTTCTGGAGCAGCATTATGTGCTTCCAACTGAGCCTTCTCCCCTTCAATCTTTTTCTTCTCTACTTCCAGAGCAGCAATCTAGATGGCTATAGCCCCCAACCTTGCATTTAGAACAATCATCTTGGCATTTGTTTCCGTACCTACAGAAGTAGATACCTCTGGATTCCAAGGGCGATCATGCACATGTCCTAACCCAAAAGTCTTCTTGTTGTGTCGTAGAAACTCTGGCTCTACAATCACATCCTTGGCCTTGACCTTCACCTTTTCACTTATAGAAAACTCATATATCAGGCACAGATAGACTAGTGCATGTTTGGCTTTTAGGGCAAGTGACTGCTTCACTACACTCTACAGTATAAGCAATCCCAAATTTACTGCCTTCTGTGTTCCAACACAGTATAGCAGTTTCACCATTTCTCTTGTAAGGGTTGTGGTGTTGGAAGAGAGCATCCAGCAGTTTACTGCTACCTGATAGAGGCCAAAAAAATATATCCAGTTTCAGGCCACTCAGTCTTGTATCATCCAGATATCACTTCCAAAATCTTATCATCAGACTCATCCAACTCATCAGAAAATACTCCATTAAAGCTTGGATTTTTTTTACCCAAAATCTTGTTTATCTTTTCAGCAGAGAAACTAATTATTTTACCCCTCACAAAAACCCTATCTCACCAAGGGGAATCAGCCTCTAAGTTCCCAGCCATTAGGTTTGAGTAAACCTCAGCCACAATCTTCTTGTTTTATTCTAATTGAACAGTGGCAGTCTTCTTCATGCCAATCAACTTCTAAAATCAGAAAATCCACTAGTTCTGTATGCAGCTGATCCATTGGCCTCTCAAAGATGATTTTCCATTCAGCAAAAATGTTTCCCATCTCCTCGCAGTCATCATCATAGTAAATTTCAGAAATTGCATCACTTACCGGAGGTGCAGGAAGAGATGTCTTCTTCTTTGGTTCAGCATGAACTTTCTTTTTGGACTTCTTGGCTGGTGGAAAAGTCTCATTAGTAAGCATCTTCCTCTTAGCCCTTATGGTTTGAATGAACTCAGCAAAAACCTCATCGCTGAAGTAATTCAAATTTGGCTCATGTGTTAGAACATGCTCAGCCTGATTAACCTCTTCACTATCCTGCTCATTATTTGCAGCAGGTCCATTATGTGTTCCAACATGCCTTGACTCTTCTCTCCTAATATTAAATCCTCCGGTCTTCCCGGCTTCTGAATATTCCAGATCATCATATACATTCCCAGTAAAGTCAAACTGGTCTTGATCACCCATATCAGCATCAGTAATCTCTAAGACAGGTTCATCAACCTTCATGTCTTCAACATCCTCTGAATCTGCCCTCTGTGTTGGAACATAACCAACACTTTCCTCTCATTCACTGTCTATAACCACAATAATCAGAGGTCTTCCAAGCTCTTCAATCCTCTTGGCAGCATCAACATCATAAAACCTAATGGCATCCTATCAGTGAATTTAACCACCTCAAATCCCACTGTCTCAGATTCATCAATCTCTTTAAGTTTCACACTGCTAGGGTTTGGAATATAACAGTAAAAATGGAACATATCATTTCCGTTGTGCAAGCCGTATACCCCTCTCAACATTTTAAGTTCATAATTTTTCACATTATCAGGTCTCCTATATCCCCTGTGTACAACTCCAGGATATCCACATCTAAAACTCCCCCACTCCCAAGTTCTTCAAATATTTAAACTTAGTCAAGTCTATACGAATCCTATTTTCTTTAACCCAGTCAAATAATTCTTCAACTGACTCAAAAAATCTGTCATGCAAAGTAAAGTGAGGAGATTCAAGACCACATACCTTTCTGTAGGAAGTTTTGCCTTTGTTTGGAGCCTCATTCTTCTTCTCTTTGTCACCGAAGGTGAGCTTGGGGAGTTGAGCATTGTCTTTGTTCTTGTTTTCGGCCATGGTGAGTTTACAACAAGAATTTCGCTCGACAAGAATAGTTTGAGTGCAGGGAGGTTTTGAGAACTTCAACTTAATTAGAGCTCTAAAACAAGACCCAAATTCTTGGAAAGAATATCTCAACACTCTTTTGAAATCCAAAAATGCCAAAGAGAAGGAGTATATTGGCCGGAAACAGAGGGAAGATGGAAAGGGCTATTTTGAAACAAGGAAATAACTTCTTACTCCGCCTTTTTTCCTCTACTTCTGTGCCACCTTTTTTTCTTCCCAAGTCAAATCATTACATTTCTCCACTTGTCGACTCAAGTAAAAAACTCTTTAAATTCCAACATACCATATCTTCACAACTTCTATTTTCGTGGGCTTTTTTCTTCTTTTTATTTTTTTTGTTTTTCTAATTTTTGTACACAAAAATAAAATGGAAAAAATATTTACAGCTAAATAAAGCTTATATAAAGAAGTACCTCAAATCTAACATACACCTAAGTGTTGTCTGAGGAGCTCAAAAGTGGCAGTATCTAACGGCTTTGTGTAGATATCTGCAAATAGCTCAGATGTTGGAACATACACACCCACCACTTCCTTCCTTTCAACAAGATCTCGACTAAAATGATGTCTTATATCAATATGCTTGGTTTGAGAGTGTTGAACTAGAATTTTAGAAATATCAATAGCACTTGTGTTGTCACATAAGATATTCAAAGGCCCTTGATGAATTCCATAATCTTTCAAAATTTGCTTCATCCACAATAGTTGTGCACAACAACTTCCAGCAGCAAGATATTCAGCTTCTGCAGTAGATAGAAAGATCGAATTTTGTTTCTTACTGTACCAAGAAACTAGATTCGTGACAATAAAGAAGCACCCACCTGTAGTGCTTTTACGGTCATCTGCATTACCAGCCCAATCAGAATCACTGTACCCAATCATATCAGAGTCTTGATTCTTAGAATACCACACACCATACTCAGAAGTCTCAGTCACATATCAAATAATTCTTTTGACTGTAGTTAAATGGGATTCCTTTGGGTCAGCCTGAAATCTTGCACATATTCCTACGCTGAAACATATATATGGTCTGCTAGCTGTCAAATACAATAGACTCTCAATCATGCCCCTGTACAATTTCTGATCAACTCCAACTCCTCTCTCGGCATTTACCAGTTTATCAGAAACTCTCATAGGTGTTCAGACTGCTCGAGAATTGCTTAGCCAGAATCTCTTAACTAAGTTTAGGGCATACTTACTCTGATCTATCTTTTCTTGCTTGACTGGAAGCCCTAGAAAATATGTGAGTTCTCTAACCACACTCATCTCAAATTCAGCTTGCATCACAATAACGAAATCCTGCACTATAGATGATGAATTGGAACCAAACACAATATCATCAACATATATTTGAGCAATATAAATCTTTGAGGCTTTTTTAGCACAAGTAATGTGTGATCTACTCCCCCTCGATGATAACCTTTCTAAATTAGAAAGTTATTAAGTCGTTCATACCATGCCCTAGGTGCTTGTGTCAGACCATACAATGCCTTCTTGAGTCGAAACACATGGTGAGGGTAATGAGGATCCTCAAATCCTTTAGGTTGTTCAAAACACACATCTTAATTTACCACACCATTTAGAAAAGAACGTTTGGCATCCATTTGATATAGAAAATTCATAGAGCAAGCAATAGCAAGTAAAATTCAAATCGACTCTAACCTGGTAACTAGTGCGAATGTCTCATCAAAATCCATTCCTTCAACCTGAGTATATCATTGAGCAACCAGTCTGGCCTTGTTTCGAGTGATTTTTCCATTAGCATCTGATTTTTTCTTGAAGATCCACTTCCTGCCAATGACATTCACATCTTTAAGGCGAGGAGTGAGATACCATACATCATTTCGTGCAAACTGGCCGAGTTATTCTTGCATTGCCGCAATCCAGTATTCATCAAGTAAACCTTCCTTGTATTTCTTGGGTTCAATGAGAGAGATAAAACATAGTAATCCTGCTAATTTTCTATAATCAACCCTAGGGATTGAATGAGTACTCCTTGTGATTGGTTCTGATTGCACCTGTGTTGGAACGTGCGGTGAGTCAATGGGGGATGATGTTCCAACATACTCGATATCTTTAGGTTCAGCAGGATAGTCAGTCTGCTCATATGTTCCAACATAGGCTGGCTCATCAGGTTGACTGTGTTGAGTTGGAACATGGTCTTTATTCGGTTCATCTTCTCTATCACCTGGTACTTGTCATTTGTCAGAATTATCCACAATGACATTTATGGATTCCATAAGAGTATTTTTTCCAAATATGTAAACACGATAAGCCCGTTTGTTCACATAATAACCAAGAAAAATCCCAACATCACTACGATTGCCGAATTTTTCCAATTGCTCTCTATCTCTGAGAATGTAGCACTTGTTTCCAAACAAATGAAAGTATAAGACATTTGACTTCCTACCCTTCCAAATCTCGTAGGATGTTTTGCTTATGAATGGACGTAGATACACTCGGTTGATTGTATAATAAGCTGTATTAACGGCTTCTGCCCACCATCTTTTGTGAATTTCTTTCTCAGCTAACATGACTCAAGCTATATCCTGAAGAGTCATGTTCTTTCTTTCCACAACGCCATTCTGCTGAGGAGTGATTGGTGCAGAGAATTCATGTTGAACTCCGTGTTCATCACAGAAGTCACTGAATTGAGAGTTTTCAAATTCCATGCCATGATCACTACGAATTCTGACAATTTTCCCAACTGGACTTCCTTTTTCTATCTGTAATTTTATCACAAGACTTCTAATCCATGGTATCAAAATTTCCTTTTAGAAAAGCTACCCAAGTAAATCTAGAGAAATCATCAACACAAACAAAGATATATTTCTTGCCACTCATACTAGGTGTATTGACTGGACCAATCAAATCCATATGCAGTAATTCCATATTTCTTGAGGTAGTTATATACTGAACTGAAGAGTGGGGAAATCATTTTTTTAACCTTGTTGACATGGTCTACAAACAATTTCACTTTTACTTGTCAGAGTAGGCATGCCTCATACTGCCTTTGCATTTGCAATTTTCACCAAGGTTTTGTAGTTGATGTGACCGAGCTTTCTGTGCCACCAAAATCCTTCATCATGTTTTGAACTCATACACTTCACTTCCTGCTCCAGCAAGTAGCTCTGATGATCGAACGCGTGAGAGAACTTTGGCTTCACCGTATTTCACTCTACATTTATCTTTCTGAAATTCCACGGTTATATTGTTGTCACATAGTTGGCTGATGCTCAGCGGATTTTCCTTTAAATCTTCAACAAACAAAATGCTAGTGAATACTGTAAATCCTTCAATTTGCAGTTCTCCTTTTCCAACTACTCTACTCTTCTTTCCATCGTCAAAGGTAACAAAACCGCCATCATATGGTTTGATGTTTGTCAGAAAATCCTGAGTGCCAGTCATGTGGCAAGAACAACCACTATCAAAGTACCACGAATCTCTGGAATGTGCTATAAGAGAAGTATGTTTAACAAAGGAAGTACTATAGCTTTTAACAACCCATACCATTCTAACCATTTTTTTTATCGTTGTACCTCATCTATGTTGGAACATGCTGAGGGTTGTTGTCCTATCATGATGTCCCTGAGTAATTTCCAGCATTGTTCCTCTGTATAACCTTGATACGTGCAGTAGCTACATATGAGTGGTTTCCTTTGTTGAGGTTTGCCGAACTTTCTCTTTACCTCTTGGATCTTTGATTTGAGCGAGAATGTGCTCCTAAGTTGGTTGTCATACCTAATTTCATATCGATCTCCAAAGCTCTTTCCCATGATCAGAATGTCATCAAGTTTCAAGTTTCCAGTGTTCAACCTGGTAATAGCTGCTTCAGATGTCTCAGCTCTCTTAGTTGCTGAAATTATTTTTAAATTTAACTCATCATTCTCTTTTTTGAATTCAACAACTAACACTCGCAACTCCTTCTCTATCTCAACCAGATGGTTTTTCTCTCCCTTCAATATTTTTTTTGTATCAACAACTTGAAGCCACGTGGCATACATCTTCTCGTATGTACTATACATTTGTTTATCACTCACAACCAGTCTGTCATCATCACAAGACACATCATCGGAATCTATGTTGGAACATAGAGCTTCATCTTTCTCTGACATGTTGGAACATTCATCATCTGAACCACCATGAATTTTTGCTCCAAATGCCACATAGTTACTCGTGAGTTCCTCTTCATCTTTCTCATCTTCTCCATCTTCACTCCATGAGGTGACATACGATTTTCCCTATTTCTTCGGGGTATTTGCACATTCAGCCTGAATATGACCATATCCTTCTTATTCTTCACATTGATTTCGTCCAGGCTATTTTTAATTCACCACTTTGATTTCTAGGGAACTGCTGATTTCCTTGTTCAAACTGTGTCCCACGGTTATTTCCATATTCTTGTGCTCTTGGTCTATTTCCATCACATATTTCCTTTGAATTCTTGTTTACCACCTTCTTCAGCATTCTTGTGAAATTCTTCAAGATAAGTGCAAGTTTTTCAAATTCATCATCACTATCAGATTCATGATTGTCCTTTGCTGACGATGTTCTGAATGCCAACTCCTTTTGAACTTTCTTTGTAGTCTGTTGGAATGTCATCTCATAAGTCCATAACGATCCCATTAATTCATCTAAGTTCATGGTGGCTACATCTCTTGCTTCTTCTATAACTGCAACTTTCATTGCAAACCTTTTAGGAAGTGATCTCAAAGTCTTCTTCACCAATTTTTCCTCTTTGTAAACTTTTTCAAGTTGATACACCATATTGGAGATGTCTCTGAGATTCCCGTTGAATACAACAATAGTGTCATCCTCCTCCATCTTTAGTTCCTCGAACTTTGTAGCCAACATCTCTAACTTGGATTCTCTAACACGATTAGTTCCTTCATAAACAATTTGCAGAACATCCCAAGCTTTCTTGGCCTGATGGCTTGTGGAGGTGAGTTTGAACTGATTTTCATCAACTTCTGTGAAGATAGCATTCAACGCTTTTGAATTTTCCAGTTAGGCCTTGAGTTAATCACGAGACCAAGTAGATTTGTCCTTGAGTTTAGGCTCCTTCTTACTTGGCTCTCCTTCTTTTGCCTTAGAGTTTGTTTCAACATCTCCAGTAGGGTGATTCCACTCAGTTTCAACAAAGTGCAATGCTAGTTCATCCAGTGAATTGATAAAGACTCTCATGTGTGCCTTCTGATAATTGTAGTTGTTGCCTTCTAGCAGAGGTGGCCAAGACACCGAAGCTCCTTCTTTGGTTGCCATGGTAAAACCAGATCACGCTTTCCTTGACACAACCAAGGAAAAAATAAGTGACCAAGCTCTGATACCAATTGAAATTTATTTTTACCAAATTAGTTTAATTATTATTACTATGTTCCAACATAACCTATTTAGCCATGTATACGTAAAGTAAAAAAACTTAGAAACATGAGACTTGGTTACACAGTTTGGTGAATTTCACCTACATCTATGGGGTCTGACCCAGTTCAGAATGAATCGACTAATCAAAAAGATACAGTACAAAGTACACCATACAAATATACTTATCTATCTAATTATATCGTGTGGATTCTGCAAGCTCCCCTTGCTACCAATCCGCCTTGATCAGACTTCCTCTGGCCTTGAAACTTGTCGATGCTGGATCTCCTCCTCCCGAGAAATTAAGGTATACGATTATGAACTTTGAATAACAAGTTACGTGTGTTGGAACATATATTTGCTTCTCGCAGTACTCTCAGAAAGATTTTTAATCTGTGTGTAGATTTTTGCAATTAAGTTTGTGAGTATATTGCAGCCGTAATGTCCCCCTTTATAGTTCATGAGCATATCAAAACTCTCTATGATTATCTCCATAATATCCTTATTTCTTATCTGCTTCTGAAGCATATCCAAATCCCATAAATAAAAAGATTTTCCTTATCTCAATATCTTTCATATATCTCATAAATCTAATTCTATATTTGTAGAGATTTTTCATAAACCTGATATGCTTCTACCACCGCCTGATATATTGCAGAATATTCAGACATCCATAAATCACCTTAATCGCAATATTCTGTCCTTGCATAAAACCAAGTAGGCTGTGGTTTATACGTATGTTCTAAATGGAACGTTTTTCTTTTCCAAATCAGTTCACAAGTTGCCACTTAAGTAATCAATGCAAACCACCTGACTTTACACTAAACTTTGCTAGAGAGGAGTTCTCCTGGTAAAACAAAGACTATTTTGCTCTCAAATCTAAAGAGAGATAGTTTTTAGCAGTTTTTTTTTTTTAATTTTCAATGAGGGAATCGACCTATTTTTAAGAGCCACCTCGACTGGGAACTAGATTACCGTAATTTTCAGCAAAATCTTGCAAAAGTGAATATCTTCAAGTTTTTTTTTTTTTGCCAGAGAACTATAGTTAACGATGATTCCTAATATCCGTCATCGAATAGCTAGATCAAGCATTAACTTGAAAGTAGAGATATCATCTCAAGTAGCCGAGCACTAACATGTGAAAGTATATGATTCATTACAAAAAAGAGTGAAGAACGAGGCCAAAGAGATTACTGATCTGGAATATCTTCAAGTTTACTCCAATGTTTTTCATCGTTTACTTTTATTATCTACTACATCATTTGATATATAAATTAAATTTATAATTTTCAATGTGCATTGTATGTTATTATTATTTTAAATTATTTAGTAATATTTTTATAAACATTTGATGGTTAAAAAAGTGAATCATTGAAGACACAATTGACACTAGTGGATGAAGATCCTTTTAATTCAAGGAAATAGATTTCGATCATCATTTATGTCTCCACCGTCCACACCATCGATGATGAAAGGGGGATTTTGAGCTAACGTTGATGAATTTCTGACATCCTGTGAGCTTCCTCATTTTTAAAGTCATAATAGCTACAATTTTATTTCATCTAATTATCAAATCAACTGGTTATAAATTAATTTTAATTTTAATTATTTCTATTTGTATTAAGCTTTAAAGAGAAAAAGATATAACTAGATGATGCACTTTGTCGGAGGAATCTTGAAAATTTTATAAACCGAAGTCGAAAGCCATTTTAGGAGAAGAAAGAAGCTAGAAATGGCACTCTTCCTGCCCTGTGACCTAGAAAGACCCGCGAAAACCCTCCAGAATTGAATTCTTCAATTACTGAGCTCTACTTTTGGAATATAGAAGGTAACTTTATCCTTTTTGTGAGTCAATCAATTTTTGGGGCAAGAAATCCTTTAGTTCATCTTGTTTCATTCCTTAGAATACTTTCATTATGTATTTGAATCTTAGTATGATAGTAGTTGGTTGAATCCATCTTTGGAACAATTGATTGAACATTCCATCTTCAACTGTGAGATTCTGAAACACCATGTTTTTATTGAATGTTTATTATTTATTTTTCATGGATATAGTGTGATTGATACATGATCTTGCTAGGAGTACTATTAGATCAGATTATGCAAAATAAATATTTTAGCTATATTTGGAGATTTTGATCAATTTTCAGCTCCAACAGATGCTGCATCATGTTCTCTAACATGGAGAACTAGAGGTAACAAACATTCTCTATATTGGTATATAGAGAATAAAATATTTGGAGAATTAGAAATTTAATGCTAATAATGCCAACCACCTTTAATTTAATGGTAATTTTCTTAATTATTTAAATAATTTTGATACCGTAGCTTTCATGACTACCGTAGCTTTTATGCGAAGGAAAAAATGTTGACTGACGACATTCGTTAAATACTAGTCGTTACTTACAAATTTCTTTATATATATATATTCATTAATTTAAAAAATAGTCGTTAATTAAATTTCTTTAAAATAAATATTAATTTATTCATATTGTATTTTGTAGCACAAAGTATCCTCTTAGACTGATTAACCATTGAATTAAACATGGTCATTTTGTAATTGACGTAATTAATAGGGTGATTTAGTGTTTGATTTTATTCATTGCAACAGGTTCCCATAACTTTTTTAAAAAAATTTAAATGTATCGTAATGTATAAATAATTATATTTTGACCATAAAAATTATTGGAGCGGAGTTTTTCATGATTGATCTAATCGTTAATCGGTATAAGAAGAGACTTTCTGATTTTGTATTGGTTAAAGTATTTATTTTTGTGTTATCAAAGAGAGATTATTATTGTTTTATTCAATACAAAGTTATGCAAAATAGAGAGTGTGTTAAAGTTGAATAAAAATATATAGGGAACATGAGTTTTCGTTCTCCATTTTAGAGTAACTTTTGGGTAGAATCCGATTGTTCTCATTTGGTAGCAAACTAAGAGTTAACTTTGAATGTCGGTCATTATTTTATTACTTCTTTTAATAATTGAATGATTTGATTTAGAGTTCGTCTTCTATGAGACCGTTTTATGGTGAGACCAGAGATTAGAGATAAAATAAGAGAAGGACAAACTAAATTTGGACAGAAGTACTTTGGACTCGGAGTATCAATAAAATACGCGAAAAGAGTGGGGGGCCAAATAGAAAGTATCAGAAATTTTGGCAATCAACGCGTCTTCCTCCTTCATCCGCCTAGCCCTCCGCCGTCGCCTTTGCGTGGCCGTTGCTCGCCTTGCATCGTCATTAATGTTGCATTGCCACTGCCTCGCCATTGACATCGCATTGAGCAATCTTAAAATCGCTCAAATTTTAGGAATCACGGCCGAAAGTGCAAAACGATTCCGATGGTGTTAACCTCCTCGCCTTCTCCATCGTATCCTCGCCTTCTCCGCCATTGAATCGAATTCTCCGCCGTCAAAACCCTAGTTTTAGAGATTCGAACTCCGTCGAAGCTTGAGGATGCTCTAATTCGTAACTCCGACTTTGATGTTCAGTTTCTCGCCAGATTCGATGGTGACGTCAGCGATCGAGGGATTCCGGTGGCCAGGGTTTCAGACGCCGGAATGCAATTGTGAAGCTGGTGCTAGGCTCCTTCTGCTAGCAGCATTTCTGGCAATCTTAGACTTCCGGTTATCAATTCACGATGTTGATAATTCGATGGCCTCTGCCTCTAGGTAGCTTGTTCATATACAACACCTTATTCCTTGTGCACCTGCTTGAGTTAATACCGTTTTTGTTGTGTTTATTTATGTGCGAAATTTTGTTGTATGCGTGTAACGAATGTTGTATTCAGGATCCCGGTGAATTTCATCTGTGCATGGAAAAGAGAGGTGGATGTGGATGTGCGCTTCTGCTATTAACTGGGACCAAGAGTCCAGTTGATATGTTAGCTGATAGTAATGGTTACCATGGAGCAGGGTTGCTTAATTTCCATGAGAGCGAGATTGATCAGTGGAAGCGTTTCTTTCCTTTCTGAGCCATGAGTGTGCTCCTAGTAATGTCATTTGGGAGACGCTGTATCCTGAGTGGATCGATGAAGAGGAGGAATTTACGGCGCATTGATTTCATGGCTGTACTCCTAGTAACTTCAACATCACATGTGGCTCGTTTGCATTTGCAGCTTACTGCCACTTCCAAGGCTTCTCATGCAATGCATGTCCTTCTGATTACTAAATGCTTCCCAACACCAAATCTCTTTACTTCCAAGGAGCTAGTTGTACGTGAAGGTAATGGCTAGCTATATGAGCCCGATTTAAACACACTGAGAGAAATGATTCTCCTTCCGATCATGTGAGCTTTCATCCTATTAAATTATTAAAACATCATTCGGGCCTAATTGTTTGGAATTTGTCTTTAGTAGGGAATAACTTTTAAAACTTCACATCCCAATTATAATTCATCCTATTTAATTATTAAAACATCAAGGTTAAAATTTATTAAAACATCAAGGCTAAACATCAAATAGATAAGTTAAAAATTTTCAAAAAATAATAAAACAACATCCAATACAAAACTAAAATACACATAATGCCCAATTCATCTAAATTAGCTTGCCGGGACTTTATTATTATTTACTGTCATACTGAGATGTTACACAGTTATGTTATAATGGTTCGATTTTTTTATTTGATGTTTTATAAAAGTACTGATGAAGATGTTGATTTAAACAAGATATTCATATGCTCCACTGCACTTATACATTCCACTGTTGTTGAATTGAAATAACTTGTTAAACATCATTCATTACAAAAAAAAAAAGAGGTCCAAATGCCCTAAAAATTTGCTAAGATAAAAATAAATGAAATTCAAATAAATCTAAAATATCAACAACAATCCAGTGTCTCGACTCTAACAAATAAACCATTACTCTTAAAACATCATTCAAACAATACATCCAAAGCAATCAAATTCTATCACCTCCCCTCCCTCCCAAAATTTTTTTATTTCCCTTCGTTGTGCGCTTGTTCACGAACTTGCCTTCTCTCTTGCAGGTTTTGAAGCGGATGAATCTTCTACTCCACCAATGCCAAAATCAAAGGTTGATCTGGTCCTCTGTTCAAGGGAACATCTTCATGAGCATGATTCCTCATAGCATGCTTTCATTATCTCATGAATGGCATTGTAAAGCTCTACCTTGGAAAGTGTTCATGTGAAAAAAACCCATAAAACATCACATACAATCAAAATTAAACATCAATTGCACACTTAAGCATGAAAACATCACAAGCATCAAGCGTTGAAATTAAAACACCACCCCAACAGTGATAACAATACTTAAAGCCTGAAACCTGAAACATGACACTGAAAACAAGAAACATCATTACCTGTACCAGAAACATCACTGCTGAGAATTAAGACAAACTCTTCTTCCTTCTCAATTGCAGCAGCAGTGATGCAAATATTCTTAGACATCTAACAAACAGTAGCAGCAACACAAATATTAGCATATATCGAAACAAAATCCTAAGATATCACACACACGATCAAACAACAAAAATGAACATCAATTGCACATTTAAAACACTACAAGCAGCAAATACTGAAATTAAATCATCACACCAGCACAGATAACAATACTTGAACCCTAAACATGAAACATCACATAGAAAACCTGAAACATCAACAACAATATTTACAGATCCTCTTTCCTTCTCGATCGCAGAAACAGTGGCAAAATCATTCTTAGACATCTAAGGATCATCACAACAACAACAACAACAAAAAAATTAACAAAAATCGTAACAAAACCTTAAGACATTACATACAATCAAAACTGAGCATCAATTGCACACTTAAGCATTAAAACACCACAAGTATCAAGCATTGAAATTAAAACATCATAACAACACTAATAACAGTACTTAAATCCTAAAGCCTGAAACATCACACTAAAAACAAGAAACATCATCAACCATAATTGAAACATCACAGCCAAAAATTCAGAAAGCTTAGAAATCATTCTTCATTCTCGATTGTCGCAGCAGTGATGCAAATCTCCTTAGAAATCTAACAAACAACAGCAGCACCACAAATATTAGCACAAATCCATAAGAACAACTCACAAAACACACAAAAAAATTTTTTTCCCAAATATTAACTCATTGAACAACATAAACCCTAGAAAATCACATGAACCAAAAAAAATTAAAAATTTGAAAAAACTCTAAGCAAAGACATTACCTTCGAAGATAAACACAAAACAAAGCTCTATTATGTTCGACCATCGAAATATTAGCCAAAAAACTCCAAAAATCATGACGAATCACTGCTCGCAAGAAAGAGGAAGAAAAACAAAGATGATGAGCAGTTGAATGGAAGAAAACGAGCTTGAATGGAAGAAGATGGAAGAGAGATGAATAGGAGAGAGAAGAAGGAGATTTAAGTTGGAGGAAGAAGGAGAATGTCCGAGAATATGAGAGAAGGGATAGGAGAGAGAAAGTTTAAGAAAATATGAGACAATAATGAGTAAATGTTAATATTTATTTATACATGGACTTAAATGTAAAATAGTAAAATTTTACATCCGACCCCTAGATTTTTAAAGCTTCAATTAAAAACCTCATTTGTAATTGTATCTTTGTTCTCACTATGACACTTTCTTATGCAAGACTTTGTCTTTGTTTTAATGTTCATCGCTTGTATAACCTTAGTAAGCATATTAATTCTCCATATTTATTGGTACTAACTAGTTAGTAAACACTGCGCGTTGCACGGTGAGTTAGATAACAAACTGTATTTGCAATTTTAGGTATCTTTTATTATGCTAAAGTATTTGATGATAAATAAGAAAGAAATGAAGTTGTGAGATGGAGGTAAACGGTAAAAAAAAGAGAGTTTTTTTTTTGCTAAGTATGTTGTTAAAAGCTATGTAAATAAACATATAATTAGAATGTCGAAGCTGCATGGATAATTGCTAAAAAAATGGATAACCCACCTTCTCGTCAAAAACCTTCCGAGTACTTTGATCAACATTATTCACAAGAGATAAAGGTTTGTCATACATTCTTCACAAGAGATAATTGGTGTAAAAGTTTTTATAAAAGAGAGATAAACAAGTACATCAATTAATAAAAGCACCATTCTTTCCTAGTGATCTTTGAGTGTGCATTATAAAAGTGTAATCGTGTTTAAAAGAATGACCGTCAATCGATACACTCCTATTTTCATCATCTATGATGAGAATTGCAGTGATAACCAACAAAATAAATTTGGAATAATGCTTATCAATCTTGACAATTTTAATCAGTGAACCAGAAGATTGCAATGCTTTGACTCAGTTCAATTTAGTTGTACCCAAGCATCCTCTCCAAAATAACACCACTACCCCCTTCCCCGAACCTAAATACTAATTCAACCAATGTAAAAAATATTTCTATTCCCAGCTGCACAAAAGTCATTTCCATTTGCGATAAATGCAAGCAAAATCTAATCCAAAACTTTCCATAATATTAACACAAATCTATAAAATGTGCATGCATTGAACTCACATTGTATCCACTACAAAAATGAATCAAATAGAAAATCAATGACATAGCAAAATATTACTCTAAGAAAATGAATCAAATTGCATTGTTTGTTAAAATGGTTGTGAATGTTTCCTGCATTGTACATTACTTTGCTAACAATGCAACCTGAAAATAAAATGCTCTTGATTTCACATTATACATTAAAATGATGTTTTATCTTGCATGTGCATTAAAATGGTGGTGAAATTAAGAGCAATAATATTGTACCCAAAACTCCCAACATAATCACAAGTCATCTAAGAGCAGGTTAGTTTATTGGTAAATAGTAAAAAAATAAAATAAAACAAATCATTCGGCCTCTTTAGTAGCTGACTTCAAAGCATCATCTCAGCTCGTCACTATAAGCAGGATCTGCCTCTTTAGATGTACTATCCTTGCCCTTGATTTCAGCATCATCTTTACTATCATTTTTTTATCTTTTGGTTTTTTTCTTTTCTTTTTCTTAGAATCGTTTCCAAGAGTAACACCATCAGCTATATCCCTATTTGACAAAAAGGGAGGGATACAAAAGTAAACAACTAATAGAAGGGGTAATCCACAAAAAAAATGGCAAAGAACTACTAAAAATATAACATTCTTCATCAGCAAAGTAATTCACATGCTAAAGAAAAAATTATACAATATACTCTCATCAAATTTCAATGGCTGGAGTTAAATTACCTCAATGTATCAACACCTTGGCCATCACCATCAATCTTTGTTTTTAAGTTCTTATCAACAGCATCCTTTCCTTCATTCATTGAGACTCTATACCAGTGTGATCCTTTTTCCATACCCATATAGCAGAAATTTTTTCCAATATTCATCATTGAGCTTCATTTAGAAACCAAATATATGATAGAATGAAATTTAGCTTGTGGTCACTCGTAGCACAAGAGTACCATGATAAAGAAAATATAACTTCACCTCAAAGCTAATAGATAAACCTAAACCTGTTAACAAATTCTGAGATAACACGGCTATAGTAAGTCCAGACCAATTCAACAAACACCATAGTAACATATAATCTTCTCCTACTATAGGTGGAACCAAGACAAAATATTGGGGGGGGGGCTCAATTATAATGCTAAGTTCTGTATTCACGACAGTTAATACAAACACATTCAAACAAAAACACTTACGTAGTGAAATGAGTATGGAATTTTAGGCTTTTACAATTACAACAAATCGCTAAAAAACTATTTTCTATACTCGCATGTTTAGGTGAAACTCAATAGCGAGCCAAAACTTTGTTAAATAGTAATATATATAAATACTCACGATATATTAAATAGAACGGAAATAGCTATCATCTGCAACTAAAGAGAAAGAAAACCGCACCTTCAATCAACATGATCTGATACTTCCTCAAACAAAATTTAAACTAAATTTTCTAAATCTATCACACATCACAATAGCATACAATTCTTTACAGCAATGTAGTTGTTATAGAACATAAAAACCAAGATGAAGCAGGCTTACAGGAGCCCATCTGTATAAAATGGAGAAACCTGTCAAGAATATCTCCCTGAACAGTACAAGTCCCTTCTGCTCCTCATCAAACTTGTATAATCTACCATATGAGTATCCATTCTCCTAAAGAGTTCTTGGGTTATAACATTGTCGGATTTCCCAATGCAAACACACAAAAACACATAAAACACACAAAAAATAGTCGTTAAAATTCAATCTTCAAATCTGATAGAGTGAGAACATAAATTGGAAACTTGAAGAATTGCTAAAAGGGACTAACCTTCATATGAACCATTCTCGACTCCTTCTCCAAATCCCTTATCCATTTGATAAGCAGGTGGGCTTCTATCCAAACAAACTAAACTAACATAAATATTTGAATAAGGGATCACCCTTAAAAGCCATCCAAATCAAGAAATCAAACATCTTAAGCAAACTAACCTGCTCCATTCGATACTGCAGTCTCTACATAAGTTATGCTGAAATCGAAGCCCCTGAGACCATAAAAGTCATTGTTGCAACCATTGCTCAGAGTCTTCTTCTTTCAGTAGGGGTGCCGTCTGAAATCCAAAGGGGCAGCGAAACATCCGTTGGCGCACCCAATACTAAAACCCTCGCCAATATATCTAGGGGTGGCTACGACTGTCCCTCGTCACCCCTAGTTCTGCCCTTATGGAAATCAACAATGGCCACAAAAAGCAAAAACAAAAGAACACTTGGGAAAATACCCCCACTGTTAGGGACAAGAGAAAACTGATACATTTCAATATCCTCATCTTTAATGAAGTGATCCACAAGCGACTGGTTGCGTGTGCTCGTCTTTATCAGACGTTTAGAGCCTATTAAACTCCACAAATAGCATCACAACAACAAATTTAGTCAAGGCTTTCAGTATCACATCTCTAATAAACAAAACTCAGGTTGCTCTCGCACTTCCAAAAGAGAAATACACAGCCATCAACTTCACAACATTTCACCTAGTTATGAATTCTGCACACACACAAACTCTGTAACCAAAAAAAACATCAAACTAACTAACATGAGAACATAGTTAGCCATTCAAAGAACCAATTAATGATAAAACCAAGCTTACTTAGTCTCTCCGAGAGACGCAATAGCCAATTACTACAAATTCAATATCAAAAACCGAAAGCATCAACATATTCAACCTCAGTTTAATTTCAAATAATTGCACAACTCGTTCCTAACTACGGATGCACAGGGTGCAATACGGTGCACAAATCAGTAAATAATCGAACATATATGCCCACATATTAAGCTCCACTTCAACACAATAACATATCCACCATAAACAAACCATGCTTATTCTAGTGCTCAAATTAGCAGCTCATAGTAATCGAGTAAATTTTTTCAAACTCATTTAACATCAAACAAACCTCATACTCATGCATAACTTGAGAACCGCAAAATAAAAATCATTATGTGAATCTGTAAATAAACAAACACATGTGTTGATATATTTCATTCAAGCACACAATCAAACCTTTGGAATCCTTCAACCGAGGACAACACAAAAGCATGTTTTTAAATCCTAGGCAGCTCGAATCACAGATAAACACGCATCAGATCCAAATCAATGAAGAACGAATCAAAACAACGATGGATTCCATACGATGTTGAATCGGAGTTCAACACGAACAAAACGATGATAGATTTTGGAAACGATGAGACGATAAGTAAATGATAAGGAGTATCCTGAAGGGGAAGCAAAGAGCAATGGAAATTGGAGTTTTTTCCTAAGACGTCTTAGCGTGAGTGAATAATTGTAATGGAACTATTCTAGGAAAGGGATAAGGATTGTGAAACATTGTCTTTTCACGCAGCCACTGTAGAGCACATGGGCAGGGGACATTAGAAGGTGAAAAATCATACCATATGCAACATTGGAATATGTCTGATATAGCCTCAGATGACCATTGTATCAACCAAGGAAATGGGAGGATTTCTTTTAAAGATTGCTGGGAGATGAGTCGAGCTTATGGTGCCGATCATCTAAATTATTAATCGTAAGGATTTTAAAGTCACGTTGATCGTATTTTCTAACTACAAATCGAGAGAAGAGGAGATTCATCTCCACAATAAGTTGTCGTGGAATTAAAGGTGGCATAGTGTGTTTCAATGATCAATCAATTAATTGGAAGCGAAAATTAATTGAAACAAAGATTTATTGTATATCATTTCTAGTCATTTGTTTAATTTGGGTACTCCCTCCATCCTAATCTATTTTGTACAGAATTTTTTTTTCAAATATGTCAAACTTTGACCACATATTTGAATAGGTATATGAACAATAATTTTATCGTATGAGATATGGTTAGATTCGTCGTAACATGTATTTTTTAAATATTAATTTTTTGTGTCATTATTGTCTATAGATACACATATTTACCGTTAAACATGTTTATTGAATATCGTGAAAAGATTCTTTGCGAAATAGAATGAGGTAGAGTAGCTACAATCTCCCATGAAAATCTCCCCTTATTTTGGTTGTTTGACATCAAGATTTATTTAGGTGATTTTTCTACGTTAAGTACTAACTAGTCCGTTTTCCCCGTGAAAATGCACTATACTTCTTTTTTACATTAATTTGTGCTAGACCAAAATACATTTAGCAGGCTAGCACTGAGCATCAGGAGATAAAGGATAACCGAAACGTATGATTTCTCACAACCACTACAGTGCAGTCTTTGGCTATACTATCCATCTCGGTCTATCCAAGTAGACCGAAAACCAACAGAAAACTACCTTTCAGCCTTGCTAGAATTTCATATCTGAGCTCCGATCATGTTCATTAAACGACCACATTTGTTGCATCGTCTTCTTAAGCTATCACCAGAGTTTGGTTGGATTTTTCCAACAAAATTTCGCTATCATCAAATGAAGATGGAACCAAATTGCAATTTCAAACCGTTTCAAAAGTGGAACACAAAGCAAGAAAGAAACTAAAATTTTAGGCAAAGAGGAGAGGAGGAAAGTAGAATCTCAAAAGAACAGAATGGATTGATCATAAAAATACACTTGGAGTGGTGCTAACAGTTAGCCAATTCAGAAAAGAAAAGAGTTAGCCAGGTGATGCGTCCACTTTATATACTTATTTTAGTACTATTTAGGATCCATTTTGTGCTCTTTCATTACCAACAGATTGTATTTTACCATGAAATCCTCTTAGGAGGGGTAAGAGCAACTTTGCGCTCTTTTACCTCTTTTAAGTAGATTTTTGTGTGAACAAAGTAATGAAGACCGGAGGCCATTGAAGACTACACTCTCGAAGATTTTGAAGACTTGTTTCGAAGACGTGAAGACCGGAGGCCATTGAAGATCCCTTTTGAACCAGTTGAAGACTTAGAAGTTGAGAGGAGTGACTATGGAGATGACTACATGCCACAAGAAGAAGAAAGTTAATGCAAAAATTCTGTTCATCGTCGCGAGTCGCGACGGACACGTCGCGAGTCGCGACGGCAACTAACCAGAATCCTAACTTTATTTCTTCTCACTATAAATACTATATTTTCTCCTCCTCTGTTATTCATTCTGAATCTGCGGCTGCTGTACTACTCTAAACCCTTGTTTTTTTCATTTCTTTCATCTTTGATTCATCTTGTGTTTTGATTTGTTGTTTTAGATAGATTAGCATGAACTCTATTAGCTAATCTCATCTCTTGGGAGCAATTGACCTAAGCTTCCAAACCTATGTCCTAAGAACACTTTGTAGCTTGTTTATTACTCTTGCTATTATGCATTTGTGGGAATTTAATGTGTTTGTTGATTTCATCATAGTGGTTGAAAGCTTGAGTATATGAAATGCTTGTATTAATTGCTAGCTAGGGTTTGGGGAAATTGGGTTAAATTTCCCCCTGTTCTTGTTAGGGATATATAAGTATGATTTAGAGCTTTTGATTATGTTGATGAATTGATGATTGCTAGATAAATATGCAATGTTGAACTCTTTGCCATGTTTATCAATTGTAGCAAATGGGAGAGGTCTATGAGTGGTCGCTCTTGATCAATCCCGTGTAAATGCATAGGTCGGTTAAATGCTTAGTCACGGTGTAGTGGTTATAAGTGTTGCCGAGTTTGTTGATCCTTCGTGCTAAATGCCGTTAATGGGATACCTTGAGTCGTGGTCGCGACTCGGGAGTCATTGGTGAGGTTTGACAAGAGATGTTGAACTCACTCTTGCAAACTACTATCTAAGAAGGATAGAAGTTTAGTCTTCACAGCAAGTAGTGAAAGTAGTGAATTAGTTACATGTTCAATGATGGAAACAAGGTTTGGAAGTGAAAGTCAATTGCGCCCAAGGCTCCGTAATTGTATTTTCATCACATCTCTATTTGCGCTTACATGATTAGCATCATTCTCTTGATTTGCTAATTGTTGTATTTCAATTTGCTAATTTAGGAACCATCCAACCAACCCCCCCCCTTGTTTACATGCTTATATATATATATATCTCAGTATGTATATGCTTAGTATGTTTTCTCATATAGGTGTTTAAGTACTTAGAAAAATCCCTTTTCCTGTGGACGACCCCATCTTGCCACTATTTACATTACTGTGGATAGGACGCATTAAGGGCTTAAAAGTATTAACTTTGAGAGGTACGGCGACGACCTCCCACCAGGCTACCATCTTGGCGCAGCGTACGAACGTGACTTCAGCTTGATCTATGGATTCAAACGATTCTCTAGAGACCTACTTCTTGATACGAACCCTAAGACGTCGCTGCATCAGAAACCCCCAGGTGAGAAAGATTTGCCCTCGAATCTAGAGCAGGATCAGCAGGAAGAACGCGAGAGAGGTACTTGACATTAAACACGTCGAATCTATTGATATCTGGAGGAAGACGGAGACAATATGCAGTGTCCTTGATGTGTTCGAGGACTTCACAAGGACCATATTTTTAGCTTTAAGCTTGTTGTAGGCGTGAGAAGACATGCGATCACGAGTAAGGACAACCCAAACAAGATTACCGACTTCGAAGACAAAGCGACGACGATGTGTATCAACGAGAAAATGACATGTTTGTGGCTACAGTAGCCACAAACGGAAATTGCATGTGCAGGACACATTTCCGTAATGCGTCCTGCCATTTTTTATTTTTTTTTGTTTAATTTCGGTCAAAGTTTTCAAACGAGCAACGAGAGCGTGACACGTGGCAAGGACGCATTACCATAATGCGTCCTGCCTTTTTTTCCAGTCAAAGTTTCCAGAAGAAGAAAATGCGGCCGAATGGTTGAGCGACACGTGGCATTAAATTTTTTTTTTTTAAAAATCCGGTCAACATCTGAAAATTGAGCGGTCGAATTGTTGGGCGCCACGTGGCGCAGGTTGCATTATGGAAATGCTTCCTGCAACAGCATAAATGTTACAGCTTCTTTCCTCCTCTTCCAGCATTTTCCATCTTCCTCATCTTCCTCCTCACCCATTTCTCAATTTTGTCATTCTGCTAGCCTCCATTCCGCCGGTGTGTTGCCATCCCGCCAATTCCCCTCCACTCATCTCCGGCATTGCGCTAACGGCGTCCCAACACTTTCGATGGCAGTTCGTATTTTTTAAAACATCCGGTATGGTTTCCTGGTTTTTTACACAATTTTTGTTTGGGTTTTCGTTTACTACTACTGATTTTTTGATGGGATTTTGGTTGTAGTTGAAAGAGCTGGACGTTGACCGCATTGACCCGACGTTGACCAGGACATTGACCGCCGTTGACTGCGTTGACCCGAGCGTTGACCGCCGCGAATACACACTGAACGCCTCGAATCGACGTTGACCGCGCTACCCTGACGTTGACCCGGCGTTGACCCGACGTTGACCCACCGTGCTCGACCCGACGTTGACTCGACGTTGACCGCTTAGCCCGGCGTTGTGTCTCACCGTTGACCGAATTCTCAGTAAGTCGCACACTCTCACCCACCACGTTATCCGTATGGATGTAGTTAATTGTGCCATGAATAATTATACGAATGTGTTCCAAGAGATTATGTGTGTATTACCCGCGGACTGTCAGTTGTTGGCTGTTGGGATGGTTTATAATCCCTACAGATCCCGGAGGAATGTGGTTAATGTAATTTTATGTGTGCAATTGTGTGTGTACTTTGAATGATTAAGTCTGTGTCTGTAGTGTTGTCATAGTGGCCGGGTGTAGGAAATGTACGTACTTGACGATAGTGTGAATAGGAATGTCCGACGAGTGTGAATCTGAAGTTATGTGTTTTTGTGTTGAAGTTGGGCGATGTTTTTGGCGGTGTATATGTATAGAGGGGGTCAGATCAAGTTTGATTTGAGTGTGGGTGTGTATTATGATCCTCCAATACCGGAGCGAGTTGTGACTCTCGAGAGGCGGTTGAACCACTTAGAATTGGTTGATGTAATTGTAACGAGACTGGTCATTGTGAGGGAGAGTTGTTCGCTGAAAATGTATTTCCGATGTCCCGAGCTGGTTGGTTCTGCGGTATACTATCGATGTTATCCTGTGGAAGATGATGAGTCGACCACATTCTTCTTCAACATTGTTGATCGAATGTCATTGTCTTCTGCGGATTTTTACATTGTTGTGGAACAGTTACCAGTCGCTAATGTTGGGGTGCGGGGGACCACGTTCTTGTCATTGCTGAGCAACGTGCAGAACTCCCTATCGGTACCCAGTATACCACCACCTGTTCATAGCCGGGGTTTTGAATTTGGTGAGCCTAGCCAATCAGGTAGGTATGCCCACGTGGATTGTGCCCAGCCGTCCACAAGTGGTGTCCTGCATGTGGTAGACCCTGGCGAGCAGAATGTCTTCCCCAATGATTACGCGGGTGACGGCAGCGACCGCGACGCTCGGCATGACGGTAGCGAAGATGACGGCGATGAAGCTGAACTTGACGGTGGAACTGAGGATGATCGTACCTTATCAACCGATTCCAATCCCGGTGAAGAGGAAGAGCAATTGGCGAGGACGAATAGCATACCCATGTCGTTCCATATTCTGGCAAACCCGGACACGCAGGCCTACTATAGAGATTATGGGGGCCCGATGAGGATAGCTATGACCCTACCCATTTTGGGTCCGGCATTTCTACCTATGTTCAAGAGACTGGTGGAGTGGACGTGGGTATGCGATTTCAGACAAAGCCGCAGTTGGTCGAAGCTGTTTCTCGGTGGAATTCTATGATGAACAGGGAACACAGGGTTGTGGAGAGCAGGTCACGCACATGGTATGCGAAATGCAAGGACGTCGTCGAAGGAACTGGGAATTGTGTTTGGGTTTACAGAGCTTCGAAAAAATCTTCGCATGGTATGTGGGAGATCACCAAATGGGGTAGAAGCCATGGGTGTGTCGGGGCTGGTCGATCTACGGGTAACATGAATCTGACATCGGTGATGATTGCCCGTTCAATCCACCACCACATTGATGTAAACCCTTCGTACACCGTGAAAGATGTGCAAGCTCAGGTGAGCGATGAGTTCAATGTCACGATTTCCTACAAGAAGGCCTGGTATGCTCGGCAGAAGGCAATTGACATGGTATTTGGAACGTGGGAGGATTCGTTTGAACAGCTCCCAACTTTTATGGATGAGCTTGTAAGGGCTAATCCGAGCACTGTTGTTGATTGGGCTGACGTGCCTGACAGAATTCATGGTCCCGGGTGTAGGAAATTTAAATTTGTGTTTTGGGCATTCGGTCAGGCAATTGCAGCCTTCCGCCACTGCAGGCCAGTGATCAGCGTAGACGGGACTCATTTGAGAGGTGCATATAAGTCCACAATGCTGGTCACCGTAACCCACGATTCAAATGATTACATCCTCCCCATCGCTTATGCAATTGTCGACGAGGAGTCTAACGAAAGCAGGAACTGGTTCATGGGGAGACTGCGTCTTCACGTTGTTGGTGGTGATAGCAGACCTATCTGTGTTATATCAGATAGGCATGCAGGACTTGTAAATGCGATGACGACCATGGAGGAGTGGATGGAGCCAGTCGGATACCACCGGATTTGCTTGCGGCATTTTCAGTCCAACTTCTTATCACATGATCGTGGGAAGTTCAAGAATGCGCTTATGAAGACTCTGGTGTGGCAGCTTGGTAGTGCCAGGCGAGAGAGCAGGTGGAAGGAGTACAAGGAGGAGCTGGAGAGTATGGATCCATCTGCTTGGGCTTGGCTGGAACGGCAAGATAGGAGTACGTGGTGTCTTGCCTTCGATGACGGTGATCGGCGTTGGGAAATTCTGACGACGAATCTGTCAGAGAGCTTCAACAACTGTTTACGGTGCGCACGCCATCTCCCAATAACAGCGTGTGTCAAAGCAACGTTCGAGCGGACTGTTGAAATGTTTGCACAAAGGCTTACCGATGCTACGAACTGGAGGTATTTTCTCCATTAATTGCATTTTTAGATTTACCTGCATGCCGGTTTGCTGAATATGAGTTATTGCCCGTTCATCCAGGTCCGTGTTCCCTGAGAGGATCTGGAAAAAGTTCCGGAAAGAGGATACATTGGCACAGGGACATATCGTCACCCTGTTCGGGCATGCTTCGCAGACTTACAGGGTTGTGGCGATGAACATCGATGGGAGCATAAGTGAACGGCATTACACGGTCAAATACCGAAGAAGAGAGTGCACCTGTCGCGAATGGGAAATTTTTTGTTTCCCTTGTTCCCATGCCTTGGCCGTTTGTCGGCACAGACGTGACGATCCTGCAAGTCTATGTGACCGGGTGTATCACACGACCACATATGTCCAACAATACAGTCAGGGTTTCATGCCCATGCGAGATCCATCACTCTGGGAGCGTGCCCGTTGGAGGTTGATTCCGGATGCAGAAAAGTTTCGCAACAGGAGGCGTGGACAGTTTGCGGAGAGGAGGATAAGGAATCAGATGGATGAAAGGGTGGAGGGGGAAACCAGGGGCATGCGTAGGCGTGGGCGTGGGCGTGCTTAGTATCGTGGTGTCATATGGTGTCTGTAGTACTACCTCTAACTGTCATTGTGTTTGCATTGTACATCGACAGGACAGGGCATGCTTAGTCTGCCCGTTCGTAGTGTGATCTAGTATTTCTTGTACTAAATGATATGTGTAGCAGATTGCGTAGTATTACTTATATTTGCGAATTATGTCTCACATCATGCAGTGTTACTTTTATCTGTGCTATTCTTCCAGAAAAAACATCTAACTAGGGTTGATACTTGATCGCAGGAAAACACCATGTACCATCCGGGACCCATTGAGGAGGACTTGCTGTACCTCCATCAGGAGCACCGTGCTCGTGCCCTGTACAATGGATGTTTAGAGGACGAGGCACTGCAGGTGCGTCGGTGCGACGGGGCATGCTGGACCGACCGACTGCCAGAACAGGTTATGGGGTATGTACGGGACACGGGATTTCAGGGACTCCTGGACTCTGCCGTAATACAGATTGACCACTCCCTCATCAGCGCCCTGGTGGAGCGTTGGCGCCCGGAGATGCACATGTTTCACCTACCGATGGGGGAGGCTACGGTCACCTTGCAGGATATAGGGGTCCTGTGGGGTCTACCGCTCGATGGCATCCCAGTCACAGGTGTTAACACCGTTAGGCGTACGGAGGAATGGCAGCTCATCTGCACAGACTACCTGGGAGCTACACCAGACCCCACTTGTATCAGGGGGGGTCGCATTAAGGCCAGGTGGTTAGGAACGGTATTGCACAGTCCGTTCCCCACTGCTCCCACTGATGTACAATGCCAACAGCGGGCTAGGGTTTTCCTTCTGCTGCTTCTTGGGGGAATGCTGATGTCCGACACGTCCGGCCACCTCATCCCATTGCTCTACTTATCCACACTTACGGATCTGGGTGCAGTCCATCGGTACAGTTGGGGTAGTTCCATTCTTGCATGCTTGTACAGGTCGTTATGTGACGCGGCAATCCCACAATCTAAATCCATATCTGGGCCACTAGTCTTGCTACAGGTAAAATTATTGGTCAACATAGTCGTTCGTACCTACCGTGCTTAATATTAACGGGCATTTCTATTGCATTTATTGGCAGTTGTGGGCATGGGAACGCATACCATCCATCCGACCTGCCGGGGCACTACAGGTGACAGTGACGATGAGTGCTCTTAGATCCCGATACATGTCTTATTCCTCAATCCACGGTATTCATAAGTCCACATGCAATTCTATAGTATGGCTAATGTATTTCACTCTGTTCCTCATAGGTGGAGGGCCCGTTACGATTGTTCACAGTCACCAATGCACGTTCTCAAAGTGTACCGTGACCAACTGATGTTTCTCAATCACAATCAGGTATAGGAATTTGATTTCTGGACTTCGCACAAACAATGGTTTCATTTACCTAACCGCAACACATGCATGTTGTCTCAGTTCATCTGGCAGCCATATACGGAGGACGTCCTTGAGTAACTCCCGCGGTATTGTACAGATGGTAGAAACAATTGGCTGCTATGCGTCGACCTCATCTGCTGGCATGTCGTGGAGTTCCATCATGCACATCGTGTTCTCCGGCAGTTCGGCCTCATCCAGCCAATACCCACCCAGTTGGTCAGTAGGGATGAGTACAACTTACTCCACACCGGAGACCGTCGAGGAATGTCTGGCATGGATTGGCGTGTCGAGCTCAGAAGATATCTCGACACTTGGGAACATCGGTCCGATCGACAAGCACCTACACTGGGGAGTGCGGATCCATACCTACCTACCCGTGATTATTGGAGTGGTACTTCCGCAAGACGGTGTCCTTTATTGATCAACCAGGGCGGCCTGTAACAGCTACTGAGGGTTTCCACGGAGACGGTGCAACCGCAGAGTACTTGGTATGTCCTAAATTTCAAATATTGTCAAGAAAGAATACAACAGAGCTCCTCAACATTACATATCTGACACGTTTCATCTCGATTCTGTAGTTGCAGGGAATGACACAGTTGCATGGCATGTCAGACATTAATTTGGATGGATGGCCCCCACAATGTGCGGACGTCATAAGGGGGATGCATCGTGTTGTCACACATAGTCTACAAAATGCGCATCAGGCCTCCAGGCTGCAACACTATCAACCGTTTGTGCAATGTGAGGAACCGCCCCCTGGTGTGAGGTACACTGACCTCAGAATCCACCGTCAGGCCCCACCGGGTCGACAGGGAGGTCGGAGGCCTCGTGCTAGGGGGCAGGCAGAACACATTGGTCCATCACAAGCGGGGCCCTCACATGCGAGTCCACCGATTTGCGGACCATCAGCCGGGGAACCCTCACAGTACAACATGGATGCATCAAATTACAATGCATATGTCACTCCGCAATCCAGTCATCCGTACATGTCGCATATCGATCCATCACATACAGGTACTATTCCATATGCCTTCTGTGATTCGAATGAGGAAGCGGGGTACGAAATGGAGGACGACATGCCGGGGGAAGCTCCACATGAGGAAGAACATGTACCCGCACAGACGGTTGTACCACGGCGGACATCCAGGACCATACGCCCTCCCCCGTGTGGAACGGGTGGAAAGCTATGCAGAGACCATCGTTAGGGCAGTACATGCTGTTCGACACTAATTGGCATTACATTTCCAACGTACTGTTCCACACTGTATATTTATGTTAACTTGTATCCATTCTTACAAAATATAATAAACATTATTTCATTCCATATTACATTAGCACGGTAGTTAATTGCAAATCTCAGTTTCAAACATTTTCAAAAAAATAGCATGAAGCAATACCCATTCCAGGACTCGTTCAAGGAGCTCCCGAGAAATAAATTTATGCAAATTCGTACTAATTTGCAACATTCCGCTGATTAATTTCCCGACATATAATATTAGGCGGCTTCCAAGGACTCGTTCCATAAACGAGTCCTCTGCATAATATCCCGAAGAGCTAGACAATCCCCCATTCGGACACTGTTCCAAAAAATGCGTCCTCCAAATCCTTCCGTTGAAAATCAAATTAACGCCAGGCCTGAGGGCTCGAATAAAAAATGATTCCTCCAAAATACTTTCAAAAAAATAATTCGCCGGATCTGAGGAGTCGTTCCCAAAACGAGTGCTACGAGAATCATTTCGAGAAAAATAAAATGTTGCCAAACCAGCCATTATTAGATTTTAGAAATGAGTCCTCTAATTAATGCTACAAATAAAATCGTTTCCAAAACGGGTCCTCTAATTCATTTCAGAAACAAAAAAATTAATCGTGACTACATCCAAAACAAAAAAATTGAAAGGACAAATTAAATTAAAATAAAAAAAGGGGGGAAACATTTTCAGAAATAAAACAGGAGCACTATATTTAAATTCCGAAAAAAACAAAAAAAAGGCTCCCCGGAGGACGCATTATCATAATGCGTCCTCGTTAAAAGCCAAATAAAAAAATGGGGCCATGGAGGACGCATTATGGAAATGCGTCCTCCCCCCTGAACGTCCACAAAAAAATGCATGCCCTATTTACGCCCAACTTGGCATTTTTCACCATACAAAAATTAAGTACTCGTGTATCAACTGCAGATTTGTACTTTAGTCTGTGCGACAGAGGCTTCCAAATAGGCTTTAGTGTGTGCGGGAGTTTTGAAAATTGTGTCCATGAACGTCTCGGCACCACCATGTAAATGCATACGGTCCGGAAGAGACGAAAGATCATGTGGTCCACGAGGAACAGTCCCGTAGAGAACCTGAAATGGATTAAAGCGAGTGCTCCGGTTAACGGCATGATTGTGAGCAAATTCAGTATGTGGAAGCTTAGAATCCCACGTTTGGATGGAAGTGCCCAGCAGATATTGTAAGAGATTACCCAAAGAACGATTAGTCACCAGGGTCTGTCCATCCGTTTGGGGAATAAGGGACAGAAACCGTCGTGAAACAGGAAACCGTCGTGAAGAGAATAAGGCACGGAAGACCAAGCGGTCACAACCATCCAAATCGGACCGAAAAATAGATTGTTCGGGTATAGATCAGCAAAGGAACTAAACCCTGGAACCGAGACATGAAGAACCGCAAGCAAGGAGCGACGTCGACTCAATGCGTCTGCAACATGGTTACCAACACCTTATGTGTGCTTAATCACAAAGGTAAATGGTTGGAGATAAGAAATCCAAGCAGTATGGCATGAAGAAACATTGTCTTGATTGTCGAGATGCTTAAGGGCATCATGATCTGTATAAAGAACAAATTCCTTATGGAACAAGTAATGTCTTCAATGCTTTATGGCTTCGGCAATGGCATATAATTCAATATCATAGGTATTGTAATGAAGCCGTGCACCTGTGATTTTCTTGCGAAAGAATGCGATAGGACGATTCCGCTGACTAAGGACCGCGCCAATTCTTGTTTTGGAAGCATCACAATGCAACTCAAACACTAGACTGAAATCAGGGAGGGCCGAACTTAAATTTTCTTTGATGATATTGAAAGCAGTTGTCGCGGCGGGTGTCCAAATGAAAGGTCCGTCACAAATACAATCCATGAATGGGGCCATAATAGTACTGAATTGTGGAACGAATCGATGATAGAAAGAGGCTAACCCGTGGAAGCTGCGAGCTTCAGAAATAGATGTGGGTTGTGGCCAAGATTAAATGGCAGAGACCTTTTTGGGGTCAATGGCAAGGCCGTTAGCCGAGACTTTATAACCCAAAACGTGCACCTGTGTAGAGCCAAAGGAACACTTCTTCATCGTCGCAAAAAGCTTCTCTCGACGCAAAACCAAAAGAACCTCCCATAAATGAAGTGGGCTTTGAGAGACAAGTTGAAGATTAAAATGTTGTCAAAGTATATGACTACGAATTTCCCAATCAAAGGCTGTAAAGCTTAGTTCATAACACACATAAAGGTGCTAGGTGCATTAGACAACCCGAAAGGCATGACCAACCATTCGAAAAGGCCTTCACGAGTTTTAAAATCCATTTTCCACTCATCACCTTGGTGAATACGAATCGGATAGTAACCGATTTTCAAATCTAGCTTAGAAAAAACATTAGCAGCCCCAATTTGATCAAGTAAATCATCCAAGCGAGGGATGGGAAATGGTAACGAACAATAATTTTGTTAATGGCGTGACTATCAACACACATACGCCAAGAGCCATTTTTCTTCGGGATTGACAGCACTGGAACTGCACAAGGACTCAAGCTTTCGTGCAAAAATCCTTGGCAACCAATTCTTCAACCTGTCTACGTAGTTCCTCATGTTTGGCAGAGCTCATTCGGTAATGTGGACGATTAGGGAGTGACGCGTCTGGTACCAAGTCAATTTTGTGTTGAATATCACGCAAAGGAGGTAATCATAGCGGAAGATCATCAAGAAACACATCTGAAAATCTGTTGAGGAGGTCAACCAACTCAGGTCGTACTTGCTGCTCGAGAGGTGAGGAAGAAGGTGTTACGGTTAGAATGAAAACGAGGCCTTCTTCGCGCATTGCAACTTCAAACGGTGCCTTTTGGTGGAATAAAATAGGGGCGGATGGTGGAGAAGGAAGCTGTAGTAAAGACGGTTTCAACGTAAAGCTAAGACTATTGAATGTGAAGGTGTAAGTGTTAAGGAACCCATCATGCTGAACTTTATGGTCAAATTCCCAAGGACAACCAAATAATAAATGACAAGCGTCCACTGGAACCTCGTCGCAATACACCTAATCATGATAAGCATTACCGATCGAAATGGCGACCAATGCACGCCGGGTTACCCGTACGTCATTGTTTTGCTACAACCAAGCAAGTTTATAAGGATTAGGGTGTGCTTCCTCCTTGAGGCCCAACTTTTTTACTGCATTTGCCACGATAACATTCTCACAACTGCCAGAATCGATAATGAAGCTACAAACTTTGCCACCAATCATACAATGAGATTGGAACAGGTTGTTATGTTGGGGGAAATCTACGGGAATACGAGGTGCGAGACAGGACCTGCGTAGCATTAATGACACACATGTGTCGGATTCCAACTCTTCGAGGGGATTCGTCGATGACATCCTCATATTCAATTTCCACATCACGACCAGTCTTATCTAGGAGTAATCCTCTGTGATTTCGTGTTGGACAAGCTAACTGAAAATGGTCAGGTTTGCTATAAGAGAAGCATCGGATAGCACCAGTTCGAGTGGTGCGAGCAGGGTCAACCGAGACAAGGGTTGTTTCGGATGTTGAGTTCATAGGTTCAGTGGCTGGTTGAAGATGAACCGGGGGGGTGGGGAGGTGGGGGCGGGGAGTTTCGTGAAGAACTCCAAGAAGAGAAGTTGGTCTTTGTTTGAGCTTCGACGGTCAAGGTTTGTTGATGAGCTTCGTCGATGGTATGTGGATGAGAAAGATTCAATGCATGTTGAATTTGCTGTCGTAAACCACCAACAAATCGAGCCACAATTTGACTTTCTGAATCCTGAAGATCAATTCTATTGAGGAGTAAAAAATATTCAATGGAGTATTCTTTGATAGAGTGGTTTCCTTCATGCAAATTATGTAAGCGTTGGAACATGAGATGATCATAGTTATATGGCAAAAACGTTTTGCGGAGATGTTTCTTTAGTTTTTCCCAAGACATGATCTTAGGTTTGCCCAATCAAGCGCATGAAGCTTTGGTTTGTGTCCACCAAGCGGCGGCTCGGTTTTGGAAATGCATTGCGATTACAGTCCTCGGCAGTTGGACCATCATGAAACTCGGGGATTTCGAACTTGAAGCCTTGTTCCCATCGCCAATCGTTGTCTTATTGCACAAGAGGGTGTGCAGCGTTTCTTGTAAAGGGATTCACATTGTCGTCATCGGACTGCTCGTGTTTTTCGTCTTGTTCGACTTGTTGCTCCGGAGGCGGTGGAGCATGTTGGTTAGTTATCGCTTGCATCGCTATAGTTAGCTGTTGAATTTGATCTTGAAGGCAAGCTATAGCTTGACGTGTAAGTTCTGCTTCGATTGGCGGTGGCTCAAGGCATCCTCACAGCATGATGATCGTGGTGTTTTGCTCTGATGCCAACTTGGCGCAGCATTCGAACATGACTTCAACTCCATCTAGGGATTCAAACGAATCTCTAGAGGCCTGCTTCTTGATGCGATGAATTTAATCAAATCGACTCAAGGAAAGAGAAGAATATCTCAGTTTGCTTATTATCAAATCTGAATTACAAAGCTAAAGAATAGAACTATACATAGAACTCTCAATGCTAATCACAATCGGAATAGAAAGAGTAATCCTAACCTAACTAAAATAGTCTTAACCAAAACCAACTAGAATAAGGAAACTAAAATAAAAAACCCTAACCCTAACCCTAACCCTAAAATATAGGAACCCTAAGATGCCACTGCATCACATATGGAAACAAAGCACAAAAATGACTTCATCGGTAGAAGGGGAGATGCAAAACAATCTACAGAGTCACAGACTTACTTCAACTGTTCACTAACCTACCTATATGGTGCGAAGAATATAGGAGGATGTGGTGCAAAGTGATCATAGATAGGCCATTGGTTCCCTTCCCCATTACGTGTAACAAATTGCTGTGCTGGTGCGTAACCTGCCTGTTGATGCAAAATGGGGTAGTGACCAGTGACTGTATGTTCAGGGTGATGGGAAGATGGTTGCACGCTGAGGGAGGATCGATCTTTAGAGAACTTATTATTTCTGTGGCGCAACTTCTTTGGTGGTGGTTGAGCATCTTTCGCGGAAGCAGAACAATGATCAGAAGCAGGGCGCTTTCTAGTATGCTCTTGTCCTAACTGTTCTTTTTCTAAGGGACTCAGTTCTGTACTACTGTTCGTGATATCTGCAGGCACGCGTGTCTTCAAGTTTTCCTTCTGGAATTCTAAACGTGTGATTCTCTCCCTCAGCATTTCAGGCGAGTACTGAGACTCAAGACTATGATCTAAAATGCATTTGATTACATTTTTAATAGCCGAGATTTCATCAGAAATTGCTGCATCCTGTGAGCAAGTTTTTATACAGTGATGGCAAAAACAATAAGAATAGAGTGACATTTTAGATAAAGAAAAACACAAAGGACAGAGAATAACATACCAATGCTTCAGTCTCAGTGTACTTGCATTTCTTGGTTGCTAGCTTATATTCTATGATATATTTCTTCAGAAGAGCAACAGGGGGGATCTGATTAACTAGATTAAACTCATAAACATATTCAACAGCAAGAAGCCGCTGCTTCTTCCCAATGAGGTTTTTTATAAAGCCTGTGACACACAAGGGTTAACTGATGATGTGAAAACCAATAGATTGAGAAAAACAAGTAGAGAACAATATAAAGAACAAAACCTGCCTGAACCAAAGTAATCTCCCTCCCCGAAAGGTAAAACTACAAACTCGTGTATTCAAACCACCAATTTGATTGAGAATGGACATTAACAAATATTAGTCTTTAAGTATAAAATCACTACTTTCAAATAAATTCAAACCACTAATTAAATTGAGGATGACCATTTCCAAATATCAGCATTAGGAAACATGAAATCAATACTCCCAATTGCATGCCTATAATAAACAATACTATTTCAAATGAATCTCATCACATAGATAGAATCAATCTTAATACCCATCAACCAAGGAACCCTCCCATTCCGAATACACTTCTAACATTTAAAAAACAAATCAGTAGACCAATATTAAATGTAGATTAAATTCACAGAAACCCAAGAATTTCCACCAACTCTTTTGTTTGAATTTTAAAAAGACAACAATCCATCTTTTATATTTGTCCAACAAAACCATCTCAAAAATTCATATTTGAACTAAAATAGCTCATGTCATATATAGCATTATCTTCCAATACCATAACACAAATGACTGAGAGAGAGAGAGAGAGAGAGAGAGAGGGAGAGAATTTACCAGGAGCCTTATGTCCCAATTTGAGAATTCTAATTATGCTACTAGTCTCCTTAACCAACTGGTAATGAACTTCCAAGAGACCCATAAGATATTTGGCACCAAAAGAAGGGAGTATTCCATAGACACCAACAAACAGAAGAAATGCTAAGACCTCCCAGGCATTTGAACATGTCATCTTTGATTTCCATCCAAGAGCAAATTTTGAAGCTCTCTTTCTAACACAAGGTTCGATCTTTGGAGAAACACTTGCCACTTGCTTTAACAAGTAAAAGAAACTCTTAACAACTGAGATCTTTTTTTCTTCGGAACCAGAGAAATTATTAAAATCTAAGGCATCCAAAACCAGTTCTGCTGTGTCCGATGAATGCTTAAGGAACATTGGAATTTGACTCTCATCTGATTCCACATTGACATTGCTATGAAATAACTCAACACCAGTTTTAGGAGCAATATCAGAGCTCAACACCAGTTCTGTCTTAATTTGCTGACTTTCTAATTGAGAATAAACCACACCTAACAGAACAAGGGATAGGAAAAGATTAAAAAACCAATTAACTCGGGATGAGTGACAACAGTATAAGTATGAACATCAAATGACTAATTTTGGATGCTTACCATAAATGACTTCTGGAATGCCAAAAGATTTTTGCTCCGAAACGATTTTGTATAACTGCAAAAGTTCTTTGGAATCAAATGCAGAAACCAACCAAAAGGCACTTACAAAGACCAGAAAAACTAAATTCGCCAAAGAGTTTTTAGATTCAGCAATTATGTTTGCTTTCCAATCCAGTGCTATTCTCTGCGCAGTTTCCTGCACATCCTTGAGATTAAGTGGTGAAATTCTCATCAATTGATCTAGCAACAAAATACAACTCCTTGAACCTTGCTCCTCAGGGTAAGACCTATAGAAACATTCAACCACGTCTAGCACAAGTTTTGCAGAGTCATGTGAAATTTCAAGAGCAACCAAAACTTCATTCTTCAAAAATGGATGATCAGAGCAATGTGAATTTAGGAAATAGAACAAATTCTTTGCATCCATGTTGGCAAGGATGATAGCCATAGGTTTTGAAGTGCCCAGGTCTGTGTTTGATAATTCAGGATCAATCTCGCATCCTTTTGAGCAATTTGGTAAATTGGTCGATGGATTTTCTTCTTGAGCAACTACTACTTGTCCTTGAACTTCACTAGTAAGATCAGATCCTGAGCAAATTGGATTTTCTCTACCTCTAACCTCTTCCTGATCTTGATTATTATAGCTCTTAGACACTGCAATTGAAAGAAATGTAAATCTAAGAATGGGTAGACAACTAACTCATTCTTGGAGCAAAAAGACTGGTACCACAAGTCAATCAAAAAGTAGGAGGAATAAAGAGAAAAATCATACTAGAAAAATCAGATTCATAAAAAAACAGACATATTGAACAACAGTAGGGCAGACATTCAAAAGGCCCCAATTATCACTAACATCTCCAAACAACTTCATAGTCAATTTATAAAAACTAAGTTGCCCAATGTACTGTTTACCTTCAATTGCTGCAGTCGTGATGATAAAGAAAGAAATAGAGTAACTTATAAAAGATATAAGCAACAAACATTAAAAGCCATCAAAAATACCTTATCAGAATATTTCAAGAGAGCGTGAAAAATAAACTCTATTAGGAATCAGAACACAAAATGAATGTGAAATTGAAGCATATATAGATTGCCAAACCCAAAAAAAAGAAAGGAAGGAAATCAACTCAGGCTCTCACCAGACATTCTATCCTTCAAACCAAGGCGAAGACACAAATCAGGAATCTGCTCATGTTCAGCAACAGAAACAGTTTCAAAGAGCTTCAAGACCTCCTCTGTATCAAATGATGAAGCCAGGTCAAATGAAGCCAAAAAGTACAAGAAGGCCAAAACCTCCAAAGAATTCCCCAAGGATATCTTGTCCTTCCATTCAGTTGCAAGTTTGAGAGCATGCTCTCTCTGTTGGGATTGAATCTCTGGGGAAATTACGATTAGCTGCTCTAGCAATAAAATACAGTTTCTGCCAACACTGCCCTCAAATCTCATATCCAGCTTCATCAGATAAGGAGGATAAAGTGCTTCTATTGCACTTAGTACCAAGTGCACAGGGGCACCGGATAACCGAAGAGCCTTGGAAACTTCATCGGGTGAGCTAAAGTCGATTTTGAGGCCGTTCAGCAGAATATGCACATCAAGCCCATCCAGCTCCACCTCAAGTGAAAACTCATAGTTCAACTTCATCTCTTTCAATTTAAATTCTTTCTCCCTAATCTCAAAAGCCTTGATCCTATCCGCAAACTCCTTCATCCTGAGGTCCAATGCCCTGTTATCAGACTGGCATTGCTTCTGCTTCAACTGCCATTCCTTCAACCACCGTTGTGTGACTTCCTCTAATTCTTTCTCCTTTGCTTTCAATTTCTTCTCATGAACTTCAATTTCTTTCATCGCCCAATTCCTATGTTCAAGATCTCTCCTTCTCACTTCTATTTCCTTAACCTCAGAAGCCTTCATCCGGGCCTCAAATTCCACCATCTTTTGTTCCAACTTCTCCTTTCCTCTCTCCAACAACTCCTTCTCGGACCTGCATTGCTTCTCCTTTAACTCCAACTGCTTCTCCCTCACCTCGAGCTCTTCCATACCCTTCCTCTTCACTTCTATCTCCATAATTCCAACTTCTAGCAACTCCATTTCAGTCTGACATTCCATCAATCTCCGTTCTGCAACCGCCAAGTCATTCCTCTTCGCTCCCAATTCTTCTTCAAGACTCTTCACAATGGACTCCAAATCCATGGAAAACTTTCTCTTCACTTCAAATTCTTCCTCAAGACTCTTGGCGCTAGACTCCAACCCCGCAGAATATTTCTTCTTCACTTCCAATTCTTCCTCAAAACTCTTCACGCTCGCCTCCAACCCCGCAGAATATTTCCTCTTCGCTTCCAATTCTTCTTCAAGACTCTTCACACTGGACTCCAACTCCGTGGAATCTTTCCTCTTCACTTCCAATTCTTCCTCGAGACTCTTCACACTAGACTCCAACCCCGCAGAATATTTCCTTTTCGCTTCCAATTCTTCTTCAAGACTCTTCAAACTAGACTCCAACTCTTCAACAAACTTCCTCTTCAACTCCAACTGCCTCTCCCTCGCGTCCAATTCCTTTTCGCGCTTTTCACTGAAATTGAGAAGCATACCAATGTCCTTCTCCTTCAACTGAAGATCTTCCCTCATCAAAGCAACCTCCTTTTCCTTCATCTCCACCGCCCTCTCGCGATCCTCCTTCAAAGGGTCCCACAATTTGGAGGCGCCAGCAATCTTCTCCCTCCCCTCAACTCTCCGCTCCCGCAACTCTAACCGCTCTTCGTTTAAACCCACCTCTCTGAGCCTCCCGAGAACCAGCTTCTCTAACACGGCTAACTCCTCCCTGTCGGATTCGAGCTTTTCGGAGAGCCCATTTAGAGAAACCCCTTGCTCCTTCAACTCCATCTCTTTCAATGCCAGTGTTTCTTCCGACAAAGGTATCCCGCCATTCCGATGTTCGGACAAGTAGTGTTGAAAACTATTCTGGGTCAACTCCAAATCTTTCTCAACCTCCCGCCAGTCAGTGACGAGGCTGACGATTGATTTCCTGAGGATGTTCTTTTTGGACTCCGCGGAGTCAAGCTTTTCCGGAATCTCCTCCAAAGCCCCCATTGCACCGGTACACTATTTCATGCAACAGGACAGTGTAGAAGATGAAGAACAATGGAATGGAAACCCTAGATAAGGGTATCAGTTACAAGGGTTTATGGGGAAGAACTCAGTGAAGTTGCACATTATATTTTCCATAATTATACATAAGGGAATAAACGTGGAAAAGGCGGTTGCTGTTTTAAATACAAGTGAATTGATTTTGGATATGATTGAATGCCACATGTTTCGGAACTTCTCAAAAAAAAAAAAAACAAAATTTCTGGTTAAAGAAAACATATAATTCTACCAAGTCTTGATTTAGGCACTTTTTTTTTTACAAATAAACGTGACATTATATTATCGTCATCTCCCTGATTGCATATTGTGCAAGATTATGAGCATTCATTACTACAGATCTATGCACTTTTATGATATGAATGTTCTGAAAAACCATAGCTAACATTTTAATGTTCCTAATTAATCCTTTGAGACCATGTGGGACTGACGGAAAGTTGCTGGTGTGATTGAGGACCAATTCACAGTCAGTACGGATACAGATACGAGTGGCACCCATAGTTCTAGCATGTGTCATTGCTTCGTGGATGGTTATGAGCTCTGCTTGAGTTGGTGTTGTCGCTTGTATGAAGCGATAACCATGGTAGCTAGCACTGGTTGATCCATGTACTGCGCACCATGCCGCAACTGCCTTGTCATCCTGTGTCTGAAATGCGGCGTCTGTGTTGATGCACATCCAATCCTCATATACGTGGTTCTTGTGATTATCCACTGCATACCATATTAGTCTAATGTCTCCCACGTGTTCCTCCTTTGGTGTGTCTGTTTGTGCCTGGTTCGTCAAATATTCCAATGTCATTTGTGATGAATTCGGATTTGCTAGAGCTCTCTGTCTTGACTGAGTTCCGCCCATAATGCCCTCAAAGGTTTCCTTGATAATTGCTAGAATCATTTCAACCGATGGCGTTCGTTGTTCAATGGTTGCCTTATTCCTTGCACACCAAATCGACCATATAATGATACACGTTAGATTTATATCATCCTTTTCTGGCGTCGTTTTGAACCATTGTCGAAGCCACGATTCTAGTTGCATAGGAGATCCTTGATGAAAATCAAACCCAAGTCTGGATGTTCTCCAAACCTTCCGTGCTATGTTGCACTCAAGGATCATATGAGACGATGTTTCAACATGTGTATGGCACATTTGGCAATATGATGATGCCTCCATGTTTCTCTTTCTGACTGCCGGCCCTGTCGGTGCTGCATTCCGTACCAGTCTCCAGACAAGGAACTTAACTTTCTCTGGTATGTTCAAATGCCAAAGTGTCTTCCACAGGTGTTGATGCTCATGCGTGTCTGATTGTAAGGTGGAAGAAGATGGACTGTGGTTGTTCGCCGTGTTCCATGCCTCATGGTAGCCACTTTTGACCGTATAATTACCTAGCCAGTCCTTGTCCCAGAATTGGAAATCCTTCAAACCTATTGGGTTATATGGAATGTATATTCCGGCAATGTGGTTGACTATATCTTGGCTAAAGAACAGTCCCAATAGAGGCTTACGCCACTGCTTATTGCTATCGATTATGTCACTCACCTTGAAGCCAAGTTGTGGAAGAAGTTGGGTTTCATACTTGATTGGGTTTCTGTGATTAGGAATCCACTCCTCTTGGAAGTTAATATCTTGCCCATTGACTACTTGCCATTTTAACCCGCTCATGATAAGGTATCTTCCCCACATTATGCCTCTCCACCCCCACAATGATCCTTGTTTGATTTTGACCTTGTTAAAATCTTCTTTACTACAGTATTTGCTGAGGAAGAATCTCGAGAAAAAAGATTGTTTATTTGTAGTCAGCTTCCATGCTAGCTTTCCTAACAAGGCCTGATTCATCTATCGTGTGGATCTCATCCCCAATCCTCCCCACCACTTTGATTGGCACATTGATTTCCACGACATCCAGTGTATTCCTCTCCCATCAATGTCCCCTGCACAAATGAATCGTGCAAGGTGACTATCAATTTTCTTAGCAACCGTAGATGGTATACGGAAGGAACTGAGAGTGTACTGGCTTGTTGATGCCAATACATGTTTGGCGAGGGTAATCCTTCCCATAACTGAGATATCTCCAGTTTTCCATATGGAGGTTTTTGCCTTTACTCTTTGGATTAACTTGCTGAACATTCCCACTTTTGGGCTATTGAAATCCATATCATGTCCAAGAAATTTTTCCTTTAGTAGGTCAGCAAATATTCTGAAAGTCTGACTGAGTTGCCCCTTTATCATTAGGTGTGTGTTTGGGCTGATTAGGAGAGCAGACTTCTGGAAGTTTATTCTTTGGCCCGAGTAGGCTGCAAAGAGATTTAGTGTCCGTGCGAGTTTTGTTGAACCTATCTCTGAAATATTGAAAAAGAGAATACAGTCATCTGCAAACATTAGATGTGAGACAAGTTGGGCAGATCTTCCACTTTTTACCCCTGGACAGACACTTTGGAAACCCTGTGATGCTATCATGGATGAAAATGCTTCCTGACAAAGGATGAATAGAAAAGGCGAGAGAGGGCAACCTTGCCTGAGACCCTGTTTGGGTTTGAAATTCGGTGAGATCATTCCATTAAGCTTAATGGAATAGGAGACGGTAGTGACACATGCTATGATCCACCTAATCCATTTCCGAGGAAAACCCATATGTTCCATCATTTTCTCCAGAAATACCCATGACACCCGATCATAGGCCTTGCTCATGTCTATTTTCATTGCTGTCATGGGTTGTTTTCCTGACTTCTTCTTGCGTATGAATTCAATGATTTCATGCGCTATAAGGGAGTTTTCAACAATGGATCTTCCTTGGACAAAATTCGATTGGTTTCCAGAGATAAGGAAACCTATGACTTTTTTTATTTTGTTTGCTAAGATCTTCGCAATGATTTTGTAAGTGACATTGCATAGGCTTATTAGCCTTAAGTCTGCTGGTTCCTTTGGACATCTATTTTTTGGGATAAGGACCAAGGTAGTGTGATTCCACTCTGTTGGCAAGGAGGAAGTATAGAAAAACCTCTGAATCGCAGTTGTTACCTCCTCCCCTACTTCAGACCAATAATGTTGATAAAAACCTGGTGGTAGGCCATCTGGCCCTGGTGCTTTCCATTTGCCCATTTGAAATATGGCTGTTTTTATTTCCTGTGTGGTTACTAGGTCCACCAGTGCCATCTGCTGACTATGATTAACCCCTTTGGTTATTAGGTTTAGGATATCCTACATAGTCGATTGGCCAAAAGCATCCTCCGGCATTACAGAGTCAGAGAGATAAACAGAACTCACATGGTTGTAGACTAGCTGTTGAATGTCTTCTTGCTTGGATATCCAAGCTCCTGCTTCGTCCTTGAGTTGGGTTATGTAATTTCTCCCTTTCCTTTTTTGCACCCATTTATGAAAAACTTTTGTATTCCTATCACCTTCTTTAAGCCACAGTGACTTGGCTCTCTGTTTCCAGTAATCATTCTGGATCGTAAGGAGTCCCTCTAATTCTACATTCTTGTTGCGCATACCATCTGCATCCTTCTGTCTTTGCTTAGCACCTAGTTATTGTTTCACCCTTCTGATTTTGAACTCCATCTGACCAACACTCTCATTAGTCCAATTGTGCAATCTACTTGTAGTTTCCTGTAGCTTCTTATTGAAACAAGATATGGTATTGGGTACATGATCATTGTATATATCACGTGATTGGTTTCCTGGGCGGTGAACGGGCATCCATACTCATTTCACCAGTTCCTTTGTCTGGGCAAATCTTACCCAGAAAGACTCAAACTTCCTTACAGTATGTTTGTCTGGTGACCTAACACTGCAATGTGTGTTTTGATGGTGAGTGCCCCATGGTCAGACCTCATGATTGTATGGTTAGTTAGGCTATAATCCCGGTATAGTGACATCCATTTCTCATTTGCAAACGCTCTGTCAAGCCGTTCCAGAATGAGGTCATCACCTCCTCTACCATTGGACCAAGTATACCATTGTCCCTTGTGTAAGAGTTCACTTAGGTTAGCTTCCTTCAGAAGTCCATTGAGTTCGTTTGTCTCATGCTTCTGGACCGGCCTACCACCATATTTGTCTTCCCTGTCTAGAACTTGATTAAAATACCAGTAATTAGAACCGGTAATTGAGTGCCCTGAAGGATCACATGCAGGCAATCCCACACTTGTTTCCTTTGTGATTGGTCTGGATGCCCATACACAAGGATCAACATTCATTCCTCGTCGTTGGCGGTAGTGATTTTACAACATATAAAATTTTGGCAGCTTTTAACTACCAATACAAGGATCTTTGGCGACCAGGCTACACAGAGACCTCCACTTAAACCTACTGAATCTACCACTTCCCAGCTAGTGAAATAAGTTCTACCTAGCCACTTCGTAATTTTCCTAGAATCACACTTAGTTTCCATTAAAAACATCATATTAGGCTTATACTGATTGATAGAATTGTTTAAGAAATGTACTGTCAGAGGATGCGACAGTCCCCTGCAGTTCCAAGAGAGTAGATTCATGAACCTCTGGGTGGTTGTTCTGGACCAACCACTGAAAAACTGCTGCTTGCTTCTCCCTCCCCTTACCATTATATAATTATGAGAAAGTGTCACGGCATGTTTATGGACCAGGCAACAAACAATTTTATAAAATGAATTTTTTTTGTAGTTAGTTAAAATTTAAGTTTTTTATTACATGGAAAATCTAATTTTCCTTTCTTCTACTGCTTCTTTCTTTCTCTCTTCAACGATTTCTCTCTTCTCTTCAGTTGTTTCTCTATTCTCTTTGCGTCTTTCTCACCCTCTTTTTCTACTTCTTCGTTTCTCCATCACCTCTCCATTCTCCGCCACTTGTTCACATTTCATTGCCTCCTCTTTGCATTTCTTCATCCCTTCTCCGTAATTCTCCATCTGCTTGTTTCTCGAATTCTTCTTTGGCATCACCGTTGGTTTGTTTCTCCGTCAGTTATTGCATTGTTCGCCGGATGAGGTATGTCGTATGTGTAGAATTTGTTTCCGATTGTATTATTGCTCAATTTTTGTTCTATAGTTCAGATTTGGTATATTTTGTTTTTTTAGCATTAGACGTCACTATTATGTGGATTGAGTTGATTTGTGTGTGTTTTCTATGCGTAGATTATAAATTGTCTTCTCGTAGGTACAACACACTTGATACTTGTTCGTCTTGAATCACAAGCTGCATTGTTTACTTATATGTTGCAGATGTTACTATCTGACGTGTACCTGTTGGTTATAATGTAAAATGGCCTCTTTCTTTTCTTCTGTTTATGCTGATTGTTTTCTTTTGAATTACGAGCTGCATCTGTTTACTTATATGTTGCACATGTTAGTATTCAATGTGTACTTGTTAGTTGTACTGCGTATGACATTTTGATTTCATTTGTTGTTAATTTTATGTTTTGAATAACGAGTTACATTTTTTTACTTATATGTAGCATCTGTTAGTATCCAGTGTGTACTTGTTAGTTGTGTTGTGTATGACAATTTTAAAAAAGAAAACATTATTGTTGATTGTTCGTTTTGGATTAGAAACTGCATCCGTTTACTTATATATTGCATCTGTTAATATCAAATATGTACTTGTTAATTTTACTGCATTTAAATTTTATTTTCATTGTTGATTATTGTTTGTTTTGAATTGCAAATTGTACATGTTTGCTTATATGCTGCAAGTGTTAATTTCCAATGTGTGTGACTTTTTGCAGGAGTTGGATCTAAACTTGAAGTGGTATGAAATCACACAATATTGAACATTGGACTCCACAAGACATTTCAGCACAAGCTTGATTTAGATTAAGGTGACACTGAACTACAGGAATTTGAAGATGATCTACCTTTGAAGATTAATAATTGATTCATTATATTAGAGATTGTTTGTTAATCTAGATGAAAACACTCTTGTAATTGTAAGTTCCATAGGAGATTTTTGCTATGAGCACTTGTAGGATTTATCTCGTATCTTGCCCTTTGTTCAAGTGCTGAGAGTTCTTCTCGCGTAGGAAACCAACATTTGCATGATTTTTATACAAAGTATCCAATGTTTTTACATGTGTTGTTTTTATGCCGACAAGACTTTTAGTGGCATCTATTTAATTGAAATCGGGAAAATTTACTCTCGTGTTTGAAAACAAATAGAAGTTTTTATGTAATTAGTACACATTGTAAGGTATCAAATGAAGTTCATTTGAAATTCTTTATTAAAAAAAGTACAAAATTATGTAACCTCTATTCTGTAGTATAGTATGAGAAATACCTAGTTGTAGGCTAACATATGAATGTTTTAACAAAATAGAAACGATTCATATGGTAACTTATGCACTACCTCCTCACAAAATTTTGCTATTTATAAAAGGAATTGACATTTTTAAATCAGGTGTGTGTTTTTGTTCAAATAATACATGTTGTAAAGTAATCATTGCATAGTTAATATGACAATTTTAAATTGTCAAATTTTAACTTAACTTATACATGATCTCCAAGAAAAGTTTTATAAACTATATTCTTCTTCCTTTAAAAACAAGTACATGTTTCAATACAAATGATACGTATTGTAAAGTAACAAGTGCATAGCATATACAGAAATTTTCATCAGCATTTAATTCATTTTTTTAATATTTGCCACATATTTTTACATGTTCGTAGTAGCAGAATTCACACATCTAGAACTTTTAACAAAAATAGTATTCACATCGAACACCATTGAATAACACACCTTCAATCGGATGTGGAGAATTACAAAATAGGTGAAATCTAGTTTTAATCAAATTGTAATCATATTGTTTCGACCAGATCTGGAACTCACCCTCCATTTTCCTCTCGATGTGGGCTGAATTTTGGATCCTCCAAGTGCTCTCGACATTGGCATTAACGTCGGAGATTCGGAGCTCACCGGTGGTGGCGCAACTCCTCTGCGCCTCGGCTCGACGAAGTGACGCAGATGGTGAGATTGAAGTTTGGGAAAGAGATGAAGTTTGGAAAAGAAGAAGAATAGAGAATGGAGTAATTTGGAAAGGATGAGAGTTTGGGGAAGAAGAATGAGCCACGCTTCAATTTGGAAAGGAAAGGTTTGAATAATTTGCGTTAATTGCAAATTGGTCTCTGGCCTGGTCGTCTGTCAGGAGAACCACTTTATAATAATTATACATGGTAGATATTTTAATTGGGATGATTCTTTAAAAAAAACCACTCAAAATGTGAATGACTTCTTGTGTAAATAAAATAACTTTGGTCCATTAAATCATCAAAAAAATGCGCCAGCTGCTTTGCTTTCCATTTCTACTCCAGCGGCATTTTCATTGGTGACTGTGGAACTGAATTAGACCATGGTGGAACCGCAGTAGGCTATGGAACAAGTTCTAATGACGCCAAATATTGGTTAGTCAAGAATTTTTTGGGGCACAAGCTGGGACAGAATGGATACATCATGATGCAAAGAGGCATTGTCGTTAATGAAGGCCTTTGCGGCATTGCAATGCAAGCTTCTTACCCTACTGCTTATGTTAAAACCTGCTGCAATATCTCTATGCTTTTGCCTGCAACCATAGATAATACGTGTGACATATCCATGAGTATTTATGTATCTTCTTGTGACTAAAGGTCATTAAAAATGAGCACTTCACAAGTAGAATCTTCAAACTATGTGGAGCTCAATTCTGATGCTTAAGATATAGCACTGTAAGCTACAAAAACAACTTGGTGCATGGACTATAATTTAAAGGTGCTTCAATTATTGCTTGTAACTGCTTAAAATGTAACATATATGTGCTTATTTTTATTCTTACATGCGCTACAAAAATAACTTGGTGCTTAGAGTATAGCTCAAGTGCTTCAAATGTAAACTATAGGTGCTTCTTTTAATTTTAACGGGCGCTACAAAAACAACTTGGTGCATCAAAGGTGCTTCAATTATTTCTAGTAAGTGCTTCAATTGTAGCTTATAAATGCTTTTTCAAATTCTTACGTGTGCTACAAAAATAACTTGGTGCTTATATTATAGCTCAAAGGTGCTTCAATCGTCTCTTGTAAGTACTTCAAATGTAACTAGTAGTTGACAACTTGTTGACAACTCCAAGACCGTATATGTAAGTCATTTAGTCTTTAAGAAACGATGTGGGATATATATTTCAGCAAAGGTGCTTCAATCATTGCTTGTAAGTGCTTCAAATATAACTTATAGGTGAATCTTTTAATTCTTACGTGTGTTACAAAAACAACATGGTGCTTAGAGTATAACTCAAAGGTGCTTCAATTTTTGCTTGTAAGTGTTTCACAAGTAAGTCGTGAGTGCTGCTACGAATTGGTACTATGTGGCAAATTGCCAATAAATTAAATACTCTCTCGTCTCATCAGTTTTAGCCTATTTGTTTTTTCATATTCAAATTTGGTAAATTTTGATCTAAAATATAAATTAATATATATAATAAAAAGAGAAAGTCTCATAAAGGCGGGATGTCCATAAACTTATGGACAATCCGCTGTACTTTTCACCTTAAATGTTGTAATTTTTTTATAAAATTTAAATTGTATTTCAAAAGTTAAAACAAGTAATAATGTGAATTTTAATGTGAAAATATAAAAAATACATAAGATAAAAAAATTAATTTTTTAATTTAGTATGTAATATAACAAATGCAGTGTTTTAGTAAAAAATAACAGTGGACTGTCCAAAAGCTTATGGACAGGCCACCTGTTAGGAGACCCACTCTAATAAAACTATCATGTGAGATACTATTAGTTCATCTTAATAACTATTTTCTAAATTTCAAATTTTTATGTAGAATTGTTATATAAAACACATGTTTGGTTTCCTCCACTATCTTCTCATCTTCTTGCAATGTCTCCTTATTGGCTTCTATCACTTCTTTCCCACTCCTCAACTTCCAAGCCCTCACATATCTGTGATTGAATTTGGGTTGGAAAGGTAGTTTGTCAGAATCCCTTGCCTCGAGTTGGTTCGAGGTGGCCAGTTGCCTCACTTGAACCTAAAGTTTCTTGATACTTGAGAATGCCCTCATTCCTAACTCTTCGATGTCTCTCCTTGCGTACTCCGCAAACTTTTCATTCTTCTTGGTCATTTGAGCGAATGCCTCCAAGATCTCTTCTCGATCGGACTTGTTGAGAGGACCATTGTTGTTAGAAGGACCCTCACCCATTGGGTAAGGTTGAGGTGGATCTCCCCCCGGTTGCACCCCTGTTGGTCATCACGCCATCATAAATTTGGGTGGTCGCAATATCGGGGGTTGAAAGAATTGGCATAGGGGTCTTGGCGGTTGTCTCCTCCTTGGTTCCCGCAAAACCCTTGTTGTTTCCCCCTACCAAATTGCCTATTCCCTCTATTATAGTCCAATGGCTTCACTTCCTCAAATTCCTCCACTACTTGTGGGCACATATCGGTTGGATTGTCCAAATACAAATCCTGCAAACCTTCACTTGGTGAGTCATCCCCTTCGTGAACTCCTTCATCATCGATGCAATAGCTTGGACTTGATCTTCTAGCTTAGGGGAGTGAGCGGGTTCTTCCAATGTCTTAACTCTTGAACGGGTCATGAATTGGCGCATACCATTGGCCATCTCTTCAAAAAGAGCCATCGCGTCCTTGGGGATCTTCTTAGCTATCGATTCATTGCACGCGAGATTCATCATCCACATGTCCTCACCACATAAGCCCTCAAAAGATAGTATATTAAATATCCCTCTTTGAATGGATGATGTGGGCAACTTGCTAACAACCTCTTGAAATGCTCCCAATATTCATAAAGGGGTTCATTAGGAAGCTACAAGGTGTTTGAAAGTTGTTTCTTCAACCTGGTGGACTTTGAAGCGGAAAAATACTTCTCTAGGAAATGGCGCTTCATATCCATCCAAGAAATTATATACCTCAGTGGGAGGTAGTATAACCAGTCCATTGTCTCGTCTCGAAGCGAGAAAAAAATGACCGTAAGTTATAATCTCCTCTGAGACTCTCAGTGGCTTCATATTTGTACAGACCAAAAGGAACTCCGTTAAATGCTTGTTGGGGTCCTCGCTGGATATCCTGTGAAATGTAGGAAGCCACTGAATTATCCCACTCTTTAGCTCACATGTCACATTCTGTGGAAGAGGTGAGAAGACAATGCAAAGGGGTTGATTTTTTAAATTAGGAGTTATCAACTACATCAAAGTCCTATTATCTGCCGCCATGATATCTCTCTCTACCTCTAACTCATCTGTCGGTCCCTATGGAACTTCCTCTCTAACTCTCCTTAGAGGTGGGCAAAAAAACCCAGAATCAAAAACCGAACCGAAAATCGAATAATCTGAATTTGAATAACCCGAACCAAATTTAATATTCAAATATTTGATCTGATTAAACCGAATGATGAATATGTTTTATGGTTTGGTAAATCATATCCATCATATTTAATATTCAAATATTAAACCGAATATTATAACCGAATGATGAATATGGTTTATAATATCTAATATTCAAATATTAGAAAACCGACTTGAAAATAAAATTATAACATATAAATTAATTAAATATATAATGTATTCTAAATTTTTTTTTCAAATATATTCTAATAATTTAAAATGAGATTTTTCATGCAAATAGAGAAAAAAAGAGCAAACCACTTTTACAAAAATTAAACCAAAAAAGCCGAGCAAACCTTATACAATTTGATTTATATCTTGTGCTCCAATGTATTTGGCTAGATGTTTTGGTTGTGAATTTACGAATTTCTTCTTGATTAGCTAGGATGCATTTTTAGCTTTCCTTATTCTTTGATTTATGGGTTGGTCTTTTTTTCTTAGTAAACATCTGACTGTTTGGATGAATGAAGAAAATCAAGGGCTGATGCTAAAACACATCGTACTTGTTATCTGTTTGTTGGAAAGGGAAAAAAATATGTGCCTTATTTTATTTATTTATTTTAAAATTAAACTTTTATTTGCTAGCCATTATCTAATTTGGTTTATTCAAATATATATATTTGAATTGAAACCAAAAAAATGAATTTGAATAAACTAAATTTGATTTTTTTTTCATATATGGTTTGGTTTTTGGTTTTGGCTTTGTAAAATGTCAAACCAATTAAACCGAACCAAAAAAACCAAAACATTTGAAAATCAAACCGATGTCATCCTCCTTCTTTGCCTACTTGTGTTTTCCGGTAAGTATTGTAAGGCTCCTTGATTTGTGGAATCAGTATACTACTAGTCCACAAAGAAACACTAGCACAACAAGTAAGGAGAAAACAAGAAAAGCTATTAAAGAGTTCTACACAATAATCAACAAAAACTACAAAAAAAAAAAAGAAAAACACAAACTAACATTACCAACTAGTCATGCAAGTTAAACTAGTCAAGAAAAAACTTAAAAAAAGAAAAGCACAAACTACTACTACTACCTTTTTTTTTTTTAAGGTTAAGCCATCCGTGGATGGGGGAAATTATATTAGGCATTCCCAAGCCATTAAAAAGAAACCAAAATTAGTTGTAGCCGTAGCTAATATTTAATATACATATGCGAGCAGTAAACACATAAAGCGATGAAAGAGAAAAGCTTTTACTACTACCAACTAGTCATGCAAGCTAACAATAAAAATGAAACTAGTATCCCTGGCAGATACGCCAAAATTTGACCCACACCCCCAGGGTCATATTCTTGTAGGAGAATTAACCCACGGGATGCATAATCAAAGATAAAGAGATTTATAAGTTTTTCCTGTGCTCACTACTAACCACTATAGAGTAACTAATGGCAAGTCCGTGATCGTCCACATAGATACTAGAATTTGAAAGTTAACTATACACAATCCACAATCAGATGTCACTTCACTGTATGTCAAGAATAGCCAGTGATTTAAACATATGATTTGGGGGTTTTTTTGTCTAACAACTAACGAGCATCCAAATAGAGAGAATTAACTATGATTAACTACTCTTGGAGACATTTGTGTAATATGACCGACTGATGACTTTAATCCTAGATTTTATTACATGTATGACATATAAACCTATCTCATACCTATGTCACAGAGTGTGGAGATGGCTGGAAATTCCCAATGTCCGTCACATAAAGGTTCGGTTTCACTTAAAAGTCAACACACTGCCCTCGTAATTAGGTAAATTGTGTCGATCGACCTATTGGACCCACTCCTCTTTCCTTGTCAATCTTAATCCTGATGCTAACAAGCCCCACTTAAAGGAACTCAACCTTGTGTAGGTCGCAACCGTTAGGTACAGGAGTGAGGACAATATGTCCCAGACACTCTACTATGGACACCAATCCCTAAGCCTAGAGAGGCAGAGTGGGAGGCATAGTAATATATGCCCAAATTATGGCTAACAACTAAATAGTAGCTAGTGTTAAGATGGGGTCATCCACGAGGAAAAGGGGATTTTATCGAGTGTTAAAGTGTAGTTAAAAGCACACAAAGAAGTCACTCTACGTGTGTGGCAACCAAGTGAGCGGTCTTAGTTTTGAAAAACACTACGACTTTTTTAACAATTAAATTAACAAACTATTAAAGAGATCAGTGTAAATATGATCACAACTAGCACAAATAACGTAACTAAGATTATAACAAATCTTGGGTGCAATTGCCTTACATTTCTAGTCATCCTTTGATCATCGATTAATTATTCTATTTTTATGCATTAATCACATATTTTGGAGAATTTATCAACACCTTTCAAGTGTTGATATGTCTCACCTCTCCTCTGTTATAGTTAGAGTGGGCAATCGGCGCCACACAATAACCTTTATCATTGGGTAACTCTAGACGATCGGCGTCATAGACTTCCCCAAGGATAAAAATACACATGGAGACCCAAAACAACTACCACAACGTCCTACAAGCGAGAAACACATAGATAGCACAAGTATATTTACTAAAAATGACTACGAGGATCGGCCTTCATGCTAATTGTTATTAGTGGCCATGTTGATAATTAATCAAACACAATCAAATTCATACCAAGTTTAAGCAATTTAATCAATCAACAATCATAATTAGTTGTCACTCCTAATTATAACCTAGCATTGACCAACAATAATCACATTGACAAAAAGTCAAAGTCTTCTGGGTTTGACAAAAAACCTAGCATAGAATCAACCCATAATCATCAACTAGTTGATCATCCTAGTATAAATAATGCATTAATCACACAAGAAAGCACAAAACATACTTGATAATCAAAGCACAAAATAGGATAAACCAAATCTCACAAATTCATACTAGAAATGCTTACCAAGTGCTCCGAAGAGTATATTTAGCCTAGATTATGAAAACCAATAACAAATCTACAAGAATTCATGGAAGAATTAAAAAAAAACTATGAAAAAATGAAGAAAAACTAGGGTTTAGAGGTCCCCCAAGTTGGGCTAAAAAATGGGGAAGAATGAGGGCTATTTATAGCCTCAGTGGGTCAAGAAAAGTCAAAAGGATGCAGCAGGCGAGCGGTTGGGAGCGTGGGCACTGTTACACCTATTTGAGTGCTGATCGAGAGTGTTGGGCACGGGACAGAGACGCTGACGTACAAGAGACAGGGGTGTTGGAACGCGTAGGCGTGCGCTGAAACACGCAGGCACGCGAGGCTGAGGCGCTGGTCTGGAGCTGGGACGTACGGGTGCGCAATAAGGAGAACTGGTCGTGCGGATCTGGTTTAGGGATGTACTACACAGTTTATCTCAAGCGCACAGGTGCGCGCTGGGACGCGCTGGCTACATGCCCATTCTTTGTGATCAGCCCTCCGTGAGTGGGCGCGCACTGCCTCGCGTTAGCCGTGCGATCCGGTCCTTAAGGCATGCACTTCGGCCTTTTCTCTCGTGCGCGGGTACGCGAGACTAAGGGCTTTGGCCATGCGTCCGGTCTTCTTCACCCGGCTAGTCGGCCGGCCAGTCTTGGTATCGGTTGACTGGCCTTCATTCTTCAAAACTGTACTTTATTGTACCACGTTTGCTTCGTGGCCTTCAATCTTCTACCATTCTTGGGAATGACTTTCATTAAACCATCCGAAGTGCTTATGAACTATCTACAAATTAAGCTTACAAAAAAGGATCTAGAAGCTTGTAAGGACTAAAAATCTATTAGACTAAAGATAGGTTACAAAATGAAGGATTTAGATATGAAAGTCGAAAATGGTCATCTTAACTCCTTATGATGTAAACCTACCTAAATCTAGCAATCCATAACAAAAATATAACAAAAGAGATATTAAATGTTATGGAAAATACATGTATTTGATGTCTTATCACAAAGGATTTGGCATCTCGTGATGACTCTAGGGTTGACATAACCCTAGTCACTTGATGAGGCTTCATATGCATGTATTTTCCAAAGCATTCAACACATATTTTGTCATATTTTTGTTGTAAGATTTCTATATTTAGGTAGGTTTACATGATAAGGGGTTTAGATAGTCATTTTTGGTTTTTATATCTAAATCCTTCATTTTGTAACATATGTTTAGTCTAATGGACTTTTTGCCCTTATGAGCATCTAGATTCCTTTTTATAAGCTTAATTTGTAGATTGCTCATGAGCACTTTGGATTAGTTTAGTGAGGGCCATTCGAAAGGATGGTAGAAGATGGAATGACACACATAAAGTGGTAGAAGATAAAGTGAAGAAAGGAGAGCAAAGCAAATGGTGAAGAATGATCTATGTTTTCAAGCAGTGTTTTGAGAATTTTCTGAGAATAATCAGCATCCAAGAGTGGTACCATTGGATTCCTCTTCTTGAATACTATAAAGTTAACTACAGGAACTCCCAAAATGGATCAATGGTTCACTCGGAGGAAGCAAAACAAAACGGGACTTTTTTCCATCGCGACTTGCGATGAGTGTGTCGCGACTCGCAAAATGTTGACCTGAGAGCCTAAAATTTTACTGATCAGGTCGTGACTCGCAATGGAGGCATCACAAATCGCGATAATTGCCCTGTAACTTGATTTTTACTCCCTTTTTTCTTGTACTATAAATAGCTTTTCACCCCTTTCTTCCCAAACGCTCTAAGCCCGACTTTGGGGCTCCAAAACCCTAGTTTTTCACCATTTTCTTCCATTTCTTCTTCTTTCTTTGTAGATCTTTGTTTTATGTTATGGGTTTTGATTATCTAGCTTAGTTTTGTACTTGGGAGCAATTGATTAAAGCTTCCACACCTATGTAGTAAGAACCTCTATTTCACTCTTCCTTGAAGCATTTGTTATTCACCATTCATGTGTTTAAATGTGATGTTTTACTTCATTTATGCTATGGGTTGTTTGAGTATATGAAGTGTTTGTATGATTGAAGTGTTAGGGTGTTAGGGTGTTAGGAGAGTTGCAAATTTCTTTGCTCTTTTACATGAGAATCCAAGAACATGGAATTAGAATTTCTTGTGCATAATGTGTTGTGATTCTTCCTAGATAAATATGTTGGTGTGGATTGTTCTCATGTTTACCTATAGATGCAATGCAAGGTTTAATCTTGAATGTGGTTTGTTCTAGGTTAAGCCTAATGAATTCTATGTTTGGTTAAATGGCTATGTCTTTGGTAGAAGGCTTGTTGTTATCAAATCTACGGTCCTTTGTGTATAATGCCATTGATGAAATACCTTTATGGTGTGGTTTGCCTAGAGTGATTATCAATGAGATTTGCAAATGGTCGTTGTTTGTCTTTGCAAATTACTATTAAGAAGGAATGAATGTTGATCTTCGAATGAGAAGTTTTAGCATTCCCCATAGGTAACGAATGTGATAGGATGAATGAATGGTTCAATGATCTACATGAGGTTTGGAAATGGATATTAATTGCCCCCAAGGCTTTGTCTTTTGTAGATTTTACCCCTTTTTCTTAGTTTGTTTGATGATTAGCATAGTTACTTAACTTTGCTAGTTATCTTGCCTTTTAATTTCATAACTTAGGACTACAACCAACCAACCCCCCCCCCCCATTTACTTGCTTTTATATATCTATATAAATATACTTCTAGCCTAATATAAACCTTATATGTTTAAACACTTAAGAAATCCCTCTTCTTCGTGGACGACCCCGATTTGCCATTATCTACTTAGTTGTATTTAGTAAGTATAAAGGGCTTATAAATTGTAACTTTGAGAGGTCGCCGGCGATGACCTCCCAAATTTTGGTGCCGCTGCCAGGGAAGAGGTGTTTATTTTTAAGTGTTTGGGCATATTTAGTTGCATATTAGCTAGTTGCTTTTATTTTTCGCTTCTTTTTGGTTGTTTTTTTCGGAGTAGGTATTTCTTGAGTTTTTGGTGAATTTTTATCGAGAATCCTTTCAATATGATTCCGGACGTTTGAAAAAGAGAATTTAAAAAAATGGAATGTCTCATCTTGAGGGAACTCATGATGAGAAAAGGGGCTCAACAAGCAAGGTTTTGTAGGATGTGTCATTCCGACATCCTACCGAGTCTTGCTATATGTTGAGAAAGGAGCACTATGAGGAGGAAAGAACCCTTGGTTTCCAAAAACCAAGAGTATTATTAAGAGTACTACCAAGAGGTAGGAGATGTTGGTTTTCAAGGGCAAAAAACCCAAGAATGGTATCCATACCATAATTCTTACAACCTAGAATGGAATGGTAATCCGGATTAGTGGCATGAGAATGAGCCGGAAAACCAACAATATGAGCAAAATAGTTGGCCATTAACATCTTATACCATACCCCAAAACTAAGCCCAACAAGGAAGTTCAAGTTTGACGCGTGAAGAAGTCATGAATGCAATAGCAAACTTGAACAACTTTACTAGTTAGGAACCGGACACTCGGCTCTCCTATAGTGTTGAGGCTATTGAAGGGCATGCGAGGAGTATATTGGAAGTGTTGGCTAGAATGGAAGCTCCTGATTCCAAAAATACACCATCCCAAGTCGAACTCAAGGATTCGGTGAGTGAGGTCCCCATGGGAAATGAGTTTGAGTTCGACAAGGATGAGGAGTTGGTTGTTGAGGATGGAAAATTGGAGGAAGAGGTGATTGTGCTACATTCATTATCATCGTCACCTCTACCTCCACCTAGTGAACCAACTCCACCATTTTTGGAAGTTTTGGGGGAGATAAGAAAGGAGCCAAAGGACCATCCCAAGCCTCCTAACCACCTAACTCCTTTTAAACCATCTCCCCGCCTAAAAACTTTTCTCTTGAAAGTTTTGTACCTCCATCTCTCTATTTTTGGATACTCATGGTGAAGAGGTTCAAACCTTCACCATATAGATAACATTAGGGTTGTGCCAACGACCTTAAAAATATGGAGCTTCTCGGGAGGCAACCCGAGTTTCTAAGTTAGGTAAGTATTTTTATTTTCTTGAAAAAAAATCCTCAATCATGTCCTCAAACCCTTACCCAAAACAACAAGATACCACCACAACCCACCACCAAAAACCACTACCAAAACCACCATCTAGGAGTACTACTAGTTGTTGTCTTTGTGAGTGTTGATCGGGATTTGCATAGTTGTGGCTTCGTAGTGGATGGATCAAAGTTTCATGTTGGGTGGTGTTCGAACATGGAGGAGAGAACATTCATTGAGGAGTGAGCATTGCCATCACCAGGAAAGATCTTCAAGGTTCTAGGTGTGAGTATTTTTTATCTTTCTCCCTTATATTTTTATCTTGTCATTTTCACATTTAGGACAATGTGTGTTTCAAGTGTGGGGAGATAAAGAGGAATATATATCTCATTTTATTGTATTGTAGAGTGCATATGCTCCACTTTGATGTGTTTTGTTTGAAAAAAAAAGAAAAAGAAAAAAAATTCCCGCTAAGTTGAAAATCTGAGAGGGCAACTTAGGTAAAAGTGGGAGGCCCGGTTAGGCCGAAAATCCGAAAGGGCGACCCATGCAAAAACGAGAGGCAAAATGGTGTGGAAAACGGCGAGGGTAAGTATTTAAAAAGAAAAATGTATGAAGTGTTTGTATGATTGGAGTATTAGGGTGTTAGGAAAGTTGCAAATTTCTTTGCTCTTTTACATGAGAATCCACGAACATGGAATTAGAATTTCTTGTGCATAATGTGTTGTGATTCTTACTAGATAAATATGTTAATGTGAATTGTTCTCATGTTTATCCTATAGATGCAATGCAAGGTTGAATCTTGAATGTGGTTTGTTCTAGGTTAAGCTTAATGAATGCTATGCTTGGTTAAATGACTATGTCTTTGGTAGAAGATTTGTTGTTATCAAATCTACGGTCCTTCGTGTATAATGTCGTTGATGAAATACCTTTATGGTGGGGTTTTCCTAGAGTGATTATCAATGAGGTTTGCAAATGGTCGTTGTTTATCTTTGCAAATGACTATTAAGAAGGAATTAATGTTGATCTTCGAATGGAAAGTTTTATCATTCCCCATAGGTAACGAATGTGATAGGATGAGTGAATGGTTCAATGATCTGCATTAGGTTTGGAAATGGATATTAATTGCCCCCAAGGCTTTGTCTTTTGTAGTTTTTACCTCTTTTTCTTAGTTTGTTTGATGATTAGCATAGTTACTTAACTTTGCTAGTTATCTTGCCTTTTAATTTCATAACTTAGGACCACAACCAACCAAAACCCCCCATTCACTTGCTTATATATATATATATATATATATACTTCTAGCCTAATATAAACCTTATATGTTTAAACACTTAAGAAATCCCTCTTCTTCGTGGATGGCCCCGATTTGCCACTATCTACTTAATTGTATTTAGTAAGCATAAAGGGCTTATAAATTGTAGAGGTAAGACGACGACCTCCCATCGCTACAAAGTATCATACTCATCAATCGGGGTAAGCCAAGGGTTTCCCCTCGTTAAAGATTAGTCTAGCATCCCTAACATGCAGTGTATTACACAACTAACCAATTAGAATTAGAGTCTAATGATCGGGACGGTACTCCCGGGGTAGCAGTATGCACTCATCTCCCTGGTACTCTTGAACCTACTATAGCCCTAATCTAACACTCCTAAGATAGCATTTTAAGACTTGCACGATATTACACTACGCATGAATATATTGATGCATCATAAATCATAACATGGCATAAATCTTACAAGAATATAAATCATAAATCAAGCATGACTATTCATAGGATATAAAGATAGGGAAAGAATCTCACAAAGTTAACATCAAGTCATGAATACAAACATTTCCCAAAGAAAATAAATTACTCTAGACAAATTGAATCCAAAGCAATCATTAGATTTGATTTAATAGGAAAAACTAGGAAAAATAAATGAAGAGAAGAGATAGCCTCCTTCTTCATACCTACACTTAGATCTAGAAATAATGACCAAACTTTAATCCTAGTAGACTGATGACTGCTTATATAGTTGGTGGAATTGGGTCTTAGAAAAGACTAAAAAGCTAAGAAAACCTAGCAGCCACGTCAGCAGGGGACGTGCAATATGGCACAGCTTGGGTCGCGGACTGGAGGTTCTCCGTGAGCATACTGAGTGTGCGTCCCGTGCAAAAGAGCGCAGCCCGCAAACTGGACAACGCAAAGGATTAAAATAAACATGCCAATAAGCTTGTTAAGGTGGATGAATTCACCATATTTGTAGAAAAGAGAACAAGGATTAAAATAGTACCTTAAAGATGACAACTCTAATGATTAGCTACGCAATATTTGCTTATGCTTTCGTAAACCAGAAGAAACAAGGTAAAATCTCTTAATTTCTTACCCTTTACATATATGCGTGTCATAGAAAAACAAAAGGATAAAGTCACTTTTTGAAAATGCATATTTTTGAGGCAATTAGTAACTTGTGTCGGTTATGAATAAGAGTCATCACTCGTTAAAACATGTCCTGAAATGATTACTACACATGTCGTTTTGCTTACATATCAATTTTCTCGAATTTTGGCACAACATATCCCATCCCCTGAAGATTAAGGCATCTTAATTAACAAGAAAAATAAAACCTTAACTCTAAATGCACATTTTCTTTTACCCACGAAGTCATACTCAACCCAAAAAAACATTTTTCATTTCGACCAAAAATTTATTCTATTCACATTGCGCATTTTATATGTTCGTGGTTGGGGGGAGGGTGTTATGGTATACATGACTGATGAAACCCTAACATAAGAATCATCTCACTACAACCAGTTCGCTAACAACTCGGGAACGAACCAAGTTCACCTCGCTGACAAATATCTAATCTTGGAAAAGGTGGAGAGGCGGCACTCGCCGCAACATCGTCTACTAGACCATGATTTAGAATAGTGGAGCACATCTTGCAAGATATGCTCACACGATCAAGATACCTATAAATAAAGATGTAAAACATCTGTTCATTGTAATCAACTTTTCTACACAACATGCAAAAACAAAATACTTTTACTGACTAAAGCGTCTGAACTTTCTCCCCGAGAACATCCCTAAAACTCCTTACTGGTACTTGAAGAAGTAGGACTAGTCAAGCTGATCCTAATGTCCGTCATTACTTTGAAGGATCCTGCAACAAGCAATGATAGATGAAGTATTAGAATTCAAAAGGTTCATATGTAACATTATTAGGTCTAAAAATTTCATTATACTAGTAAATCTTTTTCCTTGACAATATAAAACCCTACTTCTGTTTATAATATTCGTTATTATTCACTCATTTATATTTTAAAAATATTTCATTTTATTCAAAACCCTACTTTGTTCCATCATAGTACACTCCATTCCCTCGCTTATTTCAGTTGCCCCCAAATTTACAATCTTAGGACTGTTGATGAAGGAGTTGTTGTTCAAGTAGAGGAATAACCATGGGTTTTATGAGATTTTCGAGGGTCTTGACTCCACGATATCAAAAAACAAGAAACTGAGCAAAGTCATTTGCACCATGGTGAAAGATAGGAAGGAGGTTGAGCAGAGCCTGGAGCTAACCCAGAAGCCTTTAGACGCTGTGAAAAAACCGGTGGGGAATTTGGAGAAATGGGTCGAAGAGTTGCGGGGAAAAGAGGCTAAATTGGAGGCCGATAGGGAGGAGTTAGCGGCGTTGGAGACATTGGCTCTGGAAAGGCTCATGGGGGTTGAGAAGAGAGAAAAGGTGGTTGAGATGAAGGAGAAAAATGGTAACTTTACTTTAATGAAAGAGGCCCTTGAGTTGAAGAACAAGGAATTAAAGGAATTGGAAGTTAAAAACAATGATCTTGAAATTAGAGTAAAGGAATTGGAATTGGAATTGGTGTTGAAAGAGAAGAATATTTGTCCTTCTACTGTTGCAGCATTTAAGGTGGAGCTTGATGGGGTGGATGTGCACATGTCGTATAATGGTCGAAAAATCAACCATAGCTCAACACTTGAACTTTTAAATGCTCTGCGCTTATCGGGTGCCCCTGTGCTCTTGGTCCTCGAAGCCATCGAAATGATGTACCCTCCCTCTTTGATTCAGAGTGATATGAGGTTTGAGGGGAATGCTGGCAAAAGCAACATTTTGATGCTGGAGCAGCTACTGGTAATTTCACCTAAGATTGAGCCTAAGCACAGGGATCGCGCTCTGAAACTAGCGCTTGAATGGAAGGATGTGATGTCCGTAGGGAATTTTTTGGAGGTGTTGGGGTTCTTGTATCTTCTGGCTGCATTCGACTTGGCTTCTGCATTTGATGCAAAGCAGCTCCTTGATCTGTTTCGAATTATTGTTGAGTATGAGCAAATGCTTGAGCTGAGTCAACGCCTTGGTTTGACTGGTGAGAAGTCAGGTGAGAGCTATGTGTTGATGCTTAACTTTCATGTTCACAATGGCTTCTGATTCCCATTTGTTTGTTTGTTTGTTGCTTCTTTCCTTGTTACTGTCATGATGATTTATGGGGATCTCTCTTTGCTAATGCTATCAGTGATTGCCTGTTTTTGAATCTCTTAGCTTTACTGATTTTAATACTTCTGTGTCTCTGTGTACTGATATGGTTTCCGTTGGTAACAACTAAAGAAGAAATTTGTTTGACTTTCTTTGTTTATTATGCTTTCTGTTGGTATGCCTTGAATATGTATTAGCCGCTTCGACAGGTTGGTACGGGGGTCTCGCTGCCCGGTCAGCGAGTCGGGGGGTCCGGGGTCGGAGTCGCCCCCGGTCCGACAGTATAGCTTGTCTCTTTATTGGACTGCTGTTGATTTGGGCCGAATTGTGTTTTGGCCCAGTTTGTTAGGGTTTAGTGGAGACAACATATAAAGTGTCTCTCTTCTCTCTGTAAACATTAATTCTGATGTAGTGAATCCGTTTCCCGTGGATGTAGCCAAATTGGTGAACCACGTAAATCTTGTGTCTTGTTATTTTCGTTCATATTTTTCTGTTCTTTCTCCATTCCGCACAACAAACTGGTATCAGAGCGGTTTTCTTTTTCCGGTGAGATCCGTAGTGGGTGTATCGGATTCTGGGCTCATCAGATCGGGGCTGATCGGGGAGAAAGATGTCTGGGTTGAACGTGAAGATCGACAAGTTTACTGGGAGAAACATTTTCAGTTTATGGCAGATCAAGATGCGAGCTTTGCTGAAACAGGAAGGTTTGTGGACTCCGCTGACGAAAGATTTCGCGAGCAGTTCTGGCGATGTGGTGGTTCTGGAAGAAAAGGCACACTCGACGATTATGCTGTGTCTCGCGGACGAAATCATCACTGAGGTCTCAGATCAGGAGACTGCTGCACAACAGTGGCTGAAGTTGGAGAGTTTGTATATGACGAAATCTCTAACCAACAAGCTGCTTCTGAAACAACGCCTCTTCGGTCTCTGAATGCAGGAAGGTACGCAACTCAGAGACCATCTAGAGCAATTGAATACTTTGTTATTAGAATTGCGAAATATAGATGTGAAAATTGAAGATGAAGATGCTGCTTTGATTTTGCTAGTGTCTTTACCGCTTTCGTATGAGAATTTTGTTCAGTCATTTATTGTTGGTAAAGATTCCGTGTCTCTGGAGGAAGTTAGATCCTCTCTCCATAGTAGAGAGTTGCGACATAAGGCAAACGGTACATGTACAGAAAGTCAGGCCTCTGGCTTGTTTGCTAGTGACGGAAACACAAAGGGCAAGGGAACCGGCAGTAAGAAGAAGGGCAAGAAGTCATCTTCAAAGGGTCCCAAGGCCAATGATGTTTGTAACTACTGTAAGGAGAAGGGGCATTGGAAAAAGGAGTGTCCGAAGAAGGCTAGTAAATCTGGGAGTACATCTGGTACTGCTGCTGTGGCTGAAGGGGATTTCAGTTCTGAAGATGATTTTGCTCTAGCTGCTACTGGGCAAAATAATCATCCTAATGCGTGGTTTCTTGATTCTGGGGCATCTTACCATATATGCCCAAGGAGAGATTATTTCTCAACTTATGAGCAAGCTGAGGGCATCATTACTACGGCAAATGGTGTTGCGTGCAAGGTAGTTGGGATTGGTTCAATCAAGATCAGGATGCATGATGGTAGTTTCTGTACTTTGAACGATGTCAGGCATGTTCCATCGATGACAAAGAATCTGATTTCTCTTCCTACGTTGGATAGAAAGGGTTTCGTCTACTCAGGGAGTGATGGAGTTCTGTGTGTCTGCAAAGGTTCTAGGCTAGCTCTGAAAGGTGTTCTGCATGGTACTTTGTATTTTCTACAAGGTTCCACGGTTATGGATTCTGTTAATGTTGCATCTTCGGAGGTTCACCAGGATGATATGACTAAGTTATGGCATATAAGGCTTGGTCATATGGGTGAAAGAGGGATGCAGATTCTGTCGAAGTATGATCTTCTTGGTGGCCACAAGGTCAAGAGCTTGGACTTCTGTGAGCATTGTGTTTTTGGGAAGCATCACCGCAGCAAGTTTCCTTAGGCGATTCATAGAACAAAGGGCACATTGGATTACATCCATTCTGATTGTTGGGGACCTTCCCGAGTTGAGTCACTGGGAGGTCACAGGTACTTTGTTTCTCTGATTGATGATTACTCAAGGATGACTTGGGTTATCATGATGAAACATAAGAGTGAAGCTTTCTCGAAGTTCAAGGAGTGGAAAGCTTTGGTGGAGAATCAGACCAGGAAGAAGATCAAGAGGCTTCGAACTGATAATGGGCTGGAATTCTGCTCGTCTGAGTTTGATCAGTTTTGTAGGGATGAAGGGATTGCTCGTCATCATACAGTCAGGAATACTCCACAGCAGAATGGCGTAGCTGAGCGGATGAATCAGACATTGCTGGTGAGAGCGCGGTGCATGCTCTCTAATGCTGGTTTGGAAAGGAGATTCTGGGTAGAGGCGATGAGTACAACTTGTTACTTGATCAACCGCGGGCCTCACACGGGTATAGAGTGCAAAATACCTATGGAGTTATGGTCAGGTAAAGTTGTTGATTACTCCAAGTTAAAAGTTTTTGGTTGTACTTCTTATTATTATGTTAGTGATGGTAAGTTAGAGCCCCGAGCCAAGAAGGGTGTCTTTGTGGGCTATGGAGATGGAGTTAAAGGCTCCAGGATATGGTCTCCATCTGAGAAGAGGGTTATTCTGAGCAGGGACGTTGTCTTTGATGAAAATTCTTTGCTTAGATATATGGTGAAGCCCACAGTTGTGCCAGAAACTAGTGGAGTTGATAAACAGGTGGTGCTTGATGTCACTCAAGGTGAAAATAGATTGGAACAATTTGAGGTGGATCAAGAGCCACAGACAGAATCTGAGATACCGGAATCTCCACCACCAGATCCTCAACCATCAGGAGCTACAGTCTGCAGTTTAGCTCGGGACCGACACAGGAGGGTTGAAGTTGGGGCGCCCAAGAGATATGGGTTTGAGAATATGGTGGGTTATGCACTACAGGTTGCTGAGGAGGTGGATACTCATAAGCCATCCACCTACAGAGAAGCTGTTTCAGGTACTGATGCTGACAAATGGTTTGTAGCAATTAGAGATGAGATGGAGTCCCTCCAGAAGAATCAGACATGGGATTTGGTTCAACAGCCTCAAGGGAGAAAGGTTATCACTTGCAAATGGGTTTTCAAGAAAAAGGAAGGGATATCACCTACAGAGGGAGTCAAGTACAAGGCTAGAGTTGTTGCTAGAGGTTTCAGTCAGAGAGAGGCAGTAGATTACAATGAGATTTTCTCACCAGTGGTCAGACACACTTCCATTAGGGTGTTGCTAGTTGTAGTGACACATCAGGATTTGGAGCTTGAACAACTTGATGTGAATACCGCTTTTCTACATGGAGAGTTGGAGGAATAGATATACATGACTCAGCCAGATGGTTTCCAAGTTCCTGGCAAGGAAAAATATGTTTGCAAGTTGAAGAAGTCCTTATATGGGCTTAAGCAGTCTCCGAGGCAGTGGTACAAGAGATTTGACAGCTACATGCTTGAGTTGGGCTACACAAGGAGTTCATATGATTGTTGTGTCTACTACAGCAAGTTGAGAGATGAGTCATTCATTTATCTGGTGCTTTATGTAGATGACATGTTGATAGCCTCAAAGAGTAAGCATGAGGTTCAGAAGTTGAAAGGACTTCTTAGTGCTGAGTTTGAGATGAAGGATCTGGGTGCAGCTCGGAAGATACTAGGAATGGAGATTCTTAGGGATCGAAGTCAGCGGAAGCTTTTCTTGTCACAAAAAGGCTATATTCAGAAAGTGTTGGCTAGGTTTGGCATGTCTACAGCGAAGCCTATAGACATTCCTAGTGCTGCAAATATCCATCTCACCACCATGTTTGCTCCTCAGTCAGACGAGGAGAAGGAGTATATGTCTCGGGTTCCTTATGCTAGCGCGGTGGGGAGTTTGATGTATGCTATGGTTTGCACGAGGCCAGATTTAGCACAGGCAGTCAGTGTTGTGAGCAGGTTCATGGGGCAACCGGGAAAGGAACATTGGCAAGCTGTGAAGAGGATTTTCAGGTATCTTAGAGGTACGTCTGATGTGGGTCTCATTTATGGAGGTGATACCGAGTGTTTAGTTACAGGCTACTCTGATTCTGATTATGCTGGTGATGTTGACACGAGGAGATCGATGACTGGTTATGTATTCACTTTGGGAGGTTCTGTGGTTAGTTGGAAGACGACTTTGCAACCTACATTGACGTTGTCTACTACGGAAGCAGAGTCCATGGCTCTGACAGAGGCTGCAAAGGAGGGAATATGGCTGAAAGGGCTGGTTAGTGATCTTGGTCTACATCATGATCAGGCTACTGTGTATTGTGACAGCTTGAGTGCAATCTGCCTAGCCAAGGATCAAGTCCATCATGAGAGAACCAAACATATTGATGTCAGATATCATTTCCTGAGGAGTGAGAGGAGAATCAGGGTGAAGAAAGTGGGAACTGCTGACAACCCCACTGATATGTTCACCAAACCTGTTCCACATAGCAAGTTTCAACATTGTTTGGACTTGCTGAACATCAGAGCTGATTAGGTGCTCTATGGGCAGTCCCGGGAGTGGAGGGATAATTCTGCTCATCTGGCATTGTAATGGTGCGTCTGGAGTTTCTGCTTTGAGGATTCAAGTCAAGGTGGAGATTTGTTGGTATGCCTTGAATATGTATTAGCCGCTTCGACAGGTTGGTACGGGGGTCTCGCTGCCCGGTCAGCGAGTCGGGGGGTCCGGGGGGCGGAGTCGCCCCCGGTCCGACGGTATAGCTTGTCTCTTTATTGGACTGCTGTTGATTTGGGCCGAATTGTGTTTTGGCCCAGTTTGTTAGGGTTTAGTGGAGACAGCATATAAAGTGTCTCTCTTCTCTCTGTAAACATTAATTCTGATGTAGTGAATCCGTCTCCCGTGGATGTAGCCAAATTGGTGAACCACGTAAATCTTGTGTCTTGTTATTTTCGTTCATATTTTTCTGTTCTTTCTCCATTCCGCACAACACTTTCTGTGTCTAAGTTTCAAAAAACCACTCTTAGGCTTGCATTTCTTTCTTCCACAGTTTTTGGGAGCTGTGCATATCAAGATAGAGAAAGGTTGTTGGAGGTGGGCGAGTTTCATCTTGCTCTGGTTCTGATCTTAATATTGCAGGTCAAGGTCGAGTAGAAGTTCCATCAACCATTTCACCGAATTACATGAAGGTTCATCCTGAATTGTCCAACACAGACGTAGCCTCACGTCCAATGGCTATAATCATTGCCAATATGGATGCAAAGAATTTACTCTTTCCTAGAGTCTGATCACCAGCTGTTGCAGAATGAAGTTTCAATTGCTCTACGAATTTCAGGCAACTCAGCAAAACTAGTGTTGGACGTGGTTGAAGGATTCTATAGGTCCTACCCTCAGGAGCAAGGTTCAAGGAGTTGCATTCTGTTGCTAGAGCAATTGATGAGAACTTCACCCGTTCTTCTCAACGATGTAATGGAAACAGCACAGAGAATAGCATTAGATTGGAAAGTGAAGATAAGAGTCGAATTAAAAAATGCGGTGGGGACCTTAGTTTTTCTGCTATTTATAAGTGCTTTTGGGTTAGTTTCTGCATTTGATGGCAGTGAGCTCCTGAGGCTGTACAAAATTGTTTCAGAGCACAATTTTTCCAGCATTTCAGAAGGAATTTATGGTAAGCATCTGAATTTACCCGCTTTGTGTTATTCATGTTGTCATCTTAAGTAAAATATTCTTCTTATTACCTTTTCTGCTAGGTATTGTTTATTCTCGGTTAGAAATCCAACAAATTGGAGCAACAGATGCGCAGCTGGAGGCCAAATCAGAAACTTCTGCTACTCTACCCAAAAGTGATGTTAAGTCTTCTCATGTCAATGTGAACATGGAATCAGATGAGCATGTATCAGTTTCCCGTCGAATTCCCAGATTCATTCAACATTCATCTGACCCTGCACAGCTTGTTCTCAATGCCTTAGATTTCAGCATTTTCTCCGACTCCCAAAAAAGAAACATCCCAGTCATGAAGAGTTTATTTTACTTGTTGAAGCAACTGAACAGATTCTCCCCGAAGATCAGACCTGGGGTGAAAGAAAAAGCTACAAAGCTTGCTGATGCTTGGAATTCAAAGCTGACTGGTTCAAATTATTGGGAGGTCTTAGCATTTCTGCTATTTCAAGGTTCCTATGGGATGTCTTGTTTTTGTGCCAAAAACAATCATATCCATATTTTGGTGAAAGTTCCTTCTGTGCTGCTTAAAGAGACCAGCTACTTAATAAGGCTCCTCGACTTGAAAAATCTTGTTCCCGGTAAATCTGTCGCTCTCTTTGTTAGTTTTTTATGTTGGAAATCAGATCATATATAGTTTCTGATTGTTTTCTTGTAGAGTTATAGCATAACATGTTTTCACTCACTTAATACATGCCCATTTTCACTGAATTCAGAAACATTCTGCTTATTTATTGAGGATCTACTTAATGATGCCGATATGGGCAGTTGCAGGCTTTATAAAATCAGCAAATGTTAGGCCTGGATGGTAACAAGTAGTTTTTTGGAGTATTTTGAGACGTAAGGAAGTGTAAAACAAGTTTCAACTGTATTTTGAGACAATGATAACAAACATGCTGCACCGCTACTGGCTGATGTTTTGTTTATAGTTTTGGAACTGATATGCTTTGATCTTTTGTACTTTATCTTTGATCGTCTATTGTTTTGCAGGGTTAATAAAATACCTCATTGAAAAGAAGCGGCAGCTTCTTGCTATTGAATATATATACGAATTTAATCTGGTTCACGCGTTACCACCTTTGCCTCTTCTGGAGCAGCATGTCCTAGAGATGGAGTCGGCAGCCAAGGCGACTGAGGCAGGAGTATGTTATTCCTCCAAGTGTTTCTTCTTTCCCACTTGTTGTGCGGAACGGAGAAAGAACAGAAAATATGAACAAAAATAACAAGACACAAGATTTACGTGGTTCACCAATTTGGCTACATCCACGGGAGACGAATTCACTATAGTAGGTAGAAAGTTACAGACGCCAAGAAATTGGCCAGATTTCTACCTATCTAAGTACGGAACAGAATTATTGTTTACAGAGAGAAGAGAGACACTTTATATGCGGTCTCCACTAAACCCTAACAAACTGGGCCAAAAATGCAATTCGGCCCAAATCAACAGTAGTCCAATAAAGAGACAAGCTATACTGTCGGACCGGGGGCGACTCCGCCCCCCGGACCCCCAGGCCAGGGTGTGCTCCGCCCCCCTGGACCCCCGACTCGTTGACCGGGCAGCGAGACCCCCGTTTAGCTGAGGGCGTCTGTCGCCCCCCGGACCCCAGGCCAGAGTCGCAGAAGCGGCTATTACAGTATTCAAGGCATACCAACAAATCTCCACCTTGACTTGAATCCTCAAAGTAGAAAACTCCAGATGCACCATTACAGTGCCAGATGAGTAGACTTCGCCCTCCACTCCCGGGACTGCCCATAGAGGACCTAATCAGCTCTGATGTTCAGCAAGTCCAAACAATGTTGAAACTTTGCTATGTGGAACAGGTTTGGTGAACATATCAGCGGGGTTATCAGCAGTTCCCACTTTCTTCACCCTGATTCTCCTCTCACTCCTCAGGAAATGATATCTGACATCAATATGCTTAGTCCTCTCATGATGGACCTGATCCTTGGCTAGGCAGATTGCACTCAAGCTGTCACAATACACAGTAGCCTGATCATGATGTAGACCAAGATCACTAACCAGCCCTTTCAGCCATATTCCCTCCTTTGCAGCCTCTGTCAGAGCCATGTACTCTGCTTCCGTAGTAGACAACGTCACTGTAGGTTGCAAAGTCGACTTTCAACTAACCACAGAACCTCCCAAAGTGAATACATAACCAGTCATCGATCTTCTCGTGTCAACATCACCAGCATAATCAGAGTAGCCTGTAACTAAGCACTCGGAATCACCTCCATAAATGAGACCCACATCAGACGTACCTCTAAGATACCTGAAAATCCTCTTCACAGCTTGTCAATGTTCCTTTCCCGGTTGCCCCATGAACCTGCTCACAACACTGACTGCCTGTGCTAAATCTGGCCTCGTGCAAATCATAGCATACATCAAACTCTCCACCGGCTGGCATAAGGAACCCGAGACATATACTCCTTCTCCTCGTCTGACTGAGGAGCAAACATGGTGGTGAGATGGATATTTGCAGCACTAGGAGTGTCTATAGGCTTCGCTGTGGACATGCCAAACCTAGCCAACACTTTCTGAATGTAGCCTTATGTGACAAGAAAAGCTTCCGCTGACTTCGATCCCTAAGAATCTCCATTCCTAGTATCTTCCGAGCTGCACCCAGATCCTTCATCTCAAACTCAGCACTAAGAAGTCCTTTCAACTTCTGAACCTCATGCTTACTCTTTGAGGCTATCAACATGTCATCTACATAAAGCACCAGATAAATGAATGACTCATCTCTCAACTTGCTGTAGTAGACACAACAATCATATGAACTCCTTGTGTAGCCCAACTCAAGCATGTAGCTGTCAAATCTCTTGTACCACTGCCTCGGAGACTGCTTAAGCCCATATAAGGACTTCTTCAACTTGCAAACATATTTTTCCTTGCCAGGAACTTGGAAACCATCTGGCTGAGTCATGTATATCTGTTCCTCCAACTCTCCATGTAGAAAAGAGGTCTTCACATCAAGTTGTTCAAGCTCCAAATCCTGATGTGTCACTATAACTAGCAACACCCTGATGGAAGTGTGTCTGACCACCGTTGAGAAAATCTCATTGTAATCTACTGCCTCTCTCTGACTGAAACCTCTAGCAACAACTCTAGCCTTGTACTTGACTCCCTCTGTAGGTGATATCCCTTCCTTTTTATTGAAAACCCATTTGCAAGTGATAACCTTTCTCCCTTGAGGCTGTTGAACCAAATCCCATGTCTGATTCTTCTGGAGGGACTCCATCTCATCTCCCATTGCTACAAACCATTTGTCAGCATCAGTACCTGAAACAGCTTCTCTGTAGGTGGATGGCTCATGAGTATCCACCTCCTCAGCAACCTGTAGTGCATAACCCACCATATCCTCAAACCCATATCTCTTAGGCGCCCCAACTCCAACCCTTCTGGGTCGGTCCCGAGCTAAACTGCAGACTGTAGCTCCTGATGGTTGAGGATCTGGTGGTGGAGATTCCGGTATCTCAGATTCTGTCTGTGGCTCTTGATCCACCTCAAATTGTTCCAATCTATTTTCACCTTGAGTGACATTAAGCTCCACCTGTTTATCAACTCCACTAGTTTCTGGCACAACTGTGGGCTTCACCATAGATCTAAGCAAAGAATTTTCATCAAAGACAACGTCCCTGCTCAGAATAACCCTCTTCTCAGATGGAGACCATATCCTGGAGCCTTTAACTCCATCTCCATAACCCACAAAGATGCCCTTCTTGGCTCGGGGCTCTAACTTACCATCACTAACATGATAATAAGATGTACAACCAAAAACTTTTAACTTGGAGTAATCAACAACTTTACCTGACCACAACTCCATAGGTATTTTGCACTCTATACCCATGTGAGGCCCGCGGTTGATCAAGTAACAAGCTGTACTCACCGCCTCTGCCCAGAATCTCCTTTCCAAACCAGCATCAGAGAGCATGCACCTCGCTCTCGCCAGCAATGTCTGATTCATCCGCTCAGCTACGCCATTCTGCTGTGGCGTATTCCTGACTCTATGATGACGGGCAATCCCTTCATCTCTACAAAACTGATCAAACTCAGACGAGCAGAATTCCAGCCCATTATCAGTTCGAAGCCTCTTGATCTTCTTCCCGGTCTGATTCTCCACCAAAGCTTTCCACTCCTTGAACTTCGAGAAAGCTTCACTCTTATGTTTCATCATGATAACCCAAGTCATCCTTGAGTAATCATCAATCAGAGAATCAAAGTACCTGTGACCTCCCAGTGACTCAACTCGGGAAGGTCCCCAAAAATCAGAATGGATGTAATCCAATGTGCCCTTTGTTCTATGAATCGCCTTAGGAAACTTGCTGCGGTGATGCTTCCCAAAAACACAATGCTCACAGAAGTCCAAGCTCTTGACCTTGTGGCCACCAAGAAGATCATACTTCGATAGAATCTGCATCCCTCTTTCACCCATGTGACCAAGCCTCATATGCCATAACTTAGTCATATCATCCTGGTGAACCTCCGAAGATGCAACATTAACAGAATCCATAACTGTGGAACCTTGTAGAAAATATAAAGTACCATGCAGAACACCTTTCAGAGCCAGCCTAGAACCTTTGCAGACACACAGAACTCCATCACTCCCTGAGTAGACGAAACCCTTTCTATCCAACGTAGGAAGAGAAATCAGATTCTTTGTCATCGATGGAACATGCCTGACATCGTTCAAAGTGCAGAAACTACCATCATGCGTCCTGATCTTGATTGAACCAATCCCAACTACCTTGCACGCAACACCATTTGCCGTAGTAATGATGCACTCAGCTTGCTCATAAGTTGAGAAATAATCTCTCCTTGGGCATATATGGTAAGATGCCCCAGAATCAAGAAACCACGCATTAGGATGATTATTTTGCCCAGTAGCAGCTAGAGCAAAATCATCTTCAGAACTGAAATCCCCTTCAGCCACAGCAGCAGTACCAGATGTACTCCCAGATTTACTAGCCTTCTTCGGACACTCCTTTTTCCAATGCCCCTTCTCCTTACAGTAGTTACAAACATCATTGGCCTTGGGACCCTTTGAAGATGACTTCTTGCCCTTCTTCTTACTGCCGGTTCCCTTGCCCTTTGTGTTTCCGTCACTAGCAAACAAGCCAGATGCCCGACTTTCTGTAACTGTACCGTTTGCCTTATGTCGCAACTCTCTACTATGGAGAGAGGATCTAACTTCTTCCAGAGACACGGAATCTTTACCAACAATAAATGATTGAACAAAATTCTCATACGAAAGCGGTAAAGACACTAGCAAAATCAAAGCAGCATCTTCATCTTCAATTTTCACATCTATATTTCGCAATTCTAATAACAAAGTATTCAATTGCTCTAGATGGTCTCTGAGTTGCGTACCTTCCTGCATTCGGAGACCGAAGAGACGTTGTTTCAGAAGCAGCTTGTTGGTTAGAGATTTCGTCATATACAAACTCTCCAACTTCAGCCACAGTTGTGCAGCAGTCTCCTGGTCTGAGACCTCAGTGATGATTTCGTCCGCGAGACACAGCATAATCGTCGAGTGTGCCTTTTCTTCCAGACCCACCACATTGCCAGAACTGCTCGCGAAATCCTTCGTCAGCGGAGTCCACAAACCTTGCTGTTTCAGCAAAGCTCGCATCTTGATCTGCCATAAACTGAAACTGTTTCTCCCAGTAGACTTGTCGATCTTCACGTTCAACCCAGACATCTTTCTCCCCGATCAGCCCCGATCTGATGAGCCCAGAATCCGATACACCCACTACGGATCTCACCGAAAAAAGAAACCGCTCTGATACCAGTTTGTTGTGCGGAATGGAGAAAGAACAGAAAATATGAACGAAAATAACAAGACACAAGATTTACGTGGTTCACCAATTTGGCTACATCCACGGGAGACGGATTCACTATAGTAGGCAGCAAGTTACAGACGCCAAGAAATTGGCCAGATTTCTATCTATCTAAGTGCGGAACAGAATTATTGTTTACAGAGAGAAGAGAGACACTTTATATGCGGTCTCCACTAAACCCTAACAAACTGGGCCAAAAATGCAATTCGGCCCAAATCAACAGCAGTCCAATAAAGAGACAAGATATACCGTCGGGGGCGTCTGCCGCCCCCCGGACCCCCAGGCCAGGGTCGCAGAAGCGGCTATTACAGTATTCAAGGCATACCAACACCACTCATATATGGTCACATTCTTAAACTCATCAAAACTTGTTTACAGGACTCAGCAATTTGCAAGGAAATCTCTGGTCTAAAAAATGTTATAAAATGCATCTTAGATCATAGTCTTGAGTCTAAATACTCACCTGATGAACTGATGGAGAGAGTTGCAGAGTTAGAAGCCCAGAGGGAGAACAAAAGGCCATCATCCATGACTGCAGAGAAGTTGGAGCTGCCTGCTTCCTAAAAAGCTCATTCAGGACAAGAAGACAGCAGAAAACGCACTGCCCGTAATCACAGCGAAGCTCAACCTCCACCATCAAAGAAGTTGGGCTGCAAGAACCGTGCACCCCGTGTTTGAGGTAGATGATGCAGCAGTGCTGCAACGGAAGAGGAAACCGTAGTGGTTCTCCTGATCATTTCCAAATTCCAACCAAATCAGTGGGCTGGACATAGCATCATCTGTGAATAGTAGTTCTAAACTTTTTGTAGCCAGCTGAGTTGGTGGGGGTATTTTGCATATTTCTCCCCTCTTCAACTGTTGCCTGTCTGATCATATGATCTACATGCACATTTAACTTTTAAAAGATTCACATTGCTAACATTTATCCACCAGGTTTCTGTTGGGAAGGTACTTCACTCCTTTTCTTGTTTTAGTTTAGCTTCTTTCCTCGCTGTTTTATAAGTATTTTTATTATTAAAAGAAATATAAGTCATGAATGGGACCTTATTTCTTTGCCATTCTGTTTAAAGATCGAATTGATTTACCTGTAACTGTGATTCACCTTACTGAATAGGAAGCTTGTGCAGCTGTGTTATAAAGGATGAAGGTAGTAATAAGAGTAATGATACTCTCGGTGAAAATAAACATCAACATGAATAATGTGACATTAATGAAAAAATAAAATCACTGGTTACCTTCCTTCAAAAGTGTAAAAAATAATGAAAATATTAGTCATTTTTCTAATTCCACATAATTCACTTTTGATGTTTTACTATTTATTTTCAGTGAGAAAATCATTACTTGTAGTAATAAAGTTATCCATTTATTTAAAAAGGAAGTTTTCCATTTGGAATATTATGCTTTAAACTAAATTGATCCAGATTTTCTGCAAATGCTATATTTAGAAATGAAAGCAAACCCTGATTTTACCGGCAATAAATGATATTAAAACTAGTACTTTCTTAAAGTTTAGTTTAGAAACCTCACAGACTTGGACCAAGTGCAACAGTAGAAATCACTTGTAGTTTTTTATTAATTAAATATATTATTTCTGTTCATATCTTTCTTCCACCTTACTCTAAGAAGCCATCATATTTTTTCTTCACAATGGTAAGAAATCACTCCCTCTACTATTCATGTAGCTCATTTGAATTTCTCTATCATACTCATTAATTTTAACATTAATATTTAATTTAAACAAATTAGTCCACCCAAAATAAATTAAAATTAAATGTAAATTTAACAATACATTTTTAAAATTTAATTTCTTTTTTTTTTGCAAAAAATATTAGATATTTCATTTTTTCCCATTTTTTCATATATCATATTTTGTTTTTAATATCAAAATAATTTTAAAAAAATTATTTTGAACTTCCAAATAGTGGCGCAAGGCCTCACACCCCACACAGCCTCTCCAAACGACAGGCCTCACCCCCATCTTCAAACAAAACCCAAGCCAAAAGCTTCCAGGGGAGGCCGGCACTGCTTCAATTCTAGTGGCCTCCCCACCCCCAAACCAACACCCCTGCAATTTCTCTACCTCTCCTCTCCTCTCCTTCTCTCTCCTTCCATTCCAGAATCCCTTCCCGCTTCCTCTGTCTCTTTGCTCACCCACTTTGATTTTCACCCCGACTTCAAAGACGCCAACCGCTCTCTCCTTTTTCGACGATGAAGACCCCGTCCGTTGTCGGCTGTAGCTACCACCACCACATAATGATCGCGACAGGGACACACTAGCACCAGAGTGCCTTAAGTCTTAAGCGACAAACAAAGAACTACACATATGACGGAGATGCAAACGAAGATGGTGGTTGCAGTGGTTTCACGGTTAGATCCAAAAGGTTTTCTGCAAAATTTTTGGGCTTATATTCACATATCCATGGAGTTAGGCTGAAGAGAATCTCAAAAGTCACCAATGGACGGCTGCGCGCCACTGGCGCCGATCACGCTTCTTACCCATATGGGTAAACCCATGCGCCACCCCATTCACTCACTCGCCGCCAATAACCTCTGACCACCTATTAGAGCTAAGTTTGAAATCCCTTGTTTTTCATTTTTGCTTCGTTTTATTTTTATTTTTTTTATTATGATACAAGTTACTTTTTTTGGTGCGTTTGGTTTCATGCTTTCTTTGATTTTAGGTTGGTGCAGTTTTTTTTCTCTTATAGTTTGTCATTTTTTTTCTAATTTTATAAAAGGTAGAATTTAAAATGATGTTTTGGTCTTATTATTGAATTGGAATTGTTTCTGTCAGTAAAAAATTTCTTGGTGATATATTTTCCAGTAAAACGGCCCGATAAAAACTAGATTGATTTCTGATCTATTATCTATAGATGGATTCGGAGAGATTCAGGTCAAAGTCGTTTGAATAACAGACTTCTGGCGAATCCATTAATGAGGTTTAAGTCATAGTTATATATTTTGACTCTAAGGATATTTTCTTTTGGATTCGAATCAGAGACAATTCTACATACTATAAATGATTCTTATACACTGATGGAAAATTTTATTGACAACCAAAATGACTAGGGTAGGTCTCCTAGTTTTGTGAAAAGGCTGGAGCAAGGTAAATTAAGACTGGCCGGATCTCTATTTGAGAGTTTTGATTTTCTTCATTGTAATTGTCTTGATGTTGATCAGGAAGTGTGGATGAATCATTTCTTCATTTTAACCATCTTAATGTTGGTTAGGAAGTGTGGATGTATCATTTATGCGCGTTTAGTTCGATGCTTATTGCCGCAATGAATTATTTTTGGTGATTTTGAGTCAAAATTACTACATTGATACGCAGTGAAAACCACTCATTCTTCTATACACCATTTTTGTTACCACTCAGGTCAGAGATCATAATTGTAATATTTAACCAGTGCCTTTGTGTATCTTTCTTATTGCCGCTTAGGCCATTGTTTAGCATTGTAATATTTAATTAGTGGCTTTGTGTACCTTTCTTACTGCCACTTAGGCCATCGGTTAGCATTGTAATATCTAAGTAGTACCAGGTGAGTGTGTTAAACCCAAATCTCACATTGGAAGTTGAGAGAGTACTTGATTACTATACTAGTGAGAGTCCCACCACATTAGTATGTGCCTTTCAAGATTGGAACCAATATCAAAATCGTGTGGGTTCGGCCCAAAATGGACAATGGGTTTGTTTGGCGGGGCTTATAAGAGCTTTGTTTATAAGTTAAGCACATTTTTAGTGTTTGGTAAACTGCTAAAAATGTCCAAGTGCTTATTTAAGAAGCAAAATCTATTTTTTGGGGGAAAACAGAATCTGCTTACCTACTGCTTTCAAAATAAAGCCAAAATAAGCCAATTTTGCTTATAAGCACAACTTTGTCAAACACACCCAATATCATACTAATGTTGGTTGAGGTGAGCTATGCAGTCCCAGCAAGTGGTATCAGAGTCATTATTGGTTGTGCTTGGGACGAGGATTGTGAGTGTGCCCAATATGGAGGTCTTCAGTTGTGCTCTTGGTGGTGGAAAGAGTGCCTATGTGTCGAAAGTCTGCCTGAACAAGGTGGTTGTCAGGTGGCGTGCACTGCAGGTGTCGGTGCGATGCAAACTGTTTAAGAGGATGAAGGACACCGTTGCGTGGTCCCTGGTTTAAATGGAAGATTGTTGGGTGTGTTCAACCCAAGTCCCACAATGGAAGTTGAAAGAGTACTTGATCACTATATAATTGAAAGTCCCACTACATTAGTATGTGGATTTTTGGGGTGGAGCTGCTGGAACCGAATTCTCCGGGCAAGATTCTGGTGGGTTCTGGCCACCGTTTGCATTAGAATAATGAAGCATGGGCTTCGTTTCTGTAAATACTACATCGTTGTACTCATACGTTAAATTTGAGTTCCGTTTGAATGATAAATAAGGGCTCAAATTGATTACTTAAAAAGTAATGTTTTAGATTTTTGGTGTATAAGAAATAGGGTAAAATACAAAAATAACCCTTTTTATTTTCTGACAGAGCCAATATAACATTGTAAAATCTTAATCGATTCTAACCCTAAGTTTTACAGAAAATGTGCTGATATAACATTTTTGCACTATTGAGGTGTTGACTTGGCATTTTTCGGCATTGACCGAACCCGAAAAGACTAAAATAGTCATAGTCTTAAAACTAAAAATGTAATGACAAAAATACCCCTATGTTCTTCTTCTTCATCTCATAACCACTACTGCTCCACCACATCTACTTTGCCGCTCCACCACTTCCGATGCCATTGTCGTCGTCACGCTGCCAGTGGCGGCAGCCACAATCTGGGAATTCGTCAGAAATCAAGTTTTGTTGCCTCACCTCTAACCGTCCAGATTCGCCGCTGCCCGACCTTCCCTTAGCCGTGCCCAACTCCACTACCTCCACCCAGCACCACCGCAACCATCTAGCACTATCACCGCCACTATCTCTAAGCCCTAGCGCCACCACCACCACCGCGACGCAACACCAGCTCACCATCACAGCCGTGGCGCAACACCACTGCCACCACCTTCTCTCTAAACCTAGCACCAAACCACCATCTCCTCTCTAAATCCCAGCTACCACCCTCATTGTCCTTACCGAGCAACTAGTCTTAACGGCCGAGCCCGACCCAAGTCCCGTCGAATGTAGTGCCACTGCGATATTTCTCTCCACTGGACGCAAATTTCCTCTTTGCGTCGTTGGCATTCTTGGCATTTACTAGGATCAAATCTGAAGGAAAAGTTGAAATGGTTTTTCAATTGTAAAGGAGGAGTTGACATTGTTTTCCAAATTGCAAGGGAGGATTTCAAATTACGAGGGAAACTTATACCGCCAGTAGTATGCAATGTTGAAAATGGGCCAGTGAAATGTTTGAATGGAGACAACAATGTTTTAGATTTGTCAAAAGATTGCAAGGGAGGAGTTGAAAAGAAGCAGCGGCAACAACCACCATGAAGAGAGGAATATTGTTGGGGAAATTAGGTTTTCTTAATAGATAAAGAAGGAAAATATATACTTTTCAATTTTTCTGAATTTTAAATTGTTTAAAACAGTGGTATAATAGTAAATTCACATAATTCCGGCCAAATTCAGGTTCATAGGGTGAGATTCACACTTTCAACCAAAATACAAGGTTCTTTTAGCACTTAACTCTTAGAAATATCACATTGAGAATGGGAAGGAAATATGTCTAGTATAAAGGCTAGAATGAAAATACTAGGAATATCAACTAGCAGTTTAGGAGACATCGACTCAAGACCACACGCGGGCGGTTTGATTTGGGTCAAGCTCGGGCCTCGAGTTCTCGGGAATTTTGGGTAGGTTATTTTGGACTTTGATTTTTGAACCAGTCAACCCTCCTAATTGCGGATGCGTAAATCGCTCCCGATCTTCCTACCTTTTCATTACAGTGGGTATCCTCCCTTTAGAATTGAAAAGGCATAGACGGCTCCATGAATGACTCGTAGCTGTTAGTGCCCTTCTGCCTATAAAAGGTCGCCTCTAGCCTCATTCTAAAACACACAATACAATAGATCCTCCTCTCCTCTCCTTCCTATGTTCTTCGTGTTCTTAGTGTTCGTTCATCGAGTCTAAGAGTAAGGCATCGAATTGGTTCGCCGGTTTTTGCTGCTAAGTTGTGCAAAGTAGAAAAGTGTAGCAGTTGTATCCTAGGATTTGGAATGCCATCAAACCGTCACACACTACGGGGCATTTTAAGAATTAAGGACAGATCTTAATCTCACTTCAGCATCGATTCAACCATTTACTTCATATGGTATAAATTTTCTGCTCTCTTTCCATTTACTTAATTATGTTATTTATTTTTATACTGATTGTTTAGTTAATTGGAAGTTAGGTTCTTACAATCTTAATTCAGAACAATAAATTTTACCCATGTCTGGTTTAGTGGTAAGCCACACTCTCTATAACTAAGAGGTCCAGGGTTCGAAACACACCCCAATTAAGAATTGTGAATATTAGAGAAATTTCTTGATGGGGATTACACAGCGTATAGGACCATCTCGGTGGTCCCCGTTGTGGTTTCCCAACCTGCAGGTGGTTGATGATGGTGAGACCGTAGTGGTTCCAATTTTGGTGGCGTGCAGTTCATTGGTGGTGCAGCGTTTGTGTGTTTTTAGGAGGGTGTCCCTAGCTATTCAAATGGATGGAGTTTCAGGCTCTACTGAGCTTCAACAGATTCAATGGTGGTGTCTCATAGTTAGGTCCTAGATTATGATATTAATATGTAATTTGGTTGCTTGTATGTAATCTTTAAAAAACAAAACATGTATACCTACCATCCTCACAACTAATCAATTTGGTATTGTGAAGTTTATAATAGAATTAGTAGTAAAAATTTATCTAAGTTATTCTAAATTTGTTTAAACTCTTACGTTGTTGAAATTCATCATTTCCATTTAGTTTCAATTTCTTAATAAACAGTTGTTTAAACTTGAGTCAGAGATTTGGAAAAACAAAAATAAAAAATAAAATTTTTATTGTCTGTACTTATAGCATTATTTAATTCTGAATTAATTTTAGTTCTAATTAGTTCTAAATTCCGTAACGTTCTTTCACTTAATGACAATGAAATTGGTCATTTTTTTCATAATAAACCAATTAATTAAGATTCTAATTAAGGGAATAATAACTCAGATTTCTTCGTAACGTTCTAATTAATTTTAAATCTTAAAATTGAAAGTTAAATTAAATTAATTCTGAATTTTGTAATGCCTTTTGAATTAAGGACAATAATTACAATTAAATTTTGCTAGATTACATAAATTTAAAATCTTGAAAATTGAAAATTGATATTTGAACATTTCAAATTTGAAATTGAACATTTGAATTTTAAAATTGAGAATTTTTTTAATAAGATTTAAAGGAAACTTTTAGTGAATAACCAACTGTCTAAGGAAACTCGGGATTTTATGGAGATATTGTGTCCGTCCACAAGTCTTTCCTGGGAATTTTGAGGAAATTCTATAAAAAAAGTGTCTTAAATGTGTTCTAAAGCCATTATCAATTTGTTTAATTGTTTGAAAAACATATTTTTGAAAAATGGCAAATGAAAATGTGAATACCGGAAACAAAGAAGCATGCAATGTCAAGGTTTTTGAACTACAAAATGGTAGACTCTAGGCCAATCATGGAGCAGGTTGAATAGTTGCAACTTATCAGCCATCTGGTCATAGCCGAAGACATGAGCACCTGTGAAACCTTTAAAGTTGGTGCTTTCATTGAGAAACTTTCTCCAAAGTGGGAGAACTTCAAACACTATCTGTTGCACAAACAGAAGGCAATGAAAGTCGAGGACTTGATTGTCAAGCTTTGAATTGAGTCGACCAACCGAAAGGCTGATGGGGTGCAACTTGAGCTACAAGTAAATCTGGCAGAGCATAAGGAGAAGAAAATAAAGTTTCAACCCCAAAACTTGAGTAACTTCAAGAAGAAACCTGCTAAGAAGTTCAACGGAAAATGCCACAAGTGTCACAATGTGACTTATAAATATATTAATAGACTAATGAACATGAACAAGATTCCAAAATGCAAAACAAGTAAAGACACATGTGAAGTCTGCCTAGAGGCAAAACTCATAAAAACACCATCCCCACATGTGGAGAGGACAACCAAACCTCTAGGCTTAATTCACACTAATCTATGTGATTTAAAATTTGTGCAAACTAGAGGCGGTAAAAAGTATTTTGTGACTTTTATGGACAATTGCACAAGATATTGCTATGTGTATTTATTAGGTAGTAAAGACGAATCCTTGGAAAAGTTTAAAGAGTGCAAGTTGGAAGTTGAGAACCAACTTAGTAGAATAATTAAAATTATCCAAAGTGATAGGGCAGGTGAGTATAATAAACATTTCAATACGATCCATAGAGAACATGGTATTATTCATCAAATTACTGCTCCCTACTCACTTGAATCTAACGGAGTTGCGGAACGAAAGAACAAAACTTTCAAAGAGATGATGAAAGCAATGTTGCAAGAATATGGGTTATCTAAGAACATTTGGGTGGAGGCTATACTAACCTCTAACTGCATTCTTAACAAGATACCACATAAGGTGGCTGGAAAGATGCCTCATGAGTTATCGAAGGGTAATGTACATTTGTACAAATACATGAAAGTGTGGGGGTGCCTAGAAAAAGTGGCCGTACCACCTCCTAAGAAGGTCACAATTAGGCCTAAAACCATTGAGTGTATTTTCATTGGGTATGCACACAACAGTAGTGCTTATCGATTCTTAGTGTACAAGTCTGATGTACCATATTTACGCAAAAATACATTAATGGAATCAATAAATTCATCCTTCTTCGAATATGTGTTCCCGTGTAAGGAAAAAGTAGTTAGAGACGGACTCGTGAAGAAAGAGAAGAAAACACTCTAGTTAACAAGCAGAAGAGAGCCATGATGAACCTAGGCGTAGCAAGAGAGCTTGAAAGGAGAAATCTGGTCCCGATTTCGAAATGACTTAGCTATTAGACAATGATCCTGGAACATTTAAGGAAACCATGTCTACACCGGATGCACCTTCGTGCAAGGAAGTGGTGAACTGTGAAATTGAATCCATTATGCAAAACCATACATGTGAGTTAATGGATTTTTCATCAGGTTCAAAAGCTCTAGGGAGCAAGTGGATTTTCAAAATAAAATACAAAATAGATGGCTCAATAGATAAGTACAAGGCTAAGCTTGTGGTACAATGATTAGGCAAAAAGAAGGCTTGGACTTCTTTGACACCTATTATTCGGTTACATGAATAACTTCAATTAGAATGCTAATAGCAATCACGACTATATGAAATCTAGAAACACATCAAATGGATGTAAAAAAAACTTTTCTAAATGGAAATATTAAAGAGGAAATTTATATGAAACAACCCGAGGGTTATGTCGTCCCTGGACAGTAACACAAAGTGTGTAGACTTGTGAAATCCTTATTTGGGTAAAACAGACACCTAAACAGTGGTACAAAAAAAATTGACAATGTAATGATGTCAAATGGTTTCAAAATAAACAAATTTGACAATTTCGTCTATATCAAAGATACTCTTAATGGATACATTTTGTTGTGCTTATATGTGGATGGCATGCTCATCATAGGTAGCAATAAAGACATGATCAAACAACTAGCACATGTGATCTTAGGGATAAAAATCTTTAGACACTCTGAAGGAATAGTCTTATCCCAAGAACATTATGCTGAGAAAGTACTTGATAGATTCAAGAACTATTCAAATGGGATAGATAAAAGTCTCGAGGACCCTCATCTCAAGATGAAGAAATACTCAGGTAATAAGATATCACAATTAAAATATGCCCAAGTGATCTGGAGTCTTATGTATTTGAAAATTTGTACAATACCCAATTTAGCACACACTGTTAATGTATTGAGTCATTATATAAGCAATCTAAGACATAGAAATGGAAAGAGATAACTAGAGTATTGAACTATTTGAGGCATACTCAAAGTTATGGGCTGCAATATGAACAATATCCAGCCGTTCTAGAGGGTTATAGTGATGGTAACTAGATATCAGATTTAAAAAAAAAGTCAAATCCACCAGTGGGTATGTATTAATGCTTGGTGGTGCAGCTGTATCATGGAAATCCTAGAAACAAACACTATTTGTCAGATCCACAATGGAATCTTTGTTCATTGCTTTTAATAAAGTAGTTGAAGAAGCAGAATGGCTTCAGAACGTTATGGAAGATATTCCACTATGGGAAAAACTAGTGCAAGCATTAAGTGTACAAAGTGAAAGTCAATCGGTTATTCTTCGAGTACTGAGTTCATATACAATGGTAAATCTTGTCACATTAGAAGAAGACACAAAACCATAAAACAATTGATCTAAACAGGTGCAATCTCAATAGATTACATCGAATCGGCTGACAACCTAGCAGATCCGTCTGTTACGAGATCCGTCTGCCACAAGACCCCTTCGAGGGAACGATGCACTATCCCTTCGAGGCCACGATGCACTGCCCCTTTGAGACCACAAGACCCATTCGAGCGCACGAGACACTACCCTTCGAGCCCATGAGTCACTACCCCTTCGAGCCCACAAGTCACTACCCCTTCGAGGGCATGGGACAAAACCCCTTTGAGCCCACGAGGTACTACCCCTTCGAGGCCACAAGACCCATTCGCGCGCACGAGACACTACCCCCTTCGAGCCCATGAGCCACTACCCCTTCGAAACCATGATGCACTACCTCTTCGAGGGCACGATGCACAGTCTCTTCGAGGCCACAAGACCCCTTCGAGGCTACGATGCACTTCCCCTTCGAGGTCATGGTACTACCCCTTCAAGCCCACAAAACATATACCCATTCGAGGACAGGAAGCACTGCCCCTTCGAGGGAACGATGCACTACCCCTTCGAGGCCACAAAACAACCCCTTCGAGGCTACAAGACCCCTTCGAGGGAATGATGCACTGCCCCTTTGAGGCCATAAGACCCATTAGAGCGCACGAGACACTACCCCCTTCGAGCCCATGAGTCACTACCCCTTAGACCCCACGATTCACTACCTCTTCGAGGGCACGAGACAAAACCCCTTTGAGCCCACGAGGCACTACCCCTTCGAGGGCACAGGGCACAGACCCATTCGAGGGTAACAGACCCATTCGAGGTTACAAGACCCCTTTGAGGCCACAAGACCCCTTCGATGCTACAAGACCCCCTCGAGGCTATAAGACCATTTCGAGGCCATCACGCACTGCCCCTTCGGGGTCACGGTGCTAGCCCTTCGAGCCCACGAAGCATATACCCATTTGAGGGCACGAAGCACTGCCCCTTCGAGGGAACAATATACTACCCCTTCGAGGCCACGAATCAACACTTTCGAGGCCACATGACCCCCTCGAGGGGGTGAGTCTTTAGCCCTCGAAGGGGTGAGCCTTCAGGCCTTGAGGGGGTGGACCTTCAGGCCTTGAGGGGGTGGACCTTCAGCACTCGAGGGGGTGGATTTTCAGCCTTCGAGGGAGTGAGTTTTAACCCCTCGAGGGAGTGAGTCTTGAGCCCTCGAGGGGGTGAGTCTTTAGCCCTCGAGGGGGTGAGTCTTTAGCCCTCGAGGGGGTAGGCCTTTTAGCCCTCGAGGGGGTGGATCTTCAGCTCTCGAGGGGATGGATCTGCAGCCCTCGAGGGGGTGAGTCTTCAGCCCTCGATGGGGTGGTTGTTGAGCCCTCGAGGGGTGAGTCTTCAGCCATCGAGGGGGTGTATCTTGAACCCTCGAGGGTGTGGATCTTGAGTCCTCGAAGGGGTTGAGTCTTGAGGCCTCGAGGCAGTGAGTCTTGAGGCCTCGAGGCAGTGAGTCTTGAGCCCTCAAGGGAGTGAGTCTTGAGGCCTCGAGGCAGTGAGTCTTCAGCCCTTGAGGGGGTGAGTCTTTAGCCCTCGAGGGGGCACCCTTTCAGCCCTCGAAGGGGTGGAGTCTCCAGCCCTCGAAGGGGTAGAGTCTCCAGCCCTTGAAGGGGTGGAGTCTTCAACCCTCGAAGGGGTGGATTACAATCCGTCAAGGGGATGGAGTCTTCAGCCCTCAAAGGGTAAGTCCTCAGTCGTCGACAAGGTGAATTCTTTAGCCCTCGAAGGGGTGGATTCTTCAACTCTCGAAGGGGTGAATTCGTAGCCCTCGAGGGGTGGACTCTTCAGCCGTCGAAGGGGTGAGTGTTCAGTCCTCGAACGGGTGAGTGTTCAACCCTCTGAATATATAAATAGTACAATAGAGGTCTAATAAGGAAAAAACTCTAATCACAATAATCATAATCTAATCAGGAGTCTGATTTATTGTAACAAACACCGTGTTTCCATATGCTTGTGGAAAGACAAGATTTTATTAGAAAAAAAAAATATTTTAGTAAAAATATTTCTTGTAACTTCCAATTTCAACAGGAAACTTTATAATTCATGATTTCCGAATTAATAATCACAATTCCTCCTTAACTTATAAAGTGCTAATTACAAATTTTATATTGATTTGTTCTAATTTACAATTTAAACCTTAATAAAAATTCAACAGAAAGTCTGGTTTTGTAATCAATTCGTCAAGTATTCAATTAAACAAATTTTAAGGAAAATAATCACGTCGCTACTATTCTCTCTCTCTCGCTTCTCTCCTCCCCACTACTATTCATCATCCCTACCGTTACATCCTAATGGCTAAATCACAGATCCCTCACCGGAACCCTCACTCACGCAACCACACTTTAGCCTTGTTTGAGTCCACAAGGTGCCGCTATGGTGGCTACCGCCACCAAAAGCTTTGCCCAGGCACTCCAAACTCGAAACCCTCAAATCTCCACAAATCTCTTTACCACTCAAAATCTGAAACCAATCCTTCAATACAAGGGAGAATCGGCTATACTCTTCTCTCCTGAGCAAGTATAAGAGCTATCCACGCATTGCGCAAATGCTCTAATTGGAAATTTTCCAAGAGGAAGGCCGACAATGGACAAGCTCGAAGCTGATTTCAAGACCATGGGTTTCTGCGGAAGCTACCAACTGGGAGAAATTAACTTCAAAAACATTCTAATCAGGTTCCAAGCGAAGGAAGACTTCCAACGCTGCTTGATCAAAGGAGTTTGGTTGCTAAATGGCACCACCATGAGGATCCTTAGATGGACGCTGAACTTCAAACCAAATGCAGAATCTTTGATTGTCCCGGTCTGGGTCATTATCAGACAAGTGCCTCTCTACTACTACAATGTCCCAGCCATAGAAGCAATTGGAAATCATATTGTAAAGTTCATCAAGATGGATCAAGCAACAGAAAGGCTAACAAGGCCATCTGCCCTTAAGATTTGTGTGCAAATTGACCTCCAATCCCAACTGCTGAGCCACATCAGGTTAGGTACTTCCCTATAAAATGAAAAGTATGCCATAGAATATGAGAATTTACCTATGTACTGTTGTGGCTGTAAGAAGATTGGTCATCATGTGGAGATTTGCAGAATAGTTAACCCTGAACTGAGAATTCCTAAATCTACCACCAATAGAGCCCCCAAACAGACATCTACTAAAAACAGACCAATAGAAACGAACCCCAGCAAACAAATGCAATAGAGAAACCTAAGCCTGGCAACAAACATATCAAAGAACCAATAACAGTTGCCCAGACTGAAGTTATGGCTCAATGGCAGCCAGTACTCAAAATCATTGATCCACATACTTCAAGGGTAATAGTAAGCCAAAAACAAAGGGAGGCTCAACACCAACCTCCACAAAAAACACCAGATAGAATTAAAAGGCCACATATAGGCATTGAGACACCCCAACCGGAACTCCAAGGGGAAGAACCCATCAACCAAGAGTCTTTACATACTCACAATACTGGGGAGAAGCAACTGGATAGGACCCAACAGCCTCAAAATGCTATTTCCAAAGTCAATGACAAGGAGGCTGAATTGCAAAAAGGGGAAACACATATTTTGATTGATCTTACAGAAGAAACATGCAAACACAAGGAGTATGCCAAAGATGACCTATCAGGTATCACCCCAAACTCTCCTTTAAATGAACAAGATACTGATATTTTTCACTCACCATCCTGCAGATCCAGCCCCAAAAACTCAAATAGGTTCCAACTACTAGGAGAAGAACCTCAGTCTGACACAGCAGACTGTAGCTCAATTACTAAAGAGCTTCGGCCGGAGCAGGTAAGTACCCAAAAATTCTCTAGTATGTTGGCTGGTAGGACATCCAAGAAGAGGACTTTCTTTAACAGGTTAAATAGGATGAATTTAAGGTCTAATTCAAAAAGCAACTATGGGAAGTGTAAATGATAGATACACACCTTAATATTAGGGCACTTGTCTGGAACCTCAGAGGAATCGGAACATCCCTAGATAGGTTAAAGAACATAATTAGGGCTCATAATATACAGTTACTCTGTATATTTGAACCTAAGCACCACTATCAGCAATGTGACACATACAAGATTAAATTAAATTTTCAGTGTCACTATAGCTCTGATAAAAATAACATTTGGCTACTGTGGAACTCGTGCTGTAATGTTAACATCTTATCTGAGATTGATCAATTCACAAAAACTACCATTTCCTCCCCCTGCTTAGTGTTGAAATGTGTGCGTATTTCATTCATGCATCAACCTTAAGAAAGGACAGGAAAAAAAATTTGGCAGCAGATCACCTCACATTTAGACAGTAATAAACTTCTAATTGGGGATTTTAATGCCATAAATTCCATAACAGAATATAAGGGTCCCAATAAGCCTAATGTGAAAAGCATTAGAGACTTCTCTAATTTTATAGTAAGCCAAAAACTTTCACATCTTTATACAGTGGGAAATACCTTCACTTGGTCAAACAAGAGAAGATCTCCCACATTAGAAAGACTTGACAGGGCTCTAATTGACCATGACTGGAATGAAAAATTTTCAAACAGCTCACTGCACACACTCAACAAACACACCTCTGATGGCCATTACTACTAACAATAGGGAGTAATATTACCTCATCACCTAAGCCATTTAGATTCCTAGATGCTTGGATAAATAGGCCTCAACTGAAATAAATCATTGAAACTAGCTGGTCACAATCCATAGCAGAAATTGGCATGCCAAAATTCTTTCTGAAATTAAAGAGACTGAAGCTGGTTTTAAAAACATGGAATAAGGAAGTTTTTGGTAACATAATAGATAATGTCAAAAAGGCTGAAGAGGAACTCAGAATACAGGAAATCAATTATGAGACAACTAATTCGAAATCTGACCTCATAGACCTTAATCATAAAAATGCACTACCACTGAGAGCATTAACTGAGGAAAAAATGTTTTGGAAGCAGAAAGCAAGCATAAAATGGCTGAAAGAAGGAGATAAAAATACTAAGTATTTTCACTCAACGGTAAATTAGAGAAGACACAAACAAAACATCTCAAAGATAAAAAAAACTCAGAGGGAGTATGGACAGACAGTCCAGTGGAGATTGAAAAAGAGGCAATTCAGTTTTACCAAAACCTACTGACTGATGACTCTAGCCCTAGAGATGACAAATTTCAAGGACACTTTTTAAGCCAGATCCCCCAGATCCTTGATAGTATTGACAATTCACAGATGCTCAGAAAGCCAAGTTTGGATAAAATCAGGGAAATAGTTTTCTCCTTGAATCAAAATGGAGCCACTGGACCTGATGGATTCTCATCCAATTTTTTAGAACCTTCTGGGACATTATAGGGCCAGAACCGCTATCAGCAGTCTCGAATTTCATGTCAGGCACAAAAATTCCAACTGGAATTTCAAGTACCTGGATATGCCTGATACCAAAAAAGGATAACCCTATATCCTTTGCAGATTTTATACCCATATCACTTTCTAACTTCACTAAAAAAAATTTCTCTAAACTTTTAGTTCAGAGAATAAATGATATCTTGCCAAAACTAATCTCACAAAATCAATCAGCCTTTCTAAAAGGCAGAGAAATAGCTGACAATGCCATCTATGTCAAAGAAATGGTAAGATACATAAATAATAACATGGAGCCCCTAACTATATCCTAAAATTAGATCTAACAAAGGCTTTTGATAGGGTTAAATGGTCCTTTCTTAGCCAAATTTTGAGGGAATTTGATTTCAGGACCAGTTCATCAATTTGATCCTAAATAACTTATCTAGTGCATGGTTCTTTATTATTATCAATTCCAAACCTGCAGAGTTTTTCCAAGCTTCAAGGGGAATCAAACAGGGAGACCCTTTATCCCCCTTACTTTTCAATATTTTTTCAGAATCCTTCTCTAGAAGCTTGACTTTTTGTTTCCAAAATAAGAAGATCAGTCTTTTTAAAAATCCTGCATATGAAAACACTGTATCACACCTATGCTATGCAGATGACACAATCATCTTTTACCAGGCCACTAAGACTTCCATAAAAAGAATCAAAGCTTTCTTACATGTTTTTGAGGAATGCAGTGGCCAACAGTTTAACTATGGAAAAAGCAATTTTTTCATAAGTAAACATACCTCATTAACACACCAAAGATTGATCAGGAATTCATTAGGAATGTCCAAAGGTACTTTTCCATTTACATATCTAGGGTACCCTATCTACACAGGCATAACAAAAGAGATACATTTTCAGCCTCTAATGTAAAAATATGAGACTAAACTGAAATCATGGAAAAACAAATGCCTTAGTACTGCTGGATGACTCACACTCATAAAATCTGTCCTTTTAGCTCTCCCACAACACCTTTGGGCTGTCATGTCCCCAACACAATCAGTAATAAAGAAACTAAACATGAAAATCTCTAATTTTTTATGGGGAGAGCATGAATATGGTCCTAAAAAAGTGTGGAGAAGCATTACAAACATGAGTTATCCAGTAAACCAAAATGGTATTGGGATTAGAAACATCAAAGACATAATCAAGACTTTGTCCCTTAAATTGTGTTGGAAACTACAAAAGGGAGAGACACTATGGGCTAAATTCTTATGGTCCATCCATGAAAATCAAAGAAAATCCCAAATCTGGAAAAGGATTCAGAAAATAAACCAGTTGGCTGAAAATCAAACAAGGATAATACATGGCAATGGTTTAGAAAATCTTTTCACTACGAACTGGTCTGGTATGGGATCACTGTAAGATTATGTAGACCCATCTATATACACAGTGGTTCCACCCTACACTACAATCCAACATTTTGTAAACATGAAGTCAAGCTTCCTAGATGCTTTAAATACATTGCCTAATCACATTTTCCATATGATGAGGGAGTTGCAGGTACACCCATTCAGACATGACAGATTAATATGGAAGCAATCAAACAATGGAGAGTTCAGTTTCAAGTCTGTATACAAGGTAGTTGCTTCACAAAAACTAGAAATCAGAATTCTAAAGAAGGTATGGTGCTCTAAACCGCCAAAGAAAATTTCTATATTTATGTGGAAACTTTCAAATGCAATTTTACCTTTTGATGACATCCTCAATTTCAGCAATTTTTCACTTGCATCTAAGTGCCCGTTTTGCAATAACACAGACACACTTAGTCACTACTTCAATGAGTGTTCTCTAGCCATAGACCTGTGGATATTTTTTGACAATATGATAGGACTGAGGCACCAACATTTCAACTCTATTTTTGACAGACTTTCACATTACTGGTCTTATAATGGAGAGACAAAAATACACTCCATATTAATCACCATCTTTCCCTCTCTTATCTGTTGGAAAATCTGGAAAGCTAGAAACAATTTCATTTTTGAAAATATTAGACCAAATAGGGAAAAAATGATCCAGAACATCAAAAGAGACATGCTCCTCATCTTCTATACCAATCCAGAGGTTAGTACAAACATAAATGATCATCACTGGGTTCAAATTGGTCTAATCCCACCCGTGAAAAAACCAACAGTACCCAAATTTGAATGCGTCACATGGTCTAAACCAAAACTGGAATGCAAAATTAATTTTGATGCATCATGGAAGAAAGGGATAGACTGCGGTATTGGGATAGTTGTCAGGAATAAAAATTGAACTTTTCTTAAGGCATGCCATAAACCGGTTAGAGCAAAAACTAGTTTCAAGCTGAACTCCTAAGTCTAAAAGAAAGCCTAATTTTTGCAGCTGATCTTGGCCTAAATACTTTTTCCCTCGAAATTGATTGTGCCAATATTCTTGAAGTAATGAAAGACCCTACCAAAGCTCCATGGGAACTGTATCATTTAGCATCTGAAATCAAACAAAGGGTTGGGGATATCATAATTACACACACTCTAAGAGAAGGAAATATGGTTGCTAATAGATTAAGTAAACTAGGAAGGAATAAAGAACTAAAAGTTCTAAATTATCATGATCTTGATCAGAAAACCAAGGGACTTCTATCTCTTGACAAACAATAGATACCTGCAATTAGAATTTTGAATGGATACTGCTGATTTTAATTTGAAAATGCATGTTGAAACCATCGACCACTCGATCCCTCGAATCCTGGAGTCCTCGAGCACTCCAGCCCTGGAGCCCTTGGAGCCTTGAGCACTCAAGCTATCGAGCCCTCGAGCCTAGGAGGCCTCGACCCCTGGATCCTTCTAGCACTCAAACTCTCGAGCACTGCAGCCCTCGAGCCATCGGGCCCTTGAGCTAAAGAGCAGCCAAGCACTTGAGCCCTCAAACCTCGAGCTCTCGAGCCCTCGAACCATCGAGCCTCGAGCCCTCAAGCCCTCGACCCCTTGAGCCCTTGAGCCAGCAAGTACTTGACCATCAACCCCTCGAGTCTACAAACCATCAAGGACTTGTGCCTCGACCGCACCAACCGTGAGCACTCAAATCAAGTGGTAGCAGCAAAGATGAAGAGACACAAGATCGGACATGAGTGGAATACAAGTCTTCGAACCTGAGATCTCGACCCGTTGAGCACTCGAGATTCAAATTCTAGAACATCGAGCACTTCAACACTTGAGCACTCGAGCACTCCTAACAGCCCTACTTAGAGCCTTTTTGGTGATCTGGCCATTTAACCATGTTAACAAGAGGGGTGGAGACATGAAAAATGGAATCATCGCCAAAAACACCCTAAGTAGACTTTTTGCTCAAATATTTTGACAACCAAATTGTAGCCTTTTGTACAAATCTTCAAAAGTATTTTGAAGAATAACTTTTGTAAATGGTTACCATCGTTTCAGATTTGGGGAACCTAATACATATCCCCCCCATTAATATGGGTTTAAATTTTAAAAAAAGTAATCAATTCATCGTTTAAGATTTTGAAATAGTATGCGCGTGCTAATCCAACCACGCATGTCACTGCCCCTCCAACGCCGCGCTTTCAGAAGACGAAGAGGTGATCACGTCTTCCCATAACTTTTTATATATTTCCAATGCAGAAATTATGACCAGTCACTTTAGTCACCATATTTAGCTCTCATCTGCACCTCTATATTTCCTATTCTCCTTTCCAATAGGTGATCACGTCTTCCCATAACTTTTTATATATTCCCAATGTGGAAATCATGATCCGTCACTTTAGTGACCATATGAAACTTTCATCTAAACCTCCATATTTCCTATTAACCATTGCAAACATCTTCCTACAAAATCTCCCTTCCGTATTTCTCACATCAATTTCCTTTTGTTAAAATATATACCTCACATGAATTTCTTATATAATAATTTAATTTTTGTAAAGAAAGTCTACTGTTGGGCCCACATAATTACAAATTATAATAAACCAAAAATATTACTAAAGGCAAAAAAGGGCCAAAGTCTTGAGCGACAACGTCTTTCCATATGCTTATGGAAAGTCGATATTTAATTTAAAAAATCAAAAGATAAAGGGTTTTAGTAGTAATATTAAAAATTTATTATGAAATATATTGTAGTTATAAAGTTTATGAGTCGATTAATGCAACCCAAAAATTTTATGTTTATTTCATGTAATGTCCAATTTAAATAGGAAACTTTATAAATCATGATTTCCGAATCAATAATCACAATTCCTCTTGTACTTATAAAGTACAAATTACAAATTTTATATTCATTTGTTCTAATTTACAATTTAAACATTAATAAAAATTCAACGGAGAATCTGGTTTTGTAATCAATTCATCGTTTAAACATTAATCTGGTTTTGTAATAAAAAAGATGACGAGGCACGACATACAAACAGATCTCCAGCAGTCGAACTGTTTTTACTTAGAGCCTTTTTGGAGATATGACCATTTGTCCATGTTAACACGAGGGGTGGAGACATGGTAAATGGAATCATCTACAAAAAGGCCCTCTGGAGACTTCCGGTAAAAAATTTAAACAAGTATATTTTATCTTTTGGTACAAAGTCTTCAAAATTACTTGAAGCAAAATCTTGTAAAAGAATCTTTTACTGTTTATAGTTTTGGAGAACCTAATATATATCCCTCCCATTAATATATCTTTATTTTAAAAAATAAATAAAAAATTTGTCGTTTAAGATTCCCAAATAGTATGCACGTGCTAATACAACCGCACGTCTCACTGTCCCTCCAACGCCACGCTTTCAGAAGACGAACAGGTGATGACGTCTTCCTATAACTTTTTATATATTTCCAATGCAGAAATTATGATCCATCACTTCAGTAACCATATTTACCTCTCACCTGCACTTCCATATTTCCTATTCTCCTTTACTCTTCGTACAAAATTTACCTTTCATATTTCTCTTACGACTAATCTCCACTTCCATCACTTTTATCCAGTAATTAGTAAGTTCTTTCATCCTTATTCTACTTGTATGTTGTACTTTCATCCCTCTTCTACTTGTATGTTGTACTTTCATCCCTCTTCTCTATAGTTCTTTCATCCATATTATCATGGTTCGGTCTAAAGAGGGTTTCGCCTCCGACAAAGTTTCCGCTAAAATTAGTCTCTAAGCGAGTCATCCATTAGTACTCTGGGTAAAATTTACCCACCCGCAATATATCCATTCCGAAAGATTCTAGGCTGATGCAACATGCTGAGAAGACCGTATCTCATCCTCGTGTTACTACTCCTGCGGAAGAGGGGTTCATTCTTTCTTACAACCAATATACCATCTCAAAAAACTGTGGAAATTGGTTTCCAGGCATGGACAAACCTTACATGACGAGGTTTCTTACAAACACAAAAATTCCCTTTTACCCTCCTCTAAGCCCAGAAGATAAAACGTTACAAAAGCCCAGAAACCATCCTTCCTTCAACATCATCGTTACTCAACCTGTTGTGTTATTATTTTATCATTACTAGAGATCGTCAGGGGTTAATCCACTGTGTTATTAAATTTATCAAGTTTAGCTAACTCTTTTTCTTTTACCAATTTCGGTGAGTTTCACAAAGGACTTAAAGAAGCAAAGGCCATGGAAGCAGAATCAAACTCGGTCCCTGGGGGTACTTGATCCTTCACATCAGCCTTCAACCCATAACTCCAGTGTTTCTCGCCTTAAATCAGGACTCCGGTCCTGGACCAGACCTCGGAAGAGCACTTATGAGAATTCAACCTAGTGAAGATGTTCAACCACAAACCCTGCCATTTCCGAATGATGAGGTACCTACGTTAGAATTGAAGCATCACCTTTCAAAAATTGCCTCCAATCCCAAGGTTATTTTCCATTCTCCTATCCCTTTCTCTCTCTCCTAATTTTTAATTTTTAATCCAACTTAGCTGACTCGTTTGACCAAGGATTGTAGATTTTACCACGAAGTGACAACCAGTATAGCATCCTTGCTTTCCATTGGCGACGAAAGCCTTCGTGATGATCTAAACAAAAAAGATGCCGAAATTTTGTGCTTAAAGGAATGTCTCCAAAAGAAGCAAAAATGCTCGAACAAAAAAAGAACTCTGGGAGACTGAGAGGCATGAATGGTTGACAGAAAAGAACACCCTGACTAAAGTTGCTGAAGCTGCAGCAGAAAAAATTCAAGCTGTAGAGAAGAACCTTACACAGGTTACATGCACCCCTCCTCAACAAGATTGCCTAATCACTCACGTGGAAGAAATGATTGCTTCCACATCAAGGGAGGATAATTCTAAGGTTGGTCCCTCATAGGAAAATGTTCCCCCTCTGTATTCACTTTGAATTTTTATTTTTTCGGAACGAATTGAAATATCCACTTATTAGATTTTACCTTTGTTTTCTTTCATAGAACAATTCAATGAAAAAGGTACTCAAAAGCGCTTGCAAAGAGCTTTTAGGTGCCCAAAAAGAACTGGATGACACAAATAAACAGCTGCTGATTGCATTTCAAGATGTTTGCAAATGCAATCAAGAGAAAGACTTGTTGAAGGATAAGCTCCACAACCTTGAGGCAGAGATGAAGCTTTGGCAATCTAGAGATCATCCTCCCTTCAAGAGATCATGCTACCTTGTGGAAAAGGGCAACCGTTCTGATGATGGTGATAAACAACTAGAACAAACGATGCAGGAGATTTATTTGAAAGTTGGTTCTTTGAAATCATGCCTTGCTGCTGCAACCAGGCTGTCATTAGTGGAAGGGCGTTTAATCGGTTGCATGGGAAAAAATTGTAAACTGGTAGCCCAGAGAAATTCAGCTGTCGAACATCATCTGTTAGCTCAAGAGAAAGTGACTAGCCTCAAGGATGACTTACTCTATTGGAAAATAATAGCTACCGAGGACTCCCCTTCAACAACTGAACCCGCTTTAGCCCGTCAAACCCCTCGAGACTGCTGTCCTCCTGCAGATATCTCTTTGGTGGAATCTCTTTTATTAGAAAATACCAAACTGTCTGGGGAAATCGAAGCTTGGAAGGTGCAATAAATAGAAATATAGCAGCTTTTTGCTGAGTATGAAGAAGAAATTGCCACACACAAAGTAAACCTTCGTGAACATTTGCTTTACCACGGTATTCCTTCTTCCCCTTTGATTAGCAAAGACCATCTTCCAAAATTTCTATTAAAAGCTGCACACCGTTGGATGAAAGAGGTCAACATTAATGACAATGGGACTCCTCAGCAAAAGAAGTCTTTGGACATGATTCTCGATTGGTTAGTAGAACTAAAAGTAAAGGGATTTACCCCCTCCAGCGGTGGCTGTACGACTCGATCACAAAAATCTGCCATTAAAGAGGCTGAACAACACCTAGTCCCATCAAGCAGAAACAACCTAGGATCTTCCTCAAAACGCCAGAGAAGCACTAGGTCATCCTCAAAGGCCCCCTTCAAACCTTCAACGAAGAAACGGTGTCAGACTGACACCGTCATTTCTACAGAATACCCTATAGAAGAACAAATGAAGGATATCCGAAAGGCGGCTGGCATAAAGCTGGAAGAAGTGGAAGAGATAGAGCAAAATCTTAATAATATAGGAACCTCTAAGTGTAGTGAACATTTGTTTCAAGTAGGATCCCCCCCTTAAATGCGATTAATTTTAATAATTGTTAATATCAAATATTCAAGACTTACTGTATTTGTTGAAGCAGCCCCAAAATAATTTTTATGCCACTGACCGACCATTTTCAACCATTGAGTGAGTTGAAACGACCAAAATTCCATTTAACCTAAGAAATAAATAAACAGCTTTAACTCGATTGAAACTAAAAACAGTCCCCTCATCAGAAGACCCTCGACATGGCCACAAGCAAAAACCAATCAAGTAATTTCCATTCTACGATCCATTCTATAGATAACCTTGTTTTTTAAAATGACCCCATATTAATGGAACAAATATATATTAGGTTCCCCAAACCTAAAAATGGTAAAAATATTCTTTTACAACACTTTACTTCAGGTAATTTTTAAGACTTTGTACGAAAAGATAAAATGTATTTGTCAAAATTACTGACCAAAACTGTACTTAGGACGTTTTTGTAGATGATTCCATTTTCCATGTATGAACCCCTCGCATTAGCATGGAAAAATGCCCAGATCTCCAAAAACACTCTAAGTAAAAATTGTTCGAGTGTTTAAAATGTATTTGTATTTTCTGTCCCTTCAAGCGCTGAACACTCACCCCTTCGACGTCTGAAAGTCCACCCCTTCGACGGCTGAAGATCCACCCCTCTGAGGGCTTCAAGTCCACCCCTTCGAGGTCTGAACATCCACCCCTTCGACGGCTAAAGTCCCCACCCATTCGAAGGCCTAGAGACTCACCCCTCCGAGGTCTAAAGTGTTACCCCTTCGAAGGCTGAAGTCTTACCTCTTCGACAACTGCACTTACCCCTTCAAGGGCTCCAGTCCACCCCTTTCAAGGTTGAAGATCCACCTCTCTCCTTCAAGGCTGAAGTCCCACCCCTTCGAAGGCTGGAAATCTACCCCTTCGAGGGGTGAAAGCCCACCCCTTCGAGGGCTAGAAATCTATCCCGGTGGAGGCTGAAGCCCGACCCATTCGAGCCCATGAGGCACTACTCCTTCGAGGCCACGGTGCACTACCCCTTCGAGGCCACCACACCTTCGGGCCCAGAATGAACAACTCCTTGGAGCCAAGAATAAAAAAACCCCTTCGAACCCACGAGGCACTACCCCTTCAAGACACTACCCCTTCGACCACACGAGACACAACCCCTTCGAGCCCACGAAGCATATACCTATTAGAGGGCACGAAGCACTGCCCCTTTGAGGGAACGATGCACTACCCCTTCGACACCACGAGCAGCCCCTTCGAAGCCACAAGACCCCTTCGAGGCCGCAAGATCCCTTCGAGGGCAAGATGCACAACCCCTTCGAGGCCACGCGACACAACCTCTTCGAAGCCACAAGACCCATTTGAGCGCACAAGACACTACCCCTTTCGAGCCCACGAGACACTACCCCTTCGAGGGCACGAGACAAAACCCCTTTGAGCCCACGAGACACTACCCCTTCGAAGACACGATGCACAGACCCATTCGAGGGCACAAGGCCCCTTCGAAGGCACAAGCTTTGAGGGCATAAGACCCCTTCGAGATCATAAGCTTCGAGGGCACAGGTTCCGAGGGCACAAGACCCCTTCGAGGCCACAAGACCCCTTCGAGCCCACAAGACCCTTTCGAGGCCATAAGACCCTTTTGAGGCACAACACACTACCCCTTCGTGGTCACAGTACTACCCCTTCGACCCCACGAAACATATACCCATTCGAGGGCATGAAGCACTGCCCCTTCGAGGGAACGATGCACAACCCCTTCGAGGCCACATGGACCCTCTTCAAGGCCACAAGACCCCTTCGAGACCACAAAACACATTCGAGGACACAAGTTCAAGGCCCCAAGACCCCTTCGAGGTCCTAAGATCCCTTCGAGGCCACCACCGCTTCGAGCCCGATAACTTCTTAGAGCCAAGAATAAAAAAACCCCTTCGAGTCGACGAGACACTACCCCTTCGAGACACTACCTCTTCGAGCACACGAGACACAACCCCTTGAAGCCCACGAAGCATATACCTATTCGAGGCCACGAAGCACTGCCCCTTTGAGGGAACGATGCACTACCCCTTGACGCCACGAGGCAACCCCTTCGAGGGTACGATGCACTGCCCCTTCGACGCCACACGACATAGCCCCTTCGACGCCACAAGACCCATTTGAGAGCATGAGACACTGCCCCCTTCGATCCCACGAGGCACTACCCCTTCGAGGGCACGACGCACATACCCATTCGAGGGCACAAGACCCCTTCGCGGGAACAAGACCCCTTCGAGGCCCCAGGACCTTTTCGAGGCCACGATGCACTGCCCCTTCGAGGTCATGGTACAACCCCTTCGAGCCCACGAAACATATACCCATTCGAGGGCACGAAACACTGCCCCTTTGCGGGAACGATGCACAACCCCTTCGAGGCCACAGGACCCCTTCGAGGCCCCAAAACCCCTTCGAGACCACCACCCCTTCGAGCCAAGAATGAACAACTCCTTGGAGTCAAGAATAAAAAAACCCCCTCGAGCCAACGAAGCACTACCCCTTCGAGACACTACCCCTTCGAACACACTAGACACAACCCCTTCGACCCCACAAAGCATATACCCATTCGAGGGCACAAAGCATTGCCCCTTCAAGGTAACGATGCACTACCCCTTCGATGCCACGAAACAACCCTTTCGAGGCCACAAGAACCCTTCAAGGACTGAAGACTCACTGCTTCGAATGGGTGAGAGTTCAGCCCTCGAAAGGGTAGGACTTGAGTCCTCGAAGGGAGGGCCCTCAGCCCTCGAAGGAGTGAGACTTCAGGCCTCGAAGAGGTAGGACTTGAGCCATCGAAGAGGTAGATCTTAAGCCCTCGAAGGGGTGAATCTTCAGCCCTCGAAGGGGTGGATCTCAAACCCTCGAAGGAGTGAGACTTCACACCTCGAGGGGGCGGTGCTTTAGCCCTTGAAGGGGTGAGAGTCCAGCTCTCGAAAGGGTGACAGTTCAGCCATCAAAAGGGTGGGACTTGAGTCCTCGAAGGGGTGGGACTTGAGCCCTTGAAGGAGGTGGGACTTGAGTCCTCGAAGGGGTGGGACTTGAGCCCTCAAAGATGTGGATCTTCAGTCATCGAAGGGGCACGTGTCAGCCCTCGAAGGGGTGAACTCCCAACCCTCGAAGGGGTCGGACTCTCAGCCCTCGAGGGCTCCAGCTCTCAGTCCTCGAAGGGATGCTTCTTCAACCCTCCAAGGGGTTAATTCTTCAGCCCTCGAAGGGGTGATTATTCAGCCCTCGAAGGGGTGGATTGTTCAGCCCTCGAAGGGGTGATTCTTCAGCCCTCGAAGGGTCTAGCTCTCAGCCCTCGAGGGGTCCAGTTCTCAGCCTAAGAAGGGGTGGCTTCTTCAGCCTCCATGGAGTCAAACCTTCAGCCCTCGAAAAGGTGAAGTCTTCACACCTCAAAGGGATACATACTTTAACCCTCGAAAGGGTACACACTTCAGCCCTCGACAAGGAGAAGACTTCAGCCCTCGAAGAAATGAATCTTCAAGAGGCCTTAAAGTCTCAAACCTTGAAATTCTGGACTATCAACCCTCAGGGGGCTTCACCTCTCAACCCTCAAAGGGGTCAACCTCTCAGCCCTTAACCCTCGACTGAGTCGACCTCTCACCCTTCAGAGCGATGAACTCTTCTATTACATGTATAAATGGTACATTTATAACTTCAATTACAAATATTTTACCACTCTCCATAGTTTCTACAATTTATTATCAAGCTCACCGCTCAATGCGCGGTGTGACCAATCTAGTTAGATAGAATAAAGATTGGGTTTTTATCATTTTGTTTATTTCATGCTCATTCGTGTCGAAACAATAGTTTTGCTTAGTTACATAACAAGACTTTTCAGATGGAACGAAGTGAGAGGCCAGGAGTTTTCTTCGTTCCTATCTTCCTGAATTGTTTACCAAACAATAGCTTAGAATTGTTGAAGTATTCGGAAAAAAAGTTTAGGCATGCTGAAGTTGGTTAAGACCATCTTCCGATCGAAGAGTGACCTTGATGATCTGCTTACAGAGGTGTATAGGGAGATCAGTGTCACAGATCAGTGTCAGAGCTAGCCTTGGGTAAACCAGGGCAACTGCCCCATCATTTTGTTTTTGAAACTTGGTCAACGATTTTTTTTACTGTTGCCCAATTATATTTTTATCCATATTCTTCAATTTCTCCAATTTTAATGATTGTTTAATTACCTATCTAGAAAAAGACTTGTTCTTGAATGTTGCCGTGGATGATTTTATTGCTAAATTTCATAACATGAAAACTCAACATGAGCACATTTATTAAATTAGTTGTATGACATTATTTTTCATTAATATTATTATTATTTCAAAAAAATATTAAATGTCCCACCAAAATGAAATATCTAGATCCGCCCCTAAGTGAGAAGGACAGAGTTTGGAAGTTTTAAAATTTTGGTTTTGAGTTTTATGCTTCTAGTAAATCTAGTGCCTTGATTATAATTTGTGTTTTTGATTTTTGTGCTACTTCGTGCATTACTGTGCGGGTGCTTGTGCTATTGAGTGTATATGTTCCTGTAAGTGAATGTATATGTTGTATATGTGTATGGAGTGTGTGTAGGAAAGCATGGACAGTGTCTATGTGTGGGATTATTGAAGACTTAAAACACTAGTCCTGGTTCATTGTACCTAGTTTATAGAAATAGTTTACTTTCCCTAATCAGTGGGATTGCTTACGTGTAAATCCTATCATTAGAACTAGCACTTGTAATATAAATAGATACGTACAGAGATGAATAAAATCATCCATTCACATCATATCTTTTACATGTTATCAATATAGCCTCATTTTCACATCTCCATAAACCCTCATCATGGCTGACAACAATCAATCCAGCCAAAATGCTTCCGCCTCCTCCATCCTCTTCACCGCCTCCGGCGGCGCCTCGGTAAACTTACAGTTTTCGGCCTTGGCAGTTCACTTGGACCGCACCAACTACTTCCTTTGGCGCGACAAGGTTCGTTCGGCTCTGGAAACCTACGAACTGGAGGATTTTCTCGTCCTCGGAAATGCTCCATCTCCGTTCATCACACCGAAGGAATCCATCTCTATAACGGCTGCAAACCCAGACTTTACGTCATGGAAAAGAAAGGATCGGCTTGTTCTCTTGTGGCTCCGATCAACCCTCACAGCCCCTATGCTCAGTCACGTCGCTAGGGCAACATCAACCTCTGAATGTTGGATCATTCTCGAACAAATGTTTCACTCACAAACTCAGGCTCGTCAAATGCATCTCAAACAGCAACTTCAGATGCTTCAAAAGGGTTCTCTGTCCATTCTTGACTATGTTGAGAAAAAGCGTACCATCTCGGACTCATTGGCTGAATGCCTCACGGTGGTCTCCGACAATGACTTTGTGTCCTTCATCATCTACGGGCTAGGCCCTGAATATAGCGCGTTTCAAACCGCCTTGGCCATGCGCACCACTCCAGTCACGTCGAATGAACTGCTCGGCTTGCTGCTACAGGAGGAGCAGCGCCTTCTGGAGTCCTCTTCTGATGCGGCTGTGCCGACGACGTTCTACTCCAACCGCCACGCACCGGGCCGAGCCCCTGCCGCTGCCTCTCGACCCACTTCGGGGATGGACAACTCCAATGCTGACCGTGGCTCCGGTTTCATCCCTCTCAAATGCGACATCTGTGAGAAGCCCAATCACAGCAGGCGGAACTGTCACAATAGGCTCAACATCGCGGCCTGTCCTCCTACCAGCCATTGTGCAGCTGAACGCCAGCGTCAGTTCCAGTCCTCGGCAAAGACAGCCTACACGGCTTACAACTCCAGCGGCGGCGCATCTCCGTCGGTACTCCAGGACCCGTGGGTGGTCGACTCAGGTGCTTCACACCATGTCACTGCTGATCTAGGCAATCTGAACCTGCCTTCAGACTACACTAGAGCTGAAAATCTGTTCGTCGAAAATGGTGAGTCATTCCCTATTACTCATTTAGGTCACTCTACTTTAAATGCACAACATGCTTCTAATTCCTTGTCATTAAATGAAATCCTAGTTGTCCCAAAAATATCCAAAAATCTGCTAAGTGTCTCTAAACTTTGCAAAGACAATAATGTGTTTCTTGAATTTCATCATGACCGTTGCTATGTTAAGAGTTGGCAGGGAAAGACATTGCTAAAAGGAATAGTTGATGATGGTCTGTATCGAATCCCAGCCAGTTTGTCCTCGTCCAGCCCTCCTCGCATTTTCATTTCTAAACGAGCCTTGGTGGCATGTTGGCATCATCGCTTCGCTCACCCACATGAAAACGTTTTACGTAGCCAGTTATCACGTTTCAACTTACCTGTTTCTTCAAATAATAAACTTGTTTATGTTTGTGAGGCTTGTCAGTTAGGCAAAAGTCACAAGCTATTTCTTCCCTCTAGTTATGTTCCCTCAAAACTTCCTTTTGATTTGATTTATTCTTATGTGTGGGGCCCTGCCTTGGTACCTTCTCTCAATGGTAATAGATACTTTGTTCTTTTCATTGATGACTGCACAAAATTTGTTTGGGTTTACTTTCTCACTGCTAAATCTCAAGTCTTTCAAGCCTTTTCTCTATTCAAATCCATGGTTGAAACACAATTTTCTACAAAAAACTAAAGCTTTTCAATCTGATTGGGGAGGGGAATATCGAAATGTCTCTACCTTTCTCCAAAATAATGGTATTTTGCATAGAGTTTCTTGTCCTTACACCCCTGAACAAAATGGTGCTGCTGAAAGACGTAATCGCATTGTCGTTGAAAAAGGCCTTGCTCTACTCTCCCACTCTCATCTCTCAATCTCATTTTGGGAACATGCCTTCCAAACTGCTATCTTCCTTCACAATCGTACCATAACTCCTACCCTCGCCAATGAATCTCCCTACACTCGGCTTTATCATCGCCAACCAGACTATCTGTTTCTCAAATCCTTCTATTTTCTCTGCTATCCTTACCTTCGTCTATATAACAGCAACAAGTTGGAGTTTCTCTCTGTTGCTTGCATATTTGTAGGATACAACACCAAACACAAAGGATACCTTTGCTTTCATGTCCCCACCTCTCGCACCTATATATCCCGTCATATTGTGTTCGATGAGTCTTCCTTTCCCTTTCTTGACCATAACTCCAAGTCCTCCCCATCACCCTTCTCCGATATACCCCTTCAAAGTCTGCACCTTGCCTCAGACATTTCTTCCTCACCTATCACTCCACCCGTCACCAATCACAGTCCCCCTCCATCTCCACGTAGTCCTTCTCCTAACCTCAGTCCTGGACAATCACTCAGTCCGTCACCATCACTCAGTCCGTCTCCTCCACCCAGTCTCACTCAGCCAATTTCACCATCTCCGGCCCCTTCTCATCCTTCTACTCAGCCTTCTACTATCAGCTCTCATATAGCTCCCTCATATTTCTGCCCGACTTTCAACTCTACTCATGGTATGACAACTCATGTGGAAACTGACTCTCTCAAGCCAAAGCTCTACACTGCTATGAAACACCCATTACCTTCTGACAGTTTTGATCTTGAACCAAAATCCTTTCTTCAGGCCAAAAGAATCCTAATTGGCAGCATGCTATGCAGTTAGAGTATGATGCCTTAATGACTAATAGGACTTGGGACTTGGTGCCCAGGTCATGTGCCTCTAATCTTGTTGGTTATAAGTGGATTTTCAGGATCAAGAAGAAACCCGATGGTTCAGTTGAGCACTACAACGCTCGCCTTGTTGCAAAAGGCTTTAATCAGGAAGAGGGGGTTGACTACTTCGACACATTCAGCCCTGTCATCAAACCCACTACCATTCGGGTGGTCCTCGGTTTGGCGGTTACTCAAAATTGGCCTCTTTGCCAGGTTGACATCAACAATGCCTTCCTCAATAGTTATGTCTGAAACTGTATTCATGGAGCAACCACCTGGTTTTGTCTCACCGCAACAGCCCTCACATGTTTGCCGTCTTCGAAAAGCTCTTTATGGTCTCAAACAGGCACCGCGAGCATGGTTTCAGAAGCTCAACCAGGCCCTTCTACGGCACGGCTTCAAACCATGTGTTTCAGACACCTCTCTCTTCATCAAACATCATTGGTCCGATGTCGTATATGTTCTAGTTTATATGGATGATCTTATCATCACTGTCTCGAGCTCCAAGTTCATTGATGAGTTTGTTGGCTATCTCCACTCGATTTTCTCTTTGAAGGACTTGGGTGCTCTGAATTTTTTCCTTGGGATTGAAGTTCTTCGCAACTCTTCAGGTATACTTTTATTTCAATGGAAATACATTCTTGATCTTCTTGACAAGAGCAAAATGGTTGGTGCAAAACCAATTACCTCTCCGGTCATTCCGGGCTCGTGCCTCGTCATTGGTGCTGATCCTTTCCTAGATGTTCATCTCTATCGTAGCATTGTAGGAGCTCTACAGTATGTCACCATTACTCGGCCTGAGCTTGCGTATTCAGTCAACCGGGTTTGTTAGTTAATGCATCAGTCTTCAGAGATTCACTGGGCCGCTGTGGAACGTATACTACGGTATCTCAAAGGCACTATTGATAACAGCTTACTCATTCGGCCATCTCGGGATGATCGCCTTGTATGTTTTACGGATGCTGGTTGAGCCTCAGATCCTGATGATTGCCGCTCTCAACATGGCTTTGCTATCTACCTTGGTGGTAATCTCATCAGCTGGTCCTCCCGTAAACAACAGGTTGTAGCCCGCTCCAGAACTGAAGCTGAGTACCGGGCGATCGCATTTGCCTCAACTGAGCTCATCTGGCTTCAACAGCTTCTAGCTGAAATGGCTGCCCCTGTCTCTTAGGCTCCTATTCTCCTTTGCGATAATCTCAGTGCTACGTATCTTACTGCCAATCCGGTCTTTCATCATAGGTCTAAACACATCAAGATTGATTTTTACTTTATTCGAGAACAAGTCAAAGATGGGGAACTTGTTGTTCGACATGTGAGCTCTGTTGATCAGATTGCTGACATCTTCACCAAGGCTTTGGGTTCTTCTCGCTTTGATAACCTGAAGTCCAAGCTTCTCGTTTGTACCCGATATTGAGCTTGCGGAAGGGTATTTAAGACTTAAAACACTAGTCCTGGTTCATTGTACCTAGTTTATAGAAATAGTTTACTTTCCCTAATCAGTGGGATTGCTTACGTGTAAATCCTATCATTAGAACTAGCACTTGTAATATAAATAGATACGTACAGGGTTGGATAAAATTATCCATTCACATCATATCTTTTACAGGGATGGTGTGGGTTTTGTTGATATTAATCTATGCATGGAAATTTGTGGAAAGTGTTCTGGAGTGACCATTGTTCTTGCTTAGTTAATCAAGTCGCCTAAATTTGTTTTCAGGAGTGACCATTGTTCTTATATGAGCCCGAGAAGGGGTCTATCACAAATGATACAAAACATCACATCCTGGAGTTGAAAAAAAGAGTACGTAATTCTTCAACACATGGAGGGTGTCAAATGAAAGCAAAGAGCGAAACAACACTGATATAGTGAAAGGGATAGAAATACAAGATTCTTCCACTGATTTGCTTCACAACGAAGGGCGATGAATCACATCTCAGAATTGTGGGACATCTCACAAGAGCTCAAAATGGATGCTCCAAGTTTGAAGAGGATAATCACAAATTATTTTAGTGGACTTTTCTCATCCTCACACCCAAAGGAGGCCAACATGGCACAAGTATTACATCGTATGCATTCTAGAGTCATGAATAAAATGGCAACAAAGATCACTCGACCTTATGCACCGTAGAAGGTGGAGAAAGCAGTGAAACAAATGCATTCTCTTAAAGGGCGTTGACCTGATGGTATGAGCTCTATTCTTTTATTAAAATTTTGACACAATGTTAGACTAGATGCGATTAATTTTGTGTTGAAATTGCTAAACGATGGTGAACTGAACCCATTATTAAACTGTACACATATAGTAATGTTAGTTAAAGTTTAGCAGGCCGACCAAATGTCACTGCTGGATAATACCCCCATAGGCGTATTTCACCGCATAGCCACCAATATTGTGAGCCCTTGAAATATCGGTGCCTAAGTGACCCAATGCAAGAATATAGTTTATAGGCACTGGTAAGTCGTCTCTATATTCCATCACCGGTATGTACTATCGGTGCTACAAATCTACATTCCGGCACCACCCTACTTAGCCACCGCTATTTCAAGGGATCGAAATACCAGTGCCTATGTGGTGAAATACCGATGCTAGTAACTAGGTGATCAATAAAAAAATCAGTCAGTGAGAATTAACTCACCGGCCAGAATATGAAACCCAGAAGTTCATAAAGAACAATAGGACGAACAAAACACAAAAAACCCAGAATTTCATGTAAAAATCTGGAGAATTCATAACTATAATCGAGAAGTTCATTACATATATCCGAAAATACATAACAGCTCACATTTCATAAAACAAACTAGTCCTAAACATAGATTAATAACATCAATTATCATAAAAACTTGAACTAAATCTCCATAAACCCTAGATAACATCAACAAACTAGAACAGTGAAGGTGAGGTCGACGTAAGGGCTGAGGCATAGTCGAACACGGTGGTGGCACTGGGAGATGAGGAATGGCAAATTTGAGCTAAACCCGACGTTTTTGGTTGAGCTCGTGATTCCCACTAACGACCAGAGTGCGGGGAGATGGCATCGGGGCTGGTTTGGGAGAAGGTGCCAGGGCTGGTGTTCAGCAGCGGTAGAGATAGCAACCGGAGAAGAAGGGCTCACAGTTGAAACGACAGAGATAGTACACTTAAAGGTGTGCGATCGGAGCGCGGTGGCAACTTAGAAGCATAAGAGACAACGTCGAAAGATCTGGAGGAGCCGTTGTGGATTATCAGAGAGGAGGAAGTGAGGGTTATTAGGAGAGGAGGGTTTTATATGACTAGGTTTTGGGTGCTCAAACTTGGGCCAAGTTGGGTTTTATTTTTTCTTTTTTCAGCACTGGTATGGAAACCGGTGCCTATGGTGATGATACCGGTGCTAGGTACTTTAAGCGCAACTGTGTGACACTGCTTTAAATGAGCATTTTAATTTTTTTTCTTCTCGAGAGCAAAGAGAAGAAAAATATTCTAAGTACCCGGCATCGGTATTCTGGCCGGTGCCTATGATGGTGCTACCCGATGCACATAAAAAATCCCTCAAAAACATTGGACAAAAATTAAGAATTTTCATTTCCCCAGTACACAGTAGCACCAGTATGACTGAATTTTTCCCCCGATGAGAGTATATTTTGCCTTCTAAGTTAACCTTTCCATTTTTACAATTATGTCCATGAGAATAGAATTAGAGGAGGCGAATCAGAAAATTGGAGAAACCAAAACACAAATAAATAAGAGACAATTACGTTATTGAAAATTGGGCTACAATGGGTGAACGGAAGAGCTTGTAACATAATTCTTGGAAAACTACTGTGGACCAAAATTGTGTTACCCGTTATCCATTGATTCAAAATACATGATTTTTGTTATTTCTACCTAAATATAGAAATATAAAATAAATGATTTTTTGGTCAAATATAGAAAAATGCTAATACACGTTCTAGAATAACTTATGATTAAATACTTGGAACTTACAAAGTGAAATCAGAAAGGATTATGGATATGTTCAGTGCTTGATTTTTGATAAATATTCTCTTGCAGACATGGAAAATACAACAGGGGTGTATATGGTAGCATTACGTTCGAGCGGATTTCAATGTGGAGTTACGAGTGAAGTTTTTACCTTTTGCACTTAGGTCCCTCCAAGAAAGTTGGAGTCCTCAAATCACGAAATTGGCTGAAGAAAAGGGTCTTAAAAGTCAATATTGATTACTTATATAAATTCTTGAAGAAGACTAAATTATTTTTTGTCTCCGACATAGCATCTTATACCATGTTTTGGTCCCCGATTGCAAAACAACATTCGTTCAGTACCCCACAAATTCAGAACAATTTGTTTGGTCCCCAAACCAGATTTTTGGTGGTTTTCAGGTAGATTAAATTATTTTTTGGTCTCTAACATATGATCTTATACCATCTTTTGGTCCCTAAACCACCTAAAAACCTCATTGAAAACCGGTTTGGGGACCATAAAAATTGTTTTGAATTTATGGGGTACTGAACTGGGGATTTTTTTGCAATCAGGGACTAAAATATGGTACAAGATGCTATGTCGGGGGAAAACAATTTAGTCCTTGGAAAATGACACTGCTGCCCAAAATTGTGTAACCCCATTACCCATTGGTCCAAAATGCACAATTTTTGATATTCTTGAATATAGAAATATAAAATAAATATTTTTTGGGTTAAATGTTGAAAAGCGCTAGCTAGTACATGTTCTAGAGTAACTTATTATTACTTTGAAGTTACAAACTATAATCAGAAAGGATTATGGATATGTTCTTGTGCTCAAATTTTGATAAATATTCCCTTACAGACATGGAAAGTACAATGGGGGTGTATATGGAAGCATCACGTTCAGGCGGATTTCAGTTTAGAGTTACGAGTAAGGTATATACTTTTGCACTTAGGTCTCTCCAAGAAAGTTGGAGTTGTTGAGTCACGAAATTGGCAACCCCAAAATGCAATTCAATAATATACGACTGCGACTTTGTGATATGGGCATGTATGGGTGTATGGAAGGGTCTCGAAAGTCAACATAGATTAATTCTACACAGTCTTTGAAAATTACAATATGACCCAAAATTGTGTTACCCTATTATCCATTGCTACAAAATACACAATTTTTATTATTATTGCCTAATTATAGAATTATCTTTATATCTTAAATGTGGGGATGGGTTTGGTGAATAGTACTTTTTTCATCGTACGCATTCGAGGCCCCTAAACCTCAAGCCTCAAATTCCTCATCCTTATCTGCTAATACGTGTCAGTTTTTCTCCCTGCTTCTTATCTTTTTTCCATAGGCTCCACGCTTTAGTTTCATCATTCAAGAAAATTCCATTATCATTTTTGTATTTCCTTCAACCGCTTGCCCGACAATTTCTCTTCTCCTGGAATGAGTGGTGACACTAGCGGAGGTGGAGCCGGAGGTGAGTGGAGGCGCTAGCGGAGGCGGAAGGAGTGGTGGGATGATGCTAGCGGAGGCGAAAGTGTGGGATGGCTCTGGCCGAGGTGGAGAGGCGGTGGCACGTGGGTGGAGGTAGAGGGAGATCTGGGTAAAGGGAGTTGAGGGTGGAGGAGATATGGGTTGAAGAGTTTATTCTCAGATGGTTGGGTTCGTATGGTTGAACAATTCCACAAGGTAATTTCATAGTTTTCCTAACCAAAATTGGCCGCCTTTTCCATCATCGTTGCTCCTAATTCTGTAGTGTTTCTGATATGCTTACAATTTTTGGCTACTAATTTGTTCCGCAGCTAGTGTGATCTATTCCAGCAACATCTCTGCTTGAGGGAATGCCTCCGCCGAATCAAGATAAGCTCGGGACCGCCGGTGAGTTGCTCTGCCTATCCCCGTCGACGTTGTACCAGCGGTCTTTGCGAACAGGCCTCTTCTGCGGAGCTTGAGCCAGAGTTTGCCATGCCTTTATCGTTCTTAGCGGTGGCAGAGTTTGAGGGTTTTAGATTATGGAAATGTTTTAGAATCAGGTTTGAGTGCACGTGTTCTTCATTGGTCTTCCATTTTCTGAGGTTTGGCGGTCATAGTTGTTGCACGTATTTTGTAAGCCTACATTGTGCACATGCATGATCCCTCTGCTCTTAATTTAGCTTTCAAGCCTTTTGGTGCTCAAATTCTGATCTATTCTTTGCTCGAGTTGTTCTTTTGCAAGCTGTTGCTCAGAGACCAGATGGCAGGAAAAATTAGACTGTATTTGATCAGGTTTCGTTTGAGATTTGAACTACTTGGTCTTTCAGATAGGTTGCTAGGAGTTTGATTACATTGTTTTTCGGCAATGCTTCAGCAGAGTACGGTTTAGGTTTATGTAACTATGGATTTTGGTTGTTTATTATTCAGAATGGTGTATCCAGCTCCATCAAACTGCAGCAAGTTACATATATTGTTCCTGGTATAGAGAAGTTTGACCCTGCAGATATTTCTGATTTTATTGACAGAGCTCAAAGAAATCTGGTTGGTTCTTCTTATTATCATCATACCATACATGAGCATAGTTTGATTGTTTTAAAAGAGTTTGAATTTATTATCTGTGGCAGGATCCATCACTTCTCGAGTTTGATTGGACTGAACTTCTTGAAAAGGATAAATCAGTGACTGTTGGAGAACTAGCTGAGGTATATGGCACTAAAGTGTCATGGTGTGCATTTTTCTGGACAAAATATACTTAGATAGGAACAATGTTATTTTATTTTATGTTGTGCAGTAACTACAGTTCACATATAAATGGTTTGTAAAGCACTTTATTTACACAGGAATCCGCAATAGCATATGAAATCACCCCTAATATAAACCCATTGTTTGTTGCTTTGCTAATAACTTCTATCACCTACATAAGTTTGCTACTGAAAGAGGTAGATCATTTATTATTTGGAAAGTGAAGTTCAAGCATGTTGAATGTCTTTGCCAAAATTTCTATACGTGGACAAACATTTGCTGAAGAAGTTTTATGTGTGCATGTAATTTTTCATAAGCTGAATTGAAGGGGTTTTAAACTATACTGTTGGAGGTGATCTATTGATTATGAGTTTTGAAACTACGTTAGATGGTGACATGTATCTTTTACCTGTTAGATTTCATTTCGATGTTGAAGAAAACCAATAGTGGGTCAGATTCTCTGCAAGGATTTATCCTGCATCTACACCATTTGGTTAGGTTAACTTTACTCTGGGATTTTCGGGATTTGAACTCCAGGCCTTATGCACCCTAAGGTAGGTAGTACCCTCAAATAAACTAATGTTAAGAAACAGATTAATCTTCTAGTTGGACTTCTTATTACCATGGTTACCATTTAAGAAGACATGTCAGCCTATTTTTCATGGATGATTTTGGTTAGTTGAGTATGATTTTGTCATAATGGGTATTTCAAAGCTGTAGAAAGTTGATAAAAAAAATTTTATTTGTGAAACAAAGCTGAAGAAAGAAAGTTTGATTAGCTTTGGTGATTCATAAAAAAAGTATTAATTTAGAAAAAAAACAGGGGTATGAGCACGGAGCCTCTTGAAAGCTGCTGTGCTCATTTATTGCTGTCAAGGGATGATATATACTTCACTTTTCTGGAGTCAAAAGGCCTCATTTCTATTTATGGTCCCCGATATGCTCTTAAAGTTAGCCAGTCCTTCATTCTTGTTAGTGGTGGAAGAAGGGGATAGATGGTTTTTAATGTTGAAATCATACTTTTGCTCGTGTTTTATTTGTTGATTCCTATTTTTTTCTTGAATTCATACTGTGGCCCTTGTCCGATGAAATTGGATTGCATTGAGGCTGAAGGAGATGGGAAACTACTGAGAAAGCAGGAGGTTAGTTTTGGATGCTCCTATTCTTGACACATATGTTCTTGAACTTGGAGGTTAATACCTAGCTTGGCCAAGATCTGGTCAAGTGATCACAATATGCATTTAGTTTCCTGATTCCAATTGCTTGTGATTTGAGCTATTGACTCGTTGTGTCCTGTTATGTACTTTGCTATTCGTGTTCCCTTGTGAACTAGAATTGTCCCCTTGATATTTTAATAACTGATCTTAGTTGCTTTACTGATGCCGATTATTTTTTAAATTTTGGATTCTGAGATATGATACATGTAGGTGGCCGTACACAGTGTAAGAAAGGCTTAGTTTGTTGTAATCATCTGAAATTGCAAGACAAATACATAATTGAAACTTGATCCGACTGCCTAAGGTTTAGTTATCAAATAAATAATCCAGTCATCTTCTAGATTTCCCCCCATACATGTAAGTCTTTATGTCATGGGTTTTGCTTGAGATGTTTTTTTTACGAACGCTACAGATGCTATATAAATCAGGGATGGTGAACTCCAATCCCTTCGAGGGCACAAGACAGGACCTCTTCGAGGCCAGAATAAACAACCCCTTCGAGGGCACAAGACACAACCCCTTCGAGGGCACAAGACACTACCCCTTTGAGGCCACAAGACAACACCCCTTCGAGGCCACAAGACAACTACCCCTTCGAAGCCACATTTCACTACCCCTTCGAGGTAAGAATACACCACCCCTTGGAGGCCACAAGCCACTACACCTTCGAAGACCTGATATTACCCCTTCGAAGCAAAAATACACCAGCCCCTTCGAGGCATATACCCATTCGAGGGAACGAGGCAGATACCTATTCGAGGGCACGAGGAAAATACCCCTTCGAGGTCACGGTACTACCCCTTCGAGGCTATGAGGCACTACCCCTTCGAGGCCATGGGACACTACCCCTTCGAGGCCACTGGCAACCACCCCTTCGAGGCCAAAATGAACTTCCCCTTCGAGGGCACGAGGCATATACCCATTCAAGGGCATGAGGCACTGCCCCTTCGAGGACACGATGCACTACCCTTTCGAGGGCATGGGACAATACCCCTTTAAGACACAAAGACAAGACCCCTGCGAGGGCACATGCAACCACCCTTTCGAGACTAGAATGAACTACCCCTTCGAAGGCTCGAGGCATATACCCATTCGAGGGAACGAGGCACTACCCCTTCGAGGGCACAAGGCACTGCCCCTTCTAGGCCACGACATTACCCCTTTGAGGGCACGAGGCATATACCCATTCGAGAGCATGAAGCACTGCCCCTTCAAGGACAAGATGCACTACCCCTTCGAGGGCACAAGGCACTACCCCTTCGAGGGCACGAGGCATTACCCCTTCGAGCCTTGAATGAACTACCCCTTCGAGGGCATGAGGCACTGGGCTTTCGAGGGCACGGGGCATAACCCCTTCGAAGCCACGACACTACCCCTTCGAGGGCACAAGACATGACTCCTTCGAGGGCACAAGACATGACTCCTTCGAGGGCACAAGGCATATACCCCTGCGAGGGCACAAGACACTGCCCCTTCGAGGGCACGAGGCACTACCCCTTCGAGGGCACGAGGCATATACCCATTCAAGGGCACCAGGCACTGCCTCTTCGAGGGCACGGGGCACTACCCCTTCGAGGGCACAGGGCACTACTCATTCGAGGGCACGAGACAAGACCCCTTCGAGACACAAAGACAAGACCCCTTCGAGGGCATAGGCAACCACCCCTTCGAGGGCATAGGCAACCACCCCTTCGAGACCAGAATGAACTACCCCTTCGAAGGCTCGAGACATGTACCCATTCGAGGGAACGAGACACTACCCCTTCGAGGGCACAACGCACTGCCCCTTTGAGGACAAGATGCAATGCCCCTTCGAGACCACGACACACTACCCCTTCGAGGCTACGAGACAAAACCCCTTCTAGGCCACGAGGCATATACCCCTTCGAGGTCACAGTACTACCCCTTGGAGGGAACGAGGCACTACCCCTTCGAGGCCACAGTTCTACCCCTTTGAGGGCACGAGGCACTATCCCTTTATGGCCACGAGACACTACCCCTTCGAGGGCATGAGCCACTACCCCTTCTAGGGCACGAGGCATATACCCATTCAAGGGCACCAAGCACTGCCTCTTCAAGGGCACGAGACACTGCCCCTTCGAGGCCACGGTTCTACCCCTTCAAGGGCACGAGGCACTGCCCCTTCGAGGCCACGAGGCACTGCCCCTTTGAGGGAATGAGGCACTACCCCTTCGAGGCCATGACACACTTCCCCTTCTAGGCCACGACACTACCCCTTCTATGCCACGACACTACCCCTTCGAGGGCACGAGGCATATACCCATTCGAGGGCACGATGCACTGCCCCTCGAGAACAAGATGCATTGCCCCTCGAGGACAAGATGCACTGCGCCTTCGAGGGCACGATGCACTGCCCCTTCGAGGACAAGATGCACTGCCCCTTCGAGGGCACAAGGCACTACCCCTTCGAGGCCACTAGAAAGTACCCCATCGAGGCCACGAGCCAAAACCCCTTCGAGGCCACGAGGCATATACCCATTTGAAGGCACGAGGCACTACCTCTTCAAGGCCACGAGGCACTACCCCTTCGAGGGCACAAGACAAGACCCCTTCGAAGGCACAAGGCCTATACCCATTTGAGGGCACTAGACACTACCCCTTCGAGGGCACAAAACTAGACCCCTTCGAGGGCATATGACACCACCCCTTCGAGGCCACAAGCCTCCACCCCTTTGATCCCAGAATGAACAACCCCTTCGAGCCCAGAATGAATAACCCCTTCGAGCCCAAAATGAACCACCCCTTCGAGGGCATATGACACCACCCCTTCGAGGCCACAAGCCTCCACCCCTTTGATCCCAGAATGAACAACCCCTTCGAGCCCAGAATGAATAACCCCTTCAAGCCCAAAATGAACCACCCCTTTGAGGGTACAAGACAAGGCCCCTTCGAGACCACAACAGAAGCCCCCTTCGAGGCCACAAGACAAGCCCCCTTCGAGGCCACAAGCCACCACCCCTTCGAGGTCAGAATGAACAACCCCTTCGAGCCCAGAATGTACTACCCCTTCGAGGTCACAAGACAAGTCTTCGAGATCACAAGACACCACCCCTTCGAGGGCACAAGACACTACCCCTTCGAGGCCACGATAGTACCCCTTCGAGGACACGACACTACAACTTCGAGGGCACGAGACATTACCCCTCGAAGGACACAAGACACTACCCCTTGGAGGCCACAAGACACTACACCTTCGAGGGCACAAGACATGATCCCTTCGAGGTCAGAATAAACAACCCCTTCCGGGCCTTACTCCATAATCACTTACCACTCCACTCGAACCCTCTATTCGAACCTGTCCACTCCACCCCTCTCCAATCAAACTCCTATTATGCCTCACTACTACTTTTTGTAAAAAAAATTTATTTTTTAATTCATGAACAACTAAGCAATTTTATAATCCGTTGTTGACAGCCCGTGCTTTGCGCGGGCTGGAGATCCCTAGTTAAATATATAAAAATTTTCGTGAAATGTTGGAAAACGTGAGTACATGTTCTTGAGTAACTTATACCATAAACCTATTTTGAATAGTAACTTATAACATAAATCCATTTTCTGAAATTTATTTTATGTATCGAGCTCTGTATTATTACCGGTGCCATTCGTCTACATACCGGTGCTTGCTATTTTCCCACCAAAATTTTACCTGCCAAAATTACTATTCTAATCATAGGCACCTATATTAGTACTGGTATATATCATTCATCAAAAATCGATGCTGGAAAATATTAAATTCAAACATTTTTTCTTCAAAGGTATCAGTATCTATCACCAGTACTCATTGTACCGGTGCTAGATTTATTCATAAGCACCGGTATTTAGTTTACTGGTTCAAGATTTATTCATAGACAATGGTATTTAGTGTACGAGTGCTGGATTTATTCATAAGCACCGGTATATTTTAGTTTCATAGCACTGACATACCAGTGCCCATGTGGCCATGTACATATTTTCCAGAAGTGTGTCCCAGTTCCGGTCAATAAGTCTTTATAATGTGACTTACCGCCAGGCGTCGAACGTGATAACCAACAGGTTGCAAGGCATCATACTGAATGTGATTTTGAAGTCCCAATCATCATTTATCCTTGGCCGATTGGTCACAGACAACGTCCTGGTCACGCACGAGGTGCACCATACCATGAAGTAGAGAACTATAGGGGCATTGGGGCTTACGAGCATCAAGATGGACATGAGCAAGGTGTTCGACAATTTGAGTGGACGTTTGTGCTTAAGACCTTAGATAGTTTGGGATTCCCAACAAGTTTCATATCACTAATCCATATCTGTCTGTTGTTGGTTTCATTCTGCATGATGAGAAGTTCGGAAACCTGCGGACTCAAAGCCGGGTATTTGTATAGGTGACCCCCTTTCCCCATATCTTTTTATAATGTGCTCCAGTGCCTTATCTATGTTACTCAAAGATTTAATGAGTTCTATCAGGATAAAAGGGGTAAAAGCAGCACGCCATGGGCCGAGAATATCTCACTTGTTTTTCGCAGACGACACCTTGCTATTGGGGAAGGTGACTCACGAGGAAGCAAGGAGGCTACAATGGGCTATCTTACTCTGTGAGGGAATCTTGGGACAACGAACAAATTTGTAGAAATCAGGATTCCTTTCAGTCCAAACATGCCTCGCCTCAAGATATCAGGCCGAATATATGCTCAATTTTAAAATATCCACAGATAATGATCATGGAAAATACCTGGGACTACCATCAGCCATTGGAAGGAAAAAAAGGATGGATATTCCAAGGTATAAAAGATAAAATTCGCCAAAGAATAAATGGGTGGAATGAAAGAAATTTGTCAAAGCTGGGAAAGAAATATGGATATAGTCAGTGCTCCAAGCTGTAAAGTCCCTGGGAGTTGGACTTAGTTGTGGCATATTGTGTGAACTAGTGATGTGGTGTTTTAACACCATATCAGTCCAGTTTTTTCAGACAGCAAATTTCTAGCCACGATTTATGGAGCAAATTATGGAGTATAATCATGCGATCAGAACAGAATATTGTAAGATCAATGTGTGATTTCGTGGCAATATATTTCTGGTAAACAAATATTCCTTGTAATAGTTAGGAATAAATTAAGTAGTTTATTTATGGTACAAGTCCTGTTGATCAAGGATTGTCCATTTAAATACTAGATTATAATTAGATCTTTCCTTAGTCTAGAAGTCTATTCTTGGTAGAGTTAGACAAGGAAAGAGTCTTGCACAAGGAAGGAGTTCGTGGGGATAAAAGAAAGAAGACACAACAAAGACGAAGTAAGCAAGTTTTCATCTCTACATTGAGATACATTCTGGGAGCTGTCGGTCTGGAGTTTTGGAGGTTTGGAAAATCAATCTATCAAGTCCGTAAAGATCAGAAACAAGGAAGCCTTAATTCCTCGGGAGGAGGAGATCCAGGAAGACGTGTTGATCGTGGGGGTTCAACGACGTAGGATCGGTAGTGAGGGGATCTCACAACATTCACTCAATAGGTTAGCAATGGATTAGTATTTAAGTTAAGCTTCTTGTACTAAAGACTGCTTTCTAGTGAATGGTTTCTGATCTGGGCAAGGCCCCGCAGACGTAGGTGTATTTGCACCGAACTGCGTAAACAAGTTGTGTGTGCACTGCGTATTTTACTTTGTGGTTTAAACACCAAACAGTTAAACAATTTGTCATAAAAGTATAGACTTTAGGTGGAACTGAATTTCACAAGCAATACCAAGCTACGCAATGAGTTGTTATCAACTTACGGACCATACAATGAATGAGATTCATGGGATGAACGGTAATTTTCGGTGGAAGAACTCAGAAAATAGTGGGAGAATGCATTAGGTTAGTAGACAGAAGCCTTGCGGGATCGAAAAGCATTGGGGGCTTGGATTTTTGAAATTTGAAAGCTTTCAACCTAGCTTTGCTAAGTAAGCAAGCCTGGAGGGTGCTCACACAGCCTCACACCTTGCTCACAAGGGTGTTAAAAGCCAAATATATTTTAAACTCAAGTCTGCTATATTAAGAACTTGGAAGCAAACCATCATGGAACTGGCAAAGTATACATGCAGGAATTGAGCTCCTTCGGTTGGGCTGCCGAAAGCAAATAGTGCCTGGGAGAAACAATACAATATGAAACGATCCCGAGGTTTAATATCTGGGGCAAGATGCCGACACCAGAAGTTGGAATATAAATACATTAGAGCACAACTTCAGCCCTGAAGACGTACGTCTCATCCAAGGGTTGCAACCAAGAGGTCAAGAGGGATCAGACATCACTACTGGAGGGACCCCTCCTATGACACTGGTAATCCGGTACATAGACATTGGTAGTTCGAACCTCCGGACTACTGGTGCCTAAGTACGGGGGTGGTGAAACGTAGTTACAAAGACACCGATACCAAAATCAGTGCTGGATATAAATACGCAACACAGGTTCTTAATATGCCGAATTTACTATACCCCTATAACTAGCATCGGGAGAATACTACCGCTGCTTGAATGACCTATCACCTACCGGTGGTAAATAAAAGATACTAGTGTAGATATTGATTTGTATCGTTGCCGGTGGTGATTGTAAAAATCATGTCCAGTGCTATAATTTTTTGAGTACCGATTCAAATCAAGCATTGGTATAAAAAATATTTGCCGGTGCTTGATATCAGAAGGATAAAAATGTTCCAGCATCGGTATGGAAACGAATTGTCAGTGCTTGGACTTAGAAAGATCTAAATTTTTCAGCATCAGTATTAAAATTTTAGCGGTGCTCACTTTTCCAACAATGGTTCATGATTTCAAAAAATCGGCACTGGTTTTGTTTTGCATTTTCAATGCCCAATTTTGATTATTACTAGTCCATCCTAGATTGAATACCGGGGAAATATCATAGAAGAAACTAAAAACAACCAAAAACACATAATATAATATAGTATGAAAGGAAACAAAATTAATTCTAAGTAACAAGAAATGAATAAGTTAAAAACTAAACAAGTCTAAAAACATAATCCATCGACAAGGAAATTTTTGAAAACAAGTAAATTTGTACGAAATCAATTTTTTATCCTCCATTTTACAGCATAAGGTCCATAGAAGTCTTGCATTCTTTGGAGTGTACGTCTCCCAAGCCTGACACCATCTCTCGGCCACACCTGCTATTTCCTTGCCATTGCATGCTCATTTTTCTGGGAAAAATATCTGTTGTGTACAAAACAACCCAATGATTAATTACGCGAAAATATTTACTAGGTAAGAAGAACATATGTTTAATTTTTAATTTGTCGACCTACCTCTAGAATAATTGTAGAGGTAGTCTTGAGCACAAGTTCTTCCATGAACAGGAGAACGTAGTAATTGCATTCCCAACCACTCTCTCGACGTCGGTACTATAAATGAAAATTTTGAGTTAAATGTAATTGTATTAAATAATGTTGGAAAGGAAGGGACTCTTGGATTGAATGACTTACACCAATGTTTGTGATTTTCCAGGTGTAATATGGAGATGGTTCAATCTTCCTCTTCTCCCTATGATTTTCGCATACTATCCTAGTATTGTTGTACTTTTAATGGTTATGTAACTCACACTTGTAGATGTTAAATTTAGTACAATGAAAGGAATGAAAGTACCTGGAAACGAGTTAGTTTTCAAGAATGTTGATGGGTTTGATTCCTCCAGTCATCAAGTCAAGGGTAAAAACTTCCCTCGTACTAGGACAAGTGAGTACTGCGTACCATTGATCGGTGCGTTGAAAAGAAAGTAGCACATGAATGAATTTGTAAGCTGTGAATAATTTTCCATAATTGAGAAAATTGAAAAGTGTCACTTACATTTTAATACATGGCACCATATAAATCTCGGCGTCAGTCACAAGCATGGTATCCATAATGGATTTAGCACAACCTTCGACTTGTGCAGCCTTGATTTCCAAGGCATAGCCTCCCGTGCAGCACGGAAAAACTAAATGCGGCCATTGTTGGTTTTGAAGACTTGGTCCCAGAGGTGTCTTGAAGAATAGCATATGTTAGTTTATTACACAAATTCGGATATAAATAAATACAGTTTATGTGAAAAAGTTACCATTACCTCATCCACACATCTATCTGTGAGTTCGCTAGCCAAGCCATCACTTTGAAGTTGCCAAGTTTGTTTCTGAACTCCCCAATCTCATCGATAAATGATCCACTTTGATGTTTGGTGCCAAAAGTTGAAGGTCAGAACTTGGGAAACAACACCACCTTTCCCAACTTTTGCATGCTCTTCACAAGCTTGTTGCATACTTGATGTAGTTCCCAAAGCTAGGATATGCCTCGAACGGGCGCTTGTTGTTAATCTGAAATCAATGAAACACACGAGTTTTAGGCTAACTAAAAAATAATTAAATAAGGTACAAAATGGATGTTACTGAGAAGTACCAATTTCAGTGGCCTTTCATGTAGAAATTGTTGCTTCGATGGACGGTAGGAGCTACTTGATCCAGAATGTTTTGGAGTTGATGCATAAAGAGAAAAATAATTGAAGTTAAATGAATATTAATCTAAAATTAACCTGTAATAGATGTAGTAATTAGTTGTACTTATTACCTCATTGTCGTTGACATTAACACAATAAAATTCTTTGTTCTGGGCTAGATCACCTTTAAAGTCCTCGGGCCGGGGATCATCTCCATGTCCGACAAAAGACATCGGCAAGTCTACCACACTCCCCAAAGCCTCTCCCACATCATTGAAATTGTGGCTGGCAGACTGCAATCCAACTTTCAAATGGTAGATTGGCTCACACACACGGACGCAAGCTTTAGACCAAGTGACTTATCGATACGCCTAGATTTCTGGAGCCATCCTTTAGCTATCCTCACCCTCTGTCCCTCTAGGTTCTTGATGAATAAGGTTACCAACTCATCATCCTAGTATACAGAGTGATAATTTATTTAGTCTAAATGTTTTTTTGAGTGTAAACGAAAAAGAAAATTGAAAGTAAAAAAAATTAGCAATTGTAATACATATTTACCTCCTCTAGGCTCTTGATGAACAAGGTGACCAACTCATCATCCTAGTACAGAGAGTGATAATTTAGTTAGTCTAAATGTTTTTTTGGGTGTAAACGAAAAAGGAAATTGAAAGTAAAAAATTAGTAATTGTAATGCATATTTACCTCATATTCTTCTCCGTCGTTGGGAGGATCTCGGCCCGAGCCACGAAGACTGTTGAATACACCTAACAAGTCCTTATCAATAAAGCTCTTTGGGTCCTCAAGGCCTTCAGGAATATTTAATCCGCCTACTGGAACCATTCTCTTGACTAACTTGTCAAGGTAAGCGACCATCGATTTGACAACCGGCTGATCAGTGTGGGGGGGAGGGGGTACATTTGACCCACCTCAACTTGGGGTTGTCAAGTTGTAGATAAATTAACCCAAGTGAAGGCTAAAGACAGTAAAAGATAAAATTTGTATTCTGCTCCCAAATTCACTACTAAGCTACATATGGGGTAGTTAGTGGCAAGAATGGATTTTTCCACAAAGATGCTAGGGTCTAATAGCCAACTAAACACACCCACATATGGGTTGTCAATCCATCCATGTGCTAGGAATAACTAATATTGTAAAATGATGGTTTTTGGGTTTTTCAATTAACAACTACGAACATAAAAGATAACACAAGATTAAAATGATATAGATAGGTACTTGGGGGTATATGCATAACATGATTGATAAATGACTTCTATCCTCGATTCATTCAAATATAAACATATAAACCTATCTTATACCTATGTCACATAGTGTGAAGATAGGCAGGTATTTCCACCCGTCCGTCACACGTGGTACTTACTACAATGCAGTATCTCACTGTCTCCATAAATTGGGGAATGCGCTCTAGTTTAGTGATGTCGCAGACCATTTTCCATCACTTCACTCCTAATGCTATTGCGCCCCCGCTTAGAGGAATACAAAGCCCGCCTAAAAGGGCAATGCCTCACGGAGGTCACAATCGTTACATATGTAGTGAGTGCATTACATCTCGGACACTCCACTGTAGATCTCAATCCCTAGGCCTAGAGAGGCAAAGGAAAAAACATCTTGTATTGACTCTAGAGTCGGTACAACTCTACTCGGTACAAACAATCAAGCTAATCTATGGGCGTAAGACAAGGAATTCTCCCTGTTGGGATTTTTCGAATTGACCGGCCAACATGTGATTTCTCACACAACTAGGAAATTAGAATAATGTATAACACATATAAGGATATTCTCTCAAAGGAAATGAATGCACTCATCTCCCCGGTGTTCTTAACCTATTTTACAATTCTAACACTCCCAAGATAGAAATGAAGCCTAGCACGATTTTATACTACCATACAATCGTGGGTGCATCATCATAATGACATAGCATAGATATCATAATATTGGAAAGCACAAGTTCAAGCACAAATATTCATAGGACATAAAGATAGGAAAGTCTAAATCCCAAAAAGCCAAGTTCAAATCACGAATACAAATACAACCACAAGCTATTAAACTACTCCCTAATCATGGAATCCAAGTATTGCATTGGATTCCACATCTTTGGGCAAAAGCAAAATAAAGAGAAGAAAGAAAAATAATCTAGAGAGAAGGAATATTATTTTCTCTCTCTAGCCTACTCTTGCAGGTGAAAAATGGGCATAAACTTAGACCCTAGTAGGAAAATGGTCATATGTATAATTGTAGGGCATTAGGCCTAAAAATAGACCCAAAATAGGCTAAAAACCCTAGCAACTACAAACGACACGAAGGGTAGCACTTGGCAAGGCCCGTGCTGACCGACGTGGCCTCGTGCTGGCAGGGCCCATCGGTCCTGGTTTGGGCCATTTTCTCGTGCTAGCACCGACCATCGGTTCTAGCATGGGTGTGCTGGCATGGTACGTGTCAACCGATGAGACCCATCGGGTGAAGCTCCATTTTTTATCTTCTGATTCGCACCCCATGTCGTTTGGCATGGGCCATCAACTGGATCCTTATTTTTCTTAGTATATTGGCACGGGCCACATCATTTTCACACCTCATGGGCTGGTCTTGACATTTGTGACTTGAAATGATATAGACCATGTGAAACGGAACGGTCCATGCCTATACTTAGCCAAATATTAGAGTACAAAGAAGACTTGTGAACACAGCCAGCTGGGCACTGTTCATGTTGGGGCTTGGCATGACCCGTGTTGGTTGGCACGACTCATGCCAAAGGCCCCTGACACGGGCCGTGTTGCATGGTATGGGCCGTGTTGCATGGTATGGGCCGTGTTTGGTTTTGCCTCGTGTTAGCCATGTGCAGTTTGTGCCTCTTGTGGCTGGTTTGACCAGCTGCCTTGTTTGCTCCACTAAAGATGTACCATTGCTCTAATTTGAGAGTTCTTGTAGTCGATTTCATAGTGTTTGCGAAGAAGAATCTAATGGTGCCGCCTTTAAGGGCTGATTCTTCTCGGATCTTTCCATAACTTTGTGCAACTCTAGGACAACAATTCCTCACTTTCTTCCTTGGCCTCTTTGAACTTTGAATTTGCCTTTCTTCTGCTCAAACCTTTTACTGCCACGATTTAGACTCCGGGACCTTCAATATACTAATATTCTTACAAATAGCCTTCAATATCTTTTACTGTCCTTGCGAACGGCCTTCTATACAAAGATGATGAAAAGTACCCATGAGCAACCTACCAATGAGATAACAAAGGAAGATCTAGGTGTCCGTGGATACAAGGTGTTCATTAGTATCAATTAAGTCAACAAAGCTCATGATTTAAACAAGAAAACCAATCATGGACGTCTAAACCCTTTGTCATGTAAACCTAACTAACACTAGTAATCCAACAAGTAAAACAAGCCAATTATTATGCTGAATGCATTGGTTAACACGTGTAATATGGTGCACATCAACCCCAAAAATTAAACCTTTACTCATCCTCGAGTAAATAAAAACAAGAAAAGGTCTAAGCGAAAGTGTAGCATGCAAAGATAAGTTAGCCAATGCATTCAACTTATTCTCAAGCTACCTTAGTTCCCCTAAAGAAGTAAGAATCTCACAACTCTCACACTCCCCAAAGATCCTAAAGTAACTTAACCACCCAAAATATAATGAATAAAAAGGTAAGCAAGAATGATGAGTGCTAAACTAGCTTACTCTCCCAAATAGTTTCCCAAGCAATCCAAGATTCATTCCCAAAAAACCACCAGGAAATTCTAAAGATCCTCAACTCGATTGTAACCAAAGATAACTCTAGATTCTCAACTCAACTACAACCAAGGAAAATACCAAAGTATCATCAACTTAGTTTTCATTTTCTCTCAATTTCTCTCATTTTGTGATAAGACGTCAAATGCATGTATTTTCTAAAGCATTTAACATCTCTTGTGTCATATTTTTGTTGGAAGATTGCTGGATTTAGGTAGGGTTACATCATAAGGGGTTTAGATGACCGTTTTTGGTTTCATATCTAAATCCTTCATCTTGTAACCTATTTATAGTCTAATAGATTTTTTGTCCTTACGAGCGTCTAGATTGGTTTAGTGAAGGCCATTTACAAGTATGGTAGAAAATTGAAGACCTCAAACCAAAATGAGGTAGAAGAAAAGTCTGGATTTAACGAGATCAGCCGACTGACATGAAGACTAGCTCGGTGACCGGCTGAGCGCGCGTGCCCTTGCGCTAGAAATTTTTCTTGGTGCATGCATTCAGTCCCGTTTTGCACGACCTGTGCTCAGACTGAGTGGCCTTGCGATGACCATTAGTTAGCACCTGAAGACCGTGCATCCCGCACAATTCTCACGCCCGGGAGCCTCAGAAGACAAAGAAAATTAGCCTTTAGCCCGAGAACAAGCATCTTGCGCGGTCTCTTGCGCGCTCGAGCGCAAGGTGCCTCGTGCGCGCCAAACCAGGTGCTCTAGCCCACACGTGCTCTGCGCACATCCTACGCACCCTAATACCCCATTTGGATTTTCATCACACACTCTTGTACGATAAATATCTCATATCGTATCCTCATTCTCATCTTTCTCTTGGCGAAAAATCCTTCATTCAAAGCCCTAGGTTCTTCACCTTTTTCATCTTTTCTCACTTTATTTCTCTATTAATTTCTCTATGGATGTTAGCATGATTTTTATTAGCTAAACTTAGTCTTGGGAGCAATTGATTAAGGCTTCCAAGCCCATATCTTGAGAATCAATTATGTCTATTTAGTACTTTGTCTATTGTGCATTTATGAAGCTTTACTGTTGGTTGTTGATATCATTTATGTGATTTGAAGTTTGATGATATGAAATGCTTGTGTGATACTTGTAAGGAGTTGATGAAAGTAGCTAATTTCTTCTCTTTTGACATGGAATGCTAGAGCATGAGTTAGGGCTTCAAATTGGGTTCATGATGTTATAATTGCTAGATGAATATGATGATTTTGATCACAGTTATTTTACAACCCAGTCCTAATTAACCTTCGAACCTTCAGTGGAGCCACCTCCTTCCTCTCGCTCAACTTCAGGGAATGCCCGGTTCATCAGATCATCCTGCAATGTATAAAGAGTTTGATCCATTGTACCCCAGGTTCCCCTAATGTGCATCCAAATTGGTTCAGTTGGTTGCCTATGATAAGCAGCTAGACCTCTCCGCAGCACTCGAGAATTCACTAAGGCTAGGTCAAATTCTCATATGAATTCTTTTTCTTCAGCTCGAGCTCCAGAATCCTTCAGTTCTTCAGCCGATCGCACTCTGCGATCGCTACATTTGCCCTTGCCTCTTCTACGTCAGCACGCAGACACTGTTCCCACATGGCATCTTTCATCAATTGCTCATGGTTCTCGAGGCTAAGGACCCTACCAAATAAATCTGCCCGCTCCATGACTAAGGCGTGCATGACCCAATTTGAGTAGGAGCCCAACACGGATTGTCTAAAGCCTCTGACCATGGAATGAACATCTCTGGGGGAGCTCTAGAGTGTCTCCTCACCTCAATGGTCCCCTGAAAATTATCAGTTGCACTCTCTTAATTGTCTTCTATCTATCAAAATAACAAAACTGTTAGTTTAATAGCTTGAACCCAACTAGCCTAAAACATATATTATTCACAATTTATTCAGTTCCTCTAAAATAATTTATTTAAGGTAAGTATGTGTTTGCTTTTACTTGTTTTGAAGATGCTCTGATACCACATTTGTAACACCCCAGACCCGTGACCTACCTGCTAAATGCAAGTATCAGGTCAGATCTGGGCGCGCTCCCGAGAATCTCACGAGTTGGATTATTCAAAAGTAGTAACGAGCAATAAAGTTTATGCAGGAGCAAATTTAGAAAAATTTAAAACCTAACTTACTATTACAGTGAATGTATTAATACAAGTGTTAAACAAGAGTTTTAACTAAAACTTACAAGCAAAAGTTCTAAAGGATCCGGTAAGAATCAGTTCATGTTAATATTTTACATAACCATATGGTTTTCTGATACGAGCTCATCATTGAATATATTGGGCATGGTTGACGAGTATGAATTTCTATATCGTGATAGCCTTTGGGCATTATTGAGAGGGTTATGCCATGGTGTCAGTCACAGTGGCCATATAGGCACTTGAATGCATCTTGGCATAGCCCACCCGTATTCTTTTACTGTGTGCTAGGTTTATGTGGCTATCTGCTTTTATGTGACCACTAAATTTAACTTGGTAAATATTGGCGATGGAACCTCACTAAGCAAGGAGCTTACACTAGTTTAAAAAACTCTCTCAGGTGTAGATGAATCGTAAGAGAGAAGTGCACTGGTGTCTTTACTTCTTTAGAGGAAGGATCCTGGGTGGACCTTTAGAATCTTTTGGTTAGATTGTAAAATGGTTATGTAAAATATTAACGTGAACTGATCATTACCGGATCCTTTAGAAGTTTTGACTGTAAGTTTTAGTTTAAACTCTTATTTAACACTTGTATTAATACTCTCACTATAATAGTAAGTTAGGTTTTTAATTTTTCTAAATTTGCTTCCACCTAAACTTTATTGCTCGTTACTGCTTTTGAATATCCAACCCGTGGGATTCTCGGTAGCACACCCAAATCCGACCCGATACTTGCGTTGAGCAGGTAGGTCGCGGGTCTGGGGTGTTACACCTCCCACACCCAGGCCCGAGGCATCTCCATTAGCTTCCATAGCTATGGATACTTCCCCCACCATTATTCCTGCCCTGCAAATGGGTATAAAAGTTTTTAGGTTTTTCAATTATTCCAAATTCTTATTAATTAAAATTTTAACATTTTCATTTAATGCAACTAATTCCTTATACCATGGGACTTACAAAAAAGGCCCGGGGCATCCTTCTAAAGGACATGGCCGAGACCAAGGCCCTAGCACTGCACACGGATCACAACATGCGTAAACTTATGGAAGAATAGGTGGAGCTGAAGTTTATGATTGTCTATGCGATCAATGAACCTGTAGGGGATGACGGGCCTGGGGTTGATGAGGGTGGGATGGATACAACAAATGATGAAGGAGGGTTTAGCATCGGCAGTATTGAGTCTTCCACCAAAGATTCAAAGGCTAATTCTCAAGATAATAGAGATGATAGAAGTATTTCGTCGGCAGACGATGTTATCCCACCCGAGTCACCACTCTATTGATTTCTATAGATCATATGTTAGCTTGTTTTAGAAGATGAAAAATGTTTATTTGGATTTTATTGGGATTATGTCTTTTGTTTATTTTAATTTTAAATTTGATGAGGTGGTAAATGGCACGTAGCATTATGTGCTTTGGATATACATACGTACCTAGCTTTAGTTTTACTGATGTAACTTCATGAAATTTGAGACTAGCTGTTGTGAACTTGGAATGGAACCTTCAGATGGTACATTCAAAGTTCTGGCTATATTGGTTAACTATTGTTAATTTATTAGATTTGATAGATACATGTGACATTGCACTTAATTCGCACCATGTGATTTTGAGTTTACCAACATGTCACTAGCTAACCTACGACATTGCATGAATTAATTTATTTGAATGGATTTGGGCACGAGTTTGGACCAAGGGCATGTGCGACTTCGCATGGTGGAAAATTTGACGTCACTCCCTAACATCGAGAGAAATCAATCAAATTGACCGCTGATGCGACGTCGATCTTCTCATCACTGACTATTACTACTAGGTTATACCCATATTGCCGATGTTGCAACTATGTTGGAAATACTTTTTACTTCAATTTTTAATAATATTTACTCCGATTATCGTAGAACCGCGGTAAAAAAAACTATTATTTACCTCAGTTTTTTAAACCGAGGTAAATAATATTATTTACTTTGGAAAAAAACTGAAGTAAAAGAACTTTTTACCTCTATTTTTTTACCCGAGTAAAAAAAATGAGGTAAAAAGGGCGAAGAAATAGGTTCAATTTCTTGTAGCGTCGGTTCATCCAATTGTATCATAAAACTTTGTTAATAAAATTCAAAATTGTTGTTCTAATTTTTTCTTTTAAAATTTAATCATCATTAACAGAAATGTTAGAAAACTTAGCCATTTATATTAGGTTAACTAAATTTAATGAAATGTTCTACAATTTGAGTGATATGTTACGATGAGATATAAGTTAGACCCATTTATACATACTTATTTACTAAAGGTAATTTTTATAAACAATGACCTAGCTATGTGCAGTACAAGAGACAACACCCATTACCTCGGTTTTATAGGGTTTTTACCTCAATTTTTTGCCATAAAAAATCGAGGGTAAATGTGGGTGTAGTAAAAAGTATACTTTTTACCTCGGTTTAAAACAGAGGCAAAAGTAATTTTTACCGCAGTTTTCATGAAAACAACCGAGGTAAATAATCCCGAGCCGATGACCATGTCGACGTTAAAGCGACGTCAATCAACGTTTTGGGGTTGTAGACATCCCATCTACGCGCGACGTCGCATAATACAGCGTCGTCAATAAAATTTGCGACGTTGTTAATAACCATAATCAATATTGCATAATGTTGTTCCGAGTTAGCAAACTAAGATTTTTAACTGCGGTTTAGAACCGCGGTAAATTATATTTTTTACAATTGGTTTTTTAGCAAAATAACCGTAGTTAAGTATAAAGTGTCTAACTGATGATCGACCACAAGGCGAAGTCATGGACGTCGATGTCGAAACTAAAACTTGTTGACGTCGATAATGACCGTGAGCGATATCGCATCATTTAGTTACCGACTTCACAGACTATGATTTTTAACTATGGTTTAGAACTGCAGTAAATTAATTGTTTTCGCATCGATTGTTTTTGTAGAATAACCATAGTAATTAATAATGGGACGAACGATCAGTGAGCGACATCGAAGAGGACAAATGCATTGTCGACTTGCTCAAGAGAGTGCGACATCGGTCTAACAAATTTTACACTAAGCGACGTCGTCTAATAGACGATGTGGCATTTCAATAAACACGATGTCATTTTATGGGTCTGATGTCGCACGTATCTGTCCGATTAAGGGTAATTACTTGGGTTCCATGATGTGTCTGTGTTATCGGAAGCTGCGTCGTGGTTCATGATGCAATGTTGCTCGATTCAATGTACCGTCGGTAACCCAATGAGAATTGTGTGTGATGTCGCTTAATTTTTAACTGGTGTACCTAATTGATTATTATACTCTGCGGCATCGGTCCTCATATAAATTATAGAAATAAAAAATTTCTTAAATAGAAGACCCGGTGTCGAGCGTCCTTTCGGATTGAATGTTACTACACAATGCACAAAACATATAGACAAGAACGAGGAGAACTACACCATCCATACACAAAGTATGTTATCAAAATTCTCAAAAAATAAACTATACCATTGATACTCCATAGCTAGGTAGAGATCTATATCAAGGTGTCAAATAATACCTTGGAAAGTATCAATGGGCATTTAGAGAATGATGCTCTCGCCAAAAAATCAACATATTCCAAGTTCCTCATGTCGCAGTTGGGTTAAGTAAATGCTTCAAATTCCTCACGATCATAAAAGTTGCTCAACTGTCGTATACTTCCTCCATTTGGTTGATGGAGAACGGTTCTTTGTCCTTGTAAAAATACTACAAGAAGGAGTAATGTCAAAATTGGTACATACGTTGTGTAAATTCGTGATGTTATTGATTAGATTCAATAGGTGATACTAGTAGATACCTTTTGTAGATCTAATTGATTCTCCCTCATAAGCAGGACCAAATCCTTTATCAAGCGCATGCATTAGTAACCGCTTTCCCACACGGCCATTTGTTTTTTATGCTAGTCAATCAGACAAATTGTTCACAAACACATTATAAGTACTTATGGCAATACTTATTTCATAATACAATTTTGAATTTAATTCTAACCTTTAGGGACTTCCAAGTGAATCCTTTGTGCTTGTTAATTATGTGATCTCTCATCACCTTTGTAATTGCAAATAAAATTTTTTTCCGGAGGCGTTTGATGTAATGGATTATACCAAAACACCGTGTTAGAAGGAAGAATGATGATGACCACCATCCAATGTTAGCTACAAAAATGAAATCATCATTAACTCAATACAATCCCATATTCTTCAATAGAATCCAAAAAATTGTAATGTAGTGAGTATAGTTGACTCACCAGTCACCACTCGTAATAAGGTGTGATGTATATCGAATTGTCCTTTTACATCAACCAGGAGTTGAAGTAGGTCAAACGCTCTTCCATCGCAACATGTTCATGTTGGATCTTTTTTAGGCAAACAACTCGTATCCACCCTTTTAATTTGGAAATGGATTGTACATGCAGGAGCCTGTAAACATGGTTAGTCTTCCTAGATTGAAGCCAAACATATTAAGTATGTCAATGAATCTAGTTAGGGTGATGCATTAATACTTACATGCAATGTAGTTGCATCACAGGATGGGGCACATTATTGAAATGGAACACTGCTTTCCGAATTCTCCTTCCGGATAATTGCGTCTACCTTGTACCCAAACATACTCACTCCTTCCACGGGGATTTTGTACAAATATGAAGGAGGGTGTGTTGTCACAATCCCGTGGATGTTCTTTAAGGAACTATCTTTCAAGGGATTGAATGGTGGTGGCTTCATTCGAGAGACACGAGACTTTGTTAGTTTTGGATCCCTACTCGTATTGGGCAATTTTGCCAGGATACTAATCCTTGTCTCGATCTACATGAAATCAACCGTAAAAGTTATTTTCTAAATATTTTTCTCAACTTATAACAAATATTATATAAATTATTGATGTTATATCTTCTTGGTAGGCCTGTTCTCCAAAATATCGACCAAACGAAGGGGCCATTCAAAAACATTCCTAACGCTGCGTCCACTGCATTTGCCTTGGGTTCTCGGATTGGGAGAACAATACCATCTACGAGGCTCTTTGTGAAACTGACAACCATGTTATCATTCGCGATCGACTTATGATGACGCACTCGTATTGATGTGTACACTTTACCTTCCGCCACGATGTGACTCTCTCCATCAACACATTCAGCAAGTAGTATGCACAATGAATTATCCTGCAAATGAAGAGTCGGTAATTAGTGTAAAATAATTTTGAACATGATTAGTGTAATATATTTACTTATACCTTCATGTTGCATTGGGTGGACTCTACTAACTTCGTTCTTAGTCTATCAAAGGCAATAGGTGTTTTCGAGGTTAGAGATGGTGGTACGAGCCTACTATGACACTCTAGGATATCAAGTGTTGAGGTTATCGAAGAAGAAGAAGGAGGTGGAGTTGAGGTTGTTAGTTTAGAACATGCAAGAATTCTCTCCAAGTCAAGTGGCATTTTCCTCCCATTCGATTCTTGCGAGTCATAAACCACTAATTGGCTCAATGTGGATTTCAATGCACTAATCTCTCTTTGTTGACTACGTGATGCAAAATCAACCTTAGGAATTCAAAGTTTGACAAAGATATCCCTATGTGTAGGGAAGCATTCCAACACCCTAGACCCAGCTCGGATGTTCTTTCTTGTTAAGCACATCCCCTAGTATGTCCTTTAAAACACCGATGAACTTGCTGGACTCTTGTTTCCTTTTTAACTCCTCCTATAAATTAATTACCAATAATAAATCTCATCTAAATTTTACTTGAACAAATTCATTCATATCATATTGTCTAAACCACATTCAAAACTTACAATTTGTTTGGCAACAACCTCCGCATGTTTGGCATGGAACTTACCCTCCATCTTCCCACACCCTTTGTAGCCTTTTAGCCATTTCTTTGATCGGGGAACCTAATAGGGCGTAGGATATTCTGTTGAAGTCCTTACTTCCTCATCCACCATTCTAAGCTCCACCTTGTCGAACACTCTAGCCTCGAACGTTTCCTTCATGATTATTCTTCTAGCTAGTGGGAATCCTCCACGACTCATAGTGTGGTACATCTTGTTTCCACTTGAAAGATCACTTTTTTTTTTGCTCTTAGACCTGTAAAATCATTTGATTAAATGGTTAATGATGATACTCTTATGAACTTAGAGTAGAGCCACAACCCAACACATTAAATAATAAATTTGAATTGACTTAGCCCAAAAGGGTTAAGTCATGTATGTGTCAATATTGTCATTTAATACATATTAGGGTTCATGTATTTTAAATAGGAAGGTATATCGTTACTTTTTATCCATTCACTATTATTCCTTGTTTCTCAAATAGGAGGTTAAGTTTACCATTGAAAATTCTTTCTCCTAAAATATTTTGGGTAATATGCAAATATAACCCTATATGTTGGAGAAAGGGCAAATATAACCCTGAGTTGTTTTTTAGTGCAAATATAACCCTAACTATTATACATATGTACAAATATAACCCTAACTATTATACATATGTGCAAATATAACCCTTAAGCCATTATTCCGGCATTGACTGACCAGGGTTATATTTGCACTTTCAATTATCGCAGGGTTATATCTGCACTTTTATTCTCACAGGGTTATATCTGCACTTTCATCAATTATATAGGCTTATATATGCACTTTTCTCAAATATTTTTAGGGACTTTATTTTGCGGGTCACAAATCAAAAAGAATGATACGCAATCCAATCGAGTTAGGCCAGGTCAGAACTTGATCTCCTCCAAGTGGCACGTCGAGTAGGATCCGAAGAAATCAAATCCGAGACCCATACTGTGATTTCTCCTCCTCCCAATAGTTCCGTCTATGGGCTCTTCGAAATTGTTTAGTCCTTTTTGATAACTTTGTTGGATTTAATACTAGGTAGATTGTTTATTTTGGTGATTGGGTCCATAGGAGCCGCTGCATTTGACCGAGAAATTTCCAGGATTTCTGATATATGATTTTTACTATTTCTCATTTCTGGGATTACTATATTTTTGGGGGCATGTACGTGTAAACCCTTTTCTTGGATCTGACTGGTCCAAGTCCTCACCCACCAAACCCTCAAGATTTTGGATTTGCCTTGGATTTTGATTTGGTTGGGCACACCTGGCACAAGTTAAACGTTAATTATAGACTAAGCACATTTGGGTTTAGTATTTCTGTTGTTCCTCTTCTCGAAGGAGTGGGCTGATGAACAGATGTGAAAGTAGTATTAACTTGGGTTTCGAAGCTACATGCCACTGGTGCCTTTGAACGTTGAAGCCACGCCGCTGCTATCATTCGAAGCCGCAGATCCTCCGGCATTGTGGCCTTTCGACGCCATCCCACGAGACTTCGCAGCCTTCCACTGCTCAAGGTTGTTGCTTTTGAACTTCGAAGCCTCTCGACCCAGCTGCTGGCACCTTCGATTGTTGAAGTCGGCGTCATTCCGCGGTTGTCGCCTTTGATCCCGCTGTCAAAAAAAATATGATGTCGCTTTTAAATTATGATGCACTAGTCCTCCGCTTGATCAGAATTTATGTTAACCTACGACATTGCTTTGGAGAATCATTGATCTTGCTACTCTGGCTGGTGCATGCGTTGTTGCTCCCGGACCATCAATTGGCAGTGCCATCGAGCAGCCGAAAACTGACTTTATCATCAAAGAATATCCAACGAATCATCAGCGTAGAACCGCCATCGAAAAACTAGCATCAAAGCCGCAGCTTAGGTATCTTCGACCTCGCCATAATTGTCTTTAAAAACAAGTCGTCTGATGTATCTGGGAACTCCAAAAGACCCGCACCACCGGATTCCTAATTTATGACCTGCAAGACAAAGTCAGTGGAGAGACTCCGAGGGAACCTCTGATGTAAAGTCAGTAAATAATTTCAATAATCAGGAGTAATTGTGAATGCATTCAAAATGAATGACATACATTCATATTTATACTAATTAAATCCTAACCCCAATTGTCCGTAACTGCAATTCTTATTAAATACGTATTGAATGTCCATCTTGGACCATTAATGACTAAACCTTATTGGGCTAAAGGTAATATTTAATGGACTGGGCTGCGGCCCAAGTCCAACTTCATAAGAGTATCATCAAGAGCCCCCAGAGAACTCGAGACATGATAACTATGTTCGAGTATTCGAATCAACTTAAATTCAAATATGTTAACATTGTAGGAATGTCTTAGTTCTCTTAATATCATATCCTCGAATATATTGAGTTTTGCTCCCTCGCTTGAAGGGTCTCTCGAAATTTTGTACTATGCATATTTTCTTTTAAAAAAGGGGGAATTTTAATATCGAGCCCCCAGCATCGATGATCAGCTGGGTAAAAATTCCGAGATTGATGAGCGAGGCTTAGAGCAAGCATATAACACTAGTGCCAACATTCTTTACTCAAAGTTTGCACCAACAAAATGACCCAGACTAAAGACTTTCAGCACTTGATTTTCTTTGGCCAAGACTAAGGAATTTCTTTTCGTTACCATTGTAGTGTATGAGTCTGAAGGAAGCATTAGAGGAATCTCATTCCCTCAAATTGATAAGGGTTAAGAGGGACTCAACCAACGCTAACGAAGATTTAGAATCCTGGATTAATAATAGTCTCCGAACAATACGAGGCAAGGAGATTTCAATCTCGTGTTAGCAATATAGTGGACTAAAATAGGTATGCCAAGGAAGAAATCAACGTCTAATGAGGGACTATTGAAGCCCATGGTACAATGCTTGGAGATCTTGCAAATATCGATTCTTACTTCAAGGATGGACTTCTCAATAAAGCTCCATCATTGAGTCCCTCGTGGAGCCTTTAAGAGAGTGTATCATTGCAGCCTATCATGCTATATATTGTAATATTTATATATATTCACCGAGGTATACTTGAAGTAATTTTACTCGATCAAGTCTACGTAATTTTAGACTCGACGTAGATTAGGACCACGTCGCTCTAGGCATACGAAGTTGAGCAAGTCGTTGGTAAAAATATAGCACCGAGCATACATGGTATAGTCATAAATCTCATAATTGGATGTAATGTTGAGAGTGTGATTCCTTAATAATAAATCTAGAGTCGATGATTGCGTCCTTTAACTTTCGACAGTGGTGTTCTTGGGTACACTTACTTTAATTAGTGTAGCCTATTAGCATACTCGAATCATCACAAAGAGGGTAGCTTATCAGTACACTCGAACCATCACTAGAGAGAGTACTCGAACCATCACAGAGAGAGTACTCGTATCTTTAAAAGTGCCGCTTATCAGCATATTACTCGATCACCAGCCTTAACTGGAATTACCATCTAGAGTGCCGCTTAAGAGAAAACAACTTGAATACCATCTTGAGTGCAACTTAAGATTAAATCACTCGAATCATCATCTTGAGTGCCGCTTAAGAGAAAACTACTCGAATACCATCCTGAGTGCTGCTTAAGAGCAAATCACTCGAATACCATCCTGAGTGCCGCTTAAAAGCAAACCACTCGAATACCATCTACAGTGCCGCTTAAGAGCAAACCACTCGAATCATCATCTAGAGTGCCGCTTAAGAGAAAACCACTCGAATACCATCCTGAGTGTCGCTTAAGAGAAAAACCACTCGAATCATCATCTAGAGTGTCGATTAAGAGCAAACCACTCGAATCATCATCTTAAGTCAACCCACACTAAGCTGACTTCAAGTCGGCAGCACAAACCAAACCGTTAACAACATTAACTTTGCCTGTGTGCTTGACTTTCCCTTTGTAGTGGAATTAAGAAATTAGGATGAAGATGTTTCTTAGAAGTACCCACCAAGTATCCAATACGGGGACCCTACACCCTTCAAATATATATATATATACATATAAACCAAACCAGGTAATATCATAGCCATACTCTCGAGTAATAACGTCGAGAAGTCACAAAGGCTTCGGGCTATCGGAGGAAATGCCAGAAGGTCGTAGCAGTAGAGCTTTCGAGCTTCAAGAATGGCAGATGGTAAGGGGGAATAAGTAGCAAACACAAACCAGGGACTTGCGAGTAATTCCACTTACTCAGCATCCTCACTTAATACTTTAAAGTCCTAAAAGCCATCAGATATAATCCCTGAAAACCTCCCGCCTCCTTATTCTTGTACTATCGAGAACCCTGGTTTTGACCGAGGCTTCGAGATTATTCTTCTAGAATCACGCTGACATTTGACACTCCAGATTGGAGGTAGAAATTTTGAAGGTCGTTGAGTGAGACCCTAGAGGGCAGAGGAACGAAGCTGTTCCTCGGCGAAACCTACAACTTCCACTTCTGCTCAACCCTGAAAATAATTATATAATAAGCCATGATAATGATTGTAACCTGGAAGCTTCGAAGAACGGCTCTCGATAGTTGGCGACAGTGGGTTCTTCGTCTTTGAAAACTCTAGTACAACTGCTAGTTGACGAACTCATTGAGGGACGAGCGAAAAAGAGAAGCTTTCATTCATACTGGCGTGCTCGAGAGGATTCAAGGGCAATTCAAGGGGCGATGCTCGAGAAGCTTCCATAAGCTTCGAACTTTTTGGTGTCTCGATACTATTGGTGAGACCACGAGCAACATTCGCAAGAAACACGGCCATATCCACCATCTTCGAAGCTTCACCAAGTAGGACCTAGGCCAATAAAACCCACTTGCAACTTCTAAATAAAAAAGACGGCGTTCAGCGGCATTGAACTTGATGGATATCTTCGAAGGAGAAGCTCTTCGGTAGACGACGATATCAACCTCGATAGGCAAGCTCTTCGAAGGAATGAAAAAGCCGTCGAATGATTCCTTCGTATATAATTAGTGAATAATCCAATATTTGACAATGCTCTAAAAGCTGCCAAAACTAATTGAGGCTATCACATTAATTAGACTTCAATTTTGCATGGCATTTGAAATTCAAATACCGTATGGCGTTGAACTTCAATATTTGCAAATAAGCACTACTTCCCAAATGTTGACTCAGAATTTCCATCCCTTTTTCTTTTTGAAAGTGGGTGATGATTTCGAAGGCTGACGAGAGCTTCGAAAGCAGACGATAACCACAAATACAGGCGAGAGCTTCAAAGGTTGTGTTGTGCGGAATGGAGAAAGAACAGAAAATATGAATGAAAATAATAAGACATAAGATTTACGTGGTTTATCAAATTTTGGCTACATCTATGGGAGACGGATTCACTATATCAGAATTAATGTTTACAGAGAGAAGAGAGACACTTTATATGCTGTCTCCACTAAACCCTAACAAACTGGGCCAAAACACAATTCGGCCCAAATCAACAGCAGTCCAATAAAGAGACAAGCTATACCGTCGGAGCGACCAACAGGTTGAGACCTGTCGAAGCGGCTAATACATATTTAAGGCATACCAACAGGTTGAGGCCATTGTTCTATGGCAGTTCTTCGGTGACAGTTCTATGGCAGCTCTTCGGCGACAGTTCGAGGGCAGCTCTTCGATGGCAGGGCTGCGCTGAGTATTCTATGGCAGCTCCAATGAGGCTTTGATGAGATTTCGATAACTCCTCTTAAAGCCTTGCATCAGAGGGATTCTGGCGGCAAACACTTGATAAGAGTACTCTTGACGATATGAGGCAGGTGCATGATCTCCCTCGGAATCCAGAGGCATCTACTTTTGCTGGGAGTGAAACAAAGACAAAGCTGGTGGTTATTAATGCAAGGTTAGGGGTTATAACTATCCAGATTTCTGCTCTGAGAGTTGAGAAGGAAAATATTAGGGGGAGGGGGTGAGAAGGCTCGGTTGGAAGCACAGGATGCTGCTCCTGTACAAGATTGAAGGTTCTGAACTGACTATGTTCCAACATAGGTTAGGTGCTGAGTTAGGGGAGACCAGATTTTATGATTGCTTGTTAGGTGCTTGTATGGTTGCTTGTTAGGGTTGGGAGAAATTAGCTAATTTTCTCCCTCTTTAATGTGGAATCCAAGAGCATGAGTTAGAGATTCAAAATGATGTTGATGTGTTGATAATTGCTAGATGAATGTGATGATCTTGAACTCGTTGTCATGTTTGTTTATTGTAGCAAATAGGAGAGATCTATGAGCGTTGATCGTTCTGGACTAATCTTATGTAAATGCATGAATTAGTTAAATGCTTAGACACGATGTAGTGTTTATAAGTGTTGCCAAGCTTGTTCATTCTTCCTGCTCAATGCCATCAATGGGATGCTTTTAGTCGTGTTTCGACTAAGGGAGTTATTGGTGAGGTTTAACAAGAGATGTCGAATTCACTCTTGCAAACTACTACCTAAGAAGGATAGAAGATTTATCTTCACAACAAGCAGTGAAAGTAGTGAATAGATTGTTTCACTCGTTCTTGAAGCCTTTGTTATTTAGTATTCATGTGTTCTTAATGCTATGTTTTACTTCATTTATTCCATGGGTTGTTTGAGAATAGGAAGTGTTGGTATGATTGAAGTATTAGAGTGTTAGGAAAGTGACGAATTCCTTAACTCTTTGGCATGAAAAACCAAGAACATTAACTTAGAATTTCTTGTGCATAATGTGTTGTGATTCTTGCTAGATAAGTATGTTGATGTGGATTGTTATCATATTTATCCTATAGATGCAATGAAAGGTTGTACCTTGAATGTGGTTTGTTGTAGGTTTAGCCTAATGAATGCTATGTTTGGTTAAATGGTTATGTCTTTGGTAGAAGGCTTGTTGTTATCAAACCTATGGTCCTTCGTGTGAAATGCCATTGTGAAATGCCTCTATGGTGTGGTTTGCCTAGAGTGATTGTCAACGAGGTTTGCAAATGGTCGTTGTTTGTCTTTGCAAATTACTATTAAGAAGGAACGAATGTTGATCTTCAAATGGGAAGTGATAACATTCCCCATAGGTAACAAATGTGATAGAATGGGTGAACAATTTCCCCCCAAGGCTTTGTAGAAAATCCTTTTTCTTCGTGAATGATCCCGACTTGCCATTATCTACTTAGTTGTAGTTAGGATGCATTTAGGGCTTATAAATTTAAATTTGAGAGGTACGATGATGACCTCTCAATTGTATTTGACCGCTAGTAGACCAGATATATGTTTCAGCGTAGGAATATGTGCAAGATTTGAGGCTAATCTGAAGGAATCTCATTTAACTGCAGTCAAAAGAATTATTCGATATGTGAGTGGAACTTCTGAGTATGGTGTTTGGTGTTCTAAGAATCAAGAATTTGATCTTATTGGGTACAGTGATTCTGATTGGGCTGGTAATGCAGATGATCGTAAAAGTACTACATGTGGCTGTTTCTTTATTGGTATGAATCTAGTTTCTTGGTACAGCAAGAAATAAAATTTGATCTCACTGTCAGCTGCTGAAGCTGAATATCTTGTTGCTGGAAGTTGTTGTGCACAACTATTGTGGATAAATCAAATGTTGAAAGATTATGGAATTCATCAAGGGCCTTTGAAGATCTTATGTGACAACACAAGTTCTATTGATATTTCTAAAATCCAGTCCAACACTCTCGAACGAAGCATATTGACATAAGGCATCATTTTATTTGAGATCTTGTTAAAAGGAAGTGGTGGTTGTTTATGTTCCAACATCTGGCAATTTATGTATATTTTCATAATGCCATTGGATATTGCCGCGTTTGAGCTCCTCAGACAACACTTAAGTGTTTGTTAGATTTGAAGTACTACTATAGCTTTTATTTAGCTGTATATTATTTTTCAATTTTATTTTGTGTACAGAAAATTAGAAAAACACAAAAAAAAATAGAAAGAAGAAAAGATGAACAAAAATAAAAGTGTTGGAAAACTATATGGGAAGTACTAGATGAGGATATTCAGGAGTTTTTCACTGGGGATATAGGAGAACTTGATAATGTGGAAACATATAAACCTAAGACGTTGAGAGGGGCATAGACCATGCATAATGGCAAGAATATGTTCCATGTTTACTCTTGTATACCAAGACCTAGCAGTGTGAAACTTAAAGAGATTCAGTAGTCTGTGGAAGTGGGATTAGAGGTGGCTAAATCCACTGATAGGATGCCATTAGGGTTTTATGATGCTGATGCTGCCAAGAGGATTGAAGAGCTTTGAAGACCTCTGATTATTATGGTTACAGACAGTGAAGGAGAAGAGAGTGTTGGGTATGTTCCAACACATAGGGCAGAGTCAGAGGCTAGTGAAGACATGGATGTTGATAAACCCATTTTGGGGACTACTGATGCTGATATGGGTGACCAATATCATTTTAACTTTACTAGGAATGCCTATGATGACCTGAAGTACTCAGAAGGAGGAAAGACAAGAGAATTCGATCTGATGCAGAAGGAGTCAGGCAATGTTGAACCACAGAGTGAAGCCGCTGCAGACACTGAGCAGTATGATGAAGAGGTTGACCAGACTGAGCATGTTCCAACACAAGAACCAAATCTGACTTACTCCAGTGATGAGATTTTAGATGAGTTCATCCAAGCCAGAAGAGCTAAGAGGAAGATGCCAGCTACTGAGACTTCTCCACCTGTCAAGAAATCCAAGAAGAAAACCATGACCTCACCAAAGAAAAAGAAAGTTCTCCCACCTTATCCTATAAGTGATGCAATTTCTAAAATTTATTATGATGATGACTGTGAGGAAATGGGCAAAGTCTTTACTGAGAGGAAAATTATTTCTGAGAGGCCAGTGGATCTAGCTGCATATAGAACTAGTGGTTTTTCTGATATATTTTTTTGGAGGCTGATTGGAGTGAAGAAAGCTGTCATTTTGTATGAGAAGTATAATAGATAGTTGGTTAGTGAGGTATACTGTAGTTTGATGGTCGAAAATCTGGATGATTAATCTGATTGGTACAATAGGCTGTATGTGAAAGGTATAATAATCAATTTTTTAGCCAGGAAGATTAATAGGTTGTTGAGGCTGGAAACTCCAGATTTTGATGGGCATTTTATGAGGAGATAGAGGTCACACATGACCATATCCTGGCTAAACTTTCTGGTGGTTTCAAGACTGTGTGGCCAGAAACATGGTATTCTCAAGCATCCTGTTTGTCCTCTAGGTTTTTTGGTCTCTATCAGATAGCAGTTGACTGCTGGATGCCCTTAACAAATACCACTGCACTTACCAAGGACATGGCTAAACTGCTGTACTGTGTTGGAACACAGAGACCTGTAAACCTAGGGTTATTTATCCAACAAAGTATTGTGAGACAAGTGATAGTTCCCAAGCCCAAACATGCTCTGGTATACCTTCATCTTATCACTTCTCTAGCTAGGAGTGAAAAGGTGAAGAATTATCTTGAAGATGAGATTGAGAAGGTTGAATTTCTCAAGCCCAACAAGAAGACATTTGGTATGAGGCAGGTGCATGATCTCCCTGGGAATCCAGAGGTATCTACTTCTGCTAGGAGTGAAACAGAGGCCAAGTTGGTGGTTATGAATGCCAGGTTAGGGGTTATAACTATCTAGATTGCTACTCTGAGAGTTGAGAAGGAAAATATTGGGGGGAGAGAGGGGAGAAGGCTCGGTTAGAAGCACATGATGCTGCTCCTGTGCAAGATTGAAGGTTCTGAACTGACTATGTTCCAACATAGGTTAGGTGCTGAGTTCAGGGGGAGAGCAGATTTTATTGATATTCTTTGTACTCTTGTGCTTTTATTGTCTTTGGCATATTCATGGCCCCAGGGGGAGAATATTTTGGAGATTTTTGGATATTAATTTTGATGTTGTAATATGAATTATTGTTGTGTTCTGGAATTCTGGTGTTTTTTAATATTCTTATATAATCAGATTCAATACTTAGCATATGTTTCAACATAAGTAGATTTCTTGAGGAGTTATGCTATGAGATTGAAAATTTTTCTTTGTGTTCTTATTTCCAAAATGGATGGGTCCACAAAATGCCAAAGGGGGATATAGTAAAGTAAGGTGATATTCATTGATTAGCAATTTGTGAACTGATTTGGAAAAGAAAAACATTCCATGTTGGAACATACGTACAATTGGAGCCTAAAGAGTTTTACAGAAAAGCAAAATACTGCGATTGTGTTGATTTATAAAAGGTTTAATATTCTGCAATATGTTAGGCAGTGTTAGAAGCATAATGGGTTTATGGAAAATCCCTACAAATATGGAATTGAATTTATGGAATATTATGAGATATTTAAGATAAGGAAAATTCCTTTATTTATGGAATTTGGATATGCTTCAGAAATAGTTATGAAATAGGAATATTGTGGCGATAATCATGGAGAATTATAACCCGCGCATGGACTATATAAAGAGGACATCACGACTATATTATACTCACGAACTTAATTACAAAAATCTGCACACAGATTTTCTATCTTTCCGAGAGTACTGCGAGATGTATGATAAAATGTCACAATGAAGGTCGCAGCGCCTAAAAATTCTCTTTGGTGAATCTGAAACCATTTTGCTTCATATTACACAAAAATATGGAAATTTATGATCTTGAACACAATTCACAAAGTATAATTTATATAAAAAAGCATTAACATCAACCAAAAATTCACATAATTACTGGAGTCTGGAGCACATTGGCATTGTTCAGGAGCACCTTCGAGGGCTGATGGTTAGACCCCTTCGACGACTGAGAGCTAGACCCCTTCGAGGGCTTAGAGCTGGACATCTTCGAGGGCTGAGAGCTAGACCCCTTTGAGGATAGAAGAGTCTATCCTTCGAGGGCTGAGAGCTAGACCCTTTCGAGGGCTGAGAGCTAGACCCCTTCGAGGCCAGAAAGCTAGACCCATTCAAGGACTAAGAGTCCATCCCTTCGAGGGCTGAGTTCTTGACCCCTTCAAGGACTAAGAGTCCATCCCTTTGAGAGCTGAGAGCGGGACCCCTTCGATGGTTGAGAGTCCATCCCTTCGAGAGCTGAGGGTTAGACCCCTTCGATGGCTGAGGGCTGAGAGCTAGACCCCTTCGAGGAGAGAAGAGTCATTCCCTTCGAGGGCTAAGAGCTGGACCCCTTCGAGGGCTGAGAGCTAGACCCCTTTGAGGACTAAGTCTCCATCCCTTCGAAGGCTGAGATCTCGACCCCTTCGAGGATAGAAGACTCCATCCCTTTGAGGGATGGGAGTTAGACCCCTTCAAGCAAGAAGAGTCCATCCCTTCGAGGACTGAGAGCTAGACCCCTTCGAGCATAGAAGAGGCCATACCTTCAAGGGATGAGAGCTAGACTCTTTCGAGCATAGAAGAGTCCATCCCTTCAAGGACTGGGAGCTCAACCCTTTCAAGGACTAAGAGTCCATCCATTTGAGAGCTGAGATCTCGATCCCTTCAAGGACTGAGAGTTCATCCCTTCGAGGGCTGAGAGCAGGACCACTTTGAGGGCTGAGAGCTAGACCCCTTTGAGGGCTGAGGGCTCAACCCCTTCGAGGGCTGAGAGCTAGACCCCTAGAAGGCTTAAAGCTGGACCCCTTCGAGGGCTGAGAGCTAGACCCCTTCGAGGGCTGAGAGCTGGACCCATTCGAGTATAGAAGAGTTCATCCCTTCGAGGGCTGAGAGCTACACCCCTTCGAGGGCTTAGAGTTGGACCCCTTCGAGGGTTGAGAGCTAGACCTTTTCGAGGGCTGAGAGATGGACCCCCTTCGAGGATAGAAGCGTCCATCCTTTTGAGGGCTAAGAGCTAGACCCCATCAAAGATAGAAAAGTCCATCCCTTCGAGGGCCTAGAGCTCGATCCCTTCGAGGACTGAGAGCTCGACCCCTTCGAGGATAGAAGACTCCATCCCTTCGAGGACTGAGAGCTGGACCTCTTCAAGGACTAAGAGTCCATCCCTTCGAGGGCTGAGATCTTGACCCCTTCGAGGACTGAGAGTTCATCCCTTTGAAGGCTGAGAGCTGGACCCCTTCAAGGGCTGAGAGCTAGACCCCTTCGAGGACTGAAAACTCCATCCCTTCGAGGGCTGAGAGCTAGACCCCTTCGAGGATAGAAGAGTCCATCCCTTGGAGGGCTGCGAGCTCAACCCCTTCGAGGACTGAAGACTCCATCCCTTCGAGGGCTGAGAGCTAAACCCCTTTGAGGATAGAAGAGTCCATCCTTTCAAGGGCTGAAGCTGGACCCCTCGAAGGGGTGCCCAAAACGATGTCGTTTTTGTCGGCCACCTGGCAGCACATGCAGTCGCACATGAAGGTGCCGTAACTTTTGACAAATGGGATGCACAAAAGGACAAAAGCCAGCAAAGCCGAACATGTGGCCTTCTATATGCTCTCATGTGGCCGCCCAAAACGATGTCATTTTGGGCACAACTTTTGTCGTTTTGTGCACCCAATTTGTCAAAAGCTGTGGTGCCTCTATTTGTGGATACAGAAGCTGCCAGGTGGCTGATAAAAATGACATCATTTTGGGGACTCATTCTAGGGGTAGAGCTCTAGGCCCTCGATGGGATGAACTCTCAGTCCTCGAAGGGGTCCAGCTCTCAGCCCTCGAAGGGATGGATTCTAATATCCTAGAAGGGGTCCAGCTCTAAGTCCTCGAAGGGATGGACTCTTAGTCCTCGAAGGGGTCTCGATCTAAGCCCTTGAAGGGAAGGACTCTTCTATCCTTGAAGGGGTATAGCTCTCAACCCTCGAAGGGATGGACTCTTCTATCCTCGAAGAGGAACAGTTCTCAGCCCTCGAAGGGATGGGCTCTTAGTCCTCGAAGGGATCTACCTCTCAGCCCTTGAAGGGATGGAGTCTTCTATCCTTGAAGGGATCTAGCTCTCAGCCCTCGAAGTGATGGACTTTTCTATCCTCGAAGGGGTTAAGCTCTAGGCCCTCGAAGGGATGAAGTCGTCTTTCCTCGAACGGGTCCAGCTCTTAGCCCTCGAAGGGATGGACTCTTAGTCCTCGAAGGGTCCAGCTCTAAGCCCTCGAAGGGAAGGACTCTTCTATCCTCGAAGGGGTCTAGCTCTCAGCCCTCAAAGGGATGGACTCTCAGTCATCGATGGGGTCTAGGTCTCAGCCCTCAAAGGGATGGAGTCTTCTATCCTCGAAGGGGTCTAGCTCTCAGCCCTTGAATGGGTCTAGCTCTCAGTCCTCAAAGGGTTCAAGCTCTCAGCCCTCGAAGGGATGAACTTTTCTATCCTCGAAGGGGTCCAGTCCTCAGCCCTCGAAAGGGTGGACTCTCAGCCGAGGCTCCATCCCTTCGAGGGCTCAGAGCTGGACTCTTATTCCCTAAAGGGGTCCAGATCTTATCCCTCAAAGGGGTGGACTCTCAGTCCCCGAAGGGGTCCAGCTCTCTGCCCTCAAAGGATAGTAGAGTCTATCCCATCGAGGGCTGAGATCTAGACTCCTTCGAGGACTAAGAGTCCACCCCTTCGAGGGTTGAGATCTTGACCCCTTTGAGGATAGAAGAGTCCATCCCTTCAAGGGCTAAAATCTAGACCCCTTCGAGGACTGAGAGCTCATCCCTTCGATGGTAGAGAGTTGGACCCCTTCGAGGATAGAAGAGTCCATCCCTTCAAGGGCTGAGATCTGGACCCCTTTGAGGAAAAAGGACTCCATCCCTTTGAGGGCTGAGAGCTAGACCCCTTCGAGGATAGAAAAGTCCATCCTTTCGAGGGCTAAGAGCTGGACCCCTTTGAGGATAGAAGAGTCCATCCCTTTGAGGGCTAAGAGCTGGACCCCTTCGAGGGCTGAGAGTTGGACCCTTCGAGGGCTGAGAGCTGGACCCTTTGAGGGCTGGGAGCTGGACCCCTTCGAGGGATGGAGTCTTCTTCCCTCGAAGGCTAAGAGCTGGACTCCTTCGAGGACTGAAGACTCCATCCCTTCAAGGGCTGAGAGCTGGACCCCTTTGAGGATAGAAGAGTCCATCCCTTCCAGGGCTGAAAGATGGACCCCATGAAGGGGTGCCCAAAACAACGTCATTTTTGTCAGCCACCTGGTAGCACATGCTGCCGCACATCGAGGCGCCGTAAATTTTGACAAATGGATGCATAAGAGGACAAAAGTGGTGCCCAAAATGATGTCATTTTGGGTGGCCACATGAGAGCACATAGAAGGGTACACGTTCAGCTTTGCTGGGAAATAACCACTATGCCCCTGACGATGGTTGACACAAGCATGCCATTTCCAAGTATTCCTTTTATATAGTAACCGGAAGAATAAAGCTAGATGGCAACCAGCAAGATATAACCAACCAAAAACTAGTAATCTAAGGTGTTAGAGTAAATCATGATAGATTTTATTTGATTGATTATGGATAAGTCTTGTTGACTAAGCCAGAGTCTTAGTATTACTCTATTTCCTTTTGTATTCTATTTTTTCCTGTCAGCAATAGATCATTTCCTTACGGAAAATACATCTTGTTATGGTATCAGAGCAGTGTTCTGATTAACCTTCCAAAACTTAAGTTTTTTTTGCCGCCATCCTTCTTCTCCCTCCAGCGGCCGAACCTCTCTTCCCCCTCTTCCTTTTGATTTTTTTCCAATGTCACTCTCATCATGGCAAGTGAAAAACTATCGTTCACTACCCTTCTCCAAATGATGCAAATCAAGATCAATACGTCCAAATTTCTTCTCTGGAAACTTCAGATTGAATACGTCCTCAGATCTCAAATGCTTTTTAGTTATCTCAATGGGTCGAATCCATGCTGACCACTCCCCACTCTGCTACGGGCTGGCTCACCATGTTCCTCTTTTGCCGCCACCCTCTGCTCTCCTCCCGCCGGCTCTACGACTGACCATGCGGTGGCTCAGGCGGCTGACAATATGGCCAAGGAAATCTATGACCTCTGGATTGATGAGACCAGATGGTCTATAGTCTACTATTCTCCTCTCTCTCTCTCTCTCTCTCTCTCTCTCTCTCTCCTGAGGCCATTTCCAAACTTGTTGCTTCTTGTGTGACTGCCAAGGACATCTGGGACCGCTTATTTTCACTTTTCAGAACAGCAGCACGTCCACTATCATGCGCCTTCGTGCAGATACCCACAGAATACATAAGAACGGTACCGTTCATGAACTCCATTTGCAATTTAATGATATTTTTGAGCTATTATCCCTTATGGGTTCTCCTATTTCTAAGGATGTTTAGATAATTTGGTTTTTAACTACTCTCGGGTCTGAGTTCAAAGATTTTTTAGCCCCGTTGATTAATTCTTCCCCTACACCCTTATATTCTGATGTATTATCTTGTACCAAGAACCACAGGGCGTTCTTAAAACTTTTACAGGGGAATTCAGCACCGGCGTCCGGGTCAGTTGCTTTCGCAGCGGGAGAAAATCCCTTTGCCAGCCGGTGAGGGGCGGAGGTGCATTCGGTCTACGCACCGCCAGGGGCGGTCGCTTCAGTAGATGTCGTGGTGACTAGTCCACTGGTTATGCTCAGTCGGCCGCCTTGGGCTCAGGTACTGGTCGTGGTCGGTCCCGTCATTTTGCTGCTACTTGCCATAAGATGTTAGCTTAGACTTGTCGTACAGACTCGACCCATCTGGAAGAAAAATTCCAGGCGTCCATGCAGGTGAACCTCTCCGTGAGCATTTCAGACTGGTATCTTAATTCCGGCGCAACCAGTCACATGGCGTCTTCAGTCTCCGGCCTGGATAGTGTTTCTCCTTATTCTGGTAATTCTCAGGGTTCTGTTTGTAATGGTGCTTCTATTCAGATTTTGCATGTTGGCAGTCGTGGGAAGGGGCCATAGTGATGGAGGTATGTGCGTGTTAGAAAAAGGTGACGCAGCACTGGTTTCCTTTTTGCAGGAGAATAAAGGACGGGCATCCTTCGAGCTTTGGCATGCTCGCCTAGAATATATGCCAACTACACTTATTTCCAGGTAGCAGAAGTCTAACTTCCTTTCTATTTCCTCTTTATTAACTAAACCGTATACTTGTACTCCTTGGGTTATGGCCAAGGGGCAGCGGTTATCTTTTGTTGAAAACACTAAACGTGCTACGCTCGTTCTGGATTTAGTACTCTGTGATTTGTGGGTTCTTTCCCCAGTTTAATCTAAGACTGGTTTTTCTTATTATGTCTTATTTGTGAATGATCACTCTCGTTTTAATTGGTTTTTCCCGCTTCATCGCAAATCTGAGTTTTTTGAAACATACTTACAGTTTGAAGCTTTGGTTGAAAATCAATTTTCTTCCACCAGTAAAGTTTTTCAGAGTGATGGAGGCGCTGAGTTTTTGAACACGTGCCTACGGTCTCATTTTTCCTCAAAAAGCATTCACCATCAAGTGTCATGTCCGTATACTCCGTAGCAAAATGAACGAGCAGAGCGAAAACATCGGCATGTTGCAGAAATGGGGCTTACAATGCTATTCCATTTGCATCTTCCACTTTCTAGGTGGGTTGACGCTTTTGCCACTGTGGTTTATACCATTAATCGGTTACCTACTCTGGCTTTACAAGGTGTCTCTCCCTATGGTCTTCTCTATCAACGGGATCCTATTTACTCAAACTTCCATCCTTTCGATTATCGAGTATTCCCTTTTGTTTGCCCTATGACCGATCACAAGCTATCTCCTCGGAGCATTCCTTGTGTTTTCATTGAATACAGCTGCCATTATAAGGGTTTCCGTTGTCTTGACACTACCACTGGAAAAATATATGTCACCCACAATGCGCGATTTGACGAGAGTTGTTTTCCCTTCACCTCCTCCGCTTTGGCATCCTCTCCCTCAACTTTGGATGTCTCGGCTTTTTTGGATAATGGTCATAATTCCGGCTCCTTCTTGCCTCCAGTTGAAGAATTAATTTCCATGCCCAGTCTGGTTTACTTATCTGATCTGATGAGTTCACACCTGTACGACGACTTCCTCCCCAGTCCCCGCCGGCCAGGTCACTATCCTTGGCTGTGCCTTCTCCTGCCACTCCCACCACTCCTTCACCCGCCTCTTCCGCCAGTCCAAAGCCCCCAACTTCTTGGTCTCGGCTGAATCCCTAAAAGATGGTCACTCGGACGGCCACTGGTGCTATTCAGCGATGGAATTACTTGGATATTGTTGCCCTCGGTCTTCTTGCTGCTCTTCTTACTCAGTTTGAGCCTTCCAATTACCATTCGGCTATTAAGGATCCTTCTTGGATAGCTACTATAGATGAAGAAATTACTTCCCTTAAAGGACATCACACATGGTTTAGGTTCCTCGCCCATCGGATGTCAACATTGTTGGCTCCAAATGGGTCTATCAGCTGAAGTATCACCCAGATGTCACAGTTGATCGTCACAAGGCCCGATTTGTTGCTCAGTTCTCACAGATTTTGGGTTTTAACTTTGATCACACTTTTAATCCCATGGTCAAAGCTTTCACTGTACGCACTTTCCTTTCTATTGCTACGATGCGCTCCTGGCCCCTTCATCAGCTGGACATAGAGAATGCTTTTCTAAACGATGTTCTTGATACTCCAGTTTACATGGCGCAACCTGTTGGCTATAAAGACCCACTTCATCCGGATTATGTCAGCAGTCTGAAAAAGGCCATTTATGGTCTAAGCAGGCTCCTCGGGCCTGGTTTATGAGGTTCACTACTTATCTCTTGCAGCTCAATTTTTCAGTGCAGTTTGGTTGACACTTCCTTATTTTTTTTATTTAGAGGGATGTCTTTGATTTATCTCCTGGTCTATGTTCATAACATCATCCTCACTGACAACGATTCCATGCTCCTCCGCCAGTTAATTGATAAGATACATCGGGAGTTCGCTATTAAGGATCTTGGTGCTCTGCATTACTTTCTTAGCCTAGAGGTTTCACCCACTTCGTCGGGCTTACTTCTTAGACAAGCTAAGTATGCTCGGGATATTCTTACTCGTGCTGGCATGTCTGATGCTATTTCGGTTACTACTCCCTTTGTTCCTGGTTCGCAGTTACACAACTCCACCAGTCATTGTTTTCTGAATCTGACTCTTTACCGATCCCTGGTTGGTGCTCTCCAGTACTTGACGATCACTCGACCAGACTTGGCATTTTCGGTTAACACCATTAGTCAGTTTCTTCAGGACTCTCGTGATGATCACTTTGTTGTGGTCACTCGGATGCTTCAATATATTCGTGGCACACTACATTTTGGTCTTACTTTTTGCTCTGCCAGCACTCCAGAAGTCTTGGGTTATTTATATGCTAATTGGGCTCGCTGTCTGGAAACCCAGCATTTCACCTATGGTTATGCAGTCTTTCTCGGCAGTAATTTGGTCTCCTGGACCGTGAAGAAGCAACCCACTGTCTCTCACTCTAGTACTGAATCAGAGTATCGTGCCCTTTCCAACACTCCTTCATAGGCGGTTTGGCTATCTCATTTGCTTTGCAATCTTTGTGTCCCACTTTCTAGTTATCCACTGTTGTTATGTGATAGCAACAGTGCCATTTTTCTGGCTCAAAATCTAGTTGCACACAAGAGGGCAAAACACATTGATATCGATTATCATTTTGTTCGTGAGTTGGTCTCCTCTGGCAAGCTTCGCATTGCCTATGTTTCCACTAGTCTGCAAATTGCTGACATCTTCACCAAGGAACTTTCACGTTCTCGATTCAAATTCTTCAGGTCCAAGCTTTACGTCACCAAGCATCTGACGCTTTGCTTGAGGGGAAGTTGTTAGAGTAAATCAGGATTGATTTTATTTGTTTGATTTGATTGATACTGGATAAGTCTTGTTGGCTAAGCCAGAGTCTTAGTAGTACTTTATTTTCTTTTGTATTCTATTTATTCCTGTTAGCAATAGATCATTTCCTTACGGAAAATTCATCTTGTCATAATGGATAGAAACTATGATAAATCCCATTGCATGCTAGTCTTAGTCACTTCATCGAGCTAGAAAGCTAAGTTTTGGAGAGTCGGGAGCTTCCAGAGTTGACGATCTCATTACTTTGAGAGTTGATGAGTTTTCGAGAGTTGATGAGTTGGCAACTTCATCGATAGGAGCCCACAACAAATATCTTGATGATGAGAAGCTCTCTGAAGGTCAAGACATCGGAAACTCTTGACAGGTTATAACATCTGTCGTAAAACACATCTGAGCTCAAAAGAGGACATGGAAATATCCCTTGATCAAAGCACAAGTACCATACGGGAAGCTATATGTAAAGCTCTAAATATGTTTAATATTGAAATGAAATTATAGAAAGAGAAACAAGGCTTCTTTGGTTTAGTAGGCAAGAACGGTGGAAACTCAAAGCGATCATCAACAGGTGGACAGTTGCTTCGAAGGGCGACGAATGAACTCATCGAGGGATGATTGATCGAGGACCCAGCTTGGAGGAGCCTAACTTTAATGGCTTTGACTAACTCGAGAGCCCCACTTCAAGGGACAACTTCGAAGGAGAACTCTTCTCTAGACTTATTGAGGGATGATCGATCGAGGACCTTAGCTTCAGGGAACTTAACTTCGATGGCATTGGCATGCTCAAAGACCAGCTTTGAGGAACTTATAAGGCTTTGGTATACTCGAGGACCCGCTTCGAGGAGCTTAACTTCTATGGCTTTAGTTTACTTGAGAACGAAGGCTAGAAGCTAACAGCGAGCTATTGAAGGGTGAGGGCTTGAACCTTCGAATGGCAAGCTCTCGAGAACAATGGTTGCAAGCTTCGAATGGACCCAACATGCCAATATTTCATCTGTATTTTCAGCCCTTCAAAATTTTTTTGTAAACTGACTTGGAAAGAACCACCTCATCCGGATTACACAAAGAAACTTCACCACGTAGGACCTAAAATAACCGTATTACCAGAAGCTAAAACATTCATAGGAAAATATGAGTACTGCATATTCAATTTGAGCTTGGATAAGGCAACTGTAGCATAAAATAATTTGCATGCATCGTAGCCGAAGCATCAAAGAATAGGACATGCAACTTTTAAATAAAAAACCAATGGACGATGACATTGAGCTCAATAGAGAAACTCTTTGATGGATCAAGCTTCATACAAAAGGCATTTTTGAGACAAAGTCACCGTCATTGATGCTAGTTCTTCGATGGCAACCCTGCATTGGCACTTCGATGACATCTCTTCAACAAGGTTTGAGTTCTCTGCCAAAGGACGAGAAACTGTGACAAGGACAAGCATCTAAGGGACAAGTGGTCAAGAGACGAGTTCTCAAGGGACAAGCTTTCAATCATATATCTTCTTGAATTCTCCCCTCGAGAATGCTTCTTCTTTCTCATGTTTTATTCCTGCAAGCGAAGGCCATGAGCAATGCTTGGCCAGAAATAAAAATAGCAAATTCATTAATTATTTTTGGAGGCAGCGGCGAGAGGCTTCTAGTAGTCCAAAGTGAAAGAGTGATTTCCCATAATGATTCTGATTAACAAAGAAGATTATAAATAGAGTACCAAGTAGACTAGTCTAAACATAAGTGGACCGTAACCATAAGTGGACCGTCGAGTCTCCAGACAGTGGGCCCAGTCAGCATCAGAGTACCCTAACATTTCAAGAGTATTAGCATAATGAAAACTAAGACCAAAATGAAGAGTGCCACGAATATACTGCAAAATTTGTGTCACTGCATCGAAATGGTCATCTCTAGGATCCTGAAGATACTGGCTCACTGTATTGATCGAAAAAGCCAAATCCAGATGAGTAATGGTGAGATACTGGAGGGCACTAACAAGGGAATGATAAAGTGTAGGATCCCGGAATGGAGGACTGGTAGAGTTGTGTAGATGAGAGCCAACGACAAATAACGTAGAAATAGAGGCCGCGTCAGACATACCAAACCGAGTCAAAATATCCCGAGCATACTTTGCTTGGCCAAGAAGTAACGCAGAGGAGGTAGGCAAAACTTCAAGACCAAGAAAGTAATGGAGAGCACCCATATCCTTGATCACAAACTCTCTGTGTGTCTGATCAATGAATTGACGAAGAAGAGTTTAGTCATTGCCTGTAAGAATGATATCATCCACATACACATGTAGATACAGTAACGATGACCCACTCGAGAGAACAAATAAAGAAGTATCGGCTGAGCTGCACTAAAAACCAAGCTGTGTCAGATAACCGCTGAAGCGCTGGAACCAAGCCCAATGAGCCTGCTTAAGACCATAAATGGCCTTTCACAAGCAACAAACGTAGTCTGGATGAGCAAAATCTTGATAACTAACGGGCTGCTTCATATAGAACGGAACATCAAGAACACCATTAAGGAAAGCATTCTTGACGTCCAACTGATAAAGTGGCCAGGAACGCATTGTGGCAATGGTAAGAACTGTCCGAACATTGGAAGGTTTGACCACTGGACTAAAAGTGAGGTCAAAGTCACAACCTGGAATTTGTGAGAAACCATGTGCCACAAGCCTAGCTTTATGGTGCTCTATAGTGCCATCTGGTCAATACTTCAGTATGTAAATCAATTTGGAGCCAATAATATTGACGTCCGATGGGCGAGGCACCAAATCCCAAGTGTGTTGTCCACGAAGAGTTGCCATCTCGTCATCCATGGCAGAAACCCAAGCCAAATTCTGAAGAGCAATGTGGTAATCTGCGGGCTCTGACTGAGCAAGTAAGGCCGTAGTAAGACAATGAGCAATGATATCAGAATAATCTCTGCACTAAATAGCTCCAGTCGCTGATCTAGTAGCCATATGATGAGTGTGAAGCAAGGTGGAGAGACCGGAGGAGCAGTCGCAGCAGGCAAAAGGACCGGTGAGGTGACTAGCGAAAGAGACGGTGAGGTGGCCAATGAAAGGGATAGTGAGGTGGCCGGCGAAGGGGCCAATGAAGTGGCCAGAGAATCGGATGGGCTGGTCAGTAGACCCAATGAGCTGGTCGATGGCGGGATGGACAGAGCAAGATGAATCCAAGCGGCCACTAGCTGGTCCAAATCGTCAGAGCATTCAGAATATGGTGTTGTAATCGGTGAGGACAATAACATCGATGAAACAGGAGGCCTAACAACCAAAGTGGCAGATCGAGCAAGAGGAGATGCCACCGCGGAAGAAGTAGGAGTATCAGCTGATGTATCAGCAGGATCCAAAAAAGTAGAGACATCCAAAGAGAACGGAGATACTGAAGTAGAACCATCGGTGTAAGGGAAGAAAGTATCATCAAATCGATCATGTCCGGTGACATATATCTTTCCAGACGTAGGATCCAAACATCGATAACCCTTGTACTGGGAGTCGTACCCAAGAAAGATGCAGGGCAAACTGCGAGGAGCGAGTTTGTGAGCTGCATATGGACGAAGATAAGGGTACACACAACAACTAAATATGTGAAAGTTTGTGTATATAGGAACCCGACCATTAACAACCTCAAATGGTGATTATCCGCCAAGAACCGGAGTGGGCAACCGATCTATGGTATAAGCAGCTACAGCAAAGGCGTGTGGATAGTGGGAGAGAGGAACATGAGAGTGGTACAACATAGATAAGCCCATCTCAGTAATGTGGTGGTGCTTGCTCTCAGCTCGACCATTCTGCTCAGGAGTATACGGACAAGAAATCTGATGGTGAATGCCTTTTTTCTGAAAGTGAGAGCTTAAGCAACCATTTATGAACTCAATTCCCCATCACTCTGAAACACTTTAACGGTGGAAGAAAATTGGTTCTTCACAAAGGCCTCAAACTGGCGATAGACATCCCAAAAATTAGATTTAAGATGAAGTGGGTAAAACAACGAGAGTCAGGAAGTATCATCAAGGAAAATGGTATAGTAGGAGAAACCATCAGCATATATAATTGGAGAGGGCCCCTATAAATCACAATGAACTATATCTAGTACCCTAGCAGCACGTTTATCATTTGTATAAAAAATAAATGTTTCCCTTTAGCTTTTTCACACACTTCACAAATGGTGGGTTTAGGCAAAACTGACAAGACAACTAAGGATCCAAAAGCACGCAAACTAGAAATAATGGAATGCGGAACATGAACAAGTGTAGCATGCCATATTTCAAAGGACGCACGCGACTTATTGACTCCACAGTAGACATTAAAGCAGATGCACCATAGTCTAAGACATAAAGACTATCCTCAATATGACCGTGAGCCAAGGTTTCCCTAGTGATTTTATGCCGAATAATAAAAGAATGATCATCAAGGCAAACAACAACATTTAAATCTCAATTTAATTTGCTAATAGAAAGCAATTTTTTAGTGATATCAAGCACAATAAGCACATCATAAATAGGCAAAGACTTAGAAATTCAAGATTCACCAACTTGAGTAATATGGAGTTAAGAACCATTACCAACATAGATGTGGGAAGAGCCATGGTAAGGTCTCACACAATCAACAACAGCAGAAGATGATGCCATGTGTTTTGTAGCGCCCGAATCTACAATCCACCAATGGCCAGAATGCCTAAATTCTGAGATACCAACAGAATGGGCCATACTGCAAATTGGTAAAGTGGTGAGGGCTGAAATAAAGTGACGCGCAAGATGCTGGCCAAAGGGAAGCTGCTAGCACGTGGAGAGCACGCATGAGTGGATTCACGCGCCTGGAGGAATTGTGCAGTTAAGAGCACGCTTGGAGAAAGACTCGCCACTTTAAATTGTTAGACTCGTCACTGCTTCTGCAAACCATTTTCGGTGACTGGTTGAACTGAGCTTTGGGTCGAACGTAGAAGGACAACCGTAGAGGGATTCGGAAAAGCAAGAGGAGAGGTACCTAAAAAATATGGAGGTGGTCGCAGGAGAATATGCCAGAGAACACAAAATATATGATGGTAAAAATGGAGAAGGCAGGAATCTGCAGCCGAAGAATTGCTGGTGGAAAGGATGGCAGACGAAGAATCAATTCTGGGGAGATGACGAGGATAGCCACTAGAGGCAGAGCCCCTGCTGACGAAGATGAATCTGATGCCAGAATTGTCGGTGGATACGATGCCGGATAAGTGGCCGGAACTGAATATGACCGCTACTGGAAGGAACCGGTACGGACCTGAAGACACTGGAGATCTGAGAAAAGATGCCGGAATTTGGCCGGGACTTGGGCAGAATTTACCTTTTTCCGGCAAGGTTGATCGGCCGGAAAAAAAATTAGGGTTTAGGAGGAAGGCTGAAAATTAAAAGAAATAATTAGGGTTTAGGATCAGAACTTGCTCTGATACCATGAAAGAGTGATTTCCCATAATGATTCTGATTAACTAAGAAGAGTATAAATAGAGTACCAAGTACACTAGTATAAACATAACTCTAGCCTAGTCATCAAGAATAAAATCTTTTCTAATCATCAACTTGCTTTATTCTAACACAAAGAGATCTCTAAGGACAAAGGCTTGAAGCTTCTAACGAGGAGCTCTCGACGACAACAACTTCCCTGGAGAGAAAATGCATAATCTTCTCCTAACCTCATGTTTATACTACTCCTGATTTAGTAAATATTATTTGGGTTCTGGGGTTCCTCTCGAAGAAGTGGAGTGCCATGAGTTTTAGAGCAATGTTAAGGTCAACACAATGTTCGAGGGACTATCGAAACGTTCGAGGGTAAACGGCTTCGATGGTCACATGTAGTCTTCGATGGTCAACGATACTTTGAGGGTCCACAGTGGTCAAAGATGGCTAGACTTGAGGGATTACTGGATTAGGGCTGGTCTTGAGGGACGATGGCTGTGGAAGGTCGCATCGACAAGCTTTCAAAACTCGGTGAACTCTCAGTTAAATCTAAGCTTGGTCTCCATTCTTGTAGCAATGTCAATGGTATGTCGATCACAGTTTAAGCTCAAGTTCGTACCTCTTCTCGAAACAATGTCGATGGTATAGTTAAGAGAAATAGGCTTCGATGGATAAGCTCTCGAGTACTAGCTATCGAAGAACTCAAGGGAGGGGTTGCTCAAGGGTCTGGAGGTTCAAGCTTTGCTAGCGGACCTCTCGATGGACAGAGAAGCTGAAGGATTGAGCTTTGCTGGCGGGCTTCTCGACGGGCAGAGAAACTAAAGGCTTGAACTTCGTTGGAGGGCTTTGATGATACTCTTATGAAGTTAGAATTGGGCTGCAGCCAAATCCATTAAATATTACCTTTAGCCCAATAAGGTTTAGTCATGAATGGGCCAAGATGAATATTCAATACGTATTTAATAACAATTGCAGTTACAAACAATGGGGGTTAGGGTTTAATATAAATATGAAGGTATGTCATTCATTTTGGATTCATTCACAATTACTCCTAATTACTGAGATTAATTACTGACTTTATCATCGGAGGGTTTTCCCCCGGAGTCTCTATGGGGGCTTTGTCTTGCAGGTCATAAATTAGGGATCCAGTGGTGCAGGTCTTTCGGAGTTCCTAGATGCATAAATTGGCGTCGTCTATGGGATCGAAGAAGTCATAATTGAGATCCTTAGAATATGGAATTCTAGAACGACCTGGATCCAAGAATTTGAGCAATTTTGTAGTATTATCACCTCTAGCTCGTGGAACCAAAGTGACCAACACATATTCATCCAATTAAGTGTGGTCATTTTATATGACGAGAAGCCTGATGCATGTGGTAACTTCGAAAGAACTGCACCATCGGATCCTTAATTTATGATCTGTAAGACAGTTTTTAGGGGAACTCTGGGGGAAAATTTCTCCGATGATAAAGTCCGTAATTAATCTCAGGAGTAATTGTGAATGAATACAAAATGAATGACATACCTTCATATTTATACTAATTTAACCCTAATCTTCATTGCTTGTAACCGCAATTCTTATTAAATATGTATTGAATGTCTTGGCTCAATCATGACTAAATTTTATTGGGCTAAAGGTAATATTTAATGGAGTGGGTTGCGGCCCAATTTTAACTTCTATCATCATCGGCGAAGAATCCAACCATCGAAGAGCTCACTTCAATGGAAACCAGCCTCAAATACATGTCGTCGAAAGCTCCACCATCGAATGATTCGCTTCAATGGAAAACTAGCCTTAGATACAGGTCATCGAAGAGCTCAACCACGAAGGGCTCGTTTCGATGAAAACCATTTTCTCAAATCCAGGTCGTCGAAAAACTCAGCCATCATAATTATGATCTCAACCTTCTTCTCAACAGGACAGCATGGATGTGTGCCCTTTTGTAGCTTCTCGGATACTCCTTCGTTTTCACTAGTTTCTTGCCATACTTCCTCCAGTTATACCCATCACTAGTTTCAGCCGTGAATGGATCATTACTTTGGAGATTCTTACTCAACAGTAGCAACAAGTTACAAGCTAAAAAGGCAAAACCAGAATCAGCCTAGTCCCCGTCTCATATTGACCCTCGCCGCTGAAGCCTTTAAGCTGAAGCTCTTCGACCGTTGAAAACCCGCCGGTCCCTTCGAATGCTGAAGCTTCTTGAGCTCATCGCCCTCGCCTTCGCCTTCGCCTTCGGTCACTGAAGCTATGACACTGATTATGGCCACGAGGTGGGTTGCTCCTGTTTCCAGAGAAGTTTCCTCCCTCTTTCACTACGTTTGTTTAAGTTTTGGTTTTCCGTTTCCTTGTTGTGGATATAGGTGCCTGTTGCTTGCGTGGATTGATTCTGAATGCTATAACTATGGCTGTCTTGTATAGTTTTTTCTTTTCCTCAGATTACTAGACCAAGTTTGATTATGTCTTGCTGGTTTCCATCTTGAGTTGTTCAGTATGCCCTCAGCAGAAATCATCGTAAGTCATTGTTCGAGAGTTAGCGTTCCTCATCGAGGGTTCACTCATCGAGAGTTCGCTGCCAGCGTTCCTCTTTTTTACGCAAGGCTTCAAGAGTTATTATCAAAGTCTCATCAAAGCACCGCTGCCGATATTGCCATCGAAGTTGTAAACTGTCGCCATCGAAGCATGCCTCCATGCACATCAAAGTCCAAAGTGTTTCTCTGGAGTATGGCCTATCAAGAACAATATTCAGAGGATGTTTGGCGTTTTCGCCATGCATGGAGTAATATGGAGTTCGAATTCATGAAAACTGGCAAGGCTCTCAGAATTGATATAGAGAAGTTGAGCCTGGACCACGTACCTATCAATGCATAAAGATCATCTCCAGGCCTGAAGAGATTATCTGATAGAATGATTTGCCGTAATAAATTGTATTATTGATATCTGAATATATAGAGAGAGTACAATAGAGGTGTAATAAGGAAAGAGATCTAATCATAATAAATCATAATCTAATCAGGAGTCTGATTTATTCTAACACCCCCCCCCCTCAAGCAAAGAGTCGGATGCTCGCTGATGCATAGCTTGGACCTGAAGAACTCAAACAGCAGACGAGAGAGCCCCTTGGTAAAAATGTCTGCAATTTGAAGAGAAGTCGGAACATGAGCAATGCGCAGCTTTCCGGATGTCACCAACTCACGAACATAATGGTAGTCGATGTCGATGTGCTTCACCCGCTTGTGCACCACCGGATTCTGAGCCAAGAAGATAGCACTACTATTTCCGCATAACAACTGTGGAGGACCAAAAAACGGAGCCCGAAGATCACGAAGCAAATGAGTGAGCCATACCACTTCCGAGGCAGTGTTGGTGAGAGCACGGTATTCAGACTCTGTGCTAGAGTGAGAAATAGTGGGCTGTTTCTTGGCACTCTAAGAAACCAGATTCCCACAAAGAAAAACCGCATAACCATAAGTAGACCGACGAGTCTCCAGACAGCGAGCCCAATCAGCATCAGAGTACCCTAACACATCAGGAGTACTAGCAGAACAAAACTTGAGACCAAAATGAAGAGTGCCACGAACATACCGCAAAATTCGAGTCACAACATCAAAATGGTCATCTCTGGGATCCTGAAGATACTGACTCACCGTGTTGACCGAGAATGCCAAATTCGGGCGAGAAATGGTGAGATACTGAAGAGCACCAACAAGAGAACGATAAAGTGTAGGATCCCGGAATGGAGGAGTGGTAGAGCTGTGAAGCTGAGAACCAGTGACAAATGGAGTAGAAATCGGTGCCGCGTCAGACATACCGGCCCGATTCACGATATCACGAGCACACTTTGATTGGCCAAGCAGTAACCCTGAGGAGGTAGGCGAAACTTCAAGACCAAGAAAGTAATGAAGAGCACCAAGATCCTTGATCGCAAACTCTCTATGTGTCCGATCAAAGAACTGGCAAAGAAGAGTCGAGTCATTGCCTGTAAGAATGATATCTTCCACACACATAAGTAAGTATAGTAACGACGACCCTCTCGAAAGGATAAATAAAGAAGTATCAGCTGAGCTGCACCGAAAACCAAGCTGTGTCAGATAACTGCTGAAATGCTGGAACCAAGCCCGGGGAGCCTGCTTAAGACCATAAATGGCCTTTCGCAAGCGGCAAACATAGTCTGGATGGACAAAATCCTGATAACCAACGGGCTACTTCATGTAGACTAGAACATCAAGAACACCACTAAGGAAAGCGTTCTTGACATCTAACTGATGAAGTGGCCAGGAACGCATGGTGGCTATGGCGAGAACCATCCTAACAGTGGAGGCTTTGACCACAGGACTAAAAGTGTGGTCAAAATTAAAACCAGGAATCTGCGAGAAACCTTGGCCACAAGTCTAGCTTTGTAATGCTCAATAGTGCCATCTGGTCAATACTTGAGCCTATAGACCTATTTGGAGCCAACAATGTTGACATTTGAAGGTCGAGGCACCAAATCCCAAGTGTGTTAACCACGAAGAGCGGCCATCTCATCATCCATGGCTGAACCCCAGGCTGGATCCTGAAGGGCAGAGTGATAATCAGTGGGCTCTGTCTGAGAGAGGAGTGCAGCAGTGAGACCATGAGCAATAATATCCGAATAATCCCGGCGATGAATGGCACCAGTAGAAGACCGAGTGGCCATCCGATGGGTACGAAGCTGGGGCAGTGAAGCTGGAGGAGTCGAACCAGCTGACAATGCCTAGGAAGATCGAGATGCATTGACCGGAGAGTGGCTGTAAGAAGTTGCCGGAGAAAGGATAGCCGACATTGGCTGAGACGTGGTGGCAGTGGCTGAGACGGTGGCTGAGGAGCGGTAGTCGGTTGCTGAGGTGTAGTGGCCGTTGGCCGAGGAGCTGGGTCCGAGTCGGCCTTCCAGATGGAAAATGGTGGTGAAGGAGGGGCGCCTGGAACAGGCACAGGCGTGGTGCCCCCAATCGATGAAGTAACAGCTCCATAAAAAAATGATAAAATCTCCAAATCTGAAATAGAGCGACTGTCCGTGGAAGATGAGACATAAGGGAATAAGGTTTCATCAAAGCGAACGTGGAGAGAAACATAGATACGCCTAGAAGTGGGGTCGAGACACTAGAAGCCCTTGTGACAAGGGTTGTAGCCAATAAAAACACACAGAATGGATCGCGGTGCAAACTTATCAGTAGCAGTGGCACGCAGACATGGAAAAGCACGGCAGCCAAATGAGTGAAAGAGGGTATAGTCAGGCACATGACAAAAAACAACCTCAAAAGGTGTTTTTCCACCAAGAATTGAACTTGGCAAGCGCGTAATGATGTAAACGCAGAGGAGAAAGCTTCCACCCAATAACAGTGTGGCACGAAAAAGTGAAAAAGCATGGCAAGACTGGTCTCTGTGATGTGATGATGCTTCCGCTAAGCTCGGCCATTCTGAGCAGGTGTATAGGGTGATGACATCTGATGATGAATGCCACATGATATGAAGTGAGCTTGAAGTCGATGATTAGTAAACTCTGTGCCACCATCGGTCTGAAATTTTTAACCTAGTAGAAAACTGGGTCTCAACAAATTTATGAAATTGGATAAATGTGTCATAGAAGTCCGACTTATACCGCATCGGGAGAAACCATGTGAATCGCGAAAAGTCATCGATGAAAATGGCATAATAAGAAAAATCACCGGCCGATAAGACAGGGGATGGTCCCCACAAATCACTATGCACCTTATCCAATAACCCAGTAGAGCGCCTGTCACTAGTGGAAAAAGGTAAACGATTACTCTTGGCCATCTGACAAGGAGAGCAACTAAAAGATGCTGGCATAGCAGAAGTTACAGTAATATGGCCACATCAACTTAAAAACTGAACAGTATCATGAGACACATGACCGAGGTGAGAGTGCCACTGCTCAAAAGAAGCCTGGAGCTTTCCAGAGCGTAATTGGCCTAAGAAGTTGGAATCACCCGTCTCAAGAAAATAAAGACCTGAATTATTACTGCCTCTACAAATTATCTTCCATGTATGCTTGTGCTCAATGGAGAATGTGTTGGCATCAAATATAACACGGACAGGTAAATCACGAGTGAGCTTACTAATGGACAATAAACTTCTAGTAATCTTAGGGACCACAAGGACATCATTAATAGAGAAACCAGATAAATGACATTGGCCGATGTGAGAAATAGATAACGATTCACCATTTCCAACAAGAATAGAATCAGAACCACGATAACATTGTACCTTATCAAGATGACTGGTGCGAGCAGTGATATGAGATGTAGCACCTGAATCAACGATCCACTGGTTTGACGAAGAATAATGGTTGGGACCATTCAAACGGGCCTGAAACAACACCTTGTCCGCAATCCAATTAATAGAGAAATCTTCTCTAGATATAGGGCCTAAATAAACCATAGCAAAAGACCGAATTGCACAGAAATGGGAGCTGTTGAGAATTTAAGCAACTCGTGAGAAAGGGCCTTAACTCGCGAGAATTTGAGCAACTCGCGGGAAATAGGTTCAACTCGCGAAACAGGGTCAACCCGTGATAAATTGAAGTACGCGAGAAACAGCTTTGCCTCGCACGTCAACTCGAGCGTGACTTTCACACGCTGGAGATTCTTCTTCGGCTGAGCTAGCGCGTGACTTTCATGTGCTGGAAGACGGCGCGTGGATCTCGCCACGGCTGGAAGATGGGCAGAGGATGTTGCTAATGAAGACGTCGACGATGCCGCTAGAAGAGAATGCCAACGAAGATGGAAACTTTACCACTGGAAGAAGACGTTGCTGGGCAAGAACTCGTCAGAAAACTTCGTTGATGATGACACCGGAAAAATGCGTCTGAAAAACCGAGACTTGAGAGGATGCCGGAGGACCGGAGCTTCGCTCGTTGATGATGAAGTCCAAGATGACGAAGAAGTCCGTTGAGGGTGATGATGATGAAGAACTTTTAAGAGACCGCCTATGGAGGCTTGCCGGAGACGTGAGCGAACTGAGGACAATGAATTAACCGGAGACATCACCGGAATATGGCCGGAAATTTGCGGTGATTTTTGGTTGGAAAAGAGAGAAAGGGAGGCAGCCAAACAAAAAATAAAAATTAGGTTTTAGGATTTAGGATCAGAAATTGCTCTGATACCATGATAGAATGATTTTCCGTAATAAATTGTATTATTGATAACTGAATATATAGAGAGAGTACAATAGAGTTGTAATAAGGAAAGAGGTCTAATTATAATAAATCATAATCTAATCAGGAGTCTGATTTATTCTAACATTATCAAACTACCAATGTCGAAGACCATGCCCATCGAAGAGCTAGTGGACGCCTTGCTCATCGAGGTCTCATCGAACGTTGATGAAGTCCTTCGAACTCGTCATCATAGCTTCCTCATAGAAGAGCCATCGAAGCCTTGCCAAAGTCTCATCAAAGTACGAAGAGATGTCATTAGAGAACTCGAAGCCATCGTCCTTCGAACCCTTCCTTGGTGAGCCTGTTTGTCATCCTTCGAAGCAACCGTCCAACTTCGAAGGCTGCACTTGGTGCCATTTCTGTGATTTCATTCAAGAGATGTAATTTCTCGAACGAAAAGTGGCAGGTTTTTTACTCTTGTCTTCTCGAGCGCCTTACTAGCGAAGTAGGGCTACGATCGTTCGCAAGTATTAATTTGTTCCAAAGCTTGATGTTCGAAGCTTCCATACCTCATCCTTTGGAGATCCTTCGTCGAGAGCTTGTCCCTCGAGCTCGCTTTCATCAACCATCAAAAGCTTGTCCGTAAAGCTAGTTCCGTCGAAGCTGCCCCCAAACCTTCAAGCTCATATTTAATGTGGGTTGGGGCCTTCGATGATAGCTTGCCGATGGTAGTCTGATGGTTTGTTTGTTGACGAGAGCTTTGAATGCAACCATTCCCTATGTGAAGCTATTATGTGAGTGTCGAATCCTTGACTAGAACAAACTTAAGGGCTTGAAGCACATGAGAGTACCATCCATATTTGGGAATGACATGTTACTCCTGTTAGAATAAAGCAAGTTGATGATTAGATAAGATTTTATTCTTGATGACTAGGCTAGAGTTATATTTAGACTACGCTACTTGGTACTTTATTTAGACTCTTCTTAATCAATCATAATGATTATGGGAAATTTACTCTTTCATGGTATCAGAGTAAGTTCTGATCCTAAACCCTAATTTTTATTTTCCGGTCACCTCTCCCTCCCTTTTTTTCCGGTAGACATAGCAACCTGATTTCAGCAATTTTCTGTTCAACTTCCGACCAAATCCTGGTGATCTCCGGCAACAAATTTCCGTCCAACTATCAGGTATTTTTCAACGTCTCTCTTATCTCAAGCATCTGAATTATCTTCTCCGGTGGCAAAGCTTCAGCACACGTCCATCATTTTTTTCTGGTGTCTCCGTTCAACAGTAGGTCGAGGAAGGTCTTCTTCTCCAGTTACATTCTCCAGCGGCGTCTTTCGATCTTCAGCCATCCAGTTCCAGCAAAGACGTGTCTCAGGCGTCTCAGTATTCCGATTCTCAGGCGGCATCTCTGAGCTCTGGGGAAGAAGCCAACTTCCAGCGTCCTCAATCAACAAAGCGCGTGAGATCCACGCGCAGGTAGGCCATACCCACGAATCCCGTTAATCGCGTGTGGGCTACACATGCCCACCAGCCTCCCTGCGCATCTCCATCACGCGCCCAACATTTCTGGCACATACTCTTCTCAATTTTTGTGCTTACTCATCTCAATTTTTGTCCCTATTACTTATTTTGGTGGTTTCTCAAAATTTAAGAACCATGGGTACAAGTGTATTGTAGATTCTGGCGCTACAAAGCACATGGCATCATCTCCTGCTGCTATTGATTATATGATACTTTACCATGGCTCTTCCCACGTCTATGTTGGTAATGGTTCTCAACTCCCTATTACTCATGCTGGTGAATCTCGAATTTCTAAGTCTTTGCCTATTTATTATGTGCTTATTTTTTCTGATTTCACTAAAAAATTGCTTTCTATTAGCAAATTAACTCGAGATTTAAATGTTGTTTTTTCCTTGATGATCATTCTTTTATCATTCGGCATAAAATCACTAGGGAAACCATGGGTCACGATCATATTGATGATAGTCTTTATATCTTAGACTATGGTGCGTCTGCTTTAATGTCTACTGTGGAGTCAAATAAGTCGTGTGCATCCTTTAAGATCTGGCATGCTAGACTTGGTCATGTTCCACAATCCGTTATTTCTGGTTTATGTGCTTCTGGTTCCTTATCTGTCTCGTCGGTTTTGCCTAAACACACCATTTGTGAGACATGTGAAAAAGCTAAAGGGAAACATGTATCTTTTCGAGTAAATATGTAAATAGTATAGACGGTGGAACCCACGGTAGAGCCCTAAAACATACTCTTCTCAATTTTTGTGCTTACTCATCTCAATTTTTGTCCCTATTACTTATTTTGGTGGTTTCTCAAAATTTAAGAACCATGGGTACAAGTGTATTGTAGATTCTGGCGCTACAAAGCACATGGCATCATCTCCTGCTGCTATTGATTATATGATACTTTACCATGGCTCTTCCCACGTCTATGTTGGTAATGGTTCTCAACTCCCTATTACTCATGCTGGTGAATCTCGAATTTCTAAGTCTTTGCCTATTTATTATGTGCTTATTTTTTCTGATTTCACTAAAAAATTGCTTTCTATTAGCAAATTAACTCGAGATTTAAATGTTGTTTTTTCCTTGATGATCATTCTTTTATCATTCGGCATAAAATCACTAGGGAAACCATGGGTCACGATCATATTGATGATAGTCTTTATATCTTAGACTATGGTGCGTCTGCTTTAATGTCTACTGTGGAGTCAAATAAGTCGTGTGCATCCTTTAAGATCTGGCATGCTAGACTTGGTCATGTTCCACAATCCGTTATTTCTGGTTTATGTGCTTCTGGTTCCTTATCTGTCTCGTCGGTTTTGCCTAAACACACCATTTGTGAGACATGTGAAAAAGCTAAAGGGAAACATGTATCTTTTCGAGTAAATATGTAAATAGTATAGACGGTGGAACCCACGGTAGAGCCCTAAAAGAGCCCTACCAAATACAAAACATAATCCAACCTTAGGTTACGTGGTGAACCTAAGGAGCAAATCCGAGAGAGGGAGGGGGGATGTGGGAGTGTAAACCGAAAGGATAACACTCCCTCACTCCTCCCCCCTTTTTCCTAAGTAAAATAACTACCAACCCTAAGCACAATGATTAAGCAAAGGGAGTACAAAACAACCTGGAAAAACACAGGCTATGAAACACTAGACAAATGGGGTGAGAACAAACTCACTACCCATAAACAAATAATCCGCTTCTACCCCTAACAAATGGGGCCATCTTCATTTGGATTCCATAATGCAGCCGAGGGTTGTGTGTCTCGGGTTTTGAACTAATGTCGTAGCCGGAATGTTGATGAAGGTACAAAGATCCAAAAGCAAATAGTTTGAAACCCTAATGCAGCCGAGAGTACCTCGGTCTTGGATATAGCAAAAAGATTGAAGTAGATGATCCTAGTTGCACCATATCGGTACGAGTGAAAATCTGCTTCTACCATGTACATCCCTAAGGTGAAGATAGAGGGATGTTATTGGCCTTCAAACATTCTCTTAATGGCGCCGAGAGTGATTAATTGGGCAAAGATATGATGAGGTCGTGCCTCTTACCTTTGTAAATCCCAACCGAATCAACCTTCTAAAGATGTGAGAATAGATACACTTATACCCCGTGCATCAGGCGTGGCGATTGTGTAATCGCCCACTCCATTTTGAGCAAATAGACAGCTGTATGCCAATTTAACACAGAGTGTAGTGCGGGCATAGAGTGCATAAATAATCGTTAAATCATAAGTAAAAAACTAGGCTTAGGAGAAAGAGCATCGGATGGAAGTCCTTACTCTTAAACCTATTGCCTCACCTTGATTCTGAGTTGCAATTGCCAGAAAAAACCTTGAGAAATCCTTGACTCCATCGAGCTACAGCAACTCCCTCTTGGCACGGGATTTGGCACCGTTTGGTATGAAAACTACAAATTCCAGTGCCCAGCAGTGCCTGGTCATGATGCCCAGATCCAGCGCCCGGTCAATCAACCTCAACTTCATGAACTCCATCGCTGGGAAGCCAGCACCCAGTGCTGCATCTGGTGCCCAGTGCATAGCGCCAGGCACCAACGCCCAGCAGCTTTCCATCAAAACCGTACCCAGCATCCAATGCCCAGCACCCGAGCGGCAGCGCCCATCACCCCTAGGCCAGCGCCCATGTGCTAGCGGCGAACCATACAGCCAAGCACTATGATCATACGACTAAAACATGTGGTCATCAGGAAACAAGCGATTGATCACCATGTAGCAATCCTTCATGATGATTTTTACCACTCGATCAGCACTTGGTTGAGCACCATTCATAACAACATTGTTCTTTCCCTCCAAAGGCGATAGATCGTGGTAATCAAGGCTAGAATTCCAAACTTCTTTCGAATTTTTGAACCCTTTACTTGCCTCTTAACCCAAGCCATGGAGCTTGCAATTGAGTTTGTTCATCTCCTTAACCAAATCCAAGTCCGAATACGCCCCTATACAACCTCCGAAAATTCACACTTGAAAAACAAGTGTTCATTCGTCTCTTCTTCAAGATGACATAAAGAACATACTTTCTCCATGCTATCCCCTTCCTCCAATCGATGCTTGTCCTTAGTGTGTAGTTTCTGAATAGCCGCCAACCATGCAATGAATGAGAACTTGGGCGGAACAAAACCACACCAAATACTATTGAAAACCTTTTCATCTGATCGGCCAATATCATACACACCCGGGTACTTGTGTCGATGCATAGAGAAATAAGCCACACTAGTAAATCTCCCCAAGCTAGACCAAGAACGAAGATGATCTATTAACTCTTGCATATCACCATGAAACATGGTACTCAATTCATCCCTGAGCTTACAAAGATCACCAAAGTAGTTCGAAAATCTTTCCCCCATTCTACCATTCGAAATCCTTGGATTTATACTCCAAAAGTCTTCTCCTTGAAGATAAAATGAGTGAATCCATTTGACCCACAGGCTATCCTTCTTCATGTGAATATCCCATAGCCTCTTGGCCATTGATGCACGATTCCACGTGATGAAGTCCCTCAAACCAAGCCCACCAAAGGATTTAGGTGCGCAAAGTTTCTTCCATGCAACCTTAGCCTTATGCTTGCCTCCCCACAAGAAGCGTTTGCATTTTTTTTCAAGAGCATCCATGACCGTAGATTGTATGAAAAAATTCTGAATCCAGAATCAAGCAATACCTCCTACAATGGAGCGAATAAGTTCCAACTTTCCTGCATAAGAGAGCATGTGACCTTTCCATCTGGCTATCTCCGAATCAACCTTTCCAAGTAGTGTACCAAACTGAGTGACCTTCAACTTGCTGGAGTGGAGTGGCACCCCTAGATACCGTACCGAAAAAGTAGCCCATGGAATACATGTGAAACTTAAATCCTCTTTCAAACCAACTCCAAAGAATTTGGATTTTTCCGCATTGATGGCTAAACCCAAAGTACCCTCAAATTCATTAAGAGCACTCATTAGAATGTGAACCGATCCTGTATTTGCCTTGGAGAAAAGCATGAGATCATCCGCAAAAGCTAGGTGAGTGATCTTAAGCACTTCACAACTCGGGTGATAGGTAAAGTGCCGTGATTCAGTCCTCCTCTTTAACAATCTCGAAAAATATTCCATGCAGATCACAAAAAGGAGAGGAGACAGGGGGTCACTTTGCCGAATACCTCTTTCGCCCTTGAAGTGATCGCACAGTTTCCCATTAACTGCAATCGAGAATGAAGATGTTTTGACGCACATCATGATTCTATCTTTAAGTCTTCCTGGAAAACCCAGTCCAAGTAAAACTTCTTCCAGAAAGTCCCAGGAGACTGTATCAAATGCCTTTTGTAAATCCACCATGATCATGCATCTAGGAGAATTTCTCGCCCTCCCATATCCACAGGCAATTTCCTGTGCTGACATAACATTATCCGAAATGCTTCTGCCCTTTACGAACGCTCCCTGGCAAGGATCAATAATTCCGGGCAAAATTCCTTCCAGTCTATTGGCAATAATCTTGGTAATGATATTATAAACCACATTGCAGCACGTTATTGGTCTAAAATCACTCACCTTAAGATTATCCAGCTTCTTGGGTATAAGGGCAACCGAGGTATGATTCAATTGGGCTAATAGATCACCAGTTCAAAAGAATTCTAACACCGCACCTGTAAGATCCGCCCCTACAATATCCCACTGTTTCTTGAAGAAGCCAGCAGTGTATCCATCCGGACCCAGAGATTTGTCATCCGTCATTGCAAATAATGCCAGCTTGACTTCATTACTAGCAATGTCTTGATCCAAGTATGCCCTATCCAAATCTGAAAGAATGTTTCCCAAAGTGAGTACATCACTATCAATGGAGACCCTATCCCTAGAAGTTCCGAATAGGCCTTTGTAGAAATCCGCAAAGAGCTCTCCTTTACGAATATTTGAAGTAACAATTCGATTATCTCCATCAATAATGGTCGGAATGCCACCACCTTTCCTCTCCGAGATCATTGTATGAAAGTACTTTGATCCCTTATCCGCCAGTGTGATATGGTTAATCCTTCATTTTTGCGATAGAAAGGATGACTCCGCAAGATAATAGAGCATGGCATTCTTTTTCAATGCCCTCAATGCCTCAATATCCTGGTCCGAAGCACTCATGGCGTCAAAACTATTAAATGATGCACTATACTCCTTATCCACCACTTTTTCCCTTTCCGAGATATGGCTAAGATCCAGAAAACCCAATTCCTTCAACGGCTTCTTAAGCCTTAGAAACTTTCTACAAACCGAGTATTGAGCTGAACCCTCCACCGATGGTCTCCAATAATTATCCACAATCTGCTTACAGTTTGGATGATCAAGTAACATATTTTGAAATCGGAAAGGTCTGCTTTTTCCATCAATTTCCCGTGACATAGAAACAACCATAGGAGTATGATCCGTCTGCGCCGAAATGGGTAGAAAAGTTGCGCGACATGCATCTGAATCCCATATGTGATTGGTAGTACGCGGTCCAACTTCCTCCATATTTTCCAATCCGCACTGTGCCATGTTAAATGATCCCCTATGGAAGGCGCATCACGCAACCCACATTTAATACAAACATCTTGAAATTCCTTCATTGCATACAAGCTTGGAACTGAGGCACCATAGTGATCATCCACACTAAGTATAGCATTAAAGTCCCCAAGAACCATCCATGGAGAGTTTGTATTTTCACCAAAAGACTTCAATTGAGCCCAAAGAGGCAAACGAGCCGATCTACCTTCACTATGACCATGCACGAATGAACATAGGAATTCAACACCAGTAGAAAGATTGTGCACCTTAAGATTAATACATTGTGGAGATTTTCCAAGAACATCAACTGAGAAACCCTTCGGATTCCATATGATGAGAATTCTGGAATTCTTCCACAGCTCAAAATTATGCGTAAACTTCCACCCCTTAAAACACTTCAAAAAAAATATCAAAAGCCATATCCTCCAACTTAGTTTACAACAAGCCACATAATCCTACCTGATTCGTGGAGATGATGTTTTTAACCCACCTCCTCCTTACAGGGGCCGAAAGACCCCTGACATTCATTGATGCGACATTCATTGGGAAACCGAGGTCCCTTTTGGCTTTGGATCGCCTCCTTCAAGTGATTTGCTTCTAGAACTATCTGAATTACTCCTTGCGGCCGATAGCAAGCGTTGAAAAGGCCTCTGGATAGCCTTCCCATTTTCATTTCTTCAAGTTCTGCTCTTGGTCCGGGACCTAGTCAAAGCCCCTGAAGTAGGAGGAGGCCTACTCTTACTCTTGCTCCTATGCTACCTCAGAATTTTTGAACCACGAATTTTAGGGTGGATCATTTGTTGGGGCAATTTAACAGCTCCAGCAATCGGATGATTATCATCACCAAAAGCTGGCTGCTGCCCATCAGGTGCACTAGGCGCTGGATTCACAGGTTTAGCGGCACGGTTTTTGCTAGATTTCGAGTGTTTAGTACTCCTGCCACGCTGCACTGCTTAGGCACTATTGGAGTCCACAGCATGGTCTCCAGCGCCACGGTTTGCAGCACCAGGTGCTGGCGATGCGTGCGGTCCTGCCGGCAGCGCAACAACCGCTTGATTAACCTCTACTTGCGAAACTCCAATAACTATGCCAGGCCCTCGGTTAACAACTCTAGCTTTCTTGATGCCTTTAACTATGCCTTCAACAATTTTTCCCTTACCTTTCCTTAGCCTCTCCACTTCCTCATTATCCGAGGATGCATTCTCGATGATTTTATTTTCTCCAACTCCAACCGAGTTATCACTTGGACTATCTCCAATATTTCCCGTGTGCATCTTCTTTACCCAAACTTGGTCATTATTCTGAGATCCCCAATTTTTCTTTCCCTTCTCCTTTGTAGCATTTTTACTCTTCAATTCCGTATTGTTTTTCAGCTCCTCATCCTTGGCTTTCCAGAAATCATTACACACCTCCATAAGATGAGTATTTTCCCCACAATTCAAACACCAAGGACGGCAATAATCATAGATGATTTTTTGCTTAAGCACTTCACCAGTTGGAACACGAAAGCTCACCTCCTCCTTGAGCACTTTCGATGTGTCAATCCATACCAAAAGATATGCATAGTAGCCCCTCAGCTCAAGAGTACCATTATCCATAAGGATCGGATCTCCTATCGAAGTGGCAATTTTCTCCAATGCTTTCTTATGCCAGTAAGTCTTTGGCAAGTGCTCCATCCTTATCCAAACAGGTTTAGTAGCTTGGATGTTCGAGTCATACTGCCCAGATTCATCAACTAACAACATGAACAATTTCTTCCCATGGTGATAATGGTCAGGACCATTCATCACCAGATCTCTGTTTTCAGCACAATTGAATTTGAACATGACATAGCCATTAAACTTACTCTGAACAATACACGGTACCTTCCACTTTGCCACCAAAAGGGTTCGAATAGCATACATACCAGGAAAGAAGCCCGAAAATACACCCAAGAATCCGTAGAAGGGTTTATAGAGGTCTTTGTGTACCTTCTCCTCCATGAGAACAAAGTCAACACCATCTCCATTGTTTTCAGCAATTTCAATAGTCGAACTATTCATGAGAATGTCCGGATCATCCCATAACCTTCTTCTTTCAAGCTTTGGATCATTCCATTCCCTTGGATGAATTTGTTGAGTTTGTCGCACCTTGCTATTACCCTCGACCGTACCTTGCTTTTGAAGATTGTTCTTCTTCATGTTGCCAGAAGAAGAATCACCATTACCCACCATTACAATCAAGCTAAATCAAACCCCAAAGTATGAATTCCGATAAAATAGATCGGATTCAGCCAAACAATTAAACAAAACCCTAAATCGAATCGGATGCACCAACACCAATTCGAAGATCACCAAGCAAGTAATAATCAAATCACAATGCATAAACAAAACCGAATTGCTCCAATGATCAGATCGGAAACAATACAATTTGAACACAATGTATCGAATGGAATCAAACCACAATGAATTGAAGCGAGAAAACCTGGAAACCGTGGCCACCAAGCAATACAATCAGAAGATTTTGAGTCCTCTGATTGCTCCAATTCAGATCCGCTAACTCCTCACGCAAATCCGGTGTTGATGCTAGGAATTTGATTAAAAAGTGTGCTGGAAATTTTAATCAAACCCTTTTAAACTCCTTGCCGCAACTAAAACCTAACCAAAACCCAAAAAAGATTGGATTTTTTTGCCAAATCTCCAACTCGAACAAGGATTCAAAGCGAGAAAACAATTGTGATAGCCAATCCAAGTCCAGATCCGAGTCTGTATCCAAGAAATCCACACGAAATCACAATCCGCAAAAGAGCCCAAACTTTTCGTATCAAACCCTACTCCAAGGCCGAATAAGATCAAAAACCCTCCAAAAATTTCATATGATCTTGTGTGGAATTCAAAGGAGAATCCATTAAACCATAATTCATCAGTGGAAAGTGATTGAAATTGAAGAAATCGGCCTCCAAAAAGATGGAAGAAAGGCTGCGCCTTTTTTCTCCTTTTTTTCGCCCCAGAGCTTTTTTGTTTATTGAGAGCTCTTTCGAAAACATGTATCTTTTCATACAAATGATAAACGTGCTGCTAGGGTACTTGATATTGTTCATTGTGACCTATGGGGCCCTCTCATATTATATCTGCTGATGGTTTCTCCTACTATACCATTTTCCTTGATGATCATTCCCGACTCTCATGGTTTTATCCACTTCGTCGTAAATCATATTTTTGGGATGTATATCACCAGTTTGAGGCCTCTGTGGAGAACCAGTTTTCTTCTACCATTAAAGTGTTTCAGAGTGATAGAGGGACTGCATTCGTAAATGGTCGCTTACGCTCTCACACTCTGATTCTTGGCAGACTATCACCATTTGAGGTTGTTAATGGTCGGATTCCTATATACATGAACTTTCATGTATTTGGTTGTCGTGTGTACCCTTATCTTCGTTCATATGCAGTTCACAAACTCGTTCCTCACAGTTTGTCCTGTATCTTTCTTGGGTACGACTCCCAGTACAAGGGTTATCAATGTTTGGATCCTACGTCTGGAAAGATATATATCACCAGAAATTCTCGGTTTGATGATACTTTCTTCCCTTATGCCGATTGTTCTACTTCAGTATCTTCATTCTCTTTGGATATCTCTACTTTTTTGAATCCTGCTGATACATTAGCTGATACTCCTACTTCTTCCACGGTGGCATCTCCTCCTGGTTCATCAATGTTGTCATCCTCACCTACTACAACACCATATTCTGACTACTCTGATGATTCAGACCATCCAGTGGCCGCTTGGACTCATCCTGCTATGTCCATCCCGCCATCGACCAGCTCATCTGATCCACCACTTCACTGGCCTATTCGCCGACCACCTCACCGGCTCTTTCGCTAGTCACCTCACCAGCCCTTTTGCCTGCTGCCACTGCTCCTCCAGTTTCTCCACCTCAGCTACACACTTATCGTATGGATACTAGATCGTCAACTAGAGCTATTCAACACAGATATTATTCTGAAATCATTGCTCATTGTCTTACTGCCGCCTTACTTGCTAAGTCAGAGCCCACATATTACCGCACTACTCTTCAAGATCCGGCTTGGGTTTCTGCCATGGATGACGAGATGGCAGCTCTTCGTAGACAATCCACTTGGGATTTGGTGCCTTGCCCATCAGACGTCAATATTGTTAGCTCCAAATGGGTTTACAGACTAAAGTATCAACCATATGGCACTATTGAGCGTCATAAAGCTAGGCTTGTGGCACAAGGTTTCTCACAAATTCTGGGTTTTGAATTTGACCACACTTTTAGTCCAATGGTCAAAGCCTCCACTGTTCAGACAGTCCTTGCTATAGCCACCATGTGTTCCTAACCACTTCATCCGTTGGATATCAAGAATTCTTTTGTTAATGGTGTTCTTGATGCTCCAGTCTGTATGAAGCAGCCCGCTGGTTATCAGGAATCTGCTAATCCAGACTATCAGGATTCTCTAGCTCTTGCACGCTTATTTGGCTTCTTAGTATTAGCCGGGGGCCTTTTCAACAGCATTTTTTGTAGTCGATTCGAATGCATCGTATAATGCGCTTTTTGTTGCTTGCAGAAGGCCATTTATGGTCTTAAGCAGGCTCTTCGGGCTTGGTTCCAATGCTTCACTGGTTATCTGACATAGTTAGGTTTTTGGTGCAGCTCAGCCAATGCTTCTTTATTTGTTCTCCCGAGAGCGTCATCGTTACTGTATCTACTTGTGTATATGGATGATATCATTCTTACAGGCAATAACTTGACTCTTCTTCGTTAGTTCATTGATCGGACACATAAAGTGCTCTCCATTACTTTCTTGGTCTGGAAGTTTTTCCTACCTCATCAGGGTTACTTCTTGGCCAAGCAAAGTATGATTAGGATATTTGGACTCGGGCTGATATGTCTGACACGGCCCCTATTTCTATGCCATTTGTCGCTGGTTCTTAGCTTCACAGCTCTACTAGTTCTCCATTTCGGGATCCTACACTTTATTGTTCCCTCATTGGTGCCCTCCAGTATCTCACCATCACTCGTCCGAATTTGGCTTTTTCGGTCAACATGGTGAGCCAGTAACTTCAGGATCCCAAAGATGACCATTTTGCTGCAGTGACACGGATTTTGCGGCATGTTCGTGGCACCCTTCATTTTGATCTTAGTTTTCATTCTCCTGGTACTCCAGAGGTGTTAGGGTACTCTGATGCTGACTGGGCCCGCTGTCTGGAGACTCGACGGTCCACTTATGGTTATGTAGTTTATCTTGGTGGGAATCTGGTTTCTCGGAGTGCCAAGAAACAACCCACTGTTTCTCGCTCCAGCACTGAGTCTGAATACCGTGCTCTTGCCAACACTATTTTAGAGGTGGTTTGGCTCACTCATTTTCTTTATAATCTTAGGGTTCCACTTTCTGGTGCTTCATTACTATTATGTGACAACAACAGTGCTATCTTCTTGGCTGAGAATCCGGCAGCGCACAAGCAGACGAAGCACATCGACATTAACTATCATTTTGTTTGTGAGTTGGTGACATGTGGCAAGCTACACGTTGCTCATTTCCCGACCTCTCTTCATATTGTGGACATCTTCACCAAAGGACTCTCTCGTCCATTGTTCAAGTTTTTCAGGTCCAAGCTGTGTGTTGGCAAGTATCTGACGCTTCGCTTGAGGGGGGGTGTTAGAATAAAGAAAGTTGATAATTAGATAAGATTTTATTCTTGATGACTAGGCTAGAGTTATGTTTAGACTAGTCTACTTGGTACTCTATTTATACTCTCTTAATCAATCAAAATGATTATGGGAAATTTACTCTTTCAACTCCATCTTCGCCGAAGTCTTCTCTTCCATCGTTAGGAGTTATGAAATGTCGCTGAGAAGGATCATTGAGATCTTGACAACTCAATTATTTAATGAGTTTCCCAGTGCCTTCACCATTTTGACCCTCGAGAAGGGTCTTAAAGTTCGTTTGAAGCAGTAATATTCAATTTCTGATACAAAAAAACCACTCTCCAACGGTCTGTTTACTATTTGTGTGTGCGACCAATGGTGCAAACTACGGTGCAATTTTCATCTCCTCTCCTCCTCCTCAATTCCAATAGCCTTGTTCTTTCAACCTAATTTTGATAACTATTGCGGTTTCTGGCAATGAATATACGCCGGCAATTGGCCGGTTTTTAAGCCTAGCTGTGGTGGTAGCTATGGCGACCGCTCTAACTACTTCCATCCCAGAAAACGGTAACCTAAATCAACTGCCTCCTATTCCGCTATCTTTCGTTGCAGCCTTACAGAGTAAATCCCCTCCTCTAACTAAGACCTTACCCAGCAACCCGGAGTTAATCCCCAAATCCCAACACCTTGGTGATGTGGCATGTTTATACTCTGAGGAGAAGATCGCTAAACTATCTTCCCACTATGCAAACGCTTTGGTAGGCAAATTCACAAAAGGAAGATGCTCGATGGAGCAACTGGAGCAATTCTTCAGAACGGTTGGTTTCTCAGGTAAGTACCAACTTGGTTCTTTAGACTATAAGCATGTGCTCATTAGATTCGAACTGTTTAATGATTACCAGCGTTGCTGGATGAAGGGAGTGTGGAATTTTAGTGGCATCCTGCTCAAACTCCTAAAATGGACCCCTGAATTCTCAATCCATAAAGAATCCCCCATTGTTCATGTGTGGTGTATAATTAGAGAAGTCCCCCTATACTATTATAACTCTGCCTCAATAGAATCCATTGGTAATAGTATTGGGTGTTTTATCAAAAATGACATTGCAACTGATATGCTTACAAGGCCCTCAGCCATTAAGCTCTTTGTTGAAATTGATTTGCAAAAACCACTGTGTAATCACATTCGTTTGGGATCTGTAACAAATAATAAGAAATATCAAATTGAGTATGATGATATCCCATTATACTATGATCACTGCTCTAAACTAGGTCATTCTATGGCCCAATGTAGAGCCTTTCCTCCAAATCATAATGTTAAACCTCAGGAAGAAATCAGGAAAATTAACCAGGCTTTGTGGCAGCCAACTGGAAAAAAGTTTGAGACTCCTCCACTGATCATACTTGATGAACAATCTGATCAAATTAACATGGAGAAAGACAAGACTATGGATATGCCTTCATCCTCTCAAAATCCCCAATCCACTCCCAACATTGAGACCTCTGATCCACAGACTGATATCACACCTGACAAATCTTTCGGTCCCAAAACTAATGTGAGCCCTGATAACTCTTTAATGAAGCTACTCAATGACTCTGCTCGTATAAACTTCACCCCGAGGATATATGCCATTGATGATATCCAATTGGGAAAACATACATTATTTATGGAACAACAAAAGGTTATTGCTAACTCTCCTCTTGGAAGTGTGGGAAATAGATTTGCTATCTTGAAGGACCAGCAGGAGGACCTAAATGGTATCCAGGATGAAGTGGCAGCTTTAGAACACAACACCAGTAACCAAGCCATCATTGCATCTCCTTCCAACCTGGGCCCGGATACATTGCAAGGTAAGTCCAGAGGTAAAAGGACTAACTATTTCTCCCAGATTAATAAAATGATGCTTAGATCATCTACCAAAAGTAGTAAATCTAGTGAACAATGACTAGTCTCCCCTCAGTAAATTTGTTAGTGTGGAACATTAGGGGAATGGAGTCATCAATGTTAAGATTAACTAATTTGATTGGACTCAAAAAGATTCAAATGCTGTGCATCATTGAACCGATGCATGATATCTCTAAACTTCATTCTTATCAGGAGAAACTTAACTACCAAAATGGCATGTCACTGTTTAACAGTAAGATATGGATTATGTGGTCTAACTCTGTCATAGTCTCCCTACTAGCCTCCCATGAACAGTTTTTACATGTGCATATAGAGCATCAGACTTTTAATTTTCATATGAATGCTGTTTTTGTCTATGCACTTAGAAATAGAGAAGGTAGGAAGACTCTTTGGAAAGATCTGACTCCTATCTCTAATGGAGATACCATTTTTATTGATGATTTCAACACTATAATCTCTCTTTCTGAGTATAGGGGTCCAAGTACTCCATCTTTAGGCAGCATTAGAGATTTCAATGCATGGATAAATACCTCGGGTATTCAGGAAATTAATACGGTTGGGAACCTGTTTACATGGTGTAACTCTAGACTTAGAAATCCCACATCCAAAAGGCTAGATAGAGGTCTATCTACTATATCATGTAACCATAAATTTCCCTCCTCCTCCATTCAGATTTTGAACAGACAAACCACTGACCATTCACCACTGCTCCTGCAAATTTCAAATTTAACCATGACTAACCCTAAACCATTAAGGTTCCTTAATGTATGGCTTAATCGTCTGGATTTTCTCCCACTAGTACAGACAAATTGGGACAAAGATTTGAATGTTAAGGGCCTGTTAGGCTTTTACCTTAAACTAATCAGACTTAAAAAGGAGATAAAAGTATGGAACAGAGAGTGCTTCGGGAACATTGATACAAACCTGTTAAATGCTGAAGAATCCCTTAGAATCCAGGAATCTAGATTTGATCTAAATCCCTCAGATTCTGAACTTATGGAATTAAATAGGCATAAAGTTTTATTGTTACGAGCTCAAAAGGAAAAGGAAAAGTTTTGGAAACAAAAAGCCAAGTTGAAATGGAATAAGCTAGGTGACGATAACACTCAATATTTCCATAAAGTAGTTCAAGAGAAAAATTGTAGATTACAGATTAGTAAGATCAAGAATAAAGATGGTCAATGGCTCAGTTCCCAAATTGATATTAATAATGAAGCCATCTCCTTTTTCACCGATCTGTTGCAGAAACCTAATCTTTTGCCTAATGACACATACTACTCACATTTTCTGAATCAAATACCTCATATCATTTCTGATGCTGATAATATTGATCTATCCAAGCCTGTAACTGAATCTGAAGTTGAGGTCATAATTAAAGGTTTGAATAGAAATAGTAACCCTGGCCCTGATGGATTCACACCTAAATTCTACTTGAAATGCTAGCCTATTATTAAATCTGATTTAGTTATGGCTGTAAATGACTTTATAGATGGCTCTCCTCTGCCCAAAGGAATATCTAGTACTTGGATTACTTTAATTCCAAAAAAATCCACACCTTGCTCATTTAATGACTTTAGACCTATCAGCTTGTCTAATGTACTCAATAAAATATGCTCTAAGGTTCTAATGGAAAGGCTTAGACCTTATATGGATAATCTGATTTCCTCAAATCAGTCAGCATTCATGAAAAATAGGGACATATCGGATAATATCATCTATCTTCAGGAAATGATTCGATTTCTAGATAAGAAAGCTAGGACACCTAACTGTATTCTGAAGTTGGATTTGCATAAAGCTTTTGATAGAGTAAACTGGCATTTCTTGAGAAACATATTGTTGAAATTTGGTTTTCAAGGAAAATTTTTACATGCTGTGATGTCTAACCTTTCCCAAGCTTATTTTTCTATACTTATCAATGGCAATCCTGTGGGTTTTTTTAGGGCCACAAGAGGAATTAAGCAAGGTGATCCATTATTCCCCTCTCTTTTTAATATTTTCTCTAAAGCATTCTCTAGAAGTTTATCTTTCATTTTCCATAATAACAAGCTTGCATACTACCAGTTACCATCTCCAATCCCTGCTGCAACACATCTTATGTATGCAGATGACACCATTATTTTTATGCAAGCATCTAAATCAAATCTGGTTAGAATTAAGGCTTTCCTGGATGTTTTTGAATATACTTCTGGCCAAAAATTTAACTTTCATAAGTCTGATTTTTATATTAGTAAGAGGGCTTCACTTGGCAAAATAAATCAGATTAGGATGATTCTCAAAATGAAGCAGGGATCCCTACCTTTTCAGTACCTAGGATGCCCTATTTTTAAAGGTAGAACACTTACTAAATACTTCCAGCCACTAATGGAGAAATATGATAAAAAACTTCAAAACTGGAAAAATCTGTGGCTAAGTTCGGGGGGTAAATTAGTGCTAATTCAATCCTGTTTGTACTCAATGCCTCAACATCTCTGGAATGTGACTAATCCACCAAAATCAGTAATCAAAAACCTAGAAAGAAGGTTGTCTAGATTCTTTTGGGGTGAGACGGATGGTAAAAGAAACAAAGATTGGAAAAAATGGGCTCACATAGCTACTCCAATTTCCAACTGTGGTTTAGGGTTTAGGTCAATCAGAGACATTTTGGATGTATGTTCCCTTAAGTTATGGTGGAAAAGTCAAATAGGTAACACACTATGGGCTCAATTGCTATGGTCCTTTCCTGAGTCACATAAAAAATCAGTCACCTGGAAAAGGATTTGTTCGGTTAATCTATTTGCTGAACAAAACTCCTTAATAATTCATGGTAAAGGTCTTTGCAATTTCTGGACTTCAAATTGGTGCTTGATAGGTCCACTGATTAACCAGGTTCCAGATCATATTTCTGCATCATTTCTGTATTATACTGTGGCTGATTTTATCAGGAATAAGCCTAACATTATGCCACTGATCTCTCCTTATTTAGAAAATGATACTCTTTCATTTATACAGGAAGCTCAACTTGACAAGAGATGATAGGCTTATCTGGAAACCAGATCCTGTTGGAAAATTTTCTTCAAAATCAGCATATCATGCAATTACTGGCTCATCAGGTAACTCCCTGGTTTTCAAACTTCTATGGCATAGGGCTTTACCAAAAAAGATTTCAATTTTTGCTTGGAAGATGTTGCTTTCTCTACTTCCATTTGATAATGTGCTCATTACATGCGGTTTTAGTCTTGCATCAAAATGTCCTTTTTGTTGTCATAGGGACTCCCTGGAACATTTTTTCATCAAATGCCCCCTGGTCAGATCTGTATGGAGACACATGGCTTCTTTGGTTCATTTCTAACTACCTGAACCTCAAACCTTAGTTCAAACCTTCTTCACTTTTTGGGATTGTAGGGATTTACCTAAAGGCTATCAGTTGCTTTGCAACATAATTCCTATCATTACTTGCTGGTGCCTCTGGAAATCAAGAAATAGATATCTTTTCGAACACATTCCTTTCTCTACTGATTACACTTGTAAGGAAGCTATTGACATTATCAGGCTAGCTCTGTTCTCCAACCCTACACATCTGAAATACATAAATGGCATGCCTCAGTCTATAAAGAATCTATTGCCTCAGCTCAGACCTCCTCCGAAACCGATTATTAGATCTGTTTTTTGGGAGAGACCTACACAACATTGTATTAAAATTAATACTGACGCATCTTGGTTCCCGGATAAGGCTTCTGTGGGGGTAATTATCAGGGATTACACTGGTTCACCTTTACTGATCAAATCTGTCTCCATCTCTGCAAATTTATCTTTACTTGCTGAAATACTTGCGGTTAAAATTGCTTGTCAGTCCTATATCAACTTGAACGCATCTGTTATCATTGAGTCTGATTCTTTATTGGCGGTAAAGATGATATGTGAGCCCTATACTGCTCATTGGACTCTTTTTGATGTTATATACAAAGTTAACCAACTTCTTAGTTGTGTTATACTTAAGTATGTTCCTAGGGAGTGTAATTTGGTTGCAGATGCAATTGCTAAATATCATCATTCTGTACATAATCTATCTTTGGGTCTCAATTATGTTCCTGTGCATATTCGAGGTCTTATTGCTCTCGACAGAAGTCAAACTCCACAGATTAGGACTTCTATCCATGGCTTGTGATAGGATTGATACTGCTGATGGTCCTTTTTCCAATCATGCAGGTCACTCCCTACTGACTTCAGCACTGGAAATCTCACTCCCAACTGACTTCACCATTTGCTGTGCTGCTACTCGGCCACCTTTTGGAGATTAATTGCTACCCTGTGACTGAAGATCTGCCTCAATTAGCATGGCTATACCACTCTTGCTACATCACTTCATAACTAGTTTTAATTGTTAGTTGCCTCGCCAAAGTGCGAATTAACACGGGGTGTGGAGATTCGTAGCTTTGGAAACGCAACTAACAAAACCTGACCGATATTTTCGGATCATGTACTGCTTTTCAGCGTAGACTTACTTTTGCGGGCAATGCTGTTGCCTTCTGTAAAGTTTCACTCTCTATACACTGGTTCTATTTGGCTTGGGGTACCAAATATATATACCCCCACCCTCGGGTGCTTTCCATTAAAAAAAAGCGGTAATATTCAAGTTTGGTCGTTCGTTCAAGTTCAGGGTAGTTCGTTAGTTCGTTCATTCATTGTTCAAGTTCATTCAAGTTTGTTCGGTTCGTCAAGTTTGTACGTTCAAGTTTGTCAAGTTAGTTCGTTCGTTCAAGTTCGTTTGTTCCAGTTCGTTCGTTCGTTTGCTCTTCGAAGAGTTTGTCGAGAGCTTATCCCTTGAGCTCAAGGTCTTCGGGAAATCCTCGAGCCTCCATCTGTCAAGCTCTTGTCCCTCATGACTACAATTATTACACCAGAGAAGTATCTTCTTTATTTTATTTTTTTGTGTTGAATTCGCTATCTCTTAGATACTGCTATCAAGTTCAGTCTTTGTGGCTGTAGTTTTGCAATTTTTGGACCTTGGAAATGAGGCATTTTATGCATTATTATCATCGATGGTTCCAAGAACTGTTGCAGATCAAATATAGAAAACTCAACCATCTAGTTGCGAAGAGCTATCATCTGTCTTCGAAGCCTCATCGAAGAGCTACCATCAAAGCTTCCCCAAAAATGTAGCCTCGTCAAAGAGTCCATCCATTGATGAGTTCGATGAATTTGTCCATTGATGGTGTTCCTCGCCCGCCATTGGTCTCATCCATCAAGGGGTCACTTGATCGCCGTCGAAGCCTCTCCAAAGACTCATCGAAGCTTCATTGGAGTTTTCATCGAAGAGTTTCCATCTAAGAACCTAGAGAAGAGATCTCAATCCTTTATTAGCTGCAGCACCATTTTGCACAAGGTCATTTTATGAGCTCCTGGTCCAAGAATCCTTTGAAACTTTGTCCATGGAAGCCAGCTATTGCAGCACATCGAAGCTATATATAATCAACTCTCGAAGCCATGCTCTAGAAGGGAAGTACTGAAGCACTGGAATCCATGCTCACTAAAGTTGCTAAGGTTCATACGCATGGATTTTCTTGATGATCAGACCTTCAGCGCTAATGTATCTATTGCTCAAGACGTTTTATCATATGATTATCAGAGGATATACAATTAATTTATGCTTTGTGAGCTAGTCATTTTAATTAGGTGCCCCTCTCTTCCCTCTCCACCTATCTCTATTTTTCTCTCTCTCTTTGTGTGGAGTATTATATAGAAGCATGAAGCATTCCGTGTAGTAATATATCAACTTATATAAAAAAATATATGCTATGAACCTGGCCTGAGAAGATCAAAATGTTAAAATTAATTTTTACTGAAATAATTTAGGCATCACAAAATATTTTTTAGGTTGGACTAAATTTATTCAAAATCTTTTGAATTAGATTTTAAAATAAATTTTGGGGCAGTAACTATGCATCAATTATTTTGCAACAAAGGCAAGGTTGAAGGAACCTACACCATGTATGACTCTCTTTTAGAGAAAGGCATAAAGTTAGATGAAATGATTTATACTGCTGTGATTGATTGATATTGCAAACAAAGGAAGATTGAGGTAGCTCATAAGAAATTTACTTTTAAACATGCAAAGACTGTGCTTGATAAAATGAATAGCCTGAGACATAAGTCTGACGTCTATGCTTAGACTTATTTTCTTATTGCATATTGCAAGCGAGTGTAGGTGAGAAAAGAAAGTAAAACTAAAATGTGAATTAGCAGCAAAAATAATAGCTGAAAAATATCATCATACGAAAACAACTTCCACTAGTATCTATTAGATAGCTTCAAAAAATATATAGCATAAGTGTTTGATAAATGATTTAACTTGGTATTTCATACATGAGTATCTGTTGCTAGAAGTTCTAGGTTAATGCAATTTTTGCTCTTTTGTTAGCTAAGTGATAAACTGCCTCGTATGAAAAAGCTTCATCTTGCGTATGGTTACTATCTCTTCATTCTATGGATTCTTGGACAAGTTTCATTTATTTCTTACGTATAATTTTCTGTCGCTGAGATTATGTGCTTGGCATGAGATCACTAATGTTACCCCATGTTGCTAGTTATGATGTTGAATATAGCCTAAAGACCCTGGTGAGAAAATGTTATTAAGGTATTGACATTGTTGATATTGATGTTGCACCTATTATTTTCAGAGGGTTATTAGTTGAACAATTTAAGCCGAAGAACTATTGAATTTCCCTTGCATCGATAAGATCAAGGTTGATAATTATTTTCCTTGCGTCGATAAGACCAATGTCGATAATTATTTTCCTTGCGTCGATAAGACCAAGGTCAAAAATTATTTACCTTGCGTCGATAACACCAAAGTTGATGATTATTTCTCTTGCGTCGATAAGACCAAGGTCATCAATTATTTCCCTTGCGCCGATAAAACCAAGGTCGATGATTATTTCCCTTGCGTCGATAAGACCAAGGTCGACGATTATTTCCCTTGCATCGATAAGACCAAGGTCAATGATTATATCCCTTGCAACGATAAGACCAAGATCGACAATTATTTCCCTTGCGTCGATAAGACTAAGGTCGATGATTATTTCCTTTGCGTTGATAAGACCAAGGTTGGAAATTATTTCCCTTGCATCGATAAGACCAAGATCGATGATTATTTCCCTTGTGTTGATAAGACCAAGGTCGACCATTATTTCACTTATGCCGACAAAGGCTAATTTCGATGATTTCACTTATGCCAATAAAGGCTAGATCCAATATTTCACTTGCGCCGATAAGGCCAAGTTCAACAATTTCTCTCTCGCTCTTAAGCGATGAACTTACTCGCTCATTAGAGAAGGTCTGATTCTGGCCATTGGAAATTCTTGCCCATTAGTGAAGGTTTAATTCCGCCCATTGGCGATGCTCGCTCATTAGCAAAGGTTTGATTCCGCCCATTGGCGATGCTCGCTCATTAGCAAAGGTCTGATTCCGCCCATTTGCAATGCTCGCTCATTAGCAAATATCTAATTCCGCCCAGTGGCAATGCTCGCTCATAAAAAAAAGTATAATACTGCCCATTAGTGGTGCTAGTTCATTAGAAAAGATTCAACATTTCGCTTGCGCTGATAAGGCCAAGTTTGACAATTTTGCTCTCGTTCTTAAGCGATTAAGTTACTCGCTTATAAGCGACACACTTGCTCATAAGCGATGGACTTACTCGCTCATTAGCTATGCACCCGCTCTTAATCGAAGATTCCTTTACATCTAAAAGATGAAGTTCGATGCCTACTCTTGTCCGATGGACGAAGGCCCGCTATGAAGCAAAATTTGCATCCCGATAAAAAGTGACCTATCAAAAAGATAGGCGTGCATAAATAAAATTATGTCAAAAAAGACCAAGTTTGACTATTTCACTTGCATCGAAAAGACCAAGTTCGACGATTTCTAATGTAAAATATTATTCACTCACGTCGAATGGGAAAACTTTTGACAATTATTTACTTACGTCAAAAGGATGAAGTTTAACAACAACTCTTACGTCGAAGGGATGGAGAACTCAGTTACATCGAAAGGATGAATCACACCCATTCCTACTTACATTGAAAATGACAAACTACAAAGCTGCTTACAATCGCATGCTGAACACCCGCCTTTGTTTTTATTTACATCAAAAGCGATGAAATAAAAGGCACTTTATAAACTATTTCAATAAACATCTACCGAGATTAAAAAGAATATTCACATCTTATATTGCATGTGAAACGTTGAAGCTAGTTTTTAATTCACATACCAAACACTACGATTGGTTTTTATATTGCATGCTGAGCATACCGATTGATTATTAACAAAAAGCCCTCGTAGGCCAACCACCACATCCAGTTATCTACTTTACAATTTATTTACTCCATGCTGCCTCATAATTAACAGTTTATTCGAAGGCTTAAATATTATTACTCTCAAAGAGACCTAATATACAAATTCCTTCTAAATGGGAGACTTAGCAAAATCATATCACTAGGACGACATCACAATTTCCCTCCACAGGGATAAACAGTATCATTGGTCACTCGATTGCTCTCATCTATGTCTAGTCTATTAGCTAAATAATGTAGTTAATTCCATTGTCGCAGTCAAAGAGATCGAGAGCCTTATTCCTGCTTATATAAAGTACGACAGCGGAACAACATTAAGCTTACTCCACAAATGCATTTGAGAGAATCAAGTGCACAGCAATACTTTACAAGCTCCGTGAAGGATACCATAAAATTCATGATCTCATATTACCACAATAACTTTGGTGAACATTTCAAGATACAAATTGTAGTCTATGATGACGAAGTCTTCTAGGGACGAGACTCTATCACTAATAAGGGATATCCTTAGTGGCTTAAATTTCTTTCTGGTAGTTCCCTCGTGCACTTCGGGTGTCGGGGCAGAAGGTCAATAGGCGGAAGAATGGGTTCTTTCTTAGTCCCAAATCCAATTTCCAAAAAAACTAATTGTGTCGAACTTTCCATTTTTGGAATGGAATATTTACGGGCTGCTAGTTGTATCGCTCCGTGGGTAGAATGAACACCAAGCCAATCTTTACTTAAGCAGGATAAACACCCTTCGGAAAGGCTGAGGATAAGCTAACCTTATCCAACCTTTGTATCCGCAAATCCCTATATAGCCTACCAGCGTTGTACCCTTTTGCGAGAAAGTCAGCCTCTATTTATTAAACCCTTTCTAGAGTCACCAGCTAATCCTAAAATCCCTGGTGCGTAAGCAAGCTACCCTTTAGTAGTCAGCAACCCTCATAAGCCTTGTTTTTAGGAGTAACCTGGGATCTTTTTAAGCTCGTTATAGGAAGACGTGCCATATGAGTAATCTATCCTAGTAGACATTATACTAGGAAGCTCCTGATTCAAGCCCCAAGCCTTGCTGTAGAGTTCGATTGCGACTCCCCGCTTGAATATCTCTCTGTTCAGAGACTCGAACTCTTCTTGAAGATCCTTCTTTGGCCACTGCCCCCGGCAAAATTAGATGATATTGGTCTACAAGTGAAGGACTCTACGATGGAAGTTAATTTAGGCTTGGGTAAAGAGCGGGTAGGGGTTGCTCTAAAATAAAGTGAAAATGCCATCTCTATGGACCATTCTATGTTATCTATTTTTTCCTCCTAAATTCCATATATAGAAAAGCGTTGGCAGGTGAGTAGTATACCCAAGAAGACCGCTGTTCAAAGTCAAATGACATTCTCCTCGATTCCAAATTAATTATTAAGGAGTTATACGCCTAGCACTACATCCAACTATGAGATTTATGATGACCTACATACATGGCTCTAAATTTTAAACAATTACCTGGTCAACATTCGTACGCTTAGAGCGGCACTATCCCAACATACATCGAATTTAAGAGTTACTTCAGGCATACCTCGATAAATATATAAATACTACAATGCATCAAATAATATATATGCTACAAGGATAAACTCTCTCGAAAACTCTTACTTAGAAGCATACGCATCTGGGCCAGGAGATACCACACATTCCTCACGGATATCGAGGAACGTGGCAGTTTGGCCAACACACTGTCAAACATCTAAATAGAAGCATCATTTTCATCTATACAACTCACCTGGACAACTCCAGAGCTAGCATTTGCAGCTGAGGGGGGCACTGAGTCATGATCAATAACTAGAAACTCCTCGAGAGTAAAACGATTCTCTGAGCCCTTGATGAAGTCAAAGGAAATGAGTTTCCCCACTTGGCTATTGACTAGTCCTTAGCAATGGGGTCGACAATAGGTAAAAAGGAATCAAAGTCCTTAGCCATGTCATTGCACCCTATTTTTTCTTTAAAGTTTTAGCCAAGTCCATAAACAGGTATCGAAATCCCTTGGTTTTGGTCACCTTGTTAGTGTAAGATTCGAGCAAAGAATACGGGTGCTAGCATTATACACCTGTTCCAAGCCTTACTTATGAATCTCGAACTAGTTCTCCCTTGAGCCTCGTGTTGAAGACTCAATATTAGAATCCCTTTTTTGAAAATAATAATAATAATACATATATAAAAAATACAAAGCTCGGAAGAATTATGTTTAACTCCAATGAGGAGTCATTAAAACCCTAAGGGCTCAAGTAAAACCTTTGAATTCATAATTAAAGAGTAACTATCTTAGAAAACCTAAGTGTTCATGTCATATCAACAGGTTCGAAGACCATATATTCTTGACTCTCGAGATCATTGGTTATAATTTATATCCCTCGAGAGATCAAGATTTTGAAGTCTGTCCATAGAATATAGCCCTTCGAAACCCTTATATTCACACTTAACTTTTCTGGAGGCTCTTGATGATACTCTTATGAACTTAGAGTTGGGCCACAGCCCAACTCATTAAATAATACCTTTGGGTTAGCTTAGCCCAATGGGGTGAAGTCATGTATGGGTTAATATTGTCATTTAATACATATTAGGATTCAAGTATTATAAATAGGAAGGTATGTCATTCCTTTTCATCCATTCACTATTATTCCTTCTTTCTCATATAGGGGGATAGTTTTACCATCGGAGATTCTTCCCCCTGGTGCACCTCCGGGGGTTTTGTTTTGCAGATCACAGATTAAGGAGAAGGAGGTGCAATCCAGTCTAGTTGGGATCGGATTGGAACTTGATCACCATCAGTTAATAATACAAATCAACAATGTGAATTGACTCGGTAACACACTTCCCCTGCTTTAACCGACATCGGACACAAGTCGGGAAGGACATCGCATTTATCGACAGGCAAGTTTGCGATTTCATATAGGTTGTTGGTCCAATGCATTTCCTAAACTAAGTGTGCTCACGAGGTCACAAACTAGTCAGCTATAATGATTTACTGCACGATTAGTACCTGCCACGTGGCATGTTTAGCTAGTGCTACTCTTTTAGGGGCAAAGGTTGGACCTTTATGATTCTAAAACCCTAACAATCATGCACAACATACACATTTGACGTTACCAACAAATATATACTCAAGCATAATCATGTTCTTACAATAATATAATGCCTGTACATATTTATAAATATGTGCACATTGTGTATGTACTTGTAAACATGTCAATGTAAATTCCCTACCGATTATTCGTCCGCTAGTTTTCTTGCAACAAAACCCTTCCAACTTAATTCACTTATGCATGGATGCTTAATTCTAGGGTTTTAATTCTTCTTCTTACCAAACACGTAATCCCTAGCCAATTTGGTTTTGAAATCTCTCCATCTTTTACCAAAGTGACGTATGGTTCTCTTTTTCAATTTTGCCATATCATCACACTCAATTTCGAAGGTATATTGCATGGCCCTCAATAATTTATCCTTGTAAGCATCATCGACACGAGGCCACAACTCGTACAAGAAGATGTCTACCTTTGTCCTAGTAATCAAACCGATATAACTAGACAACCAATTACTTTCCTCCTCTATGGAATTCCTAATGAGATAAAACTTCATAGGATATTTGGTACCCTTATCCACCATGTCAGTCAATTTCTTGAAAATTGCCCTACCCCGACCTTGCTTATGTCTTTTCAATCGATTCAAATCTCCCACTTTTTGGGATCGTTTTCTCTTATCGTGGTTAATGGCTAAAAGACCTAAAAGTAGAGTTCAATAAACACAAACTTAAATGATGAATGCAATATAATATTCATATGGAACCTTTTTTATGGACATGAAATCTACACTGAGAATTTTAACATAGGAGGTAACATTCACCAGGGAGATAATATAAGATGTAGTCACCACACCAGCACAAACATTTCACTCCCTTTCATGGTACACAAAATATATAGTTCATGTAGTGTTTCCAAACCATAACAAAATGATGAAAATGAAACATTTGATGTTATCTCAATATCAAATAATATCTATTAGCATGCGTCCACATGTTGTACACCATATACACTTGAAAAAATAACATCTTTAATGAAAACATAACAACCCTACATGTATATTGTCCCAATCTAAAAGATAACGAAATGAAAAAGAATGAAACATAGAAATATTAAACACTCCTTCAATAATCAATCCCAAGGGATGTGGTCATAAACAATTTGATAAAGTAAAGATAGAAAGATGGAACCTTACCACTTTTTTTATTCATGGAATCCCCCACCATGATGACCTTATCCTTTTCCCTTTGTTTCTCCATTTGGGTTGAATAGGGTTGTGGTAGATTTGGGTGTGTTTGGTGGTTGATTTGTTGGAGGTGAAAGGAAATAGAGATGGGGTCTTTGAAGAGGGGGGGAGGGCGCCAATTTGGGCAATAATTTCTTTTTCAAATAATTTTGGGGTTTTTTTAACCAAGTATGGCGTATAAAGGTACTCTCCCGCTAGTGGTGCAATGTTGCACGTCTCTCGTGACATGTCGATCTATAGCACTTTAGGTCTCCATTTTAAAATTGGCCCAATAGGCCCGTCTCTGTTGATTGGCCGACCTCACAGATATGTCGGTCAAACATTGGCACATATGATGGAATTTGCGATCTCTGCAATACATACTATATATTGCAAATTCTTAGGCCTATGGATGGACCAAATGGCCCATTCCCCTGGAACGATCGACGTCAGCATGTGTCCCTCCTCTAGTCGCTAAGAAAGAATGATTGTGCAACTTTGCACATTAGGTTTTAGATAATTTTTTAAAAATTTATATGAAGGGAAAATAAATTACTTACATAGTATTCCATTGAAATACAAGTTGTTTTGAAATCTAATACACGCTTATGGTTTTGAACGTTACCTGTTCGACGGTTATTGTTGTTAAAGACCTGTAAATTCCTTAACCATGTCATTCGAGGCCAGAGTCCATGACGTTGCAATTATATAGGGATTTCATTAGAAGCCCATGAACATCAACCTCATTACGTGAATTGGCAAGATAGGTGCGGGTTTGACAATAACTAGTTCAACGGCTAAGATCGTAAAAGGCTACTATGTGCGGCATTCAACCATATTTGATCTTGCTCTAGGCCAAAGGTTATCGACTCTTTCAATTACAAAATGGTATTATGTTTAAGCACAAGATAACCATATTACACAACTTAGGCTTTCACAATATCCCATTTTTCATACAGGATGGATTTTGGCAAGGCATAGCCATTCACAAAGGAGTAGCTTATATTTACTAGCTGAGTTGATTACATAGTGTTTTAACTTAAACCCCCACGGACTACCAAATGCATCAAACATGTTAGCCTTTTAGAATTACTGGTTCAACAGTTCTATATAGTGAAGCCCTGTCATAGCATATTTCAAGGGAGGGCCATGGATTATTTTCATTTCAAGCAATTACTTTGGATTTTCATTTCAGGAGACCGATAAGTTAACCCTATCACACAAGTCATTGTTCAAACATTATCCTATCAACAATCAAAAGGACATCTTTACTCGTATAAGTAGGGTTTTTGATTATGATGAATGTAGAGGCCGTGACTTAGCCATATTAAACTTTTCCATTTTAACAATGCTTTTACTAGTAATGGTACTAGTTAATACTATTTCCATACCATTTGAGTTGGCTCTAGAAAATGGGCTAGCATATATTGATTTTGGGCTGAAAGACCCATACATTTAGTGTCATATTGCAGATATGTCAACTGATATTCAGTTATATTGACATTAATTTGTGATATCGAGTCATGTGGTCTGAAACCGCTACTAGCAAAGCCCGTCAAAGTTTAAAAACCGGGCTAGTTGTAAAATTTGACCCCATTTCATTTTTGTACAACTTTGCTTACGTGTCGGTCAACCTTTGGTCATGTTGAATTTACCTACGACATCTCTACATGACGATTCAATTCCATCTTGTCCTAGCCTGAAAAAATTGTTTAAGCCCCCAGGTCAAACACCTGGCCCAATACATACGATGACCGATGCCACATTGTATTCGTCATAAATATCAGCCAATGTGAGATAGTAAATGACATCACAGATTTGTTTCAAACGACACCATTCGGTGCCTGATATATAAATTACTCACCCTCAACCAAATCATATTCTTAACCTCAATGTCGCACCTAAACCTTCACCACCAAAAAAGAAATGGTTCAAAAACTGTCGAATCTATCTAAAAAGTACCGACATTGACATATAAATTACCCACAAATAGCCAAATCATTCCCATGCAACAAATTGTAGCCGCAATTAGTTTGAAGGGAAGCCAAGCAAAAACCCTAGCGAAGGTAAAAATTGTGTTAGTCATTTTCTCTCTTGTTTGAAGGCTTTCTTTTGTTTTTTTTTACTTCAATGCACATTAATGTGATGTTTTTTTATGTCTTCTGTGACTTGTTTAGGATTAGGGGCATCCCGTTTATGGGTTTTGTATTTGTGTGTTCATGCTAATGGGAAATGTCCGGGTGTGATGTTGATTATTTTGCTTGATTTCATATGGGTTTTAGTGATCATTTTGTTTGATTTCATGTGAGGTTTTGGTATGTTCTGTACACATTGAACACATATCAAATGGGTTGATAGGGCGTGCAATTTCATACATTCATACTTGTGAATATGCAACTTTGCAAAAGGCCTATTGGGTAAGTCGATATGTCTGCAAAGTGTAAGCAACCTCGTCCTTCAATTACATTCCAGTGCAATGTCTCGTCTGTTGTACTAAGATTTGCATCTTTTTTTGTTCAATATATTTCTCTAGTGAAGCAAATAGAAAAATGGGGCGAGGGACATAAATATGTAGCAGGTTCATTCCGCTCCTAAAAGGCAAGAACCATGGATGGCCATCTGTTGCCAACGTTTGACAAAAAAAGCTTCTTCGCTGAGGAAAAAAAGAAGTGTTTCAAAATGTTGAAATACAAGAGGGTACGAGGTTAGGGTAATGTGGGCCGAGGATGTGGAGCAGCTTCACTTGGAGTTTTCCTTGAAGCATTCAAATCTTTGGAAACTGTGGGGTTGATTTGTCTTGACAATCCAACCTACGAAGTGGAGGTGAAGGAGTTCTACGCCAATTTCACTCGTCTAGCCGACTCAAACTATTCAACAAAAGTCAATGGGGTGAACATGCTACCGACAGTAGAGGTGATCAATGAGCCGATTAGGTGCACATTTGGAGGATATGATTAGCCAGAGGTTGTGCCAATGCAAATATACTACTGGGATGCATATCCTCCTAGGGCCAGCGAGGATGATCGGGCGGAGACCCTCAACCCCAACGGTATGGTGGAGAAGTAATTCAAGATTAAAGTGGGTAACGGAACCATAGGGCGGAGGCAGGTCAAGATTGATGTACATGGATCAGGTGGAGAAAATGATGTACAATATGATAGTACAAATAGTGATCCCAACCGGACATCTTTCTGAGTGCGCTATCAAGCGGACAGTTTTGTTTTACAACATTGCGGAGATAAAAGTAGTCTACCCTGGCTACACCATTATCAACGAGATGCATACAATCTCCCTCGCTCCAAAGAGCTGGGCCCTCTAGCCTTCCTCCCCCCGGGGTTATTAATTTCAGCTAATTAACCCAGGCGGAGGCTATGGGGGTCAGAAGATAAGATTTTTAATTCTTTACCATGTTCTCATTGCTACGCTACCTAAAGGGTGATTAGCAGTAAGCCTTGGGTTTATCCACACAGATGCTAGGTGTAATGTACCAATCAAAACACAATCTCGTATGGATCGCCAATCTATACGAGTGAAAGGAATAGCTAATAAAGCAAACATGCAAAGAGGGGGTGAGGTTTGGTTTTTCAAATTAACAACTACTAAGCATAAAAAAAAAAGCAAAGTCAACTATTAAACTAAGCACTTGAGGAAACATTGACCAACATGGTCAATCTGATGCTTCTATCCTCAATTCATTCACATAGATATTTAGGCAAACCTAATAGAGTGTTCATAATACGTGGTGTGGCCAATGGCATACACTTCCCTATCTTTGCCACGGCGAGTGCTCTTGCAATCCTCCATCGACACCATCATCGTAATTAGGGGAGTACAACAAGGTCCGACCGTTGTTATAGATATGTTTCTCCCACGTGTGATTATGTCCCGGGGTTCCACTATGAATGCACTACTTCCCTTGGGTCCTATCAATTAGGCCAAGAGTCGTTGACACGTTATCCATGATCTAAGTAATCTCATAACCCTAATTTGCCACTATTCGCTATCTCTACCCAGAACCTCTCGTACAACTTTACGAAGCTATCTAAGGCTGGTACGAAGGCAAGTAAGTCAGAGCATTCTCGAATCCCCCGTGCACACACCCACGCGGAAATGTTCTCCCTCACCCATTCTAACATCCATGTTTCTCTTCCCAAAGGGGCATCGATATTTGCACCATATATGAATATAGCCCAAAGTGTGTCCTTATATGTTGTGTACTATTCATGCATTTAAAATAATCAAGCACAATCATAATAATATCATGAACACAAAATTAGGAAGAACTAAAGAATCTAAAAAAGCATATAGATTTAGACTATGTTCTTATAATTTATCCCCAAGCTATAGAAACTAATCCCTTGACATGGAATTCAAATAAATATTTGGACTCCACATCTTAGGATCAAAGCAAAAGAAAGTAAAGAAAAAGAGAGAGTTCTCTCCTAACTACAAAGATAGATTATGAGAGAGTTTCTAAGATATGGTATGAAAACCTAGTAGACAAAGGTTCTATTTATAGTATTAGGAGATTGGGCCCAAAAATAGGCCCAAAATAGGGTAAACCATAGCTCAGCCGCTGCCCGGCATGGGGCATCACAGATGGTGAGTCCTGTAGAGTGTCCTTGGCACAGGGCATTAGGCCTGGCATGGGCCGATTCATGTTGCGCGGGGCGCTTGATCTGGTGCATGGAGTGGATCTTCAAGAGGTACGGGGTGAGAAACTTGATGTGGGCCATGTCTATCCCTTGGCACGGGCTGCGTCGTCTGGTGTAGTTAGAGAGAGTTCTCTCATAACTACAAAGATATATTATGATAGAGTTTCTAAGATATGATATGAAAACCTAGTAGACAAAGGTTCTGTTTATAGTAGTAGGAGATTAGGCCTAAAAATAGGCCCGAAATAGGGTAAACCCTAACTCAACCGCCACCCGGAGTGGGCCATCATGGATGGTGAGTTCCGTGGAGTGTCCTTGGCACGGAGCGCGGGCCTGGCGAGGGCCGTGTCTATTTATGTGGCACGGGGCGCTTGATCTGGTGCATAGAGTGGATCTTCAAGAGGTGTAGAGCACGAAACTTGGTGCGAACTGCGTTTATCCCTTGGCACAGGCCGCATCGTCTGGTGTGGGGCACCATCAGGGGGCTAAAATGAAGTTTTGATCCACGCATGTGGTCATTGGCGCAGGCCATGGTCAGGAAGTGTGCACGCTCAGAAACTTTGGTGCGGGCCCTGTGATTTCCCACACCCCACCAACTAGTCTTAGCATATTGAGTTTGGAACGGCGTAGGATGCCAAAAATGGGACATCCCGCACCCATAGTTAGTCGCGTGTAGGGGGTCTTCACTTCGTGTTGGCGGCCCATGGAATCTAGCGCGGGTCGCTCCGTAGCCTCGTGGTGGTCTTCTTGGCACAGGGCTGCTCTATTGGCATGGGCCGTTGGTGCCAAACCATGAATGGATTGCACTAACACATTTATGCCTCGGTCGGCTAAACTAGTTTCCTTTGCTATGGGTGAATTGTTAGCCCGAATTGAGAGTTTTAGTAGTTGATTTTGTAGTGCTCGAGAGGAGGAATCCAATGGAATCAGCCTTGAAGGATAATTATTCTTGGATCGTTATCATAATTAAGTACAAATCATTGGACCACGATTCACCGTTTCTTCGTTGGCCGCTTTGAACTCTGTTGCCGCCTATCTTTGGCTTCAATCTCTTTCTACCATGCATTGATGCTCGTGGCCTTTATCTACTACCGTTCTAGTGTGAATGGAATTCATCTCTACTACCGTCCTAACGAACGGCTTTCAATATCTTCTACTGTCCTTACGAACAACCTTCACATAGAATGTAAACTAAAAGTAGACACGAGCGACCTACTAAAGATTATCACAAGAAAGATCAAGGAGCCCGTGGATATAAGATTTCCATTAGTACCAATTAATTCTACAAAACGCGGGAATTAGGCAAGAAAACCAAACATGGCCATCTAAACCCCTTGTCACGTAAACTCAAATTATACTAGCAATCCACCAAATAAAAGTAACTAAATAGTACGCCAAATTCAATGGTTAACGCATGCATAATGAAGCAGATTAGTCTCCCCACACTTAACCCTTTACTCATCCTCGAGTAAATAAAAGACAAGACAAAGAAAGCCAAATGTAGCGTGCATGCATAAGCTAATCGAGGCATTCAACTTATTCCAAGATTACCCTGTTTCCCCAAAAGAGTAAGAATCTCACAACTTTCACACTCCCCGGAAAACATAAGTAATAAAACAATCCAATAATAAAGTGTGGAAAAAGGCAAGGCAAAAAGATAAGTGTATAAGCTAGATTACATTTCCCAAAGTGATCCAAAAGTAATCAAAGAGTTGTCTTAAAAAACAATCCATTGCGGAAGCATGATTTCAACCTAAAATTTTGTTTTCTCTAAATTTCTCTCATTTTCCCTAGGAGCCCTTTCGGGTTTTCATCCTAGCTTTAGCACACGAAGGGTACTCACTTCTCACCTTTTTTCCACACGGCCTCTCATTTTTTCCTAGGATCGTAATCCTAGCCGGGACTAGCCTTTCATTTTTACCTTGGTCTTTTGATCTATCTGGGTTTTTCCTAATGTTACCCAAGTTGTCTTTTTGGGTTTTCGACTTGTCCACGTTTTAATTATTTTTTTTTCTTCATTTTTCAAGCTTTCTGATTTTTTGGTGTAGAATAAAACTGCTCCAAAAGTGGGCTTCATACTACAAAATTTAATCAAACACAAAAAATACACCACCAATTTCCTAAAACATCCTACCCCATGCAAACTAGAAATCCAAGCATAGCATGTCATGCCACCAAACATCCATCCAAAATCATCCCTCAACAATAAAAAACCAACATCATCAACAAACAAGAAAAACAACTACCAATGAAAATCATGAAATGCACCGAGGAAATATAAGAATGAAGACTCCCTAAGTGCTCACTACTCCCTCCCTATACTTAACCAATGCAAAGTCTCCAATGCACAAAAGTCATGTCAGAACATCATTGAGGTAGGGAAAATGGTGATACTCACTCTCGCGGTCCTGAAGGGCCTTCATCCCCGTGACTTGTGAAGCTCATATCTGTGTATCCTGTTGCTCAAAGTGTTACCTCGATGCTATCCATCCTCGAACTAAGATCTTCTAATTGCGAGCACATTCCTCCTATCACTTGGACTACCTCTTGCAACACTTAAGTAGAGCTCAAAAGCATGTCCCCAAGTGATTGTAATTGGTTAATGATGTCTATGGATATACAAGGAAGATAAGAGTGGTGAGATGATCATAAACAAGGCATGACCTACAATTCAATAAGTAAACATCCTCCCAAATAACCCTACCATTCAAAACATGATAATCTAAGCATGTTGGCTATTTAAACAAGAACATTCCTCATCAAATAACAAACGTATGTAAGTTATCACCAACCCATCAATAAGATCATGCAATCAAGATTCATCGTCTCCTAGATAACCCAACCATGAAGAACATATCTTTCAAGCATAATAGCACAACAATCCTCCCAACACTTTCTTCAACACAAGTGGGAGGTCATCGTCATACCTCTCAAAGTTATATTTTTAAGCACAGTGCTTCCTGTCTACAATTAAGTAGATTATGGCAAGTTGGGGTCATCCACGAGAAGAGGGATATTTTCAAGTGTTTAAACATATATAGGAGAAAACATACTAGATATAAGCATATATAGATACATAAAAAAGCATGTAAAATTCGGGGGGGGGGGGGGGGGGGGGGTTTGGTTGGTTTTTGGTCCTAAATTATCAAATTGAAAGACAACAACTAGCAAAGCAAGAGAACTATGCTAATCATGCAACAACAACTAAATAGATGATTAAAACAACAATTAACTAAGCCTTGGGGGCAATCAACTTCCACTTTCAAACTTTCTATAGCTCATTAATTCGTCCACTCATTCAATTACATTTATTGTCTATTGGTAATGCTATCACTTCTCATTCGAAGATCAACATTCATTCCTTCTTAATAGTAGTTTGCAAAGACAAGCAACGACCATTTGCAAACCTCATTGATGATCACCCTAGGCAAACAACACCATAGAGGTATTTCATCAATGGAATTTTCCCCAAAGGATCCTAGGTTTGATAACAACAAGCCTTCTACCAAAGACAGCCATTTAACCAAACAAAGCATTTATTAGGTTAAACCTAGAACAAACCACATTCAAGGTTCAACCTTTCTTTGCATCTATGGGATAAATATGATAACAATCCACATTAACATACTCATCTAGCAAGAATCGCCACACATTATACACGAGAAGTTCTAAATCCATACTTTTGGATTTCATGTTAAATAAGCTAAGAAATTTGCAACTTTCCTAACACCCTAACACTTCAATCATACAAACATTTCATATACTCAAACAACCTATGGTATAAATGAGGCAAAACACAACATTAATGGCATAATAAATGTTCTCCAATAAATGTTCATAAATGAGCAAATATAGAATCTTACTACATAAGTTTGGAAGCTTCAATCAATTGCTCCCAAGAACTAGTTTAACTAATACAAATCACACTAACCTTCATGGATGAATTCACACATAAACAAAGAGGGAAAAATGAAAGAAAATGGAGAAATAGGGTTGGGAGAGGAGGAAATTCGGCCAAGAAGAAGTGGATATGAAGTGGGTGGCCAAAAATTTCTTTTATAGTAGAAGAGGGAGGAAAGGAAAAGCAAAAATCAAAAGTGTAGCAGGATCCCGCCCGGGCGGGCTGCTCATTTTCACCCTTGTGTCGTCATACCTTCAAATTCTCAATTCTTTTTGTCTTCAATCTTCAAAGCTACTCTTCAAATCATCAAAGTCTTCAAAAGGTTATCTTCAATGGTCTCCGGTCTTCAAGTCTCGATGTTCTTCCTTTGTCACAAAATATTCACTTAGAAAGAGGTAAAAGAGCGTAAAGTCGTTCTTACCTCTCCTAAGAGAATTTTACTACCACAGAAACCCCCCTCTAGCACCATTTATTTTGTTCTAGCACCGGTTTTTTCCTAAAAGAAAACCGGTACCTAAGTAACCGATTAAACGGTTTCACCGGTTAGAAAAAAACCGGTGCTAAATTCCTACTTTTAGCACCAGTTTTTTTGTTAGCACCGGTTTTTCCATCGGTGCTAATATGTACCATGATAGCACCGGTTTTTTTGTTAGCACCAGTTTTTCAACCAGTGAAAATTTAGCACCGGTTTATTTTTGTTAGCACCGGTTTTTCAACCGGTGATAATTTAGCACCGGTTCTTTTTGTTAGCACCGATTTTTTTCTTAGCACCAATTTTTTAACCAGTGCTAAATTATTTATGAAGATGAAAAAAAATCCCTTCCTCTGAAAGTGACAGTGTGCTGCCGCTTTTAGAGGAAGGGAAAAAGACCCAAAATTAACAATTTATTTCCACATTAATTTAATAATAAAATCAAATTTACAAAATTGATAATATAGAAATAAAATCGAAAAAGTTATGATACAAAATTAATAATCAATGGGACTAAACATAACTATCACAAACATAACTATCTACGGGACTAAACATAACTTTAGCTTGAACTGGCAATTGAATCATGTGGCGTATACACATAAAATCACAAGGTTAAACCACACAATTAATCTTCAATCTATGATCCTTAAAAATGCTCAGATGTACCGAAAAGGTTCCATACAACTACAAACATCAATTTAGTTTGCAAAAATGGTAGGGGGTGAAGGTAAATGTAACTAAATTAGTAAATCTTACCTTCGAAGGCTTATTGTATGTTCAGAAGCTAATGCGTGGAACATACTTAAGACAAATTAGAAATCCTCTGTATAGTCAAATAGACAAAGGAATCAAACATACATACAAACGGGCTACATAGTTTAGATCTAAATAAACATGGAGAAAAAAATGAGTAATACAAACTCCACTTAGCACACAAGTCTATCTCATTATTTTTTACCTTACGATTTGAAAATAATGTCACAAGCAGCCTATATAAATAAGAAAAGGTTTAGTGAATGCCTACTGACTAGCTCCGCCATGTCAATTCACCATATGTTTAGCAATACCCAAATGTTAAGCAAGAAAACTCAATGTGTTCAACAATAACAAAACAATGATAGTGTGATACCTCTGCCTTTGATATCTCATATGCAGTTTCAAGCTATTTAAGGGCTTCTTCATTTGCCTAAGATATACTTTTACATTGACATAATAAATAGGAAAAATTAGCATATGCTTGATTCATGGTATAACGACAGAGTCATTCGGTCCTTGAAGCATGTGATCTTCATTCATTTGTGCCTCCTCCACCAACTTTGCAATTTCTTCGTTCTGTTGAGCAACTACATAGTTCACAATAAAACCGAGAATTAAAAGTACCATGAACTATTTAGCAGAAACATGATATGAATCACAAATATAAGCATATGTTTAAATTCAAAGCTTCTCTAATGCGTAAAAAGTGACACACGATCATGTATGGTCTACTAGCATTATTGTTATAAGTTAGAAAGATTAAGTTTCTACATAGATGCTCCGAACCAATGCAGGAGTTGTTCAAGCAAGTCTTTAGTTATATCTACTGTCCATTGTACTACCAAGCGGAAAAGGGGAAAGGTTCATTATCATTGACTTTACTAATGCCCTTATTGATTTACTCAAGACTAAGAAGGGTTCACAATTTGAAGTGACGTCCAATTTACCAATTAAATAGAACGCTAACCTTCTACCAGGTATAATGTATGCATATGATGCTCTTCGAACCTGCATACAAATGGCAAAAGTCAGTGATCAACTGGAAAAATCTTAGCCATCTTGCTCTACCAAAGCTTTCTCACCTAGTTTTTAGAGATGATATTCATTAGAACATTGAAATTCATTCAAGCTTTCTCAGCACATTTTGCAACAAAAAGAATGCTTGAAGGAGTGCCCATATTGGCAATTTCTGTTGATGGATTTGACTATTGAATTGACATCCAGAAACATATCAAGAATATGAAAGATTGGCAATTACGTAGTTCTTGCAATTTTTCCACAATCAGCATTACCTCAAGTTGCATGTTAAATCAAATGAGCATTACAAGCTAGGGACAGGAAATTGACAACATGAGCACAAATAAATACTGTTTACATCATATCCTAATATTTTGTTCTCCTTTTTGGCCTTGTGTTTTGATATTCGCTTCATTTCTTCCACCTAAATGCACAAACCAACCGATTAGCCAAAAGCTATATTCAGTTCCCAACTATATGGGAAACAATTCCAAGTGACAAGGAATAAAATAAAAGTTACACCTCTTGGCATGGATAAGTTAGAATCTTGTATAAGCTATACAATAACATTTGTGACTAGTTAAAAGCCAAGTGAATTCACCATATGCTACATCAGTTCTCAAAGACTAGAAGATAGGTGTAATAGTGAATCAAATAATGCAAACAGATCATATGAGTACAGTGAGTTCCATCTGATTGACAACACATAAGAACTAGAACGCTGCTCCTTTAAATGTTTATATACAGATCCTAAGGCACATTAAGGTTTCCTCCCAGGAACAAGAAGTGGCAGTAATATCTTAATTACAAAACTAAGAAATTTTAGTACTCAAAGAAATTCACCACGTTAATATTCTCAATCAAAATATGAAAAGGCACCAACGACATCAGATTATTCGAAAAACCAAGCAAAGTAGCCACAAGCAGAAAAAACTACAAAGAATCCAGTGATCATTACCTTTCCTCGGGCAACTTCCTTGGTTATCTGTCTAGCCCTCCACTCATCAGCTTCTTTGTCATATTTCTCAAACTCCCCGAGCTTCTGAATATACAAAAAACAAAACAATATAATTGAAATCAGAACCAACTCTAGAAACAACAACCAACTCTAGAAACAACAAGCATTGCAATAAAAAAGCAACATATAAAAAACCTCTGCCTTCTTCTCAGTAATCTGCTTCCTCCTTATCTTCCTCCACAGTTTATTCCTCTTGTGCTGCTGCAACTTATCTCCCAATATCACCACCGCACATTCTCCTCCCACGGAGATTTCTCATCCGCCGCAACTTGAAATGGTTCAAACTGAACCCTCAGTTTCGACATTAAAGCATTTGCTGCTTCTAGAGCAAGCGATTCATGAGAGTCCAATTCTATCCTATTTTCTACCAGTAGTTCCTTAAACCTATTAACAGAACTGTCATCATTTACACTCATTTCATCTTTTTTCACGATGTTTAACATTTCCAGCTCTTTCTCCCTGCAGACCAATCAAAATTAACCCTGGAATTTGAGAAATCTAATTTGATTGAAACATTTTACTGTTTTGAGCAGTTTCTTACAGTGCTTTAGCGAGGCTGAAGGTTTCGTGCAAGTTTTTTAGGGTCTCGCAGACGTTGCTGGTGTTCCAGAAGGCGCTCGACGGTAGGGAAAATGGAGGCAGTGGAACAGGAGCCCACGGCGGCGGGGTGAACTTGTCGAGCATGAAGGGATTCATCGGTGCATATAGCCACAATGTAAGATGTCGTGCTTCTTCAGCTTGTTTCAAGGCATTATTCATGCATCTGCCCTAGCTCCACCAACTCCTAGCTCTGCCCTAGCTCGGCCAGAAATCCACGCCTCCAGTCACCAGAAAGAACCGTACCCCTACCTCCGCCCTACCTCCGCCACCTCCTAGCTCTGCCACCTCTTAGCTCTAACCTAGCTCTACCAGAAACCCACACCACCAGCCACCAGAAAGAACCTAGCTCCACCATCGATGCCCTAGCTTTGTCACCTCCTAGCTCCACCACCCTCTACCGCCGCCCTAGCTTCGCCACCTCCTAGCTCCGCCAGAAACTCTATCCCCCACCGCACCATGCCGCTGTTCCACAACAGTCGCGCCACCGCTGACTCATCTCCAATCGAACCACCGCGCCCACACTGATTGAACCATCATCGATCATCGATTAGTCGAGCAGCAATGAGGAAAACTCGAAGGATAAATTTTTAAGAAAATTAAGAAATGAGGGCAGGGTTTCTTTTTGATTTTTTTCATAGGGGTATAATAGTTATTTCACTTATTTCCAACCATTTTTTAAATTTGTATTTATATATACTAATTAAAATGAAGTTTCACCGTGGATTAGTTAAAGTCAACTTAGTTGTTAGTGTTTAAGTATTGAAAATCGAGTAAAGTGTGACCGTTGATTAGTTAAAGTCAGCTCAGTCACTAGTCGAAGGTAATGGTAAATAAAAAAGGAATCGTGATAGTCTACGGGAATGGGCACATTGGCCCAATCCCGTTAATACATGGGAACATAATAATATACAACCCCTAGTCTATGTACTATAACTAGGAGACCAAAATGCTCGCCCCGTGGTGTTGACCGGGACTTGTGGAAAACATCCGAGATAAAACAGAGGGGCATGAGAACAAACTCACTAGCCCCCCAAACCATGCAACCTCTATACAACTGGGAGTGGTAATCGGCTCTTTAACCGTGGTTTGTTTCCTACGGTGTGATCCCAACCATCGCTAAAGTATGGTGACGGCACCGAAAAAAGAACAGAAAGGCATGAGAACAAACTCACTAGCCCCTCCTCTATGGAACCTCCATCCAACCGGGAGTGGTAACCGGCTCTTGACCCATGGTTTGTTCCCCACAGTTGTAATCCGAACCATTGCTAAAGTGCGGCGACGACCTTCGAAACCGAGAGTGATCTCGGCCTTCCAATGAATGAAGCAATGCGTCCTCTCCGGGTGGAGCTGGTACACCGCTTCTACCATGTACACACCTAAGATGAAGATAAATGGGTGTTATTGGCCTTTGGTAACGATCTCTGTGTGGGTGCCGAGGTTTTTTCTTTGGAGATGGGAGCCAGTTGACCGTAGTCGATGGTGCTCCCAGTTGCTCCCCGCGGATAGACCTCCTAATGATAAGAGACCGAGCATGACTTCTACCGCGCACGCCCCGTGTAACGGTTTTGTAACCGTTCTCTCCATTTTTGGCAAATGGACAGCCCTATGCCATTTTACACTTTTCAGTGCAGCGCAGGCAAATCGCGCAACCGTCAAATCCAAGTATCTCAGCTAGCAGTGGGTTAAATAATTTCGCGTATGCTAATTAATTAATCCACTACCCAATTCAAGTAATTGTGCAACCAAATGATGAAAGGTTACACCCCACTGGATAGGGAAAATCCGTGATCCACAATTTCAGCCCAAAAGGGAAGGCTGAAACTCTCCACATTTCCATAAATATATATATATATATATATATATATATATATATATATATATGTATATTTCCCTGACCCTTAGCCCTCGAACCACTGGCCCTCAAGACCACTCGGACCACTGGCCCTAGAGAACTCTTGGACCACTGGCCCTCGAGACCTCTCGAACCGCTGGCCCTCGAGACCTCTCGAACCGCTGGCCCTCGAGACCTCTCGAACCGCTGGCCCTCGAGACCTCTCGAACCGCTGGCCCTCGAGACCTCTCGAACCGCTGTCCCTCGAGACCTCTCGAACCTCTGGCCCTCGAGACCTCACGAACCTCTGAACCTTGAGACCTCTCGAACCGGTGGCCCTCGAGACCTCCCGAACCGGTGGCCCTCGAGATCTCTCGAACCACTGGCCCTCGAGACCTCTCGAACCACTGGCCCTCGAGACCTCTCGAACCACTGGCCCTCGAGACCTCTCGAACCACTGGCCCTCGAGACCTCTCGAACCACTGGCCCTCGAGACCTCTCGAACCACTGGCCCTCGAGACCTCTCAAACCTCTGGCCCTGAGACCTCACGAACCTCTGGACCTCGGGACCTCTCAAACTGGTGGCCCTCGAGACCTCCTGAACCGGTGGCCTTCGAGACCTCTCAAACCAGTGGCCCTCGAGATTTCTCAAACCACTGATCCTGAAGACCTCTCGAACCACTGGCCCTCGAGACCTCTCATACCACTGGCCCTTGAGATCTCTCAAACCGGTGGCCCTCGAGGGAGTGAGCCGCTAGGGTTTAAGGTTAAAGGGTTTTTTTTTCTTTTTTCCAGACCTACCTGCGTTGGTCAATTTCCAAACTGGGCCAATTTTCAAAAATCCATCAGGTTTGAAACTGGGCAAATAACCATCCAAATAATCATCCCTTAATGAGAATACTGCTCCCTCCATTCGTATCCTTTATTCTTATGACTGATGATTCCTTATGAGTGTTCATGAGGCAGTGGAATAAGCTTGGTTGTTAGTATAAAAAATAGGGCAGGCTTGGCATAAGATCCAATTAACACGAGTAAACAAGGATGGGCATTATCCGGGATTTGAACACAAGCGTGGCTGGGGGTTACCATGGTCTGGGCACTAACAAAGCCGGGGGGCAAGATCGGGTTCTGAACACAGGCTAGGACAGAATTTTCCCAGGTTCTAAACACATGCGAGGCCGGAAGGTGTCCGGGATCTGAACACACGCAAGGCTGGGTGTTTACCGGGGTCTGTACATAAGCGAGGCCGGCTGTTAGGCCGAGATTTAGACACAAGAAAGGCCGGAATTATCCAAGGTTCTAGACACAAGCATGGCCGGAAGGTGACTGAGGTTTGAACACTAGCAAGGCCGGGTGAATACCGGGGATTGAACACGAGCTAGGCCGGTGGGATGCCCAAGTTTTGGACACTAGTTTACTCACATTAACAAGAACTCAGCCAAAAATCTGACACATATTTTTTATCCCTGCAACTCATCAATATTCCTTCTATCTACCAACAATAGCCTTTTCTGCACATAAATCCGCACATGGACAGATAGTTTCCCACACAAACAACACATATAGACCATGTAGGGAGTGAAATCGTCACCATATGGACACTAAATCTTCACAGAACAAAGTTCTGCCCTCACAAAATCCACACTAAATTCCTCAGCAAAATCCACCCTAATTCCCTACCTTTCCATAGCCGGCCACGCAAAATATAGTTTTGCATAGTTTCCACGAAATAGACATGAAAACAGCATTTATGTACACATATTATGCAACCCACAGTACCCTACAAAGTTCTGCAGAACATAGTATCCTACAAAATTGTGCTCCTTTTGAACACCACACTTTGCTATCCACAAAATAGAATACAAATCACATTATTATCCACGAGATGAAACCCAGAAGATAGAGTTGTACCACAAAACAGAGTTCCGCTCCGCACACATGGATTCACGAATTTAACACACGAATTCACGAATTCAACACACGGATTCTTTAATCACAATAGGCCTACCAGCGAGAGGTGAGGACTTACTTGAGACAATGCTGAATCTGTCACCGTCGGTAGTAGAATCGTCTTCCTCCTGTATCCACAATACTCCGTACTTCAAGACCGGTGGGCAGGTCTTCTTCCCAGAGGACCCATGGTGAAGCTATGGGTCGTCAAAATCCCAGTCCGAGAAGTTGAAGATACGAACTTCAAGGACCGGAAACCCAGTCTTCCTCCAGAATCGAGCTTCAAGATGGAGAAGCGATTCTTCCTCCAAGAAAACCTATAATCGAGGTATGGGTTTTCATAATCCAAGACCAAAATCTAGTTTTTCCCAAAATTACGAGCTACGGGTTTCAAAGGAACTTTGAGAAACCCATATCAAGTTTTTGCGACTTCAGAGAATGGTGAAATAGTTCGAGTTGGAAACCCTTTTATACCTTAAAATATTCCCGGCGAGGAGCCCAACATTATTGTCGGACTCCTCGCCAAAGATTAAGAGCTGCGGAATAGAAACTGGCGAAAATTGGACACGATGAACAGTGTCAGGGTTGCGCCCTATTTTTGCCTCAGACCTTTCTATATCAGCTTAGTCACTAGTGTTTCTATACAGAGAGAGAGTCAAGTAAAGTTTGACCATTGATTAGTTAAAGTCAACTTAGTCACTAGTATTTATATATAGAAAGTCAAGTAAGGTTTGACCGTTGATTAGGTTCAAGTTGTCTCGAGTTCGGTGGAATATTTTTTTATGATTGAAGACTATTTTATCATTATATCTTTCTTTCTCTTTGTCACAACTACAAAAAACAATACCTATTACTTTGCCCCTTTTACCACGATTTCCCCCCTTAGCCCAAAAATTGAGGTAAAAAGTTCTTTTACCTTGGTGCTTGGAGGGCTTCATTTTCAGACCCACTGTTATTCTCTGGAGGCCAATATGAGGAAGGGTGAAGAGTGGGATTAGTTATGGCTTGTTGATGCAACTTCTTTTCATTATTAGTGTGGGCATTAACAGCTTGATTCCCAATAGAGATGAGAGGTGCCTTACTAAATTTATTCCCTGTGGGCTGCCAGTGAGAACTATTTTGGCTTTGTGGCAAAATATTTTCCCCTGATTTCCCATTGGTGTTCTGAAGGATAGCTCTACATTGATTTAGAGAATGTCCTAACTTAGCATAGTGATCACAGTAAAGTGGAACATCTTCATATTCAATTAAGTATTTCCTGTTATTTGTAACTGATCCTAATCTGATAAAGCTACACAGGGGTTTCAGCAAATCAACTTCAACACATAGTTTTATCGCTGACGGCCTTGTGAGCATTTCAGTGGCTAAGTTATTTTTGATAAAGCTGCCTATAGTATTACCAATTGCCTCAATTGAAGTAGAATTGTAGTAGTATAAAGGTACCTCTTTAATCGTGCACCAGATGGGTACAATAGGCGATTCTCTGTGAGTCAAAAAATCTGGAGACCATTTTAGCATTTTTAGTAGAACTCCATTGAAGTTCCAGACTCCTTTCATCTAGCATCTTTGGTAGTCATTGATCAGCTCGAACCTTATCAAAACATTCTTATAGTCAAGAGAACCTAATTGATAGCTACCTGTAATACCTACCATCCTGAAGGCTAGCTCCAGTTGGTCCATCGTGATTCTTCCTTTAGTGAATTTTCCGACCAGAGCATTTGAGTAGTGTGCAGATTGCTTGGCAATTTGGTCATCAGAGTAAAGACAGGCCAGATCGCCTAAATGTTCGGATTTGGGGCTTAGCTCTGGATTAGATGGCAAGGATATCGATAGCGGATGGGATTTGGTCTGGAGAGCTTCCATGAATGATTTTGGTGGATTTTGATTGGGAATAGCTTCTGCCATCGCAGCCAGCCGTGAGAGGCTGCGTAAGTCTGTCCGATGTTCGTGGCAGGGTTAGCTGTTACCGGCAAAGACAAAGGTGGAAGAGGAAAGTTGGTTACTGTACCAGGCGGAGGTTAGAGAGAGAAGAGAGAGAAGTGCACTTCAAAAGCATTCTCCTCATTCAAGCATAGAACAGGAATATTTCTCGATTTTTTATCCTTAAAGGGAATTTGTGTAACTCAAGGCTGTAATAGGGTTAAATTACTCTTTAAGAAAAGCGTAATAACGTGACTTACTTCGATATCCAAGAAAGTTTTACCACAATCATCCAAGATTGATTTTACCATTCCATTAGAATGCAGTATTACAACATTTACTACAACACCAGGTCCATCGAAGATGAAATTTGGTTAATAATGACGGTTGAATGGAATATATGTACGAAGGGTAATTATGATTCAAAGGGAATTGTTTCATATTCCACCAAGGAAAATGAAATGCATCTCTTGGAAACTATACCTATTGACTGCATACACGGTATGAATTTGTATGGAGCTCATTTTTTCATATTTCTACACGAGTTTTTCAACTTCTGGTATCGCAACCCAAGTCCAAAAGGTGTAATACAACGACGGTTGAAAATGACTTTCGTGAATCTTTACATTAGATAGTGATATTATTATTAACCGTCGTAAAGTATGCAACATTACAAGCGGATAAACTATAAGAGCCATATATTTGGCTTCTGTGACCGTCCAACGTTTAGGCATCTTGCCGAGTCCATGTTCAGATTTTGGAACATGTGATGGACGAAAGTTCTGAACCTGAAACTTTAAAACGCAGTGCAACTACGCTGTTATTGGGTATTCCGATACTAGTGTAATTTACGCGCGCATTATTGATTATGATTTATTATTATTATTATTATTGTGACCGTTCAACGTTTAGGCATCTTGCCGAGTCCATGTTCAGATTTTGGAACATGTGATGGAAGATGGTTCCAAACCTAAAACTTTAAAACGCAGTGCAACTATGCTGTTATAGGGTATTCCGGTACTAGTGTAATTTACGCGCGCATTATTGATCAAGCATCCAGTAGTATTACAGTTTGGTTTATTTGTTTTGTTATTTTATAAGATTAATCATGCTTTATAATTATTATTTATTTTTGTTTAATTTAATTAATATGAGTAACTAATTTATTTATTGGCATGGAATAACGAGCATTAGTTAATGAATCGTTAGATCTAATTGTTATATAACTGATTCCTATATGTTCTTGATTGTTCTTGGTTTAATTTATTCCTTATGTGTTCATACCTGATCAACTTGAATATTATTAGGAGAATGCTAGCTAATTCCACCGATGCATAATCGTTAGAGAGTAAGTAGCAAATTCTTGTGAAAAACAGAAACTTATGCATACTGTAACAACAAGATGGGGAACTATTAAGCGTGTATTACTACTTGCAAATACTTGAGTAATTGTAGTATTGGGTTCTTTTCAGTTTTAATGCTGATATGATGGTTGTAGAAACGTTTGCTTTGCTCTAATATCAACTGATATGATGGCCACATAAACTTTTATTTTGCTTTGATACAAACTGATACGAATCTCCTTACGAAAACTCTATTTTATGGAATTTTGAGAAGCACTATTAACGAAGGTTGATTGAAGCAGCCTCTTGAAATCAAGAAGGCAGGGACGAAGTCTAGTCAAGAACACAACTTTAAAAACTTCACTAACACAAAGGACTAATTATCATGAAACCATGCACTAGTTTCACAAATTGTTCACTGACTAGCCCGCAAGATTAGCTCACAGATTTGAAGGATATTGCTAACTTAATTAGCCTGCGGGATTAAGTAATAATGGAATGCTTGCAAGCAAAGAGTAATAACTCAAATTCTGAATATATGATGTATAAAACTGTGATTGAATTCGTCCAAGGTCTCCCCTATTTATAGGTAGAAGTTCGGCCAATACAAATCAGAAAGAAAACATGACTTGCTAATTCCTATCGGAAACTGGAATAACTTATGGCAGATTTAAGAAGGTAAAACCATATTAAACTAAAATGCCTAATTTAATCGTAATTATGTCCAAATTCATCCATGTAAATCAATCCAATTATAGGCTGAATTCTTAAATAAATCTGCATTATGTAAACCTACCAAATCAAATCAAATTTAGAACTCCTAATTACAATGATTCAAAATTAACTCTAAATATGAGCACATTACCTCACTAAAAACCCAGTAGAAAAAAGAGTATAGTGTCAAGCTCCTAAAATACTAAGATAAGAAAACTATAGAAAAATGATATTTTGATATTGTATCAAATGCTATTGAGGCGTGTATTTTGTTTAGTGAATAACTTCAAGGGTCATCTTGATAAGATAATTAGTTTTTTAATTATATATTAATCAACTATCAAAAAAGCAAGAAAGAATTAGGAGGGTTCAACAAATACGTGTCGTCCTACAACTGATACATACACATGATTTGATTTATCACTGCGTCAATGATCAATGTTTATCTAATATGAGTTATTCTAAACTGATTACATTCTTCATATATTTTCTTGATCTTATATATGTTAGTTTTCATGATTAGTACTCCTTCCGTCCCAACCGAATCCGCATATTTTTTTGTCAACTTAAGGCATGTTTGACCATAAATTTCAATTAGTATGTAGACACAAATATCATCATGTGAGATATAGTTAGATTCGATGCATCATGTATTTTCTAAACATAAAATTTTAATACACTATTAATATACATAACTAAAGTTATCAGTGGTCGAATATGACCTGAGAAAATTAACCAAAAAGTGTGCATAAATTTAGTTGGGACATGGGGAGTAAAATTTTTCTAAAAATTAAGGCGTGGTGACTACTCTAAAGGTTCCATTTCTTGTGGGATCAACTCAACTTTATGTTGTATTAATCTCATCTTTAGAGTCTGCAAATTATTTTGATGAGTGAAACGACGTCACCACCCTCCTAGTCAGCATTTTTAATAGTTTCAAAAGGTTGGTTGAATTTGAAATGGGAAGGAGGCAGTAGTAGCCATGACATGGATGGATGCAATTTACAATTCGAAGACAGAAGGGAAAGTTTCAACCATTGTATTTATGAACAGCAAGCAGAAATTTCGCAACAATGATCAGCTGTGAAGAGTGTAGAGTCCTCGGGTGTTGGACTTATTTATGGCATATTGCGAATTCTGGTGATCTGGTGTTTTAACACCGGTATTCAGGATTTCCGAACAAATGTTTCTGTCCACGAATTATGGAGCATATTATGGAGTATATTTATGCGATCAAATCAGAATATTGTGAAGAATATTATCTTATTTCGTGGCAGTCTAATTCTGGTAAACAAATATTCCTGTAATATTTAGGAATTGATTAAGTAGTTTATTTATGGTACAAGTCCTATTGATGTAGGATTGTCCATTTAAATACCAGATTAGAAATAGATCTTTCCTTAGTTTAGAAGTCTATGTATGGTAGAATTAGACAAGGAAAGAGGTTCACAGAAGGCAGGATTGCGATGGAGATAAATACAAGAAAATACAACGCAATCAACGACGCGACCAAGATCTATTCTCTACGTGAGAACTTTGGAGCGATCGGTCTGTGGTTTTTGGAGGAGTGTTTATTCATCCGACCAAGTTCGTAAAGATCATAAACAAGGAAGTCTTAATTCCTCGGGAGGAGGAGATCCAGGGAGATGTGTTGATTGTGAGGGTTCAACAACGTAGGATCGACAGTGAGGGGAGCTCACAACATTCACTCTGTAGGTTAGCAATGGATTAGAATTTAAGTTAAGCTTCTTGTACTAAAGACTGCTTTCTAGTGAATGGTTTCTGATCTGGGCAAGGCCCCGCAGATGTAGGTGTGTTTACACCGAACTGCGTAAACAAGTTGTGTGTGCACTGCGTATTTTACTTTATGTTTTAACACCAAATGCTAAACAACTTGTAAAAGTATAACAATAGGTGGAACGGAATTTCAATTGGTATCAGAGCAAGGCACTTGCTGACCCCTATACAGGGAGAGTGAGATCAGGTTTCACCATGGCACCAAAGTAGGGGGCGTCAGTCACGCGACCATCGTTGCTGGAACAAGGAAATTATGCTTACTGGAAGGCACGTATGAAAGTGTTCATTGGAGCTCTAGATGATCAAGCTTGGAACTATGTCATAAATCAATACACTCCACCTGCTAGTGACGCAACTGAAGGATCAAGCTCCACTGCCACTAAACCATTCTCTAGATATTCCACCGAGGAGCATAAAGCACACGTGTCCAACTCAAAAGCATTGAATGCCATCTTTACGGCTGTGGACGAAGATCAGTTTAAGATGATTTCAAACTGTGAGACTGCTAAGGAAGCGTGGGATGTGTTACAGACTTACCATGAGGGGACAAGCTCTGTAAGAGAATCAAAGCTGCAGTATTACACGTCAAAATTTGAAGAACTAAAGATGCGTGAAGATGAGACCATTTCTGAGTTCAATGGACGAGTCTGAGATATTGCAAACAAAGCTTTTCAGTTTGGAAAAAAGTACAAAGACCAAAAGCTTGTCAGGAAAGTGTTAAGAACTTTACCTCCACGGTTCAACATGAAGGTTACAGCAATTAATGAGAATGGAAGGATAGGGACAATGACACTTGATGAACTGATGGGATCACTGGAATCTTATGAGATGGAGATGCTGCAAACAAAAGCAGGAAAGAAAGAGATGGCTTTCTCGAGCAGAACCTCTGAAAAGTTGGAAGATCATTCAGATAATGAAGAGTCCGATGAAATTGCAAACTTAACCAGGAACTTCTCCAGATTTATGAAGAAGATGGGGAGGAAGCCACAAGAGAAGTCAGGTGGTAACAAATATCCAACCGCAAACTCCACTCCCAGATTTGGCCAAGCAATTGGTGTTGAAACACCAAAGTTTAAATCGACAAATCCAAACCTGAACAGAAAAGTCCAGTGTAGAGAGTGTGAAGGTTTTGGGCACATACAAGCTGAGTGTGCAAATACGCTTAAAAGGCAAGGAAAATCATATACCACAACCTGGAGTGACGATGACGTAGGAGACGAGTGTAAGGACGGAGAGGAGTACACCAATCATGTTGCTTTTGGCGTGTCAGTGGCGGAGTTAGAAGATTCTTTCGAGGAAGGTTTCAGTATGATGAATGATGATGAAAGTGGTTCCTCAGATGAAGAAACTAGGAGTATTAGTGATGACGACATTCGCAAGGAAAGCATGGAAATGTACAAGATGTGGTTAAAAGTAGCGGATGAAAACAAAGTGCTCAAGTCTGAGAACAAGAGACTGAGTGACGAAGCTAAAATAAAGGAAGTTGAAAAGGAAAAGGCAATCGGGGAACTGGAAAGCTTCAAAAAGGAATTTGCTGGAATGGTGCAACGAGCAGAGGCAGCAGAACAATCTATTAAACGACTCAATACTGGAAAGGCTAAGCTCGAAGATTGTCTAAGAATGGGACAGACGACCAAATATGGAATTGGTTATGAAGGATCTATACCGGCAAATTCATGGAGGAACAAGGCAGATCAAGGTGCACCAGCCTCAAGAAAAACTGAGAGAAATTGCCCTATCAAAAGGATCAGATTATGCGGATACTGTGGAGTACAAGGACATGTAAGAAATAGATGTTTTCAGCTGCTTCGGACATTAGCTTTCAACTCAACAGATCGGAGATTCAACACTGTAACAAGGTATGATAAAAGGCACTGGTACAATACTGGTGGATACAGAACCAAATTTCTAAACACACGGGATAACCAAAGCCCACACCACATCGCTCGACCAACACGCCAGGTATGGATTCGAAAAACTCAAGATGTGTGTTTTTCAAGTTTTGTTTTCTTTGGGGCACATAGAGGGAACTCTTGGTATTTTGATAGTGCTTGTTCAAGACATATGACTGGGGTACCTGAATTCCTGCGTGAATTTAAACCTGGATTTGGAGGACATGTGAGATTTGGAGATGGGAAACGCAGTAGAATAATCGGCAAAGGTGAGTTATCCATCAAAGGGCTACCGGTTTTCCAAGATGTGTTACTCGTGGAAGATCTGAAGGCAAACTTATTGAGCATCAGCCATTTATGTGACAATGAAATGAGTGTGTTTTTTGACAAGGAGAAATGTGTAGTAAATCATGGGACTGGAACATTCACTGGATCAAGATCAATGGATAACTGCTATCTGCTCGACCAAGTCATCACCTGCTTGAGTTCACAGAAGGAAGTCAGTACTCTGTGGCACAGAAAATTGGGGCACATAAACTATAAATCCTTAGCACGAATTTCCAGACTAAAGGCAGTCAGAGGGATTCCCGAAATCAGTGACAACAGGGGGGTTGTATGCGGGTCATGTAAAGAAGGAAAGCAAATCCGGATTCCTCACCATGCAGTACACGATGTTTCAACGTCACGACTTTTGGAACTACTGCATATAGATTTAATGGGACCGGTAAACACTCCCAGTGTAGCAGGGAAGAAGTATATTTTCGTATGTGTAGACGATTTCTCGAGGTATACGTGGGTATCATTTCTAAAGAAGAAGTCAGAGGCTGCGAATGTTTTCAAGAACTTGGCTCACAGACTACATGTAGAAAAAGGATCCACCCATGTACGAATCGCACGAATCAGGAGTGATCATGGAAAAGAATTCAAAAACTCGAAATTTCAGGATATTTGCGAGACACTTGGAATACACCATGAGTTCTCTGCTCTCATAACTCCCCAACAAAATGGTATAGTAGAAAGGAAGAACCGAACGTTGCAGGAAATGGCAAGAGCAATGTTAGCCGAGAAAAAGATTCATGCTAGATATTGGGCTGAGGCAGTACATACAGCATGCTACACTGTCAACAGAGTATATCTGTGCCCGTTTACAGAAAAGACGCCATATGAGATCTGGAAAGGGAAGAAACCGGATGTGTCATATTTCCATGCCTTTGGGAGTAAGTGCTATATTCTGAAGGACCGAGAACCCTTAGCCAAATTTGATTCCAGGAGTGATATTGGTACGTTCCTGGGGTATTCTCCCACGAGTCGAGCCTTTCGAGTTCTTAACCATCGATCTGGAGTCGTTATGGAATCTATTAACGTGGTGGTTGACGACTCAGAAGAAGAGCTTTTGGGAGAAGGCGATATTGGTATTGAAACACCAAATCTTGATTCAGGAAATTCTACTGGTGTTGAAACACCAACACCGTCAACCGGTGTTGAAACTCCGGAAACTGTAACACATGACTCTGAACAGAGTCCGGCTAGATACATGCACTTGAGGGATCAACCGCGTGTAAATTATAGAGAATTGGCAGGACTATCATGTTTCATCTCTCTTACTGAACCAAAAAATTATAAAGAAGCTCTGCTCGATGAATTTTGGGTTTCGGCAATGCAAGAAGAATTACAGCAATTCGAGAGAAACAATGTTTGGTATCTTACCCCACGGCCGGCGAATGTGAATGTGATTGGAACCAAGTGGATTTTTAAGAACAAATCTGATGCGGATGGAAACGTCACCAGGAATAAAGCGCGACTAGTTGCTCAAGGGTACACCCAAGTAGAAGGGGTTGATTTCGATGAAACTTTTGCACCAGTAGCCAGATTGGAGTCGATCAGACTAATGTTGGCAGTATCATGTATTCTGGACTTTACTCTTCATCAGATGGATGTCAAGAGTGCGTTTCTGAACGGGCTAGTAAAGGAGGAAGTCTACGTGGAACAGCCTAAGGGGTTTGAAGACCCACATTTTCCTGACCATGTATATCGGTTGAATAAAGCACTGTATGGTCTAAAGCAGGCACCTCGTGCATGGTATGAGCGACTGACAACCTTTCTGATTCAGAAGGGCTATCGTCGAGGGGGAGTGGACCGAACACTGTTTGTGCTGCAGAAGGGGACAAATATTCTAATCGCACAAATTTATGTGGATGATATTGTTTTTGGATCCACCTCTTCGGTATTGGTGAAGGAATTTGTTGACTTAATGACTAAGGAGTTCGAAATGAGTATGGTAGGAAAATTGTCATATTTTCTGGGATTGCAGGTTACTCAGGAGCAGAATGGTCTTTTCATCAACCAACAGAAATATGCTGAAAACTTAATCAAGAGATTCGGACTTACAAGTGCAAAAGCAGTACGCACTCCAATGGCTACCACCGACAAGCTTACAAAAGATGAACTGGGTCAAAGTGTGGATCAAAAATTATACAGGAGCATGATTGGCAGTCTGTTGTACTTAACTGCAAGCAGACCAGACATCTGTCTGAGTGTTGGTATTTGTGCTCGCTATCAAGCTAATCCAAAGGAGTCACATCTGTCAGCTGTGAAGAGGATTATTCGGTATATAAGTGGAACAGTGGAGTATGGAGTATGGTTTTCTCGAAACAAGGATTCGCAGTTGGTAGGTTTCAGTGATTCTGACTGGGTCGGGAATGCTGATGATCGTAAGAGTACCACTGGTGGATGCTTCTTTGCTGGATCAAATCTTGTTAGTTGGTACAGTAAAAAGCAGAATTCTATATCATTATCTACGGCTGAAGCAGAATACTTAGCTGTCGGGAGTTGTTGTGCGCAGTTATTGTGGATGAAGCAGATGATGAGAGATTATGGGTTCAATGATGTGAGTTTGACAGTCCTGTGTGATAATAAAAGCGCCATTGATATTTGCAGGAATCCTGTGCAACACTCTAGAACAAAGCACATCGATATCCGACATCATTTTATCAGAGACTTGGTTGAAAAAGGAGAAGTCGCAGTCCAGTATGTACCAACAGCAGAACAACTGGCTGATATCTTTACAAAACCTCTGGATGGTGAGACGTTTGAAGGCCTCAGACAGCACTTGGGTGTCTGTCGAATGTAAGGTACTCTGATTTGTACTTTCTATTGTATTATTTACTGTTGTGTTGTTTCTTTTATAATATGGTGAAAAAGAAAAAAAATATGAAAAATCAAAAATATCAAAAATATGTGGAGTGGTGTTTAAACACCGAGGGAAATTAGAGAAAAGGAAATCAGACGGGCTGAAATTTGGGCCAGAAAAATTATGCTGATGGGCCTAAGTGTGCAATTGTTGTACTCAGAAAGAAGGAAAAGTAGAGTGGCTTTACGTTTTTCGAAAAAGGTAAGTGAGAGTGACAAGTGGTTGATTCCCACACAAATTCAACTTCCTCAACTGTTCATCTTCTCTAACCAAGCTCCCGCAAGTATCCTGCTCAGACTGAATTTTTTTAAATCCCACAAAACCGCACATTCCAAACAAAGCCCAGTGAACAATGGTGAATTTTACCCACAAAAGATGGTTTGGGGGTTTCTCAAGTGTGAAGATTCCGGAGAATCCTCGGGTCGAGGAACTTGACCCCGATACAGAAGTGAGAGAGCGCGCAGAAGGCCGAGAACAGACTATAATTCAGTGGGATAGAAGATACCGCCGCCGCCCTAAGCCAAGGTTTGACCATTCATTTGTTCGTGATGGTGTTTATTTTTCCTCTGTTTTGGAATTTGTTACTTGGATGGTACAAAACAAAGGTTATATTGATCTTAGAAAGTATAAGAGTTTGCATGGAAAGTTGAATGGGTTCAAGTTGGAAGATCTGTTAACCGGGAGAATTGGTGAAATTCAGGAAATTAGCAAATTTCATGCCTCACTAGTAGGAGTCAACTTTGGTGAGCAATATAAAGTGGGAGAAGATATAGATCAGTATTTTACAATTTATACTCGAATAGGATCCCTGCACAGGCCTGTCATTAGATGCCTGGATGATGATGTTGTGATTCAGCCCTGGATAAAAGTGGTAAAATCCACTGATTCTGCTATGGCTGGTAACACAGAGATAGGTTGTTTTGATGAACCCCTGTTTCAGATTCAAGAATCACTGAGACTATTGCCTATTCCTGTAGTGGAGATTAGTGACAGTGAGGAAGAAGCTGGTTGTGCAGGAGAAACTGATATAGATGACACATTGATGAACAAACCAGAGGATCCCCCTATGCTAAGTGAGGCACTGACAGAGTCTTTGCGGTCAGACTCTGAGATGGACGTTTCTGAAAATATTGCTGAAGACAGTGTGGATGGTGCTGATTTGTTTGATACTGGTGTTCAAACACCAGCGGAGAAGACAACTGTGAGGGAGAAATTGCCCACTGATCTTGATAGTAGTGTTGGAACACCACCAGAGACAAGTCCAGTCCAGGGACTCAAGAGGAAAAGAAAGGAGGTCGGTGTTAAAACACCACCTGAGTCTGGAGACAAATCTGTACCTCAGATATCTGAAACTTCCAGGGAAAGATTGGCCTCTGACTCCAAGAGAGTTCGAAGATCAAAGAGGTGCAGACTCAATAGTACAGCTGACAGTGAAGACAGTGATGAGCCTATTGGGCAAAAAATGAGGAAATTGCGTGCAGAACGGCTGAAGAAATCTGCTGAGCAAATGAAGACCAAGACACTACCTGCACCAGAGGTCAGTAAGGCTATATGCAATGAATTTTATGATGATGCGAGCCAAGAAAAAATGGAGTTTATGTGGCTACTAGCAGAGAGGCCAGCAGATGCTGAGAAGTACCGAGAATGTGGCTTTACTGATTTTTTACAGTACCTCAAAGTACTTAAAGCTGCCACGTGTTTTACCGAGTACAATAAACAGATGGTGATGGAGTTTTACTCGAATCTGAAGGAGGACTGTGAAAGTGAAGATTCCCCTTGGTTTCACAGAGTGTACATGCGTGGGGAAGTATTTGAGTTCTCCCCTGAGGCTGTGAATAGATGTATGCAGCGTGGAAATTCCAGTAATGTCCAAACGGTGTTCCAACACCAGATGCCAGAGAACTTTGATGATGTGGCAGTTGAGTTAACTGGTGGGGTGGAAAGAACTTGGCAACTGACGGGCAGACAGCAGATTCCTGCATCAAATCTTACATCCAGATATTATTGTCTGTATATGGTAGCTGTTCACAACTGGATCCCTTCGGTGAACAATACATGTGTGACCAAAGAAATGGCAACTCTTCTCTATAGTCTGGGAGCGTGGCATAGGGTCAATTTGGGAAGGCTGGTATTCAATGATGTTTTGGACTGTGCTCGGAAGACTAGGAAGGAAGCCCTAGTACATCCCTGTGTCATCTCCATGGTCCTGCAAAAAAGAGGTGCAGCTGCAAGAGAATCTGATGAAGTGGTTGCTACTCAAGCCTTACGGCCTACACTCAGAACTTTGAGCGGTCGTATTGTGAAGGATCTACCCTGGATGCCTCCAGCACAAGCATGCTCGGATGAAGGCGGAGCTCGATTGAGAGCCATTGAGGCGAGAGCAGCTGTTTGTCAAGAGCTTCTTGGACGTCATCAAGCTGCCATAATAAAGATTTAGGGGGAGTTAGCTGCTCTGGAGGCTGAGCGAGGAGACTTGTTGGCAGCAACTCAGACTGAAAATGGGTCGAATGATAGTGCTTCGGACAGTGCTGGGTCAGATGACAGTTTGGAATAATTGGTTTCCTTGGTTTTTTCTTGGTTGTTCTTGACATATTGATAAATTCAGGGGGAGAATTTTGAATGATTTTGTGTTTAAATGATTCTGATTTGATTGTGATTGATTTCTGTTCGGTCTGAATATTTGTGCCATCTGGGTGCCTATGTTATTTGTGATGATGAATTCACCAATATTCCAAGGGGGAGATTGTAGGGTCCTCGGGTGTTGGACTTATTTATGGCATATTGCGAATTCTGGTGATCTGGTGTTTTAACACCGGTATTCAGGATTTCCGAACAAAGGTTTCTGTCCACGAATTATGGAGCATATTATGGAGTATATTTATGCGATCAAATCAGAATATTGTGAAGAATATTATCTTATTTCGTGGCAGTCTAATTCTGGTAAACAAATATTCCTGTAATATTTAGGAATTGATTAAGTAGTTTATTTATGGTACAAGTCCTATTGATGTAGGATTGTCCATTTAAATACCAGATTAGAAATAGATCTTTCCTTAGTTTAGAAGTCTATGTATGGTAGAATTAGACAAGGAAAGAGGTTCACAGAAGGCAGGATTGCGATGGAGATAAATACAAGAAAATACAACGCAATCAACGACGCGACCAAGATCTATTCTCTACGTGAGAACTTTGGAGCGATCGGTCTGTGGTTTTTGGAGGAGTGTTTATTCATCCGACCAAGTTCGTAAAGATCAGAAACAAGGAAGTCTTAATTCCTCGGGAGGAGGAGATCCAGGGAGACGTGTTGATCGTGAGGGTTCAACGACGTAGGATCGACAGTGAGGGGAGCTCACAACATTCACTCTGTAGGTTAGCAATGGATTAGTATTTAAGTTAAGCTTCTTGTACTAAAGACTGCTTTCTAGTGAATGGTTTCTGATCTGGGCAAGGCCCCGCAGATGTAGGTGTGTTTACACCGAACTGCGTAAACAAGTTGTGTGTGCACTGCGTATTTTACTTTGTGTTTTAACACCAAACACTAAACAACTTGTAAAAGTATAACAATAGGTGGAACGGAATTTCAAAGAGAAACAGATCAAATGTGAGAAAATTTAAAAACTACCACCACTTGGTATGGAAGATCCAGCACATAAAATGAGCTAGGAAACCATTGGTGGTTACTAAAATGTAAACCGCGCACTTTTTTCAATGTTTTTAAATAAGATGATATTGATTGCTTAGTCAAGTCAATGTCCATGAGTATATAAGAAGATGAAAAGGATCAAGTCAAACTGAATACAGAATAGTGTGTAAATTCTCCCCATTCAACACAGTTATAAGATTAAGAAAGCAAAAATGAACTAATATAATTTCCTTTTATATTAATGTAAAGAACTAGACAGGCAAACAAAATTTCAGAATTTTTAACAGACTTTTACTATAAATCAAGTCTAAAACTAGTACAGCTGATTCAATGTAGCAGAAGGAGATGTAAGGATGAAGAACAATAGAAAACCTTTACTTTGAGATGTCGCCCCAATTATGATTCTTAATGACACCCCGTAAGGGCAACATAATGACAAGACTGACCCATATGAAGCTGTTGGTATGCCTTGAATACTGTAATAGCCGCTTCTGCGACCCTAGCCTGGAATACAACTACATCTACAATTATGATAAGAATATAATTCCAATTCCAATTTGGACTGATGTTGATTTGGGCCGAATTGTATTTTGTTCCAATCCCAGTTTGTTAGGGTTTAGTGGAGACACTATATAAAGTGTCTCTCTTCTCTCTATAAACAATTAATTCTGTTCTGCACTTAGATAGGTAGAAATCTGGCCAATTTCTTGGCGTCTGTAACCTGCTACCTATTATAGTGAATCCGTCTCCCGTGGATGTAGCCAAATTGGTGAACCACGTAAATCTTGTGTCTTGTTATTTTTGTTCATATTTTCTGTTCTTTCTCCATTTCGCACAACAAACTGGTATCAGAGCGATTTCTTTTTCCGGCGATATCCGTAGTGGGTAGATCGGATTCTGGGCTCATCAGATCGGGGCTGATCGGGGAGAAAGATGTCTGGGTTGAACGTGAAGATCGACAAGTTTACTGGGAGAAACAGTTTCAGTTTATGGCAGATCAAGATGCGAGCTTTGCTGAAACAGCAAGGTTTGTGGACTCCGCTGACGAAGGATTTCGCGAGCAGTTCTGGCGATGTTGTGAGTCTGGAAGAAAAGGCACACTCGACGATTATGCTTTGTCTCGCGGACGAAATCATCACTGAGGTCTCAGATCAGGAGACTGCTGCACAACTGTGGCTGAAGTTGGAGAGTTTGTATATGACGAAATCTCTAACCAACAAGCTGCTTCTGAAACAATGCCTCTTCGATCTCCGAATGCAGGAAGGTACACAACTCAGAGACCATCTAGAGCAATTGAATACTTTGTTATTAGAATTGCGAAATATAGATGTAAAAATTGAAGATGTAGATGCTGCTTTGATTTTGCTAGTTTCTTTACCACTTTTGTATGAGAATTTTGTTCAGTCATTTATTGTTGGTAAAGATTCTGTGTCTCTAGAGGAAGTAAGATCCTCTCTCCATAGTAGAGAGTTGCGACATAAGGCAAACAGTACAGGTACAGAAAGTCAGGCCACTGGCTTGTTTGCTAGTGACGGAAACACAAAAGGCAAGGAAACCGGCAATAAGAAGAAGGGCAAGAAGTTATCTTCAAAGGGTCCCAAGGCCAATGATGTTTGTAACTACTGTAAGGAGAAGGGGCATTAGAAAAAGGAGTGTCCGAAGAAGGCTAGTAAATCTGGGAGTACATCTGGTACTGCTGCTGTGGCTGAAGGGGATTTCAGTTCTAAAGATGATTTTGCTCTAGCTGTTACTGGGCAAAATAATCATTTTAATGCGTGGTTTCTTGATTCTGGGGCATCTTACCATGTATGCCCAAGGAGAGATTATTTCTCAACTTATGAGCAAGCTGAGGGCATCATTACTACGGCAAATGGTGTTGCGTGCAAGGTAGTTGGGACTGGTTCAATCAAGATCAGGACGTATGATGGTAGTTTCTGTACTTTGAACGATGTCAGGCATGTTCCATCGATGACAAAGAATCTTATTTCTATTCCTACGTTAGATAGAAAGGGTTTCGTCTACTCAGGGAGTGATGGAGTTCTGTGTGTCTGCAAAGGTTCTAGACTGGTTCTGAAAGGTGTTCTGCATGGTACCTTGTATTTTCTACAATTTTCCACGGTTATGGATTCTGTTAATGTTGCATCTTCGGAGGTTCACCAGGATGATATGACTAAGTTATGGCATATGAGGCTTGGTCACATGGGTGAAAGAGGGATGCAGATTTTGTCAAAGTATGATCTTCTTGGTGGCCACAAGGTCAAGAGCTTGGACTTCTGTGAGCATTGCGTTTTTGGGAAGCATCACCGCAGCAAGTTTCCTAAGGTGATTCATAGAACAAATGGCACATTGGATTACATCCATTCTGATTGTTGGGGACCTTCCCGAGTTGAGTCACTGGGAGGTCACAGGTACTTTGTTTCTCTGATTGATGATTACTCAAGGATGACTTGGGTTATCATGATGAAACATAAGAGTGAAGCTTTCTCGAAGTTCAAGGAGTGGAAAGCTTTGGTGGAGAATCAGACCGGGAAGAAGATCAAGAGGCTTCGAACTGATAATGGGCTGGAATTCTGCTCGTCTGAGTTTGATCATTTTTGTAGGGATGAAGGGATTGTTCATCATCATACAGTCAGGAATACGCCACGGCAGAATAGCGTAGCCGAGCGGATGAATCAGACATTGCTGGCGAGAGCGAGGTGCATGCTCTCTAATGCTGGTTTGGAAACGAGATTCTGGGCAGAGGCGGTGAGTACAGCTTGTTACCTGATCAACCGCGGGCCTCACACGGGTATAGAGTGCAAAATACCTATGGAGTTGTGGTCAGGTAAAGTTGTTGATTACTCCAAGTTAAAATTTTTTGGTTGTACATCTTATTATCATGTTAGTGATGGTAAGTTAGAGCCCCGAGCCAAGAAAGGTGTCTTTGTGGGTTATGGAGATGGAGTTAAAGGCTCCAGGATATGGTCTCCATCTGAGAAGAGGGTTATTCTGAGCAGGGACGTTGTCTTTGATGAAAATTCTTTGCTTAGATCTATGGTGAAGCCCACAGTTGTGCCAGAAACTAGTGGAGTTGATAAACATGTGGAGCTTGAAGTCACTCAAGGTGAAAATAGATTGGAACAATTTGAGGTGAATCAAGAGCCACAGACAGAATCTGAGATACCGGAATCTCCACCACCAGATTCTCAACCATCAGGAGCTACAGTCCGCAGTTTAGCTCAGGATCGACCCAGGAGGGTTGGAGTTGGGGCGCCCAAGAGATATGGGTTTGAAGATATGGTGGGTTATGCACTACAGGTTGCTGAGGAGGTGGATACTCATGAGCCATCCACCTACAGAGAAGCTGTTTCAGGTACTGATGCTGACAAATGGCTTGCTGCAATGGGAGATGAGATGGAGTCTCTTCAGAAGAATCAGACATGGGAATTGGTCAAACAGCCTCAAGGGAGAAAGGTAATCAGTTGCAAATGGATTTTCAAGAAGAAGGAAGGAATATCACCTGCAGAGGGAGTCAAGTACAAGGCAAGAGTTGTTGCAAGAGGTTTCAGTCAAAGGGAGGGGGTAGACTATAATGAGATTTTCTCACCAGTGGTCAGACACACTTCCATCAGAGTGTTGCTAGCCTTGGTGACACATCAGGATTTGGAGCTCGAGCAACTTGATGTGAAGACCGCTTTTCTACATGGAGAGTTGGAGGAAGAGTTGTACATGACTCAGCCAGATGGTTTCCAGGTTCCTGGCAAGGAAAAGTATGTTTGCAAGTTGAAGAAGTCTTTGTATGGACTTAAGCAGTCTCCGAGGCATTGGTACAAGAAGTTTGACAGTTACATGCTTCAGCTGGGATATACGAGGTGTGCTTATGACTGTTGTGTCTACTACAGCAGGTTGAGAGATGGGTCGTTCATCTATCTGGTGCTTTATGTAGATGACATGCTGGTAGCCGCAAAGAGTAAGCACGAGGTTCAGAAGTTGAAAGGACTTCTTAGTGCTGAGTTTGAGATGAAGGATCTGGGTGCAGCTCGGAAGATACTAGGAATGGAGATTCTTAGGGATCGAAGTCAGCGGAAGCTTTTCTTGTCACAGAAAGGCTACATTCAGAAAGTGTTGGCTAGGTTTGGCATGTCTACAGCCAAACCTATAGACACTCCTAGTGCTGCAAATATTCATCTCACCACTATGTTTGCTCCTCAGTCAGACGAGGAGAAGGAGTATATGTCTCGGGTTCCTTATGCCAGCGCAGTGGGAAGCTTGATGTATGTTATGGTTTGCACGAGGCCAGATTTAGCACAGGCAGTCAGTGTTGTGAGCAGGTTCATGGGGCAACCGGGAAAGGAACATTGGCAAGCAGTGAAGAGGATCTTCAGGTATCTTAGAGGTACGTCTGATGTGGGTCTCATTTATAGAGGTGATACCGAGTGCTTAGTTACAGGCTACTCTGATTCTGATTATGCTGGTGATGTTGACACGAGGAGATCGATGACTGGTTAAGTATTCACTTTGGGAGGTTCTGTGGTTAGTTGGAAGGCGACTTTGCACCTACAGTGACGTTGTCTACTACGGAAGCAGAGTACATGGCTCTGACAGAGGCTGCAAAGGAGGGAATATGGCTGAAAGGGCTGGTTAGTGATCTTGGTCTACATCATGATCAGGCTACTGTGTACTGTGACAGTTTGAGTGCAATCTGCCTAGCCAAGGATCAGGTCCATCATGAGAGGACCAAGCATATTGATATCAGATATCATTTCTTGAGGAGTGAGAGGAGAATCAGGGTGAAGAAAGTGGGAACTGCTGACAACCCCGCTAATATGTTCACCAAACCTGTTCCACATAGCAAGTTTCAACATTATTTGGACTTGCTGAACATCAGAGCTGATTAGGTGCTCTATGGGCAGTCCCGGGAGTGGAGGGCGATGTCTACTCATCTGGCACTGTAATGGTGCATCTGGAGTTTTCTACTTTGAGGATTCAAGTCAAGGTGGAGATTTGTTGGTATGCCTTGAATACTGTAATAGCCGCTTCTGCGACCCTGTCCTGGAATACAACTACATCTACAATTATGATAAGAATATAATTCCAATTCCAATTTGGACTGATGTTGATTTGGGCCGAATTGTGTTTTGTTCCAATCCCAGTTTGTTAGGGTTTAGTGGAGACAATATATAAAGTGTCTCTCTTCTCTCTATAAACAATTAATTCTGTTCTGCACTTAGATAGGTAGAAATCTGGCCAATTTCTTGGCGTCTGTAACCTGCTACCTATTATAGTGAATCCGTCTCCCGTGGATGTAGCCAAATTGGTGAACCACGTAAATCTTGTGTCTTGTTATTTTCGTTCATAATTTCTGTTCTTTCTCCATTCCGCACAACAGAAGCAAATGAGAAATTGTCAAAGAAAGATGTTTTGATTCCTTTCTCTACTGATTGAGCAACTCAAGGGAGAAAAGGCTAGAGAAACAAATGTTTCAAATTATGAATACTGACAGGGGAAAAAAAGAGACAAATTTGTATTCTATCTGCTGATGCCAGTATATATTGGAAGATAGAGATAAAAAACTGTAATATAATAAACTATACCTTGTCCAAACTGTATAAGGATCAGTAAAACACTAATAGCTTCTTTGAATAAACTATATAATCACCAGTTAAAGGCTTTCGATTTTTTTCCAGTTCTTGTTTGTCTTGAGGGATGAGCTACCTTCCTTGAACATCTGTCAAACTGACCATATTAACTGAAGGTACACTTTGCTGAGAGCGTAGGTCCTGGCATTGGAAGATTGAGAATGCAGCAGTGTAAGCTGGCCTTCTGGGATTTGGAAGGTCTCTGATATTGCCATTGAGCATCATAAGCACGTTAAACATATTTGGTCTATCATCTGCGGAGTCTTGAACACACAATAGTCCAACTTGGACACGCCTCTTGACTTCCATTTCAATACTCTGATCGAGTTTTGGCATGAACGCCAAATTCATTGTCTCATTCTCATTCCACAGTTTCCAGGCCTGAATGTTTCGACTAATGATCATATAACTGAGTCAAACTAGCAAATGCAAGTAAATTAATTAGGCAGCTTACGTATCCGAGCAGGCTTAGATTTCCCTCCTCATGACGAAAGCTGGTGTTCCTCTTCCCACTTAAAATCTCCAGTAGCAGTACTCCAAAGCTGTAGACATCTGACTTTTCTGAAAAATGTCCTCCCATCACGTATTCTGGAGCCATGTAGCCACTGCATCAAATCATTCAGAAAATATGAAAATAGCTTTGGAACTACAAAGCTTCATCTGCAGATTAGTTTGTGCTTACAGGGTGCCAACAACCCTGTTGGTATTGGCCTCATCCTGCTTGCCTCCAAATATTCTAGCTAACCCAAAATCTGATATCTTCGGATTCAGCTCTTCATCTAAAAGGATATTGCTTGCTTTCATATCTCGATGGATGATTCTCAGTCTTGAATCTCTGTGAAGGTATAGAAGTCCTCTACCAATCCCTTCAATAATGATACACCTTCTTTTCCAATCAAGAACATCTTGCTTGTCTGAATCTAAATGTGAGTTGAAAAGTTGACAATTCATTACACAAAGTTAAGCCATCAGTCCAATACAAGAATAAATCTGAGGTAACATTGATAATCATGTGACGACAACAGCTTATATCATAAGAGAACAATCATCGACTAACCAAATAGATACGCATCAAGGCTTTTGTGTGGCATGTACTCATAGACTAGCATTTTTTCTGCTCTCTCAACACAGCAACCAAGCAGTCTAACAAGGTTGCGGTGTTGCAATTTAGAGATGAACTTAACTTCATTCATAAACTCCTTCCTCCCTTGGCTAGAAGAGTTTGAAAGTCTTTTCACAGCAATTTGCTGACCGTTTAATAACTTTCCCTATGAAAATGCTATGCAAAATTAAAAATTGATTTTTGATTCCAAGGATGCATGATATTTCCTGGCTTGTAAAGTACATGATCAATACCTTGTACACTGGACCAAAACCACCTTGGCCTAGCTTATTCAAGGGATGAAAATTATCAGTTGCGTTAGCTAGGACCTCATAACCATGCAGTGGCAACTCTTCAAGGTCTGATTTTTCCAAACTGCCGCTGCGCATTATTTCTGTTCCGCATCCATCCTCTGCCTCATTTAATGGCAACCCAGCTCCTTACCTTGTCCGTAAAACTAAACCAAAAACCAGATGTAACCAATGGATGAATATTGAGAATCATTTCTGAAATGTATTGGCCATTTTTTAACCTCTCCACTTAATCAGCCAATTCCGGTAAATGTATGATGACACAGCAAGGAACAAACATCCCACACTGACAGCAGTTGCAATAATTACTATCTTTTTCTGTTTGCTCCCACCATTATCTGCATGTCAGAGGTCTCAAGCGAATGAGAAGCTTTATGAGAGAAGAACCCAGACATGGCAGACTTAACAAGCATTTTATATCAAAACAGGAACATGAGACATTTTGTGATTTATAACAGATATAACTTTAAGAGACCAACACCACATTAGAATGCCAGACAATCATAAATAAGTTGAATGAAGTAAGTTGAATGAAACTTCATTCAGCCAGCAAATACAGCAAAGTAAGTTGTTACCGAGTTCAGGATGAGCCACATGTATGTATAGGTCTGCCCCATCATTAGAGAATTGTTGGATATCTATCAAGTCACCAGCCCAGTGCATGCAACCAATGCCGACAGCATATGTAAAGGCTGAGCATGAACAATTGTTCAAGCAATCATTACCACATCCTTCAGGAGTACGTATTAAGTTGGATAAATGCGGAAGTTTCAAATTTGTGAACTTCAGAAATCCGTCTTCTCCGCCTCGATGACCAGAAGAGCTGTTTCTCTCGCACTTCAGAAGTGCCTTTCTGAAGCAGCCACCAGTCCAGTTTCCTTTGGTCCATTCTTGCTCATCTGTAGGCTCAAAACCTTTTAAGCAAGAACAGATTGATGAACCCCTAGGATCACATACCCCATTAGGTCCACATTTTCCATAAGCATCACATTCACTTGCTGCACTTGAATATGATTCTTCCCAGTCTCCCTTTTCATTTAAAAGCTGCCCCTGAACGACCCCCGAGAAACTCAATTGGTAGTACAAGAATCTAGCTACAGCATCCGTGTAGTCATAGGTAAAATATTCTGTTCCGGCAGTAGATTCTTCAAGATGAAACCCATTTCGGTATTCAGCACCCATATCAGTTACTCCATTGAATACATGGCCATCCCATGGACCACTGCGGAAATGAAGTATACCTTTATTCCAAACAAACATTTCTGGGATGCGTTGAGGGTCAACACCTAAATTGAAACTTCCGGGGGTTGGATCAGATGGACTTCTCCATGATGTTAATTGGATGGTACTATTTTCACCTCCTCCAATTTTCATCCCGCGCAAATAAGTGTCTGTTGGATTCTGAAAACTTTCCCACATACTTCCACTATTTGAGGGGCTTCTCAAGACCAAGTTACCATCATTCAAGAGTTGAGCACTGGAATTCGGCCTAGAATTTGAAGCATTTGAAGACCACAGTATCTCTTTCTTCCCATCCAAAACCACAAGGTTTCCATCTCCTGAAATAGCCAGAACACCAGAGGAATCTGTCAACGGGTTGTTCCGGTTAGCCACCTATACAACAGACATCTGAGGAATATTGAACATGATTCCCACATATCGGTTAGTGGTGTTTTGAGGACTGAAAAATCCCAGCCTGAAGGTTTGACCTGAGGAAACTATAGTGTTGGGGTCTTGTAGAGGCTCCGTAATCGAGATTGTGTCTAGAGCAACACAAACAAGTAAAGAGATTGAAGCAAACAGCAATCGCAGATGTAATAGGCATTTCAGACTTGCTGGCTTCTTCATATACATGCTGATAGAGAAAACAATAATGTCTACAGCAGTGCATGGATTTTCTGACCTCTTCATTGATTTCACCCTTTAACAAAGGCTTCAGCTTTAATAAGAAGTATGACAGGGGCCATTTAGCCACTCCACTGTAATAATGACGACCCTGTGATGAAGTCCTTGTGACAAAATACTCGAGAATATGACAAGGATTTGTGCATTTTTATAACTGTGGTACATTGTGGTAGACTGTAATGTTGGAAACTTGGAATAAAGAATTGTCTAGGAGTGATTATTTGTAAGTGAAAAGCTATAAAAACAAAGAAAAAATGAATTTACTCACAATAGAACTATCGGAAATCCAGAAAATGATTACAGGATTGCTGAAAAACTTTGTTGAGAATCCTCAAGGGCTTCATATAAAAAACAATTCATGTGGAATTTAGTCGCCGGATCACATACAGTGAAGATCATCTCCACAACTATCCAACGCAGGAGAAACATTTGGCCCTCCACATAACACATAGGGAAGACTCAGCACATAATAATATAAATGATAATTCAAAGTAAACCATTACATCATTGTATGTATTTTTTTTTAATAAACCATACGAAGATGGGGGAATTGTATGTAATGTTCCCGGGGGTTTTACATCATTGAATTTTGATTCTTGACTATAGAACTACCAATGAAAATTATCAAGTCATTATGAATACATAATACAAAAAGACTACAAACCACTACGCGTTTCTACTTTTCACTTTTATCTATATAAAAAGTCATTCTTCAAAAGAAAACTCTAAACAGTAAGAAAAGAGCAGTAGATCTGTTGAACTTTCAGCAGAGTCATTTCTGCCTAGCTTTACTATCATATAACTAGAGCTGTCAATCCCTGACCCGAATTGAAAACCCGAAACGATCGATTCAACCCGAAAATGAATTTAACCAGTGAGATATCAACCCGAACATAAGCCGACACGACCGAACTCAACCTGAAACCTGATTATAACCCGAGAAAGATCGACCCAACATGAACCCGACACGACCAAGTTTAATCCGAAACCCAATTCCGACCTGAGAGATATCAACACGAACCCGAACCCGACACGACCAGGCTTAACCCGAACCCGAACCCGACACGACTAGGCTTAACCCGAACCCGAACCCGACATGACCAGACTTAACCCGCACCCAAACCCGACACGATCAGACTCAACCCGAAACCCAATCTAAACCTGAACACGATTCAACTTGGCTCACAATCAACCTGAACAATATTCAACCCGATAAATCAACAAAATAACCCTATAAAACTATAAGCGACACTATAGATAAGATTTAGGGTTGTTTTCATGCGTCCTATTATATACTTTTGGATCACTTTTTTACATCCTAAAATTAACATATTGGGTTGCTTTTTGCATCTTAAAATTAACATATTAGAACAGTTTTTTGCATCATAAAATTAACATATTGGGATGCTTTTTGTGATTTAAAATTATATTTAAGGGTGCTTTTATGTATACTGAATTTAATTAATGGGTCGCTTTGTTATGATGTATAATTGTATATTGGATCTTCTTTTTTTTAATTCTAAATTGAACATATTTAGCCTTTTTTTGTGATTTAGAATTGTATCTTGGACCACTTTTTTGAACAGGTAAGAACTGACAATAGGACGCATTCCTGCGATGATGCGCGAACCACACAAGTATAGTTATTGGAAAACTAACAGTTCAAATATATACTCCCTTATGAACATTAGGAACCGATAATTGTACAAATGTAGCTAACCAAATTATAAAAGATAATTGATGTAAAAGATACATCAGATATATCCTCCCTTCATATTAACCAAATATAGTTACTTTGGAATTCATAAATGTCAATAATGAACAATCATTAATTAACTAAACCTAGAAACAAAAAGCAAGGAAACATGAGCATATCAAAGAATTCAAATGTTGTGTCGCATAGCAAAGAATTATAGAACCCTTTATCACCGTAGAACTCATTAATGACCTCCAATAGCCCACAATTTCACCTACAAAAACAAGAAAGAAAAATTATAGTAGACAACAAATTAATAATGACTATTTTTAGTAGTTTAATATGAAGCTCTCAGATCCAGTAATTAACCATAAGGAAAATTTCGTAGGTTTATTACAAGAATGTTCATCATAGAGTTCTTAGTTGACAATTTGCAAACATAGAAGTCATAGCAAATACAATATGGGCCTCACTTCACAATGGAAGAGTCACCATCACATGTAAGGGCAATAACTTCAAATAAATTGCAAATGACAACATATTAGTAATCTTTGCACAAGAGACCTACCAAAACCACCCACCGTTAGTTGTCACTATGCAGATAAGTCATCACCAGCAAATACAATATGGGCAACTTCAAAATGAAGTCACCATCACATGTAAGGGAAATGACTTCAAATAAATTGCAAATGACAACATAGATCAAGATTCAAGAAGACTCATTTTCAAGCTCATTCCCTATTTCAAGAACATTCTCTTTGATTTCCTCATATCCATGCAGCTAATTTTGAGTTGTAACCAAAATTTCTACATTCTTCGGTAAGAGAGCAGATCTGTATTTGTTCAAAGTACGTGCTCCCATGCTAAAAGCTGACTCGGAAGCAACCGAAGTAATTGGAATAGTCAAAACATCTCTATCCAAAATAGCAAGCACGGGATAACTAACAAGTTGACTTTGCCAATATTTAAGGACATCATAATCATCATGATCAACATCAACATGTTTAGGCTCAAGTGGAGTTAACAAAAAATGCTTAATTTCAGATTGAGAGGTCATCGTTGCGGCTGAACTATTTTGAAATTCCTGGTAGCAACAACAAAAAGTTACTTAAGTAAGTACATTGTACAATACCTAAACCTGGACAAATAATTCACAAGGAAAAACTTTAACCTGTAGTATGTTAGTCCTTTTAATGGGTCGAAAAGAACTTATCGCTGCATTTGTTGGAGAAGTAGATGAAACTTGACGAGAAGAATTAGAAGCGGATGATAGAGATGAATAATAATCATACAAATCCTTTAAAGCTATCCTAACCCGATTTACCTTTAATTGACACTCTGAGTCAACATAGAGACGACTATACATAGAAGCAACAAACTGTAACTTGTAACGAGGGTCAAGAACAACAGCAACAGAAAGAATTACAGAATAACTATCCCAATAAGATTGAAATTTATCAAGCATGGATTTAGCCATTTCATTAAGTTTTGGATCCAAGTGCCCTCGCATTAAATTTTCTTCAATCATAATTATGTTCAAAAAATACTGATTAGCAGTAGGGTATGAGGAGCCAGAAAATAAATTAGTTATAAAAGAAAAAAGGTTCAAGAAACTCACAAATACTTCCAATAGTTTCCCATTCCTCATCATCCAATCTATCCACAACATTCATATTACGGACAACAAAATAGTTTAATGGTTCCTTGGCTTGTAAAGCTTTAGAAAGCATTGAAAATGTAGAATTCCATCGAGTTGACACATCAAGTATTAATTTACATGAAAAATTAGACCCAACTTCAGCCACAGCTCGTTCAAATGATGTAATCCTAGAATAAGACCCATCAATAAATTTTACAATATTACGTAGTTTACAAACACTAGAATCAACACACTTCAAACCAGATTGAACAATAAGATTCAGTACATGAGCACAACGAATATGAAAAAAATTTCCACCACAAGGTAGATGTGTCATATTATTCAATTCAGTTTTCAAAGAGTTGACCATATTATCCATACACCGGGCATTGTCTAGTGTCATAGATAGAACTTTTTCTTCAAGTTTCCATTCTTTTAATAAATCAAGCACAAAATTTTTAATATTGGCAGCACAATGAGGAGGCTCAAGATATCTAAAATTCAGTAGTATAGACCTAAGAATCCAATCTTTATCGACATAATGAGCGGTAAGCGTGAGATAACCACGACTAGTGCAAGCAGTCCATAAATCACATGTAAAACTAATCCTACCGGGAACATCAGTAGTCAAAGTCTTAAGCAACTCGCATTTGAACTTTTCATGTTCTGAAATACAATACTTAAGCATCGTATTACGAGACACATGTATCACATTGGGGTTCAAATAGGTAAGCATTTTCCTAAGGTGCTCATGCTCGACTACTCTCAATGGATATGCATGACAAATAATGGCACGTGCAAATAATTCACAATAGATTTTTTGATCAAATGCAGCTGAATTTGAACACCCTTTTTCAGTTAATGAACCTTTACCTTTGCAAACCTGTATATGCTTTCTTGGATTTCCAGTACCATCTTTACCTTCAGCGGGGTATGTCATACAACAAAACTTACAGCGAGCACGCAATAGAGTTACCCCATCTTTAACTTCTTTATAAAAATTATAGTGGGCCCATACCTCTGAATGCTTTAGTAAAATCTTCCGATCACTGTCATCAACTGGTATTTCCTCCACAACATTGTTACCTACCTGGGAATTTAAGTCCACGAAACTTTCAGCATTAACTTCAAAGGATCTAGAATTTTCATCCATCACCACCTGCATAAAAAGATTCAGTAACAAGATTCAGTAACATTCAGTATCATGACACAAGTTAACATTCAGTATCGGGTTCCAACAAAACCCTAATTACATTACTTCTAAATCAACCAAAATTTTAGACCCGATATCTACACGGAGAAAGACGAGGGAGTAGCCAAAAAAGTGGCAATAATATTTTTAGAAATCCCAACAGTACATTAGTAAGACATTCAGTAAACAGGGCAACACCAAACTCCATAACCACAACTCATACAGACTTATCACAGACTTATCTCAACTAGGGCAACAACAAACAGCATGAACACGACCACTAAACATGTCTCTAATTTTTTTTAAAAAGCAAACAGATCTGAGTCAAGTAATATACATGCAATAAATAAACAGATCCTAACATAAACAGGCAACACACATATCTGAGCAAGTTAATAAACAAGCCACATTTTTTAGAAAGGAAACAGGAAAGAGCAAACAAGAAAAGAAGCTTCGGACAACTGTACAATCAGAGTAAATCGATCTTCGGACCCAGCATACAAATCGGTCTAGATATGATCAACTAAAAAAATCAGCCAAAAAGAACAATAACACAAAGCAAAAAAGAAAAGAAAAGAGAGGGAGAGCAGATACAGAACAGAGGGAGAGCAGAGACGAGAACAGAGTGCATAAGAACCACAATTGTAACAGGTTCCAACAAAACCCTAATTACATTACTTCTAAATCAACCAAAATTTCAGACTCGATATCTACACGGAGAAAGACGAGGGAGGATCCAAAAAAGTGACAATAATATTTTTAGAAATCCCAACAGTACATTAGTAAGACATTCAGTAAACAGGGCAACACCAAACTCCATAACCACAACTCATACGAACTTATCACAGACTCATCTCAACTAGGGCAACAACAAACAGCATGAACACGACCACTAAACATGTCTCTAAATTTTTTTAAAAAGCAAACAGATCTAAGCCAAGTAATATACATGCAATAAATAAACAGATCCTAACATAAACAGGCAACACACATATCTGAGCAAGTTAATAAACAAGCCATATTTTTTAGAAAGCAAACAGGAAAGAGCAAACAAGAAAAGAAGCTTCGAAAAATCAGAATAACAGAAAGCAAAAAATAAAAGAAAAGAGAGGGAGAGCAGATACAGATACGAGAACAGAGGGAGAGCAGAGACGGGATAGAGAGCAGAGGAAGAGCAGAGGGAGAGCAGAGAGAGTTCGAGCAGAGACAAAGGAGAGCAGAGGGAGAGCAGAGGGAGATGGGGTTTCAGGGAGTTCGAGAGAGAAAGAAATAGGGTTTCAGGGAGAGACTCTTGAAAGATTTTATACTAAGGGCCTAAAGAATTAACGCCACAGATTAACCCTAGTTGAAATCAACGACTGAGATTATTTTGCTCTACTTTATTCTTCTTTTCTCATTTGTTAAATACCTTTTCACCTAATTTAATTTATTTTATTTTTTATTTGTTTTCTAATTAATTCAGCTTTTTTTCTTTCTTTTTTTCTAAATTATTTAAGCTTTGTTATGATTTCTCAATCATAAATTTATTTAATTAATGATATGCTAAACTGTAAAAATTGAAATAAAGTATTATTTATTTTATTTGTGAAATATCAACTAATGATTAATTAATTAGTGCCAAACTAGTTATAAATGGAAATGTTTATAAAAAAAGGTATAAAGGATAATCAGTGTAGATATAAATGCAGTTATTCAAATTCAATCAACTTCTAACGTAAGAATGCAGCTACATGATTAAGAATGCTAATTAGAATCGTAACATCTATACCTTATTATATCATTGCATTATTGCATTACAATCATAACATCTAGTTCAAAGGAAAATCATATACTCCGTATATGTTACTTATAACTTATACCTTATATGTACTTATAACCGGAAAATTACCGTATATGTTACTTTTAAATATATTTTTCACTTATTAAGACAACAGTAGTCATAAAAAGTTACATCAGTTATCATTATATGTGAATGTAATAATCATTAGACATATGTACAAATGTAAAAGACAATTGATGTATATAAACCATTTTATGAGTTATTACAAAAAGTCATATTTAAATGATTATTTTAAATTAGATATTAAATTTAAATTAGTGTCTATACAAATGAAACTTATGCTTTGTTAGATAAAATATATAGTTATGTGAAAAATTTTATATATATATATATATATATATATATATATATATATATAACCAAGTGTTGATTTGTGATTTCTGTTAGTTATACACAATATATATATTTATATAGGGATACAGTTTAGTGTATAAAACTCATTAACAATGTAACTATATAAAGTCTACTTACATTAATATGGAACTAAATAAACTTGGTTATATGTTAGGCTAATAAATTGGTTGGACATATTTATGAGAATAAAGTGAGATTTATGTTTATTAAAAATCTACAAATATAATTACATAAATTCATCTCGTCATAAATTTTAGCAAAATGCAAAACTACGATTAAGTTTATAAAGTCAATGAATAATATTAAGATAAAGAGAGGTGTTTAATCATAATCATGATTTTGAGTAAGTAATATAGAAGATCGACTAAAAATTGATTTTAATAAATTGTAAATAAAAATTACATGTTACAGTGAACATAAACCAATAATATTGTAACTATAAGAATGTGAATCAACCTAAATTTAGTCGAGTAGTATAATGACTTGATCCAAAATATACCAAAAATCCCAAATCCAATATGAAATTTAATAAACTGACATGACCTAACTTGAATAAAACTCCAGTACAAAAACCTACAAGAAATGGCCAGACCTGTAAAAAACCCGACATGATCCAACTCGACCTAAATATAACCCAAACAGACCAAACCCAATAGTAATCTGACCTAACCCGACCTAACCCGAGTAAGGAAATGGTACGATAGTAACCCAACACGAGTGCAATCACCCCCACACGACCCTACTCAAAAACAAATCTTACACGTTTTACCCCAACACGACAGGAACCCGACTCAACCCGACCCGATCCAAAAAATAAATATAACATGTTATAACCCGACCTATTTCAACACGAACTATTTTCAACCCGACCCCAACCCGACACGATGACCCGAATTTACACCACGAGACTCAACCTGACCTAACCCGAGTAAAGAAATTACACGATAGTTATCGGACACGAGTGTAATCGAACCCGACACGACCCGACCCGAGAAAAAAATCTGACACGTTTTATCCCAACACGATAGGAACCCGACTCAACCCAACCCGATCCAAAAATAAATATAATACGTTATAACCCAATCTATTTTAACACGAACTATTTTCAACCCGATCCAAATCCGACACGATGACCCGAATTAACACCACTACATATAACCACTCAATGAGTTATACTAAGTGGCACGGTATTCATTACTAAAGGGATCTTTATGTGAAATAAAGATCAAAGGGGTAAAAATATAGAGTGAAAAATTGATACTTACCCGAAATAAGAATCACATAATAATACCATTGATATGGTTTAAAAACTTTTGAAAATCATTTGGCTCAAAGCTTCGAGTTCCTCCAGTTTCTGCCGTGAAACTCCGTCGAACTGCGCTTTAGTTTACCGGCATTGGAATGAGAAAGAAAATAACAGCTCAAAACCTGCAATTAACAACTCACATATTTAAAACCGAAATTAATAAACATGGTAGTCTGTTGAGCATTGATTTCACGAATTATGTGCCTGTTGCTGTGTTGCATGCAGTCCTGTTGGTACCTTACGAACAGCGTAGATCATGATGGACCAAATTTGTCCGGACTTCAATTTCAGTACTTGGACCGAGTTATTTCTGTAAATGCCAAGTTTGTGAAATTAATCTGCACTAAGATTGGTGTGCTTAAAGAGGATGGATGCTTGAAACACACATCTACTCTGTGCCGCACAATCACATCTTTCCGGTAGTTGAAGCCGACTCCTCCGTGATCAGTGCCGATCTCCTGTTGCCGCCGGCTGGCCCGCCTGGTTATTTATTAGAGTGTCGTTTAACGAGGCCTAATATTTTTGTAAATCGCTATTTCACTCTATGTATTTTGCCAAAATACTAATTACGCCATGTATTTAGGATTTCAATATAGAGTTAAGTGCTTATATAATACTATGTTTTGGTGATTTGTGCTAATATGACCATGTGAAGTTGGAAAGGACTATTGTAACCCCGTGTTTGGCATAAATGTGCTAATATAACCTTGAAAGCCTGAATTTGACTGAGAATACATGAAATGACTATTATACCCTCATTTTGATGCATATTTTAACCCCATATTGCGCGAAGGGTTTCGAGAGGTGGTGGTGAGGGTTCGAGAGGTGAGGTAGGGTTTCGAGAGGTGGTGGTGACCATCAGGGTAGGGTTTCGAGATGTGAGGTAGGGTTTCGAGAGGAGGTGAGGTAGGGTTTTGAGAGGTGAGGTAGGGTTTCAAGAGGTGGTGGTGAGGGTACGAGAGGTGGTGGTGAGGGTACGAGAGGTGGTGGTGAGGGTACGAGAGGTGGTGGTGACCATCAGGGTTTCAAGAGGTGAGGTAGGGTTCGAGAGGACGGCGACAGTGGTACACGATTCCGGCTGTGATGGAGCGGAACTCCAGATTCCAGCGTCCCAATGGAGAGGCGCCGGCAGCGACAGATGTGGCGGAGCGGCGGCGGTGGAGGTGGCAGAGCACCGGAGCAGTGGCTGTGTTATGGAGAAGAAGAAGCACTAGGGGTAATTTTATCTTTACATTTTTAGTTTTAAGACTAGGGTTATTTTAGTCTTTCTAGTTATGGTCAATGCCAGAAAATGCCAAGTCAATGCTGGAATAGTGCCAAAAGGTTATATCGGCACTTCTGATGCAAAACATAGGGCTACAATAACACTTTCCAACTTCACAGGGTTATATTAGCACAAACCATCAAAACATAGGGTCATATCAGTATATTGCCCTTTAATATATGCACAAACTCTTCTTTTATGCAGCACAAACTTTATGCTATGGTTTATTCTGCAATATTGCAAATTTGATGTTTGTAGTTTTTTGGTGATATGGTTGATGTTTTGTAGTGTTTTTTCTTTCTCTTGACGTTTTTTGTTTTGTGAAGTTTAGATGATAATAATTGATGTTTGTAGCTTTTGGATGATATGCGTTGATTTTTATAATTTTTTTTAAAAAAAGATAATTTAAGCTTTGTTGATGTTTTCATGATTTTCAGTTGATTTTTTTTTAGTTGTAGTCGATGATTTTTCTATTTTTTGTTTGATTTTTGGCAAAGTCTTAGGAAAGACTGTCTTTCCATAGGCTTGTGGAAAATGAGATTTAATTAGAATAATGAAAGGTAAAAAAGTCTTATTTGCAATATTAAAAATTTATTATGCAACGTGTAGTAGTTATAAAGTTTATAAACCGATTCATTGAACCCAAAAATTTTATCATCATTTCTTCTACTTTGCACTTTAAACCTTGGTCTTTCCATGACTTATGAAAAGACCATCTTTCAAGAGACGGACTCTTGATTTTTTATATATTTTTTGCTGCAGTGTTTTAGTTGATGTTTTATGATTTTTTGTTGATGTTCTGCTATTTTGTGCTGATGTTTCATAATTTCAGTTCGCTGATCATATTGATTTTTAGCATTTAAACATATTTAAAATATTTTTTTGCATTTTTTTGCAGATGGCGGGAAAATAATAGGAAAATATTGGACTAAAAAGCCCCTGGAAAAGTATTAGCAATAGGTCCATATATAATAATAAGATATAGGTTCCTAGAAAATTATTAGACATAGGTCTTTGGAGCTAGAATATTGTGAGAATTTCCTAAATGTTCCTGCCTAAAGTTTAGGCTGCCTCACACAAGACCATCTCTAATAAATGGTCTATATTTTCAGTTTAAGTAAAAAATAAATTAAATAAACTAGTGGAGTACCAACACGCATTACGCGATATCATTAATTAAAATATTGTGATTAAATTTTATTTAAAAGTTTAGTCATCTAAGAAAAATTATATGAATTATGAAGTGAAATAATTAATTTAATTAGAAACCGTTAAATATTGAATGCAATAAAAATTAATTATTTTTATGATATTTTATTTAAATTATTTAAAAATTAATTATTTATATGTTGATATTCATTTTAAAAAGTTATCATAATTATATGTATCTCATTGCAACAAATAAAAGTAAATATCAAATGACATTATTAATCTCATTAATTATAAAATGTCCTCATTTAACAATTAGTCGATCTAAAATAAGACTTTTCATACATTAATAAATAAATAATGTGCACATATTCTATCAAGGCAAAGTCTTGGGAAAGATAACTTTTCCATAGGTTTATGGAAAGGCGGGGTTTAATTAGAATGATAAAAGGTAAAACGTTTTAGTTGCAATATTAAAAATTTACAATACAACATTTAATAGTTATAAAAGTTTATAACCCGATTAATGCAACCCAAAAATTTTATCTTCGTTTCTTCTAATTTGCACTTTGAACCTTGGTCTTTTCATGACTTATGGAAACACCGTCTTTCAAGAGACGGACTCTTCTATCAAAAGTACTCTATCATTTATAAAGAAATTCAAACATTTTGTTATTACAGATTATGTATTTCTTTAAATTTTCTTCAGTGATATATTTATATATGGTATAATAAGATATTTATGATTTTAAATATATGTTTAGAAGTTATATATTTTATATAGTAAAGAATTAAAATTAGTAACAAATTATAATATTGGTATGTTGACAAGTTATGATTGATTATGTACGGTAAAGAACTAATATCAGTAACATATTATAATGGAGCCAGTCTCTTGAAAGACGGTCTTTCCATAAGTCATGAAAAAAAATTAAGGTTTAAAGTGGAAATTAGAAGAAATGAAGATAAAAGTTTTGGGTTGAATGAATCGGGTTATAAACTTTATAACTACTAAACGTTATATAATAAAATTTTAATATTGCAACTAAGATGTTTTTACCTTTTGTTATTCTAATTAAACTACATCTTTCCATAGGTTTATGGAAAGACGGTCTTTCCCAAGACATTGTCTTTATAATATTAGCATGTTATTTTTAGATAATTTGGGTTTAGGTTAGTCAAAATGACTTAAATATCTCTGATTGATAGCACCATCCGAAAGCAAGCCATTTCTATTTTTATTATATGGTGTTTGGGATAAAATCTTCATTTGATTTGAGTTTTAGAAATTGCCGGCAACATTTTTGACAAAATTATCGGTGAATTCTCGATTAAATTCGGGACTATTCTCAACTTAAATTCCGGTTGCCTTTTCAAGAAAATTGCACCCAAATCCAACCAAAATGGTATTGAATTTTCTGGCGATGTCACCGAAAAATTAGTGTAGCGATCTGATGATGTTTCTGGCAGAGCAATTTGTGATTCTGTCCCCGGTGAGCTGGGGAAGGAGATCTGTCACCAATGGCACTAGACACCGAGAACATAATCAATGGACACAGTGACGGGAAGAGCTGGAGCCGGGATGAGCTGGGAAGGGGAGTCGGGACAGGGGCCATGGAGTTGGCAAGTTGGGACAGAGGGAAATCCACCAAGCCGCGGGATGATGGCCAACGATTCTGGAGATGCGGCATGGCGGTTCTTGGAGAGGTTTTCATCAGGAAGATCTCATATGAGGATTCTCGTCCGATGAAAATGGCTCTCTTCCAAAAGGCGATCAACCAGCTCGCCCTCAGCTGCCCCGGCCGCACTGACACCACGGTCGTAATTGGAGAGGTAAATCACAGCACTCCCATGGCTAAGGACATGACCCTCAAGTACTCGGTGCGCACAAGGAGCAGTTTCACTGGAAACACTCCCATACTGCCGTTGCCGAGTTTCGAACCCGCATTCCAAAGGCGTAAGTCATGCCCCTAACCATTTGGGCGATCGTGTGGGTGTAAATGGCTCTCTTCCAACCCCGCCTGGTGGTGGTTGCTGATTTAACAAAAAATATTAATGACGAATTGTAAAACTGTTGAGATAAAACATGTGGAAATTAAATAACAAAGTTACATGAGCAATTTAATATAAGTAAGAATAGTAAATTTTCATGAATTATTTATGTGTACAATTGGAAAAATTAAAATACAATTAATAAAAAAAATTCAAACAATCACATATATCATACATATTGATGGAGTCACGGGTACATTCACTGTCATTGAAATGAGGAAACATATATATCACATATATTGATGGAGTCACGAATGCACTCGTTGTCCTTGAAATGAACGAGTCCCGCCGTGGACATCGTTCCCTTTGATAAAACCATCAAAGGTAATTTTAACCAGTAAAATTACCTTGGAGTCACACAAAGCCCAAAAGACTATCACCGACAAAGACAGAGAAAGACGATGAGACTCAAGTTTAGAAGCATGGAGGAACTTGAGAATGGTACGAGGTTTCCATCTGACATAGAGGCTCTATTTATAGTTGTTTAAGAAACACTATAGAAAGATATGCGGAAGAACTGATTCCCGTAATCAGAGAAAATATTCTTCAACCACCAAATATTTTTGGTGTGTCGTTTTACACCAAAAATAAATCAAGCTCTAAGCTGAATTTTCAGTTCAGGATTCTGTGGTCGGTATGGGCATACCGACCAGTATAGCTGCGAGCAGGTTCGTTTCCCAAGAGATTGGCGAGATTTTTTCTTTAATCTTTAATCTGCAAATTTATAATCAAAAGAACCAGATGAGGGTCGTGAATAAGAGAAACTAAAAATCGAGTAAAAACAGGAATGAGAAATTGTTACAGATTGCAAAACAATTCAACTATGATGAGAAGATTCCGGTTTCGATCAATTCCATACTGGCTTTCTATCTCGATCCTTGATGCAAAGATGACTTTAAATGCATGCACACAAATTGGTTATAGTTGCAAGCAACCAATCTTTCCTTACCTTGTCGATAATCAGGAGGACGCCTCACCAACTATTTCTCTAACTAACATATAACCTAAGAGACGCTCTATAGATTTAATATGCTAGCAGCATTAAGAATGAGAAAGACCCAATTCATAACCAACAAACTCGGACGCCGGATTGTTAAATTAAAACTGTTGTTCCCTACCACTGATTGAACTGAAATCACAATTATGGATGATTGGTTCAATTGGCATTAAATTAACTAACATGCTATCAAATATTGCGCACTACTCAAAAACATGAAAGCAATCATAAACATTATAATCAAGAACAGCAGATGCTAGCATGCAATCAAAGTATTAAAACTAATTAGATCTCACGAGAATCGATGCCAGTACTTCCTTGATCTTTACCGGAAAAGAAGAATTTAGCTAGAATACATAATTGAATTAACAATCAAAAACATAAAAATAAATGATGAAAATTGTCTGAATAAAATACTGGAAAACCCAAATCGCAAAATACTGTCTGCGCAAATGTACTGTGCGTACGTAATTCTGTTCTGTCCCTCTTGGCCGTACAGTTATGCGTGTAAAATAACCAAGTCTCCAAAAATATTACTACAACCAAAAGATAGATAAGGAATAAAATATGTCTTTCCTTATCTAATTAGAACTCTAAAAGATAATCACAATATTCTCTCCTAACAATTAGGAGTCTTCAAATCAATCTGATTCTTCTCCAACTACATTTGTAATTGCCACAATTCAGCACCAAATATCTCCATTACTATTTCCTCTTCCATCTCCAAGCACAAATGACCATAAACTGCACCAACTTGCCAATTCAGCATCTAAATCTTTAAACTGCAAGAACATTACGAATAACATAAATATCCAAGCATTTAATCAACCATTTAACTCAATAATCAGCCCAAAATATATGGTAAAATCAACCCCATCAAAATACCCCACACTTAGATAATGCTAGCCCTCGAGCATATGCAAATGCAAAACATAAATGTAAACGTGAGACTCAAATTAAAACACTACAGCAGCCCTCAAATCAAAAACCGTCATAGTAGAGTCAGAACCCAATCAGCCATCATACCACAAACCATTCCCCTTTGCTTATAAAATCACATCATCCTCACATTCTAGTCAAAAATATGCAATAAAATCCAGCCTCACCAAGATCACTCAATATCTCTCAAAATTATAATCAGGTCAATCACACAAATCATATTCAATACTCATCACAACAGGTTTGTATATACCACTATCTCCACCGTAGTAATTGAACACTTGAGTACAAATCAATGAGGTCTTTATCAAGGTTGTAACGGGGCTAGGGTCAAAGAGGTAGGATAAAGGGAATACGAGGCTAAAAATCTGAGAATATGCAAGCAATCCATTATCACCTCATGCTCCTCTATTTTCATACTTCAAATGAATATGCAACATTAAAACACAACGAAGTATAATCACCACCACCAAGCACTAAACCATACCCATATTGCTACCAAAAATTTTCAGCCCAATATGCTACTGACCAGATTTTTTTTTTGTTTCAGAACTGATTTTTTTTTCTTTTTTTTCTTTTTCAACTCTTTTTTTTCTTTTCTGGACAGCTGCACTTACAAGCATTTTCTGGGCATACAAGATCAATAATATCATGCAAAAACTATACATGCACCTTCCAAATGAATATAAGTCCAAGATACTCTATGCTCCACATGTATTAGCACAAAATCTCAACCATATCTAACCCACCATACAATTCCAATCCACATCACAAGCAATAATAAATCACTAATATATTCTCAGAGGGTTAAGAAAAGGCTAAGGCTCTTGGCTAAATATTTAGTGACTAAATACCAAAGAAAGAGTTTTCTGGCTTCAATGGGGCAAACTAGGGGATCAATGTAAGGAAGGAAGTATATAGTAGAAGCTAAGTAGGGCTCATTCCTAAGTGCCTCTATCATTTTCATACTCAAGTATCAAAAACAATCTCGAAATCATGGCACAAACCAAGCAATGAATATCAAAATATGATCACTCAACAAAGAGATAAAGAGCTACTTAATATCATCTTTTTTTTATGCCTATATTTTTTCTGGTTTTTGCTCTTTTAAGGCTCAAACCCTCACAATATATCTAGTTTTAGAGCAAAATGCCTTATTGCACATTCATCCTCCTAAAACGCATATAAGGAATCCATGATTTCTTTCACAAAGGGAAACAACATTCAATCTTACCACAAACCAAATTCCAACTCTAACCATTCAAATTTCCAATTCAAGGCTGCTGTTTTTTTACTCAAATGATGAAAGAAAAAAATGAAAATCTTTTTGTATTTTTTTTCTCATGAAATAAAAAAAAACTTTTTATGAAAATCAAACTAATGATATTACACCCCCACCCCACACTTAGACGACACAATGTCCTCATTGTGTAAGAGAGAGGTGACATATGCAAATGATGTAGAAAATATGATGTCATGCACTTACTCTACAAATGTACTAAAATTCAACAAATAATGAAAAATAAGAAAAAAGAAAAAGGAAAATGCTCCCTGGGCGGCTAATTAGCCATAGGGTCAACCGGTAAATCTCGGTCAGTGTGGGTATGGTGGGTTACTTTGGGCTGAAACTTTCTTCTCCAATCCTTGGATCTTCTCATCAATATTCTGTAGTTGCTCTTGAAGCTGTCTTTGCTGGTCGTGGAGGTCTTTGACTTGATTGGACAGGTTAACCGCCCTTTGCGGTGCTGCTGCCCCAAGTCCACTATGTGTCCTACTCGGAAAAGAAGTACCTGCAACAGAAGTGGAGGCTCTGCTCGGGGGTAAAACCCCTGGCTCAAACAACTGATACTGCCCAGAAGCAGTGTCAAGATAAACTAATCTCATTCTTTCCAAAGCAGGCATGTCAATCCGACTAGGTTGCAACCCATAGAGAAGACTAGACTCATTAAACACACCTAAACGCTTAGCAAGTTTGGTTATTAATGCTCCTAGGGCCAATTTCCCTTTCATATGAGTACAATTAAATTTGAACTGTTTAAGAAGCCAATAACCAAAGTTCACTTTCCGCTCTCTCCACATCTTGAACAGTAAAGAAACTTCAGTTTGGGTAACAATATTTGCACCATCCACCCTACCAAACAAGTTATATGCCAAATAACGATGACAAAGTCTTAAAGCACCATCCTTTATCGAAGTACTCTTTGACATGTTTTTAATATGGACAGTTTCAGAAGAAAGAATACTCCACTCATTGTGATTGAGCATACTTAGGGTCAGGTACAGTGGCATAAGAAAGATACGCATCAGAAGATATACTTTCAGAGGTTTCAAAACCCAATAAAACAACTAAATTAGAAATTGATTTTTTCCAAGTCTGTCCCCCAAGATCAAATGTAACAAAATTAGGGCTCATGACATCAACTGTTTTCGTTAAGTCCTTGCAAACAAAAGAGCTATAAAATTCTAAACATAATTTCTGACAAACAGGATCAGTAACACACAACAATGCATTCCAACCAATACTAGAAAAGAATTCCTCAACTTCTTGTTTAACCTCTAACTTTCGCAAGGTTTGCCAATCAAATTCATACCAGTCTATTTCGGAGAAAAGAATACCCGTAACGCTTTTCATCGTCGAATAATGGCTGGACTAGTGGAGCTGCTCCCCCGGGCTGTGTAGTCTCAGCTTCCTCTCCAATGCCTCCTTCAGACTCAGGTTCTGGGGTAGGAGATTTCTCGGGCTCCGGAATCTTCTTTTTACGCTTGGAAGGTGGTGCTGTACTTTTCCGCCGGATTGGCTGCTCCGGCTCCGGAGAAGGTTGTCGGCATTTTTTCGTTTCTTTTGGTGGAGAGGAAATCTTGCTCGGGCCTCTGGACTTCAAAACAAATTTTCTACCCATGATTGTGGCGATGGAAAAATTCACCGGATCTGGTCGTCGGAGATAAGGTCACGGCGGCGGGAGTACGGGCTAGCGGTGCCTAGCTGGTGGCGCACGGCTGGAATGGCGGTGCTGCTCTTGACGTCGGCGGTGAGCTGGTGGCGCACAGCTGGAATGGCGGTGCTGCTCTTGATATCGGCGGCGAGCTGGTGGCGCACGGCTGGAATGGCGGTGCTGCTCTTGACGTCCCCGGCGAGGGGCTCACTGCGGCAAACTGGTGGCGCACGGCTGGAACCGAGAAAAGGGAGAGAAACAATTCAAAAAATTGATGATGAAGAATGGAGGAGAACGGCTGGTAGGGAAAGAGAAAGACAAGGAGAAATTATGAATTAGAATAAGTGCAGGATAGGGTTTAGTAGTTTAGGAATTTGTACAAAAGTCCTCCATCCTTTATTCTTCTTTGAAAGTAACCTCCAAAGTCTGAAATTTAAGCTTTCAGAATCCTCCTTCCACTGAAATTTTTTTTTTCTCTGCAAACCTGCAATATGGAATCATCACAATAGGTTAAAAATAGTTGGAAAGAAAAAAAAATCACATGCTTTCATTTTTGTTTTATTTTTTTAAAAAAATTTGAAAATAATAATAAAATCTTGGGTTGCCTCCCAAGCAGCGCCCTTATTTAACGTCTTAGGCTAGACTCAGCCGGCTTGCTCAGATCAGGCAGGTGTGGGTAATGCTAATGTTATTCCCTCGACTGTGAGAAACTCCATCCCCTCGTGGTATGGCTTCAATAACTGTCCATTCACCTTGAATGTCTTATGAGTGTCTACACTTCTAATTTCCACCATCCCATGAGAGCTAACATTGATGACCACATAAGAACCCATCCATCTTGACTTCAACTTCCCAGGCATCAACTTAAGCCTAGCATTGAAAAGTAACACCTTCTGTCCTACTTCAAAATGCTTCCTTCTAATGTGTTTGTCATGGAGAAACTTAGTACGCTCTTTGTAGAAACAAGCACTATCATAGGATTCCAGTCGTGCTTCCTCTAACTCTTGCAGTTGATATTTTCTCTCGTGTCCCACAACATTCGGACCCATGCAAACTTGCTTGACAGCCCAATACGCCTTGTGAGCTAACTCCACTGGAAGGTGACACTGTTTACCAAATATAAGTCTATACGGGGACATTCCAATTGGAGCCTTGTATGCTGTGCGATATGCCTATAGAGCATCATCCAGTTGTGAACTCCAGTCTATCCTATTTGGATTCACCGTTTTCTCCAAAATGTTCTTTATCTCTCGATTTGAAACTTCGGCTTGTCCATTTGACTGTGGATGATAAGCTGTGGCCACTCGATGTTGAACCCCATACTTCTTGAGAAGAGCCTCAAGGGTCTTATTAATGAAATGAGATCCCTAGTCACTGATAATGGCTCGTGGAACACCAAATCTATGGAAGATGTTAGACTTAAGAAAACCTACAACCACTTTAGAATCATTAGTCCGGGTAGCTTTTGCTTCTACCCATTTCGAGACATAATCAACAGCCAATATAATGTATAGGTTTCCAAAAGAGCTCGGGAAAGGTCCCATAAAATCTATTCCCCAAACATCAAAAATTTCACATACCAGAATAGGTGTTTGGGGCATTTCATTCCGGGAAGAAATATTACCTGTGCGTTGGCAACGATCACAATTCTTACAAAACTGAAAAGAATCCCTGAAAATGGTTTCCCAGTAGAAACCAGTATCAAGAACCTTTCTAGCTGTCCTTCTAGGTCCAAAATGGCCACCACGAGCAAGGGCATGACAGTACTCTAAGATGGAATGAACCTCCTCTTCAGGGATGCATCGTCTAATAATTTGATCAGAACAGATTTTCCATAGGTACAGATCATCCCATATAAAGTACTTGGCTTGACTCCTTAATTTGTTCTTCCGAGCTGTCTCCATGCCTTTGGGAAAAATTCCAGCGGTTAAGAAATTAACCAAATCAGCATACCATGGGGTTTTACCTTTAAAAGTGAACAATTGCTCATCTGGAAATTCGTCCGATATGGGCATACCGACTGAGTTCGACTGCAGCCTACTCAAGTGATCCGCCACTTTATTTTCAGCGCCCTTTTTATCTTTGATCTCCAGGTCGAATTCTTATAGTAGAAGGATCCATCGTATGAGTCTAGGCTTAGATTCCTTCTTCGAGAGTAAGTACTTGAGTGCTGCATAATCAGAATAAACAACAACTTTAGAACCAATCAAGTATGATCGAAATTTTTCACAAGCAAAAACCACAGCTAGAAGCTTTTTTTCAGTTGTTGTATAGTTGCATTGGGCAGGGTTAAGAGTTTTCGAGGCATAATAGATGACATGACTCTCTTTCCCATTCTTTTGCCCAAGCACTGCTCCCACAGCAAAGTCACTCGCATCACACATGATTTCAAATGGCTCTCCCCATTTTGGTGGTTGTATTATGGGGGTTGATGTCAACTTCTTCTTTAAGAGGTCGAAAGCTTCCTGGCACTTGTCATCAAAGTTAAATGACACGTCTTGATATAACAACCTTGTTAGGGGTTGAGAGACTTTTGAAAAATCTTTGATGAAACGCCTGTAGAAACTTGCATGCCCTAAGAAGGCACGAATCTCTTTCACATTAGTAGGGTAAGGTATCTTCGTAATTGAATCAAGTTTACCCTTATCAACTTCTATCCCCCTTTCGGAGATCACATGTCCAAGTACAATGCCTTCTCTGACCATAAAGTGACATTTCTCATAGTTCAAAACAAGGTTAGTATCAGTGCATCTTTGCAAAACTCTATCAAGATTATCAAGACATTGATCATATGAGTCACCATGTACAGTAAAACCATCCATGAAAATTTCAATACAACTTTCAAGCATGTCAGAAAAAATGCTCATCATACACCTTTGAAATGTTCCTGGAGCATTACAAAGACCAAAAGGCATGCGACGATAAGCAAAAGTTCCAAATGGACATGTAAAAGTTGTTTTTTCCTGGTCTTCCTGAGCCACATGGATTTGAAAATAACCAGAATAGCCATCAAGGAAACAAAAATATAATTTCCCAGCTAATCTTTCAAGCATCTCATCAATAAAGGGCAAGGGGAAATGGTCTCTCCTAGTCGCGTTATTCAACTTTCGATAGTCTATACACATACGCCAACCAGTTTGAAGTCTCATGGGTATTAGCTCATTGTTATCATTTTTAACCAATTGAAACCCGGACTTCTTAGGTACCACATGCACTGGACTTACCCATGCACTATCAGATATAGGGTAGATAATCCCTAATTCTAACAATTTAAGGATTTGTTTATGCACAACTTCTTTCATAACTGGGTTCAAATTTCGCTGAGGATCTCTAGAAGGTTTGTTATCATGCTCAAGTAATATGCGATGCATACAGATAGAAGGACTAATACCTTTTATGTCTGCCAGTGTCCATCCTATTGCAGATTTATGTGTCCTCAAAAGTCTTACCAGTTTATCTTCTTGCTCCATGCTCAGGTCCTTACTGATGATGACTGGGAAAGTCTCGTTCTCCCCTAAGAATGCGTACTTGAGATGTTCAGGTAAAGTCTTCAGCTCCAGCTTTGGTGCTTTCTCAATCGAAGGAAGGGTGTGTACAGGAGTAGGTGGAATGATCATCCTGACTGATGTAGGTTGTGAGATATGGTGAACTTCTGGACTGGATGTGGGCGGTATGGGCATACCGCCCAAAAGTGGCTGGGAGCTGTATTTCTGAATTTCTTAGCAGAAAATGGGCGGTATGGGTATATCGCCCAAAAGTGGCTGGGAGCTGTATTTCTGAATTTCTGAGCAGAAAACCGGTATGGGCATACCGCCCAAAAGTGGCTGGGAGCTGTATTTCTGAATTTCTGAGCAGAAAACGGGCGGTATGGGCATACCGCCCAAAAGTGGCTGGGAGTTGTATTCTTTGGTGGAGTAAAGCTGCATGATAACTTCACAAAATGTTTCGCCTAAATGGTCCATCATATTCTTGTCAACCCATCCATTAAAAATGACCTGTTCCAACTTGTCGTCCCTGGAGTATCTCTCTATATATTCATCAACCAACGGGTCAATTACATCAAGGGTAAACATGGATTCAGGATCATCTACATGTTTCATGGCATCAAAAATATTGAAAGAAACTACATCTCCATCAAACTCAAGACTAAGGATTCCCTTATCAACATCAATTTTGGCTTTCGCCGTTTTCATGAATGGTCTTCCGAGAAGAATTAAGGATCTATTTGCAGAGAATGAGTCATCCATATCAACAATGTAGAAATTCACAGGAAACATTAATTCATTTACTTTCACAATTACATCCTCTATCATTCCCTCAGGGTATGCATTAGACCTATCAGCCAATTGGATTATCACACGAGTTTCTTTCAATGGCCCTAATTGCAAGTCATTATACACAGATAGAGACATGACATTAATTGATGCACATAGATCTAACATGGCTTTTTCAACAGTTTTTGTGCCAATTATGCATGGAATAGAAAACATTCCTGGGTCCTTACATTTTTGTGGCAACTTATGTTGAATGACAGCAGAAACATTTTCCCCCACCCTGATTTTAGCATCTTTCCCATACTTCATCTTCTTTGAACAAAGCTCTTTAAGAAATTTTGCGTACCTGGGAACCTGCTTAACAGCTTCAATCAAGGGCAAATTTATCTCTACCTTCTTGAAAATCTCCAAGATCTCCTTCTCATCATCTTCCTTCTTGTTACAAGCTAATCTGGATGGGAAAGGTGGAGCGACATTTGGGTTAGAAATAGATGTCATAGGTTCAGGGTTTACCTTTGAGGACTCATTTTTACTCTCTTTGGCTTCTTCATGATTTCCTTTTTCCTTATCAACTTCTTTTGGCACAGAATCATCCAATGTCTTCCCATTTCTTAGTGTGACTGCACTTGCATTCTCCCTAGGGTTCGGTTCCGTCTGTGATGGTAACCTCCCAGTGTTGAACTTCAACTTTTTTACCTCTGCAGCCAGTTGAGTCATTTGTTGCTCAATGTTCCCTATAGCAGCCCTTGTCTCTTGCTGGAAAGCATTTGTGTTTTTGGCTAAATTCTGCACCACTTCGCTGCTTTGGGCCATTGTCTTAAGAACTTCATTCATGGTGACCCTCTGATCGTCTGTTGCTGGATTTGCTTCACGACCAACTTGTGCTTGTTTCGGAGCATACATTCCCGGGCCCTTTTGATTCCATCTGAAGTTTGGATGATTCCTCCATCCTGGATTGTATGTATCTGAAAATGGATCGTTCCGTCTCGGCCTTTGTGGGGTATCTTCAAATCCAAAGAAGGCTTGTTCGGTCTGAGGATCTTGAAGAGTAGGGCAAGAATCAGTGTAGTGTCCCATGTGCGAGCAAATTTTGCACTTGGCTCCTCCAGCACTCTTCATGGCTAGATCTTTTACAATTGAAGTGAGAGCATCTAGCTTCTCATCCAAATGTGAGTTACCGGCTACCTTGACTGGTCTAGATCTATCATTATCCTCATCATACTCATGAGTGACCATATCAAGGATGATCTCTTTTGCTTCATCCATGGTTTTGTTCAGCACATTTCCTCCACAAGCTGCATCAAAAATCTTCCTGTCAATAGAGGACATACCACTATAAAAATAATTAGTGATGAGCTGATACTCAGTAAAACCATGGTTAGGACACTTGCGACACAATTGATTAAATCTATCCCAATAACTCGCAAGACTCTCTCCCTTCTTTTGTCTAATACCACTTATTGCAGATCTCAAATTAGCTGCTCTAGACTCGGGAAAAAACTTTTGTAAAAATTTCTCCTCCAAATATTCCCAGGTTCGAATTGAACCGGGTGGGAGTTCGAAAAGCCATTCACGGGCTTTTCCCTGCAATGTGTGTGTAAAGGTGAGTAGTTTAATATGATCCTCCGAAAAACCTTGTGGTCGAAGAGTTGCACAGACGAGGTCAAATTCATCAAGATGGTTATGAGCACTCTCACCTGGCATATCACCAAATTTAGGTAATACTTGTATGAAACCTGGTTTAATCTCGAAGTTGCGGTTGATGTTAGGAAGGACAATGCACAAAGGACGATTGTGTCTGTAGCGTCCCATGTCTCTTATACGCTGGGCTGGTGGTTCCTCCTCACGTCTTTGTTCGTCAGCCATGTCGAAATGGGTTTCGGTGGCAGTTGACTCAGACGAGGAAGGTCCTTTCAAGGCTTTTGTCTGCTTCGTTATACTTAGTGCAAGTTTCTCAATCTCTGGAGTGAAGATCAATTCTCCTGTACGAGAAGAACGAGGCATAAACCAAGAAAAAGTGAAAATAAACTAAAGAATTAAAAGAAAAAAAAACTGCTTAAAACCAATCCCCGGCAACGGCGCTAAAATTTGGTGTGTCGTTTTACACCAAAAATAAATCAAGCTCTAAGCTGAATTTTCAGTTCAGGATTCCGTGGTCGGTATGGGCATACCGACCAGTATAGCTGCGAGCAGGTTCGTTTCCCAAGAGATTGGCGAGATTTTTTCTTTAATCTTTAATCTGCAAATTTATAATCAAAAGAACCAGATGAGGGTCGTGAATAAGAGAAACTAAAAATTGAGTAAAAACAGTAATGAGAAATTGTTACAGATTGCAAAACAATTCAACTATGATGAGAAGATTCCGGTTTCGATCAATTCCATACTAGCTTTCTATCTCGATCCTTGATGCAAAGATGACTTTAAATGCATGCACACAAATTGGTTATAGTTGCAAGCAACCAATCTTTCCTTACCTTGTCGATAATCAGGAGGACGCCTCACCAACTATTTCTCTAACTAACATATAACCTAAGAGACGCTCTATAGATTTAATATGCTAGCAGCATTAAGAATGAGAAAGACCCAATTCATAACCAACAAACTCGGACGCCGGATTGTTAAACTAAAACTGTTGTTCCCTACCACTGATTGAACTGAAATCACAATTACGGATGATTGGTTCAATTGGCATTAAATTAACTAACATGCTATCAAATATTGCGCACTACTCAATAACATGAAAGCAATCATAAACATTATAATCAAGAACAGCAGATGCTAGCATGCAATCAAAGTATTAAAACTAATTAGATCTCACGAGAATCGATGCCAGTACTTCCTTGATCTTTACCGGAAAAGAGAATTTAGCTAGAATACATAATTGAATTAACAATCAAAAACATAAAAATAAATGATGAAAATTGTCTGAATAAAATACTGGAAAATTTTACAAATATTTGAATAGATATCGGAAAGATAAGAATGTCTCACATTCTTTATCATGATTAACCACGTATCAAATCTCATATTTTCCACACGTGATTCCAAAAATCTTTGTTACGTGGGTTGAGCTTTCTAGAGATTTCCACACGATCCAAATGTGTTTTAGATAGTAAAAAATTAGACAGTTTATAACGTGTGAATGAATTTCCGCCTAAGTTTCCATTCCAAGAGTGACTCTTTGAGCATCTATATCTCATTCACCCTTTATCTATTTTGAGAGTTTAAATAGTCAATTTTATAGTACTCGCAGAGGAGAATCCAAAAAAGATGCCCACTGACCCTAATTCAATTCGAGCCCAACTCAAAGCAAAGCCCAAAAGTTGACAAAATTCAACTTGTTTTACAATCATTTTCCAACAATCCCCCACATGAATAGATATTTATGTGGAATCAGAACAATCACGTGGCATGGAGTTTGACTTGGTGATAGATTCATTTTGACGGCATAGATGCTGCATATGATAAGTATGTGTCGCCCTTTGAACTTTCCCTTGAGAGAGTACACTTAGCCCACTAGTTAGGAAGTAGACGCGATGTCCTTAAAATTCCCCAACTGCTTGTGTGAATGACAATGCACTTCCCACAGACATCTTTCATAGCCTTTGTGCTTTTCTCGATCGTGTCCATTAATCAGCCATGGCACACCCCTAGTTTTGTAATATTTCTAAGGAATCGCATCCCAACAATTCCCTTTCGAAGCGGCCACACTTCTCACTTACATAGGTGATTCTTAGTGTAAGAACAGATATGTAAACTATGTGCTCTTTCAAGTATCATACACTCGATGCCATGAATCATTAAAAGCGATTTAATGCTTAACATCCATTCACTTCACTGTTTCTTCACAATAGGAATAAGACAGGAGGTATGAACCCCCACAGCGATTGTGATGGGTTTTTGCAGTTTAGTTGTCATTATGAACTTAGATCTCGGGATCTCCAGTCACATAGGTTGGATGTCCACGTATATAACCCACCATTTATTGGACTTAGTCATATTTCTTTCGATGAGTTCTTAACTAACTCTTGATTTAATTTCTTCATCAAGAAATTTGTTCATTCATTTTGTCAAAGAATCACAACTCTTATTACATTGACCTTACATAGTCAACATCGATAATTCTCGTAGAGTGTAGTTGTCTAATGGTACAGTGTCTATGTCGAGACACACCATCATCGATATGCCTTTACACTACACCAATAAGCATACATATGTTTTAGTCGTCCTGGGATATCCACCACTAAATGGCATAACATTCACAATCTTGTCCAACACAATGAACTTAGATTCCTCTATATCTTGAAAGAGAGAATAATTTCTCTACATAATTCAATTCATGTCCACGAGTCTCACACACTGCTTCTTTCCAGGGATTATTTTTGGATTACTCGTGTATCATCTTAATTTCCATTATGTGCAATGTTTAATTTAAACTTTGATAGGTACTAATGAGTCTTGAGTACTCTTCTTGAGAGACAACTCACTTATACAAAGGTAACTCATAATGTTAGAGTCATTACATTGAATACGACAAATATTTCAGAGACTCAATCATCGTATCAATATTCCTATCAATGAGAAAATCATCAATACAATGACATAAATGGAATTTTCATTTTTCATGTCCCTTAGCGTATATGCCATCATCGAACTCATTGATTCAATATCATTGGCTAAAGAACAATTAGTTTGGTCAAAGGATGGGTCGTTTAGGAGCATTGAGCTTTTCATATTGCTCTATTCATATTTTACTATCTAAATCTCCAATTTACTATTTAGGTCAATTAGATGTACTTCTAGATTTCACACAGCCTCGATAACAAGTACCATCACCCTTGGACTCATTCTCACGTCTAGAGAACACCCATCAAGTACACAAATGTACTTACTAATTGTTGAAATCTACTAGTGCTCTAGTGATTTTCACTCATGTGGTAGATCAGTTTCTCTATTAATCGTTGCTTTCCACAAACATCATTTCACGGAATCTCATTTCCTTCATTGGTTTATTCTCGATCCTTAACAATTCCATCTATAGACTCTTAATTCCATTTAAGATAAATCAAGATCTCTATCAGAAATTTCCACTAAAATACACTTTACACCAAGATGTATTTTAAGTTTCCGTATATTATTTCTTGTAAATCTCAAGAAATTGATAGCATTTTAATAGTGTGCATATCTAGTAAAGATATTGTTTAAGTATTCCTTTTACTACCTTCGCAATACGCCACCCTCCCCCCCCCCCCCACATTCGAAAGAACTTGTAGGATGGCTCTAAGGAGTTTTATTTTCCTCCTTCCAGGGGTATCTTATTTAAAAGATAGCCATCCAACGAAAAGTATCCTCCCACATCGCTTTGATCATTTCTAGAAATTTCGTTCAACCACCACATTTATTTGATGTAAGTACATAACAATGACCTAGCAAAAAATCCTACATTGTGAATCACATTCACTAAAGGATTCTATGTATCCGTCGTCATAGCTATATATAACCACACATGGTTTCTATGCATCACGTAAGTGGTTTCGTTAATTTTACGTCTACCACTTTGGACAACATTATTTTGTCCATCTCAGTGACTTTTAAAAGTCTCGTTTGTTCAAATTTTAATCAAACACCAGGTTCTTACCCATAAATTCTTTCAGGGATAGTTTCTTTCAAAAAATAACTCTATAGTGTATTTTATTGCGGAAGTCTCTCTTATTCCTTCAACATTCCTGGAACTAGAGATGACCAAACTTCCCAATCTCAATTAACCATTCATCCCATCATGATTACAATCACAACCAATGTAGTATCAAGTAATCAAGGATTCAGTTAACTATACAATTTGGGGATTTCTTTCATATCCCTTATGGCACATATTTTTCCATTCTATAGGGTACATTGTGAGTTTACTAACTCCACACAAATCTCATACCCAAATCAAGTTTGAGTGCCTTCATGCTTGAAGCACATTCGAGTCAATTGCTCAACTCGAGTTCGAGTTCTTACATTCTCAACTCAATCCATTCGATTCAAATCTCTCATGACGACTTTTCATCTCAAGTTATTCCTATAAAAAATTTATAGGTTTTCATCTTCCCCCACATTGGGTTGATTTCATTTAACATTCCCGCACGTGTCAAGTAACTTAGAACCTCGTGTCTTAGGGTTTCTAGACCAAATGTCTTAGAATTCTCTTATCTCGAAATTCTTACGTTTTCCAACCAAAATCCAGAGATTTGACCAAATGTCTTAGGATTTCTAATCTCACAATTTTTAGATTTTTCAACCAGAATCTAGCGATTTGACCAAAAGTCTAGGGATTCCTAATCTCAAGATTCTTAGGTTTCTCAACCAAATTCTTGAGTCTTTCCCAACAATTCTTAGATTACAAGTAATCAGAATTCTCAACATAGTCACAACAACTCATGTTTAAGGGCTTATGCCATGGTTCATAAGAACCAACACCCTAGACATAGTTACAAACTAATGTCTTCATGTTCATATTTTCTAGGCCATACACGATAACCAAAATATGTTGAACTTCTGAGCAGATATACATGCTCCTTTTTGTGCAATCAAAACTGTCAATACCATCACATATAATCAATTAATTGAAATCCACACTTATCGACCCTCGATGGTGATTACTTCTCATTTAGAAATCAACAAATATCGTTGGTCAAAAAGACAAAGTTATGGTGAACATAATCAGTACCCAATTTTTCAAACTTTGTCAAGAGCAAAGTCAATAAGATTTTTCCTTTAACCCAACACATGAAATCAAGAATCAATCATAACTCTTAAAACTTGCACGATAGATTAAATCCACATAATCACATGCAAATCATCAAAAAGAAAACAATTTTAAATTTGAATTCATACGAGAAATCTATATCACACGGCACCTTCATTTTCGCAATGCAAAGTATAGCTTAATGCACAGTGTACTTAGAATAGATATTCAATAACTCCATTCTTAACGCATGAACTTGAGTCTTGAATTAATCAAATATATACTATTTTTCAATCAATTAGCACAATGTTTGAGAAAGCAAAATAAATCCATAAAAAAACTTGATCGTTTTCGATATTGTACATCCATATATTAATCTTGGTTGACTAATTTAGTAAAGTCAACGACAACAACTTTAATCACAACCAAAAGTAAATCATACTGTCATTTGGCAAAGTTGTTCATCAAAGCTCAATTCTGTTTGTTTGATTGAATTGAATTAAATCTACATTTTAGACAACATCATATTACTAACCATATACGGCATCCCGATATTAAAATAAGCTTTCAAAGAGACAGTTAGGTACTCAATACCGATTCATTTCTAGAACCCACAACATGATCATTGCACTAAATCACGCAACAAGCTTGTCACATACATACCATGTACACACGAAGTCACCAATGCGTACAAACCAAAAATATTATCGTTAAATATATGTACACATTAAATATCGCATATAAATATTATGCAGAATACTTTTAAACCAATATCCACAACTTGCAGTTTTGTTGCAAATAAACAAAATCTAATGAATTTCAAAATACATCTTACTCAAATGCAATTAAGCATGCAATTTGAAACAATTAAGCCTATTTCAAATTTAAAATAGTGCACGCAATTGTCACGGCCTCCGATTGTCTCAAATTGGCATGTAATTCAAGTAATTAAAGTATACAACATCACCTTTAGATGCAGTAACATTCAAATAACATATTTTCAATCACAAATACCATAACCTCTTGGTTGGGAATCCCAAATACACCAAGTAACTCCATGAATCAAATTCCTCCCGTGTAATTGTCTCGGATTCACATGCATACATATAAAAATTTCTGTTAAATATATGTACGCATTTTATATTGCATATAAATATTATACGAAATATTTTTAGTTCTGTTGTATCAAAACCAAACGATTTTATTTTATTAAACACCAAAAGTCATGCAATTTCAAACTAAATTACGTTCGTTGTCTATTTTATAATGCCATGCAATCTATTAGTACATATAGACTGTTCAATTCCAATATGTAATTACGACTTATATTGCATACGTCATATCATTTTCATTTTCAAAATAGGCATATATTTGCATACATGCAGCATATAATCCAAATTGTAGTATATAATTCCGTATATAATTTGCATTTTCACACTAGACATATAATTTACATTTCCAAATTAGGCATATACTTTGCATACATGCATTGCATATTGTTGCGCATGAGACATTCGATTTCATCAACATTGGCATAAATTTCGGCGTACAATTTCCAATTATTGAATCAATATAACTAAAAAAAAATTCATTCGTTTCAAGACTGTCAAACGTATATTGATAAAACATGTGGGAATTAAATAACGAAATTACACGAGCAATTTAATATAAGCAAGAATAATAAAATTTTATTAGTTATTCATGCGTACAACTGGAAAACTTAAAATACAATTAATAAGCACGTTTCAAGTAATCACATATATCACACATGTTGATGAAGTCACGAATACACTCGCTGTCCTTGAAATGAATGAGTCTCATCGTGGACATCGTTCCCTAGGATAAAACCATCGAAGGTAGTTTTAACCAGTAAAATTACCTTGGAGTCACACAGCCTGAAGAACTATCATCGACAAAGATAGAGAAAGAAGATAAGACTCAAGTTTGGAAGTAGAGAGGAACTTGAGAATGATACGAGGTTTCTGTCTGACATAGAGACTCTGTTTATAGTTGTCTAAGAAATCCTTTGGAAAGATACGTGGAAGATCTGATTCCCGTAATCAGAGAAAATATTCTCCAACCACCAAATATTTTACTAATATTTGAATAGATTCGGGAAAGATAAGAATGTCTCACATTCCTTATCATGATCAACCGCTTATCAAATCTCATACATTCCACACGTGATTCCAAGAATCTTTGTTATGTGGGTTGGGCTTTTTAGAGACTTTCACACAATCCAAACGTGTTTTAGATTCTAAAAAATTAGAGAAAACTTATTATATGTGAATGAATTTCCGCCTAAGTTTCCATTCTAAGAGTGACTCCTTGAGCATCCATACCTCATTTACCCTTTATCCATTTTGAGAGTTTAAATTGTCAATGTTATAGAACTCGTAGAGGAGAATCCAAAAACGAAGCCCACTGACCCTAATTCAGTTTGAGCCCAACTCAAAACAAAGGCCAAAAGTTGACGAAATTCAACTTATTTTACAATCATTTTCCAAAAAAAACTACATGTTTAAACCGCGTGTAACCAAAGTTGACATTAGAAAGGCATTTGAAACCATCAGTTAGGGTTTCGTATTTGATTGACTGAGGTTATTGAAGCTGCTAGGACTATTCCTGAACTGGATAGAAAAGTGTGTGAGATCAGATAACTTCTATTTATATTTAAATGGTACTTACTAAGAAATATTTAAAGGTACAACTGGAGTCAAACGGGGGGGCTCTATCCCTTCTTCTATTCGTGTTGAGCATGGAATTCCTGACAAGGCTATTAGGCAGGAGGTTTAGGGAGAAGAAAATAGGATACCATCAGAGGTGTAGAAGGGTGGTTATACACATTTTATTGTTTGCTAATGACCTTTTGATTTATTGTGAAACTAGTCAGGTATCATTGGAAGGCATTCACCCAACTCTTATTAAATTCCAAAACTTATCAGCCCTAGCAGTAAGCAAATTTAAATCCCCATTATATTTCTCCGAATTTGATGAACTAGAACAAGAAACACTAGCAGGTATCCTGAAGATACAGAGAGGCAATCTTCCCAATGAGATATCTTAGACTCATATTATCATCTTTTAGATGGGACAAATCCTCTTGTGCAACTCTATTTAACAAAATAGCCAAAAAATTGACAACCTGGAATTCTAGTTGTCTATCAAATGCAGGAAGACTCAACTGATTAACACAGTTCTACTCAGTATTTTTAGGATATTAGGCAGGGATTTTCAAACTACCAGAGAGCATCCATGAGGACATTGTCATATTGTGTAGAGTCTACTTATGGAATAAAATCAATGAAGATATTTTGCTCCAGCCTCATGGAAAACAATTAGCAGAAGTAAGAAGGTTGGGGGTCTTATTTTCAAAGATCCTTCAGTTTGGAATCGGGCTTCATTATTCAAACACATTTGGGCAATTTAAGAGAAGGAGGACATATTGTGGATAAGATGGACGAAGCCAATTATTTAAAGGCTAAAACCTTTGAAGAACATTAGCATCTGCATTCCCATAGTTGGATGTGGAAATGGTTGAATAAACTCAAAGCCAGGATGAAAGATAACCTTTGTAGATGTGTAATTAGTACTTAGAAGTTCAGTATTACTCATTCGTACAATTTGTTGAAGGGATGTGAAGCAAAGGATCCACTGGAAGGGGTGATTTGGTATCCCAAGTTATTACCAACGCAAAGTTTCTTTATTAGGAAGCTTATGAAGAAGAAATTGGCAACAATTAATAGGCTGCAGGCTTTCAACATCATCAACACTCAGCAGCATCGTGTCTTATGTGGGAAGGAACATGAAAGTGCTAATCATTTGTTTACCAAATGCGGGTTTGTTAAGGAACTATCCAATTTGCTCAAGATTTCTGAAGTACAAAGTCTAAGGGAATTGAAGATGAGGCTTAGAACTCTGATGCGAAGGAGGAATGAGTCGGTGTTAAATCACATCTGGAAGGAAAGAAATCTAAGGACTTTTGAAGGGGAATATAGTGGACCGAAGGAGGAATAAGTCGGTGTTAAATCACATCTGGAAGGAAAGAAATCTAAGGACTTTTGAAGGGGAATATAGTGGACCGAAGGAGGTAGGAAAAAGAGTTTTGGATGAACTTAATAGTTTCGCAAGAAATCTAACACGGGTTTAAAAGTGTTGTCATTTTTACTAATTTTGCACTAATTTATTGAGAAATTAGCAAAGGGCTTGATGTGGGAAGTAAGGAGGAGAGAATGGAGAAGAAGATAAGATGAAGAAGAAGATAAGATGAGAAGAAGTGAGAAATGAGAGAATGAGAGGTGCATTTTTCTTCATCCTCTAAGGGGGTATTTATAGTAGAATTTGGGGGTAATGGCATAGTATCTCCTTTGGTAAATATATAGTGATATAATTAATTATAATAAATCTAGCTTATTGCTAATGAGCATTTCATTATTCCTAACACTCCCCCTAGAATGCTCATTTCAATAATTATGTGTTCATGCTGCCTCATTAAAAAAACCTTACTTGGAAAAATTCAGTGGGACAAAAACCACAGTAAGGGAAAAATAGTACATCTACATATAGCTCCCCCATGTTGGCATTGGTGACTTCATAAATTTTGTAGTCTTCGCATTCTGATGTCATGAACATGTTTTCTGAATACTAAAGTAGGGAGAGCCTTTATGAAGAGATCTGCAGAGTTTTCACAGGAATGGATATATTGGATGTTGATAATATTACTCTCTTCCAGCTCTTGAGTAAATGAAAAGAGCTTTGGAGGAATGAGCTTTGTTCTGTCGCTTTTGATGTACCATTCTTTCATTTGATTGACATATGCAGCATTATCTTCATAAAGTGTTATGGGATTATCATTTGATAGGAGACCACTTGTGGTTCCGATATGTCGCGTCATGGATCTCAACCGCACACACTCTCGACTTGCTTCATGCAATGTAATAACCTCAGAATGATTTCATGATGTTGTGGTTAGTGTTTGTTTCTATGAACGCCAAGAAATCGCAGTCCCTCCACAAGTAAACACATACCCAGTTTGAGATCTCCCTTTGTGTGGATCTGATTGGTAACCTGCATCTGCATAGCCAACTAAAACTGGTTCCGTACTTTTGGAATAAAACAATCCCAAATAAATTGTCCCCTGAAGGTAACAAAACACGTGTTTGATTTTGTTCCAGTGCCTTTTGGTAGGAGATGAACTGAACCTCGCAAATAAATTAATAGCAAAAGCTATATCATGTCAAGTACAATTAGCAAGATACATAAGTGCACCAATTGCATTGAAATATGGTACTTCTGAACCAAGAACCTGTTCAGATTTCTCACATGGGCGAAATGGATCCTTTTCCAAATTAAGGGATCTTACAACCATTTGGGTACTCAATGGATTTGATTTATCCATATTGAAACTCTTTAATACCTTTTTCGTGTAATTTGATTGATGCAAAAGTATCCCACTTGGCAAGTGCTCAATATGCAAACCAAAACAATATTTTGTTTTCCCAAGGTGTTTCATTTCAAGCTTCTTCTTTAAGTAAGAGATTACTTCCAGAATCTCTTCATTGGTCCCAATGATATTCAAATCATCAATATAGACAGCGATAATCACACACCCAAATGTTGTTTTCTTGATAAAAACACAGGGACAAAGAGGGTTGTTGACATACCCCTTTTGTTACAGATATTCGTTTAGTCGGTTGTACCTCATGCGTCTAGATTGCTTTAACCCATATAAAGATCTTTGTAATTTGATTGAATATCTTTCTCTAGGTTTTGAAATTAATGCTTCATGCATTTTGAATCATTCAGGGATCTTCATGTAAATTTTAGCATCAAGCAATCCGTATAAGTGTGTGGTAACAATATCCATAAGGTGCATATTAATTTTCTCATGAACTGCTAGATTGATAAGGAATCTGAATGTAATTCCATCCATATCTGGGGAATATGTATCCTCAAAATCGATTCTGGGCCTTTGAGAAAAACTTTGTGCAACGAGTCTAGCCTTATATCTCACAATCTCATTTTTCTCATTTCTTTTTCGCACAAATACACATTTGTATCCAACGGGTCTCACATCTTCAGGGGTGAGTACTATAGGCCAAAAATTTATGTGCCAGTTAAGAGAGTCTAACTCAGCTTCAATGGCCATTTTTCATTCAGTCAAATCGTGTCTATTTTTTACACTCGGTAATAGACCGTAGTTCAGGATCTCCATTATTTTCTTCCATAACATCGCATGCCAAATTGTAAGAGAATGCATCATCGATTTCCTCATTTTGGTTCCACCTTATACCTGTATTGGCATAATTAATCAAAATTTCTTGATTTTCTTGATTTCGTATTTCTACAGGAATACGTTCATCCATTTTGGGGTCATCTTGTTTCTCTGATCCTTTTCTTTTACGAGGATTTTTGTCTTTGGAATCGAGTGGTCTTCCACGCTTCATGCGTGTCGTGATTTCATGAGTGACTTTGCTTTCAATTTTCCCTTTCGGGATTTCAATTTCAGCAGGAGCATTCTTAGCTGAGATGTGAGATTTTGCCACTCTCTTTGTGTCTGTAAATGCATCAGGAAGTTGATTTTCTATATCTTGCATATGCAAAATCCTTTGGAATTTTCCATCACACTCTTTTGTATAAGGATCAAGATGCAATAATGTTGGTACAGACCAGGTAATATTCCTTTCAAGTTATTTTTTTTCTCCTCGTAATGCTGGAAATTTTTCTTCATCAAAATGGCAATCAGCAAAATAAGCTGTACAACTATTCCCAGTTAGGGGTTCAAGGTATCTAACAACAGATGGAATTTCAAAGCCTACATAAATTCCAAGACTTCTCTGTGGTCCCATCTTTGTTCTTTGCGATGGTACAATAGGCACATAAGCAGCGCAACAAAAAATTCTTATATGGGATATATTTGGTTCTTGTCCAAATACAAGTTGTAGTGGTGAGTATTTATGATATGCACTTGGCTTGATGCGAATCAATGCTGCAACATGTAATATTGCATAACCCCATACTGAAGTAGGGAGAATTGTTCTCATTATTAATGGTCGAGCAATGAGTTGGAGACGTTTGACCAGTGATTTAGCTAGACCATTTTGTGTGTGCACATGAGCAACATAATGCTCAACAACAATCTCAACTGACATACAATAATCATCGAAAGTCTGGGATGTGAAATCACCGGCATTATCAAGTCTGATTTTCTTGATCGTATGATCAGAAAATTGAGCTCGCAATACCATGAAGTAATGAAATGGTCCACATGGTGGATGGATAGGTTCACATATATCACCTTGAATACGGTCATGAAACGCCGGTGATTCTGTTTCAACATTTCCTGGTGAAGGCCTTATGATTAGCTTTCCAAGGAAACAAGTCTTACATTGAAAGGATTTTCCATGAGGGATCTTCTAGTCCTTCAATGGATGCCCATGTGAGCTTTCAATAATTCTTTGCATTATAGTTGAACTAGGATGGCCCAGCCGATCATGTCATATGGTAAATATTGAAGGTTTGATCACTACCGTATTTGATTCTACTGCATTTATACCCGTGTAATGCAATCCAATACGGAGCATTGGTAGTTTCTCAAGTATGCATTTCATTTCATATTTATAAACAATGAGAAGCATATATTTCACAGTACCTTTAGTTACAGACTAAGTATCAAATCCATGAGAATATATATCATTGAAACTCAATAAGTTCCTTTTGGACTTTGGCAAAAATAATGCATTATTTATTGTAAACATTGTGCCATTTGGCAATGTAAAGTTTGCCTCGCCAATCAGATCTACAGGTCCCAATATTGTATTCACAATGGTCTGTGTTTATTTTACCTTTGAGAAAAACCTTTTATCCTTTAATATAGTGTGCATTGTTCCACAATCGAGTATGCGAATTTTTTCATTTTTAAACCTTTGGCTTTTTATCCATTTCACCTCTTTAAGTAAAAATAAACAAATTTAATAAGAAATATAATAAATTTGAAAGTAGCAGACTTTAAATAAAACCATATATATAAAAGAGATACAAACAGACATCAGACCATCTAGCTTCATTCCAGTAATAGTTATACAATTGTCCTTCTTTTAGTTTCCACCACTTGGCGGCTCAGTGAAATCACAAAATATGTCCATGAAATCATCACTGAAATCATAAGCTTCGAGATGAGTGGATTCATTGAAGTTTGCCTGATTCCCCTTTCCTTTTATGGACTCTTGGTAGAGTTCGCATAAGTTCTTCGGGATTCTGCAAACTCTTGACCAATGTCCTTTGCCACCACATCTAAAACAAGAGGTTCCAGATCCCTTTGATGAACTGGCGTCTTTTCCCCTTTTATGGGTACTTTCATGGTTCCTCTCATATTGATGCTTCTTTTGGTAGTAGTTACCGGACTTATAGGAAAATTGTAACCACCTCGACCGCGTTCGTAACCACGACCATAACCTCGACCTCGTCCACGACCCCGACCTCTCTCTTGACCCTAAAAATAACTTTTACGTTCAGGTTTGTCAGAGATAACAACGTTTGCTTCAGGAAACGCTCTTGAGACAGTTGGGCGAGATTGATGATTCTTCATCAACAACTCATTATTCTTCTCTTCAATGAGCAGGCAAGCAATTAGTTCAGAATATCTTTTAAAACTCCGCACACGTATTGTTGTTGCAATGTCACATTTGATGTGTGGAAAGTAGAAAGAGTTTTTTCCAGCATTTCATTGTCAGTTATTGTAACCCCACATTATGTCAAGTGGGTTACTGTTGTATACATTGCAGAATTATAGTCGCAGACTTTCTTATGGTCTTGGAATCGTAGATTTTTTCAGTCATCGCGGTATATAGGGAGCATGACATCTCTTGTTTGATCGTATCTTTCTTTCAAAATTTTCCACAGCTTGAGTGGATCTTTCATAGTGAGATATTCATTTTTGAGACTCCCATCAAGGTGTCGACGAAGGAAAATTAAAGATCTCGCCTTTTCCATCCTTGATGAGTTATTCCCCTCTTGGATTGTCTCAAGAAGGTTCATTGACTCCAAGTGCATCTCAACGTCTATCATCCACGGCATATATTTGTTTCCACTGATGTCGAGTGGACTAAATTCAAGCTTCACAAGGTTTGACATGATGATAACTAATAGGGAAAGTAAAATAGTTCTTTAGATTTAATTCAAAATACAGAAGTATATAATGATTGCAAAAATAAAGAGTAATACATGATTTCGATCATCAATGAAGAAAAACAAAAATCTTCCGGTGAAACTTCTACGGTGAGAATGGTAACATGTAATATTAAAATAATTACAGCAATAAAGATAAATATTAGTCTAGACATTTTATTGGTAAAATTTAGCAAAAATATGAGGTAGAAGAGAGGATGTGGTTTCGTATCATTTGATGTTTTGTATTTATAGTGTAAACTATAGCCG